>CM026287.1:3589753-4920439 GCA_014851415.1 Cnaphalocrocis medinalis | reverse complement strand
TGGCGACATTGTTTGTCAAAGTTTCAGTTCGGTTTGCTAGGTTGGCACTGACCGAGGTCAATTCTTTGATACATTGCATCGTTTTATTCGTTTTCTTTTTTTTACTACGGAGTCCCGTCTCTTATAACGTAGTGATTACTTGCTCAGTGCTTACAACCCCCTTTTCGCAATAAAAAGTAGCCTATGTCCTTTCTCAGAGTCTAGATTATCTGTATATCAAATTCCATTTAAATCCGTTGAGTAGTTTTGGCGTGAAAGAGTAACAGACAGACAGACAGAGTTACTTTCGCATTTATAATATTAATTAATAATTAATAGTATAGTATATAATAGTATATAGTATAATAGTATAAATAGTATATAGTATGGAGTATGGATTAGTATGGATAACTGAACACAGTTGGAGGTCTGGATCATTCTTTGAGATCTAACTTGCATTCCTCAAATCATGTGTTCCTCCAAAATCGATATAAGAATCTTAACGATTTTATGGAAAACTGCGAATGAACGAGACCAGTGGAGGAGTCTTGAATCGGAGGCCAAGACACAATTTGGGTTGCTGAGCCATCATCGGTTGGAGTAAGTAAGTAGGTAATGTGTCTTTGATTTAGATTTTACGGTTTTAGGATATAGATTTGAGGCCTGTTACGACCAAAGATTTGTTACGACGAGCATTAAGGAATCGATTAATAGGAGCGGCGGTAATTATGTCAACCAAGCTTACCAACTTAGGGCTTATATCCCTAAATTTTATTATGCTTATTGGGATTTTTTTAGGGCCATAAAAAATTTGGGGACTTTTTTAGGGGTGTTGTAAAATGATGTTATGTATGGTATGGATAGCCATATTGGTTATAAATAAATAATACTGGGACTCCGTCATAGTTACTCAAGAATATTTTTTGAATGAGTTTTTATTGACAGAAAATATTCCTTATTGACATTACAGCCGCCCACCGATCCATTCAGTGGTCGTCATTTGTAGATTAAAATGGAAATCTTCTCCCGGTCGTTGTCTCGTTGGACACTGGAATCTTTTTGGTTGGTTTTGCTACGTTGGTAGCACTGGTCCAATGTTTTTTATATTAATGGTGTCCTTCCTTCTTTCAAAAAGATTTAGATCGAATAAAAAATAATTGTGTTTGTGATCAGCATTCAGCATTTTCATCATCTGAACTGGCAGAGTTAATGCGCTAAATAAACTTAATTATTATATTAATACCTATCAAATTTAAAAAAAGTTTTGTGGTTTTATGAAACGAGACGGGGACTACGTCTGTCGCTTGTTTTTCAAGTAAGTACCGGCACATTATTTTTGTTTATTTGCACTTCATTTGTTATTTTTACTTTCCTTAAACTGACGATATTGTGAGTACTTAAAAGACCGAATTATTTCAGACTAGGTACCTTTATAACGGGACCATTAAAGTAACGTTTAATCTTTATGTCACGGTCCAACCCACTGCTTCACTTGAATCAATGAAATGCGCTTGTAACAATGAATAATTCCAACTTTCTGGAATGTTATTGTTATTACTAATTACAATTTATTCTTTGCTCTATGATGGCATTGCTTGCTGCTGAAAATAAAATTAGTCTTATTTAAATGACTGTAAAATCCCAGTACCCAATACCGGTCTGCCTTACTCACAAACATATATTTGCCTACATTCAATTTAGCTGACACTGCTTTAGGGGGACCTAAACCAAATAATTTTAAAACAATTGACTTGTGATGTTTAGTTTGACATGTTTTGTTTTCTGGTACGGCCATGTAATGAGAAGAGAGGAGGAACATGTTACCAAAAGAGTGATGGGTATGAATGTAAGTGGGTGGAGGAACAGAGGACGGCCGAAAAAGAGATGGATGGATTGTGTGAAGAATGACATGACTGAAAAGGGGGTGGATGATACGATGACGAATGACAGGGACGAATGGCAGAAGAAAACATACTGCGCCGACCCCAGAAAACCTGGGAACAGGGCAGGGAAACGATGATGTTTTGTTTTTTTTTTTTCAAAAATATTGTTCTTAAGTGTTCAGCTCAGATAGTTTGCTTTAGTTTCAGTTTTGTAGCTTAAGCATGGTTTCTGTAATATTAAACTTAAATTATTAGAATGGTTAATAACAACATCTCTAGAGCACCTTAAGTGATCTGCATTGGTCCTGTACTGTACAACCAAACTTAGCACAGTAAATTATGATAGTATAAAATACTGTCCCACTGCAGGGCAAAGGCGTCCATCATAGAAATCAAGTTATTACTACTATGATAGACTTAAAGTAAGGATTAAACTGAGCTAGATTTTGCATGTAACATATATTCCATAATGTAAAAAGAAAAGTACTCCTTTTGTTTAAACTTAAAAATTTTGCAGTCTTAATTTTTTTGGCTAATAGTCAATGTATCAGTACTTTAGTCTAATTAGTCAATTTATCAACAAAAATACTTTTGGGTTATATTAGAGAATGAGAGTAAGACTATAGCAAATATAATACCTACCTTTATTTTATTGTATTACCTACTAGTGGCCTGCCCTTTTGGCATCAGTATCAATCACTAATCCTAAAATGTATTTTAAAATGGAATGTAAACCTATCTTGGCTATTTAAATATCCCTTATAATGTTGTATTTTACTTTTTATTCAACAAATTCACAATATTTGAATTTAAGAGACCACCAGGCGCCGAAGTTATATGGTATTTTAATGATTTTCTGTAGGTAGGTACAGAAAAAAAAACTGTTGGGGGTGTTCCCAACAGGACTGCTAGACTATTTGATCCCCCTATAGCTGTTCCATCAAATAAGGTATAACTAGAACCATTAAATGTTCTCTGTGACTATAAACTATCAAACCATAGAGTAATAGTGTAGCAAACTAAATACTTAGGTAACCAAACTAGAAAATAGCAAGTAAATTTTATGACCTCAGCTAAACAGTTACCTAATTTATGAATTGAATAGGTATGTAATCATCATTGATCAATTATGTAACATGCTACTAAGTAAAATTTACTAGACTGGATCATTATTTATACTTGCATTGTTCTATTATGTTTTTTGTATATAGATCATCTAGTGAATGTTACATGTGTTAAAGATCTGTTTAGGTGGTATTGGGGGATGTACTTTTTGTCTGTCAGTCTGTCACTGACATTAATGTCGCCCATATAATGTTTATGATAAGAACACATTGTTTTCTTCCAGGTATTATGTTGCTTTTATTATTGTCTTTCATACCTTCTAATAGAGCATTGTAGGGTTCCCACACAAGGGATCATTCAGATATATGCATGAGTAAGGGAGGGGGGTCATTCCATCGTTTCGGGTGTTACATTTGTACAACCAAAGTCTACTTTTTTATGTATATTGAAAGGGTATTTTAACAATTCAATGCCTTATTCTCTACGTTTTTAGTTGTTCTATCTTAATTGTAAAATTAATAGAGCTTAGCAAAAGGATTAACAACTTTAAAAGTCGAAAAGTGTGCGTTTCGGGTGTTACACGATTTTGCCTCTCTGACCTGACCTTTGTTACATTTATATGAAATTCTGCGAATTTTCTTAGGGAACCTATTCTAAAAATTACAGGCCTCCAAAAGTATAATATTTACTATGCAGCTACCACATAATTACTGTCACAAATAAGGTTTTACTATTTTTTTATGAAATTTTACTTTGTTTCGGGTGTTACCATGGTTTTGTTTCGGGTGTTACGAGTACAAAATGTAAACAGTTTATATGAACAAAATTGGTGTTTTATTAGTTTATGTACTAAAAAATAAGTAGGGAACCAACAAACGTTTAATAATGAACTCTCCTTTGACAAGAATTAGCAGCTTTCTTTAGAAAAATCTACTGACAAACAAAGATTACTACAATACATTCTTCTTTAATGTAGCTTTATTATGAGCTTCCTTAGAATAATTAAAAATAAATCAAATCTTCTTTTATATATGACAGATCTGCAGAGCTTTATAATGGCGATTCAGGTAGTGATTTTTTTTTTTTTTTATGTGATAGGTAGCAGACGAGCAGGCGGATCACCTGATGGTAACAAATTGCCGCCGCCCATGAACACCTGCAACACCAGTGGAGTTACAAGAGCTTAAGTGTGTTTTCCAACTCTCTTTACGCAGGTGTTCTGAATATATTTCATGGTCTAGTTTTCGTCTTTCCCGCATTTTTGCTAGTCTATCCTTTGTCGTCAGATCAGGATCAGGTCAGAAGATCAGGAATTCTCGGTTTTCGCCTTCTATGTCGAGTCGAATTCATGGAATGCATAGACCAATAAGAGAACAAGATAAGGAATGTCGACTGTAATCTGTTTTCTCCTATTGGTTGTGCGTTCCATGAAGCCGACTCGACACAGAAGGCGAAAACCGAGAATTCCTGATCTTTGTGAAAAAAAAAACCATCTCCCGATTCACACATACACAGACACAAACACCATGCATGGAAATATAGCCAAGATACAAGGAAATATTATGTATGAGAAAAGTTGTAACACCCGAAACGTTTCGGGCGCCTTTTTAGGCGCCACTGTTTTGACCTTCCGCTAATATGGGAAAGGGGAGGAAGAAAGGGCGGGAAGAGTTCAACGAAACATATCTGGAGTGTTAGATAATAGAATGGGCTGCTACTTCGCCCACTGACCCTCATTTAGCCACGAGGCTGATATGATTGACAGTCCTTTAGTTACAAATAATATATGAGCTTAAGCATGAACCTTCATTTTTATTCATTGTGGCTTCTTGAATAGGCTTGTTAAAGGTTGTTGGTCTATAACGTGCTGAGGGTGAAGGTTTGCAGATTTGGAAGGTTGAACATTGTTAACAGTTAATAGAATATTTTGATTAAGCAATAATCGCATCGGATTTGCGCTCATATCGATTGCAAATCGTGATCAGAAAATGTTGTATGGACTTTTACAGTTATGTTACATGTCAGTACTTACTATAAAATGTATTCGTCTTTATACTTACGGGTACCTATATTAATTTATTTACGATCTTTAATCATTATTGAATGTAAATACATATTAGGGCATATTAACTGTTTACCTTATGAATATGGACTAGGGACCTCTACACTTGAAATGAATAAATCAATAATGGATGGTGATAAGGCATAATGTACTTAAAAATTACTTAATCCTCGTAATAGTAACATTGTGCATACCGAATCAGCTTAGTGTAATCAAACCCAGCTCAGAGATTAAACAGATATTACGAAGATATTATGTATGTATGTAGTAGTAGTAATATTTGCTTGTAATATTCGATATTATCTTTCATTCAAGTAGGTAATTTCCATTTAGAACCCAATTAAGAAACATAATATGAGAATTAATTTTCGGTTGATCTGGGCTGTTAATCCAAAACACTTGTTCTTTGTAACTGTTCGATACCGTGGAAATAAATCGTGCGTGCAGCCCATAAAACACTTTCTCAAAGCGTTACATATTGGATAGACGAACGAACGATATTGCAGAAATAGAATATTAGTTTCTCTAAAAATATATCCATTCCCGCTTAGGGAGCGACGATTTAAACATCACCTGGTGATATGCCGAGCGCTCCTAACACGAAATCGGTCGACGAACCGGCAAATCTGGGGCACGAAAGCATATTGCCTGAGAATTTCACCTACACCTAAGAATTTCCGATTTCAAAATAAATAAAACCCTTTTCGCAACATAAAATGGGACCAAATTCTTTCAATCGGAGCAACACAATCATTAATCCATTTGATATCAATTACGTCTATTGTACTTTTAAGTGCGTAACTGAAGAGAGATCAGCGTAAGAGCGTAACGATTGACTATAAAATTTGCATGGATTACGGAAGGTGCTAATGGTTAAACGGTACCAATTTAATGTGAGCTTTGCGTAAGACACATTAGAGCACCAAAATAACTTCGTCAAGGGATCTTTTAACGATGGACAGCGGTCATCGGTTTAAATGTTGCATTCGTGGAAGTAAACCCATTTGGTTACATCTACATACATGAGCTCAGCAGAAGGTATCCGAACGGTACAAAAATTCCGGTTCTAATTAAAGCAGAGTGATTCAGCGACCTCTCATTCGGCGCTAATTTGCCTAAAATTCGCATTACATTTAACGGATCATGTTTTAGAAGGCTGTCAGAAATCGTATTTACTGCATTCATACTTTATCTGTGATTATTTCACAGGAAAACATAGTTTAATCAATCGGTAGGCCTTATAACGTATCCTAGTGGTGGCAGCGTCTTAGGGGCGGCTAAATTTATTATCTGAATAAGATACATGGGGCGGTCGAATTTCAATGGCATTATGAACGGCAAATGTGTAGATTCCCTATTGGGTAACTTGGTTTTATAGATCAGCTTTGCAAGTTGATCTAGTCTTTCATTTATAGCCCAATATGTTCGATATAAACTTTATAGCTGCATTAAAGGGGATATCTTGCTCAACCCCGCTGTGACCCATTTCCTCAGGTTATACAGTGTTAATCGCATACATCAATACCCGGAAAGAACGCGTGCTATAGCGTAATGTTTGTTCGATATTGTCTTAAAGATCCATTTTTATGAACTATGCATAAGTTCAGTTCAGGCAGAACAACATTTTGAGGGAGAGCTTTAAATTAAGAAGAATGTCATATTATTATTGTGTTACTAATGTTCCGTCTGAGTATCTTGTGGTGAGATATGTTGGTGGCAATGATTTCATCTCTATAGAAGAAATGAATCTTAACACCTACCTGGCTTAAAAATGGACTCACTATATAGGTAGTGCTCCAAATTCACTAAGTCAAGTACTATTTGCCTTAGTAGTAAAAATAGCCTAACCTTTGCTTGTAGGTATAAAGACCTCAAAATAAAAACGTTCCCCTTTCTCTCTAGGATCTGAATACTTTATACAGACATTAATGGAGTAACCCGGCCAGTAATTAACACGGTTGGCAACAAAATTTATAAATAGCGAGACACCACTCATTCACAAAAGCTTCAGACCCTAAATAGGCGCAGTGTTAAATATTGAAATGAGGCGAAAGCTTAGCTGCAACTCGCGAAGCCGACCCATTCATTCAGCTGAGCTACCAAGTGTGAATATCCCAAAATACCGTGGAGCAACGGCCGGGAAACTCAATGGTATTATTATAGACCTCATCTATTATGTATTTAGTGGAGTCCAATCGGAAGCCGGGGCGGTAAATGAAAATCGTTACCAGTCGCCAAATCTGGAGCGGAGGCTGAAGATGCAAATAGACCATTACATACGCTATCTGTGCTAAACCCTCATTAACATGCTTTGTGGAAAAGGGGTGCTGAAAAGGCACACTTGCAAAGGGATTGATGTCTGCTTAAGTTTTCGACGCCATTGTTTGAGACTTTATGGTAATCCTGGTTGTTCTTTTTGGAACAATGTTACTGAAAGAAGTGGCTTAGTTTGACAGATTGTTAGTATCATTTGATTAAATGTTCCCTAATTAGGTCAGCATTCTGTCAGAGTATTGTTTGTTGACAAATATTTTGTTATGTCCGTATTCAGGCCACTCAGTACAACCAACAAAAACATTCGACGCGGAAAATAGATTCAATGCAGCATGTTTTGATGGTACAATGTTTTCACTTAACATCTCGGTCGGGCCAGTTCGTAAAAAGAAAAGTAAACAACTTGAGCCACCTATAAAGGCTGCGTGGGCGCACGGGCGCGGCACTTTTATCGAGCAACTTGCTGTCTAGATATTAATGAGAAAGTTTCGAAATACCTTGCGAAATCGCTGTATGTTATCGAAAACTTCAATGTTATGATTTCATCTAGCAAACTGGCTTTGCGACTTAATCTAATCTGTTTAATAATACTCTTTTATAATATAAAGTGCACTACTATTCGATTGTATTACTATACTTATGACGATATTTATAATTTATGTCAGAAAACTTGATTTGGTCCTGTTGGTTACGATGATGGAATACGGGTGTAGGTACTTCTGTACTGTAGTACAGCACATTATTCGCAACTGGTATGGGTCGATGTCGTTTCATACTGTATCTTTATTGCAACAAAGCGCTGTAGTTTTATATTCCGCTACTTATATCCATGCAAAAACACATTGTTGTACTCGTATTTGCACTGTTGGCGGCTTATTAGCTTATACATATTTCATAACGGAGTTACACAAGTCGAGGCGGCAAATTTTCCTGGAAAGTGTGCAGTTGTCATTACAAATAATTTGTTGTACTGCGAGTCATCCCACGCTTGCTCCGGGGTAATGAATTGTCATAACCATAACCTGAGTATCGCTTTTAGAGTTATTGATACATGGATATTTGTAATGTTAAGTTCTGTTTGTATTAATGTTTCACTGTTATTGTTCATATCACAAACCCTGACAACGAACGCAAGGACTATGTGTGCCAGCTCATACTTGCGAAATGATTTATCTACGATTACATTTAATTACGAATTTATTAATGTGGTTGATTAAATTAGATTTAATTCAAACATTTTACGTGAGGTTGTAAATAGAGAAATTATTAAAGATAATTAATTACATAAACAAATAGTAAGCCACATTGTTATTGCCACGGGAGAATGCTGGCGGTCCGGCCGCCGATAACCACTCTAATAGTTCACAAACGCTACTTCACTAACGGCTAACATCTTAGTAATAATTTCACATATCTCCAGCAAAAGTTTCTATGCGTTTGGCTTAGCAATTATTCTGCAAGTTAAACTTTGCCCGCAAAGTTGAGTTCACGACCAAGACTGGGACTTCAACTTAGCACACCATTTGTGCAGACAAGGGAATAGTAATGATTCCCTAAACTAAAAGTCACTAAGGCTTTGAAATGTATTTTGTAGTGTACATTTTGTTTCTGAAAATATTTTTTGTTGTTCGTCTGAACCGTAGATTACTTTTATTTCATTTAGATTTTGTATAGTGTATTAATATTTGCTTTAGCTCTTACTTTATTTCTCATGATATAAAAGCAATAGCTAGGAGTGAGTGTATTTTATGGCAACAACCTTGATGGTCAAACAGGTTCGTTGCTCCGAGTTACCGTTTATAAATGATAATGCATTCAGAAATAGATGAGATTTGTTAAAAATAACTGTACTCGTGCAGAGTGAACTAGCTAAATTGTTCACCAAGTAGGGAGAGAATTTCCGAAACGATTTGAATAATGGCGTGCGACGGTATCACGATCCCAAATTTGGTCGGCTGGATATCAAAGTCTCCTTTCCATTTTGGGTGTAATGAACCGACAACTGTGCCGTCTACCTACAGTCAAACCAGAAAGACGAAGATAAGCTCATTTTGTACGTTGTTATTTTTTCGTGCAAAAATTTTCAGTCTTTTAAGGATTTTGAACACGATGTTTACTGTACCATATGGAATAATATAGAGAGGATAGTCCTATCGTCGTGATACCGGGACGTACATGCGAACAATTGGAATGGCGGAGAGAACAACGGAATCGAGGCTATCGTACGTGCCGTGGAGAAATGGACTCTTTCAGGGGTGACCGACTCCGAATGTGAGTCGTCATTGTTCATGTAACGGTAGCCAAGCGGAACTAGCGGATGCGCCATCAGTTATTTGTTCATAATGCTCAACTCTGTACTAGGTCATTGGAATTTAAAACTACTAGGTACACGTACAAGTGAAAAGTCCTTAGATTCCGTGTCGTGTCCCGTTTTCTCGTTCGACATTAAGGCCATTTCCATTGCCCCAAATGCAAACTCTCGCCGAGTCACCTGAAATTTTACAGCCCATTGAAAACGCTGCAGATAGAGCGTAGTATTGCGCTACGTAGATGGCGATCGCGACTGCAGATAGCATAATCCATTAACCGCCACGCCAGTAACATCGTTACGTTCCGGTGCCGCATTTACATAGAGACGAACGATGAAAATGTATTTTCATTTGCGCCGAAATTCTATGCAGATTTTGTTGGCAGTCCAATTAGTGACCATAATAAGCTCAATCTCTGGTCTAGTCATAAATGTATATTATTGATTCTATTAAGTCTATTGAGGACGATATGACTTATAAATATCTAATGGGATTTGGAAAATATGCTAAATTAGACCGTAAGATAAAACTTACGAAGCGTGAAATTGAAGAATCTTGTGCAGTGCGTTTAACTTCTGTGACTCTATTGTACCTGATTGGATATGTATGACTGTTGGACTAGTTTTAAAACGTGGCGCTTGTTTCCTTTGAAACAATACTTACCACTTTAGTCTCATATAACTTTCATAGAAAATCACTCATACAGTAAATATGGCATGTATCTCGCTCGATATACTGATATATCGTTGCTCTTTGTATTGATGCACTAAATAACTCCCCTGGAGGGAAATGCGCGTTGAAAAGTGAAGTATCAAACGCAAATGAAAGAGGTGTCTGTCTGGCTGCAAAACGTCAGTTGGAGTCATGAAAAGTGTATCATTGTAACATTGAAGCCCTGTTTTATAGGGGCCCTCCAGCGCGCGTGAATGCATCCCGTTTGATATATTCCAAACAGCGTTTATATTTCCAGCGTTTTATTTTCGTTGGGATTTTTTGAGATGAGCGTGCTAGCTAAAATGCGGAGTTAATTCGCGAAGCTTGATTGACACTTGCTGAATTCAGATGATTTATGTTCAAAGTATGTTTACAGTCCTTTCTCTACACAAGAGAGCAGCACGTATTACATATTAGAAAGTATCTGATAGCTTCTATTAGTTTAGTTTATACATGGAGTAAACGTAATTTGATTCTCATGCGATTAAAACAAAAAACTTTCTACTATGAGTTCACTCACCATTCACCAACATATTCGGTGATACAATTACTTTCCCAGACTAATATTGGTATGTTCACAAAGGTAATGGCGGATTCTTTGGAATTTGATGTGCCTTTGAAATACAAAGATGTATATAATAAGGATATGTGTAGATACATTTGTGTTGTTGAAATAATAATATTGAACCCTTTTCTGAACCCGTGTCTTGTAGTAGGTCGGTACACGTCACCTACATAATCTCTTTCGTCAGCACATTCGAGCTTGGATGACGGAGCAATCGAGCGCGCGACCCAGAGGTGATTCAACAGCCAATACTGGGTCAACAAGTTCAGCCGTGGTCAACAACTCTCCCATATACCTGTATACGACTTACAAATTCCTCTGTAGACTTACTTGTTTACATTTAATCAAACAAAATAAGCTATCAAGACCGCGCAATTTAAAATTGTTTGTTTCCAATCTCCAGCCGCGACACGACCAAAATTAGATTTATCTCTCTGAACGAAATTTTTAGGGCGGCTTATTGTCCTCAAAATGAAATGTCAAATACAGGCGGAGGTAGCCCATTTTCAATTGTATCTCAAATTCAAGGTATGCAGTATATTTTTTTCCAAAAAGATAACTAACGAATTTTAATTATAACGCTTAACGTTAATTCAATTATTTGTAGTCTAGACAGCTAATATAGATTAATATTACCGTAAAATCAGTTCCACTTAGGTTGTTTGCTATAACGGGAGATCTATTAATAGTAATTAATTATATAAGACTGGTCTAGTGTAGACAATTTATTGTTCAAACGCGGGCTTGTTGCATTATGATAGGCGCCACCGCGCCGCGACTTAAAACACCTTCTAACATAATAGAAAGGATCTAATAATTAGATACCTACCTACAGGCTATCAGTTATACTCAATAAATTTTATTGCGATATACATTTCTGACAATCACTAGATCGCTAGACATTACACTACGTTTTCATACATTTATTATACTTATATAAGTAATCATGAATGCGATGTGAGTTTTTGTGTCTTTTTCCCAGTAATACAGTTTCACGGCATGTGTCATCCAGTTTGCAGGAACTCCATACCCCTAACAATAGTTATTGTAGTCAAAGTGAATAACAACGGCGTGCTAGGCAGGTGCGGACGAAGTTTTTGCCCGGGGCAACGCGCTGTAGGTCAACAGGTTCACTCAAGCACCAGCTAGGAGCCGCCAAGTCTCTTACCCACTTACTTAAGCCGCTATACGTAGTGTAAGATTGAACCCTTTAAATGAAGCGAATGCAGAAATTGCAAAAGTTACCAGTGATTTATAGCTCCTCAAGCTAGTTATTACGCCGTCGACGTCTTAGAACGGATGTCCGATGATCTATTGTTTCGTCTGTGTCTCTGTCTGAGAATTTCGTCTAGATGTTCCAATCTAAAACCTAGTTTGCGATTCTTTATGTTGAATAAATTCGTTATAAAGTGACTAAATCTGATAAAAGTTAATTTGAGGCTGGTTGACGTAATTTATTTTATACAATTGCGTTATTATTGTTATGTAAAGTCAGGTATCTATCATAATCACAAATCTCAACGTCCTCAGGCTCAAGTCATGTGTGTCAAACTACATAAGAGGGTAATGTTATAATTAATACTTGTCTTTTTTTATAAATACAATATTTAATCGAGAACCTTACGAAACAAAAAGATTGTTATCTTTCATGTAAGGTGTATGGTACAAGTTATTGAAGTGGTTGGACTAGTTGGTTTATAAACCCGTAGAGAAATTTAGAGTGATTTATTTGGTTGTTCAATGGATCTAAGTTTCGAAACTTTATAAGTACGAGTAAGTTTATAAAGCAGTGAAAGTATTGGTTTAATTCTGAGAACTGCTAGTTATTATATACAAAGCTCTTCGCATTTCTGATACTTTTGTTCTATTTTGACACGCAAAGCTTTATTTCAGATAGATGGCCAACATTCCCGTTAAGGCGTGCTAAAATTGTGTGGATGGGTAACTTGGTCCAAGTTGATTGTGCTGCGTTCGCCCGCGCGTCGTATTGATTTTTGTTATTTGCATCCCGTCTGCTCTTCTGTACATCTGCAGCTATTGTTGGATGTGATAGCCATTTATGCTTTCTCCTAAATTACGGTAAAAATTTTAAGGGTTTTCGTGAATCAATTTTTTTTAACGAGATCTTTAAATTAAACTGTTAGTGAATCCTTTGTTGTCTGGGATAACGTTGCTGCAATCGTTGCTGTTTATGACATCTCATAACATAATGTGCAACCCTAAAAAAGTTAAATAGTATTTGTGAGAATAGTATTTTTGCAAAAGTGCAAGTATGAAACATTTTATCTATAAGTTTATTTTCAAGTCCTCTTAAACAAGCATTGTTTACTCCAATCTCAGCGGAGGTGTTATTTCGAAATCAACCTAAAATACCTTCCGCTTCGAAATGGTCGTGTTCACGTGTGACAGTATTTAGGTCGCGTCCGTTCAACGTAAGTATAATTATCTTTCCTGATGTCGTCGCTTCATCAACCGTGGAGTCCATAATGTTACTAGGCGTGCCACAGATATGACGAGCTTTAAGTTCTTCATTACTTGCTTGCATATCATTTCTTTCATGGTATATTTTAAGCTATAATGATTTTCTTTTCGTAAGTTTCGTCTACGAATAGGAAAAATATTTTTTTAATGCTAGAAGCGTCAAGCGAGCAGCGACAGTAGGTCACTTAATGGTACCTAGATCATCGGTTACTCGTAAACATTTGGGTCATCATCACCATATTCATGTTTTTATTAGCTTCATCTTTTGATTTTTATATTGATGTTTTTTCGACGCTTTCTCATTTGCATATTTTGGTTGTTTATCAGAACAGTATATAGATGCCTTGTTAGCAAAATTGTTACTTGCTGTAGTGATAAATGCTAGGTCTGGTCTGGTCTAAATCAAAGCTTTCATTAAGACGCGCAACTGAGGTGAGTTATAGTCCTTGCTAGGTTCTTATCTTCCAAGGCGGCACTTTGATGGTATCGCCTCCTGTCTTGGGTAAATTGAGTAATTACCGTCTGAGATTACTCAGTAATTTGAGGGGCGGAAGGTATCGATCACCGTATTAGTAGCAGCCGTCGTCCCCGACGGTTCATTTACTGATCAACTTGGATAGTCTCACTAAATAGTTTTTAATTGTTTTTGCGTTTAATGTCTAATCGAATTCGTTCCACAATTCAATGATTATACTTTATTAGATACCACAGCTACTTTTAACTAGTTTTAGTATAACAGTTCATTTAACTGGTCTTTGTTTTAAATTACCTGAGACTGATGAGAATTCTACGATTCTTCTTCTTTTATAGATATTGTCTTCTAACTCATCTCCGTTGTTGTTGTAAGTTACAGTAAATTTGATTTATTGCTGCCCTGCTTACCTGTGTTTTAGATAGTTTTAATTCGTCTAGACTACTGTAATGTGTAGATGTTGCCCTCTTCGAGATTTAGTAGATCAGTTCAGTGCTCCGTCTGCCCTTTGGTTTGTCTTCAGAAATTCAATAGGCTGTCACTTTCTATCGTCTACGAGCCATACATATCTCTTTTCATTACACTCATTAATGTAGTTATTCACAGTCTATTAAACTGAGATTCATTCAAAATTTGGCTTTATTCTTTAGTTTATTTCTTGGTTAATTACAATTATCGTAAAAGATGGATTGTATAAGTAAAAGGATGTCACAGGCCATTTTGGAAAAAACCGTTATGTAAATAAAAATGGAATACTCTTATTAATTGCCACTTAATGGTCGAGACCAAATTAGTGAACTCTCAGTACCATTTATGTAGATACAATATTAACTAATTGATAAAGAAATAAAAACTTCAAGTATTTTGATGGCACGGCCGTGGAATTGGTAATGATTCGGACTCCTTAAAGAGCCGTTCACGGGGTATTATCCAATCATTCAACGCTTTTAGAGCTATGAATGAAATCTGACGTCATTGACACAAATGGTTTGGATTTAATTACGTTTTAAGGTTATATACAGTTTTTTATGAATATTGAAGTTAGAATACATGCAATGCGACCTTCAAATGTTAAAAAAAAATATCGTAATCATTTGTAAAGCTTCGGCGGCACACATTCTGTGGCACACCTCTGATTCCTTTGGTGTTGCTATATCTTACTATTAAGTGATCTAAATCTAGATCTATGTCTGTAACTTCTATAAGTCCTATCAAATCGGCTCCTGGCATTCTATCACCGCGGCCGTTAAGCAAATGTGCTCCTCCCACATCTGCTGCCATTTACTTTGGAGAATGCAATGGGCATACTATTAGGGGAGATCGACCCTCTTTGTCACGTGCTTCGGCTGTAACTGCACACATTCCTGTTATAACGCCATAGTTACGAATTACGAACCTTTAATAATTTATTATAAAACTGATATCTTTATTAAAAGCATTGTTACCAATAATAATATCTGCCTATTTTTTTTTGTGAATTCAATGTTTTTGTATCCTATTTTTATATTAGGTATTTAATCGGATAACCCGTCGTAAAAAAGTCAATTTAATTTTAAGTTTCATTAAAGTGAACATTTATGTTATGACAAAGATGATAATCAGTAGGTATATCTGTAAAACATTGTGCAATTAGTGCCGGTTTTTTTTTACCTAAACTTGATTAAGTAAATGCTTAAAAAAAGACATAAAGAGAAAGAAAAGGTCAAGTTCATGAAAGCTTATTATATCTCTTAAACGAGATAGGAAACGAACGCTTTGTTGAACATCAAATGAGACTAACTAAGCGCAACACAATGGGATTCGCGTTAAAGCTGGTAGATGACTTGGATGTTTTTACCTGCTGAATTATGTCCTATTTTCTAAATCTATACTATTTATAAAGAGATAACCTCTATAGTACAACGACAAGGCTTATAGGTAAACCGAAAACACGAAACGCTTGCGCGATGTAATTGAGCACAGCGCCATCTATTGGTTCATTTCTGAATTACGGTCCCGAAGCTAAGTGAAGGGCGGGCCACTAGTTACCTAATATAATCATTTATAATTAGAAGCCTATCGTGTCCTATTGCTGGGCAAAGGCCTCCCTACACTTTCCACACATTTCACGATATTAGGCAACTGTAGTCCAATTGTAAATAATTTATTTTTCCTACTCGTTAAAAATCTTTATCTGGAAAGGGCAGATTTTAAGGAACAAACGGGTATATGAAAGCTTGCCATTAAAATTGTATCAAGCAGATTACTTATTGTCTAAACTTAAGAAAAGAGTTTAGAATAATTTACACTCGCCCAATATTTTTGTCCTGTGACTTTACAAATTGCAATGCAAGAAATTTTCCATGATGAGCCCTCGCCGTCTTACCATTAAGTGCATATACAATCTCGCCGCATT
The DNA here is from genome assembly GCA_014851415.1 of Cnaphalocrocis medinalis. NCBI lineage: Eukaryota > Metazoa > Arthropoda > Insecta > Lepidoptera > Crambidae > Cnaphalocrocis > Cnaphalocrocis medinalis. The sequence continues at coordinate 4,904,240 of CM026287.1, read as the reverse complement.
ATCTTTACCTCTCGTCTAGGACTGACCCAATTACTGTTTAAGCACTGCCTTCCGCTATCATTAATGCTACGTTTCTGTATTTCTTTTATGTGGACTAACTTTTTGCCCTTTTGTAGTAAATAGTAATTTAATTATGTTGTGTATTCAATAGCTTAGAGAATGCTGTTAAGCTGACACTACCTCTACAATTTTAATGTTGTTATGCCAAGTAATTAAAATCTTTGTAACTGCAATTTGTGGGACATTATATTGTTCCCCAAATTAAATGTAAATGACAATTTAACGAAGCAGTAAAACAAACAAATAATTCAAAATGTAGAGAAAAAATAATGGATGAAGAATCTACCTCTATAATAGTCCCGTCACGTGCAATGACAGACCTCTAAGATTACAAGATGCCGAACATAAGAATTCGATACCCACAGAGTGACGGGCTAACTTGAGACCTGCCGCACACGCCGATTCGCAATAAATCTTCTTTATGTTTGCTTACCAAGTGTCGCCTAAAAATACAACAAGCGAATTTGGACTATTTCGGAGGAGTCCGATCGGCACGTTTGTGGTGTTCGGGCGTGGCTCTCGTATATTTTTATTGCCTCACTTTGTCGGCGTAAGGGATACTTAACTTTCGCACAGCGTGCTCTGCCGTTTGTTCTACGAGTACACCTTGCCGATCTGTTGGATGCGTTTTTTGTGACATTGAAACAGCTCACTAACTAAAATATACCTTTGGACGATACTATTAACTTTTGCCGTTAACGGTTGAAGTTATTATGTAAATTGAAGTGTTCATTTTAAATTGTTCAATTTTGTGTAAACAGAAACAATACAAAAGGACCTATTAGCGTTCCTTGGATATAAGGATTTAAGTAAAAACTCAGCTGTGTCACCTCCTGCTTCTAAAAGTCTGTCAATTGCTGTGTTCAGTGTGTTCTAAATACTATTTTTTGTGTAGATTCAAGCTTCCGACACATGTATGTATTTAGGAACTGACCGTTAGTGTAAGACCCAAAAGCATAAAACAATTGATTTTCCATTGTGTCTGCTGTCTGGGCCTTACGACGTTAAGCATTAGCTAAATATTATACACGTACGCTTCTATCATCACTTACTCAAAAGGTGTACATATTGTATTGTCGAAAATAGCTTTTATCCATACCCTGAGGGGCACAGGCAATATACGCGATTGAAGTTTATATTTGGCTCTGGAACAAAACATTCGCAGGAGAGTCGAAGTCAGGTTTCTTTAGGCAATTGTGTGTGATCGTGGAAAACAGACTGGAAGAAGTAACACGTTTAGAGTATATTTCCATGCTATAAAAATTTACTATGCTTTATCTAAACTGTAACCTATGTTCTTTATGATGCCTAAAATGAACAAAAAAAAATGTTTCTATTGATTATTTTGTTGATAATGAAACTGATAATTTGGATAATTTTTAACAGTATTGGATTGCGTAAGATCACGTAGGACAGTTTTCTGTCCTTGTTTATTTTGGCACGAAGCGGGAATCGAGACTAGATGGAATAAGGATGAACGGAACAGTTTTCTGCGCCACTAAAAAAAATATGTTTATGTTGGCACGACGTTTGCCTATTTTAAGAGAAATTTAAACTCCTATGAATTTGTCGACAAATTTATTTTGCAGATATAAAACTTATTTACCATTACTTTGAACATGTCTCTGTAAAGGAAGATCGTTTTTCTTATTAGTCTCTTGAAACACATTTATCTAGTTGAAGATTTTGTTTCCAGTCCCATGTGTTTCTCAAACGAACCCGTCCCGACATTATGCCACGAAAGATTTATTATTGCTTCTACATCTCCATCCTTCGTCTCATTGTTTATTTTTGTTAGCTCTATTGTCAATAGACATCTGTTTTGTTTCTTTTCATTGTCATCAGTCCTAATTTAGTCCGTATTAAAGAGCGGCTCCTTAGATGTCACGATTTTTGGTTCAATATGAACTGAGGTGATTCGTTTCGTTGGATTCCTGTTTCGTGGGTTTTGTATACATTTGTTATCATATCAACGAACAGTGACACAAGGCTGGTCCGACGCGTTTACGAGAGCTCGACGCGCGCGCCCCCTGCTGCGCTCTCCCCTCTCCTCAGCGGTTCGCTGCTGATGCAGTCCCCGCTCAATCGCCGAGGAAGCTACGCGTCGCCTCGGCACAGAAAAGCTTTTCGTGATCGAGCTTTTGTCTACTTTTTTTAATGATGTGCCATCTGTTTGTCTGCTTTGTATTATACTTAAAGCGTAATTGAACTAATGCAGTGAACCTGTGTTTGATAGTTTCTTCGTGTTTTCTCTAGGTAGTGGTAGTTAACGGTTTTGGTGTCAGTATCGTTTATTTTAACTAAGTTCGTGACAGTGTCTAATTTCTGGGATGTTACTGAAGCATTAGGATCTCCACAAATATTCAGGTAAGGTATATCAAATACTTAATCATCTCTCACAAATTTACTGTGAATCTTAATGAAAACAATATTAAAATGCCCTTGTTTTCTTCTAGAATAAATGTAATAACTTAATAATTAAATTTAATTCAGTGCTGTACATACAATTTGAAATTATACTCAATAGTCATCCGTCTGTGATGACTTAAATATTTAATTATGCCACGATTCCGTGAACATAGGGTGGGATCGTTGTGCGGAAACGAGACGGAGACCTATACACAGTTTTAGAGGGGTTGCCAGCGTTCTGTGCTCGGTCACACTATAGGGATTTACGTGGGAATATAATGCTTTGGTTATCTATTCATCGTGTTTTTGGAAACCATTCTCGTTACTCGCTTCCATTAGCCGGAAGAGCTTAAATGCCTCTATTGTTTTGTTCGATTTTGACTTTATCAGCATTGTTACTGTGTTCAAATTAACATATTTTTCTGTATCAACTTCAAGAAACTATTTATTTTCGATTACGGTTGCCATCGGTTCTTTAATGATGAATAGCCTAAAAGCAATTGGATCGTGAGATCGTACTTCATGATTGTCGAATGTTAAATGATGAGGACCCATCCCTTTAGACCTCCGTCACGCAAGTTTCAACACGACTACGCTAGTTTTGACGTGTTCAAACACGAACTTGTCGAAGTAGCCTTTGGGGTTATCTATACTATGTGTACTTATTTGCTTAACTGCTCAGTTTGATGCTTATTTATGTATCGTGCTGTTTAAAGGTTTATTACTCGTTTGTTTTGTAATGAATGATCCATCTTTCCTTTACATAACATTATTAAATAACTTTACTCTTTTATAATGTATGTTTTTTTTTACTTAACAATACGTTCATTTCACACATTCATTTGATAATAATAAACGGACAATGAGTGGGGTATATTGCATAATGGTAATATAAACTACAAATCACACTTTCTACTGCGGCAATTAACAATTAGATTTAATTAATTCAACGTAACATTCATAATTTTAAACTGTTTAGGTAATAATCGGTTTTCCTCCAAATCTTATTCATCATGCTAATAATTAAGTTAATAAGAAACTGTACTTAAAGGTCTTAATTGGTTTTAATTTTAGAGTATAAAGTCATATTTTTTGTGACATTAAAATCACAAAGCTATCCATTGTCATTATTCGCTTTCAAAGGTGTTCAAATCAGTTTGGTTGATACTAATAATATATTAACAACACACATAGTAAAATTTTCACCGCTAGCACTGAACAATAACTTCAAATCAACATAATGCTTGCGAATCAATTTCCAAAACTGATAAACGAAATGAATTCAATGATACATTTTTATTGGTTAAACTGGTTATTGTCATGTTGAAATCTGTTTGTCGAGCCTACAATAGCATTAATACTCCTTATTGTCTGCGCGAGAACGATCACTTATAGTTAATATACAGGACATTGACCCATTCAATCGCTAAGGTCCGATTTGTGGTCACTGTTGACATTACTGTTATCGTCTCAGTACATCATACAATCCATATTTGTATTACATCGAGAATAGAGTTCATTTTCATAACAATAACATAACATCCCAAGAGATTGATTTACAAACCTTTTTAATCCATTCAAAGCAAACATGGGATATAAGTATACATTAGAAAGAAGATATTTAAAATTCTAATGACGTTACAAATCTCTGATGAATCATTCCTTCTCGAAATGCAGTTATTAGTCACGATGACTTCCAGCTTGAGTTTTCTTCGTTTTTTAATCGTCTTCGGTTGTATACGTCTTTATGAATGCAGCAGGCATTCCTCCGCCGTTTCACTTCGTAAATAAACGCGATCAATCTTTCAATTAAACTAATTATGATGTTCATTTTGTTCCGATGTGATTAGTCTAGATAAGGTATATAAATCCATGTTTGCGTTTAATTTGAAATTTGACCTCGTTCCCCGATTATGGGCGCTTGAGCCTTATACGAATTTTACGATCTTTAAGGATATATAATGAAAAATTTATGATTAAGAAACAGGTACACATGAATTTTTAAATGTGTGCTTGTTTAGTCATTCGAAAGTGATCCATGCCAGAATACGTTACTAGTTCCGAAATTACTGTATGTATCTGGGTTAACGATGTTTGTTGTAAATACAAAGCAGTGACTTTTCGTCTACATTGTGGTTGATTGATTCGCTTCCCTCTTTTGAGTGATTCTTGTCTTGCCTTTTTTCTTTATATAGAGAAGTGGAATGTATTATTCATGTCACATTCATCCTCTTGCTATATTAGCTGTTTGAGGCATTTCTAATTACATCTGAGAAATGAGCATCCAACAATCGGATCAAAGGCCGGTGACCTGTCTGCGGCTCAGCTATTGAATCGGTGTTTGTCATTAATATTTATGGGCCGTGCACTCTTCCACCAACCGCTTCGGGGAAGTAGACACCTGAATGTTTTTGTCCATTACACCGTCGTCCGCTATCGACCACGTGTTGTTAATTGTCGTCAACTTCTTTGGAAATCGTTTCAAGCTCAATTCACTTCATTATTGTACTATGTAATATAATATTACCTATCATTCTTTCAACTCATCCTTGTAAACCTATCGTTGTAAATGGTCGAGCTATATTAGGTATATTATCTCTACCATTATTAATATAGCTAAAGGATTGTTTTATTTCCCTTCAGATCTGGAAACTACTTTATTGGACTGAAAGGAAAAACAATAACTGAAAACTAGAGTTAGAAAACTACCAAAAATAAAATTTAAAACAGAGTAGGCCGCTGTGGCTATGTCCCCAAAATGCTAGCAGCATTACCCCGTTAGATAGCGATGGAAATTTCGCGTTAGATTAATTTTCCTTAGAATATATAAAAAACAGTTTATTTGAGAGATAAATCCGTTAAGTGCCGATTAATATCATCACTATATTGAAATTTGAACTATCGTGCCGGGTGGTAGAGTGCAACCGTGCAAGACGATACGCCCCACAAAGAGATAGTGTCTCGCACCGCATCTTAGTCATCATTTCCTGTTCGTGGCTCGTATCAATTTTGTGTAGAGGTTTCGTCGTGCTTTCATTTTCATACAATCTCTTTTGTTTTAAGAAAGCCATGTTATTAACAAGGTTTTATCACGCGTTGCTTTCCATTGATTGCAATTTCTTTTTTATCGCACGCATATAGAACTTATTAGGTCCAAAATAACCTTAACGAGATGAATAAACACTTCATTATTGTCTGAAAGCAAGTTAGCGACGAAAACATTCTCGGACGGACGTGGGACGTCAGTAGTTGTTGCGAAACTCGCTGTGGGAGCTTCGACGAACACTCCTCCTGACCCTCCGCACGCCGTTAGCATAGGTAATCTTGACACTAATACAGACGAGCATGTGAAACACTACTCTTATTGCACGAATCTGAACGTTAAACCTTCACGTATAAGACATAAATGTAATCGAACATTTGTGCCTTGAATACACCTACACGTAATGCTCAAGTTTATCGAAGAAAAATCACCGATCATTTCAGAACGGAATATACCTTAGGGACAACTTTTCAAATGAAGTTTATTTATCTATGGACCTTTATATGAAGCTGTTTTATTAGTATCATAACGAGTTCATAAAAGAATAAGAGGATTTGACGGGCCCAATGTCGCCACCTTGTCATTCAAAGTATGAAGTCAAGGTCTGATCTTGATACTGATCTGCTGTCAGTAATATTCGTAGAATTTGCATCATTAACTATGCCGCAATAGAAAAAGCAGGTCACAAGTGCCCACATAATGATAAAGACGTCAAGAATCAAGATATCAGAAGCCAGAAGTCACGGTGACTCTTGATGGATGATGTATTTAAATTGAACATCCTGAGAATTTGTGGTCATTGCAATGGCTATTGGATAGTATGACTTGTTAAATGAGGTTTGTATTGTCGGACCCATTATAAGCTACGAAGCGTTTGTGTGTATGTAATTACGGTAAATTCGGTCGTGACTCGTGACAGTCACAACATCCATAAAACAGGAAGCATTTTTCAAACATCTACATACTCACTTCACTCGTACATAGACGGAAGCTACTCTTGAGATGCGCACGAGTGGAGTTACTGCAGATTACCGACATTAACACACTTGTTGATTGCTAACTGTAGCTTAGTGTTGATTTTCGGTACTCTACGCAGTTACTGTTTAATTTTAGTTAATACGACGCATTATGCTGTCTTTGCCTGAATGTTTGACATTCTTGTAAAGTCACTGTTCTGTCTTGACTTGATTCTTGAGCAATGTAGGTTGTGGTATATCTGCATCACTATGCAGGTATATTTCGAGTTGTAAACAAAGCATAGACTTCCTTACCTCTTTCTATAAAGAAAAATTTTTTTTACGAATTCAATAATTATTTAAACATTCTTTTACTTTTAAGTGTACGACTTATCGGAAATACTTATTTCAATGTTATCTTGGTCCTTTGATCGTGACATGGTTACATAACATCATTTAGGTACTCGTACCCAATATCCGGATTGGGGTATATTTTTGCCCGGTGACATTTTTGATTTGTCTTTCACTGGCATTTAAAGGTTATTACATCAAGTAAATGGAGCAGGTCACGATTTTACCTTTTCACCGATGCAATAAATTAGGTCCGCTGAAATTGGTTACTTCCTAACTTATTTAACGAAGTCTTGAGTCATCTATCTCACCACCACAATCAGAGATTCCGTGCTAAAGAGTCACTGCTATAGGCAATTGAACATCGACAAAAAAATACTCGACTCGTGAGGAACAAGATGAGTCGGCTGCGTACTTTTTGGTCGTGTTGGCCAGCTCAATTCTACTCGGGGACCAAATCACATCCCAACTAACACGTTAAGCACATGTTACCAGAGTGAAGTGATCAGAGATGAGACAGTATCGTGCTCTGAATTAAATTCAATTAAAGCTCGTCACTACGCCATTAGTTAATCTGCCCTATCATTGCAGTGTAATAAAACGGTAGTTTATACGGGGCTACCAGATGATGGTAATAGGAACGCCTATGCGGGCTACGATTATTGCCCATAAACTCGCTATTTCTGGAATTGTATTGTTGTTGCTTTGTTTGGGTTGTGTACAGATATTTTTCTAGTATTTTTAACTGCAGTTTCATGTTGTATATTATAAGGTTTTAGTTGCCCTTTGTTTTAGCTATCGTTTTCTAATACTACATTGCGTACTTAAGGCGAAAGGTAAGGCGCACTAGCGACGCCAATTCATTTGACTATTCGTTAGCTTCTAAACTTAATCTACATAGAAGATTCGATATAATGTATTGTGATTCAAAGTTTATGTATTACACTCCAAAATTTTGTGAAATAAGTATACAAGCTAATAAACAAATTAAATCAATTGGCATGCGAGCCTAACTCTTCGACATAAGTATGTATGTACCGCTACATAGTCCCTAAATTTTTACTAACTATTGTTTCATCGAAGTCAAAAAGGTGCACGGTGACCTTTTAAAATTCTATTTTCTGTTTTGCGCAAAACATAATACCTGAAAATGCAGAACTTATGAGTGTTTCTAATATGCTCATTGAGTTTCAAAAACGGCTCCTAAACATATGTAAATAAGGATTCATGAGGGAATTATATTCCACTTCAAAAGCGACTGAGTTAGGTTATTGCGAAAATGTATTTCTCACAACCCAGGTGTACTTTATTCTCATTACATTACAGTGGCCCTCGTGCCTTAATAATTCTATAAAAGCTTTACTCATGACATGACTAATTATCGGCGCGTGACCTTCGTGTCTGAGTCTAAAAGCAATGACCCCAGCTCTACCTTCACAATTCAATTATTCCTATTGATGTTATGTATGTCCGAATATTTTATTATACACCTTATTTTTACCTTTTTGCTAATCGTTCGACTGTTTGTAGAATATCGTAGTTTACAACACTTATAAAATTAATATTATGATTGAATTCTCCTTTAATTGAATCCTTGTAAACTTAAGTAGGAACATCAATATCTTTGGAATATCTTTGAGTAGGTTTAGAGCTATTTATGTCTCTTTACCACTACTTTAAAGAGCAATTTATTATTTCTAAAGTCCAAACTAGTTTCAAACTTTTTTCTATTCCAAAACATTAATCGTAAGGAAGTTATATTTGGTATTAAAACATTAGTACCTCTATTCATCCAAATGAGTAAAAGTCTAAGCTAATGTACGCTTAAGGCATGAAACCATTATGTCTTTTAACGTTAAATACCGGAATTCAGTAAATTAAAACTGTTGTTTCAACGCCTTTTAGAAACCTGTTCAATACTAATATAGCCCAGATAATTTACACTCTTCGTCCAATCCTGTAAAACCATATATCATTTCTCATGAACATCAAAGGATTTAAAGCGGCCTACCTATTTGAGTGTAAAGGAATGGAGGACTGTATACTTGCTTATCTAATTAACATTCACACGATGAATGAAATGTGAAACGACCCCATTGAAAAGACAAAAATAAAGTCTTTATCCGAAAATAGAAATTCAAGGGGAGAACAACTCTGGTTATGCAAGCATTAAGTATGTTTGTTTCTTAGGAAAGCTCTCAGAAACTCATCTTCAAGTTTCGAGATTCGTCAGTCGTAATGTCATTCTAGCGGAAACTTGGTGGTCGAGAGCAGTAAAACTGGCGTTGCTTCAACGGTACCTTGATAAAACACCATAAACTTGGAATGGCGGTGCGTCCCGTGTTTGAGGTGCGCTGACCCTACTGTGGCCGTTAACCGAAACGGACGATTATGTTTCGATCCATTCGTTTCTTTTAACTACACCTTCAAGCTTCACTTACACTACACGTGACTAAAACTACCTTTATTTTAGTTCTGATGCTTCTGAGCTACCAAACGGCTTCGGTTACACAATCTTTTGTCTCATTTAAAAGCAATCTGGTGTGAGACCATCTGGGTCGAATACTCTGGTAACTGTTGTTTAATTTGATAGCGAGGCTCTTGTGCAACCAATGCGTTTATCTAGTTACGGTGTCTCTGGTCAGACAAAGGTGTCTTTGTCTATGTCCCCGACTACAATAGTCCCTTTGGATTAGTAATTTTTCCGTGTACAATAGACACAGCACGGACCTAATTACTAATCGTTTGCGTGAAAGATTATTGCAAACTAGACCAAACCGCATGCAAATTACGATAATTTGCTAATCGTTGCATTTCGTAGAAACTACGGCATTGCTGGAATTGAAGGTTGCTGTTTAAAGAAATCGCAATAAACAACAAACATACAACATAGATACCTAATTTCTAACAAATTATTATACAATATTGTCTAAACAAAGAAAAAAATGTTTCTAAGGTGCGTTTTGACGATCTTTATCCGACAGTAAATCTGTGGTATTTACCTATGGCGGTCCATAAGAATCGGAGCGCTATACTATAGATTTATTCTCGGATAGATTGGTCGAATCGGGCCTAAAAAAGTTATTTCAAATGATGAATGGAATAAATTTTATTTATTTATTATTTAAACGAGTTACACACAAAATATATAAAGTATTCTTATTATAAAACAGTGTAACTTAAACCAGCCTTGATTTTACTGTACAAATAATGTATCTGTTTATTAATAGATCCTCTACCCTTACATATCGTACATCATTGTTTGGAAAATCTTGTACCTACTGATAATCGCCTTATCAGAAAACCCAATTTGAGTAAAGGGCAATACCATTATGTCTATTACGTTACTCATTCTACCTCTGATCTTTTATGAAAGTTGGCGTTCTGTGTTTTTCTAATATTTCATTTTGTAATAAGATTCTTGTCGCATAATTATATTATTATCATGCTGACTAAATTACTCGTATACTTACTATTATTTTCGCCGAAGGCAGAAATTAGCTATTGCTTCATAAATTAAGCTATTCGGAACTCCGTTTCAGGACATAAGTTTCCACATACCGATAGATGGCTCTAGGAGTCGATTTCATCGCGCTTGTGTATGGCCTTGTAAGTTTGTATAAAAAGTTATAGTTAAGTTATCGATGCCTATGAAATTGTCCTTTTTGCAAGTGGTATAGATACAGTAAGAGTATGGAAGTATTGTTATTTTAACAAGAAATAAATATAGTATCGAGATAGAGCTGGCTATCTCGATACTATGGCATTATAAGGGCAAACTACACAGGCCTGTTCTGAATAACCAGTGCTCGGTCGAGCTTACATCGATCGAATCTACAACTTTATGACTCATAAAATTACCCACTGCATTCGTATTTTCTAGGAACCTCCATTCTTGTATGTGAAATTTTAATGTAAATATTGTTATTATTTTCAGGTACGAAACATGTAATCCCTGTTTGAGAGACTGGTAAGATTCCCTGTCTAGTGCACTTAAATTTTCGTTCGTCCTTTATGCAAATTCTGTGTAGAAGTTTCGAAAATTGTAGCACTTGTTAAGTAAATACGAGTTTCTCTATGGAGTTGCACAAAATGTTGCAGTTTGCTTGCTTCAAACGAATTTAATTTTAATGCGATGTCAGGTAATGTAAATTGCAGTATCATTACTCACAAATTGAGGAATTAAAAGTTATGAAAATACACTTGAAAACATCATGTTACTTGGATCTCATATAGTAACTTGTGAAAAGATTTATGTATATGATAATTATATTTAATGCAATATTGTATTATTTTAAATTACAATTGTTCTGTACAGTCACGAGCGAAGTTGTGGTGTCCGTACTTAAAATGCTACTTTAATCATCTGTTAAGATGCAAAGGCCTATTTATTTATTATTGTATTATTTATTTATTATATTACCGTATACTTGCGGCTTACAGAAATGATAACAGTTTATAATTTACAAGACTCTTTTATCTAGTTACTAGTGGCCCGCCCTCACTTCGCTTCGGGACCGTAATTCAGAAATGAACCAATAGATGGCGCTGTGCAAAATTACATCGCGCAAGCGTTTCGTGTTTTCGGTTTACCTATAAGCCTTGTCGTTGTCTATAGAAGTTATCTCTTTATAAATAGTATAGATTTAATGTTAATCTGTTCATTCCTCGTTATGAATATCAACAGTGCACACACCATTCACACTTGCAACATTACCAAACGGATTGCAATCCAGTTCTAAGTTGATATTAGGTAAACTTGGTGGGTGAAAGTTTCATAGCTGTACGGCGCCTCGTCATATGGCGGAGTAATTAAATCATACTTGGGGTGCGCCGAATACTTCGAGAGGAACTCCTATAGCTTTGAATTAGAAGAGTGGATACTCAATACTTCAACTTTTAATGTCAAAGTGATCTCTCAATCAGATGTTACATACGAATAACAATAAAGCGCATTTTAAGTGGTAATACACAGTTTTACTAGCAATAATAAATTAAAAACATCAGAGCGCGCGAATCTATCTCTGAGGATTTAACAGTTCTAGTGACAGCAGACACAACTAGTGATGTTCTAGGCGAACGATTTTGTCCTGCAAACAATACGATGGAGAAGTACCCCAAAATCGATCTAGCAATAAACTGAAATGTAGACATCACTCGCGGTATTAAATTATATTTTTATTTCAATTTATATCTTTCAAAGTACACACTTTTAGGATTCGCATTTGGTTTTATCGTGTAAGCTGTAGCTTATTTACTTTGCCTATATAATAAAACTATTGGCATAGCTATTGATATTATATTACGGAGAACTGAGGACGACAAACCTATTAAATGAAAATTAAGTGAGGATCTCGAATGATTTGACGGCCCTCTAACTCTCTAGCTGTATTTTCTTGATCTTTAGTATCCATTAATAAGATGTTCTTTATGAAGCTTACTAAACCTAGTTTAATAATTTTAAAAACAAAGTCTAAGATATGAATTTACATAACGTTGTAAATATCTAAGAAAATTCCGTCGCTTCACTGGCAAGATTTTATAAATAAGAGTGCAAAAACATTCACGGCTTTCAGCGAAGTTAACGAACCAAACCATATTATATTACCATATTTTTTGCTGCCAGGTTCTGCTCACGATAATCTATAGGTACATAATAGGGCCTTAGAACTTCCATTTACTTGGTTCCCCTGCGTGACGTGTGGACGAGCATTAAGGTTTATTGACCTTCAATAGGACATTTAACCCTGTTAAGGGCTTTAACCTTTATTTTGAATTTTCAATTTACTTTTACTGAATAGTATTTAGTGACCGAGTTTCACATAAAGGAGCCTATACGAAGTACAAACTGGTCCATCACGCTTCGATTCACGTTTGATGACTTGAAATAACCTTTTTGCTTTCTCAATAGTACATTGAAATTATAAAAAAGTTTCAAAGTGTCGGCAGCGTATAAACGCAAATAAGGGTTAATAAAAGCCTTTTCCTATAGGTTAACGACAGTTAATCTGGTTATTATTATTATTGACATATGATAACGAAACATAGTCCTAAGGTACTGCAGTAATCATGTTCTCCACCTACTTTTAAGAGAGCATAAACAAGAGCTAAAAGTTATAATTCTGGACTGTAACCTTTTCTCACGAAACCCAACAGTTTACTGATGTTTACAGTACACATTACAATGTTACCATTGAATGCAGCGGACCGACCGCGGGTGAGCGCGGCTCCTAACAATACCTCTCCAGTTGTGAACTAGGGGCTACAGTAATCAAGTACTGTCGAGCCATTGACGGCGCGGTGCCCTGGGGTGCCTTGCCACTTTAATTGCAGTTATTACGCAACTGGACCACCATTAGGTCGTCAATCGTCAATGCAGGCTAACACCGCGAACCTATTTGGATGAGGATTCTCACGCCTATTTCATTGGCCTCGGCCGGCAATCTCAGTTGTTAAATTGAAGCGGACGTAGTAGGCAAAGCACGAACTACTCAAGTAATCAATGTAATTTAAATAGTAGATTCACGTTCTTGTATAATTTTCGCATAAAATTATGGTTGGAGAATTAGAATTTTTGGAATATCGGATAATAATAAAACCTAATAGGCTTGCTCATACGCACGACAAAAAGAAATATTGACGTTATTGTGTTTTATTGCAAATTAAATTTATGAGGTAGATTGTAAGCAATTACTTTATAACCATGTAAATGTAATCAATAATATGTATTAAAAGTCATAAACAAATTACACCTGCACCTGGGATTCGATAAACTAACAGCTTTCGAATAATAATTAAAATTATTTATGAGCAGACATAAAGTCGAGAACTTGATTAGTTAATTCGTCGAGGTGTAAGGAAATCAAAGGAATATAATCTTTCCATCTCCTCCCCTCCACAAGATGCGTACTATGCGGATCCCAAGCAGTTAGTTTTCATCGTGTCCATGGGGACTCGTTTAATGGAAATCGAGATCTATGACTGCCCTACATTCCTTTCGACGCAGAATACGAAGTAGTATTAGAACCAGTTATGGCATAAAATATATTTTCGAAACTTTTTTATACAAAGACTTTGAATATACATTTAGTGCTTAGCGTTCTTTTTTTTGTGAAACTCCATCTTTGCATCTTATAATAAGTATCGTACAAAAATATCTAGGTACTATTGTGTGTGAAGTAACAAGATGAAGAGAAGACATATTTTTACTCCTGAATTGTGCCTAGTATTACTCAAATTCTCAGTCTAATAAAATATGAGACCCTCTGAAATGATAATTTATTCAACAAATAAGAGCGGAATCTTGTTTCTTTTTCCTTTCTCTTCCATGGCATCTTTTAAAAAACAGTTACTCATTAATTTGCCGAGCGCTGTAACATTGAGCATATAGTAACACTATGGATGCTTGGAGCTAAAAATACTTCGGGCAAGCTCAAGTTCAGAGACCTAGTAATGCATTAAGTGCCGTTCAGTCTAGCGCGAAATGCAGGTGACTTACTCACTCGACACAATGGGTTCCCTCATAAATAGCCGAGAAAGGAGTGACGTTGAAATGAGAAATCACATCAACGCTTCGCGAGTCTAAATTGTTTTCGCCGTCACATAAAACGTTACTGGGGAAATCACGATGAAAACAAATGAAATTAATAAATTCCACGCACACAAAACAACGCAGCCAACCTCCCCGCTCCTTTGACATCGTGCGGTTGAAATGTTTTCCTCCGGTGGCTCTCACGAGGCGTTTCCTCTCCAACATTACCCGCCTGCGTGCTTGCATTTTTAAAATTCATTCCCCGGGAAATACATTATTATTTTTACGGCACTTTAAGATAATGACAAAGAATTTAAAGTCCTGACATTGCTAGCACATATCGTCCATCTCACTTCCAATATTTTGCAACTGTTTTATTAAAATCTTACAATATTTCTCTAGCTAAAAATTCAAGTTACATTTCGGAATGCAATATCTAAACTTAGCTCGTTGGCTCGCTGACTTTCTGATCAAACATTCCTCCAAACGCAAGAAAGTCCGGCAAACGACAAACTATTTGCAGCGATTCTAGCTACTGCAATCGCGGTGGATAGAATTGTTCGGAATATTGCGTCCACATTTCCCCGGGGCAGAGCTATGATCGAGAATGGTTAGACAACGTAGCAGATCATAGTAGTATCAAAACTAGTATTTGAAAATAGATATTGGCAAACTCACTTTCAATTTGAGATAAAGATCTTGCCATTTGCAACCGGTTAGACCCAAGAGTAACTAGTGACTTGAATATCGGGGCAAAAAGCGCTTTGGAGCATTCATTTGTTTTTAACACAGCAGAAACCTTTCTTGAAACGATCGTCCTTTGTAATTATCATACTTCAAAAGTCTTCGTTTTACCTCCCGAGTTATCCGTCTTTGTCAGCATGCCTTATACAGCTGTCGTTTAATTAGATCCAGCTCACCTGCTCGGTTAACTCCGAGCTACTGGCAGCGTATGGCACCAAAACGGTGGAACGGCGGCCGTACAAGGGATCTGAAATCTGATTTAGACTCGTGCTAAACAGTTCACTTGAGTGATAAAGTTAATTTATTTCATAGCCAAAATAATGTGCGTGCACCTATCGCTCTTTATTGTTTTAGAAACACGAAACTGCATGATTGTTTAAAATTAACATTAGGTAACTAAATGAAACGGTTTAAAGAAGTTTTGTCTTGTGTTATCGAGCCCAATACCCACTTACAAAATAATTAGTTACGTTTATGTAATCTTTATGCAAACTTTTATTAGATAAGGTATAGAAAAGTGGTACTAAGGAAGTATTTTTTTGACTTGTGTCTGTCACTGTCCCGTACATCAGAATGTTTATTGAACAAGGTGAGAACTGAGAATATGTCGCAATACATATTATAATGGTTAATTTAGTTCAATCGACATTATAAACATCTTATTAAAATTACTCTTTAATTCATTGATCATAAAAACTAGATGTATCATGGATTGCGTTTTTCATCACCCCGTGGATCAAAATATCGCTTTTCATCTTTGTGAACCCTCAACATAGCTTTGTCTGTATCAATTGTAGGTAGGTACTAAATAATCTACTGAATGAACTAATTACAAGTAGTGAACTTTATTAGCTGGTTAGGCGAACTAGTTCAATTGAACTAAACAAGTTTACTGCAGGATGGTGAGCTGGGTCTGCGTCGTGGAACCGTGGAGTGTAATTGAGCGTGTGATACGTGTCGCGCTGACCGGCTGCGTCCAGTCTCCGAGAACGGACTCTAGGGGTGGCTTCTTTGGTACGTGCCTTCTGAACGCAATCTCATAACAAATTCATAACTCTTTGTTCCTCACGTTTAGAATGGGAAGGAAAATCCTTCCAGCTGAGGAACCAATAAATTGCCTTGTGGAATCGAAAGAGATAGATACTTGGTAATGCTATTGTCATATTTTTAATTACATATATCGCAAATGGGTCGTTCTCCTCAAGATATCATTACCAGTGACAGTCTTTAAATCATATTCTTCTGAATTTGACATTAAATCTTTATTGAAATAAGATGATGATGACAAGTAATCGGTAAATATTAAGATTCTGATATCAATTTCGGTATATGGGTTTGAAGACTGCCACGATTATGACAGTTTTATGAGAATAACCCGCTTCTTTTAATTCTGAAACTCCATAATACAAGTGTTTAATTAAACTACTACCTTGGGGTCAGGTCAATGTATGTGCTGTTGTCCAATATTTATTATTAAGTAAAGCGCCCCATTTTGCAACTTCCATACCGTGGTTTAATGTAAGGCTACAAAAAGGAAAACGTTAATGACTAATTAGTTGCATAAGTGTAATATGTAATTAAGATCTCGATAACGCAATCGCTTGCATTAAATGCTACCGTACGTTTTTAACTTTTGTCAGACCCAGATCCATGAGATAATATTGCCTGCAAATGTCATTAGGCTACGATTTTAGCACGACTTTTTAAACGAGCACGTCTGAGTCCTGTGATAGCCCTGGATTACACCGTTATTCTATGTAATAAAACATATCACACGGTACGGCAGGCATGTGGTCAATCCGCAGCTGCGCTTTGTGTCGCAAAGTAGATGAAACATACTATGATATTACCACGACATCTGAACAATAATAACGGGTGTACCTCAGAACACGTGCGGTGTATCGCGAGGTGTATTTAGACGAGACATTCAAAGGCGGTGTAAAGAGGAACAGTCACGTAGCGCTGTAATCATTAGCTCTACGATAATTGTGAACAAACAAACAACGGTGTACTTGTAAGTCTGTTATTATGCGAAGTTTTCACTGCGCGAGCGATCACCGAGGGTCGCGGAAGTAGCCGCGATAAGCCTCGAGTTGAAAGCGTAATGGCTACTAATGTAACCAAAGAAAAGCAGCATATCGCCCCATCGATCACGTCATGACCCAACGCGGAAACATGATGGAAGCCCGTAACGTGCCTGTAATACATTGTGCACAGCTACGGACCGTGTGTAGTGGCCGTAAGAGTTGCTTTATGTTCTGGTGGGCGCTTATTGTCTGAACTCTTTGATGTGTCGTATACATATTTCAACAAAGGATAAATTCAATTACGGATAAAATGCTGAGGAAATAGACGAGTAGGTAGCGTTTTCTAGGGAGAGAGCAAATCTTGATTCGCATCCTTTCAGTCACACAAGTCAGTTAAATTGAAAAAGATTTCCCCGGATTGATGTCACTTATACGAGTTAACAACCGTGATTACCTATGTTTATTAGTGCTTCGTCTAGCGGAACGACGCCTTTATTTCACACTTCGAATATTCGAGGCTTCTTTTTGCCAAAGTGCCTTTGAGCCCTGAGGCTGTATGTCTGTGTTTATTTTCCACAGCATTTTACCCAAGCGCCCTGTTGGTCTAGTGGTTTAAGTCCCTGCCGTGATTTCGGGGTCAAGCAAAAAGTATGTTTAGAATTTTTCGAACATAGCTTGGGTTTGTGATCACCAATCCCCATTAGGCAAGCGTGGTGTTTAAGCCTAAACCCCATCATAGTAGCGATGACTTGAATACTACGTATTTTATATCGACAATAACTGAGGCAATAAGTATACTTCTGCTTATAGGTATACTTCTAAATAAGCAATCTCGATTAAGTAGTATTATAGCAAATCCATCTGTGCCAATCTTGAACAGCTCATCAATCTGGCATCTAATGAAAATTCATGGTGGTTCTTACTCCCTTGACATCATACATATTAAATAGACGCTAGGCTTCGGCTGTGGTCGTGATTACGATTTCGCATACTTACATCGTGTGTAAAATTGTTATTCTTAAGGATTGGTTACACAGTTAAAGCTACTATCTTGATTGATAGAAGCTTGATAGTCACGATGCATTTGTGTTAGCATTACAATAGCTAACCTCGCATACTATATAACAATTCTAAATGAAGTCTTCAATGTAGTCAGTTATTTTAGAAACTGCTATCAAGTGTCAAAATTCCGCTAGAGATGGTACTGTTAGAACTGAGGTCATCTACACGTTGATAGGTTATTTTTGATGTGAAATGTCAAAATGCCACTAAACAACCAATGACCTTGAAGTTGGACCTGAGTCTAACAGTACTCCTTCTAGCGGATTATTCACACGTAATAACAACCGTTGTGTGAGTTGTCGCGAAATTCAGAGAAGACGAATATAATAATATACTATATCTATGGCACATAGAAGTACCTCACTACTGTGTAATATAGTTGGATGTGACTACCACATCGCAGTGGAACTAATTAGGCTCTAGGTTAGCTAGCACTGTGTACCGAGCCTACATGCGTACATCCATGGCCTCCGTATCAGCGGAATCATCATGTTTCGTGATAATCACAGGCCGCCGGTCACGGATCTCCTCAAATCCGCTGGCCACACTATTATTATTTATTTTTATTGAGTGTGTCGGTGCAGTACGTTTCCTGTCGGCATTGGACAATCGATTTAGTGACGGATGGTAATCATAATTGAGATGTTTTTATAAACAAACGATTGCTTCTTTGTAATCTGTAATTATAACGTCATATGGTTGGGTTGAGATTCGTTTCAATGAAGATACATTTTAAATCCCCTTATAAGAGCCAGACTCTAACCGTACCGTAATAATGATAAATTATAAAAATCATACTAACATCTACTGACTGCAGTATCTACGGGCTTATCGATACGACTACAAATAGTAAGTTTATGCAAAAACCCAGACAAGCAATACGAGCTCAGTAGTAAATTCTAATTCCTTATGCTTTCACTGGCAAGGTGTGCCTAAACTAGGGCGTAAAATGTTTTCAAGGGCCCTCCAGAGGCCTACAATAGGTGTTTTATGGCCTCTGCCTATACGCACGATTTATACAACACGGTTTTCGAGTGTAGGTACTTTAGATATGAACTGTAAACGTATTTACATATAGCCAGAGTTCATTTGCTAAGGGCTCGTAAGCGTTACAGTACACCGTAAAGTCTTTGGGGATACAATAATGCACCGGTATTAGGGTGAGGGGCGAAATCCGATACAATGGATATTTTTGTACCTTGGTGGAAATCTCGCGTTATGTTGGAAACTTTTCAAGTAAAAACTTTGCTCATAAATGAAGATTCTTAGAATGTTTGAAACTCGTTTGTTACAATAACTTGTGACAGTGATTTAATATATCGCCCTACTTTATATTAAGCTTGTCAGTTTAAACTTAGCAACAGAAGGTATTATAACATTAGTCATATTTAAGGTTAAACATTAGTGTTATTTTAACGCTATTGTAAACACGTAATCTACCACACGCAGACACGGGTCGGACTATAAACTTAAAGTAAACTAATTAATTAGTCCAATATTACCTGTGAAGTCTCTAGATACAATTAATACACATTAAACACACACACATGAAGTCTAACTCATTATGAATGAATGAATATACTTTTTATTGCACACGAAACAGAGGTATAAAACTTAAAACTAGATATTACAGGAGTAATTTAGAACACAGCTCGCTTACCACCAGCTGATCCATCTGCTCGTTTGCCACCTATCACATTAAAAAACAAAGGCGGCCTTATCACTATGAGCGAGCCTCATCATTATGTTGTAAAATTGAAAGTTCACATGTTATAATTTTGTATCGAACCCACGGCCTGATGACCGCCGCAGGTGTTCTCGGCGGATGCGGCCTCGGCCCACAGGCGCACTCGGAAGTTATAAATTAAAAAAACTAAAAACTGTAATTTAGACTAAACCGGTTCGCAGCCTAATCGAATATTTATGTCAGTAGACTAGCCATTTAACGAAAAGTTCATTACTAATTAATGAGGATAGCGAATGAGTTCATCGGTCATTGGCATTTATGTTTTTACTAGTAATAATAATATCTTCCAACCGATATTCGGCTACGACGGCCAATTTTAACGATCAGGGACGTTTGAAGTGTTCAAGTGTGCGCAGACGCAGGTACACTCTATTTGTTTACTCTCTTAATTCGGTCGCTTCTTCGGTCGTGTCATATTGGTGGACACCAGTGTGACTTGATCGAAGAGGGGTTGGGCGCAGGATCAACGGCTTAACGTCATTTCCAAGGCACGGGGTTACAAGACCGTCAACTTCCAGACTTCGGGCTGACACTGAGAATTTCTGAACAGAAAAACTCAGGTTAAAATTTTTGGCCCGACCAAGGAGATTTAAGGAGTCTACGGTAGCCGAGCGACTCACGAGCCACTGCGCCACCGACGCAGTCAATTTAAGACATGAAAATAAGGAACTGGCAGGTTATGAGGAAAATATCACTCAGGATGATAATCGGTTTACATTATTCGCTTTTCAAAAAACTGAAACAAAAAAAATGAAGGTTAATCTTCTCAGCATGAAGGTCTAAGAGTCGTGACTTCTCCATTCATGATGTATCCGTAAATATAAAGTCGTCAAGTTTTTTCTCAATAGTTGCTACATAAGAACTATTAGATGGTGACAAGAAACTACAAACGCTTTTTTTGTCAAACACAATAAACGTGGAACAAACATTAACCAAACGCTCGCTGCAGCTAAGTAGCTATTAATAACGGGGTGTGCGCTGAAAGTCCCATATTTTTACACCACGTGAAAACCTAATAAATAACCATTCCTCTACACGAAAATATCTAATTAGCCGCTGCCCTTTTTTCGAAACGCAACCCATAATAGAATAGCCTTTGGGTTTTATAAAAAATATCAATGTGTACGTAATCATTCCCGAATTGATGACAGCACACTTGTTTTATTTTATGCTCCTACATACCTAATAAAATTCTGTCTCCCACTACACTAAAGATAAATAATTTAACTCTCCCTACCGTTGTTTGCTATTTACGATGCAGCGATACGTCACCGAAAATAGAATGCCAAACTCATTTACAGCAGCAATTCTCGTAGGAAACCCCTACAGGGTATTTATTCCGCGCCGTCTTGCTCACGTATGGATATAAAGATCACATATAAGTTGCGTCCCTCCGGCGCTGCCAGTTACAGTAGTTTCGCCCAAATGAGGCAATAAATTGTAGGCGATTGCGAGTTCCTCAGGCGTACATGGAAACTTCTGTTCTACCTGAATGTGCACACTTTCGCAACTCCGATTAAATTATGTCAACCTACTCGCCATTGCCGAATCTTTGTAGATTACAATCGACATGCGACACCGGCTCCTGCCATCGATAACTACCATTCGCTGCAAATATTTTCACGTAATGTAAACATAATTTCGTTTACGTTATTTCATGTGTACTGGATTTCGTAACGTTGTTTACGCATCGACTCCATTGGCCTTTTTAGCATACTTCACGCCATCTTTACTGCCGGTGAAGTCGCTATAAATTTTATTTTATTGAATTTGTATCTTTTGATGGCAGCTTTCAGTAAACTTAAGTATATTCCTAACAAGTTAGGAAAGTAACTTTCGCTTTCAAAGCCTGACGGACGACCATACAACATTTACCTTCACACACGAATTACGCAATGCCGTGAGGAGTACCATTCAGATGGATTAGATCGAACGTATGTCTTACGTATTCCTTTCATAGAAATTTTGTTTATCCTATCTGATCCTGATGTTGTTCCCGCAAGCTGTTATCCGTAGTCGTATCCAATATCAAAAGACGGTAAAGTTGTTTCGTTGGAAAAACAAATATCCACCCGTCGGTAGTGAAGAACTCCTCGTTTGTAAGCCCTCGCAATGCGGCATGGCGTAGATATATGTAACCACATCCGAATTCATGGAGTCACGTTCTTGCGTTACGCATTGCTGCTAAAAAGAAACGGGATTTATTGCCCCAACCGACTACTGATTTTTCCTAATTTGTTTTTCTACTCTCACCAATTCTTTTCTTTATATTTCCTTCTTCTTTACAAAATTATATTTCACTTTGTTCTTTTAAAATTTCGTAACTGGCTTTGTTAACAATCGATGTACCTTCTAAATTCTTTTTCCTATTTCAATATCAACATCTGGCTCTTCCTTTTCGCGTTATCTAACAGTCCCTAACTTCCTAAAATACCGACGAATTCTTTTTGTCTCCGATTTTTGTTGGAATAATTTCTCGCTAACAGTTGTAGGGTTAACAAACACCGTCCCTCGTTAAACTTCAAAGCGATATCAGATGTTAATTGTGCCTCCTCGAAAAAAAATTAGACAAGTAACGTCAGCAATTGCGTGAGAGGCGTTCGGAAGTGGGCTACGCAGTCGGCGGTAGGGAAGCCTTGCGGTATTGATCGCTCGCGCCCCACGCGTATGACCATCGGCGACAGGAGGGCGTCCCGGGTCCCCGTAAACACTCCACTGGGTTCAACGCGCCTACTGGATCGGCGGAATGGCCAGATAAACTTACCACGGTGTGATCCAGAAATATCCAAACGATGAGTTCCAAGTCACTGATGATAGTGTTCATTGTATACTTATTTTTGCTATGGAGAAACAAATGCAATATAAAAACACAGTTTTCAGTCGTTGTTTTTCTATGCCTAAGTTTTCCTTCTTTAGTAAAAAAAATAATTTCCCAATTTAATAATTCTTTTATGTATTTGGCGTAATATCAATCATCTAAACGGTTAAAATGAATTTATGAAACTAGAGCACTACTATTATTAAAAAAAATCAATTTAAAAAACTTCTGTTCCTAGAAAGTAATATCAGCTTAAAATTTTATTATAAGCAACGAGATGGGGTGCAATTTGCATGCTAAATTGTCGTTTTCTCAGCTAACGCAATGATGACGCAAATGACACAACGAATGCAAGAATTACTTTACCGTCGTCAGAACGTTTCCTGAATAATTTTACGCTCGTAAAGGTGCGGGCGAGCACTCTACTCTGGTTTGTCGGACAGCTAACGAAATCCTCAACGTGTAAATTGTTTAATTTTCTATCCCTCCGATTAAATTACTGTGTGAAAACAAACCATTTACTAAGCTAATCTTTTTAATGGAAGTTTGTTTTCGTTCATTATTCACCACTATTTAGTGAGTACTTGAGCTCACAGATTTGTCCCAGATCAGAGTTTTGAATACAAACATTGCATCGTCCGTAACCGTAAGCCACGCGGACATAAACATCCCGTCAAGCCAAAGGAAGTGGGTTAACGCAATAGACTTTAATCACGAGATTAATCCTCCCTTAATATTCAACTAATGCTAATAGGCACCCAACCACAATGTTGTTCAAAAACATTTTTAAGTTGCCCATGATAAACCTTCATCGTAATGTATGCTTAAACAAGAAACACGGAAACTGTTTTTGTCGAAGCCGGAATGAAACTGAGTCGCCCATATTTATCAAACAAGCTGTTCCCATGCGGGCTGATTGTTGTCTCATCCTGTCTACTCATCTTTTGTTTCCCAGTTGATCCCTGTTGATGTTTCGTGAAAGAGACGAACTAAAATAAAGTGCTTATTCAGCGACTAAGCTATCTACATTCTACAAGGTAAACTACAAAAGTGTGGATGTCTGTTCGGTCAGCGGAAATTACAGGAGTAGTGCGAGTTACGTCAAGGGGATGTTCGAGATATTTTGTTTTAGGGGTAGCAAGATTTAATGCATAAGATAGTAGAAGCACCCTTGTTTACCTTTACGTTCTACTCGTATTCGCTGATATGGGTAGATTAAGCGCTGCAAATTGTTTATTAATTCAATGACTCGTCTTGGTACAAAATCGATCTGCATACATAGTAGTTTTTATATTTCTACGCTCTGTAATTACATTTCTAATGAAATGTTTACGCCTTCAATTGTTAATTGTTCAAACCTTTGAAATTGCTCGAAGTGAAAATTGGTCTCTGCATGAGTTGTATTCAGAAGCCCGTTTAGCGGAGGTATTTCTCGGTTCACTCGTACCGCACACCTCGTCTCAAACAGTAATCGGTTCTATTGTTTACGAGCCCATTGTCAAGCTAGCATACCGTATTTGTGTTCCTAGTGGAACAGATCAAAGATTGCATATTTCGGTATGTTCTAGGCAGCTTAAATTATATTTCTTTACATCTTTTGTTATTTCTCGAAAATAAGAATACCTAATAGAATATCGAAGTAGTGCTCAGACAGCAGGCAATAGAAAATCAGTTGTTCTTGACTTAAAAAAGGCTTTTGGGTCTTACGAACTTAAAGATGAATTGGTTAGGGGCACCCAGGTCCCGGCAAGAATCTCGCTCGAGCCTTGCCTTGAGGTGACCTTGTGTGCGCAGGTGCCCAAACATTACCATTACTTACGCCAACCGCCGAGATACGTGCTGGAGCTCGTACCAAGTAAACTATAAACAATGTACGAACTGCTTCTTTAAGTGAAATATGAGTATGTGTAGTGATCTGCGAATAAAACGAAGCGGAGGTATAAAATGAGTATTCAGGCGTTGAACTGTTGATGAGCAATTGAAGTCGTCGTTTGCAATGAATGAACTACACAATATTATATGTCCAATGGCATTGGTTTCCGGCGGAAAGCGTCTGATACCTCCTTCGCAGATTCGTTCGAGCGTGTAGCGTGTTTTAATGAGGCTTATTATAAGCAAGATACCCAACGACTGCTTATCAGAGCTTCCTGCATAATCAAAGCTGTTGCTTGGAAGCCTTCCTATCTCATTATGTTTCCAGCCTTCTGATCGGTCCGTGTTATTAGCTTTGTCGCCTTTGCAATTGATCCAGGCGTCTCCGTATAAATGTCTATGAACTCTGTCAGAAACAACTTTTCTGTATTTTAAATATTCACATTAACGCATTTTTGTCTTTATTTTAAGATTGATATTTATAAACTCAAGCTTATGTATGAATCCTATGATTGTTATTTATAATTAAAGACTATTTTTCCGACCTCATCAGTATCATCTTTGACCCCCCTCCCCACTTCCTCGCGATAAAGCCTAGATCTTGCTCCTCAAACCAAAATGTACACTAGTGTAATGTCGTGGCGTATTGATGCTCCCCAATTTTCCTCCTCGATCTCATGCTACGCTACCAGTTAGAAAAAATCCGAGGCAGTAAGTACGCAGGTTTTTTTCAATTGAATTTAAAATTAATGACATAGTCTACATAAATTGGCGCTATCATACATAATGTCTGTACAGAGAAAGCGGCATGCTCCTGTCAAGATAGAGCATGTTAATCGTAAGAGCATTCAGCCCAAGCGCCCGACCAAGATCCAGACCATTGTCTCGCCCACAGCTGCGTTTGACGGCGACGTTAACGAAATACAAATCATTGTCAAGTTCAGTAGAAACGACGTGTGACGACTGATAACCACCCAAAGGAACGCTCTTGCTATTTCTATATCTATTGTGCTTCGCAACTGAGATAAGTTCACATGGATACCTAATTAGCACTAGAGAGTTAACTTCTTTCTCACATTATCTGTTTAGTAAAGTTCATTCCAGTCAATCTTTTTAAGTACTGGCAATTACAGTAATAATAGCTCTATTGTTATTTAATATTGATTAATGTCTATTGTCATACGGTCCTTCATCTACATTATGAGCTTCATTCATGACAAAATTGCCTAAAGTAGCTCATAGTTTCAGAGAAATCAGTTGTGAAGGATGACTATGAATAATAAACGACTAGACTAGGATTCAAGGCTTTCAGATATGAGCCGCAATACATTATGCCATTCGTAATAAACGTTTATCAAGCATCATAAATTTATACACGCCGAGATAGCTCCGCTCTGCGTCACACCATATCGAATGGTTGGAGTTCAATACCGTGTGTGGATCCGAGGCTATTCGTCAACGATGATTAGTTCTCACGTTACACTTCGCTTTTGCGGTCTAACGCAAAACCTCACAATGCGCCAATGCGCGACGGTGACACGTGCATATCAAACTTACATTACTCACTGCATTCCGCACCCTGGTGTTACGTGTTATCAGTTATTTATAGACTTTTAGAGAGCAGGCAGAAGACATCATCTTCCTGTCCTATTTGTAGACATGTTTTCTTCTTACATTCGCCCCTGTCTTTCGTCATCGTATCATCCACCTACTTTTCAGTCATGTCATTCTTCACACAATCCATCCATCTCTTTTCGAACGTCCTCTGTTCCTCCACCCCTTTTTATTCATACCCATCACATCATGTTCCACCTCTCTTGTCATTACTTACCACACCAGGAGAGACGATTCGCCTTCAGTTTATCGATGATAGATATATAAAAAAATCCTGAAAAGAATATTCTGCGAAAGATTTTGTCTGTTGAGTTTATACTTTAGTATTTTATTTTGCCTTTTAAAATATTTTCAGAAGGTAAAAATAAGATTTAAAAATGTTGCTATTAATATCGAATTTTATTTGTTGCAGTCTTGACAACTTGGTTTACTTAAATAATAAATCATTTTTTAATTTAAATATAACTTTCGTGCCCTTTGCGTGTAACGTTTATTATGAGGTACGAAAACGTTAAAAGGAATTAAGTATAAGGAAATATGCTGTACGTTTCGTATTAACTGTAATGGTTAAGTTAAACGAAATGAAATTAACGAGTACCTTTGCTTGTGTAAGGTTTGTACACTGTTTAACATAGTAATAATCAAGGGACCCGTGAAGTTATGGTAATAATAGAGTTAAAATACTGCTGTGTTACCTGATGCTTTGATTTTTTTAAATCAGTAACAACAAAAATAAGCTACTTACGTAACTACGTACTACGTACGTAATGCATTATTTCAGATTCTCTCGATTCTTCTGCTTTTATTTCAATCTTAAACTCAGCATAAAAACGGACTGCGAATAAAAAAATAGGTACTTCCGTAGCCGTTTTGTGGTTCAAGTTCAAGATTCTACCCCGCAGGGTTATTGACCGGCCTCGGTACATGCGCGACGGGCGTATTAAGTTTTCTTCGCTTTACAATTTTCCCAGTCTACCCAATAAAATGGCTACGCGTTGTAGACGAATTCTCATTTCACGTCTGTATTAACAGAATATTTCAACTTGCGTTCTGGCACTGTTATATTTCCATCGTCTCAGACTGTTCGGTTACGTTCTATGCATTGGTTATTTCGCAATTTGATACAATTTAGTATTCATTCCGACTCTTTATATTAATTTATACTGTTATATTGATTCAAATATTTCGTTTTCTGCATAAGAGTAAAACATTTTTCACATTCCATCTGTATTTATAGTGATCTATAATCTATATATTACTGAATGACTGAATTAGTTTACATCATATTTTTGTAAGTATTAAACTGTTATCGGCGATTAATGAACATTTACGCACGTACAATCCCCTTATCACATAGTAGCGTTTGAACAAAAGCTTTCGCTAAGCCGTTTTATGGCTCTCTGAGGCTTCCAGTTATCGGCCGGGACATTGATTTAGCTTTCAGGTAGATAAACATCTATTATTGCTTTGTCCATACCTTTTCTTGATATCGTGTAGTTGCCTGGTTCGAGTAATAACTTTCCTAGATCAAATCTGTTGGCAATGAATCGTCGCGACGCCATTTGCACGGCCTCAACTGGTTTGTAGCTTAAACCCTCTTTATTGCTTGCCTTGGATTCTATGGGGCCGTCGGTTTTGGGGGAACAATGGTGCTTTGGATGTTATTGATTGGCAGCAACAGGTGGCCGGGGCGGTCTCCCCCGCTCGCGTCTCACCACCACAACCTTCACTTTCCTCTTCGTGGATTTGGTTCACGGCTCACCAGAAGAGGGGTCTTGTTATATCATCTTAATTCTTATTCCGACAGTAACTTAACGAAGACGCTCCGGCCCCCACAAATTTCTAATGAGCTTTGTTGAATAAAATAAACAAATTTAAACACTGCAAGTACCTATTCTTACCGGGGACAAATTCTACGACACCCTCACACATTTTCGCCAGCGTTCGTCTTAATTATTTTCTTTAACAGTCCCAAAAATGACAGCTAATTTATCAAGAACATAATTAATACTAATGCTTATTACCTTGAAATAAAGTCGTCCGTGGCACTGATAAAACGTTCCGTTCCGCTTCTTAATTAAAATCTGTGAGAATTACAGTTGAACAAATTGCTTCTAGGGCGCCCTTACATTTAGTGGGAAATCGAGCTTATTATATTTTAGCGAAGATTGGTTTTGATTTTTAACACAAGCAAAATGGAATTATAAAATATTACTAATGATTTATACGAGTATGTTATGTATGAGATAATTATTTATTTATTTAACTTTAACGTTTTGTAATAAGGGGGTAAGAATTTGTTTACTGTTAATACGTAATTTTATGTCGCGGATTTACCGCATAATAATTAATTATCTCTTATACCTACGTGATAGCTTTATATTTACAATAAAAACGTTTATTCATATGCTATTTTCTGCTTATTTAAAAAGCAAAATGGCATAAAATCGCATTTATCTATGCGCGGGTCCAATATTACAGGTAGAGAAAGTATGAAAAAGGATACACCTTTGTTGGAAGATTTTAGTTACAAATAAATATAAACGTTCTACATTACCTCCAAAGTTACACCTTGTGTAGCAGTTAAATTCCCGCTTAAACTATTAAATTTATCTGACGTTTTATGTATCATATAAAAATGCGCCAGACCATTCACATCGACATCTCATCTTTACAGTTTTGTTTTCTACAATTCGCGTTTTTCTAAAACGGCTAGCTTTGCGGTCCAACTGCAACATGGGCGACAATCGATTCTGCAGGCTCTTGCGTTTTATTTATAGGTAGTTCCGTTTGTTTACCCTGGGACCTCCCCGTATGGCGACTGCAGAGGTGCGGGTGACGGTGAAAAATGGTCTGTTTCATGTTTACTCTTGGGTCACCGGTATCCTGGGCAGAACGCACTGTGTTTTTGGTCCAGGGCAACGGGTTTTCATAAAAAAAAAACAAAAAGATTTCGCCATTTCAAATTAAGTCCGTATTTTGAAAAATCAAATAGCGCAGCTTCGTGGCAGTTTTAATCAAATAGCGCAACTCTGGGCGTCAACTGATTCTGACATAGTTTTTTAGATTTTCGCGTTGCATTATTACTATAAAATATGACGTGGCGTTAAAATTCCTGTTTTAATATTTCATAGTCAACTGTATCTTTGGTGTTATGTACTAAAACTAGCGAATTTTCAAAACAACCGATTATAGAGTCCATCGGCAACAGTATGAGCAGTTCTTAATCTCGCAGGCTTTTGCGATTATTTATCTATAGTTCCGTTTGTGTACTCTGGTACCACCCCGCATGGCGTGGTGCGGGTGACGTAGAAAAATGGCCCTGAATGTTTACCCCCCGTTATACGGTGCATTGAGCTTGGGGCAATTGGATTTAATATAAGTCTTTGTATCTCAAATTCGTTTATACCGCCGCTTGGCATTTTTAATTGCGTAATGGGGAGGGGCGTTATTTTTCACCGTTTTTCATCACACCGTTTGTGACAGTCTTTTTGACTAATGGCCACAGTCTGATAACAGCTTCATAAATAATATGCATAGGTATGGTGTAAGTAACGTTCACCCGTAGTAATGTCATTATTACATTATTTATGATTCAACGTCATAAGTTTGTAATTTGTAC
Source organism: Cnaphalocrocis medinalis (assembly GCA_014851415.1). Classification (NCBI taxonomy): domain Eukaryota; kingdom Metazoa; phylum Arthropoda; class Insecta; order Lepidoptera; family Crambidae; genus Cnaphalocrocis; species Cnaphalocrocis medinalis. Next base: position 4,874,384 of record CM026287.1, on the reverse strand, counting down.
TGCAAAGCTAACGTGTATGGTATTTTTAAACAGGCGCGTTTTTTAATCAACTTACGGTTTTAGCATTTTAAAGTGGCACGAAGAAAAAAATACTAGTGTTGCTTATAAAGGTTATGAATACCAAATAAAATGCTTAGTGAACTATGATAATGTGCTGTCAGTTTCGCAGGTCTGAACAATTAACATTACATTTAATACTAATCAATTCATTAACCTACCAACAATATGGTATTTCATGCAATTTGAACCTTATGAATATGCGAATATGTTTAATTCGTCAGCCAACCGTGAAATAACGAGCGGTATTACCACTATTAGCAGAGTTACCCATGTCAGGATGTCGGTTTGCATTCCAGCAAAATCCAAGTTTCTGTCACACTATAGTGGTTTTAGATACCAGTGCGTTACAATGGAAATGCTAATGTGAACCTCTAGTGTTGTTTAAATCAACTACTCCGTCGATGGTGCTATCGATAAAATCGATACTGTAATACTTGTCAAAATTTACAACGTTAATTCGGTTAACAAGCGTGTCAAAGGCATAAACTCGAAAGGCTCTTATCAAAGTTCAGGGCGTTAAACATCGGAGTGAAGTGGCTAGTGTGTTGGTGAAACTATGTGATTCCTGATCCCATCCTTTTCATCCAGAACAACTAGTTGACTAGTAGCAAATCCTACATTCTTATAAGATAGAAATAACGCTCGTGTTTGTTGATGTTACATACAGCCGAGTATTGACAGTGATCAATTTACGAGCGCACATTTAAATGGACTTTGTATTGTCTTTCTAAGCAGTTTTCAAAATGTCGATAGTATCAATACTATCGACATTGATATCCCATTGATGCCGATCAACAGCACTACTAATGAATGAGTAACAACTAAAAGCAGTTGGAATTTAAACATTGTTATACTGTGGCGTATTAATGTCTATTCGTCGCATCAAATACCAATAACCGGACGTTATTGCGTATTCTGAACGCGACCGGCTTGTTGACAAAACGTCAAATCGTACCAGCCTATGAGGAGGCACCAACGAACAAAAACTACGTAACTACAAAGTACACGGAAAGGACGACTTGGAAGTTTTCTAAGAACGAGCTCGTCGCTATCTGGCCTTCCGCTGCTCCAATGTTTCCTGGAAAATATACATTGGCTAATTAGATAAGTTACTCTTGTTTACTGAGTCTACCTTTTGGGATGTATAAAACCCTCTTCGTAAACCACAGTAATACGTGTTATCTGTTAATATTTAAGGTAGGCTAGTAATTTGTAGTAGAAGAATACTCCTTCCTATGTATCGCTCTTGTATCCCTCCTAAAATTAACTTACAAAATATTTAAGCAAACTTTAAAGAAGCTCTTAAGATTGACATTTACTTTCATATCTTAGTCTTGTATCCAACAATATCCTTTGTCTTTTAATAGCCATCTCATAATTATAGTAGGCTAAATTTAACAAAATACAAACAAATAGTTTTCTATTTGTGAATAGATCAATCAAAGAAAAGTTAATAATTATATCATCAGCCCAAGAAATGCGCAAAATAAAAATAATATTTATATTAGATAATATCTCACATATGGTGCAGTTTAAGAAATACAAACAAACACAAGAAACTTTAAAGAGTTTTTCGAGACTGATTCAAAGTAAACTCACAGAAGACCGGCGGCGTGAAGCAGCGCCTCCGTTGTGTTTCGCCGAGTGAGTAAGAGTACCGGAGGCCCAATTGAGGGGAAAGGGGGCATTGCAGGTGTCTATCGGCCGCGGCAATCTATTACTACCAGATGATCCGTCTGCTCGTCTGCCACTAATCACATAAAAAAAGACAAAAAACTCATTTTCTGCGTCAAATGCTCAAGGCGCGATCGAAGCGCATGATGTCATTAAATATGAAATGTTTAATAAAGAACAAGTTGCAAGAAAAATGTTGTCTTTAGACTTTCAAATTACATTCGTTGAAAAATGTTCGTTGGTTTGGCGAAACGTATTTATTTCTTTAATTATGCAAAAGCTAAGCTATATCCACAGAGTGCTGTGGGGGCCCAAAATTGACGGTGGCCACGAGGTAGACGGAGGAGGCGATGGCGGGATGAGCTCGACTCCTATAGCCCCAACTGGACCATAGTCGCCAAAAATTGTAAAATGTGGAGAAAGGGTAGGGAGGCCTGTGCCCAGCAGTTGCACACGGCGGTTTTTTAATTATTAAGCTATAGCGATTAGTAAACAAACGTTCTCATCAGATTTACTCAAGTGTTATTATTCGGCCAACTGTTATGATGATGACTAACAATAAGCCATTTATGAATACGATCACTAAGTTTTTTATAGCACATATTGAAAATAAGTTATTAAAGCTCGGTATGAAAGAGGTGATTGTTATTGGCCCCACTATCACATTTCACCTTCAGTCCGTTATCGCACTTTTACCAAACAAATCAGTGTTTATCTTCCGCGTGAAATTACGATAAAGTCCGTTCTACATAGGGCTATCAACTATCAAAATTGTAGATCGAGCTTTTTGTTTGTATCTTCCCAGGATAGTTAATTCTACATACGGGTTGGGCTACGTTACTGCAGCTGTATCTAGAACAAGTGGCCCGGCTTCGTTTCGGGAATTAATTTTGTTGTTACAATTTGTCAATAGATGGAGCTGGGTGTCGATTACATTGTGCAAGTGTTTCGTATTTTTGGGTTGCATATAAGCCTTTTCGTTGTCTATTGAAGTTATCTTTTTAAAAATGGTATAGATATATTATTATAGACTTTTGAGTTAATCTCTCAACCCTGCACTGACTTAGGAGTTCCTGCCCTAGAAGGGACACGATATCTAATGTTTACTAACAGGACTAGCCACTCGTGTAGTAATATAATAATAACTGCTTAACCAGTCTAACTCAGATATTCTTCCGGACTCCCTGGGACGTTTCTTAAGAGTTAGAGGTGTCGCAGCCCTATCCGTTCATCGATACATCAACCGTTATCAACCACAGGCCGTCGTGGGAACCTTATGTACTGCGGTAAAGCGACGCCATTCGATAACAGAAATCAGAACTTGGCTGATTGAGTTCTTTGTTCAATTCACGGATTCGTTGTACAGCTGTTTAATTAAAACTTCATTAATACTGGTGAATAATTCTGATTGAAATCAACGGGAGCTATCCCGGGCTCCCGGTTCTTTTGCTTCCGCTGTCTTTTCACTGCGATCCGAATTGCCACTCATGAAACGCCTTTTTAATCGGATTCGGGAAACTTTACGCTTGAGTGACTCGATTAAATGATATCGAACTTTCAAGTCTTAGTTCATGTTGCATGTTTGTCGCATTTTTCCATTATCGATTATCGAATACTACTCGTAGTAATATGGAATATCATAATATGGCAGGAGTGTTATTTACGTCCATTTGTCGACGTTCTACAGAACAATGACGAATATTTATTAAGCTAGAAACGAGGAAATTAATTTGGTTGTTTTTCAGTCACAAATGCTACAAAAAGAAGTAATAAAAATGGATTGCGGTAATTTGATAGTAAATACAGCGACGTTGTTGATAAAAAGATCGATTTCTTTTTAGTTTGATAAAATGCGTTAATTGATGTACAACGTATGTAATTATTACATACCAGCCCGCATATCTGATCATTTAGGGTCAGATAAAATTTTTGTTTGTCATCCTAATTTGGTGAACATATATTCACTATAAATGTCTCGTAACCTTTACCTTGTTAACCTTTTTGATACCCTACAAGAGAAAGCTAGCGACCATCTGCTCTATAAGAAATGGCAACAGATGTTGAATATAGCCATAGGATTAAAATCAACTTTTTATAGTAAAAATTCTTGTCGTTGGGGTCGGGAATGTGATCGATACAATGGATACTATTTTATTGAATACTTTTGTAATAGTTTTGAGTAATACCACAGTGGATAAGTACAGGCGACGTCGTAAAAAATATTTTTAAGTTGTTCTCCTTGTAACATGTATCTTCAAGTAGAATTATAAATAAGAAATTTTCAAATCGTTACTAACTAAACATGCAAAAGATTATCACGAACTGCTTTGACTGTTGGGATCTAACAAGAGTTGTTTAGAAGTAACTTATTGCTCTGACAAGTAGATCTATGCAAATGTCTCTCAAATATTTACTAGTAGACAGGCGCCTAAATCTACAGTATTCGATTTTGGGGGGTGAGTGAACGAACACCCATTCATCCTCCCCTGTCTACGTGCCAGTGTCTGGACGGCGGTCGCCGAAATTTCGAAAAGGTCAAATGCAAATTGAAGACTATGAACCTTACCCTATAGGTATTAAGGAGTGTTGCTTTCAATCAACTGGCTAATAAATTCAATGCCATCCTTTGACAGAGCCTAGATCAAACATCAAACTACTAGTCTGTTTTAAGACACTTTTTGTTTTTGAAATGAACCTTAACATTAGACAGCTTTAAGATTAGGTACTATACTAAAAAAATCATGTAATTATTCTGATACCTAAAACATATCATCGGTTATCGATTATATCAAATAACGCGATACATATCTTTACAACGACGATAATAGGATTACAATGTAGGCGTAAAAGCCCAAGCTTGTTTTACTATTGAGTGGCATTTAGTGTCAGTCATAGCCTAAATTTACAATAAACTTTATCGTGTTTTTATTAGCTAATGTTTTTTTTCTTTTTTAAATGTTATTTTTGTGGCTTTATCAAAAAACACATTTTGTTTTTGTATCTAAGTGCTTAATGTATTACTGTTTTGTGATGTCCAAGTAAATAAATGTTTTCTTTACTTATTGCTTTCAATATTTGGACATAATATTCTAATTTTGGCGCCCAAATATTTGTTTAAATCGAAAAGTTTCCCTAAAATATATTTCATACATATACAAATTATTCGATAAATTCTCAGTACACCGTAATGTATCTGTTCCTATTTCTATGGAATGTTAGTGATATTAGTACCGAGTAAACTAGCGTATCTCATTCAAGAGAACATACATATGCGTAGCAGATAACGTTATTTGACTGACCTACTTGTAATCTCGGCTTGTGAACCATGTAAATGGATATTATCATACATTCCACATAAGTTACTATAGAGACAACTTTTTGCGGTACAATTTGATCATTTAGATGTTACGTGCTGCTTCTCTTTTGCACTAGTTTCCCCTAGTCTCTACATAATTCTTGGTAGTTGGCCAGCGCCCATTTTTAGGTTTCGTAAATCAGGTTTGCAGGACACATAAGTATAGTCTAGTCTTTGGGCACTGCGAAACTTTTATGCTGTACGTTAACTGCTTGCCACCCAAATACGAAAGACATTTGATTTATACAATGACCTATGCTGCCGTCCTTAGCATAGTTGCAGTAAGTCAGCATTTTGACAAAACTGAGTTACATATACAGCCGTGATCACGATAACGAGATCTACATTTTCGTCTAATCCATTTGTTTGTATCGTTTTTCAATCCAAATTTAGCATTTAGAAATTTGCAGTAAGTCAGGCATTTTTGTTACTTTACTTAGCATAATTACAGTGGGTACACTTACTGCAAACTTTTTATTCAGAGTCACTTAGCAAAACTACAGTAAGATATATATACTGTTTTCTTTCTTAGTAGGCTAACATATTTACTATATTAGTGGTCTAGTCTTAAAAACAGTATGATGCGTTACTGTACTTATGCTTAGTAGATCTCATAATCATTACCTTCAAGTTACATAACATAAAGACAGTAAGATGACGTGATACTGCATGTATGCTAAGTAATGATTGAAATGTAGGATCCAAATTATACTTACCATAAAAGCAGTATCATGTGATACTGCGTTTATGGCAGTATCAGTATTGAAATCTAACTTAAGATCGAGTTCACCGTCAAAAGAAATGATATCTATACTCTGATTCATAATCATGTAAAGTAAACTGACAGATGAAAATGACAAGTTTCTATGCATTTTGACATTTTGCATGTGTTCCAATTCAGTTCCGATCACAGAGTACATTGTATTATGTTCCGATCTTCGGCCACTCTCATCCAGCCTTCGAATGTTATCATTCCATCTTGTCGCAGGGCGTCCAACACTACGTTTACCGAGTCGCGGTCACCACTCAAGGACTTTATGGCTCTAACGGTTGTCAGTTCTGCGGCTAATGTGACCAGCCCACTGCCACTTCAGTTTGCTAATTCGTTGGGCTATGTCGGTGACTCTGGTTCTCTGTGGGATTACATCATTTCTGATGCGGTCCTTTAGAGATACTCCGAGCATAGCCCTTTTCATAGCTCTTTCAGCGACTTTGAACCGGTGGATTAGTCCAGCCGTGGGTGTCCACGTCTCGGCACCGTAAGTCATGACCGGGAGGACGCACTGGTCGAAGACTTTCGACTTAAGACTTTGAGGGATGGGTGACGGGAAGACTTGGCGAAGCCTACCAAATGCTGCCCAGACTAACTAAATTCTTCTGTTGGGTTCTCTCTCGAAGTTGTTTCTGCCTAATTGGAGTTGGAGCGTTTGTTCTAGATAGACATATTCCTGAACAACTTCGAGAGGTACTCCATTAACAGCGACCGGTCTCAGATCTACGAGCTCGTTGAACATGACCTTGGTTTTATCCAAGTTCATCCGAAGACTGATGTGTTTGGAAGATTCAGCCAGGCTGCTCACCATCTCATGTGGGTCATGTAAGGTTTCCGCCAAGATGACGATGTCGTCTGCGAATCGTAGGAGTGATATGTACTCGCCATTAATATTGATTCCGCGCTCTTTTCAGTTTAGCGTTTCGAACATGTCCTGCAGCGCAGCGGAGATGGGTTTCGGAGATATAACATCTCCTTGTCTCACAGCACCTCGCAGCAGGACAGGCTCAGTTTGCCCATTTTGGAATTTTTCATTTACGAATTATTTAAACATCTAAAAATGGCATCCAACCGCTTTAATATAATTCGTGAAAGAGAAATTAAATTTTTACTACTATTCAATAAAATACTCTAACAAATAGTTAAAATTTATAAGGTTACTAAGCATAAAAACAGTAAAAACACACTTACTGTGTTTATGCTAAGTGATCTCTAGTCGAGATTTTTAAGTGATACTTAGTATAACAACAATAGTGAATTTATTTTATGTTTAAATTAACGGACATTACTTTTTTATACAGTAATACATAGGTGCTAACGCCCTCTTTCATTTAAAGTTACAATCACTGTGATCTGATAATAAACTAAGGAGTTATGGAAGATTTTCGCACCAAAACTTTAACCGCGTTTTTCTCGAAACCGTCGAGAGCGTACTTACTGCAACTATGCTAAGGACGGCAGTATGGACCTGGATGTCGACCGCTAACAACGAACTTTGGACAACGGGCCTTACGCCCTATGACATAAAAACGACGCCTTGAATGGCAAAAATATATTTATTTTATATGTTTATTTATTTGCAATACATAGTTATGGAACCCCCTCGCCCTTCACCACTGGACTAAGGGGGCTTACTCAGAGTTCCCAGAACCATTTTTGTTATATAAGAATAGTATTAAGTAAGAGCAGAGCGCGTCCAGTGGCACTCCGTTTCCGGTCTCCAAATCGACCGAATCTAGATTTAGGGTCTAAAACTCGACCACATTAAAATAAGTTGTAATATTTAAATATAGTTTTTTTTAAAAATAGAAATAACGCTTCCAAAATTTGACTGGCGCAGCCGGAGCGGATCTTGCTCAAAGCTGTTCGTGCCAAAAAAGTACAAGTGCGCGTTAACAGTAGCAGATCCGTCGAACCAAATAAATTCGTCAAAAGAAGCAGCGCCGAGCATGGGATCCATCGGTTGGTGAGTAAAACTTTTCGCCTTCCTTTACCTAATCCTGTGTTTTTCATGCGCAATTTGTTATAGTATTATATGTGTTATTATCGGGATAAGCCTTCTCTCGTTTTAACGCAATTTGTTACGTGTATAAAACTCTACAGTAACATAGTATTAAGTATTGATGAAATAAAGTAAAAGTAATCAAAGAAAATAATTAACTAAAATACGTAAATAAGTTGTAAAAGAAAAAGTGTTAAGAATTATATGTATTAGTTATATTAAAGTAAATAAATAAGTAATTTACATAAAATAAATACAAAAATAAATTATTGTCTAATGAAAAATACAAAAATTATAAGAAAAGTGAATTACGTATAATTAAAGTGTTAAAATAAAATTAATTTTTAATTAAATATAATATAATTTTTAAAAAAACGTTTATATATAGAAGAAAGCTATTAGACGCTTTCTTTAACACGTAATTATTTAAATCAAATAAATACATAATTAATTAGATTAAATACATAATTATATAAATAGTTATAAATTACTAATCGAGTCCAGTATACCCATCCACTACGGTAGATCACAAATATTTAAATAAGAATTTAGAAACGTAACATTTAAATTAGGTAGCCGATCTAAAAATAGATCGCCCCAAACCAATCAGATAACATAAACACATACATTGTAACAAAATGGAACAGCAATCAGCACCTACGGTAGAAACAATAACACCAATTCCTGGTGAGATGTTAAAGCTGATACCATTATTTGATGGTGACAAACGCCACTTGAACTTGTTTATTAGAAAGAGCGAATATGTTATCGTTCGCTATAGGGGCTCCGCATTCCAAGACCTCTATGTTTATCATGCCGTCACTAGTCGCCTCACGGGTGACGCAGCCGCCCTCTTATCCGAACGTGAAGATGTTGCATCATGGTCGGAACTTAAACAACTATTAGAGCAACATTTCGGGACCCGCGTTCAGAAGAATGCATTGCTATTGAATTGGAAAACTTAAAGATTAAACATGGCGAAAGCTTTTTAGATTTTTGTAATAGAATTCAATCTGTTCGTTCAAATCTTATGTCTAAAATCAATATGATACAGGATGAACCTTTAAAGAAGAGTAAAATCATTATTAGTAATAGTAAGGCCTTAGAAGTTTTTCTATACAATCTGCCGGAGGACATGGTAAGGATTGTCCGCCTAAATGCGCCCAAGACGTTAGAGGACGCATTACGCATAGTTCTCGAGGAAGTAAACTTCCACGAAAGATATAACTTAAGAAACAAAAATACAAACCCAAAACCGTTTACTTTCCCCAAAAGTGGAGATTTCCAAATAAAAGTCGGGCAACATTTTGCGAATAATTCGCCTTTCCTTCAAAAACCCACATTGCACCAGAGGTTCGGTGCACTTCAGCCCAATAAACCAGGCCAAAATTTCAAACCCCTGTTTCAAATCAATAAACCCCAATTTGGTTATCGCCCACCTTTTAATATTGCACCACAACAGTTTGGGTACCGTCCCCAAATAAATAATCAGTTTCCGCCCAAACCCTTCGGATACCGCCCACAGTTTGGCAACAGCCCACAGTTTGGCAACCGCCCACAGTTTGGCAACAGCCCACAGTTTGGCAACCGCCCACAGTTTGGATACCGCCCACAATTCGGCAATAACAATCAGCCACAGTTTGGCTACAAACCTCCGCAAGCACAGCCCCATATTACGGATGTGTCTATGCGCACCGCCCCAATAAAACAAGATGGTTTTAAAGTAAATGATTTAGAACTGCAGGAAAATCCGTCGCACCCATTTGCTGCATACCTAGAAGAAGAATACGATCATTACAATAATCAATTTGATAATTATTACGAGCATGATAACCAACACCCATCAGTACTTCGCCCAGATGAGCAACTTCAGTATGAAAATAAAAATGAGGAAAATTTTCACGAAACGGCCTCTATGCAGAACGAGAGATAATTAGTATAAATTGTGATCCTACATTAAAATTACCTTACATTTATGTTCCTGAAATAAATTCCAAATTTATGATAGACACTGGAAGTACTAGATCTTTCATAAGTCCTAAAAAGGCATATGAATATTTTTATTATTATATACAACCTGAACCGTTTAAAGTTGTTAGCACACATGCTTCGAGTGAACACAACGAAGTAATAAATATTCCACTTTTACCCACCTTTCAGAGTAGCGATGTACATAAGTTTTACTTATATGACGTAGATTCGCGTTACGATGGTTTAATAGGAAATGACCTTTTACAACAGTTAGATGCAGTAATCGACTTAAAAAATTCAGTGCTTAGGACAAAAACCACGTCTATACCTATAATAAATAAAAATCTGGATTACCAAATAGTACTTCAGCCGCGTTGCGAACACCGTGTTAAATTACCAACAGACCAATATTCAGGAGAAGCTATTTTAGATTTTAAACAATTTAGTGAAGGCGTACGAATGCCAAGTGCCATAGTGAATTGCGTTAATGGTTACGCATCCACTATTATACAAAATGCGACAAGTAGGAAATTACTTCTTACGATTACTACTCCCTTAAGTGTAGTTAAATTCCTACCTGAGAATAGTAACATAAACTATACAAATACTACCGAATTAGAAACTGACCGACTGTTAGAAGAAAACTTAAATAGGCTTCGACTCGATCATACAAATGCAGAGGAAAAACATAAAATCTATAACCTTTGCCGTCAATACAAGGATATATTTTACTGTGAAGGACTACCTCTCACATTCACCAATCAAGTAAAGCATAGAATACGAACTAAGAACGAGGACCCTATATATGTAAAACCATATAGACAGGCTCCAGCACAAGCTGATGAGATAAATAGACAGGTAGATAAATTACTGAAAGACAATGTAATAAAAGAATCTCATTCCCCTTGGAATGCACCTGTGCATCTGGTTCCCAAGAAGATGGATGCAAGCGGTGAACAGAAATGGCGTATGGTGATCGACTATAGACGACTTAACGACATAACAATAGATGACAAATACCCACTTCCAAACATAAATGACTTGTTTGACAAACTAGGGAAGAGTGTATATTTCACGACCATAGATCTGGCAAGTGGATACCATCAGATTGAGGTAGAAATCAGGATAAACCCAAAACAGCGTTCAGCACACAGAACGGCCATTTTGAGTTCATCAGAATGCCTTTCGGCTTAAAAACAGCACCCGCCACGTTCCAACGAACGATGGATAATGTGTTACGAGGCTTGCAGGGACTACATTGTATGGTTTACCTAGATGACGTCATCGTATTCTCCTCCAGTCTAGACGAACACATACAGAAATTACAATTAGTATTTGACCGACTTAGGGAAACTAACTTAAAAATACAACTAGACAAGACAGAATTTTTACGACGTGAAGTTTTGTACTTAGGACACACAATAACCAAAGACGGACTAAGACCCAACGACGATAAATCAAATCCGTATTAGACTTCCCCATTCCAAAGACAACGACAGAAATTAAGAGTTTCCTCGGATTATTAGGATACTACCGACGTTTTATACCTGACTTTGCAAGGCTAACTAAACCCCTCACGAATTGCCTAAAAAAAGAAATAAAATCGTGATAGATCAAGATTATATTGATTCCTTCAACAAGTGTAAGGAATTATTAACGCATGCACCCCTGTTACAATATCCAGACTATGATAAACCTTTCATACTAACGACCGACGCGTCAAATGTAGCCATAGGAGCAGTCTTATCTCAAGGACAAGTAGGTAGCGACAAGCCAATAGCATATGCTAGTCGAACCCTGAGTGAGACTGAAGCAAGATACAGTACAATAGAGCGAGAACTACTTGCAATAATTTGGGCCACCAAACACTTCCGACCATACTTGTATGGACGAAAATTCTATATTTATACCGATCATCGCCCCTTAGCATGGCTGAATTCCTTGAAAGACCCAAACAGTAAACTTACCAGATGGCGTTTACGTCTCCAAGACTTTGACTTCGAGATAATCTATAAAAAGGGCAAACAAAACTCGAATGCAGACGCCTTATCGCGAATAAAAGTTAACGCTCTAGATTCCGATGACGAAAACCAATCTATGAAGGTTAATGTCGAAGATAGCGATTCAAAATTACAAGAACACATTGATGAAGTAATAAGGGACATTGAACGGTTAGCAGCTCGCGAGACCAGACATGAATCCTCCACTATAACTATATCCGACAATAATAGTAGCCCAATGACCATATCTTCCGATACACCTAGTATAGCTGAAGTTCCGGACTATCCAGTTAGGTCGCCGTCCGATAACTCGCAAACAATACATTCTGCGGAAGATCTAGAATCACATGGTATTCCAATTTTACAGGAAGCCATAGACAGTAAGCCTAATCAAATATTAGTATTTTTCTGGCATAAAAATGATAGTCAAGTAAAAAACCTATCCACTAATAGTCAGAAAATCTTAGAAGTATTTTTACCTTTAAATAATGCAGAATTAGTAAAGAATTTCTTAAAAGAATATATAAGACCCAAATTAAAGTATTTTATTTACTTTGAACATAAGGACCACCGTAGAATATTTAGTAATGTTATCACACAGCTGTTTAAAAAGGATATGATACAACTTTACGAATGCACTCAAAGAGTAATAACTATAGATGATGAAAATGAACAAAAGGCCATTATACTTAAGACCCATGATGGAAAAACCTGTCATAGGGGGATAAAGGAAACGTTAGTTAGGCTTAGACGAACCTATTATTGGAAAAATATGCCTGAAACTGTAGCTGCAGTAATTAATTCATGTGAAGCCTGCCGTAAAATGAAATATGACAGAAAACCAATAAAGCCATTTTTACAACTAACACAGACACAAGACGCACCATTCCAAGAACTTTTTATAGATACGTTTTCAATAGAAGGAAAAATATATTTAACAATCATAGATGCATTTAGTAAATTAGGTCAATGTATAGAGACGACGAGTAAATCCACACCAGAGATAGTTAGAGCTTTATTAAAATATTTTTCATATTACGGTACACCCAAAAGAATTAGCGCAGACCCTGGAACTGAATTCAACAACGCCCTTCTTAAAGAATTTTATCGTTACATAAAATAGAACTACATATTGGGACTCCTAATAATCCTAACTCAATGGGTCTTATAGAGAGATTCCACTCTACTATAATCGAAATATATAGGTTAGCCAAATATGAACAGAAATGCACGGATGCCGCATCTGTTATGACATATTCGGTACTAGCATACAACCACACCATTCATTCAGTAACGGGCCTAACCCCTTTCGAAGTCGTTTTTGGCCATACAGACGCAGACAACCCATTTAATATAGATTTTGATAAAACATACATGCAACAATTAATAAAAGATCATGCAAAACGAACCAAATTTTTATATCAGTATCTAGCAGAAAAAGCGACAGAAAATAAGGAAAAGATCAGAAAAAGGAAGGGAGGTGAAAGGGACATAAGTTTTACAGAAGGGGAAACTGTCTTCGTAAAGCAGGTAAATAAAAGGCAGAGTAAGGATAAACCACGATATACAAAACAGGAAATATGTGGAGAAAACGTTAGGAACATAATTCCAGTTAGGACAGGTGAAAGAGTCACGAAGGCACCAATAAAAAATATAAAACGCCCTCCGCAGGTGGTGGTGCATCGCGACCCTGAGCGCGATGCAGGCGCTGGCCCTTCATCTGCAAAGCCTTAAGGATAACCCTGGGCTTCTTCCTGTAAAAGAAGGACAAGCACTTATAGAAGTAGATAAGTGGACTATTATTAAGACAATACGTTTAGATCAGATTTTTGACGATTTAAGTTTAATTATAAATAAGTATAGTGAATTTAAGAAATTGATAGACTTAAACAAACCATTTCCTCACGATTTTATAGGCATGTTGATGCATACTGATTATATCCGCGATATAACTATAGATAAGTACCGTCCAATTAGTTCCGCAGCAAAAGTTTAAAAGAGGACTTTTAAATCCACTAGGCTCTATTATTAAGGTAATAACAGGAAATTTAGACTACGAAGATGCCGTTAAATACGACAGATTGACTTCTAAACTTAACCATAATCAAATTATAATTTCAAAGAAAATCACTCTGGTTTCCCAAATGATGGATAGTTTTATAAACACAACCGAAATTATGCAACAAAATGTAGAGTCTTTGAATGCACGTCTGAAAAGGGTAGAAGCAACTCTTAGAGAACTAATGACTAAGGAAAGTAATACTTTATTTGCATCATATGTTCTAGGATTATATAGTTTATTCATAAGTAATTTCCGTACAATTTTCATCAAATTAAGTGAAATAGAGACAGCCCTAGCCTTGAGTAAAAGTTCAGTCTTACACCAATCTATTGTCAATTCCACAGAGCTTTTAAATTATTTGCAATTAATTCAGAAAAACGGAAACTTGGTTTATCCGCCAATCGAGTCTAATTTAGTACAGTTAGAGGAAACAATGAAAGTAAAATCATTTACTAAGGGTCATCAGATCACGTTTATTATGGAAATACCGCTTGTCGAAAATAGCACATATAACTATTTCAAATTGTATACCTTACCGATTTTCCAAGAACCTGAAAACCAAACCCTAGCCATTTTTCCTGAATATCCTTACCTTCTGGCGAAAGGTTTGAAATACTTCCCGATGTTGAGACCGTGCCAAGCACTCGCGGCGGGAGACCTCTTCCTATGCGACGAAGATGATAAAGCTGTATACCCTGGACTTACCTGCGTGGAACAGTTGATGAACTTCGGACGCAACCTGACTCGTTGTCACCAACACCGCATCCAAGTCGAAAGCGTCAAGGTGCAGAAAATTAACACTGAAAGCTGGATACTCTACACTGAAAAAGAAAATGCATTAAAGAAGCAATGTAACAATGAAATAAGCAACTATCCAATTAAAGGAACTTACCTGGTCACCTTGGACGAGCCTTGCAGCCTGGAGATCCAAGGAATCCATATGAGCAGCCATAGCGTGTACATGGAGATGGAAGAAATATCGCCTGTACCAGTAATTAACCTGCCGACGCTACGAACTACGGAGGCTACGGCGACTACGAGCCCGCTACGAACCTTATCCGGTGCACCCGCACTGAACATGATCGGCGTCAACCTGGACGAAGTGAAATACATGTCACGAGTGTTAAAAGAAATGAACTAAACAACAGTGTTAGTGATAGAGATAATGATTTTAGAATTAACATATTATTTTGTATAACTTTTTCCTTAATTATAATCATTTGTATTGTTATTATATTAAATATTTTTAAAGAAAAAATAATTCATGTAATACAAAATTATCGGAAAGTACATAAAAATGAAAATTCCGATAATTTTGATCTTAGGGAGGGAGGAGTTATGGAACCCCCTCGCCCTTCACCACTGGACTAAGGGGGCTTACTCAGAGTTCCCAGAACCATTTTTGTTTATATAAGAATAGTATTAAGTAAGAGCAGAGCGCGTCCAGTGGCACTCCGTTTCCGGTCTCCAAATCGACCGAATCTAGATTTAGGGTCTAAAACTCGACCACATTAAAATAAGTTGTAATATTTAAATATAGTTTTTTTAAAAAATAGAAATAACGCTTCCAAAATTTGACTACATACTAGATGTTATTTTTCAATCGACGTCTTAAATCGTAAAATATCTCATAACTTTAAAACTGAAGAATCAAATTAAAAAGACTGTAGGTAGTCATATTTGTGTGTGTGCTTAAAATTTTGTGTTACCACTGATAAGTTCTATCTAAGTTTATTAAATCACGCAATTCCCGCGACATATTGTGCCATCGATTATGGTATTACCAGCTTGTTATCCATCCTTATCTGTGGCCTCTAATACAATAAATCGTTATCAGTCAACAATCACGGCTAAACATGGCCCTAACCATTAAGTTGCCCAAGTATCTGTTAAGCGACTTTCATACATGTATGACCGGTTTTTATCAGGATCAAGTGATCTGTTCACGTCGCCCAGTTTGCGTATTACGCTGCGTTTTATCTCTAATGGTCTTCACTTTTTTACTCTCACTCTCGGCGTCAAAAATTTTTTTTCTTTCTTATGAAAAAATCTTTTTGCACGTTATAATCCCAATGTCTCTTCGAGTTTCTTTGAGCTAGTCATCATCATCATTAGCAACCCACACTCATCCACTACTTGACATAGGTCTCCTAATGCACGCCATTGCTCCCGATTTTCGGCCACTCTCATCCAGCCCACACCAGCCAGCCTTCAGTGTCATCATTCCATCTTGTCGCAGGGCATCCAACACTACGCTTACCGAGTCGCGGTCTCCACTCAAGGACTTTACGGCTCCAACGGCCGTCAGTTCTGCGGCTAATGTGACCAGCCCACTGCCTGTAACAAACTGAAGCAGTTTGCTAAACCCTGCATACTTTGAGCTAGTAGTAATATTGTTTTAATGTTTGTTTCAGAAGCGGCTTGGCGCGGCGTAGCGGGCGGGCCGCGCCATGGGTAACAAGTGCTGCAGCCGCCGCCATGACCCCGACAGACCTTTGGGTAAGGAGCCATGCATGCCGAGAACTTTCCTTCGTGAGTTGCCTGTGTTTAGCTTACGGATTAATTGTAGAATAGTTGCTTATCTTTGATGTGTTTGAAACTAATTACCATTATCTGAGACGCTTTCTTATCTCCACCACGTAAATTACTAGATTGGTACAATAGTTGACGATTAGAATAAAATTGTATAATTCGATTGAAACAAATTTTGACATTACGTGAAATGTTGGTACATATTTGATTGGAAACTGTTACTTACTAGTTTAAAAACTTAATCATATTCCTAGTCTAGTTAGAATTATAGAATTGAAGTACAAAATATCTTGTGAAGTTTTGAGACCGGCCTAGATAGAATATGTTATTAATATTATAAACATTTTAGAGTTATCACAACCTTCAATAGCACGATTCAAAATTTTGAGTGACGTCTACATCTAACGTTTATTTATATGAATAAGCTAGGTATGATTATGTCAGAATGTTAATTTAAACAGATACCTTCGGCTATAATAGGTTCTTTATAGCATAGAGTTCATTCGTCAGGACATAATAGCGCAAAGAAACCTTTGAGAACTATTCGTGGTACCACCGCAAAGTTTACGGCTATCGCGGATATAGCCATCCGCTTTGTAAGAGGGATTTGGACCCTTTACAAATGTAAGGGCGCCCAGCTAAACCCCAACTCACTGTTTATTCTGTGGGGAATTTCAATTATTTAGACGTGCTTTATCGCGTTTGTATATGTATTCTTAAAGAGAGAACAGTGTTATTATGTGGCTTTTAAGATTCAACGTTGAGATAGAGATCGGGGTGTGGGATGGTGTGGTCCACGCTTTTTCCAATATTATTTGGAAGATTGTCGCGGCGCGGACTCTCGTGTTCTCTGTGCCCACGCGCAAACAAAATCTTCAACGCTGTTTGTGTCAGATTACAAGTCTACTGTAACTGTTGCTCATCGAAATGTTTCAAATCTACCGGCATAGTATTTTAATAGGTGTTGACGATGCCACAGCAACTTAATAATTGAATAGCATAATTTTGAGCATTAAACCTCTTCTTTGAAGGAAGAGCAAAATAGCACATAACATTAATATCAAAGGAAAAAGGCGGTATGGTTTTGTTGATCCCCTCTAAATATCACCCCTGCCTTTGGATAGACGTGTTAAATAAATGTCACAATTAGATACGCACATCATTACAGAATGCATTTACTCTTCTTGATATGCTATTGCTATTATTCGGAGAACCTTGGATGCAATTTGGTCAATTATTTTTTGCTTATTAAAATGCTATTAAATTAAACTCTTTTGAAACGTCCCGTACAATGCAATAAGATAATAATCGCTTTTTACAGTCATGTAATTGAGTGTCCTGAATAGCACTGAGCATATACCTAATACCTACTTTAAGTTTATCATCTCAGCGAATCTTTGCGAAATCCAGATGAAATATTATAGTGCTTTGATTCGGTCTGTGGTGCACGGTAGAAGGTCGAACGTGATCTACTTGGGCGATCTTTTACCGTTTCAACTATCAAGTTTAAAGATCAAGTGATCAGGAACAATCCAATCAAAAATGAATCACTGGACAGCGTAATATATTTATAATGGCCTTGTTCTCTAGTCTTATCAGAGGTAGAGTAGTTCTTCTAGAAAAATGACAGGCGTTTAACTATGATCGATTTGCGTAAATTACTTTGTTTTTGATATTTTCTCTAGTTGTGTACCTTATCTGATCCTCTCTCGAGAAATTTAAGAATTATTTAGGAAATTTTGTCTTCGGAAAAAAAAATCTGTCAAAGATTCGACGATATGGTAATATAATGACTCAGGTGTTTAGGTTCTTTGAGTAGTTCAATCAGCGAAAACGAAAGATGAAATGTTTATTTGTAACCAAAAAAAAACACATATTAACAATCTATACATATAATAAAAATGTAAAAAAGCTGTGTCTGTACATTGAAGATATTTATCTCAAAATAACTCAGGACGACTAAAAAACAGTAACAGAACTTGAATCAATGATTTTTAAAATTTTTGTCTGTCTGTTTGTCTGTTTGTCTGTTTGTCTGTTTGTCTGTTTGTCTGTTTGTCTGTTTATCTGTTTGTCTGTTTGTCTGTTTGTTCGCGCTAATCTCGGAAACTACTGAACCAATTCGAATGAAACTTTTTTTATTGTATAGCTGTAATATCAGGGCAACTTATAGGGTATATTATATTTTGAAGACCAGGCTCCTTGATGTAGAACCACAACAGCCCAGCTAAACTATAAGAGGTAGGTCAATAGCACTTTAACAAAAGTTGTTCAGATTGATGAGCATTTTATGATGCCATGAAAAAATCAAAGATCATGGAACATCTGGTGTGGAACTCTAAGAGCCCAGCTACACTATAACAAATATGGAATGAATTGGAATGGAAAATTGTCAAATGTGATGAGCATTTTTGGATGAGACCTATAAGCAAGGATATTCCGAACTTAAACCCCTAATGGAGCGAAAAGGGGGGTTCCAAGTTTGTTCATGGGACTACGTGATTCCTTGGCCCAATCTACTCCTACTTTTGCATACACATTCTTTGACAGAATTGATGAATAAAACATAAGATTCAAACTTTAATAGAATACTTACATCCCGTTATGGAATAAAACATAATTTGGGGGTTACTTTCATTAGAAGTTGATATAGTTTTTTTTTAAATATTAAATGGGTTTGCACTTGACCTCATCTCACCTGATGGAGAGTGACAATGAGGTCTAAGATGTAGCGTGCTTTCCCAGAAGACACCCAAATTGTAGCTCTTTGGAAATACAGAAGCCGGCAAGTTGTTCCATTCCTTAGCAGTTCGTATAAAATATCAATGAGCCGCCTTAAAAATCTATTAACCTATAAACGAACATTTAGAATAAGTATTTTTTTTAAATTTCTATTTAAATAATCATCTTTAAGTCAAGAGTCATAAAGTTCACGCAAACGAAGTTGCGGGCGGCCACTAGTACGAAATAAAGGACTCTAACTGCTGCATTGGCTGAAATGATGAACTGCAAAGTACACGCTCTAGTAGACGTGTAAATATTATTACAACAATTACTGTACTAAATCTCGGTCCAGTGATTAGATGACTCGTTAGAGCTAATAATAGAAATCTTCGCAAAAACGCCAATTCAGCATCAAACGATACCGTCAGCAAAAAACTGTTTTCTACGCAACTAAAACAAAAAGTTCTCTGCCTTCAGGTAGGCAGTCACACAGCGGTCACAAAGTGTGTTGTACTGTGGAGCCAGGATTGCCATGGCTATTTACAAATATCTTAAAGCAACTGAGCGGAACTCATTTCCTTGAAAAGAACAATGGACAAGATTTTTTTTCACACGACGCTAAATGCTAAATGTGGCCAGTTAGCTTCAATTTGCATCGGTGTTTCTAGATTACTCGTACGTGGTACATATGAGTTTTGAGGTCACCTTTGTTATTAAGATAATGATCATGCTAATTAAAAGAAAATTGGTAAATGCATGTATTCTTTTCTAATTCACCGACTTTGTGTGTTCGAATTGAGCATTGATTTTTTGCCTGAATGTTCTATCGAGTTTAGTTGTAATACTAGTAATGAAATACCCAATTAACTATTAACTACAATTACATAGTGTAGATGCGTTAATACAAGGTGTAATGGTAAACAGTTATTATCGTTTTTGTCAAATAGCAAATTATTTCTTGCTTCAAGTATAATGAATGACGTACATATAAGTGGTACTGTTCACTGATACACTTTGCTTATAAAAACAACCACTTAAACCACTTGGTCGCATTTTTTCATCAGTATTTTAAGTTTGTTATGATGACAGTCAATAAATATTGTTATAATTGTTTCCAGTGTACCCGGCGTATAAGAATGAGACTGGCTTCACGGCGTGCCCCTCCCTGGAGACGAGGTACACGGGCGAGCCGAACAACCGCGGCCTCTCGAGACCCCTGGCGGATATCGTGCGTACGCGCAACCCGGGGAAATGTAAGTAAAACGTTAATGATGCAATTTACGCGTCAGACGAGGGAATTGGGGGCCAATTCTCGTGCGACTCGAGCGACTTTGAATTTGAGACATCATTCATTCGTCCATACACATTTCTAATTCGACTTCAATTTCGAGTGCATGAGAATTGGTACATACCTTGGTTTGCAAACCATGTAGATATGCCAACCCAACACTAACTTTTCTTCCAGAAAAGTGAAGTTTGAAGTTCAAACCCAAATCACAGAAATAAATTGAGAATGTTTTTGTTGGCGTACGTTCGTTAATTTGTGATATCCGTTACACACAAGCTTTGATTGATGGACCAATTCCTCTCATTGGCGGTGCTCAGTGGCGTGTATATATTATTTTCTTTATTTATTTAAACTTTATTGCACAAACATTAGTTACAATAGACAAACTTAATGACAAGATGCAATCTTTACCAATCAACATTTGGGTCATGCAGAAAAGACAATAATCCTATCTGGAGCCCATGGTAAATAAATTCTTGGCATGGGGTCCGGCTCAGGTACAAATTTTGTTATGTGTTAAGCTCGCGCACTTTTGAGCCGAGGGCACTCTTAGGTCTGGGGCCCGTGGCACCCCTGGCGCTGCTTCTCAAAAACAGGATGTGGTGTAGGTACCTAGAATGACAAGATTAATCTATACCTACCGATAATAGTTTATCTTGCTTATTTTACAGAACTATGACAAGTGTTTCATATTAATTAAGAGATAGGTAGATATTTAATTGGTATGCTTAATTGATGCCTAGTCGCGTCCGATTGTTTTTTAATTCACTTTCAAAGAATTAAGACCTTATTCTTTGATCTTGTCAATCATAAATCTTGTTGTGGTACTTCCTGTATTAGGTTTAATGGGTTGTTAAGTGTGCAAGTGTCAGTTGTCTCATTTCCTGCTGGAGAATAGAGATCTCTTTTATGTGATCTGACGGATGGGTTGTATGTACCATGAGTTTATTTAGGTTAATTATTTGTTAATTCGTTAAATAGTGATAATTATAGAAAAAATAGACATTCTGTAGGTAGCGATCGGTCTATTTTTTATGATGTGATAGGTGGCAGACGAGCAGACGGATCACCTGATGGTAAGCGATGGCCGCTGCCCATAGACACCTGCAACACCAGTAGAGTCGCAAGTGCGCTGCCGACCTTCAACACCCTTTCCCCTCAATTGGGACTCTTTATAACTGCCTTTTACGAAATTACGTAGGCTTTGTATTCCATGACGTTTTAATAGTATACCTAAATTGTCGTGTTTTTATTTTTTTATTTCGTATTTTGTGAAAACGAAAATAAATTTTACATTTTCTGTCATTATATCTCTAATAATAATCTAATCAGTTATGAGTGAAATATTTTTAGTCAAACTTACAATTCACGTAAAATATTGACGATTTGAATTTCTGGGAACCTATTTCAAGTCTAGATATGAGCGCAATATGGTCCAAAATTAGCCGCTCCTAAAATCAGCCGTTCTAGGCTCCTGCCTACTTAGGCTATACGGTAAACCCGCCAATGATGCAATATCAACATGTGGCTATTATATCAACTAAAGTATTTATTTAGTACTTTGGAACACGTGTTGGTGTTGCTCATATTACTTATGTTATCATCACTTATCATCATGGCAGGCTAACGTTCGATCATTAGGAATTACTTATTGTTTGGAAAGATGAATATTTGTTGATAAATGTCTCTTTGTTTGAGACGCTTTCAGAATTACTGAAACAAACATAATAATGTTTGTTTGTATGAATGAACGCTGGGGTTCGATATGCTTTAAAGCTGGGAAGAGATTAGGCAGCTTAACGAACGATTGACAAGTAAATCTTCAGTGAAATTCCAGATGAAATTGTCCACTTTCAACCTTACGATAGGTAATGGGTGATTCTCAACGAGATGTGACTTTATTGGCAGTTTTTAAATCCGTATTCCTCTGAAATTGAGAAATATTTCCATATTAATAAAAGAGGCTTTCTATTTACGGTAGATTTTAATGTTCCGATTTAAATTTCGGAGGAAAATGGTTTTTAAACTGCCACGAAATGCAGATCCCCATGATAATTACCCTCATACATTTACCTATGTGTCCCTATAGGCTGAGAATAGGTATAAATAATGAGTAGGTATGTTTAAGTTGGTCTCTTATCCTATCTGTTCTTTTCACTCACTATCACGTAACCATCAACTGGATTAAATGAGCTATGAAACTATACAGAACAAGATAACGTGAGTGGTGAGCTTGTGAAGTGAATGGGGGCGGGCTATCGCGTGTGAATCCCCTAGATGTACTGTTACTGAGACTTGAGGTCCGACATAAACGTCATTGGTTGTTTAGTGACATTTTGACATCTCACATCAAAAATAACCAATCACCGTCTGATGGACCCAAAGATATTATGACGGACCACAGTTCTACAGTACGCCATCTGGCGTTTTTTTACACGCGATAGCTCCCATGTGAAATTTATCTACTCGATCAACAACTAAACAAACAACACCATCACATCCCTACTTGGCTGCGCTGCCAAAAATTTATTATTTTTCCATTTCTAAATTTTTTGACTGGCGGGATGGCGCATTTGGTAGTGACCCTGTCTCATACGCCAAAGGATCGAATCCACGACGGGTCAATGTATGAGATGTTGTAAGTTTTTTTTTTAATTCCAGGTATGACGAACGGCGGCCGGCGCATCGTGAAAGCGCTATGCGCGTACACGGCGCGCGCGGATTCGGACATATCGTTCCGCAAGGGCGATCGCATGGAGGTGCTCAGTGACTCCGAGCCCGACTGGTGGCGAGTGCTGCACCTCACGACCCGGCGGGAGGGCCTGGTGCCAGTCAACTTCGTCGCTGAGGAGAGCTCGGTGGAGTGCGAAGAGTGAGTTACTGTTTATCTGTTTATGTTGGCGGCCGAATTGTACATAGTGCTGCGCTTTTTGAGCTGTGGCGTAGTGGCGGGGCTTAGGTGCAGTGCTGTGGGACCCTCAAGCTGAGGGGGACTTTCGGTCGAAACCGTGCCAATTTTTTTCAAAATATAAAATCGAGTAGTGGGCCCCACCTCATTCTTTTATTTGTACCAGAGCCCTTGGTTATGCTGATGGTTGAGGATAGTCTGATGACAACAGTGAATTAAATAAGCTCTAATGACTGTACATAATGCTGCGCTTTCTAACGTTGACCTATGATTCTTATTTCTAGTGCTTATCTCGTTTCTACGAAACTGATCTGATAGTGGGTTTGGTAGTGACCCTGCCTCACTCGTTGTAGAAAGGAACGTTATGTTTTTGTCATTAAATATTAAATTCAAAATTATAGTCGAAATCGTTTATATTTTTATTATAGCCACACATCAATGTCTTCAGTCGATTCTCACTTTAATATCAAACACGTTTGGTTCAATAACAATTGAAGAATTGTCAGTTGTGGTAACCTGATGTGTGGCTGTCTGTATGTATTACACTTAAAGTTAAATATTTCGTAATATCCCAAAAGGCACAGATTGTTTTAAATTTTTATGAAATACGATGCCATTTTGTTTGTGTGGAACGAAATTGATTTGTAAATAAGATACGAGTTTGTATTATCATGATAACAGGTGTTAACTACATTTTATACATGTTCTATTTGATAATATTTACACTAGTAACTATTTCATTAGTTTAAAAACTTAATCAAAATTCTCTAATCTTGAAAATAGTATTAGAACTAAATTAGTAAAAGATAAGTAAAAATTGCTCAAAAATCATATCGCTTCGAGCAATGTTTATTACACTTCAATGCTTTATCTAATTTCTTTCTAATTAGTATGTACATAATTCATGTGATTTAGAACGATTAAAATTCTAATGAATAACAGCGAGTCACGAAACGGATCTAATTTCTAACATCCAGCAGAAACTAACACGACAGCGCTTGACGGCCGAAAATAACTGGGAAACGGTGGCGGTGACCCCACGACACCCCATCTAACCTGCCAAATGTCTGCTAAAGGCAGTCTTCATGTTACAGCTGGTTCTTCCCCCACGTCTCGCGGAAAGAGGCAGACAAGCTCCTCCTAGCTGAGACCAATCCTAGAGGCACCTTCCTCGTGAGGCCGGCGGAACACAACCCCCACGGCTTCAGTCTCAGTGTGAAGGACTGGGAGGAGG
Organism: Cnaphalocrocis medinalis; assembly: GCA_014851415.1. Classification (NCBI taxonomy): domain Eukaryota; kingdom Metazoa; phylum Arthropoda; class Insecta; order Lepidoptera; family Crambidae; genus Cnaphalocrocis; species Cnaphalocrocis medinalis. Next base: position 4,849,802 of record CM026287.1, on the reverse strand, counting down.
GCCGAGGGTACCACGTGAAGCATTACAAGATCAAGCCCCTGGACAACGGTGGCTTCTATATCGCGACCGAACCAGACCTTCCCGAGCTTGCCGGCGCTAGTTATGTCTTATACGAGTAAGTTTGTTTTGTTTTTGTGGGATCACACTGAAATTAAGTTATACACCGTTAAAATTTAGTCGTTTTAAATTCCGAAGCCCTCATCATCAGTAACATTAAACGGTTAAACCCCTTTAGCATGTTAGAACATAAAAATAAGCGTAATAAATATCAGCTGTTTCATATTTATTATGCATTGCCCGGTTAATTATTAATTTTGTAATGAACAGCTAATTTTATTTGGTTATTTTAATAATCGTGTTACCTATTATGAGACCATCGGGAATAAGGCAGCTAAAATTTAACGGCGTATTATAGCATTGTAAAAATGACTTGATTTTTTTTATGTGATAGGTAGCAGACGAGTAGACTGATCACTTGATGGTAAGCGATTACCGCCGCCCATAGACACCGGCAACACAAGAAAAAAGAAAATGACAGTATTTTTTTGTCGTGAGAGAGCCGTGCTTGGGCATGAAAGGGCCGGCTGGCTCTACCGGAGTGATACGTCGAACTCGTTTTACAGCTCAGACTTAGAATAATTCTAAGAGCTCAGAGCAGTTCAAACCGTGTGGCCTCCGGGACACGCAAAATAATTTTTTCATTGTTAAAATACATGAATGAGCAAATATTTTTTCTCGCGACGAATCTCAAATGTGCGGCATAATCTAATACATAAGTATTTTATGGCCCTCCAATGTATTTAATAATTTTGATCCTGAGTCCCACCTAGTCTTAAGTTGTATGACTAGTGTATATTCAACATTAAAACGAAATAACTTGCATATTCCAGAGAACGCCCTAGGCCTATGTCACGTCCTAGCGCGGCCGTGCCCCAAGCCCGAGCCCCAGATGTGGGACCTGGGCCCCGAGCTGCGCGACAAGTGGGAGATCCCCCGCAGCGAGGTGCAGCTCATCCGCAAGCTGGGCCAGGGCAACTTCGGCGAGGTCTACTACGGCAAGTGGCGGAATAACATTGAGGTACGTCACATTCGACTCGTTCGCAGGTTCGTCAACTTCGAGAGAGAAGCCAATAGAAGAATTCAGCTAGGCTGGGCAGCATTTGGTAGGCTTCGTCAAGTCTTCTCGTCACCCATCCCTCAAAGTCTTAAGTCGAAAGTCTTCGATCAGTGCGTCCTTCCGGTCATGACTTACGGTGCCGAGACGTGGACACTCACGGCTGGATTAATCCAGCGGTTCAAAGTCGCTCAAAGAGCTATGGAAAGGGCTATGCTCGGAGTATCTTTGAAGGACCGCATCAGAAATGATGTAATCCGACAGAGAACCAGAGTCACCGACATAGCCCACCGAATTAGCAAACTGAAGTGGCAATGGGCTGGTCACATTAGCCGCAGAACTGACAACCGTTGGAGCTATAAAGTCCTTGAGTGGAGACCGCGACTCGGTAAACGTAGTGTTGGACGCCCTGCTACAAGATGGGATGACGACATTCGAAGGCTGGCTGGAGTGAGCTGGATGAGAGTGGCCGAAAATCGGGAGCGGTGGCGTGCATTGGGGGAGACCTATGTCCAGCAGTGGACGAGCGTGGGTTGCTGATGACGTCACATTATACCTATTTATCATGGAAGTACCCAGGTCCGGGCTAGAGGGGGGCAAATCAGATTATTTACTCTGCCCTCCCCTGCCCCCCTGGGTACGCCCATGCCTATTATTAAAGACGGGAACTAACGCGACGTTAATTTTTGAGCACATAATTATGTAGTTACTTATTAGTCCGTTGTGACCACGGCAGCTGAAACTCGGCCAAAATGATAAGCAGTAGGTACATAATTATGTACAGTCGACTCCAAAAATATGTGTACACTTTAGGACCTTATCACAATACACTGTATAAGAACGTCTTCTACTTTTTATAGACACATGTATTGTGACAAGGTCCTAAAGTGTATACATATTTTTGGAGTTGACTGTACTTAAAAATTTACGTCGCGTCAATTCCAGTCTATAATATAACGTCACTTCCCATAAATAACTTTTAAGGGCTATAAACCGCCTGTATATAAACAGCGATTGCCGCTGCCCATAGACACCTGCAGTTTCCTAAATTGACTTGGCCGGGAATCGAATCCGGGACCTTTCGCGCTTCGGGCGAACACCTTAGCCTGCGCCATCGAGGCCGTCGAATCATTTGTTGATTAAGATGGTGATATAAATCCAAAACGTCTAATTTCCAGGTGGCCGTAAAAACGTTACGAGAAGGCACCATGTCGACGCAAGCGTTCCTGCAGGAGGCGGCCATTATGAAGAAGTTCCGGCACAAGCGGCTGGTGGCGCTGTACGCGGTCTGCTCGCAGCAGGAGCCGGTCTACATCGTCCAGGAGTACATGAGCAAGGGATCATTGCTCGAGTTCCTGAGGAACGGCGAGGGCAAGTTCCTGCAGTTTGAGGACCTGGTCTACATCGCTGCTCAGGTTAAGATCTAATTTGGACTTCATAAGTTTTCGTGCAGTCAGTTACTTTAGTAATGTATCAAGAAAGTCATGAAATTAGTTGATGGCGCCACTGCCGCTTACTTCATAGAGTATGGTAAGCCCCTTGGGGGAATAATGGGACCACAGAGTACTTTTTAATACGAGTATACCTACTGAAAAAATGGGACTCCGTAATAGATCCTCAATAATAAAATATGTGCGTGCGTGACTATTTCTGTTGTGAAATCCACCTAATCTCGTCCAAAGTGTGCAAACTATGTTACACTACGAAGACGTTACAAATAATTGAATGGATGGATGTAGCACAATGTGGGCAGCGATGATTTGATAAAGAATAATGTTAATTATTGTTTCTGCTTTTCCAGGTCGCCTCCGGCATGGAGTATCTAGAATCAAAATTGCTCATACACAGAGACTTAGCCGCTAGGAACGTGTTGATAGGTGAAAACAATGTAGCTAAAATTTGCGACTTCGGCCTCGCGAGAGTCATCGAGGACAACGAGTACTGCCCCAAGCAGGGCTCGCGCTTCCCCGTCAAGTGGACCGCGCCCGAGGCCATCATCTACGGCCGCTTCTCCATCAAGAGCGACGTGTGGTCGTACGGCATCCTCCTCATGGAGCTGTTCACCTACGGCCAGATCCCCTACCCCGGGCTGCACGGCAAGGACGTCATCGACCAGGTGGAGCGCGGCTACCGCATGCCCAAGCCCGTGGGCCACTGCCTGCCCGACGACATCTACCGCCTCATGCTGCAGTGCTGGGACTCCATCCCCGAGAAGAGACCCACCTTCGAGTTCCTCAACCACTACTTCGAGTCCTTCACCGTCACCAGTGAGATACCCTACAGAGAAGTGCAAGACTAGTGCTGTGATATGTGAGAGTAGTGACGATGTGTAGGCTTCTTTAGCTAATGACCGGTTGTGCGAGTGGGGCCCGGAGACGTGTAGTGACACTAACTGTTGGGAACTCTCCGATGAGTGACGGTCGTGTTCTGGGTTGGTCCCGAGGTGTGAAGCTTGTTTCGATAGTGAGTTGTGATCGGACGATTGTCACACATTAACAAATCTTTTTTTAGGATTTTTATACTCGAAGCATGATTGACTAAATGAATACAGGAATGCGTGAGCTTGTCAAACTATTGGTCAGCCTTTCATTTCTGTTTATGATTGTTAAAATATTAACAAACTATCTTGCATTTCAACTAAAATATTTCAAAAATTGTGAGCAATTCCTGAAATGTACTGGTAGTTTGTTGATTTTCTTAAGAATAATGACAAAGTTATTGCCTAAACTGAATAACATCGCACAGACAATTCTTTAAATAATGCTTTCCAGCATTATTATATGAGACTTGCAAGATTAACTCTCGTCCTTATTTATTAGCGAACGTAGCTTATAAGCACATGTAGGTTTATTGTTTTGCATTTTGTACAAAACAAACTTTTCACTAAGAAATAAGCAATAAATTTTTAAAAATACAAACACAATATTTTCATATTCTAAAGTGAGATGTGATATTTTTTCATCATAAGGCCCACTGGATAAAAGAGATCTCGAATTATATTATGCTCTTGGTTTTTTTGCAACAAAATATTGTAAAGATATATTTGCACTGTTTTCATGTTGTTTTCACATAAAGCGTACAAATTCAGTTTACCAAACTGTTAAATGGTTATAATTATATCAACCCTACAGGCTCCTTTGCAATATCAATTAGTTAGTCATGTGAGTAGAACTACGTAAATAGCCTAATTTCTTAATGAAAATGAAACGATTTTTGAGTGAAAAAATTTCGAAAACTGCTTGTTTGTTGAAACCTTCCAATCTGCTTGCAAAGGAGCCACTACCCTCATGTAAAAAGACAAATAAAATTAGCTTTAGGACTATATACCAAAGAGTTATTTGTACATTAAGAGCAAACGATAGCGTAGACGGAGCGTATTTAATTTCTTTCTAGCATAGATAATCTTGTGACCTGTATGTTGATTTGACCAATATCATACTTTTGACATGCATATGGCTAAATTGTATTATAAAAATATTGTTACTAATTATTATGATTGGATGAATTTTAATATTGACTGATCACTGACTTTGCTGTTAATTATATCTATAATAATGAAATTAAACCTTAATCTCGATTATTTCTGATGCCTAAAGAGTATTAAAACTGCTTTAAACAGTTCAACGTTTCTTCGCCCTAGAAATATGTAAAGCCAATGAAAATAGTGTCTTATAATAACATTCCAAATATTCAAACACATTAAATTTGGACACTTTTGTATGAAAACATTTAGATTTATAAGGTTTTGTACATACAAGGAAATAAATGTCATTGATATAAATAACGTATTTTATTTTTATAATCCATACTGTCACAAAGATGTATTATTACAATCTTTAGATAATTCATGATAAATAAATGCAGGATTTATAAAAATGCAATTTCCAAACATCTACAAAGTTTATACCTACTATTTCCCAAATAAAAATACTTCATCAGATATTATTCTGGTAATAATTTACATTTATGTAGGTACACATTATTTTGACTAAAACTTACAAAAATATTTTGGAGAACTAACTAACAAACAGTTATTGTTTTTTATGCCTATCATTATTTTCTCTAATAATTCGTAAATCACAGACTTTAATAAAACCTACTATGACTCAATATTAATACGGTCAGACAAACAATGGTAAATTATTATCTAACTGGATAATGACGCTTAATCTAAATAAATAAATAATGCACCACCGCCATATTGCGGAATTTTACAAAACTAAGATTAGCTTACTTACATAATCGCTTCTTATGTGTTAAAAAGTTAACATAAATACATACACTCGGCGGCACATTTAATCGCCCATAGCGTAGGTATGTATTTTAAACATGCTCACTTCACTTATTACTTTTTTTATTACCATCAACTCACCTTTTAATAAATCATGTAAATTTTATTTATCTATAAAATTTTTATAGTCATTCGGTTTTTTCTCCATTCAATTGTTGAATTAACTTTTTTAATGTTTGGGCAAATTTTCAAGGTAACCTAGGTTGAGTAACGGAGTACGTACATTCAAAAAGATCATGAATTATTGTAAAAATTTACAATAGAATAATTCATAATTGATTACATACATTTTACTTAAAATATATGACAGTGTGAAGTCGTGAAGTGAGCACATTTGTATGAAAAACACGCCAAGGTGGTTAGATGTGCCTCTTTGTGTATTTGTAGTTGAGCTCAGCCGACGAATTCTAAATACAATTTAAGCTAAATAAACTATTTCTTACACTGTATCTGCGTAAATCTTAGTCTTCATCTTCAAGTAGCTATACTCTGACTGGTAGTACCGTTGAAGGTATTGCCACAGTCGAAGCAGTGGCATTGGCACATACTGAGGATTCTTCTTGCTGTAGTGGTTTAGGTATATTGCCAGCGCAACTAACATCCCTGACCACACATACCTGTGAAATATAGAAATAATTGTTTGAGACCTCTGTTACAACAGAAATAGAAAAAAAGTCAAATAACTCGATAGCGCCGTGGCAGTGGTGCAGCGCTCAAACTGCAGATCAGATCAGATCATTTACGAAATAAACTTTTCTACATAACTCTGGCATGTGTGTATCTTAAAAGTTATAGGGATTACAGATATCCAGTGTACAATTCAGGTGTTCTTATGCCGTGAGCGTTCTAAACCAGATAACTATCAGGTAAAGAATATTAATTAAAATAGGGCCAGCTGATCTGTGTGCATTATCCAGTCCATTTCATTAATCCATCTATGACAAGTCAGACAAATATTTCAGTGTAAATAAAATCCTTGTTTTGGCAAGATTGGAAATTGACATGTTTTTAACAAGTTTTTGTGATAGTTTCCATAGATCACCAAGTACTTTTTTATGTGATATGTAGCAGACGAGCAGACGGATCACCTGATGGTAAGCGATGGCCGCCGCCCATAGACAGCTGCAACACCAGTAGAGTCACAAGTGCGCTGCCAACCTTTAGCCCCTTTCCCCCCAATTGGGCCTCCGGTACCTTCACTCACTCGGCGAAACACAGCGCAGGCGCTGCTTCACGCCGGTCTTCTGTGAGGCCGATTGTGTGAGGTGTGAGAGTGATTTTTGCATTCTTTTAAATATTTTCAAATAATCTTACTGAAAAACTAGCGGCTTGCTGAAGATCAGGAAGGATATAATTATGGAGATGGCTTTGCGCATGGTGGTGACGGTGACGGCGACGGTGGCGCCGCAGATGCGCACGAGTGTGAGAACTGCCTGTAGGCCCAAGTAGCCGCACACAGTCAGCACGAAGATGTGTGAATACATTGTCAGTGTGTCCTGGAACACAAGTAGACAATAAAAGTACTTTACGATTAATGCAACTTTCAAATGTGTATGTTCTAAGTGAAATCAAGGTAATATGAATGAATGAAGTCATAAAAGAATTTTATAGGTAGTTTGGTAAGAACATAAAGTCACATATGTAAAAAAAAATTGCTCATTTACACCTGCATTGCATTCTCTTATAAAGCATAAGTGGTATAAAAAAAAACAACTACATACTTGTAAATTCTAGTTACAATGTTTAACAAATACACATTGGTATGGTATCAAAATTCATGAGCCAGTAGGGCTGTCGCAGTACAGAAGTCCATGTTGCCATCAAACTGTCAGGATGTATTGGGAACTTTAACGTTTTCATTTACAAGGTGTACTCTTCTCCTCAAGACGTTCTTTGTCTTGATATTGTATAATCTACTAGTACAATTTTTTTTTAAGGAAAATCTAAGCATAATTATTTTAACTTACTTTTGAACAATAAATGTATCCATCCTGAAGTATGCCAGTGGACCCAGTTATTACCAAGAGGTAAATGCTAGCGATAGCATATGAGTAGAAGACCACTTCATTATTGGAAGCCTGGAATTGTTTCATAGCTTTTTCCTGCACATTACCAATGATGGCATCACATAATAATGCCATTGATATTACGATTACACCAAAAAAATCAAAATTTGGTGATGTTTTTGAATCAGCTGAAAATTAAGAAAATATATTTAACTTTTAATTAAAATTTATTGTGGTGCATAGAATAGATACTGTGAGTGCAAATATTCGGTAGGTAGGTAAAGAACTAAGATTTCATGAATTTCTACCAGTTTTTTGCCGGATCATGAAATCCACTGTATTACATCATGACATGGCTAGCTGTTATCAATGATAGGGTCATTTTGAATTAGAAATGGGCTATGGACACAACTATTGTATAAATAGGATAGGGTAGTATGGGCCATACTATGTGATCCTACTCTTTATGGCTTTATTTCCCTAGCTATCTTAAGCTTCTTAACATAACTATAGACACTTACCTAAAGTAAACATAGTAAGACCTATACACATGATGACAGCTGCAATGTAATCTAGGAAGCCATATCTTTTCCCCATAATGAATATGCTTCCAATCATCACTGGTATAAGCTTGCAGCTCTTGAAGATGAGTTGTGTGGGGTAGTTGAGGTAGCTTAGTGCTAAATTAGACAAGGACATTGTGCCTAAGGTGAGTGCAGCTAATAATGCATAAGTTCTTATTGGTACTCTGGAAATTAAAAAAATACATTTATAAGATTAACAAGATGAAATAGACTAGACTACCTTCACAGGTAATAAATTTACTCATAGAAATATTCTTCAGTATGATTAATGTTGTACGACCCAAAAGCCTCAAATGAGGCAAAAACAATTGATTTTCTATTGTGTCTGGGCCTTACGATATTAATATAATTTAAAAAATTTGTCAATAACTCTTTTTTACCAAATATAAATAAGTAAAACAAATTAGTCAACAACTTTTTTTACCAAATACCTATAACTAAATAAAATAATTTATGTTCTCTTACTTTCGTTTGATAGGATCCCTTATTTTAGATTCCACATAACTTAGGATGGTTGTTATTATAAATTGCACTAAAGTTATATACAAGCTTACGGGCTTCACATCAGGCTGTGAGAATATTAATTCTAAAAAGTATCCGTAAGCAATGTAGCAAACAAATACGAAGCCAGAACATAATAAAAACTGAGTTAACTGGCTGTAATGGGTTATGTCTAGACACAAGATATTGATAGACGCTTTATAGCTCCCATTGCTAGGTTCTTCAATTTTAATGAGAGTATCCTTTGGAGATTTCATCTTGATTTTCATAATAATCACAGCATCATGATTTTAATAATTCCTAAAAATAAATAAAAATAAACATATTATTACGAAATAGGCCAGATTATGTACTCAGGAGAGTAAATATTTCTTATTGGACATCTTTAGCCCATTATTTAGCTATTTCCATGTGAAAGATAAGTAATGACCGGAAGCAAGGTCCAGCCGAATTCATACTCCGTTTACAGACAAATATTAATTGCGGAACCTGTAAAACTGGTCTAAGTGATTACTTACCATTAACTTTAGAGTATTTAACAATTTTTCTACTTGTTTTAATTAGTCCTGCCTGAATTTATCTAAAAATACAAACGACACGTACAACGTACACATTTTTTAACAACAACATCATAACGTCAATGTCATTATTGTCAAATTGACTTTTACAGTTTTTAAATACATGGCCTTGGTAGACATATAATGAGGCAATTGAACTAAATCAATTGAATATTTCAATTGAATTATAATAGCAAGTCAACAATAAATCGAATGGCAAATTACTCAAAAACCGGTTCAAATATTACAAAATGATTTGAAAATGTCTCAAAAGAAGAAAATTCTTTGGGAAATTGAGTACACAATCATTTCCGTGCAAAAGTTCCGGACAGCAACTTTTTTGAGCATAGTAAAAACAGCTGATTTTTCTTTTATTGAATGAAATGGTATTTTTTGTAAACGGGAGTCTGGCCACACTTTTTTGTGTGGTTCGCAAACAAAATAGAAATTGTTAACATAATTTCATTGTATTTAACGTGTAAATCAATCGTAAATCGTTTTATCACTTAATTTGCGTTGCAAGGTGCGTATATATTACTAGATCTATCCCTTAAAAAAGCGTTAAACTCATGCAAAATGTGCAAATTCAATGTGTCAACTTTCGCAGATTGCTGTACATCAGTCAAACTGGATTGTGGACAATGATGGATTCGGATTCGTCCGGTGCTGACTTCTGCCGGTTCTGCCGATCCGAGGCGTCCTCGGACCGCCCGCTGTTCCACCCGTGCATCTGCACGGGCTCGATCAAGTGGATACATCAAGAGTGCCTGGTGCAATGGATGCGCTACTCGCGGAAGGAGATCTGCGAGTTGTGCGGCCATCGGTTCTCGTTCATGCCCATCTACTCCCCGGACATGCCCCGCCGGCTGCCCATCCGTGATGTGGTCGGCGGACTAGTGACCTCCGTGGCTTCGGCGGTCAAAGATTGGCTGCACTATACGTTAGTGGCCCTCGCGTGGCTCGGTATCGTTCCGCTCACCGCCTGCCGGACGTATAGATGCCTGTTCTCTGGCTCCCTGGACCCAGTGATATCCTTACCATTTGATATTGTCTCTGCTGAGAACCTTGCAAAAGATGTTTTCTCTGGTTGTTTTGTTGTGACTTGTACCCTCTTCTCGTTCATTGGACTGGTCTGGCTGAGAGAGCAGATTATGCATGGCGGTGGTCCTGACTGGATGGAAAGGGAAATCCTACCAGCCCCTGCTGCTGAAGACATGCCATTGCCTGACAATAACAATGACCGTGTTAATGATGTGGCAGCCGATGAAGCTGCCAGAGAAGATGGGAATGGAGATGGCGCTGAGGATCCTCTTGTTGGAGATGAAGCCAACTGGAATCCAATGGAATGGGACCGTGCTGCTGCTGAAGAGTTGACTTGGGCTCGCCTGCTTGGCCTTGATGGGTCAATGGTGTTTTTGGAGCATGTGTTTTGGGTTGTTTCTCTGAACACCCTATTTATTGTGGTGTTTGCATTCTGCCCATACCATATTGGACGACTAGGAGCAGCTTTGGCTGGTTTCACAGCTGAAGGACCCTTTGCAGGCCCCCTGACTGCCCTTGCTGGATATGTGTTGGTTGGTGCGATCCTTGCTGTCCTACATGGGGTAGCTTCCTTGCTGCGCCTGAGGAGTGCTAAGAAGGCCCTTGGTTTCTGCTATGTGGTGGTGAAAGTGGCTCTACTTTCTGTTGTTGAGGTAAGTTTCACCTTTCTTTATTAATGCTTGCTTTTGAGGACTGTTTTAACTAGCACATTTGTTAAGGTCCAAAGAATTAATGAAATTGACCTAAAAGTAAAATTTTTCCAAACCAACAGGCTCAGCATAGTCTTGGTTCAGCAATTATGTTTATTGTATGAACTAGTACATTACTAGATATAAACATAATTTTCATACAGTTATATCAGTCATGTTTGTGTACATTTATTATCAGTTTTAGCAGGTAAAACATGCACATCCTACATGTTGCTTAATTAGTAAACAGTAACAATATCAGCAGCAATTGGCTGTTGCAAAATGTATCCTGTTTTGTGCTGTAGGTACTAAATGTTTGGCAAATGTAAATTTCACACTGCCTACGAGTACTGTATGTACATAATAATTAACCATGCATAAAGTATCAACCTATATACTGTCCCACTGCAGGGCTAAGGCCTTCATCATAGAAAACAAATCAACGCTACTGTGATGGGATCATGCATAAACATAAAAATATTTTTATAATTTGCTTTGTTCAAACTATTGAATATACATAGTATTTATAACATTTCTTTGAGGGAAAATAAAATTTGGATTGCTTCTTGATATTATATCAAGTACCTACTAATAATAAAATCATTGAAATTATTTATAGATACTGAACATAGCGAGCAACTCTGCTCTATTTAAAATTCTTGCTATTATTAATTCTATAATTACGTAATTCTTATGATAATAATAGTTATTTATCAGTGTGCCCCACATTCAAATGAAAAAACAAGTTAAAAATAGTAAGGTCACAATAATATTGTATCTTAGTCATTGTACCTAATTAAGTAGTTTAATAAAGTGATATCCATTTAGTAAATAAAATGGCATAGATTTACTTAGCCACTCACTTGGCGAACTAAAAAAAAGGTACTATTTTTGGTGAACACCCACACTACAACAGTACAGTACATAGTATGTATGTATAAATATTTTCCAACCAATACCATACCACAGATCTAACGCCCCTGTTGGTCTAGTGGTTTAAGTACCGGGCCATAATCTTGGGGTCCCGGGTTCGATTCCTGCATCAAGCAAAATTATGTTTCGAATTTTTCCAACATAGCTCGGGCTTGTGATCACCAAACCGCATTAGGCAAACATGGTGATTAAGCCTAATCCCATCATAGTACTACTACTTGATATCCATGATGGAGGCCTTTGCCCTACTGTGGGACAGTATAATAGGCTGATATTAATGACTAGTGTTGCCAGACTTGACCTTGGAAATCATCTATAGTAATATCGATAAGCCTAATTGTATCGATACTATCGAATGTATCGATTGTATTGATACTATCGATTGTATCGATACTATCGATTGTATCGATACTATCGACTGTTAAGTTTGATGTCCATAGTATCAATACTATCAATAGGCCTATCGATACTATTGCTTTTGTCCAACTATTGCTAGTCTATAGTGCACTATCGCGCGGCAACAAGCTGATACTTAACTTTTTTTACTACAGATCGGAGTGATCCCTCTCGTCTGCGGCTGGTGGCTGGACCTCTGCTCGCTGTCGATGTTCGACGCCACGCTCAAGGACCGCGAGGCCAGTCTGCAGGCGGCCCCTTGGACCCTCATGTTCATCCACTGGCTGGTCGGCATGGTCTACGTGTACTACTTCGCGTCGTTCATACTGCTGCTAAGGGAGGTTCTGAGGCCGGGGGTGCTGTGGTTCTTGAAGAACTTGAATGATCCCGATTTTAGTCCTGTACAGGTATGTGTCTTATTGCAAGGAATAGATAGATAGATACTCTTATTGCACAACACATTGCAGAACTTAATGCTAATGGTAATTTACAAATACATTATCGGCGGCCTTATCGCTAATAGCGATATCTACCAGACAAACTTTGGGTAGAGGAGTAATACAGCGAAATATTTTATCGAGTAATATTTTTTAAGCAAGGAATATTTTATCTTCGAACCAAAGTTGGTGGTTTTGTGGTCGGTCACATTGCACTTTTGAGCTGCTGCGGTGAGCCATTGCTACCGTCCATATTCGGATGTCCACCAGTGACGTCATAGTATGCTTTTCCCCTTCTCTCTAGTACGGTTAAACATCAAAAGTAGATGATCTTGAAATTCAATACTTACTAATGAACGATGTTCGCGTCAGAACTTTATGGCGTTAAAGCGATTCATACAGTTCTGACGCGAACTTACCGTTTATTAACTTACCGTTAATTTGCATTGAATTTTGCTGTTTACCGACATAATATGTGTAGCTTACAAAATATGCTTAACATCGTACTTAACAATCTTAATTTTACCTTCAGGAAATGATCCATCTATCCGTATGGTCGCACATCCGAAGGCTGGTGGTATCCGCCATGATCTTCGGCACTGCTGTGCTGTTCATGCTATGGCTGCCCATCCGCGTCATCAAGGCCGTGCTGCCCGGCTTCCTGCCCTACGCCGTGGCGGTACACACAGAAGCCCCCGTCAACGAACTCAGCCTCGAGTTGCTTCTACTACAGGTAGGTTCATCCTACAGCGGTGCTCCTCATAATCTACGCTGCTCTTCGTACTGTGACTGCTCATCCGCGTGAGTAACCCTTACTGCCCAGCTTCTTGAAGCCTTTGCCAAACGCACGCAGCAATCAATGACAAACTGAACTTAGAATTGAGTTACTGCTGCTATGTGAGATTGTCAATGATAATCTTCGGCGCGCTGGTTCTGTTCAAGATATGGCTGCCTCACCGCATGAGCAAGATCCTACTCCCCGTGTTCCTGCCGTACGCCATGGCCGTGCATGCAGAGGCCCCCGTCGATATCGACGAGATCAACCCTGAGTTGCTGTTTCTACAGGTGGGTTGGTCTGTCGGGTTATGGGACAATTCCCAGTGACCAGCCAAAAATACTTAAAATTTCGGGCGAGTTTTTTCGGGCCAGTTGTCCCCTAACCCGGTCTGTCGGTGTTCGTCTTGATCTTCGGCACAGCGGCGCTGTTCCAGGCTAGGCTGATCGTCCGTGTAAGCAAAGCCGTGTTGCCTGACTTCTCGCCGTACGCCGTAGCTCACGAGACAATTCACTCGACTCGACTTGCAAAGCCTTAAGTTACAACTGGATATGAGGGCCATTGATCCTGCCTGTTTATCAAAACCCTGCTACTCCCCGTGTTCCTGCCGTACGCCATGGCCGTGCATGCAGAGGCCCCCGTCGATATCGACGAGATCAACCCTGAGTTGCTGTTTCTACAGGTGGGTTGGTCTGTCGGGTTATGGGACAATTCCAGTGACCAGCCAAAAATACTTAAAATTTCGGGCGAGTTTTTTTCGGGCCAGTTGTCCCTAACCCGGTCTGTCGGTGTTCGTCTTGATCTTCGGCACTGCTGTGCTGTTCATGCTATGGCTGCCCATCCGCGTCATCAAGGCCGTGCTGCCCGGCTTCCTGCCCTACGCCGTGGCGGTACACACAGAAGCCCCCGTCAACGAACTCAGCCTCGAGTTGCTTCTACTACAGGTAGGTTCATCCTACAGCGGTGCTCCTCATAATCTACGCTGCTCTTCGTACTGTGACTGCTCATCCGCGTGAGTAACCCTTACTGCCCAGCTTCTTGAAGCCTTTGCCAAACGCACGCAGCAATCAATGACAAACTGAACTTAGAATTGAGTTACTGCTGCTATGTGAGATTGTCAATGATAATCTTCGGCGCGCTGGTTCTGTTCAAGATATGGCTGCCTCACCGCATGAGCAAGATCCTACTCCCCGTGTTCCTGCCGTACGCCATGGCCGTGCATGCAGAGGCCCCCGTCGATATCGACGAGATCAACCCTGAGTTGCTGTTTCTACAGGTGGGTTGGTCTGTCGGGTTATGGGACAATTCCAGTGACCAGCCAAAAATACTTAAAATTTCGGGCGAGTTTTTTTCGGGCCAGTTGTCCCTAACCCGGTCTGTCGGTGTTCGTCTTGATCTTCGGCACAGCGGCGCTGTTCATGCTAGGGCTGCCCATCCGCGTCATCAAGGCCGTGCTGCCCGGCTTCCTGCCCTACGCCGTGGCGGTACACACAGAAGCCCCCGTCAACGACCTATGCTATGAGCTGCTCCTACTGCAGGTGAGTTGTCTTTTAGTTTGATACCAGCAATGTGAGGTGATGACACGTGGAGTAAACTAAGTGGTACCCTAGCAGCAGACGAAATCCTGGCCGTCCTGGAAGGACAACTTTGATCTGAGCAGTCCAGGACCAGGTACGTTGATAGAAGAAATCATCATCACCATCATCATCATCATTTCAGCCAAGAGACGCCCACGACGTTGGACATAAGTATCCCCTAAGGATCAGGAGATCCTTAATTAGTTAGGAAACTAGAAGGTCCAGCAAATTCCCGTCATCGTCACCAGCTCATCGGTCCACCTTGTAGAAGGCTTCCCACGGCTGAGACTCCCGGTACGCGTTCCTTCTAAATCCAATTTCTCATCTACCTTAACGTCGTAAGGCCCAGACAGCAGACACAATCGAAAATCAATTGTTTTATGCCTTTTAAAAGGGGGGTCTTACGACGTTAATACGGGTTTGAACTTGATTACTGAATTTCTTGATGTTCTTTTAGGTTATCCTGCCAGCATTATTGGAACAGTCGCACACAAGGACGTGGCTGAAGGCGGGGCTCCGCGCCTGGTGCCTGTGCGCGGCCGGTGTCCTGGGCCTGCGCTCGTACTTGCTTGGCGAAGCGGCTAGGCAGGCTGACCCCCACCCGCCGATACACCCGCCTCATCAGCTGGGAGCCGCCCACCAGGTGAGTCAATGAAGGAAACATCCGCTAGATGGCGTTAGAGGAAGACTGGTCCAACGAGTGGATTGGTTACATTTTGACGTATCATGTCAAAATTATGAAGTTACGTACAAAACGACCAATGTCGGCAATGTTGGACCTGATGTCAACGTAACGCCATCTATCGGATTTGGCATTTGCAAAAACCCTCATTGTATTGTTTGTTGATGTGTGGCAGACGAACAGACAGATCACTTGATGGTAAGTGATTGCCGCCTCCCATAGACGCCTGTAACACCAG
Source organism: Cnaphalocrocis medinalis (assembly GCA_014851415.1). Lineage (NCBI taxonomy): Eukaryota > Metazoa > Arthropoda > Insecta > Lepidoptera > Crambidae > Cnaphalocrocis > Cnaphalocrocis medinalis. The sequence goes on along the minus strand of CM026287.1, from coordinate 4,833,981 downwards.
TAGAATCACAAGTGAGGTTAATTGTTTTTAGAAAATATTATTGTGACTTACAAGTATTTTTTTTACGCTTCCCTGAATATTGAGAATTTGTCTTTACAAATTAATAGTTTGTCTGTTATGATTTTTTTGAAAATGACTAATCTAATAAAATAAAATGGTGTGGTGTTATAGAGGCATTATGTCCAATGCCGTTATTTTGTATGATATTCGCGATGTAATCCATACTAATATTATAAATGCGAAAGTAACTCTGTCTGTCTGTCTGTCTGTTACTCTTTTACGCCAAAACTACTCAACGGATTTAAATGAAATTTGATATACAGTTGATCTAGACCCTGAGAAAGAACATAGGCTACTTTTTATTGCGAAAAGAGGGTTGCAAGGGTTTAAAATGTGGGTAAAAAGTTACTTTTCCACGCGGACGGAGTCGCGGGCGGCCGCTAGTGATTAATAAATGTATGTGTTAGGCGCTGATGCGGCGCGACGGGCCGGCCGGCTACGAGCCGTACGTGCGCGTGTCGTGGTTCCCCGTGCGGCTGGCCGCGCTGCTGGTCCTCGTCTCCATCTCGCTCGTGCTCGCTAGCGCGTTGACACTGGTTAGTATTGTATTGTAAATGTATGTGTTAGGCGCTGATGCGGCGCGACGGGCCGGCCGGCTACGAGCCGTACGTGCGCGTGTCGTGGTTCCCCGTGCGGCTGGCCGCGCTGCTGGTCCTCGTCTCCATCTCGCTCGTGCTCGCTAGCGCGTTGACACTGGTTAGTATTGTATTGTAAATGTATGTGTTAGGCGCTGATGCGGCGCGACGGGCCGGCCGGCTACGAGCCGTACGTGCGCGTGTCGTGGTTCCCCGTGCGGCTGGCCGCGCTGCTGGTCCTCGTCTCCATCTCGCTCGTGCTCGCTAGCGCGTTGACACTGGTTAGTATTGTAGTTTACTTGTTTGATGTTGACGCTGGGAGACTAGTGCACTCTGCTGTAACCATCAAATGGGGGCTACCGCGTGTGAAATAGGGTATTTGACAAAAAAAATTATGTGTTTAATCAAAAGACCTCTCAATTTAAGAAACATTACTGAAAGAATTGCTCAATTCTGATTGAATCACCTGAGATATCACAACTTTAAGAGCACATATTTGGGCAAGCCCAAAAACGCTCTATACAAAATGGCTACAGGCAAGTGACGTCACACGCCCGTTCTTGTATGCGCGTCTAGTAAATTTTGTTTGGTAGCTATATCAAATGTTCGTTTAAGTAAATGGTTTCATAAAAAGTTGGTTAAAAATGTACGGGTAGTTCAATATATAATTATTTTTTTTTAATTTTAGACTTTAAAAATGGACTTGCCCATGAACGAAGACCGGCGAGAGCAGCCTTCATGTTTCCGACACCATACATATTGGAACATACTAATTAAACTAAGCAACAAAATGTTTATTTTATCTTATTATAAGTTAATTTTTTGAAAGCATGGAATAAAAGGTTAAATTATTTTCAATTTGCAAACAATTCAGTGAACAAAACTCACATCACAGAGGAAAACGAAACGTTGAGGTCAATCATAATGTCACTTTGATAGTTAAGATATTTGACATCTTTTAAATTGTTTTAAATGTGTGATCTATTCATTTACGTTTTCGCGTATTTTCTGGACTTTTGAGTTTATTGATTCAACCTAGACAACAGCATTTCCCTGGATTTGATTTCCAAGTGATTTGGTTTATTTAGTATAATGCCGTTTCGATGTGTCCATTGTTCTTTGCGTCTTGCTTGATCGAAAAAGACGACACCGTTTATCCGAGGAAAGTGCAGAGACGATGGAAAGAATGAAGCCAATAGTGAAATACTCTCTGCATTTAATAGTATTGACCATATGTTTTAAGGGCCAGAATAAATCTCGATATTCGGGCAGCAGGTCATACTAAACATAGTAGTAGATAGAGCAATCAAGGACGACAAGCTATTTTAGGGTAATAATGTTATTGTGTTGCAGGTAAGCGAACAGTTGGTTGCTGTTCGCATACCATGAGCATATTATGGTATATGGGGTTTGCAAGTCGACGGGGTAATATAGTACCTCCTGCAGCCTTTTTAGACAATTTGTTATGTACTTAATGATTAAATGACGTCATACCTACACATCCGAAGTTTGTTTTACCATACCTTTATAACGCTGATGTAAACATGCAACATTATGTACTTATAAATAATCGTTGAGTGCACATGTAAGGTAGGCCGCGCCTGACGGATTATGAATTTGTAAGCACGAGTTCATACTCGTGCTTACAAATTCATAGTCATCATTCATAGGATCATTCATCGATTTATCGAGTGCCATTTATAGTACGTTAAGCATCAGTAGCACTACCATGTTTTTTTTTATTTTTATGCGATTGGTAGCAGACGAGCAGACAGATCACCTGATGGTAGCGATTGCCGCCACCCATAGACACCTGCAACACCAGTTGAGTCACAAGTGCGCTAGTAGCCCAAAATCTAGTAGTGCGAGTGCAAGTTTGAAATACTCAGAAATACTATCCTCGCTACCGAAAACTATCGCTTTGTCTCTTTCATTATGATGCATTTGAAAGAGACAGAGCAATAGTTTACGTTAAGTCAACCGAAGGCCACTCAGTAACATTGACAGGGGGGGCGTTGTACGATATTTTTTCTTCTATGGGAAAATGTCAATCAACGCTGAGTCACTGACACTTGTGAGAAAATACGATTATTTGCCGAAAACCTTATGTCTGACCCGTTGAACGACTATACTTTGTCGGCCCTATACCTTTATAATCCCATCTTTAGAAAAGTGGCAACAATTTCCTTTTTTCTTAGTTGAGTGTTCCTTCTTTAAGTATCATTAATTTTTTTCTAGGCACGGGACCTCTAAACCGCAGACTGAAAATACATAGAACTTCGCCGGACTCCTTTGAATGCTCATAAAACCAGCTAGACTTTATATTTTAACTGAAAATTTTGGCCGTTGGTTCTTATTTACCAGTATTTTGGAAAAGTATAAATATTTTTTTACTATATCGAGATTAGTCAAATACCCTATTGGGTATTTGACTAATTTTTTTATGTGTTAAGCAAAAGACGCCTCAATTTAAGAAACATGGTTGAACGAATGACTTTGAATTCTCATTTGAATTACGTGAGATATCCACAACTTTAAGCACATATTTGGGCACGCCGTAAAAACAATCTATCAAATGGCTATTGGAATGTGACGTCACCAACTCAAACTTCTGTGTCGCAGTTCTAGTAATTTTCTTGTTTGGTAGCTATATCAACTGTTTCGTTAAGTAAAGGTTTTATAATAAACTGGGTGGGAAAATACGTACGGGAAGTCAATGATATATAGTCTTTTTTAAATTTTATACTTTAAAAATGGACTGCCCATGAAACTTTTGGAATGCTCACAAACCAGCTCGACATTTAATTTTTAACTGCAAATGTTGGCCATGGTTTCTTATTTACCAATATTTTGGTAGATAGAGTCATCACTATTTTTTACTATATCGAGATTAGTCAAATACCCAATTCGTTAGATGGCGTACACAGGTACAGGACTGAGGTCCAACTATACGGTGATTGGTTCTTTTTGATGTGAGTTGTCAAAACGTCACTAAATGACCAATGACGTTGAAGTTGGAGCTCAGTCTACACGTCGCCATCTAACGGATTTTCCACTCGCGGTAGCCTCGTACTTGACTACCTAATAAGTCACCAGGATTACGGAAAATGTCTTAATCAAAAAACTCATTTAGTCTTCGACCCTAGCCGACGTGTTGAAGCTAACTTGCTTGTATATAGAATTAATGTTATCTATGAGTACCATTTATAAAAAGATAACATTTATTGACAACTACAAGGTTATAATGTAACCCGGAAAGACGACGCTTGCGCGATGTAGGTAATTGACACACAGCGCCATCTATTGGCAAATAATTAAAAACTATATTAGGTCCCGAAACGAAAGTGAGGGCTCAGCTCACTGTTATTTGTTAAATCATATTTGATTTGTTTTGTAAAATGTGTAATTAATTTGTTACAGGTTATTCCTGTCGCGATTGGACGTAAAGTTATGGCGCTGTGGCTTCCGAAAGCTTCTGAGGGCGTCCACGAGTTATACACTGCAGCATGTGGTATGATTTTTTAGACTTCATTTAATTGAGAAATTTTAAATAAATTCATTTTATATAATAATAATAAAGGGAAGTGACGGCCCCATCGCCCGCTGGTGAGAGTTGGTGGTCTTCATTGAGGAACAACAACTCTCATCAGTGCAGTCAGTCTCCCCAGGGCAGCTTTGTGGCGCGCTGAATGGGATGTGACGTCCCTTGGGTCCCATGTCCCATCCCATGTGTCTCTCCCCGGCTTGCCTTCATTGGCCGGCTGGAGTGGACCCCAGCAGGGGCCGCAGGACTCTCACCTCTGGCTTGCCTTTACCGGCCGTTCAGAGTGGGACGTCAGAGTTATATGCTCGCAGGGTGGAAGTGAAAGATGCATAAGTCGCGAGTTGGCGCACTACAGTTACTGCGTAGAAAGCGGTGTACACCTCTCGGCACCCTGAGCTGCTCACGCCAATGTTGCCCACCTCGCTATTTCTGGAAGCCAGCGTTTGTTTAGCTTCCTGGTAGCTTTTTAGGGGGCCCTAATGAGTGGCGAGTCACCGCCTGCCCATTTTTCGTGATTTTATCATTGATCGGGCAGGTGCCATAGTCTCTCATAGCTCCATTTACCAGTCCACTAGCACCCAACCCAATAGACCAGTTTATTTTCATTTAACAGTTTTTTCAATAGTCCTACATCACCCGGGGACTATCCTTGGCTACACTTCCATAGTGTATACAGGGATAGTCGCCGGCTGATGTCACATCACTTTAGTAGTAAATTGTCAATAGAAAGGGCCTCTACGTGTGGCTTCGGCTCCACGCACGCCTTCCAAAAATCCGGGATATAATGGGGTATGGGAACTAATTTTTGGTAGGTATCTTTTTTATATTTTACTAGTGGCACCCGGCGAAACTTCGTTCCACCTACTTTTTGTTTAATTTCTCACCTTTTAGACTTCCTGGACTACGACAAACATTTAAAACTAAATCAGCTCAATCGGCCCAGCCGTTCTCGAGTTTTAGCCAGACTAACGAACGGCGATTCATTTTTATTATATAGATTTCAATACCTTTTACTATTTAAGCAATCAATTTGAATATTTTTGTAATCAAACAGTAGGTTATGTTTAATTAATTTTTAACATTTTAAATCAAGCGTATTTGTGACGTCACAAGGGCGCTCCCCCATATTAATAGTGTTACCACGTGCTTTTTTTTCCCCAAATCGTGGCAAAATAAATATATGTAACATGTTACTTGTGGGCAAAGATCCCTTTTAATCGGGGGAATTTTACACCACTGTCTGACAACATTCCGGCAAAACAAAAAACAGAGATGGTATCTCTAATCAATTTTATATCATCTTTCAAAATAAAGGTCAACTGGTTGGTAAGGTTTATTGTATTACAACTAGCGCCCAATTGTGGTTTCTTCCGATAGGACTATAGTGTCAATCACAGTAGATGGACGCCTAATGTAAGCATTTATTTATTTTGTTAGTGTAGTATGGCTGAAATTCTGCTGACCTTGGGTCAGATGAAGGTCAAACGCGATTTTTATTGAAAATATCATTGATCTTATGCTTTTAAATTTTAAAAGCAATAAACTATGGCATGAAAGACAAATGCCTTCGAAATGGTTTTCGATTTTAGGACATGTTTGGTTTTTTTTCCCATACCCATTGTCCGAGGTATGGATTTAACGACATACATAATATTAATAATAATCTCTTTATTCGGAATTAATCCATAACACACAAACATACACAAAGAAAAAATACACAACCAAAATACAAAATAAGAACAGAACACAAGTTAAATTAAATTAAGCCCACTACCCATCAGTACCTAGTGTTTTGTGAAGTTTTTTGCAAACGGGCAGTCGAAGCGGGCTGCTATGGTCCTTAGGATGTTGTATGCTGTCTCGCACGCGCTGCAGCAACGACGCAGCCCTTTTCCGCATACTGGCGTGAAATCCATCAACTCTGACTTGCGCAAACATGTGGATATAAATTACGTCATATTTTGTTATATTATTGCTGTTCTATCTGTGGTAAAGGATGATAGTAATTGCAAAAAAAATATTATATTTTTTTTGTCCTACATTCATCGTTACACGATATGTTCTGTTAATTTTTTATTGCTGGTAATTTAACATAGCTCGGATTTTGACACTAATCCGCATTAGGCAAGCGATCCCATCATAGTAACGATGACTTGATTTCTAGCGAGTGGATTGGTAACATTTGACGTATGATGTCAAAATTATGAAGTTATCTTATGAAACAACGACCAATGTCATCAAACTTGACGACATCTTTCGGATTTTGCATAAGCAAAGACCTTCTTTGCTTTAACGTTTAACCAGCCTTTGTACTGTACGGGACCACGTGGGACCAGATTTTGAACTTTATGTAGTAATGATATGGTTGAAAACTAATTAAAACAAAGATGTCTATACTCTGATTCATAATCATGTAAACATGAAAATGACAAGTTTCTAGCATTTTGACATTTTGCATGTGTCAAATTGATGATAAATGTAATGGAGATACACATTGAAATCTGTCAGTTTACTTACATGATTATGAATCAGAGTTTGTTGCCTTTAAGGGTAAACGTTATCTTTCGCCAGGCATGTACGTATGCTGGGCGTTGGGGCGCGGCGGCACGCTGGCGGCGGGCTGGGCGCGCGGCGGGCGCACGGCGCTGGCGGCGCGCGCGTGGCTTGTGGGCGCGCGTCGCGCTGCGGGCCGCGCTGGCCTGCGTGGCGCTGCTGGGGTGGTGCGCTCATGTTCGGCCCTGCTGCTGGAGCTGGTGAGTGTCTATACGCGGCGGCGCGCGCGCGTGGCTGTGGGCGCGGGTCGCGCTGCGGGCCCGCGATGGCCGCGCTGGCGCTGCTGGGGCTGGTGCCGCTTCATGTTCGGCCTGCTGCTGGAGCTGGTGAGTGTCTATACGCGGCGGCGCGCGCGTGGCTGTGGGCGCGGGTCGCGCTGCGGGCCGCGCTGGCCGCGCTGGCGCTGCTGGGGCTGGTGCCGCTCATGTTCGGCCTGCTGCTGGAGCTGGTGAGTGTCTATACGCGGCGGCGCGCGCGTGCTGTGGGCGCGGGTCGCGCTGCGGGCCGCGCTGGCCGCGCTGGCGCTGCTGGGGCTGGTGCCGCTCATGTTCGGCCTTGCTGCTGGAGCTGGTGAGTGTCTATACGCGGCGGCGCGCGCGTGGCTGTGGGCGCGGGTCGCGCTGCGGGCCGCGCTGGCCGCGCTGGCGCTGCTGGGGCTGGTGCCGCTCATGTTCGGCCTGCTGCTGGAGCTGGTGAGTGTCTATACGCGGCGGCGCGCGCGTGGCTGTGGGCGCGGGTCGCGCTGCGGGCCGCGCTGGCCGCGCTGGCGCTGCTGGGGCTGGTGCCGCTCATGTTCGGCCTGCTGCTGGAGCTGGTGAGTGTCTATACGCGGCGGCGCGCGCGTGGCTGTGGGCGCGGGTCCGCGCTGCGGGCCGCGCTGGCCGCGCTGGCGCTGCTGGGGCTGGTGCCGCTCATGTTCGGCCTGCTGCTGGAGCTGGTGAGTGTCTATACGCGGCGGCGCGCGCGTGGCTGTGGGCGCGCGTCGCGCTGCGGGCCGCGCTGGGCCGCGCTGGCGCTGCTGGGGCTGGTGCCGCTCATGTTCGGCCTGCTGCTGGAGCTGGTGAGTGTCTATACGCGGCGGCGCGCGCGTGGCTGTGGATTTGGTGAACATTGACATTCCTTTGATCAGGTTTTTCCCCCAGGCTAAAGGCCAGGTTAGACTGTTCCGATAATTGCCTGCGCAGATAGTCACTCAATCCAATTACAAATATATCACAATGGTCACAATCAATGTAAGTCGATGTCGCCTGAATTGTTTTTGATTCTATGGTTTCGATTCCCAGTACAAGTAACTTGCAAATTCAGCGAAATATACCCGTTCCGTTTGTTCCCAGGTGCTGGTGATACCCCTCCGAGTGCCCCTGGAGCAGTCCCCCGTGCTGTTCGTGTGGCAGGACTGGGCGCTGGGCGTGCTGTACACGAAGATCGTGTGCGCGCTCACCATGATGGGCCCCGACTGGAGCATGCGCCGCGCCATCGAGAAGGCCTACCGCGACGGGATCCGCGAGATGGACCTCAAGTGAGTGGGACGCTAGGCGGGGACACTAGGCTAGGACAGTACCCTGATGGACTTGTAGTTAGTAGGACACTAGCTCCTAGGCTAGTCCCAACAGGACCTCGTGAAGGACCTCAAGTGTGTAGGACACCAGGCTGGGACAGTGCCCCTGATGGAGCTGCAGTGAGTAGGACACTAGGCTGGGACAGTGCCCCTGATGGACTTGTAGTGAGTAGGGCATAAGGCTGGGTCAGTCCTCTGTGATGGATCTCAAGGTAGTAGGACATTAGGCTGGGACAGTACCCAGTTTGTGTACCAATCCGCATTAGGCAAGTGTGGTCATGAAGCCTAATTTCATCATAGTAGTGATAACTAAAGTCTTCCTTTTGAAAACTTGACTGAAGGTTGACTGGTGGAGAATGCCTCTTGGCATTAAATTCGCCTATTGTACGAATTTTGTGCAATAAAGTTTTAAATAAATAAATAAATAACTTGATTCCTATGATGGAGGCCTTTGCCCTGCAGTGGGACTGTATATAGGCTGATACTTTACTTTCCAAGATTTAGATTGTAACACATATTTTTATTGCAGATTCATCCTTAAAGAAGTGGCCGCCCCCATCGTCTGCTGGCTCGGCCTGGCGCTCGCCGTGCCGTACGCGTTCGCGCACAGCATCGCGCCGCTCGGCGTGACGTCAGCGGCGCAACGCAACCTGCTGGCTCGTCGAGTGTACCCCGCGCTGCTGCTGGCAGCCGTGCTGTGCGCGCTCACCGTGTTCCAGGTGAGACAACACCAGTGTTCGTCACACGAATGTTTGTCCAGGGTGGGGATCGAACCCACGAGAGTTCGACCCCTATCGTCTGCTGGCTCGGCCTGGCGCTCGCCGTGCCGTACGCGTTCGCGCACAGCATCGCGCCGCTCGGTGTGACGTCAGCGGCGCAACGCAACCTGCTGGCGCGCCGGGTGTACCCCGCGCTGCTGCTGGCGGCCGTGCTGTGCGCGCTCACCGTGTTCCAGGTGAGAGGAACACCAGTGTTCGTGACACGTTCGATCCTACGAGAGTTCGATCCCCATCGTCTGCTGGCCAGTAAAGGCAATAAATGATATTTGATTTGATTCAGCCTAGCCATCGCCGTGTTGCGCACGATATCACGTGTTTAAAATATAATAAAAAAATAGTATCTACTAGCGTCCGCCTGCGACTTCGATACGCGTGGAGTTGGACCATCCACACGATATATTTTTATAAATTGTAGCCTGTGTGTTTATTCTGATGTATAAGCTTTATTATTGTAAAAAAATATTTTAAAAGACACCAAAGTGAGAATCGGGAATTCGCTAAACAGTCGATTGAATCACGTAATTTTTAAAATTACTCATCACCACATGTTGTATTTTAAAATGATTTGTAACCATTATCTTAAGTACAATCTGAACAGTGTGGAAAGTGCATTTGGCAATATCAGGTTACGTTTTACGAGGCGGTTCTACCGTGTACAGTTTTAACGCGTTGCAGAAATGAAGAATGTGTAGTCCAGTCTATGCACGTCCTATAGTCAGTTCAGCATTTTTAGCGGCTAAGAGGCTAGTTCAGAAAAAATACACGAGAGTGGCCTGGCCATCTAATATTATGTTGGTATACTTTACTAAAAAAAATATATGAAATATTATTTTATTGGAAATGTTTGGTGGTTTTTTATTTTAAATATGGTGTGAAAACTAACGAACTAAAGGTGACTTCATTCTGGTACCTGACATCTAGCTATTTTAAAATTCATAGGCATTTTGTTACATTATATTTTTTATGAAAAAGTACTGTCGGGGAAATTAAATTCTGACCCACAATAGATTCTTACTATAGTTACATTCCCAATACTATACTAATCGTTTCTTCAGAATATTCTTTGGGATTGGAATTTAAATTCCTTGACTGAAGAAAACAGTCGGAAGACTCACACGCTCACTGTCAACAAAATGGCGTGCGAAACAAATCAACGGTACGTTTAGTATTTTTAAATGTTGGAAACATTTAAGCCTAATTCTTAACGGTACATGTGGTATGTGAACGCGAGGCGGCATTACGGAGACCAAACTTGAAACTGTCGATAGAATTGTTTTATTGTAAAAAAATATTTTAAAAGACACCAAAGTGAGAATCGGGAATTCGCTAAACAGTCGATTGAATCACGTAATTTTTAAAATTACTCATCACCACATGTTGTATTTTAAAATGATTTGTAACCATTATCTTAAGTACAATCTGAACAGTGTGGAAAGTGCATTTGGCAATATCAGGTTACGTTTTACGAGGCGGTTCTACCGTGTACAGTTTTAACGCGTTGCAGAAATGAAGAATGTGTAGTCCAGTCTATGCACGTCCTATAGTCAGTTCAGCATTTTTAGCGGCTAAGAGGCTAGTTCAGAAAAAATACACGAGAGTGGCCTGGCCATCTAATATTATGTTGGTATACTTTACTAAAAAAAATATATGAAATATTATTTTATTGGAAATGTTTGGTGGTTTTTTATTTTAAATATGGTGTGAAAACTAACGAACTAAAGGTGACTTCATTCTGGTACCTGACATCTAGCTATTTTAAAATTCATAGGCATTTTGTTACATTATATTTTTTATGAAAAAGTACTGTCGGGGAAATTAAATTCTGACCCACAATAGATTCTTACTATAGTTACATTCCCAATACTATACTAATCGTTTCTTCAGAATATTCTTTGGGATTGGAATTTAAATTCCTTGACTGAAGAAAACAGTCGGAAGACTCACACGCTCACTGTCAACAAAATGGCGTGCGAAACAAATCAACGGTACGTTTAGTATTTTTAAATGTTGGAAACATTTAAGCCTAATTCTTAACGGTACATGTGGTATGTGAACGCGAGGCGGCATTACGGAGACCAAACTTGAAACTGTCGATAGAATTGTTTTATTGTAAAAAAATATTTTAAAAGACACCAAAGTGAGAATCGGGAATTCGCTAAACAGTCGATTGAATCACGTAATTTTTAAAATTACTCATCACCACATGTTGTATTTTAAAATGATTTGTAACCATTATCTTAAGTACAATCTGAACAGTGTGGAAAGTGCATTTGGCAATATCAGGTTACGTTTTACGAGGCGGTTCTACCGTGTACAGTTTTAACGCGTTGCAGAAATGAAGAATGTGTAGTCCAGTCTATGCACGTCCTATAGTCAGTTCAGCATTTTTAGCGGCTAAGAGGCTAGTTCAGAAAAAATACACGAGAGTGGCCTGGCCATCTAATATTATGTTGGTATACTTTACTAAAAAAAATATATGAAATATTATTTTATTGGAAATGTTTGGTGGTTTTTTATTTTAAATATGGTGTGAAAACTAACGAACTAAAGGTGACTTCATTCTGGTACCTGACATCTAGCTATTTTAAAATTCATAGGCATTTTGTTACATTATATTTTTTATGAAAAAGTACTGTCGGGGAAATTAAATTCTGACCCACAATAGATTCTTACTATAGTTACATTCCCAATACTATACTAATCGTTTCTTCAAAATATTCTTCGGGATTGGAATTTAAATTCCTTGACTGAAGAAAACAGTCGGAAGACTCACACGCTCACTGTCAACAAAATGGCGTGCGAAACAAATCAACGGTACGTTTAGTATTTTTAAATGTTGGAAACATTTAAGCCTAATTCTTAACGGTACATGTGGTATGTGAACGCGAGGCGGCATTACGGAGACCAAACTTGAAACTGTCGATAGAATTGTTTTATTGTAAAAAAATATTTTAAAAGACACCAAAGTGAGAATCGGGAATTCGCTAAACAGTCGATTGAATCACGTAATTTTTAAAATTACTCATCACCACATGTTGTATTTTAAAATGATTTGTAACCATTATCTTAAGTACAATCTGAACAGTGTGGAAAGTGCATTTGGCAATATCAGGTTACGTTTTACGAGGCGGTTCTACCGTGTACAGTTTTAACGCGTTGCAGAAATGAAGAATGTGTAGTCCAGTCTATGCACGTCCTATAGTCAGTTCAGCATTTTTAGCGGCTAAGAGGCTAGTTCAGAAAAAATACACGAGAGTGGCCTGGCCATCTAATATTATGTTGGTATACTTTACTAAAAAAAAATATATGAAATATTATTTTATTGGAAATGTTTGGTGGTTTTTTATTTTAAATATGGTGTGAAAACTAACGAACTAAAGGTGACTTCATTCTGGTACCTGACATCTAGCTATTTTAAAAATTAAGCTATAACATATTTTATGCTATATCATTACAAAATATCTAAGATGATACCTAGCTATCAGAACGCCTTTAGCTTCAGAGTTCCCCATCACTCTTCTCTTTGTATATTGTAAAAATAATATGTGTATATTGAGCAGTCCTGCATAAAAATACATTTAATAACAAAATTTACTTAGAATTGATGGCAGAATATGTTCAACTGAACTAGTACTATTAGTCTGTCTGCAATAAAGTTATAGTTTACCTAGATACGTATTCAGGGAATTCGACGCCAAAACTGTCTACATTGATAAAATGATTGCTTATCATCATCCGAATTATATATTTATTCTTTATTAGATGGGTCTCTGCATGTTAGAGGTATTAATTTTAATAAATAAGACTTACCTACCAACATAATGTAACAAATGACTTCTTATATTTTTATTACTGTGCTATAAATCAAACATTTTATTTGTTGTCATTGTATATAAATATTTACTTATTAAATAAGAAAGCATATAATGACTCTAAAAAGTGCTTAAATTTTTATTAAGATGATGCTGCAATTAAACACAATCAATGTAGACATGTGAACTTTAATACTGAGAGAGATTTTTGTATGTATCACTTATTTCGCGTGCACTCATGTATACTGCTTGCCAAACTTTGTAAAATACTCTATATGTGTTATCAAATTAATACATAGAGAATTTTCCAACCGTCTTTATTTATCTTTTCTTTCGTAATTTAGGAGTCTGGTCTTATTTTCCAAAAATGATAATTTAATAATTTAACTCAATTTGCTTATTGCACTACGAGACTGTTGGAAAATCCTTGTCATTAATGTTTAATTTCAGAGTGATTTCATTCTATGTTTTCTAAAATTCCTTCTGTTATGCTGTTTATTTTATACTTTTATAATTTTGCATTATAAAATACATAATTAATTATTCTGTTATCATTTATAATTTGATTGTGACTTAATGTCTTCTATGTCACTCTGAAATGTTTTGATAATGTATAAATATTTTCTATAATGTAGTATCCATTCGTTAGTCAAGGGCTATAAAGAGTAAAAGTTTAAAGATGCGTGTGTCCCTAACATACTATACGTAACAATAAGTTTGGAAACCAGGTGTAAATAAACATTCACCCATGAAGTTGTTATCAGAAATCATCTAGGGTAATGAGCTTTCTAGGATTTAAATCGGTCTTTTGTCGTCAGTGTTACTTTTAATAAGTGTAAGGTGTCACCGCACCCGGTCTGACGTAAATCTTGGATCTAATATTCTCTATTTAGTTCGAGCTTTTTGTTGATCATAAAAAAATCGATCAAAAAAGATAACTTTCTAAATTTGAGCTTACTTTCGTTTTCAATAAGTTTATTTGCATAAAACCATTAATTTTTAATCAGCTAGAATAGATACATTGGTATTTGATAAAAGACTTGAATAGATGTGAGTAAGTTCTCACGAGTCCGCTAATTACTTAGAAGTTTAAGCCTGACTTGAAACCTCTAGCTCAGGTAAAATGCGATTTATGTTATATCTACATTATAAATGTAGGTACAATACTAGAGATATCTGGTCAGGCTTTAATAGCTACGAGTGTATTCTTCTTTTGATGTGACTATAAATTATTTCTATATTTAAAGAAACGGGTATTGTCAGATGGGTAGAAAAGTCAGATGGACAACAAATTGATCATCTAAGGGTTTCTTTTTTCCTTTCGAAGTCCCTTTCGGCTTTAAAATTATCTTTCATTGATGGCCTCGTGAGAACAAGAGTAAATGAAATTACTATATCTTACTTGAAATACAAAACCTTGGGGTGAACATCGCTAGGTTCTAAATATTTTAATTATATGAAATGAAACAAAAAAAGAAGTAAATCCAAAAGTTTTAGTACTTGAAGTAAGGTATAAAGTAGCAGGTGTGACTTATATCGATAGCTTTTTTTTCCAATATGCCATTAGGTGGCTAAAAATACTTTATTTTTATCGATTTCATCTAGCGTTGTTAAGTAGTTTTATTATATTATTTATTGTATACTGCTCAATCTTGTATTTATTTTATTGACCTTGTTTTGTTTGTACTCTTTTGTGATTGGGGACTTATTCTCGAGAATTAGGAAACACAAAGTAAAATGGGACAGGATCTTTTAAAGGTAAGTCTTACTTAATAAGCTGTGCTTGCATTTATTATGCCAATAGCAGTAGATAAATGTGTGCATCATTATGTACATAATCGTTAAAATATGACGAGTTTTCTTTCGAAGGGCTATGGAGTTCGACCTAAAATTTTAATGGTTTTGTAAAGTTTTGTTTATTTTTGAATAATATGGTAATGGGGGTAATAAAGGTGAAATCAATATTTTTGATAGCATTAGTGGCACGGCGGGGTTAGTCAGAGATTAGCACGATGATGTTCTTCAAACGTAATATGCACCTATTTATAAAAATGATTTTTTTCCTGTGGCAAGATTATCTCGTGGAATAGGTCCCCTTAAAATGTTTTTGATTTATTTTCTCTTTCGTTTCCTGGCTGTACTTGTACATTATTTTAAAGTATTTAATTGGCCAGAGTAATTAACGCGTGATTCCAACACACGTTGGGGAGTTAGATGACATTAGATGCAGGTAATAAGCAATTTGTAAACAATAAATTAATTATTGAGATATCGACTTTTTATTTAGTGTCCTTACATAATGAAACATTTGTTTAACTGGATAAAAAATACTATGGAGTTGAGTAACTACACTGCTGGATATAGGCACCAATGAGGGTTCTTGCAAATGTAAAAACCGTCTACTATCGCCATCCGTTAGCAGACTACTTATTAATTTGTCTGCTGACGAAGTACTTACAGGACTTATACAATTAAAAAAATAACTTAATAAATATGATTACGACGGCACGACCTCATAAGGATGGGTCATGATTTAAATCACCTAACTGTATTATCTAAAACTTAACTTCTTGACAGTGGCGTGTACTTTTTTAAATTTTACCTATGATTGAATATGAATTAAGTTTCTCCATATAGGCACGAATAATATTCCGACCCCAGCTGCTAAAAGAAGACTTCTAGATTCCCTCATTATCACTTCCAAAAAATCAACTTTTCACACAACAAACAAAGTCAGTCACATATGACGTGTTAATTTTCTATGGGAAATTTAAAATAGTTCGAAGAATTTTAAGGAGCCGTTCTAAAATTGTTCTAATTTGTTGTTCAGAAAGATTGGTATAGTCCGCGGCATGTAAGTTACATGAAAACAAATTTAGTGGAAAGCAGAAACCAATTTTAGTAGAAACTCTTCTATTTTACAAGTGCGCAAACGAATGGTCACAGCTATTGTTAGATATCGCGTACATAAATATAGAATCGTCGTAATAACATTTCACGTATAGAAGAGTGATAAATTTCAAAACCTTCCTACGTAGATCTAGATACCTCTTACCTGTTACTTTGGACCCCGTACAAGTGAATGTTATCTTAGGTCAGCGAGAGGGTAAATCCAAGCAAGAATTTACCCGGTTTTACACACCGCTCCGGTAAAGCAGGAAAAACCACTCGGTGACTAATTGCAAAAACAAGGCTATAAATCCTGTTGTTTTTTTAAAAGCTGGGTCATTGAGACAGTAATGTATAAGACTTTTCCTAGTTCTAGTCCTAATGTCCTAATAGTCCTATATTAAGAGTCCCCCAGAGTAAGTCCCCAGATCTTGCCCCGCCACTGATGTAATGTCTGTGACTAACTATGTCAACTATGCAAGACGAGCGAAAGTGTGTGCGCAGTTTAAAGGCCCGAGAATTGATAACCATCGATCCGGCCAACAACGCGATCTAATGGAATGATTCCAGTGATCTAGGAACAAAAATATCCTACCAGTAGATTAAGACCCTGATCCACATATGAATAGAGGCTGTAGAAGGAATTACATGCAAAATAAACGATCCGCCTAGTTTTATAATATAAACGGGACGTGACTGCTTAATGCAAGCATGAAATATTCTAACATGGTAAGCCGGGTGTACCAATGACGCGCATGCCAACTTTCTATTGTAAAAACTAATGGCTGTCTACAGAACTTGAAACTATTCTAAGCCAGTGTCACATTCATGGCTTACTATCCTGGTGTCACTGTGAACATTTACATACCAGCAACCACATGTTCTACCAACTAATTTTGAACAACATTTGTTAGAATCAACGACTTTTCGAAATCCAGAACATCCATTTCACGTGACCGACATTGTATGAAAAGTAGATTTTTTTATGCGAGTTTCCAATAATCACAAAACAAATGTTCAGAATGTTGGTGCTTATTTTTCCTCCAGGAAATCCAGTGCCTGTTCCCTCAAATACCTAACATTGGGGATCCGAAGCAAACGTAAATTCTGTTACTTTGACTTGATTTGAAGTGACTCTTCATGGGTTTCGCCAGTTTTGATCAAGGATATTAACTTCGTAGATAAATCGTAAGGAATCAACCATACAGAAGGTAAAGTAAAGGTATGAAGTAAATAGTTCTTTAAATTTCCACGCTGCATTATAACTTATTATTATAGACGGGAATTAACGTGACGTTACTTTTTATAGTGACAATGATTTAAAAGTCGAGGCTCACCTTAGGAAGGAAGGCAAAGAACGCGAAGGCATCCTTCCCTCTTCACATTCGAAAAATCCCAAAGTAGGTACCGGGAGAGTAGGTAGGTGCCAGCTTTCCTAAATAACCTTCATAAGTCATTCATAGTGAGTTGAGTAAAGTACTTATAGGAATATCGAACACAACTATCGAAGCCTTAAGGATAATATGCTTAAAGGCTTGAACTAGTAAACGTTGTTTGTGTGTGTGTAGTGGCAATATAAATTCAGTGGGTGAGTCTCAGCGCAATATGCCGGCCTTGATTAAAGCCGACGACACGCCTCCGCTAATGCCTCCGATTGTTTAATATTAAATGCACCCCTTCACTATTTGCTGTTGTAACCCACTTATGTCAAGGCTGTGCCATACATGAACACATCTCTGGTTATGGTCTTAGCAGGGAAGTTCGTGTTACAAGCTCGCCTGTTTAACAAGCTGTGTCGTGCTGTAATCAGTAGCGCTACCATGAGTTGACATCTAAATCTGACATAACGTAAACTATTGCTCTGTCTCTTTCAAATGCATGTCAATGAAAGAGACAAAGCGAAGTTTTCGATAGCGAGGATAGTATTTCAAACTCATGGTAGTGCTACAGGTCATCTCGAAGGATACATTACAAACAGATGATAAAAGTCAGTCTCTACCTAAATAAGACGCTTATAAGTACATACGCTTAGGTAGGTACAAATAACCTACTTACTCCGATGGCTCAGTGGCCCAAAGTGTGTCCTGGCCTCCGATACAAGACTCCACCACTACTGGTCCCGATAATTCGCGGTTACACGCCATTCCTTGACTCGTAGCTCGCGGAGATCTTCCTGTCCACTGCGTCAACAAATAAATAAAAATAATTATAAACCTAAATAAGTTCACACATTTCATACATTGACCTGACTCCGTACTAAGAAGCTTAAGGGTCTATATCGACGATACTAGCGCAGCCAACTTATTTACACTAATTGTGGCGACAATGTGATATTTTATAAGAAAGTAAAACATTTCATCACACGAATGTTTGCTCAAGGTGGGGATCGAACCCACGACCTTTGGTATATGAAGAAGGGTCACTACCAAATGCGTCATCCTGCCAGTCAAAAATAAAACGCTTATAAGTAGGTACAAATATACTCGATATTTCAGCAGCTTCCACCAGCGAATTAATTTTCTCGATAAGTAAATAGACCTTTAACATAAAAGGTAAAAATACCTACCTACTTAACCTTTTATAGAGCTGATTGAACTCTGGGTTTGTTAATAAAAATTCTCGATCTTATTATCGAATCCAATCAATTCGGTTAATTAATTCAACACAAAAAAGGATCGCATCGCTGGGAACTCGCGCTCAAAGTCAATATTACGAGTACCTACCTACATATATTAAGTAAATATAAATTAGGTTAGGTATGTTGATTCTATCCATCCAAAAAGTATTCATCTAGGTACGGACTTTCTTTACGCGTTATACCTATCAATGTGTATACTGTCCTGGTAATCTTTTTTTTTGTTTGTGGTCAATAAATGCTTACTTACTTACATACGTACGGTAAGGCTGCGTTTCCTTCAGAGATAACCACCACATTCCCATGGTCCTTCCCGTCTTCTTGGCATACGGACCGAATCGTGGGACACCCCATTGGTACTTTCACAGGGCTCTTTCCCGTATGGCCGTTCCACATCCACCAGAGATATGTTAAGATGCGTTGCGACTTGCGAGAAATGTGTTTGTCAAGCCTCAATACTGTCACTTCTCTGAGCAAAGCTAAGTAGAATACGCGGCTGTATTGGCTGACAATATGATAGGGGTACTTAGCACACAACGCGTCATAGCACATTGGTGAAAACGCAGCCTAGCCTAAAGTAACGTGCTAACACTCTAGTCCTATAACCAACTAACTGTCTAGTTAGTTCGTTTTAAAGGGTTACTTTGGCATAGTACTAAAGTGTTATGCTATTTATGCTGATCGTACAGTCAGCATCATATCTATAGTAACCTCCAAAATGTCCAAATACGTAACATTCACGGTATGCCCTACGCGACATAGTTAATTAGACGCCAAAGTCAGTCAAAAATGGTTCATGATATCGAAAAACGCAATAGGTATTTATTTCACAAGAAGGGACGATTTTTCACAAAACGGGACAATTTTGTATCCCGGCGTGTTGTGTCGGGTCAAATGGGACAGGTTATAAACGGGACTGTTCTTTTGATAACAGTTCCGTTTATAACCTATCAGCAGTAACATTTTTGGTACCTACTCACAAAGTTTATCCAAAACACCCAAAAGGTAGATTGCAGTTGCAGTTGCAAAATTAGAAAACATAGTTATTAGGCCTATCAATTAACATTCCACGCTAAGTTTAAGATCAAATTTCGGCTCTACATGCAAATAAAAGCGCGAGAGAAAATTAAGTGAAAAAGTAAGAACGTAACGCTTCCATAAAATCAAATGTTTGATGGAATTCGTTCGTTCACTTTTATAGCGGGTTCATTGCTTGTCAGTTAGGCGTCTGGGCACGTACTCACACAGCGGGGCCCTGGGCTTACATCCCTTAATGTTTTTATATTCTTTGCCCTCGTGGAACCTGCACACGTTTCGGATAGTTTCTCAAACTAAGACAGGTAGATAAGTTTTTTTGGTGGAGGGTAGGTAGCTATTGAGCGGCTTATACAAATACTTCATATAACCGGGACTAAACGCGACGTAATTTAATAAGTACATTTCTAGCTCACTGCTTGACGGTTCGACTGCGTTACAACAGCCGTGGTCACAAGCGAACTCGAATAAGTAAGTGCTAGAATGTACTTATTAAATTACGTCGCGTTTAGTCCCGGTTATATGAAGTATTTGTATAATGCAACGCGAAAGTTTAAAAACATATTGAGTGACTTGTTGTCCAAGGAAAGGTTGAGGGCCAAGACCTCACAGAAGACCGGCTTGAAGCAGCGCCTGGGCTGTATTTCGCCGAGTGAGTGAGGCCCAATTGCCGTTAAAGGGGGTTAAAGGTTGGCAGCGCACTTGTGAATCTACTGGTGGTACAGGTATCTATGGGCGGTGGTAATTGCTTACCATCAGGTGATCCGTCTGCTCGTCTGCCACCTATTACATAAAAAACCAGCTAGAAATTATATTTCGCTTACCGTTTTCTGCCTAGAACCACAGAATACGTCTAGAACCCCAATGTCTTCCCCTCTGGAAAGGCGCTTGACTTAGGGCCCCCCATAAAAAGTTGTTTCGTATCTGGCTTCTGTATTGAGCTGAACAAATAAAGCGTTGTCTTGCAAATCTTCGGTACCTAAACGTTACGCAAATGGGGAGCTTATTCGGAAACCCAATAAAGTGTTAACGGCTGTAGGTGAATTTCACTTTAGCTTAGATATATCCTGTCATCCTGCTTGTCTTGTAATATTGTGTAGTTAGGCGGTGGATGTAGATTGATGATAGATAAGTGAATAAGAATATACGCTTTCTGAACGAGAGGTTGTATGTTCGAAGCTGAGCATACATATGAGCATATTATACGCTAAGTGCAACTCACTACCCACTGCTCCACCGAGGCAGTCAGCCAGAAAAATACTTATTAATGCCAGTACAACATACTTGCTAAGTGTATCTGTGAGCGTTTACATTACTTTAACTACGTGTTCTTCTGAACATTTTTCACTTTTGAAAATTTGGAATAAAAAAATTTGAAGTTTCCATACAATGTCGGTCAGGTGACTCGGTCATTTTGTATTGGGAGTCGAAATTTTTTTTGATGAATTTCGAAAAGTTGTTGTACACAAATGTTGTTTAGAATGGTTAATAGAACACCTAGTTAAAATGATGTAAATGTTCACAGATACACCATATAGTACCTACGTCATAAAAAAAACCTCCAATCGATATTTGGCTACGGCGGCCAATCGATTCAAAATATATGTGCGCAAGCATAGGTGCACTCTTTATTTCAATCATCATAATGTGCATCATAGCACAGTGCTAAATACTAATAATGAAAATTATGATATTTAATATATTCATCTCTAAATTTGGCTTCTGAAACATGACGATGTGAAGCCCACGAGTTCATTGAAATATTAGATGGCAATCTATGTGCTCATACAGTACATACAAGAATTCGCAATTAAAGCGGCTTCGAAAATACTTATCATGATACCAATATTGGATACATGGAAAAGGTCATGCTTACAGTTGGTAACTAAATTATTAAAAGCGTATAAATAAATATTATATTATTCTAGCCACTTAAGAGTACATAATTGTATCAAAGTAAGTACGTTGGAACGAGATCTTTTTTAGCAACTAACACAATACAACTAGTTTTAAAAAATGTTTATACCTCTGTTTTGTGTGCAATAAAAAGTATATTCATTCATTCATCACTTGGGTAATAGTCTTGAGAAAAATCTATGTAGTATTCTTTTTAACGCTACGAAATATCGTTGTAGTCGTAGCAGTCTCTAATTGAACCATCGTAGCCCAACTAACGACACTGCTACGAATATCGTAGAGTTCGTAGCAGTGACGTAAATGTTACAGTGTGGTTACAGTGTGTTGTCAAAAGGGCGTAAAAAAATTAAACACCCTAAAATTAAGTAGAGGAACTATGTATTTTTTCTCTTTACTAAATGACGTAGGTAAATTGTTTTCTTTTTTTTGAAACGGGTTGGTTGATGTGTTTATCCTTTAGAGATTTTATTTATTCCAGGAGGTAATGAAAATGATACCGAAAACAAATGTGTTGTGTAATAAGATTAGTTAAGGTTGTGCATTTTGGTGAAAAAAAGTCTTATTATGTTGTTAAAAACTCCCCCTCTGTTAAAGCTGGCGCCATCGCGCCATGTTGTCTCTTGTAGTGTCTACGATTACCAATAACTTTTGGACATTTAGTAAATTATCAGCCTATATACTATTCACTGCAGGGCAAAGGCTTCCATCAAAGAAATCTAGTTATCACTAGATTTCTTTGATGAAAGCCGTTGCCTTGCAGTAGTTTGAGGGGATTAGGCTTAATCACCACGCTTGCCCGATGCGGATTGGTGATCACAAACTTGAGCTATATTCGAAAAACTCGAAACATGCTTGTGTTCGACCTGGGGATCGAACTCAGGACCCTGAGATAACGGCCCTGTTACTTAAACCACTAGACCAACGGACATTTAGTAAAAATTATAAAAGTAGATAGATATCTCACTATGGCGATATCTATATCTATCTATCTATACTATTTATAAAGAGATAACTTCTATAGACAACGACAAGGCATAGGTAAACCGAAAACACGAAACGCTTGCGCGATGTAATTGAACACAGTGCCATCTATTGGTTCATTTCTGAATTACGGTCCCGAAGCGATGTGAGGGCGGGCCACTAGTATGCTATAAAACAGCTTTTTGAGGGATATTGTATTATGAAGTAACTTGAGTAAAAACTAAATACAGCTACCATAATAAAGCGGGACAAAACGAATATTACCTTAGTCGTCATTACGTTTCCTATATTACTCTAGTCCTATCTTGTCCCAAAAATCGGGACTTCAATAAGTTTTGTTACTTTAAATTAACAAAGTTAAGACTTAAATCATCGAAAATAGAGACATCTTAAAGTCTATTACATTGTCAAATCTATAACATATCATTATATTTTATTGTCCTAACTTCAAAGAAACCATGGTTATGTTACTCGGAGACGGGATGGAGACGACCACCCGTAGTATCTAATGGACTGCTAAGAGGCTTTCAGATCAACACTTTTCTTAATGGCTAAAGTTCGCTTTGAACATCGAAGTACGGCCCCGTGGGATCAACCCTAGGTGGACGCAGCTTATTCGGGTCATTCTCAGAGATTTCCTCACCGAGGTAAATCTCCAATCCAATGTTCGAAATTCACATCAGAAACATAAAATTGACCTACTGATTAATAGGTTTTTATTTGGGTGATAAGAGCACACGATCAGATGGATCACCTGATGATAAGCGATTGTCGTCGCCCATAGACACCTGCAACACAAGTTTGCTGCCAACCTTCAACCACCTTTCCCCCCGATTGAGCCTCCGGTACCCACACTCACTCGACAAACATCGCGCAGGCGCTGCTTTACGCCGATCTTCTGTGAGGCTGTGGTATCACTCCGGTCAAGCCGGCCCATTCATGCCGAAGCGTGGCTGTCTCCCGCAGTAAGTTAAGACTTTACTGCGGGAGAGCCCTGATGGTAAGCAAAAAGAGAATCTACGTCGTATCTCTTAAATAACCAATGCATCCGAATTTCCGATCATAGGTATCGCGAGCGATGAGCTCTTTGCTCCATTGATGAGAAAAGCATGTGTTATTACTTTAAAAGTACTATGCGAAAATATGCCCCTTATACGAAAAACAAAAGAGACACCTTCCACGAACAACGTGGCCCAAAAGAATGTTTTGGTTAAAAGAAATTTAATAAGAGGTGAAAATGCTATGAGGGTATACAGTCGTAGACAGACGGCGAAGGGCCAAAGGTAAAAATAGCCGCCAAATATTTGCGTAGAAATTTAGAAAATCCCTTTCCTGCGTAAGCGAAAGTGAACGACGTTGGGGACCCGTTTGGATTGAGATTTCTCTCTCACTCTTACATCACAAAAGTTAGTAAAAGTATCAGCCTATATACAGTCCCAATGCAGGGCAAAGGCCTCCATCATAAAAAAAGTCACAAAGAGAACCCTAACCCTTTTATCAAAAGGTTAGTCCCCAATTTAGACCCGAGATGGCGGTGTGCATTTTTGGACCGCGCAAGTATTGTGATTTTTTTACACTATAAGACATGTAATTGACATTTAGAAAATATACCCGAATAGATGAAACTACACACACGGTGTCACAAAATAAATATTGACACAGAAGGCAGATTGTCCACTAAGAGCTAAAAATATGTCATGTACTCACGCATGTGCACTAACGGGCAAAAACGCCTTTTCGACCACATTAATCCTAACTTATGACATAAGATTGTCGAACTGTTGAGGTCTGTGGTAGAGGCCAGGTATATGTACTCATGCCGAGCAACAACCCTAGCATATGTCAACGAACTCTTCTATATTCAAAATCAAGGCTAAGTGAGCCTTCTGTGTCAGTATTTATTTTGTGACGGTGTGTTTCATTTATAGTTGCCAGTACAGTTAGGGTATTACCTATCCAATGGTCTTAAAGAAAATTGATGTGAAGCAGTGATTGCCCTGTCCTATGGCAGACGAGCAAATGGAGAACGAAGACAGAGGAGGAAGTGCCATGGCAGGCGCCCATAGACACCTGCAACACCAGTAGAATCACAAGTGCGCTGCCAACCTTTAGTTAAAGGGAGTTCCCTTTCCCTCCAATTGGGTCTTTGGAAACACAGCGCAGGTGCTGCTTCAAGTCGGTCTTCTGTGAGGCCGTAGGATCACTCTGGTCGAGCCGGTCCATTCATGCTGAAGCGTAGCTTTCCCACTATCTGAAAATTGCATGTGTAAAAAACTTCCCAAAAAAAAATCGAGAAATTAATCAAGATCGAGATCGTCATGTGTCTTTTTTGAAATAAAAACTTAAGTATGTTCAAGTAGCTTCAACGAGGCACCAGTGATGGCAGGGTACACGTCTGGCGCAGGCCTCTCCGAGTGAAGGATTACGCAGCCTGCGCCTGTCACTGGACAAGGTAAGCACACTTGGCTCAAAGATTAGCGCGAATTACTCGGATCAACCTGAGTATACACGGGTACAAAAAAGATTTACTTGTGGATCGACGGAGAAGTTAAAAAAAAAATGCCCTCTCTCTTTAGAAAAAAAAAACTAAGATCAATGATTGACAAGTGCGTTGATTATTATTATTTAAACTTTATTGCACAAAATTTGTAACAATAGGCGAACTTAATGCCCAGGGGCATTCTCTACTAGTTAACCTTTGGGTCATGCAGAAAAGACATGGTGCGGAGAAAAGAGTAACAGTGTAAAATAATAATATATTTTGTTTTTTTTTTTTATATAAGATGGGTTTGCACTTGACCTCATCTCACCTGATGGAGAGTGACAATGAGGTCTAAGATGTAGCGTGCTTTCCCAGAAGAAGCCTATTCACTCTCGACTTAAAGACACCCAAATTATAGCTCTCTGGAAGCTCAGAAGCCGGCAAGTTGTTCCATTCCTAATTCTAATTCTTGAGTCTAATATCGCATCATAGTAGCTTAGAAGATAATTGATTACTTGATTTCTACGATGGACTTTTGAGCGTCCGCGTTGGTGTCATCGACATAATCTGTTTCGACATAATTCGACATAATCGACACAATTCCATACTGGAAGCGTTTGAAAATTTGCAGTTTTATTTTGAATTCGAATATGCTGCCTAAGTCGGACACAAAAGGTAGGTACCTATTATTTTATTTTCGACCCCTATCCAACTTCCTAATTTGTTTATACGTTCTGAAATGACATTTTCATTCTCAAATCTCTCTTTATTGTGAATGGAACCTTCATAGGCCAATATTTATTCAATTACCTTATGTAAGGTATACCTACACCTTTGTGAAGCGGGAATGAAGTGATTATTATCGAGACATTTCATTAAAAGTTCAAGTTGTAGGTTTATCACGCCGTGGGACAATAAATATGCTGGTTGAATAATGATATTGAGAGTTTGAAGCAAATAATGGAATAGGCGATAAGAACCCTAAAAATTTTACTGAAAATAATATGAATATAAAAAGAGTTTCTTCTCAAATTAGTATCCAAACCCATTTGTTTCATTATATCAGGCTTCAGGAAATTCAAGGAAATTAGGTATTTTCCTGAGTAATTTGAAGACGTGAGACTCATTTTTAAGTTACCTTATTTTTGTGTTTTCTTGCAGCACGGAATACAAATTACTTAAAGTAAAGCTAGCTAGTATAATCATGTTTTTTTTTGTATGGTTTAAATCATGTTAGTAAGACTACCGCTTGATACTAGTAATTAAACCTTGGTACTCTTGTAGAGGTAAGTAAGTATAATATTTACAAACCCTGCCGGTGTAACCCTACGAGGTGGATAGTGTAGTCAGGTTTCAGTAAAGCAACTTCGTTCGTTGCTGCGGAGGGCAAGTCAACTTTTATTAAAGTCTACCATCCGAATTAAGACAAACAAAACAATAAAACTATTTTATTCAAAGCCAAATGACACAACTAGACATATTATGTTTCAAGGATGAAAAGTATTTCAGATCAAACATATTATGAGTCAAACGTTATCTGTAGGGGTAGCTTTGTGGATAATAAGGGACGGAAGGTTTTTGGTTCGAAAATTCGAGGACGCACCTACATATTGTTCAAAGCTCATAGCCGGATAAGATTACAAAAATATGCCAGTGGCGCTATTAGCCAATTAATGTCCTAAATAGGTATTGGTCATAATACTACCTAATTATCAGCGCTGCAGTGGTTACTGGCTGCTGCAGCAAAAGCTGAGGCTGCGCCTTGTTGGCCACTGACCACAATGTTTTTGTAAAAAAATTGTTGTGTCTTGTTTATTCGTTCACATACTTTTTTACCTGCTGTATGTAGGTACTATGTATTTTATGGTCAATAAACGCAATCTATCTATCTATAAATCTGCTATAATTTTTTATACTGTGGGAAGGAGCAGTTCTGCATAATTTTACATGCCCTTGTTTATTCTGTTTGGGGGCGTCTCTTAGACCGCAGGGATCTTTCATGTACGTAATTTAAAATTACATAAAAACCGTGCCTCTAATTGGACAACTTATCTTTGCTGTGGACGTTTCTGTCCTGGATTTTTGATACGCTCGTGCATTGTCCCTTATGGCAACAATACGCAACAATAGCGAAATACATACCTATGTCGAAATTTTAGGCACTATTATCAGTTAAATTAAAGATTTGTACGGACGAATGTAGAAAATCTCTCAATTCGACTTTAATGTCGAGTGCACAAGAAATGCTCCGCACTTTGTAGCAATGCAATTGAAATCAGCGTGTGAAAGGCAATTTCATTAGGTACACGTACTAAAGTTAAGGCGATAAAAATATACAGCCTTTTTAATTGAACAAAAGTTTAAAATCTAAACTTTCTCTAAAGAAAAGTACTTTCTAAAACTAAATTAATTTGATGCCCGTTTTGCTTCTGTCAATTAGAACTTTGCGGACGGAGATTGAGCAAAGTCAAGGATATCCTTGTTGAGTGATAATTAAGTTACGTGATTGGGATCGCATAAATATAGAGAGATATATAAGGAGAGACCAGAGATGAGAGATGTATATACCAAGCCTTAGATAGAATCTGATATATGTGCCTCACAGAAAACAGGCGTGAAGCAGCCCCTGTGTTGTGTTTCGCCGAGTGAGTGAGGGTACTGGAGGCCCACCCGGGGAGGGAAGGGGATAAAAGGTTGTCAGCGCACTTTTAACTCCACTGGTGTTACAAGTGTCCAAGAGCGGTGGCAATTGCTTACCATGAGGTGATCCGCCTGCTCGTCTGCTACCTACCTATCATATAAATAAAACAAAAAAAAAATGAAAATGTCACCGGAGTATAAGAATGTAGAAAATGTATCAACATACGATACTTACGAGTATCGTATGTTAATAAATTTTCCAGGTAGGTACTTAGTTGATTAACTTTCCACAAACTATATACGTGTCTTTCAAAAGACCTTGATTAGATCTTGGTGAGACCATGATTCAGGATTTGCGGAATCTGGTACCTTACTATTTAAGCGACTGTCAACTCAACTTAACGAATCACCCTCCGCGCTAATGGTAGAAATACGCACATAGATTTGAAAATTCGTTATTTAAATCACAAATCTGCAAGGTGCGTTCTTATCCACTGGGGTTCCATCGCTGACCAGCTTTTAAATCTATATCTTCTATACTATTTATAAAGAGATAATTTCTATAGACAACGACAAGGCTTATAGGTAAACCGAAATAACGAAACGGTTACGCGATGTAATTGAGCACAGCGCCATCTATTAGTTCATTTCTGAATTACGGTCCTGAAGCGAAGTGAGGGCGGGCCACTACACTACACACGGTAAGTAAATAAATAAAATCTCTCATCTAAAATCTTAAAATCCACCTGGTTAAGCCTTTGACCGCAGACCCTCATCTCGCAGCATTATCGCGGAACCTAATTAAATTATTATTTTCGTTGAGCTTCCGACCTCGAAAAGGCCGCGTATTAATAAATATGCATTGAGTTAAGGATGGTTTGTTCAGCCCTCTACCTCTACCATTTAACAATTTTATGGACCTTTAAAAAACTCTGTGGATGAAAAAAAAAAACTTAAGTAGCTCACTAAGTATAGTCCTCAACCAGATCAATCTTCTATCTATACTATTTATAAAGAGATAATTTCTATAGACAACGACAAGGCTTATAGGTAAACCGAAAACACGAAACGCTTGCGCGATGTAATTGAGCACAGCGCCATCTATTAGTTCATTTCTGAATTACGGTCCCGAAGCGAAGTGAGGGCGGGCCACTAGTAAGTAAATAAATAAAATCTCTCATCTAAAATCTTAAAAATCCACCTGGTTAAGCCTTTGACCGCAGACCCTCATCTCCCAGCATTATCGCGGGAACCTAATTAAATTATTATTTTCGTTGACTCCGACCTCGAAAAGGCCGCGTATTAATAAATATGCATTGAGTTAAGGTGTTTTGTTCAGCCCTCTAGCTCTACCATTTAACAATTTTATGGGACCTTTAAAAATCTGTGTCTGGAAATGAATATTTGTATTAATTAATTTCTTACATCTTCCACAATACATTGCTTAAGTAGCTCACTAAGTATAGTCCTCAACCAGATCAATCTTCTATCTATACTATTTATAAAGAGATAACTTCTATAGACAACGACAAGGCTTATAGGTAAACCAGCACACAGCGCCATCTATTGGTTCATTTTTGAATAACGGTCCCAAAACAAAGTGAGGGCAGGCTACTGTATACTTATAATGAGATGTTGTTATTATTTTATTACTCGTTTATTGAATTAAAGAGAGAAAATTTCTACGTATATAACTAAAAGGTATTTTTTAGGTACAATTAAACGATTGTTGCCTGATTACAACAATTATTGTCTGATTACAATTGTGATATTCTGATTACAATAATTATCACAGGATCGATCTGTGTGGAGAACGTTGGGGGAGGCCTATGTCCAGCGGTGGACGTCTATTCGCTGAAATTATTTTGATGAATAAAAACCTAATTGCGGTGCTAGTAGCCCCAAGAAAGCATCGTTAAGCTCACGTAAGAGGATTGCAGATGTCCGAGCTGGGGAGGATTCCATTTAGCAGCGCGCATAGCGAGCGAACATAACAAGCAATGGGAAAAATAATTATTCTTACTTACAGATCTGCACCTGTGCCCTATGTAGGGCTGACGACTGCAACTATTGTATAAAAAAATAATTTGAGTGGGAGAGCCACGCTTCGGCATCGACCGGAGTGATACCACGGCTTCAAAGGATACCAGCGTGAAGCAGCGCCTGCGTTGTTTCGTCGAGTGAGTGAGGGTACCGGAGGCCTAATTGAAATAGAAATAATTATTATTTTGAACATCATCATAATATATTGATCTTGTTAATTCACTGCATTATTCCTCTACCCAAAGGTTATCTGGAAGAGATCGCTATTAGCGATAAGGCCGCCGATATTGTACTTGGAAATTACTATTAGCATTAAGTTCTGTAATGTGTTGTGCACTAAAGAGTATCTATCTATCTATATATCACTACACGATTACAACATTCTGTTACATATATTTACATTAAGCACTATAAAAATACCTTAAACATATATATTTAGGGCACTAATTAGTCAGGCAGTGCCTAATATTCCAATTCAATTCATTTGGGGGGAAAAGGGGGCTACAGGTTGGCAACGCACTTGTGACTCTACTGAATTAATTA
The DNA here is from genome assembly GCA_014851415.1 of Cnaphalocrocis medinalis. Classification (NCBI taxonomy): domain Eukaryota; kingdom Metazoa; phylum Arthropoda; class Insecta; order Lepidoptera; family Crambidae; genus Cnaphalocrocis; species Cnaphalocrocis medinalis. Next base: position 4,803,935 of record CM026287.1, on the reverse strand, counting down.
ATATAACAAAGTAGCAAAATTCATTTTTTTTTATGTGATAGGTAGCAGACGAGCAAGCGGATCACCTGATGGTAAGCAATTGCCGCCGCCCATGGACACTTGCAACACCAGTGGAGTCACAAGTGCGCTGCTAACCTTTTATCCCCTTCCCCCCCAATGGGCCTCCGGTACCCACACTCACTCGACGAAACACAGCACAGGAGCTGCTTCACGCCGGTTTTCTGTATATATATCTGTTTCATAGTTAGTTTGGTAATACTTGCTTCCGTTTATAGATGAGTAATTTCGAAAGTTTAGTTGGTGATAAAAGGGAGTTAATAGATACCAATTAGAAGTTATCGCCTTACAAACTCCGAAGTCAAATAACCGCGGATTTTGCCTAACTAGAAATTATGACAAAGTCAAGAAACATTCCATATGTTTATTAGTCTAGTTCTAATGAGTTTTGTGGGACTATAAAGTACTTACTGTATTATATAGAGTCAACTATATAAACTCATGTGTACAATATTATCTACCTAGTTACCAAGTATTAGCGATGATAAAATTGTACGTGTTTCTGCGTGCAGAGCACAGTAAGAATCTTTAGTACCTATACAAAATTTAAAATAACTTAGATTTTAGGGTCTTTTAAGGGTTCGTAACTCAAAAGGAATAAGCGGAATGCTTATAAGATCATTTTTTTGGCCGATAGTCTGTCTGTAAGTTACGACAGAATTCTGTCGTACACAATTGTGTATGTTTCCTTAACATTCCCTCAGCTCATTTCTACCACTAGTTCGATAACTAGTGGTAGAAATACCCAAATTGGAAAAATCCAGAGGTGCAGGCTCAGATTTGAACCTACGGTATCCCGTTAAGAAGGCGCACATTCTTTGCTTCTGGTTGTTCTGGAAAGCAATAAACGCATTTTAGGGTTCCATAGCCAAATGGCAAAAAGCGGAACCCTTATAGATTCGTCAAGTCTGTCTGTCCTTCTGTTTGTCCGTCCGTATATCACAGCCATTTTTTATTTATTTTATTATCTACTGAGTTATGATCGCTCTGCGCGTGGGCAGCCCTATCGTAACAAATCCCTCTGTAGAATGAAGTTCGGGCCAATTTATTCTTCAAATTAAAATTAGATACTCGCATTTTGACGGAGTGGGTACTTTTGAGTCACTATTGTTTGTAAGTAAATAATGAATTAAATGGTCTTACTTGGACTTATCAAAGTAATAAGTTTTCTAAATGAAAAGCTCGAAAGTATTGCAAAGTTAGCTTGTTTTGTATAATTTAGTTAGTAATTTATCTAGGCTTACAGAGTGTCACACGCATCTATAGTATAACTAACTCCCTCTTTAGTTTAATTGTAACTAGTAAGTGAACGGTCGCAGCTCGGCTAATGTGGAGTTTGGTTTGCCACATAATCATTATAAAGCAGGCCTCACGCCTTTAAAATACAGGGTGTAGCTGTGAATATTTACATTCCTATTACTACATCTTCTACCAACCATTTATTTTTGGAAATAATTTTGGAAAGCAATAAAAAATTTCAACTTTTCATACAAAATCGGTTACGTGTTTTTTTTATTTGTATGGAGAGTCGAAAAAAATCGACGTATTCCATTTATTAGGTACAATAAAAAAGTCGATAGGTATTTAATGTTGTATGGTAAACATATTAGGTACCAGATTCCCTTTACAGATAGAGATATATTTTAACAAACTGAATCGTCCTCTTCTCAGCGAAATATTTAGCTCAGCTTTATTATAATGGCGCTATCTTTCTTTTATATTCGTGAACGATGTCGCTGTCATCGTGTTTTAATTAAGTTTTGCTTTAATCTGCTCACAATTTTCTGCAAAGAATTTCCGTTCGGATGTCGAGTCGAAAAAATGCTCTCTTCGCCGGTCTGTCACATTGGGAAAATTAAGGCTGAGTTCCCATTTTATGGCTGACCACGTTTATTCAGAAATTGGAGTTGTAAAAGTTGAAGTGGGGAGTTATCTCGTAAACCCGTGTTAACTAAAAGTTTTGATTGTCCATTTAGAGACATACCTAAAATAATATTTCTAACATTTGGTGGTGGAAAGCGTCATAAGGAAATTTGCATGTTTCGGATAGTTTACGAAAGATGTTACCATGATTTATTTGGTCTGGCTTCCCGGTTAAAGGGGAGCGAAGGTAGTCTGACCTTCGCAGGCAGACGCTTCATTGTATGTACATACATCATCATCATCATCATCATTTCAGCCAATAGACGTCTACTGCTGGACATAGACCTCCCCCAAAGTTCTCCACACAGATCGATCCTGTGCCACCCGCATCCAATGGACTCCCGCGACCTTCACCAGATCGTCGGTCCACCTAGTGGGAGGCCATGTACATACCACACTCGCGAAATCCAGAATCATCCCTCCTAGAAACGTAGGTCGATTTATGTCAATAGGTACTAGCTTTTGCCCACGGCTTCGCTCGCGCCCCCCACTTCTCTAAAAGGGGGGGTCAAAAGGGGCAAAAAGTAGCCTATGTTGCTCTACATCCCTTCAACTATCTTCACTTAAAAAATCACGGCAATGCGTCGCTCCGTTTTACCGTGAAAGAAAGACCAACATGTAAACAGACACACTTTCCCATTTATAATATTAGTATGGATTTTTTACTTTTCATACAAATCAGACTGATTACGCGATTGACATAGTATGGGAAGTTCAATTTTTTTGTCGTATTTCGACTAATGTTTCTTAGTGAGAGTTGTGCACTTACAGATACTGAATCGAGCTTCAAAATTTGGATGGTGATAAAAAATTCACCTTGTATAATGTTTATGTTGATACTTATACTAGACTGACCAGATGGCGCATTTGGTAGTGACCCTGCCTCATACGCCAAAGGTCGTGGGTTCGATCCCCACCCTGGACAAACATTCGTGTGATGAACACTTGTGTTTGTTCAGTGTCTGGGTGTTATATATGTATTTAAGTATTATATTTGTGATTCTCTGTTGTCTGATATCTGTAACACAAGTACTTAAGCTACTTAGTACGGAGTCAGGTCAATGTATGAGATGTTGTGTGAATTTATTTATTACTATACTATGGTGCCGACTGCCACGAGTTTTTGCGATATACAGTCGTACACTGGGGGCGCAACAGATATCTGTTGCTATTGGCTGGCGCTGTGCCAGGTGCTGCTAGATAATGTAGCGATTTGCTTCAGGGTAAAATCACAGTGATCATCGTGATGGCTAGGTAAGTGGGGGGAATGAATGAACGAATATTTGTTGTCGTACAAAACATACTTGGTCGTGAAACTATGAAGACTTACATACTTATATAACAAAAAAGATGTGGTTTTATCACTATACTAGTGGCCCGCCCTCACTTCGCTTCGGGACCGTAATTCAGAAATGAACCAATAGATGGCGCTGTGCTCAATTACATCGCGCAAGCGTTTCGTGTTTTCGGTTTACCTATAAGCCTTATCGTTGTCTACAGAAGTTATCTCTTTATAACTAGTATAGAAGATGACACACAATATGCTTTAGTAGTTACTTATGGAGCTAAATTAGTAAGATAAAAAAAATTGTCTGGAATAAAGTATTGTTAAGGAAAAGGAGTAGGTACCTCCTAACACAAGCATACCCATTGATAAAAAGGAGGGGCCTACCACTATGCTGTAATCTACACTAAGTTACTCTATAAATACTTTTGTTTTCTTTTTACCGAACATTTTCCACACAAATCAAATCGATTGTTATTTTAAATACTGAGCATAATTATTTTCAAAAATCGTCAAAACTAGTATATTCTTCGATTTTTGTAAAATCGCCGAACAATTCGACTCAAAAATTACAACAATCACGTGAACGATTTTGTATTTTTTTTGCGGAAAGTCTTAGAACACGGTTGATAAAAGTAGTGATTGAAGGAAACCATATCGACACGAACGAACGAACAAAATCGTATCTGCTGTTTTTACTTAGCAGATACGATTTTATTCTTGGGTCCCGTCGAAATGGTTACCTATACATCCTGTAGAAACATCTTGACAAACTTATCGATATTAGAAGATAGATAGATATAGTTATACTTAATCTCCAGCAATCAACAACAGTTTGTACTTACAGACGAATCAGTTGTTAGCTGGAATTGTAAGGTTGAAATATTAAACAGTCTTAATGGAGAGGGCTGTTGATGTGAGTTGTGATGAAAAGGCTAAAATTAACGAGGATTAAAACCCGATTTTATAAGGATTAAACTTCTAACTTGTATTTGTACGGAAAAATAAAAAATGATACAATTGTTAGACTTTGAGAAATTTAAAAGATTTTCTTATGTCCATGTTTCAAGTAGGTACTTACTTCCTTACTTAAAACAAGCAATGAAGGTTTTTGCAAACGCAAAATCCGATAGATGGCGTTACGTTGACGTCAGGTCCAACTTTGACGACAGTGGTCGTTTCATAACATAACATCATAATTTTGACATGATACGTCAAATGTGTGGATTGGTTCACTCGTTGTTGGATCTGACTTCAACGTAACCCCATCTATCGGATTTGGCATTTGCAAAAACCCTCATTCAATTGAAAAGATTTTAGTCAAAAAAAATCCTATCTGAAAAGCAAGTAACAGTCAAATATTTATATTTTTTTTTACTTTTTCAGGTTAAATTTATGATAAACTTTTGTACTATAAACAACGTCAGGCATTTTAATCTTTGACAGTCCGCACATTAACACAAAATTCTAAATAAAAATCCTTTAAAGACTTTACAGGGTCTAGCTTTTAGAGCGAAATGGCCAAATAAAAACTCCAAAGTATGCTTTTATACTTTTAAATCCGGCAACCCTGCTACGAGCCGGCTACGAGAGCGCGCGGCAGTCTCGCGAAGGCTACGCCGTAGACGAGACGCTACGGCCCGCGCTACGAACCTGTGGTCGGGCGAATTCGATCTATGACATACATTTTTTAAGTGCTGTGAGCGTGCGGTGTATTCTATACTTTATGTAGATACTTTTTTTTAGCAGTGTTTTTTTTTCGTTTTGATTCTATCATGGTAAAAGTTGGTTATAACACGGAAATATTGTAAGTAAATATAACACTAGAAAATACTTTAAATTAGTTTTCACGAAATATTAAGCAATAATAAAGATTATTAATTCTTTGAAAACGTATTGACGATATTAATTAAATAACGTTGGAAACACATGTTGCCGAATTTGCTGTCAAATATTAATTATGTGAGTAAAACTTTGGGATATGGCTTGAGGGTTATTTATTCTGGTTTGTTCGTAAAGTTTCATGTATAAAAGATGAAATTACTTTGGAAAGTTCGATACAAGAAACTCAAGACTTATTTGTAACAGTACCTATGTTTACGTTAACGTCATATTTAATTAGGATTAGAAATGCGAGCGTATTAGTATTTTAAAAGGTCGGCAGCGCACTTGTGACTGCTCTGGTGATGCGGGTGTCTATGGACGGTGGTAATCGCTTACCATCAGGTGATCCATCTGTTCGTCTGCCCCCTATATCATAAAAAATCTAGGGTTTAATTTAATCTTGTAAAAAAAAACATCACGCTTAGCAGTGCTAATTATTTAGAGATTGAAAATTACTTTATAAACATTTTTATAAGTACAACATTTCAAGAAAGAGGTTAATATTATTACTGATTACAAAATACCTCGTCAGCTCGTATATCTGAACACTTTTAATAAGGAAAGAACGTGTAGAATGATCCAATTAAGAAATAGTTTGAGATCAATCACAGCGCTGCAGCATTGGTATGACAAAAGTTATGCCTTCGGTAGGTATTGAGAGCGTCTAAAGCAGGGTTATTAAACTTTATGCAGTCACGGACTACTAACTGAATTCAAAAACCTCTATGGACCCCTGTCAAAGAATATTTTAAGAAAAAAAACCTTTTATGTAGTAATCAGTTTTATTGCACAATAATCTTTTATTGGTAGTTTACTTACACTTAGGCACTAATACTTAATTAGGTACTAAATTAGTGAGAAGGATGCTCTTGTTTGAAGGGCCCGTGCCCCAGTAGTGGGGACGTAAATGGGCTGATGATGATGAGCTGCTGCGGACCCCTGACACTCATGTTACGGACCCCTAAGGGGTCCGTGGACCCCACTTTAAGAAACCCTGGTCTAAAGAGTACATTCGCATCATATAAACTTTGTATACCATACGGTTCATAGATATAAGTGAGTTGCCTCGGAAAGTACGTCAAGCGGTCCATGGTAGCAATTCTTCTGCACTCGACACTGAAGTCGAATTTAGAGATTTCATACATTCGTGCATACAAATTTCTAATTCGACTTTAATGTCGAGTGCCCGAGAATTGCTACCCTGCACCTGATCTTTCTACAATCGTGTCACACTGGTGTCCCATCGAAATATAAGGATAAGGGAATAGAGAGAGTAGTCGTATCTGCGCACACACTTATGCACTATAAATGACCTTTAGTTTTCTATTAGTTTTTTGAATATACTGAAAACAAAAATTTTTCAGTAGCAACAAAAAACTGTCTATTAAATATTTTTGCAGGGTTCTAAGTAGGTATATATTTTAAAAAATATATATATATTTGCGCTACACAGAGACACATTTTAAGGACTAACGCCGTTTTCAGATATAATTACTATGTGGAAGCCATAGATAAACACAACTACAATCATAACAGTTTGATGAAAAGGTGTGACTTGTGCCCCTTTCAAAATATTCGATTAATTTGTGTCGTACCATCTTATAATGTTACCATCATTATACATAGGCAAAATCGGTCTGTTTAACCAGCATATCATTGGATCCGCAATTAATTGTTGTTCTTGAAATTGATACTCTTCTTGTTACTCTCACGTTTATGTGTCAATGAGAATACTGAGAAATCACAATATACTTCAAAGGTCCTATACATGGTACGATTCGTCTGTACGATTCGTCACTTCTGATCGATCGTAACAACAAATTAATCAAATTAATTGATATTGTATTGGCTTTTTACGATCAACGATTCGATTTTGCCTCATTTTTATGCGTGTAAGTAAACAAGTTAATTTTTGTTACGAGTTAAACTGGTGATTAATTCTATATTTTTTTTACTAATGTTTAGTAGTACATATATACTAATAATTTTCTAACTCGCACTATGGTCGGCTGGTGGAGAATGCTGTAAGGCATTAATTCCGCCAATTGTACTTTTATTTCATGCAATAAAGAATAAATAAATAAATTAATCGCATTACAACCATTGTGTTTTGCCGTCTTTTACTATGCAATCAACATTACGATTTCTCATCAGATCGATCGTACGATGAATCGTACCGTGTATGGGATGGGGCCTTTTACGTTCATTTGTTGTAAAGTCCATAATTATAACTCGGTAAAGGGCCTCTAACAACGTACTCTAGACGTTTTCATGTTGATTGGATTACCTTTCGCCACGTAAAAAGTTACCATGGTTACGAGGAGAAGATCGAAAATTAATAATATCGGAAAATTCATAATATCTGAACATTAAAATACGTAGTTGTTATTTTGCCTTGGGGGCTGCGCCAAAAAATGGTAATAGCTGTGGAACTTTTTTCATTACTTTTCGCGTAGATGTGGTTTGCGAGAGTTAACCGGCTCTTCATGTTTGATATTTGTGAATTTTGCATGGCCGCGGTGCTAATTATATTATGGAACAGATGACGAATGACTGGGATATTATGAAAGAGAAAGACGGTGCCGAGATAACTCCAGATGACCTGGGTAAAGGAATCTTGAGGTCCCAGGTTCGATTCCGAGTCGAGCAGAAAGTATGTTTCGGATTTTTCGAACATAGATCGGGATTGTGATCACCAATCCGCATTAGGCAAGCGTGGTGATTAAGCCAAATCTCATCATAGTAGCTATGACTTGATTTGTATAATGGAGGCCTTTGCTCTCACTGCTGCAGTGGGATAGTATAAAGGTATCTATTAAATATAAGTAAATAAAAAGTAAAGTATAGTGGGTACTTTACTTTACTTTTTATTTACTTCTAAGTGCTCAGAAAGTCTATTTCCTAAAATCATTTTGTCAGATAAAAGTCTCTCTTTTTATTCCGTGTTTTTGACCGCGCGATAAAACGTTGCTATAAACATTAAGTATCTTGCTACTGAAGCATTAAGTATCTAATTACGAAACATTTTATGGAATGCCTTTCTAGATTAGTGGCCATTAGGAAAGTCGAGCGAAGCGCTGATTGGCTGAATAAGGGCAGTGATCGGATTTTCATTTGCATAATAGTTCGGTTCGGGTTTTCGCTTTGTCTGTCTACGAAGAGCTTATTTTTTTGTATAATATGGCGCTATCCTCCTTTATAAGGATAATACACTTATTCACGTGACAACGCACTGGACACCAAATAGCAGTGTTAAAAACAGTGCATCAGCCGATGCAATTTGTTCCACTACCCACCACAAAATCGAGCTTATTATTAAGGGAATTAAAGGGACTATAGACTTTGTCAACAGTTAATGTTTAGGATTTTCATTGTCACTTAAACTGAACAATGGAAAGCAGCGCCTGCGCTGTGTTTCGTCGAGTGAGTGAGAGCACCAGAGGTAAGAGGGTTAAATGTTAGCAGAGGTCTTGTGACTCTACTGGTGTCGCAGGTGACTATGGGCGGCGGCAATCGCGTACCATTAGGTGATTCGACTGATAACTAACATGAAAAAATATGATTTCTATGTTTTTGCCTCAAAATCATTTTCCAAAAGGCATTTGACGTAATAGCATCATTAGAATTGAGCTGAACGCCGACTAAACGCATGAACTATACCTAGTCACGTTCTAAAGCGCGGAACAAACATAGAGGCACGATCATCCTAAGCGTCCGGATTGTGACAATATTAAGATAAATTAAGAACCTCCTCCTTTTTTTAAATTTGTTTAAAATATGTAAGGTAGTTTTGCATTCCTTCATCAGTGTATAATTATAACGTTGTCACGTCAAACTATCGTCCGCAAACCGTTTTAACATAAAACCTTTTTAGTAACTGGTGAAAGGATTAGTAAAATGTTAGGCTTGATAATTACAAAATAGTCACAGAAATAACATTTCCATAACGAGCTATGAATTAAATTATGAGTGTATACTCAGGTTTTAGTGTACATTACATCGCTCTTTTTACTCCAAACCTTTTTTAATTTATCGTTAACATAAAGCTACAAAATATACTAACTCGTAATAATTCACTTTGAGTTTTAATTGAAAATGACAGACTGGTTTTTAGTGATTTTAAAAATAAAAGGGATCTGTTTGAAAATTCAAAACTGATTTAGTTTTGAAATTGGAATTCACAAACGCTATTTATTCCTTTTATTTGCATATTAAACTCGATCTCATTATTTATTCAAAGCGATACTCCAATTAGAATTAAAAGTATATTTTTAGTAGCCAGTATATAAATTAACGTTTGGAATAAATACCTAACGTACCTACTAGTACCACAAAATAATTACACACAGAAAGGAGGCTTGCCCACTAAGAGCTAAAAACGTGTCATGTACTCACGCATGCGCACTAACGGGGAAATACGCCTTTTCGACCACATTAATCCTAGCCTATGACATAAGATTGTCAAACTGTCGAGGTCTGTGGTTGAGGCCGCGCGCTTATGTAGGTACTCATGCCGGGCAACAACCTTAGCATATGTCAACGAACTCTTCTAAATTCAAAATCAGGCTGAGTCTAACTTCTGTGTGTAATTATTTTGTGCTAGTACGGAGCTAGGTCAACGTGTGAGATGCTGTGTGAATTTATAAGTCGACATTGAGTGATTGATAGGGGTTCACCATCAATAGACGATATCGATGGATCTGATAACACCCTAAATAGAGCCTCGGCAGTGACGATCCATAAGGTTCTTGTGTTATAGCTGGCGCGCCAAGGCGGCATGACAGATTAGCGATGACCTTGAGTGCGCAGAAACCAAATTTAGTAGTAAGTCTTCTTTTTTACAAGTGCATAAGCTGTCACTTTTGAAACGGTCATCGCTTTAGATAGATGCCGGGGACTATACTTATACCTATACGTATGGGCAATGACTTTTGTAGGTGGAATGTCATTGCGTAAGGGCAATAAAATCAATGAAGGTATCTATCTACTCTAAGGTACACTAAGATACACCAATCTTACTTCGAAATAGGCTAAAGTTATTAATTGGGCAGGGGCCGAAGATGGGACGAGTACGCTATATTTGCATACAGATAGTTCGCCCTAAATACGCCAGTTTGAAATATCGCAAAGCTTCGTGAGAACTTATTAGTTGTGAGCTCAGGTAAGGGAGGGCCTGTGAGATTTATGACAGAACACGTTACCCGGAATAATCTGTGAGTAAGCATGTTTTGCTAAAAAAAAAATTTTTTGGATTATCAGTATACATCTCTCCACCAATTTTGGTAGCAATCGGTGCAAAAACGGCGGAGAACGAGCCAGGACAGACAGACAGACAGACGGACAGACATGACGAAACTATAAGGGTACCTAGTAGACTACGAAACCCTAAAGAGCTATTGAGTTTGCTGAAATTGTACCAATACTACATCTTATAATCTGTCAAGAAAGTTTTTTTTTCAGTTATGACTTGTTCTGCCAATATCAAGTGATTAAAGGTTAAAGAGATACGAACTGATAGTGAAATCGATTGGTGGTTTGAGTTGTACCTCGTTGTTTAATGGAGTTTATTCTTGGTAGGATTGTGACAACTAATGTTTGTGAAACGGTTCCCATAACATACTTTTTGGTTTACCATACCGTATGATGTAAGCGGCATCGGCACAATCATTTATTTTAACAGCTTTATTAACAAATTATACTCAATTCGTCGATGGCTGACTATTATAACATTCACAAAATAGTTTGATACGAGTACGCAGCAAACGAAGAAGAAAGAGACTAATCTGAAAAATGTATAGAATCTTTTTGACAAGTATTGTTTTTTTCAATATATTTGTTTAAAACGTTATTAACATTAATGGTACTGAATAAATTAATAATCTATTTCGTAAACTTTTAAACTTGGAAAAACTGAGTAGCGAGACATGGCCTTTTTGACAAGCATTGTTTTTTTTTATGGGATTTGCCATTTCTTGACAGCTGTTTGACTTGATGGTAAGTTATTACTGCCGGCCATGGTCTTCCGCAACACCAGAGAAAACAACTGGTTGTTAGAGTATGATATGTATGTGTGGTAAGGTAACCTAAAATAGACATTGCTAGTTTATGATTCTCTATTCTCCCGTGAACTTTCAAATACACCCTTGTCCAAATTTTATCTTAGATAACAGCGTTTATGTATTCATAAGTCGCGGCAGGTGCGTGGGACGGGATCGCGATATTCACACATACTCTTATATTCACCCGCCCCAGTGCTTTCAGTTACACTCGAGTGAAAGGGTTCGCTCAAGAGTAAAGATTAGTCAAGAAAGTTCATTTGTAATCAAAAATCTGTATCTCCATTCTGTAGCTGATTTGTTCAATCTCGAGTCTGATGACCCGTTTGACGCTGTGGTTTAGTGGCCGGATGATTCATATTCCTTCGAAATTTTATTCAATTTTATGATTCACACAAAATACACAGATCTTATTAGTAACAAAATCAATATAAAGTATAAATCTTACAACAAATAACATATACTTACAATTATATAAAAATATTCGGTGATAAAATCACAGAAAGACGATGCACACAATATTTAATTTATGAAATAGAAGAAGCTTATATGCTTCTTTATATGAGTACGTAACTAGTAAATTACAAGATTTTGATGACAATATCGTAGGAACTTTAGATTTGAAGACTGCCACAGTAATGATATATTTGCTAGATATTTATACGAGTTTTGGCTGGTGTTAGTGAACTAGTTCAGTGAGCTGTTCATTCAGGAGCTACACCGATCTGCTTTCAGTCCAGATTCCGGATCGCGAAATGAAAAGCGTAACAGAGGGTAAACAAGCATAGTGGGTAGATTTGATACGAGTGGCTTGTGTTTGCGTATCGGGAGTTTATACGCTGACTTTGAGTTACATGTTGGGATCCGCGGTCAAATAAACACTTGAAGTTGTTGGCTCTAGGAGTATAGGTTCTATGGTGTAACTAGGATAGGTGTACATGTGTGTTGTATAGGATTTGGTTATCGAGTTGTGAATGAAGTGATTGATCACTAACTACTAATACTAATACCTACCTACTTAACGCAGACTCGTGGCAAACTGTTTTACTTATAATATATTTCAATAATTAATTTATGAAGGAAATACAGGGTGCATCAGTGAACATTTACATCCCTTTAACCACGTCTTTTATTGACCCCTCTGAACAAGCATTTGGTCTACGACTTTTGGTCAGTCGAATACTTTTTGAAACAAACAAAATTGGAAAATCGTCGAATACTTTTTCGACTCATCAGACAAAATGAATTAAATCACATTACCGACTTTGTATGAATTGTTGTTTTTATACCAATTTCCAAAAGTCATCGAAAAAATATTGCTCAGAATTGTTAAAGAAATTTAAATGTTTACAGATACACCCTGTATGACTGAGACGAAAGAGGTACGGAGGTACTTATTTAATTTCATTTACGAAACAACTACAGATAAATAAAAACTAAATACCAACGGTTATACATAACAACCAAAAAAGTCTGCGTGACGCTTAATAATAGCAACACTTTTAGCTACAAAATTTGCAGATACGGGGATTAAGCTAGATATGATCAGATAACAGACACAATTAAGGGAGATAGCCACTTGCAATTTTTGCATACTTCAAACTTGTCGTTGTAAGCGCTTACAGTTTTATCGATTCTGACTCGAATTAGCTTCTATCCACTCAGGCCCTATCTACCTTATTTACTCAAAACTTCAATGGTGCAATTAGTTATTTAAACAACTTTTTGGAGCATGTACTCGGTTTTCTGTTTAACCATCGATTTGATTATATATTTACCTTAATCTTCTACTACTATTTATAAAGAGATAACCTCTATAGACAACGACTAGGCTTATAGATAAACCGAAAACACGAAACGCTTGCGCGTTGTAATTGAGCACAGCGCCATCTATTGGTTCAGTTCTGAATTATGGTCCCGAAGCGAAGTGAGGGCGGGCCACTAGTTATTCTCATAAAGAGGTTAGGTAAATGAAACCTGGCATTGAAATGTTATCCTTGTAGCAGTTGTTGTAGTTTGCTAATGTCAAGAAAATCATTTATACATTTTGGTAACTGTTCAAGACAGATTAAAATTGAATATAGGAAGTTACATTTATTGACGAGAACTTGCAATTTTCTGAGAAACAGTGGATGAATTGAGAAAAAAACTAAGCGAATTCTATATTAAACAAAACTGTAAAAGAAGAAGAATACAAATCGTTAAGAACTATGGCTTTGTATGGAGAAATAGAGCCTTTTGATGGTGATAAGTCGGATAGTGGGAAGTTTTGAAGTTTAGAAATGGAACATACTTACATTGGAATTGGATGGAACATACTTACATTTGGTATGGGCACATAATGCGCCGCGAAGAAGACCACTTAACGCGGACAGTAATGCGCATTGATGAGGGCAAAAGAAGACGGGACGCCCACATATGACCTGGATAAAGACCGTCACCAACGATCTTCAGACGACGGGCCTTACGCCCGAAATGACAAAACAACGCCCTGAATGGCGAAAACATATCAGCAGAGCCGACCCCAAATAATAGGATAGAGCGAGGATGATGATGATGATGACTAAATGGAACATACTTCGGAAATGGACATTCTGAACTTGGCGTTGTTCTATATGAAAATAAAAAATGCTTCGCTTCCCTCAACCTCTGCTCCCATTCCTGTTTGTGACGCGTCCCGTTCAACAGTGGTTTCCCGCGGTCACGTCATGTACACACGCATTGTGCTGTGAGATCACAATTTCACTGAACGGTTATTTTTATAGGCGTCGGGGCAAGCGGAATCCTTTGTAATTTGAAACTGACTGAAATCGTCGCGAAAATTAAAGAGTGGAGATTTTAAATTGTATTCAGCCGGACACCAGATACCCCGATCGGACGTTGCGACTAGGGATCTAGTCCAATAAAAGACGCTGGTCGCTTTGAACTTAGCATTTACGCCATTTTCAATATCACAAAAGCGACTGTCTAGAAAGAAGTTACCAGCAGGTGACCCACTTGCTTGTTTGCCGCCTCTAATATAAGAAAAGCCGTCCTGAAGATATTTTAATCATGATCAATCGAAATGATGCGTGAAGAAGTATTTCGCGGGCCAGTATGACAGTACTAATGGGTGTGATGCTGTGCCGTCGCGTCCATTGTAACGTGGACTCTCCTTGTGCGTATCATCAGGTTGAGCTGTCAATATACTGAGTCATTATAAAAAAAAAGTAACGGGTAGGACGCCCTGCGGCACATGGACTGACGATTTGAAAAAAAACGGCTGATGATTTGGATGCAAACTGTTCAGAAACGAGGTAACAGAGGATCGCTTCAGTTAATAAATAAATAAATTCTCACAACTCCATACTAAGTAGCTAAAGCACTTGTGTTACAGATATCAGACAACAGAGGAAACAAACACAAGTGTTCATCACACATTTGTTTGTCCAGGGTGGGGATCAAATCCACGACCTTTGGCGTATGTGGCAGGGTCACTACCAAATGCGCCATCCGGCCAGTCAGTTGAAATAATACACACTTTAACTCCGTCCGAACAGAGAGCCGATATGTAAATCATTGCAGAAAAACGAGTAGGTGCGTTGTATACGAACGAATACAGCGATATGTTTCAGATGAGATACACAAAGTGAATACGAAATTGGACCCATTTTTCACTAAAATTCCGCGCTTCGTTAAAATGTGGTTATACTCATATTTCCCCTTCCCGTCATTTCAATAAAAAGGTACGGTGATATTTATAATATTTGTTACTCTTTCCTTCTCGTTGCTACGAAGCAATTGCTATTGTTTTATTCCAGAAATATACAGCGGAAGAGTGATCTAATAATAGTCTGTAAATACTATCCGGAAAGTATGTCGTTCCCGCAGGAAATTAGAAAAAACGTTTACGGTGACTTAGTAAAGCTCATGGAAATGCTCATGTCTAACTGCCGCATTTAGAGACATCATTAAACCTTAATGCTCATTATCTTAATCATGGATAGTCTTTATGTCTATTAAAATAAAGGTCAATATTTTTACTTAAGTGACAGTCAAGGTTAGTTTAACGTCAGTATGTACTGAAAATACTTTGTAGAAACTAGGTCAACACTATCAAATACCAAGACCAGATCGTCTACCTCTTTATCACACATGTGAGAACGTCATTCCATTATATTAGCTTCATCTTGAGCGAATTTATTCAAGAGCTCGTGTCTTGGCACCTGGTTTCAGTGAGATCAAGCACAAAGATAAATTTTGTACCACTAAATTCCGGCACAAGTTCTAACACGTCGTAATAATAACACATGCTGTTATAGCTAGGTTTAAGGCGGTGAACAGACGAGCGACAACTTACGCGACTTTCAAAGACTGTTTAAATTAAGGTGTAACGAAATATGAGGATAAGGCAATGCGTTACACTATAGATGGCTTTGACGGCCACGATGGCGCAGTGGCGAAAGGTCCCGGGAACGATTACCGTTCAAGTCAATTTGGGAAACTACATCTTCTAAGTTTCTTGGGTCTGAGTTTTCTGGGTTGACGCCCCCAGTTAATTATCGTTATCTAGTACTCATAGTACAGGGGTTGCCCTAGTTTGAGATCAGGTTGATTGGTGTGATTGTTTAGCGCATGGCTGATGGTTGAGATTGGCCGTCACAGCCGAAATATCACTATTGATTGTGTCAGTGACTTATTAGAAAATCTTTTCGTGAATACTAATTTGAAACCTTTGGATTGCATCAGCCGATGAATCTCGTTCACTATTTTAACTGTGGGAGAGCCACGCTTAGGCATGAATGGGCCGGCTCGACCGGAATGATACCACTGCCTCACAGAAAACCGGCGTGAAGCAGCCCCTGTGCTGTGTTTCGCTGAGTGAGTGAGGGTACCGGAGGCCCACTCGGGGGGGGAAGGGGATAAAAGGTTGGCAGCGCACTTGTAACTCCACTGTTGTTGCAAGTGTCCATGGGCGGCGGCAATTGCTTACCATCAGGTGATCCGCCTGCTCGCCTGCTACCTATCACATAAAAAAAAAACTATCCTCAACAACACCAGATGGTGGCTATTATTGGTCCCAAGTTGTCGCTTTCCTGCTAGGACTAGGTACTACACTTACGGTTTTGGGCATCCCGCAACTACTTTGACAGCATCACCATTGAACTAAACCATTTCGCTGGTTAGTTTACTGTTTGTTACCCTGGCCTTATGAATAAAATCGGAGAGCTCCCCGCCCCCTGCTCTAAACACCAGATTTCCCCCGGGACGACGTATTCCCGTGCTCGATCTTTAGCAACGCACGGCGAAAATTTTAGCGAACGCAAGATGTATGCTAGACTAAGTTTTGCACTTGGGCTCGTTCGTTCTGAGTGAAGTTATGTTCTCAAGTAGAATTTATTAGTTAAAAAAGAGATACGGTTTTTGGAGTATGTAAGCGTACTGCGTATCGGGGGGTAGACGGGTTATGTCGGACTCCCCCCGCTGAAGGCGGGGGTTTACCAACTAAAACCTCTGAGACTCTCATCGTCCATCTTGGAAGATGTCATGGGTTCGCGACACGGAGCCTAGTACCACGACAAAATACATATATTCAACCACCCCTACAAACCATTCTGTAATGTTTGTTCTAAGACTTTCACAAAATTCGTCGTAATTCCGTTCGACAGCCCATACAAAATGAACATTTTAACAAGTCTGGTGATGATTTTGTATGAAAAGTTGTAATTTGCAAAATTCACATAAAAATCAATGCTACACAGAGTGGTTGGTTAAAGAGGTAGTTAAAGGGATGTACATGTTTACCGATACACTCTGCAAATGTGCTGTGAGAGAGACTCCCGGATGTGTTTGAGCGATTCGATGCGGCAAAGTGTTGGATCGCGTGATATGCGGTAACGTACCAGAGTAAATAGTAACGTGCTTCATGTCGGAGCAAGGCGTGAGCCATCCTCATCTCTGGATTGGCTTGTATACGGTGTACAAGCATATTGGGGTCAAACATTTGTACCTGAGTTTTTCTGTTGAGAAATTCTCAGAGTCAGCCTGAATTCTGGAAGTTGGTGGTCTTATACCACCGTGCCTCGGAAAGCATGCGGTCGTGTCACACTGGTGGTGAATAAGCCTAATCCTAGTCGCATTCGCATAATCGCATTATAGTAGCGATGACTTGATTTCTAGAATGGAGGCCTTTTCCTTGCAGCGGCACAGCTGATACTTTCTTTACCTAATTCTCAATTTTTTTGTTACGACAAGCATTATAGCTGGAGGCACGAAAGTATAGCGATGACCGTTATTTTGCGCACTTGTAAAAAAGAAGACTTTCTATGAAAATTGGTTTCTGCGCACTCAAGGTCATAACTACACTTTCTTGCGGCAGACTATACGTACACCAATATATTTAGTAAAGTTTGTTAGCTAGTCCAATTAGGACCTTGGTCAAAGCTTGCAGGATATTCGATATTGTTGCAACAATGGAGTACCTACAAGTACTCGTACATGACGTAGTTCTGAGTTTGTGTTCAGATTTAAGCAAATCACCTGACCTGGAACACAAACTAGATTTCAAAATTTAGTTATTCGAATATCGAGTTTCGCTAAAGCTTACCGAGACTACGTTGTTGGTCGGTTCTGTTTTGTCCAATCAGTGACCAAATATGTACATTGCGATTCGAATGTCTGTTACTGATTTTTGTATCCATATCGAGTTCTCTTTCTCTTCTCGCGGGATAGGATATGAATAAATGCTCAATGTGTTGGGGGATTTTGATTGAATTGCAAGCATAAACTGAATGTGGCCACGAGAAGACACTAGTGAGGTAGATATTAGATGTAGATAAGATACATAATTATGTAGGTACGACTTATTATGACATTAAATTTAAAGATCAGATCGTCTAAATTCAATTACCTATCCATTGGTATATACAGGGTGTAACTGTAAACATATACATCCCTTTAACCGCGTGTTCTATCAACTATTCTAAACTACATTTGTTCCATGACTTTTGGGAATTCGCATAAAAATATTTTTCAAACGAAGTCAGTCACGTAAAGACGTACAATGTCGATCACAAAATGTGTCGTAGATACTGTTAGGTTGGACGTTGCTACATAGGTATTTATTTGTATTACTTACGTATTGTGCGTTACCAATCTTATTAGCTAAGTGATCAGTCTGAATTTTAAGACTTACGGTATAAATAATAAATTCAATGTTCAAACAACCCTTGAACAAAACGCATAAAAAAACAAAAATTACTCAACAAAGATTGCGACTCTAAAACTTCTGCGTTATTCCCTGGGGCCCGGCCTTTCATGGCGCCTATAAACTAAATATTGGATAAAGATTAGCAATGTTTAAGGACACCAAGTTGAAACTTTCTCGCCACCACTTGTACTCAAAAGTAGCCCCTATTTACTGTGCGATAAAGTTAAAATCTTCCCCAAGAGAATAATCTACAGAGCTGTACGTACATGTACAGTCAGAATCAAAAGAACAAACTTGATTGAGAACTTTACTACGTTGGGATAAGGGTTATAATGCATCTTTTTGGATCTGGGTCCCTTTCCCTAATTGTTTTATGTTGGGACCCTTGTCCTCTGGGCCTACACTGGTTGCCGCTCGGATTCCTCTACTACGTGAGCAATTGAACTAACATTTCTTGAGATTGATTATTACGATTTGAGTTCTGAAGTGAAATTGGGCAATGGCTCTTATTGTTCTACAGATAAGGTTTAAATTGTTTTTGTGCGGGTTTTATACTTGTATAAACCAACTTAAGTTTATTTTACATGCTTTCTCAGGCTTCTGTTCAAGATAGTTGTCTAATAAACGTTATTGCATGAATTTAGATTAGCAATAAATGTAAAGTATACTCGTATACAGGATGTATCTATGAACATTTAATATCCCTTTGACCATATGTCTTCTACCAAACATTATATAATAATATTTTTTTTATGACTTTTGAAAATTCCCTTAATGTTATGTTGCATAATGTAAGTTTATCTTAAATAACAATGATTACTTGTTACAAAGGAGCTTAATAATAAATAAGCACCGAAGCACGGTGTGGTAGGCATCACTAGGGACTGATCACAGGGAAATAAGCAACATAAATTTAAATTTACAGGTGTCCAGTGTAACCGCTTTTGTAACAAACGACAATTCAGTGAAAAATGTCCACTTTTTATTTTCTCTGTTTGGATATCTGAAACATACAATACAACGCAGCTATTCGTATTCTGCAACGATTTCCATATATACACGCGCGTGAAATACTCCCTTTTCGGAATTAAAACCAATATTTCATTGAACGAATCATAAAATAAAAGGACGTGGGGTTTTCATTTGTTTGAGGCAGTTTGGAGTCACAAAGGATATCGTGTCCCGGCGGGGGCTATGGAAATAACCGTTTCCCAGAAGTGCGATCGCGTAGGTACCTACACCGCTACAATTAAATAGGATTGGGTAGAAGTAGTCGATCAAAATATCGATAGGTATGTTAAATAATGATTTAATGAAAATATATCGATTTTATAATCGATATCCAGAAAATCGATATTTGTTTTCAAAATTGTTTTTTTTTTGTATATTAGGTGCGCTACGAATGCAACGAGCGTTCGTAGCGGTTTTGTTGTAGGAATAGTACGACAACGAAACCGCATTAGTTTATTTCGCTGTTATGAAATTGTCATAGGATTACAATCAAATCATCAAAAAACCCCTTTACTAATATAACGAATATCGATTTATTTATTTTATTTCGCGCGATTTTTCTCTTGTTAGCTTTATTACATTCAACAAACTTAAATTCTTTGAATCGTAGTTTATCTAAGGCAAATCTGATCTGTGTTTGCTATAGATAAACTACGCTACAATCAATAAGTATCAGTCTATATACTTCCCACTATGCCTCCATCATAGAAATCAAGTTATCACAACTATGCATAGCTATGATGGCATTAGGCTTAATGACCACGCTTGCCTAATGCGGATTGGTGATCACAAACTCGAGCTTTGTTCGAAAAATTCGAAATATATTTTTGCTCGACATATATTTTTATTTTGCACATCCCTGCAAAGGAAGTGTGTAGCAGTACGTGACGTGACCACGGGTGACCATTGCTAGGAACTGGACACGTCACAAACAGGAATGGGAACAAAGCCCTTGAACGACTAACTTATTCCATCCAAGTAGGACCATAGGTCGGCAAAATTGGGAATATTTGTCAGCGTTTCCCAAATCACGGTCCTCTACTTGTTAGTGGGTCACATTCCCGCTTTTGAATGGCGTTAAGTGCTAAATATCAGAGGAAAACTTTTTAAAAGTGGTAGACGAGCACACGGATTACCTGATGGTAACCGATTACCCCCAGCGCTAATACCTACCTCTCCAGCAGAGTCATAAGTACGCTGTATACCTGTTCCCCTTCACACCAGTATTCTGTAAGGCCATGATATCTGGTTCACTCACCCTGAAGCATAGAGCTCTTCCACGGCTAAAACTTTTCTTGGATATGGAGATCTTCGGCCTAGCAATTAGCAATACAAAAATATTCTTACAACGTTTTTTTTGTAGGTACACTGTGGCAATTACTGGGTCCTTATAGTTAAAATAGTTAATTTGAAATATTTTGATACCTAATATGAGTTATTTTGGAGTCGGGTCGATGTTGATATGTTCTCTGTTATAAACAAAATTTGGGAAACACTGGACTAGGGAGAGGTGAGAAAAGAATTGACTTACGCTCAATACTTGCTTTGGTTTTATTTTTAAGTAGGTAGGTACTTCACCGGCCACCGGAAAATTATTTGAATAAATTGGACAGCTTTTGGCAGTAAATCTGAAATGATATAGTCCGTAATTTAATAATCAGCAGATCTTAACAACCAGCCACGTACGCAGCGAATATGACAGTGCTCAAGTGTGTGTGCAAACACAAGTCCACTTCCTATCCCCTGTCATTCCAATGACTCCAAAGACATGGCCGGGGAAGGATCAGGCGCAGGACCAGCGGGTTAACGTGGTTTCCGACGCACGGTGGTATAAGCAAGCATAGTGCAAAACCGCCATCTTTTGGACTCCGGGCTGTCTCTAGATAGCAAATTAATGTCGGTACCGACTAAAATACCTACTAACTAAATAAAGGATTTTTAAGCCAGTAAAACAATACGCCCCGTTGGTCTAGTGGTTTAAGTACTGGGCCGTGATCTCGGGGTCCCGGGTTCGATTCCCGGGTCGAGAAAAGTATGTTGCGAATTTTTTCGAACATAGCTCGTGTTTGTGATCACCAATCCACATTAGGCAAGTGGGGGTGATTAAGCCTAATCCCATCATGGTAGTGATAATATGATTTCTATGATGGAGGCCTTTGCCCTGCAGTGGGGCAGTATATAGGCTGATAGCTTTACTTTCTTTTTAAAACAATACGGTATAAATGCGTTTATCGATAAAACTTGGATAAAACCTATTGTTATTTAGCACCAATCAGCGCATGGACTACCGAATTCCCAAAATGCTTTCAACAAGAATAGCCTGTCTGCACAAAGCTATTCATATATATTCGTTGATTATGAAGCTCTACGTGGCTCTGCTCTCTCCTCTCTGAAATATAGCTAACCTCTTTAGAGAACCTTTTAGAGCCGAATAAAGAATGCGTAGAAGTTTCAGAGATAACAACATACTTTATCGTCATTCCGGCTAAAAGCGAGAGTAGCTAGGTATACATTTTTCATTAATAAAGACCGCTTCACTAAACAGTATAAATTAAACTGGCTCTATTAAGTTTGAGTACACTGTAGTCCTTAGGATAACAGAAGGCTAAATTGTATTGGTCTGTTTTTCATTGTTTTATGCTAATTAATCAAAAATACTCAACCGAATTTTGTCTCTATGATAATTATCATGAATGTTTCAACATATTTTGGTCACACATTTAAATAGCAAAGCAATAAGTGGATATTTTTAGTAAAAAATATTCTCATAACATTTATTTTAAAATAGGTTATGAGAATATTTATAATAATTAATACTGGCTTGATGACGAAAGACATATCCATATAACTACTCGAGAGATTCAAAAATGTTGAATTTCGGATGTCGAACGAAAATCAGTTAGTAGGACATCGTATGCTCGCCCACAGGCGAATGAATCAAAAATATAGTCCTCGCCAGTTCGTTTTGCCAAAATTTGACTTTCATTCAATGCCGCATATCTAGTTCTTAATAGAACACAAATAAGTCCCAGGCGCGGATAGCCGGGCGGGAGGGGTAGTCTAGCATGACGGCATGTTATGTGGGTAGTATGCGTACATAGGTACATTAATCTTATTTTAATTGGGTCCCGGAGGCTATCAACTTCTCGAGGCCCTTGAACATAGTTTGGGATCTGATCACCGACCGTCTTAACAAGGTATAGACTTGTAATTATGAAGGTATTTTAGTTGTAAAGTATGATTTCTATGGCGGAGGCTTTTGCCTTGCAGTGGGACAGTATATAGGCAGATACTTTATACTTTTACTTTTTAATTTCATCAAAAATACAGTGGATAGTAACTAGCTGCATAATCAAGTATCTAAGGGATCTAAGCCTCAATTCGTATATGAATAAGTCTGAATTAGTCCCTTATGTAGCGTTTAGTTGAACGTTGACAATATTCAAATCCCATTTAAATCTCGTAATCCTTGGTTTTGTAACTGGATTAGGGTTAGACAATGTAATTCCCAATTTAGTAATAAATTTTGTTTTGACACGAAGTGATTTACAGTTTAATTCTACTGTAGTGGAACTTTGACGACTCAATCTGATAGATTTACTTTCGATTTAACTATACAGGTTGTATCTGTAAGCATTAAAATTTGCATTTCTATGAACACATGCTCTAAACTAAGATTTGTTTAAAAATTTTTGGAAATACCCATCAAAAATATCTACGTTCCATACAAAGTCGGTTATGTGACTTGGTCATTTTGTATGGGGAGTCGAACAAAATGTCGTCGAATTTCAAAAAGTAATAAAACAAAATGTTATTCAGAATGATTGATAGAAGTCGTGATTGGGCTCCAATCCTATTGGACCTACGACGTAGTCACATTTGAACGCGACATCAAATGAACATGACCATGCCGCTTTTTTGCAAGAAACAATACACAAAATAATAATAAGTCGAAAAACTCGAGAAATACGAGTTTTTCTCAAGTTCATCTCAAAAGCATTTGTTTATTCAAGTGGCTTTAAAATGACTCTTAAGACTAAAGCGACATTACTACTTGAAATATTCCGGCCCAAATGCATCGCACAAAGGCGCCAAGTTCCCTGCAGCTCGTTTGCATCGCGAAGTTCCGATAGAAAGGAGGTATCGACAACGTTATTAAAATATGTAAGGTACTGTACTTACGTCTAAAGCTGTTTCGAGACGCAAATTGTGTACCTATATGATAATGAAACGGTTTGTGAGATGGGAAGCGTGAATACATAGCAACTGTTATACTTACATTCTGTATTTTTTGACATTTTGCATATGAGTTGGTAGATCAACTGATAGTAAGCGATTGCCACCGCCCATCGACACCTTTGTAATGCTGATCTTATTTCTATTCTGGAGGCAAAATTCTCGGTTTTTGCCTTCTATGTCGAAGTCGACTTCATGGGTTAACGCATAGACCAATAGGAGAACAAGATAAGGAATGTCGACTGTAATCTGTGTTCTCTTATTGGTAATATCAAAGAGTCCGTGACTTACGCGCCAGATAGTTCATGATACATGTTACTCTCGCCACTATTTCCATTTACCTAGTCTGTCTCCCGCTTATGCCGAACCATACAGAGCCACTATACTCGCGTACGTGTGCGTAGCCAGTTTAAACCGCGATGTAGCCCGCCGGCTTTCTGTGTGTAGAGATTCTGTGCCTGGCAAAGCCCACAATAGCCGGGGGTATTGGCACAAAAGCTGCGTTTGCGTCGAGGCGACAAAGCCGCCCGTGTTGACGCGGCGACGGAAACCGTGGCCGCACGACACACAATCAATGCATCAATACAGTTTACTGTCGTAGTGTACATATTGGGCTGGTTGTCACATAGGGAAACGGAATATACAAGGCGACGCTTGGAGAACTGAAAATGTGAGTTATCATCTTCCTGGTCCATGCCCATGTTATCTGTATTGAATTTTCCGCTTCGTTTTCAATCATGTCATTACTTATATCATTTGTTGCTATAACCCTTCACGACTAGCAACAGATGGGGCTTTTTTTACGTTTATTGCCAGTGGGCATTTAATTAACGAGAGCACGTAACCAGAGCTAACGATTGGGGATAAGCGTTTCGTTGGATCCAAAGACCCCAGATATCACAATCAGCAGGATGTAAACCTCGCTAAACTACACAACATCTCGTACATTGACCTGACTCCGTACTAAGTAGCTAAGCACTTGTGTTACAGATATCAGACAACAGAGGATCACAAATATAAAACTTAAATATATATATAACACCCAGACACTGAACAAACACAAGTGTTCATCACACGAATGTTTGTCTAGGGTGGGGATTTAACCCACGACCTTTGGCGTATGAGGCAGGGTCACTTCCAAATGCGCCATCCGGCCAGTCCAGCCAGCAGGGTAATAGGGGAAGGTCGTTGCACCTAGAGATATTCCATTCTATTCTGTGCTCTGCTTTTCATCAGAGTCTTTTGATCATCCATTCCCTTAGATTGTCCTTCCAGCGCATCCTTTCAGGGCCAGAGAGGAAAGGGACGTACCCTTTCCTCTCTGGCCCTCAATTTTCCTCTAGCACCAAGTCTCGGAACTAAATATTTATATCATTGCATACAAGGTTTTCCGTGAATAGTACACTAAAGTACTCGTACTATTGAATTGCTCAGTCCAATCTGCACAGACTTCTATTTTGTATTGCTATTGAAAGCAGGAAGTTTTATTCCAACAGAACACCCTGTGAGTATAATACATCATTATGTAAAATATCGTGTACGAACGTTTGTCGCCGCTTAGTTTTGTCACTGGACAATTGTATGGCTACCCACCACAGTGCACAAGAGACAGTATTTAATTTATATTCCCTACTTTATCAACTAGTCACAGTCAGTAGTCATCTTGAGGTGAATAAACCAATTCGTGGCTGAGCGAACCACATTATTTGTCATGGGAGCCACTGTTGACCGGAGTGTTGACCAGGGCCTCACAAACCGTAAAGCAAATAAAAATAAGCTTAAAAACATAATAGCTAACGTGAAAGTTAAAAACATAATATCTAACAAACCGATATGATCTAAAATAGTCAGACAACTTTGGGATAATTGTGGGTTGACCTGCAAACCTTCAAAAAGCGAGCGTAGTCCTTCTTACAAGGTCGGCAGCGCACTTGTGACTCCTCTGGTGTTGCAGTTGTCTATGGGCGGCGGTAATCACTTACCATCAGGTGATCCGTCTGTTCGTCTGCCCCCTATCACATAAAAAAAAATGACGGTTGCGGTACATAAGGAATTGTTTTGTCAATCTTCAAGATCCAGCGTTTTGTCTTAGGTTGCGTCCCAAGTGGTCGCTTCGCTAGAGGTCTGCTTTCCTGCGACACTCCTCCACCACAAAATAATTACACACAGAAAGTAGGCTGCCCACTAAGAGCTAAAAACGTGTCAAGTACTCACGCATGCCAACTAACGGGGAAATACGCCTTTTCGACCACATTATTCCTAGCCTATGACATAAGATTGTCGAACTGTCGAGGTTTGTGGTAGAAGCCGGGCGCTTATGAACTCATGCCGGGCAACAACCTTAGCATATGTCTACGAACTCTTCTAAATTCAAAATCAGGCTGAGTCTAACTTCTGTGTGTAATTGTGCCTCCACTCTTCACGTGAAAATGTCCAGCTGCTATTATATTATGTTGTGGGCAAACCTACCTACTTTAATATATTATTTGTTCTGTGTCGCGGTGTTGTTTGTTCCAATAACGCACTGGGCATTGTGTTTCGTGCTATTGTAAGTGGCGGTCCATTTGGGAATGTAGTTTCATTCGACATGGATCCGTCCTAGTGATGTAGCTCGTTAGGAACATTTTAATTTAACATTTTGTTGCGGGGCAGCAAAATGATTTTTTCATAATTTTACTTTGTCTGTTCTTTTGTGCCTGTCAATCTCATATTTGGATCTCACGGCCGCTTACCATCAGGTGATCCGTCTGTTCGTCTGCCCCCTATCTCATAAAAAAAAATGACGGTTGCGGTAAGAATTTTTTTTGACAATCTTTAAGATCTAGCGTTTTGTCTTGGTTGCGTCCCAAGTGGTCGCTTCGCTAGAGGTCTGCTTTCCTGCGACACAGGCGACACTCCTCCGCTCTTCACGTGAAAATGTCTAACTGCCATTATATTATGTTGTGGGCAAACCTACCTACTTTAATATATTATTTGTTCTGTGTCGCGGTGTTGTTTGTTCCAATAACGCACTGGGCATTGTGTTTCGTGCTATTGTAAGTGGCGGTCCATTTGGGAATGTAGTTTCATTCGACATGGATCCGTCCTAGTGATGTAGCTCGTTAGGAACATTTTAATTTAACATTTTGTTGCGGGGCAGCAAAATGATTTTTTCATAATTTTACTTTGTCTGTTCTTTTGTGCCTGTCAATCTCATTTTGGATCTCACGGCCGCTTACCATCAGGTGATCCGTCTGTTCGTCTGCCCCCTATCACATAAAAAAAATGACGGTTGCGGTACATAAGAAATTGTTTGTCAAACTTCAAGATCCAGCGTTTTGTCTTGGTTGCGTCCCAAGTGGTCGCTTCGCTAGAGGTCTGCTTTCCTGCGACACAGGCGACACTCCTCCGCTCTTCACGTGAAAATGTCTAACTGCCATTATATTATGTTGTGGGCAAACCTACCTACTTTAATATATTATTTGTTCTGTGTCGCGGTGTTGTTTGTTCCAATAACGCACTGGGCATTGTGTTTCGTGCTATTGTAAGTGGCGGTCCATTTGGGAATGTAGTTTCATTCGACATGGATCCGTCCTAGTGATGTAGCTCGTTAGGAATATTTTAATTTAACATTTTGTTGCGGGGCAGCAAAATGATTTTTTCATAATTTTACTTTGTCTGTTCTTTTGTGCCTGTCAATCTCATTTTGGATCTCACGGCCGCTTACCATCAGGCGGAATGAGGTCATATTGATTGTCCTCAATATAAAACTTAAATAATATATACTATTTAGACGTCACATTTCTTGCGCAACACAAGCGACATATGTACCTAACATACTTCAGTGGATGTGTTGTATAAACTCAACTCCGGACTTAATACAAAATCAACTCCTAAAAGATTTGAAGTTTGTGTGATAGTTTGTCCATTGGCACAGTAGAAGAAGCAGGAGACGAGCGCTAAATTTTTTTATGAAAACACGTATTTAATATATCTAATATATAAATGTACATAAATTGAGCAGGGTTTAATAACCGACTAGCACTGTGTAAGCGACGCCGCGAGCGCAGTCTACGTGAGGTAATACGGAGCAGACTAGTACCTCAAAGGCAATCTGTTCACAAGTATGACGTGATACATGTGTCAGTTAGATATCAGTCAAGAGAAAATGCAATGACCCGTCACATCACCCGCCGCTCTTGTGCTATTGGGGGAGTGGTACAAGAATGGCTACTTAAATTTGCACTATTATTGTTGATACTAACATAGGTTGTAAGCACTACTGATTAAATGAGTCACAGTTACTTGAATAAATAAATTGAATTAGGGCCCTTGTTCACCATCTCCTGAGTAAAGTTCCAAGTAATTTTCTTGTCAATTAAAGTGGGTTCGGAGAAAAGTGGGCCCTGGTCTTTGTATTGAATTAATTATTTAAATTGTTAAGGCCGCGGACCAGGGGCCTGTTTCCTTCAAGCCCACTTAAATTGAGGAGTAAATTACTTGAAACTTTACTCTGAGATAGTGAACGAGGCCCTTATTATTATTATTATCGCGCCACCATCTCAGACACTCACTCATATTCAGTCATGTTCAGTAAATGTGAAAAATTTACTAAATTTTTGAAGTCTTTTTTATATTTATGCCGCGGCCTTGGTTTAATTAATTGTCTTAAGGCGACGCGCTGAGCTAACAGACGGGGATAATGGCTCCTCTAGGAGTCAACACAGCGACACTTCCATGCTAAGCCGCGAAGTAAATACGGGGAAGCCTTACTCATCCCTTGGTGATATCTTAAATTAAAAAAAAACTCTATTGTAACACGAAATGAAAATTAAATCTTGATGGAATACTGTTTACATTTCTTTTGGTGTTATGTAAGAAATACCTAGGTACTATTTTAATAAGAACTTTTATAATTATTTTTGACAAAAAATTTTGTTTGTTTTACTTTTGATTTAGTATGAAGTTGTAGTGTAGTGTATACGGGACACTCTGGTAATACTCGTATACCATGCTTTGTTACGATTGGGCGGGCTCAAACTTGGCGATATGACGTCCGGATGTTGATGTAATCGCTTACCATAATCAGATGATCCTTTGTCCCTCGTCTGCTACCGATCATTTAAAGATTAAATCGAAATTGCTACCAACATTTTAGCTTTTTTTCCGGCCATGATGTCCCGTACTCAACTGCATATGGGACGGTGTTCGTGCATCGGCACTTCCGCGCGAGTGCACTTCGACAATGTGCGGTAATTGTGTCGAGCGATACCGTATACGCCACCAGTATGGATAGATTATACCGTACTTTGTATACGAAGCCACACATTAGTTTGCTTCAAACAGTCAGTTTTTTGTAAATGGTCGCTTTCACTTCTTTTCGGGACATTAGTTACACTTTGTACCAATAGATGGCGTTGGGTGTCGATTACATCGTGCTATTGTTTCGATAGTTTATCTCTTCTATCACAGACAGTTTATTAATAAAATGAGTAAAACTACCAGCCTATATACTGTTGTCCCACTGCAGGACAAAGGCCTCCATCATAGACATCAATTGATTTCTACGACTTAGTCATCGCTACTATTATGAGATTAGGCTTAATCACCACGTTTGACTAATGCGGATTGGTGATCATAAACCCGAGCTATGTTCAAAATCTTCAAAACATATTTGTGGTCTACCTGAAATCGGGCCCAGGACCCCGAAATCACGGCCCGGTACTTAAACCACTAGACCAACAGGGCGTTAATATAATATTCTTCTCTAAATTCGATATTGCCATTCTTCCGTTCAGAGTGCCGTCTAGTTCTTTAAAAGGTTTCTGTCAACAAAATAGTTTGAGAGCCGCTGGGCTAACCAAATAAATCGTGTGTTATTGCCAACACATTTCCTCATTAGGTTAGGCGTAATATGTAGTGCGGAGTCCATAGCTCCGTAGCTAGGCTGAAAGATAGATAGATCTACGATGCCGGATCCTGTACAAGAGGTAATACGGACGGATATTAAAAAACGTATAGAGGTATTAAAATGTCTTCGTGTGCATTTGGTTTCTCATCTCTCATAGTACCTAACTATTTTCGAATAAGAAATGTGTAAGATTGTTTTATTCATCGTCTTACCGATATTCACATATGAGTCCGAAGTTGTCGTTCCGGAGCCCGGAAGTCGCCGCATAATGTGAGTGAGATCTGAAGAATCGATTTGTAATTTTGAGTCTCGAAATTAGTTAGCGATTAATAAATAAGGTCGATGGTAAAATCAGGTCATTTGCTTGACTTCACGTAAAAAACAGTTCAATCTCGATCTATCCCGTATCTAACTTGTAGGCTCAGTATATCCCGCGACATTTCTAAAGTGGTAGTGGTGATGTACAAAACATATTACCTACCTACCTGTATGTACTAGCACGTATGTAGGTCTTCTGGAATTGCAGGGGTCCATAAGTTATGGTAGTTGCTTACTATCAGGCGAGTCGCACGCTTGTTTGCACCGACGTTGTATACAAAAACCATATTTCTAGCTCTGGATG
The DNA here is from genome assembly GCA_014851415.1 of Cnaphalocrocis medinalis. Lineage (NCBI taxonomy): Eukaryota > Metazoa > Arthropoda > Insecta > Lepidoptera > Crambidae > Cnaphalocrocis > Cnaphalocrocis medinalis. The sequence continues at coordinate 4,773,782 of CM026287.1, read as the reverse complement.
CTAGCTGACTCTATGCACAACAAATAATAAAATATGTATGCTAGGTACTGTAACTGATGACTGTAAGATTTTTATTATTGTGGCTGGCTATGTAAGATACATAGCCAGAAATAAATGAATTATTATTATTTACAACATCTATTCCATTCTTATAAAGATAAACACTCCTCTCTCCTCTCATCGGTCCGAATTTTATTTCAATACTTATTTGTTTTATAACTTTCCAAACTTTTATATTAAACCTTGCTATTTCAATTATTCAACTCTGATTCTACAAATAAACTTTGTTTCTGACTTCAATCAAACCCCAAATAGTCTAAGTAAAGAATCCAGCAAATACTAAATTGTGGTTACAAAACAATGTTATTTGACTGGAACTAAAACCAATTCGAGTAACATCAAATATCTCCCTTTATGATAATTGGGGTTATTAAACCCATCCCTATCAAAAATATCGATTAGGTACAATAATGGCCGCCAATCTCTCATATAATTAATTATTCAAATATGTTAAATGCACACAAACGCAGATATGGGGTAAGTACTTTTTTTAATTATCATAGGTGGCATAAGAAGACTGCTAGTAGTTTATCAATAAAGATTTTTTTGTGTTTTAAATAAAAATTAAAATAATAAAAACTATTTGTCGTGCTTCAAAAACAAAAACATTTTAACTCCAAAGTAATTTTAATCTTTCGCAGCAATCGATAGGTTAAGCGCGCAATCATGCCCACAAGTCGAATCCCTATTTTACTAAATTCATTTCATTCTTACCCATAGAAGAAATGCTTTTTACTTATAACAAGATTTGCTTTCCATCAAACGTAATACTCGTATGACAACAGTATCACGCATAATGTCTGCGTGATGCGGGTCTTGTAATGTTATTGACATGTATGCAAATAGGGGGTGATATGACCCTAAGAGGGTCTTCCGATGATGGGATAGAATTTTTTGACGCGGGTACAATGAGTGCGCCTATCTACGTCGTGGTTTACAAACAGTGGAAAAATTATCAGCGGCTACGACTCGAGTCAAAGAAATCAACGATCCTCCGTAGGTATATGCTTCATTGAAGTAACCCAAGTTGTGCGCTAACCTCCATTACTGCGCGATCCACAGTAAAGCGGGTACTTAACAGGTTAAAGAAAGACAGACGCATTAGAACCCAGCCTTCTTAGGCAACTTCTCCAAGGATATGGCCTGCCCACAGAATGTGCAGAGGAAGTGTGACTTTAATAAAAGTAAAAAAATGGTAGTTTTTCTATGTTCTTGCAACTTTGTGGAATGCCTCATTGTTGTGTGGGGGGACTGTAGATCAGGGTTGAATAGTGCAAAACTGCAATATGTTCAGCGCGTAGGAGGAAACATTAATTTCCGATAACAAAGCCATCAGAGCGATTTTTAACGAAAGGCTTATGCTACTGGGATTTTTACTACTATGGTTTAACTCTAATTCATGATAGCTTTAGCCTTGAACTAGTTTAGGATTCTATTTATACAAATCCTGAGCGCTCTGGGATTTCTCGTTGTGTTTTGCTTTAATTTTAGAGATATAATCCTGTTATTTATTCTCTTAGAACAGTTTCACCAATTCAAGCCATACTCAAAACAAATAATATCTTACCGTTAAGTTTATAACTGTTCAGAGATTGTAAAGATTAGTTGAGATGATTGAGTCAGTGATTTACAAAACGTAAAGATTAACTTGTGAGATTCAAACCAAAGTCACAGTTCCGTACAGTCGGTGAAAAATATGACCAAAACATGAGACAGTGCTAAAAGTTCAAAGCCGAACAAAAAAAGACGTTGAGACATGTGTGAGTGTATTCAAAGACAATGTTGAACGGGTCGACAGACGGCAGCGGATCGCTGCAATACTCACCAGTGAAAGCGAACAGCTCGCCCGTTCGAGCGTCGCCGAGTCCGGTTCGAGCGCCGGCGTCGCCTTTGAAGAGTTCGCTGTCGAGTGGGCGAGCGCGTGAGCCAAGGCGCTGCCAGTTCGCACCTCCAGTAGAGGATGCGAGGGACAAGTGCGGAGCGTCCTGGCTCTGCCGGCGCGGCGCCGGGCTGGGAGATGAGAGCGACCCGGAGCGCTCGCCCGGGCCGAGCGTGCCGCAGCCGCAGGTCTCTGAGGAGGCCACTCCGCCGCCGAAGAACTGCTTCAGGCTGGTTATGTTGGGGTGAGTTTTCATTTGTTTTTGTATCTAATACTAGTGGCCCGCCCTCACTTCGTTTCGGGACAGTAGTTCCACTGTCTACCAATAGATGGCGCCGGGCGTTGATTGCAATGCACTATCGTTTCGATTTTTCGGTTTGTATATAAGGTTTGTCGATGTCTATGGAATTTATCTCTTTATAAATAGTATAGATATAGAAGATATTCTAACCTTTACACAGTTTTAGAGACGACAAGCCTATGTCTAATCTAAATTTTTATAGTTCTGTATGTGAAAATCTATCAAAATCTGTATTAACGACATTTACCTAATGGTACCGTTAGACAATGTCGTTAATACAGATTCTAATTAAGTTTTCTGAAATTGGGTTTGTAATGGTCTGATCACGGACGTAAGGTCTGATAGGTAAGCATCACACGCGGAACTTTTGAACATTTTAGATATTGACAGTTTTTATGTCAATAAAACTGGCTTCTTATGGCTAATCTTTTTGAACAATTTCACAAACTACCCAAGTAATACTTCGGAAAATGTTAATGTGGAGGAAAACACTGAAACCATTTACCGTAATACGTCCCGACATTCAAACCGCAATATTACCAGATATGTCCCGCAATAAATCAACATCGGTGACAATACTTAGCTAGTAGCCAAGTCTCCAGATTTTACCGGGACGTTCCGGTTGTCGGAAGACCTGATGACAAATATTGCGTCTGATTGCCTGAATATTCTATAATGTACGTATAGTACGTAACTAGGAGATTGGAGATGCATTAAACAGTTCACACAAATCATCTAGAAAAAAACCCTGTACAATGACTTCCTATATCTGACAATAGTTGAGTGCATCTCTAGTACTCAGGTCCACTGCACATGCCACAGGACAATCTCATTTTCTAAATTGATCCGACTGGGAATTGAATCCGAAATTTTGCGTTTGAACGTAATATCTCCTCTAATGCACCATCAAGGTCATTATAGAGGTAAGTAGGTGAGCGAACGGGATTAGAGGTCGAAATTGGGACATGGTTGACTGATAAAACTTTGATAGAACAAAAAAGAATTTATTTTAAGCAGTTAGGCTTTATGATGATAGGCTGCTACAATATGCCGTATTTCCGCGAGGATATTGATCAAACAGTTTCCAATTAAAGTGAGTAAGGTAAATTTGCCATATTATAGGGATGAACGCGCTCTGGAGTGGAGACCGCGTCTCTGTATAACTACGTAGGTCTCCCGCATCATTTGGTTTACTTTTGCATTTCTGTCTATAACCTGAGCTTGTTTGTACAAAAATTAAGTCATGAGACGATATGGTTGCTCGCAAGTATATAATAGTTTTGGTATCTAGATTCTCCTTGTCTTGTCCCGCACATACGATGGCAACACTACTACGGAAGCAAATTGCGAATTCCACGCCGCCAGCGCTGACGTCCATGATTACCAAATACATCCCCCGTGAACATTCTACGTCAACTACTAGGCTTGACAGCTAGTTGTCTCGATTTATATCAACTTCGCAATGGAATGCAATCATACTCGTTAGGGTACAGACGAGTATGTTTCCTATAAACAACCTGGCTGATGTAAAATTAAAGAGTCAGAGTGATGCCAGTAAGTATGTGGGGAAATTTTGTTGGCCTGGATAAGGATTATATTTGGGATGATGCCATAGTTTCACTTTTTTTCACTGCTGATTAGAAGACCGACAGTAGAATGAATTCTTATCACTGTCTCTTTCAAACTCTGTGCGAGTTTCTTTTGTTTGGATGCGACAGGTATACCTATTCTCTTTCATTACGGGAGGGTTTCGTTCTATACATTCAGTAGAACCTTTTTGAATAATACGTTCTAAATGGGATAAAATCAAGAACCAGCTTTCAAATTACAATGTTTCTCGCATTGTCATTGGATTTACATAGGTTTGCCGAATTTAAGCTGGAAACGCGTAGAAATGGGTCACAATGGGATTGCAAGAATTGGCCTAAACATACAAAGAGGGCCTGCCCGTTAGCACTTTTCTGAAAGAGGCGTTCATCGTCGAAATAGATAAATGGTAGGTCCATAATTAAAGTCTGTTCAAGTACTTATAAAAAAAATTGAGACAACACCACATACATTGTCCTGGTCCCAAACTAAGGTTTTCTGTTGTGCAATGGTAACCAGAATCAACGAAGGAACCACAAACACCCAGATCCAACACAAATGGCTTAGGAGGCAACTCGGGCATGAATTTCAATTTTTTTAGATGGTCACTGTTTTAACCTAACCAATATTTTTTGTTTCACAGAGTTTAGTATGTACGAGTAAAATCATCACAAATATTTTGGTGGGGCAAAGTCTAAACACAGACCAGCTAAAAAATCTTGAAATTCCTGCCCAAGATTTTTTTGCCCAAGTTGCCCCTTAAGCTCTACTAAAAAAAGTTTTGTCTTTTTACAAATATCACATTAATAGGGTCTGAGAAACACCCCCAAAGCTACAGACTCATGATTCTACGAACATTTGATTAAAACGTTTCGAGAATGTCCAGTATAAATGTTATGTGAGTGTGAGACTACGCGTCCATCGCAGCTGGTGTCTTTCCCATGGGACATGTGGTTTATTCCATTAGCTGGTCAATCGATACAAGATGGACTGACAGATCGTTCATACAAAAATGCTCGCAAAACTTCTGCCCCTAAATTATTTAGTTATTTTACTAAGTCCACCCGCTCCAAGTTTGTTAGATGTTAGAGTTAAAGTTTGGTTGGTGTTTGAAATATTAACTATGCTGAATTTATTTTAAGATACGGTAAACTTTGAGCTACATACTGTTACGACTTTGTGCCCCTGTATGTGGAAATAGAGCTTATCTCGACCATTATTATTACTTAATTATAGAATGACGAATTTTGACGTACATGGTCCCTTAGTTTTTATTTCACATCGCTGTTTTTAGTTCATTAAGTGTTTGTACGAAGCTTCCAACCGCTGTAAAACAAAGTGATAATTAAGTTTTAAAATATTCACAAAGAAAATGCGAGTAGAGTGGATCCATACCTATGTAGATATTTGTGCTATGTGCGTATTGCTATCATTAGCTCGGTAGTGAGAGAAACATCGTTTATTGCTTTCCATAAGGTACAATGAGGTGGTACATATATAAATTATAAGATAGAACACTTATGGACCCTATCAGGGCACAGCTAAGTTTAGTAGAGAGGAAGAGGGACTTTGTATTTCAGATATGTATGTAATGTCCACTATTTTCCTATATTGATCTCAATACACCTTTTGATCGTTGATTCGTGAAATTGATGAACCTACCAGTAGTTTTTGTTATTGCATTCCCGTGGAGCTCTTTACACAGCGAGCACCGATGAAAATAAAATTGATGATTCAGGATTATTCGACGGATGGGAGATAGATTGCTTTTTTAATTATTCCAATTGAGTAGACAATATTTACGAGTGTTAAGGACTTTGTAGAAGAAAACCCTATTCCATTACTACATGTAGACGAAGCGCGCAGAATATTTTCTCCTCAATTCAAGAGTATTTATATAATATTATGCCATGCTCTCTTAAAGTCTTCTCTATTACGGATGATACCTAACAGAGTTATTACAAACTTTTCTGACTTTTGGAAATTTGTCGAAAATTTTTACGTCTCATAAAATATTTACAAGTCACGAGACCGACTTTGTCCAAACGTTAAATTGAAATGCGTGAAAAATTTATGCGAATTTTCAAAAGTGTTAGAGCAATTGTTCAAAATTATTGGTAGAAGACATGGTAAAATGAATGTAGATGTTCACAGATTCACTTTGTAGGTAGATTAAGTAAACTGAACAATACTGATCAAATACAAAAGTGTCTATCACATGAGTAAAATGAAACTATGACCTTTGGGTAAGGGTATGAGACGGGGTCATTAATAAATGCGCCATTGGGCCATTCGTGTTATTAAGGGTCGTAGAATCTAGTACCTACAGCGTCTGACAAAGAGTCTAAGCACAACTTTCCCCAACACTTTCTATAGGCAAACAGTTGTTTAGAGTTGGAACGCGAATAAAAAGGATAAAACTTACTAAGTAGGTACTTTATCTTCACAACTCGCAAGCTTACGTTCAGACACGGATTAATTAGCTTCACGAGAAGTCTAGAAAATTTGTCGCAAACGCCACAAAGTTGGCGACGAAATTCTTTCGGGTGATAAATGCCGAATTTTTCGGGAGCTAAAATATTTGTTTAATGGACCGTTGAACTTTCCACTCAGAATGGATCCCGGGGAGGGTGAAAAATCGCACAATCCGTTTACATTGTGACAATCAATCAAATGTTGGAACGAGTTACGAGGGAGATTTCGTTTTACACGAGCGATGCAATCTGACTCAAGATGAATGTCTTTTGTATTGATTCATTTACTCGAGCTTAGATTTTTGGACTGCATTAACGTGACGTGACAGTTATTTATGTCTTCGAAAGCCGACTTGTCTCTTTTATGTGATAGGTTACAGGCGAGCTGATAGATCACCTGATGGTAAGCAACTGCCGCTGCCATAGACACCCGCAACACCAGCCTTAGAGAGGGCGTACCGTTACTGGAGACAGGACCTTAGTTAAACCAAATTTCGTAAAGAAAGAAGAACAGCTATACCCCATAGAAAAAAACCTATGTCCGACAGGAACCCGACTATCTTAGTTTTCTGTACCTATTAATTATGGCGCAGACTGAAAAAGGCCGTTCAGCAGTAGACCAGTACATGGTGCATTGTAAAACTGATCATACATTGTGATACAGGTCTTAGATGCAAGGTTTTAGAAATAAAATTACATATATATAAATTCTTTGTAAATGTATATGCGATACCTACGGGTAGAATAAAATTGCTCCAGTAATTTCGAAATCTTTTAGGTATTCATTAATAACATCATTATGGTCATAAAAATCGGACGGAGTAGGGACCATTTAAATCTTTCGAAAGCTATTAATTAAACCATGCGAAGATATAAAATATGTTAGCTTTATAGACTGTTAACAAAAATTTATGACTATCCAACTCTGTTCACTGTCAGTTGATTTTCGTTGTAAAATTGTTAGTTACAACGTAGGTATGTGTCTCTGCTGACACACATATAAAAGTATGTATGTGCAACGATGTCAATCATCGACTGGCGACGAGAGCTCGTCGAATAAACTAACATCAAACACCAAACGCGAGAACTCTAGAATGTTTGAAAAAAAATACGATGTTTTTCAGTCGAAGCGATTCTAGCGAGTGCAGTGAAAAAAAAGAACATACGTCAAAACGGAATAAGCCGGATATAACCAGGAGTCAATAATAGAGAAATGTATTGTTATTCAGAATCTATAATGTTAACTTGATCATCATCATCAGCCCGGTAGTACCCACTGCTGAGCAATAGGCCACCTTTCTCTGACGCCGATGTAGGTACGGAGTTTGCGTCAGAACTGTATGACACCATACAGTTCTGCTGACGCGAACTCCGCTCAATAGTTTTTGATTTTGATCCTAAACTTTGGTAAAAATCTTTTTTTTTGATCACTAGTGTGCAACGAGCAAGGCCGATGGTAGTCCGATCCGTCATGTGACTTGGACTGAATGTAATCATAAATATCTACCAAGTTCGTCCTATATACTGATTGGGCTCCGTACTCGCAAAGTTTGAACAGCCATTCTTCCGTTATATGTAGCGGGATCATCGTAGCCACACACAGGCCTGAACAAGTCACTAAAGTTTAGTATCGACCAAAAACTTGGTCTATGAATGATAATGAGATGAATAGTCATCGCAGTCCTCTACTTAAGTCCCCGACTACATAAATAAAATTCTCACTTACTATTTAATCAGCACGATTCATGACATTTACATCCGCTGGGGTATTTAAAATGTTTAATTTTGTTTTTACTCTAATGCTCTGCGTTCTAGGCGTTGAATTTCGTAAAGTTACCATTCAAGATTGCGTACCTCGCCGTCTCCAAGTGCAAGCTGGATAATATTTCATGTAAATAAGTCTTGAATACGAAATGAAGCGCTTCACCAAATTTCGTAAAGCAATTTAATTTTCGTTCTAAAATTCTTGGAAACGTTTTCGAGTTAAGATCCAGTGCTTAAGCAACTTATGGGCCGTAAGATGTAAAACGTTAGCCTCCAAACACATAATATAGACTTGAAATAAGTTTGTTAATGTATTCTTAAACTTGATAGATAAAAACGAATTAGGTGCCTTTAATAAAAATGTTATTTTTGCAGAGCAACAAACAAAACAAAACACAAAAACTACACAGAGATAACAGATCTTGTTAATTACTTAACTGCAAAGTAAATGTACTTATATATCTACGTGGCGTTTTATTTGTTAGGTTGGTATTGGAAATAGTAATACATTTTTTGACTGACTGATGGCGCATTTGGTAGTGATCCTGCCTTAGATAGGTACGCCAATTAAACTTGGTCGATTACCGCTCTCGAGAAACATTCGTGTGAAGACTAGTGTGTTACTTTATAAACCCACCAAGCTAAGTAGCTTTATGGGTAGTTCTAGTGTACTACTGGTACTAAAAACACAAGTAGTACCGGGTCGAGCAAAAAGCATGTTTCGTATTTTCCGAACATAGCTCCGGTTTGTGATCACCAATCCGCATTTGGCAAGCGTGATAACTAAGCCCTTCATAGTAGCGAAGCCTTGATTTCTATGATGGAGGCTTTTGCCCGTTTGCAGTGGGATAATAGCTATAAAGGGTAACTTTTACTAAAAAAATAATATCAAGTTGGCGTTGGATAAAACCAATAGGACGAGTTCTCAATGTCTGTAACTTATATCTGAGCCGGCTCCGGAATCAGACAGCTGAGTGACACGCCCTCGTTTTGCTAAACTAGCTTCAATTTAAAACACTTTTATTTTGGTTTGACTTTTCACACATGCAATTCTCTATACTACTAATCGCAAAAACTCGTGGCAGATGGTGAAAAATTTTCACAGTTAAGGCGTTCTAAATGGTTAGTAGGTTTAAAGTGAGTAACTGTTATACTCGAGCCAAAGATGCGTGGTAGAAGTGGGGTGCATTCATGTTTAACCGTGGAAGAACCACACTTCGGCATGAATGGGCCGGATCGACCGTTTATGTCATCAATTCGCCAAAAAAACATTCTTGTAGGTACATCCATTTGTTTCAACAAATGTTTCAGTTCAACTCTATTTTGGGAGCTGACAAATTACTGAATGCAGACTAATAAAGGAACCCACATGTCCTAAAAAAGTCTAAAACAAAATGGCGAAAAAGTCAGCCCATTTGTCGGACGTACAAAAAGTCGTGGGTGAAAACGTTTAAACTGATTTAATGCTTGCCGGCTGTCCTTGTCTTAAAGATATACTAGGGTTCAGTACCTAATGAATTATTTGAAAAAATAAAATACTAAATGGTGGTATTCTCGTTTACAATATACATAAATAATTTACTTTGCATAATATGCATATAAGTATATATTATATACTTACAAAAACAATCCACTCCACTAATTTGGTATTGACATAGATCAATATGTTTCTTACTATACATACCTACTATAGGTACTATATACTAATAACTATGAATATGAATGATTTAACTTAAAAATTCATCTGCTTACAAGGCTGAAGGCAGTGAGTGCAGTGACAATACTGTTAGCTTATAATTTAAACTAAGACCTTTTATAACCTGTTTTTCATGAATAAATTATTTGTATTTGTATCCAAGAAAAATTTCCCCTCGACCATACCGTAGATTTTTTCAATTTTCTGATAGAAAATATTGTAATTGTATGATAATCTCCTGTCCTTTGGTCATTCCGATCAGAAGTAATAATAAAGGGCAACGCTTTGTAGTTGCCATTTCAACATTTCTCTTGGCAGGCTGTAATAAGGAATGACATATGAAAGCCTTTCTTTTTGTATTTTTATGGTTCCGGTGGATCAAAGGTAAAAACGGCAAACTTATAGGATTACTTCGTTGTTTGACTTCTTATTTGCCCTTTTATAATAAGCATCAACATACTGTCCCACTGCAGGGCAAATATCTCTATCATAGAAATCAAGTCATCGCTACTACTTATGATGGGATACGCTTAATCATCACGAAAACCACGATGGTTTACGTTATACTTTCGAAATAATTTAACTACCTACTTATAATTTGATTTGAATTTATAGAGCACCATTTCACATGACCTTAAATGCTAAAATGAATCAAGAAGCAGCATGTGGAGAAAGTCATTAGAAGCCCAAAAAATAATTCATTTTCGGAGTAAAGTATCTTTGTAAGGAACCCTTGGTGCGTGAGTCCTATCACACTTGGCTTGGTTTTTCTGCTTCGTTGCGAATGTAAAATGTGATTCGTTGCTGAAATGGACTGGTCGCTGTCAAAAAAGAGCGTTCAGATATTTTTCTACATAATTTTTTGCGTTAGGAATTCAGAAATTATTAATTATAGAGAAATAATGCTTTGTCTTAAATATAAAACCAGAAATATATTTAAAAGTATAGATTAGTTGTAGGTATAAATTAACAAAAAGAGACATCGAAAGCCACCAAGTAGGTATGTGCATACGCGATTGTAAATTTTATCTGTAACTAATTTTCTTCTCCGTAAAATATCCATAGATTTTAATACTGAGTTGTTAATTTAACGAAGTTCAACCAAAATTCGCCGAAGATTGAAAACAAAAAGTTTTCTCATTTTCCAAATTGATCATATTTTCGTCACGTACCAAACTTGATTTTAATTTAGACGGAAATTAATAAATTTAACATCAAACCTCGAGAGTGATATTGCTTGAATATTTTTGTATTTATTCTCAGACACTTAAAGCACATTTGAAGGTTGTGCCGACGTCCTTTACGTCTGTCCCAGGCGTGACCGTAGCGAATGCGTTACTTGACGTGGGTTGTCACGGCGGGCAGTCGCTGGAACACGGTGTTTAACGAACACGCGTTATATAGGAAGAGCAAAAAAAATTCACTTGCTTGATGTAATCCGCGCCCAGCGCCATCTATTGGCACATTTTGGGACTAACTAATACAAGCAAACGGGTTACGTAAAATTAATTCCCGAAACGAAGTAACGGTGGGCTATAACTAGTATGATTATAAAACTTCCTACCATTCAGCTGCTACTCAGGGTCCCAGGGCCCTAAGGGGCGTTTGCTTAGGGCGCCCTCGGCTCGGCCCGCGGACCCGCGTTGAATAAATAACATCACGCCTAGAGCGATACACATCATTATCGGGTTGCTATTTATGTTCGCCTTTACGACATCATTCGGAGTTTTATAGATGAAAATAACATTTTTGATTGAACAAATGAATTAGGTGATGCGGCCCTCACAAGGTGGACTAACGTTTTGGTGAAGATCGCGGGTATTCCTTGGATGCGGGCGGCACAGTGCCCAATAGGGTATTTGACTAATCTCGATATAGTAAAAAAAATTGATACTTTACCAAAATATTGGTAAATAAGAATCAATAGCCTAAATTTTCGGTTAAAAATATAACGTCTGGCTGGTTTTGTGAGCATTCAAAGTTTCATGGGCAAGTCCATTTTTAAAGTATAAAATTAAAAAAAAATGACTTATATCATTAAACTACCCATACATTTTCCACCAACTTTTATTAGAAAACCATTTACTTAAACGAAACATTTGATATAGCTACCAAACAAACTTTACTAGACGCACACACTCAGAAGTTTGGGTTGTGACGTCACAATTCAATTGCCATTTGTATAGAGCGTTTTTGGGCTTGCCCAAAATATGTGCTCTTAAAGTTGTGATATCTCAGGTAATTCAAATGAGAGTCAAGTGATTCTTTCAACGATATTTCTTTAATTAAGACGTCTTTTTATTAAACACATAAAAAAAATTAGTCAAATACCCAATTATGTGTGGAGGACATTGAGGAGGCATATGTACAGTAGTGAACGACTATTGGCTGAAATGATGATGATGATTGGATTTAAGGACTGCTCCGAAAGCTAGATCTCGAAGAATTATACATTATGGAGCAGCGGCCAAAGTGTTTCGCAACAGCGTAGTAAGCAGATTCGATTCCTTATCGGGTCAAAAAGGAAACATACTTTTCTATGGTCTCAGGTCTAGGCGTACTGACGCCGTCTGCTATTTATCTTTTTCGGGATATTAGTTTCAATCTGAACCAATAGATGGCGTTGGGTGTCGATTACATTACACATGTGTTTCGCTTTCAAATCAAATCAAATTATACCTGTTAGCCTTGCCGTTGATTATGCAAATAACCTCTTTATAAATGGTATAGATAGTACAGGGTATGCCCTAGTTTGAGACTAAGAGCCGATTCTGCTATTGAAATTGAGCGCAATCAATTCAGTTGAACTACGCGCTAAACTGGCTTCCGTTCGCAAGTTTTAATTTGCATTCATTGCGTTTTTTCGTTGATCGCGTTCAACTTCTGCGATTGGCCCTACGTCATAGTGGCCGGTGTGAATCGTAATCAGTATTTGTACTTTATGCTAAAAATATCATCCCCGTTTAAATTTCAAGACCTTTGACAAGATAATTTGTCGTCCTTACAACGAGGTATCAATTAATAATCATGTTCTTGATATTTTCGATACCAGATTCTACGTCTTTAAAAATGGTGTTAAACTGCTTTCAAGGATATAGGGTAATCCACCGAATACTCCCACTATTTATAGAGTTTTTCTTTTCTCTAACTTTATTACTATATGTAAAAGTTTTTATTTTTAAAATTTTATTTGGTGATGTGCAAACATTAGTAGGATATCAATTTAGCTCTAGACTCAACTGATTAGGTATGTGGAGTAATAAGTTATTGATTGATTTTATCTGTTTTGGTATTCCGATTAAATATTTAACTTTACCGTGGGTGAGCCATGCTTCAACATGAATGGGCTGGCTAAACCGGAGTGATATAGTATATCTACCACGGCCTCACAGAAGACCGGCGTGAAGCAGCGCCTGCGCTGTGTTTTTCCGAGTGAGTGAGGGGCCGGCCCAATTGGGGGAAAGGGGGTTAAAGGTGTTGCAAGTGTCTATGAGCGGCGGTAATTGCTTACCATCAGGTGATCCGTTTGCTCGTCTGCCACCTATCACATAAAAAATATTCATTTTAATTTGCTCATCCACAGGTCAGCTCGAGTTGGCAAGACGTCGCTGGTTTCCCGGTTTCTGGGCACGAAGTTCGAGGACAGCTACACGCCGACCATCGAGGACTTCCATCGGAAGCTGTACCGCATCAGGGGCGAGGTGTACCAGCTAGACTTGCTCGACACTTCGGGCAACCACCCCTTCCCAGCTATGAGGAGGCTGTCTTTTCTTACCGGTGAGTTTAGAAATTAATGTTACTGGCATACATAATGTGGCCACTGCAGGGCAAAGAAAAAAACTGCAGAACAAAGCAAAAAAAAATTTTACACTTTTCGGATATAGACTTAGGGAGATCAGATACATGCTCTCCATCATCATCAGTCTGTTGCAGCCAAGTGTAGAAAATAGGTCTCCATACATTCATCAATTCGATCGATCTCTTGCTTCTCGCACCAGCTTCTCGCACCGTTGCTTTTATTTATTTATGGCCCCTCTCGCTTTATTTTGGGCCTTAATCTAATATCAGTAGATAGTGATTGCCGCCGCCGATAGACACCCGAAACACTAAGGGCATCACAAGTGCGCTTCCAACGTTTCCCTTCTATTGAGATTCCGTATTACTCTCACTCACTTCGCGAAACACAGCGCAGGCACCGTTTTCTTCTGTGAGGCCGTTGTATCACTCCGGCGTGTGTCTGTACCTAAGTCTATCACATTAAGGGCCTCGTTCACAATCTCTGAGTAAAGTTTCAAGTAATTTACTCCTCAAGTTAAGTGGGTTTGGAGGAAACTAGTTAACAATTTAAATAATTTATTCAATACAAAGACCAGAGGCCAATTTTCTTCGAACCCACTTTAATTGACAAGAAAATTATTTGGAACTTAACTCAGAGACCGTGAACGATTCCCTAAGCTATTGTAGGTACACCCATCTTTATGCTGGATTTAAGACTGGGAATTACACACTAAAATCGGATAAGACTATAGATCCCTGAAGAAAAAGTATATTTACCACTAAAAATGCAAAAACCATTAATTCCATCACCCAACACGTTCCGTTTCAAAGTACTCCACAGAACATTATTTTTGTTAATAGGTTCCTTATGCCCTAGCTTTTCAGGCGTCATTTAAGACACTAATGGTTACCCCATGGCTGCGAGTCGTTTACACGAATGGCCCACTTGACTCGCGCTGCTAATGATCCACTCAGGCCAACTCTGGCAATCTGCGTGAAGAATAGCCCACCTATACAAATGTCGGGAAGCTCTTGTGTCATGGTTTCGGTGTGGCTTCCTGTATTTTTTGACGTTGAAAATAAGGCACCACTTTAAATTATAAAAATCATAAAATATTTCTTGCCAGTTAAATGTATGTTTAGGTTTAAAAGGTTAGGTTTAATAGGTTTTAAATACTTAACAACTTATGATTTTCTTTACTTGCACATCTACAAGATTGCTATAGTAAACTGTGTATGTAATCCTTCCTTCTGCGCTGCTTCACGCCGCCGTCTGAATAGGATGCGTCATTTTTTTTGTATTTTGTCGTAGGTATTCAAGGTGTGGTAATGTGATTCCTAATTTACTTAAGAATACCGTCTCGATATTTGCCGTAATCCTACTATATACTATTATAAAGGCGAAAGTTTGTAAGTATGGATGTATGGATGTTTGTTACTCTTTCACGTAAAAACTACTGAATGGATTTGAGTGAAACTTTACCACAATATAGCTTATACATCAGAATAACACATAGGCTACAATTTATAAAAATATATTGTGTGGATTGTCCAAAATATGACGGTAAGTGTCAATAATTAACTCCGCGCGTACGAAGTCGCGGGCGGCCGCTAGTAAGACAATAAACTATAGACTTAAGATAGGTACGTACAGCAACTCATCAAGGTATACAAAACAGCCAAATTTCTTTAATCTATTTTCACCTTACTGTCAAAAAGATTACCTACGTTGAATATTAATTGAGGAAATTTGACAGCTTGTGGTAACCTGATGTGTTGTTGTCTGTCTGTAGATAAAAGTCCTTCTTAATTATTTTTTGAGCACCGTATATTGTACATTTCATAATTTCTAACCGAAATCAGTTTGTTTTTCATTGCAGTACGGCTTTCTTTTCGCTTGTATTTGCCTTTACTTTGTGCTCTGCCTTTTATTTGTTACTTTTAGAACACTGCCCCGAGTTGGAGAGTAACGTTTTCATTAACGCAGGAACGTACTGATGTATGTTTGTAATGTTAATTAATTACGTATGTTTTTAAACTTTAACTTTATAATATCTTCGCCAATGTTAGGTAAAACAATTGGCACGTACCTACAGTCATACATCAAAATATACAAAGCTGTCAAATTTCTTCAGTCGATTCTCATATTGTCACACATTAAGTTGAATATCAATCGAGGAAATTTGGCAGGTTGTGGTAACCTAATGTGTGAATGACTGTGCCGACAGAATGGGTAGTCAACTGTCACTCAATAAAACATCTGTGTTTAGCGTTAAAAATATTCTCCATTCTCCAAAACTTTATCCACTGATAAAGTTCAAATATCACTATATCATAAGCTTCACGGTGAATGGTAACTGCTAACGGCTAACCAGGGGACCAACCAACGGCTACCTTATCGTCTAAGGAAGGACTAATTTTTCAATGCATGGATAACGGGTTATTCGTTAGATATTGTTTTGTACTTCCCAATTGAAAAGTGGTTGTCATTCGTATCTCCCTTGCCTTAACCTTGACATTTACTTTGGTTGATTATTAATTTAATTGACTGAAAACCATTATCTGAAGATTGAAAAATCAGCCCTTAATCATGTATCATCTAACTTCTGAAATCATGAACGGATACATTTACACTTGTAGTTGCTAACAAATGCGTACTACGAGTAGTGTACGAGGGATAACAAGCGATCTAATTCGGAACAGGCACTGTTCGTAATGAACTTCGGAGTTGGTGTCTGTCTGAATTCCGGAGTTAACCAAACTGTATGTGTTGATTGTTTCTATTGCTATCGTTTCACTTCGTTTCGGGACTTAGTTTAGCTATTAATTCCAATCATTGCCGATAGATGGCGCTAAGTGATGGTTACATCGCGCAAGGGTTTTATTTTTTCGAGTTACCTATAAGCCTTGTGGTTATCTATAGAAGCTGTCTCCTTATAAATAGTGTAGCTTTAACCCACGAAGTTGCTTGACTTTTTTTGTAGACGGATCACCTGATGGTACCTATGCGATCGTCGCCACCCAAGCGATTAGGGTTCCGTATCTTTTTCATATATATTTTTAAGTTTATTTTCACATCTCTGTTTCCCCTTTATGCGAAGCGGAATGCCAATGGTCGTTATTTGTGAACTAGCCGAAATCTACGTAACGGAAATTGATACACTCCAACTCTGCGAATGTCGAATCCGTCTCAACTGCCTATCAATTAGTGACTCCTAACTGTATGGGCCTAGCATAACAAAGGTCCTTCAGTTGAAATGGGAACAATGTTGTGGTATAACAATGAAAACAGTTATTTATATTTAGTGTTGCCAGCAGACGGATTGCGTTTTCGAAATTACCAGAAAGTCTTTAGAAAACCTTTTGGTCTACATGTAAAGTGGACCACTTTTTTCGCACTTAGACTCTCTTTCGATCTATTGTACGTTATTCTTGGACTAGTTATTACAGATTGATAAATGAGTAAAATAATAACACAAACACTAGCCGGATGCCGCATGCTCCATCATACGCCAAAGGCCGTGGGTTCGATCCTCACCCTGGACAAATATTCGTGTGATGAATACTTGTAGGTATTTAGTATAAAATGAATTTAAGTAGTACAGCAATCCTCTGTTGTCAGATATCTGCAACACAAGTGCTTAAGCTTTTTAGTATAGTGTCAGTTCAATAAATGAGAAGTTGACTGTATTTTTATTTTTATTTTATTACTAGCGGCCGCCCGCGACTCCGTCCGCGTGGAAAAGTAACTTTTTACCCCCCTTTCTACCCCTTACAACCCCCTTTTCGCAATAAAAAGTAGCCTATGTCCTTTCTCAGGGTCTAGATTATCTGTATACCAAATTTCATTTAAATCCGTTGAGTAGTTTTGGCGTGAAAGAGTAGCAGACAGACAGACAGACAGAGTTACTTTCGCATTTATAATATTAGTATGGATTATCAAAATAATCCACCAAATGTGGCTATGGCCATCTGCATCTGAAGCAATATTTTCCAAAATCACTACAGTCTCGTAAACTCAGCAAAGCTAAACCAAGTCCTAAATCATTGAAAGTATTTAACCAGTAACCTATTTCTAAAGGCCTACTTTCCAATTTAACGTAAATTACTAACCAGGGTCTAACCAAGGTTCGTTAATTACAGTCGGTTAGATTAACTTTGGTTGTCTGTGGCGTGATGTGATCGGCAGGGAAACGGAGGCCTAAATGTGGCCTAACTGTGGCCTAACTATAGTCCTACTAATGATAATAACGCGAATGTTTGTGACGATGTATGTTTGTTCCTTTTTCACGCAAAAACTACTGAATGGATTTTAACGAAACGCGGCAACTAGTCAGTTACGGTAGCTTGTCACTTATTACCATATCACGGGAAACGGAAAGCGTCTGTCAAAAAAAGAAAGAAAAACGTCACCTGTCATGAAGAAAAGGCCTGCCATTACATACTCTCGGCACAAAATAATTACACGCAGAAGGTAGACTCTGTCGGCAACACTAAATATAAATAACTGTTTTCATTGTTATACCACAACATTGTTCCCATTTCAACTGAAGGACCTTTGTTATGCTAGGCCCATACAGTCAGGAGTCACTAATTGATAGGCAGTTGAGAGGGATTCGACATTCGCAGAGTTGGAGTGTATCAATTTATATAACCTGATGTGTGGCTGTCTGTACTAAATGATCGTCCCATTATATTGACTATTTGCCCCTAATTATTTCACTAGATATCCTTTCGCAGCTACTTGAACCGAATAGATCTATAATTATACCTTATTATTGAGATAAGAGAGGTAACACACTGGTATTGCGTCCTTTGGCAGGTTGATGAATCGTAAAATAACTAATGAAGCCAGGATAGTATCCCCTTTATAAAGCTTATATCAGCTACAGCCAGCTGTGCGTCGGTTCTACATCGCTCCTCGTAAAATGTGTCAGATATTTCACATGTCGTATACGGATGTGTCTATGGTTTGGGTGGCTGGTACACGTTTCCCTTTGTTATCTATGTACTTATAGAGCGATGGTATGTAGCGCTTATTATATCCATATCCAAGTATGCATCTCTGGATGAAGTAAAGTTAGGATTCAAACCTAAGATTTCCTGTCCAGAATTTTTTTATAATTTTACTATATGTAGAATGAACGTTTTTTGTGTTTTTCAATTTTGTACAAAGCATTTTTGTGCTTGTTTACTTTGATCATAGAAACATTAGATACATCGTGAACGAATTAAAAGTGTCGTTGTAAAAGAACGCCATTTGGTATTTTTGGAATTTAAATAAAACTATGGAATGAAAAAAGAAAATAAGTAATACATTTTGTTTTCGACTTCGACGGCACATTCAAAATAACTTTAAAACTACTACGAGTATAAGGACTCTTAATGACAGCCACAAAATAATTGACAGCGCATTGGGATCGCTTTTCGAATGTTATTAAACGGTTTTATTCATATCACACCTAAGAGAAATAAGAAATGATCAAAGACCACAAAGTATACATTCCTAAATAAACTGTAAGGGTCATAAAGATAATAAGAAAGATGTTTGTCGGTACAAAAGTTGTGCTCTCTTCAAACATTAACTTATGTAAGTACCACAACAAAATTTCCCCCGTTCAAAGGACAGCGCATGAACCGTCTATTTGAATGGAAGAGCAATATTTTCCTGCATTTTACAGAAGGACCATAGTAAAAAGATGCATAGTAACTCAAAGATCAAGACAGGATTTTTTTGACTCCAGTAGCGCTACCATGAGTTGACATCGAAAACTGACATAACGTAAACTATTGCTCTGTCTCTTTCAAATGCATGACAATGAAAGAGACAAAGCGATAGTTTTCGATAGCGAGAACAGTTTTTCAAACTCATAGTAGTGCTACAGGTCCGTGCTAGTCGGGTCTCCCGTTTTCTGTAGGCACGAATGGAAACGATTACATATTATGCCCGTTACTCTGTGATAAAATCGTAGAAACTTCCTGTCATGCTATTGGTTATCTCTACTCTGTCGACGCGCCCTGTTTGTCGTTTTCCCTGAACGCCACAACTCGTCGGGCTCAAAGCTGCAGTGAATATGCATCTCTATGCAAGTGCTGCACCTTCGGCGGTTAATTATACATGAGGTTCCTGTCGGAAGGCTACCGTTTTGTAACATTGGTGTGCATTTTATGCGAGGTACCTAACTTGAAAATTAAATCTTCTATATGTATCTATCTATACTATTTGTAAAGAGATCACTTCTATAGCTAATGAAAAGGCTTTAACCATGGGATAGCCACGCTTCGGCATGAATGGGCCGGCTCGACCGTAGTGGTACCAAGTCATCGCTTGCCTATTACGGAATGTGATCACAAAACCGAACTATGTCCTAAAAATTCGAAATATACTTTTTGCTCGATCTGGGACCTGGGAATCGAACTCGGGACCCCGAGATCACGGCCAGGTACGGAACCACTAGACCAACGAGGCATTAATTTCGCTTATATATCGGAAACTCTGGAAATAAGGTAGGTAAAAATCGTTAGTATTATTCTAATCGTTGAAAAAACTATTAAACTGTATATGTTGTTATGAACTTCTCTCTATCTACATTATGTATCATCTAGGTTTTACATCGTATACATGGAAGCAGTCCTGTTACAAAATATTCTCATTTAAACTACACAACTTTAAATCAAGGCAAGCCCAAAAGCACTCCATACAAAAGGCGACGGAAAATGACTGATATACATACAGGGTGTATCTGTGAACATTTACATCCCTTTAACCACGTGTTCTACCAACCATTCTAAACAACATTTGTTCTACGACTTTTGAAAATTCGCATAAAAAAATTTCACCTTGCCATACAAAGTCAGTCACGTGACTTGGTCATTTTGTATGGGGAGTCGACAAATTATTCGAAGAATTAGGAAAAGTTGTTGAACAAATGTTGTTCAGAATGGTTGATAGAACACGTGGTTAAAGGGATGTAAATGTTCACAGATACACCCTGTTACATATACAGGGTAGGCTGTATGATTTGGGACTAAAGTAAAGACCTAAAGTATTTCCAACTGTTACATAAAACAGTCCATAAGCCATTCACAGTCAGTCGCTATACTACTTTACTTTATTTCGATAAACTTGGGCACTGAATACTTTATATTCTAGGTTCTTGCCTCGTCCGGAAATAACCGTTAAGATTTAAGGCTGTAAGGATCTGAATAAGACGATTAAAATGCGGAATGCCAAGGGGGTTGGCTAAAAAAATACCCTACTTAGGTTTCCGCTGGCATTTGCTCTTAAGTCACCTTTTTCTATTTAATCTGTGGCGTAATCGCATAGTAATATAGCAGTGAGGTAACTTTTTCCGGTCTCAGAACATTAGACGCACGGAAAAAAGATTTGCCCTGGGGGTCTACTCCGCCAAACGATATCGAATTATTCGTAACGATACGTCAGTTCATACAAAAACCCTACTCTAACACAGCTTAAAATACGAATAATTGAATTTGACAGCTATGAATGAAATGCGTACATAGAATAGTCCAGAGGTGCATGGTCGGATTCAAATTACGATCTCTCGTTCAGAAATCGCAAATCATCTCTCTCACTTAACATAGTTTTCTGTCGCCATGATTTCTGGTCTTAACATCCATCAGAGAGTATTTGATTCTTGATAAAGTTTAACATGCCTTTATTATCGGTTATTTCACTGATATTTTTGTTATATTGTAACTTGTAACCTTAACTCAGCTGAAATGTAGCTTTCCTTGTACGAAGAGGTAAAACTATTCTCCCATTTTATATTTCTCAAAAGTATAATAATTTTATTGAAGGTCAGATCATCGTTGATATCGGGAACAGAGATATTTTGTTCTGTTTCGTTAATTCCATAGATTCCGTTATACAAATCGAATTGTGTGTGGTGTGGTATAAGTAAATGTATAGCTAGTTTTTTGGCGCTATGTCGAAATCTACGAGACTTCGTTGTATTTCTTCAGAATTTAATCAAAACTTGTCTTGCCCTGTACGGATTCTGTAATTAGCCGTGCAGCAAATGAAGACTGTAAAAGTATCGATGTCTTCACCAATAACTTGCTAATTTGTTTTGCTAACGGTGCTTAATTTGCCCAATACAAGTATAACAGTTTCCGAACAATGAAGTTAAGGAGCATCAAGCTAACAAGGTTGTTTTGTCCGAAAAACTACATTTGGCAGTGCACATCTGGTTCTATACCTACATATTACGAATATTCGTGCCACTAATGCGACAGTTATCGATTTCTTAAGTTAACAGCATTATTGTTTTTTACAGCAATATTGCTAACGCTAAAATCAGAGTACTGTTTACTAACAATAACACAGACACCCAATAGATGGCGCTAGTTACATCGCGCATGTGTTTCGTCTTTTCGGATTACCAAAAAGACTGATTTTATTGTCTACAATATTTATCATTTTATAAATAAGTATAGAAACGTATAGATAGATTAGTTTTCCAACCTATATTACTTAATGTAAAATTAAGTTATCTCTTTTTATCATCGGCCCTTCTGACCTTGAGTGTAAAGGTAACTGCGGAAAAGTTACAAGCCCTTTTTAACCTCTTGCTGCTATTATCCAAGCAACCCACTCCAAAACTGTCGTAGGGCGGAAACTTCGTAACGCAGGTGCCACCTGCTACCTGATTGCGCAACATTGCCAGCTTAATAGATACTTACTTACTTACTAGGTTGGCTCAGCGACCCGAAGTGGATCTTGGCCTCCGACACGAGAATTCGCCACTAATAAAATAATAAATAAATAATAAATTGAGACAACATCACATACATTATCCTGGTCCCAAACTAAGGTTTTCCCTTGTACTATGGAAACCAGAAACAACGAAGGAACCAAAAACACCCAGACCCTACACAAATATCTGTTTCATCAACAAACATTTGTGTTGGTGCGGGAATCGAACCCGCAACCCTTACGTCTCAACCGGCGCTCAAGCCAATGCGCTAAACGGGCCACTCCGCTCTATTCTCAGCTACCACTTGCCATTCCAGGCTTTTGAAGGTGACCAAGATCTTGCTTGACCTGGTCCATCTAGCGATATCTGGAGCGCCCCACTGGGCGCTTCTCGGTAGATCGATTCAGGTAAGCCCTCTCGGCAGCTCAATCCAACTCCATTCTCTCAATGTGACTTGCTGACTTTGTCCCGCCCATTATATCCAAAGGGAAAGTAAAGAGGGTTAAAGGTTTGCAGCGCACTTGTGCCTCTACTGGTGTTGCAGGTGTATATGGGCGGCGGCAATCGCTTACCATCAAGTGATCCGTCTGCTCGTCAGCCACCTATCACTTAAAAAAAATAAACGATTTGGTTGGCATGAAAACTCTCAATATCTACATAAGTACTAAGTTAATTTGCGGTACCTTTGTTGATTTTACGATCCATAATACGAGCCTATTACTTATGTAATTGTGCTTCGGGGCTAGTAATTCCTTTATTTTACTTTTGAAAATATATCCAGCCATTTTATTCCAACTGTAACATATTATACTCGTTTCATAAAGTATACTCGGGAGGAACGTACTACGAAATAGCTTATTTCAGCGTAATTGAATACGTTGACAGGCCTTTATTGGTCCACACAACACAATTACATTACAAATAGTATACTTCAAAAGCGCAAAAACCTATTAGATAATCGATTTGGACGAGTTGCTGCCAAATCAAGAACTATCGTGCTACGATTACATTTTTTTTACAACATCTCATACATTGACCTTACTCAATAAGCAGCTGAAGCACTTGTGTTAAAAATACCAGACAGTTGAAGAAACACAAATATAATAATTAAATACATCAATGACTCCCAGATGCTGAATGAACACAAGTGTTTATCACATGAATGTTCGTCCAGGGTGGGGATCGAACCCACGACCTTTGGCGTGTGAGGCAGGGTCACTACCATATTCGCCATCTAGCCAGTCAGACCTAGCATTTATGTGGGCGCGTTTTGAATAGAAGAAAAAGAAAGGATAAAATATAAACAATAATTATGTTTAATTTAGGTCCATACAGCACACTTATGAATGTCAAAACATACCTACCTACCTACGAGTAGTTTACCACTAGCCTATCACCGACTGCCACGACTCTTTGCATTTTGTAAGTATAGACTTTCCATTTACATTGTCACCAGCATCATTTAGACACCTTCCGTCTTGCTGGGTATGGATATATTCACGCTACGTAAAATTAATCTTGAAATTAATTTGGCGGTCCGCCACTCTCAATTAATTATTAAACTTAATTAATAGAACCATATTGTGGGCAATGGCCGACATTCAATACCAGTCGTGTTACAATTATGTTGTAATTACAGTATTCATTATCTAGCGTGATAATTAGGTAGAAGTGTTCATGGGATTAATAACTGAATGGTCCCAGTGATAAAGGCCTTGGATGTTCATTTAATTAAATGGGCAAGATAAGTAATTGATGTTAGGCTAATATATTTGAAACTCATTTATCCCTCGTACAATTTGGGCTACTGTTTCGATGTAATGAGAAATTTGTCTGTGAGAAAATCGCAGTTTTCTATTACCTACTTATATTGAAATAGAAATAGATTTTTTTTAATTCAAGTTAGGTCCATACAGAACACTTATGAATGTCAAAACATACCTATGTATAGTTTACCACTAGCCTGTCACCGACTGCCACGACTCTTTGCATTTTGTAAGTACCTATAGACTTTCCATTTACATTGTCACCAGCATCATTTATCAGACACCTTCCGTCTTGCTGGGTATGGATATATTCACGCTACGTAAAATTAATCTTGAAATTAATTCGGCGGTCCGCCACTCTCAATTAATTATTAAACTTAATTAATAGAACCATATTGTGGGCAATGGCCGACATTCAATACCAGTCGTGTTACAATTATGTTGTAATTACAGTATTCATTATCTAGCGTGATAATTAGGTAGAAGTGTTCATGGGATTAATAACTGAATGGTCCCAGTGATAAAGGCCTTGGATGTTCATTTAATTAAATGGGCAAGATAAGTAATTGATGTTAGGCCGATATATTTGAAACTCATTTATCCCTCCTACAATTTGGGCTACTGTTTCGATGTAATGAGAAATTAGTCTGTGAGAAAATCGCAGTTTTCTATTACCTACTTATATTGAAATAGAAATAGATTTTTTTTTATTCAAGTAAATTCCATACAGAACACTTATGAATGTCAAAACATAATATAATCTACCACTGGTTCGGAACGTTGATTTCTACTGAGAAGACACCAGCAAGAAACTCAACCAACCAGCCAGGAATAAGAAGAAGAAAGAGAATTGGTGTAGACAGTTGGGCTGAGCACAAAGCATGGATGAGTAGGGACCATTGGACGAGTCGGGTCGTTGAGTGGAGAACGTGGGGTCAC
The DNA here is from genome assembly GCA_014851415.1 of Cnaphalocrocis medinalis. Taxonomy (NCBI): domain Eukaryota; kingdom Metazoa; phylum Arthropoda; class Insecta; order Lepidoptera; family Crambidae; genus Cnaphalocrocis; species Cnaphalocrocis medinalis. Next base: position 4,748,819 of record CM026287.1, on the reverse strand, counting down.
ACCAGGCCCCGAGGTTCCCACTCAAGTGATGGAATGACGTCATCGAGGAACACGTGAGAGTGATATGTATGGCTAAGGGGACGCCTATATCCGAAAGTGGATTACCAATGGCTGAAGATGATGATTGGTGCCTTAATCAAACAATATGGCCATGGAGGAAGGCTTTGGTTGTAGGTATCACCATGACACTACAACATGGGTGATGAGGGAGAACCTCAGGGGGTTTAGTGGGTATGCCTCTGGCCGACTTCTCATTAAGAGAAACCCGCGCCATCGCAAAAAGACATTTTCTTTTCTTAAATGTTATTTTTATAACTAACAAAGATATTGTTAGTTATAATAATTATTTATTTATCAGTTACGTGTCGGTTTAATTTTAAGGATCATTTGTATATATTAGGAAAGTGTATTAATTAGAACTTAAACAATAAAACAAAGTTATCTTTCTCGGAGCTGAGCATTCTGAGAAGCGCCTCCGGTAATAATGGTTGATCCATGGGAATGGTCGGCAAATTTAGTTATTATTTATATTTAGTTTGTTTATGTCCGGCACAACATTGCCCCTGGCAGTAGGTAGTGTGGTCTGCAGTCACCTCAAGCGTGAACGGTTCGCCTATTATCTAATTAACAAACCAGTCGAGTGCGAAACATCCCATTCTATCCCATAGCATACCTTCAATTTACTAGGGAACAAAATTATCAGGTTATTAACAGATACGACGAAAGTGATACCAGCCGTCGCGTCAGTTGTAGTTGCAACGTGAGTTCTAAAGGCTTACCATTATGCTAAGACTCTACCATAGGAGAGCCACGCGTCGGCATGAATAGGCCAGCTCGACTGGAGTGTTAATACGGCGTCACAGAAGTCCAGCGTGCTTTGACACGCTGCCGTGTCTAAGATAATACGTCTGATGAACAGGTCATCGTTTATTAAAACGGTGATTCTCATCTTACTGTCCCATACCATACCCATTGGTTGAATATCAAATCAGGAAATTTGACAAGTTGTGGTAACCTGATGTGTGACTGACTGTAGTTAAGGGGCTACACGAATGAAACTAGCGCCGCCAACCTTTTTACACTGATTGTGGCGAAAATATGATATTTTTGAAGAAAATAAAACATTACAGACTAAGATTCAAGTAAATTGGATTTTTCAAGATGCAAAACAATATTTCTAACACGCGACAAGTAACAATAATGTTAATTATTATTGCTAAAAATGGCCACTTTTAGCAATAATTGACATTAATGTTACTTGTCGCGTGTTTTACGTTTACTTTGGCGGTGCTAGTTTCATTCGTATAGCCCCTTAACTATAAAGCCGCCTTCATTCCCATTTTAATATTTTATAATTAAGTACTTATGTATAATGCAATGCGAAAATCTTAAAACTAAACTCTCCTAACAGATTATCTCCATGGCTTGCCAAAAATATAACATAATTTTTTCTACGTCATAATTCTAAAACCTAAAACTCATAATCGCGGGGAATTTAAAAGCACAAGCCACGACATTGAACCAGAAAATTTTAATCTTCATTTCATTAAGCTTTATCCGCTAATCTCTTCAAAAAATCCTTTTAAAACCCTGATTTATCTTAGCTCTTATTTCGCATTTAAAAGAGGTAAGGATATCTCCATGTTCCATTCAGGGTTGTATTCATAAATTACGTCACATGAAAAGGGAGAGGGTTGATGAAGTGTGGCCTAGTGTGACTAGGGGTAGGAAGGGTCTTAAATTTTGTGACAATTAATTTCAAAATCTTAATGATTTTCTTTATCGCTTTTGCTACGGAATATTAATTACTCCCTCGCAGTACTTAGGTATAAATAGGTAAGTAACGCTGTAGAATATATTATGATAATAATTGGCCATTGTTATTTGAATTCAAAGAAATAAATGATACTTCAACTCTTTTAACATTCCATAGGTACTAATTTTATAGAGCTAGTTTTAAATATGTGTAACCCAAAAAGACGAAACGCTTGCGTGATGTAATCGACACCCAGCTACCATCTATTGGAACTAATAACAAAGCGGCCGAAAACGAAGTAACGGCGAGCTACTATTTTAGTATAAATTTTTTTTTTCAATTTTGAAAGATTTAAAATGTTCTTAGTCGTAGGTAAGTTGTTGCTGAAAAAATATTATTCTATTCTAGATTTGGTTGATACAAGTTTGTAGTCCCTCCATTTCGACGTACTTATGTAATTTCTAGCTGTAAAGGAACGGATAAAAGCTACCTAATGATGATCGAATAACGTATTAATAGATGGAGTTATTAGGTAGGTACCAGTTGTAGGAACCTACTTCCTTGGCATATCGTTTCAGACGTGCCCACAGAGTTTCATGATCATGATTAATTGCATCAATTTTCTAGAGGTGTGCCTGTGGTGATACTTTTTCTTCTCACTCGGAACACAGTATAATCCTGTTTGCGATGAGAAAAATGTAGTCTAAGTAACTAGAATATTATATAATAATAATGATATTATGCGTATCATGTGTATGCACATCGAGGTATGCCGGCCTCGACTCGATTCGCCCCAGGTTCGATCCCCGGCCAAGTCAATATAGGAAACTACATTTTCTAAGTTTTCTTGGGTCTGGGTGTTCTGGGTTGACGTCCCCAGTTAATTAACGTCATCTGGTACTCATATACATGGGTTGCCTTAGTTTGAGACCAGGTTGATTGGTGTGAATGTCTGGCGTATTTATTTATTTAAGAAGAAAGTTCACGACCCCCTGTAATCCGGATATTGACGCAAGAAGAATCCTACTCTACTAATATTATATAGAAAACTTTGTAAGCATACATATAAATGGGAGTTGAGTTTTCACGTAAAAACTATGTACCCACTCAATGGATTAATGAAACATCACAATATTTATTGTGTATTATCCAAAATATAACAAATGACCGAAAATTTTATCACTACACGGCGGTGAAAACCAGGGGCGCCGCTAGTCAAGTAGTAAATTATTATCACAACTTAAAGCAGCCGGGCTATCATGCGCGCCGCGAGATAATTTTGTCGAAACTTGTATTGTGTCGGCGCAAGTTGCATCTCGCTCAACTGATTGAGCGATGAGTGGGATAGAAGAATGCGCTCTCGCGAACGAGAGTCGACAACATTTTGTCGCGTTGCGCATGTTAGGCCTACTGGTTTAACGGAGACGTCATACTGTCATTTACACGACTGTGCTCAAGACTTATGTTTAGTCATTGGATCGGAAAATAACCAGCTTAGCACAATCTTGTGCCCATTACTCAAGTTTTATATTATATTAGGTATAAGATTAGATCGCGGAATGCCTACGACGAGAACGCGTAATGCCTATGGTGTCAGCCCGTGACAGATTAGTTACATAAAGGTTGTATCGGTAAGTACATGATAAGATTTTCATTACATAAATGTTAGGTACAGTTGAACTCCAAAAATATGTATACACTTTAGGACCTTGTCACAATACATATGTATAAGAACGACTTCCACTTTTTATAGACACGTGTATTGTGACAAGGTCCTAAAGTGTATAACATATTTTTGGAGTTCACTGTACCTAAACATTTATGAAATGAAAATCTTATCTTGTGTAAAAAACTATGACTCTCAATTCGCTTCTCAGTTCCTTTATCGTGAGAGCCGTGTAATAACATGTCAGTAGGTATCTAAACTATACTCTGATTCATAATCAAGTAAAATAATAAATAAATAAATAGATTTTCTCGGCCATCGCATGAAAATTATGTTTCATAGAACTAGGTATAGGTATAACGATTGTGAACCTAATCTATTTATACTTTAACAAATTAATCAAAAAAATGGCGGAAAAGCAAAAATAGACACACGAAGAAACTCATATTTACAGATTATCCTGGAAACTTATCTTTCACAGAAGATGGGCGAGCGTAAATCATCGCCTGCGCTGTGTTTCGCCGAGTGAGTGAGGGGGTACGGGAAGCCCAATCTACAGGAAAGGGGGTTAAAAGTTGACAGCGCACTTGTAACTCTACTGGTGTTGCGTGTGTCTATGGGCGGCGGCAATCGCTTACCATCAGGTGATCTGCTCGCCTGCCATCATTTCAGGCAATAGACGTCCACTGCTGGATATAGGCCTCCCCCGAAGTTTTCCACACAGATCGGTCCCGAGCCACACGCATCCAAGGGACTCTCGCGACTTTCACTAGGTCGTCGCCTGACATGTATCACATAGTAAAAAGGTTTCAATACATACCTTTGTATAAGCAAGGACATATACTACATGTTGCCTCGTTAAGACCAGATTTCTTTCCACTTCAATCCCTAGCCTCAGTCACACGCTTGCCTCATGGAAGTATGTTTGAATGCCATTTTGCGGGGTAATATCCAAAAAACCTGCGCCCTGAATACAAAACATCCAGTTAGCCTGGATTTCCCAGTGCGCCTCCCGATGCGGCACGTGATTCGATTTCCTTCTGTTGCTAACCACTCTTTGCGTATGTTGATTTATTCCCTTTGTATGTTTATGTTATAAGTACCAGGTTTTTAAGCAAAGTTCTCCTTGTAACTGTCACCATGTAATTGCTTCATTGCTTCATATTTCATACGATGCGACACTAGAAACGAATACCTACAGCAAAAATACTCTCAAGTATGGGTATTTTATTTTATATTCCACTAGTGGCCCGCCTTCACTTCATTTGGGGAAATTAGTTCCACTCTCAACTAATAGATGGCGCTGGACGTTGATTGTATCGCGCTAGTGTTTTGACTTTTCGGTCAAACCGCATACAACACATAATTTCTATTAAAAGTGACAGCATCAGTTATAAACCAAGACTAACTTTAAGACACGTTTTGTAGGTTAAACAAATTGTCCCTTATAACGAGCACTTAGTTTACAAATGTGTAAAGTATATTTAGATGCAACTAAGTCAGACTCCATTACAAAATGGAGTCTGACATAGTTAGAGACGAAAGATAAAGAGGGAAAAGTGCACAGACTGAATGTTTTAATCCGCAGTTTTTACCTGATCTGGGACACTGCTTTTACGGGCTTTACTCGTGATTCCAGAAAAACAGGGATATGTTTCTACTACTGTTACTTCAGCACTTTGCTGTATTTTTTACTTAAGTTTTGCTGTATTATAACGATACCAGATCAATCGCAGATCAGTTAAAAAGAGCGTGCGCCGCCCAAATAGGTCGTAGAATCGAATCCGAGTGCATGTTCAAATTTATTATTTCTACTTCTAACCCGTTCTTAAGAACATCCTACAAACCACAGGATTTACATACAATTTTTTTTTACTATTCAGGCCCTTTCATTTGATCTTAATTAGGTACGTGAATCAAGTAAAATATGAAATCCGTCATTTTGTAGTAGCGGCAATCTTAAGTTGGCGACCATCTAATCTAGCTAAGAACAATTTCGACTATTATAACTTTCAAACAAAAAAAATGGTTGTGACATACGGACGGTCAGACGAACGGACGGACAGACAGACTTGACGAATGTAAAAGGGTTTCGTTTTTTGCCATAAAAAAAAACAAAATTCAAATCGCTTCATCCGTTCGGGAGCTACGATGCCACAGACAGTCAGATAAACAGACAGACACGTCAAACTTATAACACCCTGCTGTTTTTGCGTCAGGGGTTAACAATGACTTTTATCATGATTCTGTGGGTAACTGTGAAAGAAGCCGCATCGGCTGATGCAATCCAAAGATTTTAATTAGTATCTAGTGGTTTTTAGTGTACAAATTTGGTGTTAGTACTTTGTGCAGTGAAGTGCCGCAGGGTGATATTAATATAAGAATCATTGAATTGTGTCGTTTTTAACACTGCTATTGTGTGTCGAGTAAGTTGTCACGTGAACAATTTGCTTTGACCTAATAGAGTCTTAAAACCTACGGCTTTGTTAAAAATAGTCACCACAGAATCCTTAGGACATTAAAACGCTAAACACCGGCGTTTTTTTGAGTGACTGTGACTTCGACTGACTTCGACTGTTGACTACACTTTATCAAACTACACTTGACATTGGCAAAATTAAATGTGTCATGAACACAATACTGGCCATTTAAAAAAAAAAAGACTTTTATCATTAAGGTAGCCCTTGCTTGCGATTAGGGTTTAAACAAGTTAAAAGGATATTTTTCTTCATTTAGTACTAAGAACCTATGCCAAGATTAGTCTCGAATTTCAGTAACCGTTCTAATTACATCACGGCAGATTGTATACCCGTGTCCATTAAGGTGATAATTACGGGGTCCATTACTGGGCGGCTGTACCAGGCTGTGTCTTCATTAGTCGGCCAATCTGCCGCAAATTACCAAGACTACCTGGTAGGCAGCCTGTGGGCAAACAAGGATGGCTTTACTAGTGTTGCTAGCGATCAAGAGAACGTTGCCTTAACTTGTTTATACGATAACCATAAGTAACAAATTTTACGAGGTATACCTTAAAGTGATTGTCATGTTATTCCATTTTTTTATATGAAAGGTGGCAGACGAGCAGACAGATCACCTGATGGTAGACGATTGTCGCCGGTAGTGCACCGGCAACACCAGTAGAACCACAAGTGCGCTACCAACTATATAAACTAGGGAATAAATATCTGAGTGCGCAAAAGCAACATTAAGATCCATACCTACTTTTATTACCGAGGAATTTTTGTTTATATTTGTATATATTTGAGGCAAGACCTTAGAATTGTAAGGGCAAGACCTAGACTAGCTAAGTCCCAGCCTTGTCTTTGTACAGCACTATACTTCAATCAATATACTCACACCTTTGATGAGTTTGGACACCAGATGATATTAAAGGTACACCCTTCAGGTAGAGGCTTTAGATACACTTCAGAACATAATTCTAGGGGATTTATTGACGTAGCATAGCCGAAATAGATCTTTTAAATCTGCCAAGGTTCACAAATTCAAAATTTTGTGAAATTTATTATGGAATTTTACATACACTGTTAATTTTTTTTCGTTTTACTCTCGTAACCCTCATAATAGGTAACTCTTTGCCTGCTGCCTTTGAACTATCTTGCTCTCGATTGCGCCTCTGGTACCCTCATTCACTCACAGAACCGTAAACGAAACTTTACGTATGTGTCTATTTTATCCCAAATCACTTTCTGCTTAAAATACGGTTTAGCCAACAGTAGTTTTAGATTTGGAGACATTAAAACATGTGATGAATATTGTATGCCATGAGAGGAAACCGAAGGCAGTCAACGATGCCAGCGCCCATTTATAATTTTAATTTAAACTTTCACAAACTGGCCAAGAAGGGATTCCTTAGTGAAGTTTTTAATGTACCTAGTACCTACTTTATTAAAAAAGTAACCTACACTTCGTTGGGTTAGAGGAGAAGTTTATAAATGTTAAATGATATTTATTTCATCATTTTAAGGCTTACCGTACCCAGAGAGTAATATCATCTATCTCAAAAGTTAAGTTATTTCCTGATGATGATCGCGAAACGTACGAAACGGTACGGGTACGAAACCTGGTTCGTGATCCTCCCCTAACGGAACTTGACTAGATAGTGGCCAGGACTGTGCACCCTCCTCCTTCCCCCTAATGGACGATAAGGACAGCCGAGGATGAGTAGCCGTCCCTGATGAGCACTGGCAGGTGACCAGTGCAATGCAAGTCCTTTTGAGCGTTACTCCAACTAGCCTAAGGGCGCGTTCTACATACACTACAATCACGGCGCGGTCTCTACCGTACAATCGCCGTAACAATAAATCACCCAGATAATTTTCTATTACGTCACGGATTATATACACGGCACAGCATTGACAGTTCAACAAACTAAAGACGCGAATGTTCCTCAGTAGATAACGTCGCCATTTAGGGCCATTTGTCTGGATATCGCGGGCCGCGCTTCGATCGGGCATTACCGCCGTACAATTGTTCTGGAGGTCTACAACGAAACCACCCCGTAACGAAGGAGAATATACCTACCTTAAAAACAAAAGAGACGCATACTTCACGGGAAAGCGGGGCGGTGATATTTGTTCCGTTTTAGGCCCTCTGAGCTGTTTTACAAAACGTTATAGCATTGGAAAACGATCTGCTTTCGCATTACATAAGTTGATAATTTGGAACATGTGGGGAGGCGAAAATTTGCTTTGGATCCTTGTTCCATAATTGGTTTAGTTAATAGTACAATCTGGTCTGGCTAGGCTTTAGATGCAAGTGGCATGTAATAATAGGCCGAGATGATAGAAATTCTGAATTAGAGCCTATCTTGGAACCTATTTAAGTTATGGTTTTGGCTATCATTTTGAAAACAAAAATCGTAGGTATTAAATATCAACATAGAAGTACTTAGTTTTAGACAACTTTGGACGCAGTCGGGAAGTACGCTAAAATGAGGGAGATGTTGATGACTTATTGTCATTTATATAACAACAGATTTTCTACTTATTTATCAGAGCTACGTAGTCTCCATCATAAAATATTACTTTTCCATTTCCCAAGACGTTTTCATTACTTAAAAAGCATTTCAATATCTTATTTTTTGTTCATTAAATCTAGTATCATCCATTCAAGTAAATGTTGCTTCAGTACCAAGCGATCCGTCTTATTCATTCTCCTTTCTAATTAAGTTTAAATATAATGGAAACTGAATTACTTTCTAAATATTGAACCGTGAATTTGACCGTCGCCTGCGGTAATTTTAAAAACAGATTGAATGAAAAAAATAAACGATATCAACGAAATCGAGAACTTCCTTCCCCTTTTTAGAAATGTTTTTGAAAATAGGTCATTTTTTGTAACAACAGAATAATGATCTGTAAATGAAACATTTGATTCACTTAGAGGTGAATTTTGCAAATACACTTTTGTATTTTTATTTTTGTTATAGGAAAATTGTTTACAATTTATTCTTAAGTAAACTATTGCACTTAAAAATGATTGAAGATTTCAGGTTCCAGCTGAACCCTTAATTACTCATGTCTGATTAGTTTTAGTGCTGGATTTACTTTTTTTGTCTATTCACACTTTTTTGGGGAGCAAAAGGTATACAATTATACATTTTTAATATGGTAAGTACAGTAACCTCCAAAAATATTTATACACTTTAGGACCTTGTCACAATATACTAAGAAAGTAGCGGTCGTTCTACTTTCTTATATTATGTACTGTGACAAGGTCCTAAAGTGTATACATATTTTTGGAGTTGGCTGTACTAAGTAGCCTTGGCGCAAGCTTGTTTTATGTCTCACTATGTGTGTAGGTAAGTAAGCATCAAAATCATTTCCCTACCAAATAATTAAACCATTTCACTAATCCTAAACAGTGTCCATTATGAAAATTTCCCCCATTTCCGCCTAGTTAGGAAAAGGTTGCGTTCGCTAAACATCCATTTGAATTCGTCGCTTGCAGCCAATCACATAACCGGGTGTAAATAGAGTTGCGGGCGGCGCAAATGTGGGAACATAGCCCCAGGTCTAGTAGGTACTGTACACACTACGAGAAATTTCATCTTACTTACCTACTTACTACTTTAACTTTACGAGAACATTTCGTTTAACATAGCTCCAGGTCTAGTAGGTACTGTACTCACTACGAGAAATTTCATCTTACTTACCTACTTACTACTTTTTACTTTTGATTTGCGAGAACATTTCGTTTTTATAATCATCAACATCTTCATATCAGCCCTCAACCAGTATCCATCCACTTTTTATACTAGGATGCTGTTTTTTAAGGTTTAAACAAAGTGCTTTTTTCACAAGAGGCAGTGGTATTCTCGTAACTGTGCCTCGGTATTTTTGATGTCTATGAGCGGTTACCATTTACAGTCAGATAGGCCGCATGCTCGTTTGCCTATTTCAGAATTTAAAAAAGGCAAACTTAATCAAAATAATAAATATGAAAGGAGGACTTGTTAGAAGAGAACAGACGGCCGTTAGGGTTGGAAGGTCCTCGATTGGAAGCCGCGTATAGGAAATCATACAAAAGTCGTGGTAGTCGTGATATGCCGACAAAATGGACTGACGATCTGGTGAACGTAAAACAAACAAGCAAAATAAAAAAATATAATCAAGCCGGTAGAAGTAATTATACATTATATTAAACGGACTTCAAAAACAGGAAGTTATTTTTCTCATCCAATTACGTAAATAAAACCTCAAAGTTAAAAGGAAAAAATATAAGAATACACACAACCATTGAATTTACTCCTCACTGTTGACTCTTACGTCTTATAAAATAAGGTTCAAGACAGTGGTTATAGTACAGCTATTTATTGAATAGGCACAAAAGTCGTCTTATTATAATGTCTACGCCGCGTGTTTGATGGGTTGCAGGAGGGACAATGGCATATTTGTGCGAGAATCCCGAGGCTAGTGCTGCCGGAGTATCGATAAAATTAGACTTTTAACTTAAACTTACATCGATATCTATCGGTAAATCGTGAAAAGTAATATCAAATTGAATTCATTGATTTGTTTTATTTATTTACTTATGACAATTCTTTGTTAGCTTATAGATTACTCCAATTTGTATGCAAGTTATACAGTGATTTTTGAATAATTATGTGTGTGTGGGTGTTAGTGGTTCCTGCGTTGTTTGGTTTCTATAGCACGAGAGAAAACCTTAGTTCTGGACCAAGACTTCAAGATAAATATATCTAATGACTTTATTGTATATCTTTTGGCCTGAAATAAATGGTAATTATTATTTCAGTGACACCGTAATGTTACTTTTTTCACATTTTTTTATTTTAGTTTTGTCCTTGGTTATTTACATTTGTATCTATTTTTATCAATTCTGTCCCTGTTTCATATTAAAATGTAAATACGATATTATCGTGTGATATCTACACAAGGTCAAGGCCTTGAGTGACATCAAAATTTTTGTGCTGAAAACCAGCGCTGCAGCGGCTACTTTCAACGGTTTTAGCATTTCTTTGTTAATGTAATGATGTGTTGTTGTCAATATATATATTTTTATCTTATTTTGAAATAGTATGTCCATTCACATTGACTACATTCGCACAATTTCTGTACTATCGATAGAACATGCACCAACACTAGCCTGGGGCGCCTCACGACCCCCGCCTCAAATGGAAATGCGCCCTATAGCTGCTGCCCAAACGCTTTGATGCCTTTTAATATACCCTCAATGGGATGCTAAATAAACGCAGGAATTTAAATTTACGAGGATCTTAACCGAGCGGAATATGACCTATGTTTGCTATGAAATATTTTATTACACTGAACATCAACTGACTTTGATTGTATGAGAGCTTTTTTATACCTATTGTATCAATTAACTTTAAAATATTATAATGGGAATTAAAACGACGTTTACTGTTTAAGTACAGTGGCCAGCACATCAAGTTACTACAATCTGTCAAATTTCCTCAGTTGATATTAGAACCAAACACGTTTGACATAAAAGTGAGGTTCGATTGAAGAAATTTGACAGATTGTAACATGTGCTGGCCATCGTACAATTGTATTGTACTTATTGCTTGACGTTATAAGTCCAAATGTGAGGGTGTCCGAAGATTCGCTGCCGGGCCCTAGCAGACGACGCCGTGCTCCGCCAGTCCGCTTGTGACCTTAAGGCTGAATTGCCCTCCAATTTACTCTTCTCTGCAAATTGTTGGTAGGGGTCAAAGATTAACAATGTACCTTTTTCTAAATTAATAACGAGTCCGATTAAGCCCATCCCGGATCTCATGCGGATCTGTGTGAAACTACCTTTACATATTTTAATAACGGATTCAGAAAACAATTATGCTGGCTTTAGTTGACGATTGAAAGTACATATTTGCAATATATAAGGTTTGAAGAGAGGAAATATCATATAAATGGAGTTAGGGTTGTCGGATAGCTACATTGTGAATATTGCGAAACAAGGCTGGAAAGTTGTTTTTTACAAACGAGCTGTCATTAATAAGCCCGAGCTAAAGGCGAGAGTTTTGATGTCACGAGTTTGCAAAAACCTACACACCCGTGTATGACACGATGTTTTTCAAAACAGTTAAACCATACTTACGCATTAGTAAATAAAACGTAATTGGGTAGAAAGAAAGTAACTACATTTATTAATTAGACACCACACACATGCTGCTACAGAAAATGACATCAGCACAAGAAAATACAAAAGACTAAAATAAGTTTAAGTACATTAAATTAAATAATGACACATGCCGTAAGACCCGGAAGCCTTTATAAAGGCAAAAACGTTAGAAGCCTAGTAACTAGTTATAGTTTAATCAATCACTGACAAAAATAATGTTGTGCTAATTACATCCTACTACTATTATAAAGGCGAAAGTTTGTAAGGATGTATGGATGTTTGTTACTCTTTCACGTAAAAACTACTGAATGGATTTAAATGAAACTTTACCACAATATAGCTTATACATCAGAATAACACATAGACTACAATTTATAACAATATATTGTGTGGATTGTCAAAAATATGACGGTAAGTGTCAATAATTAACTCCACGCGTACGAAGTCGCGGGCGGCCGCTAGTAATTCATAAAATCTCTAGACAACTGAGACTTTGAATTAGTGACCCCAACAGGTAAAAAGTTATTTACCATCGCTTTTAATAATCCGTAAATATATTTTTTCAAAGCTAAATTGTGCATCCCAGCACAGCATTCGGGCGCTGCAGGCCGCAAAATGGAAATGAAACACTTGTGAAATCAAAATGGTGTTCCAGTTTTTTTATTGCCAGCCCTTGTGAAAAAGTAGAGCAAGAGTAATAACATGCCTAGTTGAAACCAGTTTTTGGAAATGTTTTTGGAACTAAAAATATGAGGGCGCAAAAATGCGGCGAAACTTTTTGAGAAACTTGCGGTTGCTTGTGTTGTCTCGTTTTTTAATGTAACAAACACTTAAACGCTTTGATTAGTAAGCTGAAGTGGCAGTGGGCTGGCCATATCTGCCGCAGAACTGACAAGCGTTGGGGTAAACAAGTTCTGGAGTGGAGACCGCGTCTTGGTAAACATAGTGTAGGACGTCCTCAGGCCAGATGGAGTGACGATCTACGCAAGAGGGCTGGCTGGAGCTGGATGCGAGTAGCCGAGATCGATCAAAGTGGCGAGCATTTGGACAGGCCTATGTCCAGCAGTGAACTGCATCAGGCTGATGATGAAACGCTTTGATATGATAAAGATTTATCTAGTCTTGTTATTAAATTGAAATGAATGATGTCTGACTTTTTGTGCTTTTGTAACTCTTTGACAGACAGGGATTACGAACGCCGTAAACACACAAACATTTAAAATTTATATAACCTAAAAATGTTTGTCAACAAAACTTTATCTGTGAATCACATCAATAAATTTTTATTTAAACCGAAAGCCAAAATATTGAAGTATCGTATCGGTTTTGTTTTTTACTCCAAAACAGTGAATAGTGGCAACCACAGTAAAATTGTACAGAATTTAAAATATTTTCCATATTTGATCGCCGAACCGAAGATGTAAATTCGTGTCGCTTGAATGAATTTATGTCGAACACGTTTCGCCACTAAAGCCCAGCGGGATGTATTGAAAACAAGATTTTAATTGCAAGGGTATGGTACAGACAACAAGAAAGTTGATGCATTTTTGTTTATTTTAGCAGCGTCATCAACGTTGAGTCTTCTGCTTCTCGGAAAAAGCAATCAACTGAGCAATATCCATTTAATGTAATCAAGTATCAATTAATGTTTTAATATGTAATTGATTACATCAAAGACAAACCGACAAGGTCTTTTTTATGACACGAAATGTAATTATATGTTATTGTGAATGTTTTTTTTATCTAGCCTACACCGTCCCTCTACTGGCCAAAGGTCCCTCCGAAATCTTTCCACCGCTCTCTATTTAATGTAGTTGTATCCAATCGCGGAGAAAAGCTGTTCAGGTCATCGCCCCAACGTTTTTGGGCCTACCCTGCTGTCGGCGTTCCGGCGGGTTACCATTGGGTGGAAAACTTTGGTCCAACTTCAAGGGTCCAGTCGGCAATATATTAAATAACAAAAAAATATGCAGTTACTTGCTATAATTACCAGATCTACCAAATCCAGCACTATATACCACGGGCACCGAAGCAAACGCTTTGGTTTTAACTGGGAAATAATACGCTAAAATGATAAAGTTAACAGTTTAACACAAAGTAAAAGGCAACTTATAAACTAAACAAAAAGGTAATTGGAAAAAACTAATATTTCATCTAGAAAAACGAGGTAAACAAATCCCGGAGCAAAATGAGCTCTCATTTTATATTGTCTCGTCCGGAAATGAAACTACAATCTTCAGCGCATATATTGAACTCAAGTAAACAAATATCGACAAACAGCAAACCTTTTCCTTTTATTAGTACCTAACTTTAAGAGATGGGTCACAGATCGGAAACTTTCAAGAATAGATGGCTTTCAAAAGGTCACTCTAAATATAGCCGCTGTCAAAGAAAGATTTCGTCTTTCCTACCTGTTCTTTTTTGTTTTAGGATCTGTAGTTTGATTGTGGCCGTAATGTGACGTTTTTTATTATTTAAAAGAGCTTCAGAGAATACGCCAAGTAAATTATTACTTGTTTATTCAGACAAACTAATAACATAATTAATGAGTAACCATATTCATTTAGTTTTTAAGAAATAAAATTATTGTTCATTGTATATATCAAAGTAAACTGTAGGTAAATATTTTCCTTTAAGAATATTAAAAAAAAAACAATATTAATCAACAAGCTGTGATTAAATTTTTATGTTACTTCACTTTACGCCGATTGAAAATATATCTTCAGATACATATGTTTCTCCGTGTAAGTATACTCAAAACTATAAAGTTTCTACGTCAGTGTTTGCTATTATAAGTATTTCACGCAAAGATTTTCAATTCAAAATAATCAAGTCACGGGTTTTGTAAAACCTGTTAAAGCACGAAAGTGTTTTGAAGTAATTTTTCTTCCCAATTTTCGTGCGTAAATGTTTTTCCCTCCCTGTTTTGCACAGTCAGTATCGACTTGTTGTGTTCTAAGATTCAGATGTTTTTGGCATTTTATGACGTGAGTGCTTAAATATATTAATAATATAATGAATTTGAAAATAATTTTCGCGAAAGTTCTAATGTACTTAAGACCAAACCAGGCTGTCTTGCAATTTCCTAATCATATCTTAGATTCCACCTCTTATTTTTTTGGAGAAAAGTGCTTCTTGCAGAAATGTAATTTAACCGTAATTTCTACTTAAAAGTAATAAAGTAAACCCTCAAAATATCTCATACATTGACCTGACTCCGTAATAAGTCGCTTAAGCACTTGTGTAACAGATATCAGACAACAGAGGAAACACAAATATAATACTTTAAATACATATATTACACCCAGACACTGAACAGACGCAAGTGTTCATCACACAAATGTTTGTTCTGGGTGGGAATCGAACCCACGACCTTAGGTCAGGGTGCCTACCAAACGCGCCATCTGGACAGTCAACATTTTTGACGATTAATCCCTCACCGTTTACATTCACAAACAAAATTGTACAGAGCAAAATGTAAAATAAAACTTTTAAGCGAATTCCAAACATGTAGTTAAATTTCAACAAACACGCTGCCGTTGAATGGGGCTTTAATTAAAACATATTTTAACGGGCATTCTTGCTGTTCAATATTTCAATACGTTTATGTTTGAACAGGCAAATGGGTCGATGAACCGATGAAGTACTTATCCCACCAAAAACATTGTGAAATAGGAGCCAAGTTCAAATTTTAATAGGCTTTGTTTGTCAAGTTCATCGTAAAAGCAGTAGTAGTCAAGTTCATCGTTAAAGCAGTCGGGTTGAGTCGAGTTTTTTTTATAATATAGGTGGAAGACGAGCCGACGGATCACCTGATGGTAAGCGATTACCGCCGCCCATGATCACTTGCAACACCTGTGGTGTCACAAGTGCGCTGCTTACAAACCCCCATGAGTTTATCATCAAAAACACTGATATATAAATAGGTGACAAGTTCAAAGGTGAGACCTACTTGGCTAATTCTCATTCACGAATTATATTATATTAATGCGGTTGGATGCCATTTTTAGTTGTTTAAAATAATTAGTATATGAAAATTAGCCAAGTAGGTCTTAACATTGAACTTGGCACCTATTTAGATATCACTGCTTTTGACGATGAACTCGACTAACAAAGATTTTTAAAATTTGAACTTGGCTCCCATTTCCCATACTTATCGGAGTTTGAAATTAATAAGCTGGGTAAACAGCTTATGCAGCTTACGTTCGGTCACTGACAAATAATTTGTTTAAACAGTGCAGCCGGGAAATACGATCCAGATTATGCAGGGCGGAATTTTCAATAGGCGGATGGAAGGCCTGAATAAACATTATGTATGGTAATGTTTTGATTTCAACTATTACAAGCTGAAAGTTAAAATAACAATTCTGTACTGGCCATTAGCTTAGGATTTTTTATAAATATTTTTAAATTTTGGCGACAGTGCATTCATACTCCTAAAAAGGTAGTAAGCAAGAATTTTACTCCAAACAAATATTTTTATAATAGATAAAAATTGTGTTGGATGTAATTTAGCCCGTTTAAAAATATGTCTTATACCTTTAACTATAACTGACTTTAGCAACTTTTTAGGGCCAGGTCGATCGATGTGATGTCACATGATATTAATGTATAGATTTACCTATATTTGTTTTGGTCACATGATAGTATTTATAGATTTATATTTATTCTGGTAATTAACAAGTGTAAATTGCCAAAGCAACACATCTGTAGGACTAATTCAAGATCAAGTTATTTTAAAGAAACCCTGAAGATAAACCCCAATAAACTCAAGACTCCAAAACAAAGTACCATCCCATGATAGCTATACAAATACCGCATCTATCATATTGCCCCGGCGTCGCGGCATCCGCCACGAGAGATTGATAAATTACTCCCTTAACCGCCTGTTTATGTCCTAAGGACAGTCTAGGAAACCTTGAGGTAAGACATTCACTAATTCGCCTTTCTATTAGGGGATAATCGCTTACACAAAGCGGGGAGGGCGACATCTTGCGCTCACGAATAGCACTGTGCAAACGATTTAACCGAACATAGAAATCATTTTAAATTCCGAATTGTAGGACTTTTTGAAATTCAATTTTCATCTTTTGGGACCCCTTTTGGAAAAAAAATTAGCATAATGCAACGAGTGTTTAGAGCGCTATCATAAAACTTAATTTTGCTCTGCTTTCCAATGTGGAAATTCCATAATGTATGAAAAGAATTAGTCCTCATGCTTCGAATTTGTTTGAAACATTCTCGCCTGTGTGTCTAATAATAAACACAGCGACCATCCATAGTTCTTCGAATTAGGCCTTACAAAATCTTGCATTGTGCTGTATGTGTACCTCATCCTTCATATTGGCCCGGGCATCCGTCTCCTTGGGCCTGACAAATCACCCCGTTAGCCGCTGTTTGTGTCGGGCCCTTCCGGACATTCTAGAAATCTTTTAGGGCTACCTACTACTATTACTTGAGCTAGGTCCTTAAAGAACTCAATATAAGACGAACACACGATATAAAATTGAGAAATTCAAATTGAAAATAAAACGTGGAGTTACATACGGAAACGACGTATTTTTAGGCACATAATAGCATATAAGCATAGACCATTTTCCTAAAACTTTTCTGATAGTAGGTACATACTGCTCGACGTCTTGGCTGCGTTATATTTGTGTTGGTTCGGGAATCGAACCCGAGACCCTTGCGTCTCAACCGGCGCTCAAACCATTACGCTAAACAGGTCGTCATATGAATGAAATCTATACCTTTTCTTTTGGCTTATCAGAGTCACAAGCCTGGGTTGAAGGCGAAAAGTGTCATGGCCCAGGATCAGAATACGACATTGGACTGGCTCAAATCCGCTGAACAACTTTTTAGGCTAGCCACGATTCTTAAGAGCTGATAGCCAATCTTCAACCATCAAGCGGCACTTCAAGAAGAGACCGGCCACAAAGGTTCAACAGAGGTTCTATGCCCCATACTCTCTCAAGTAGTTGTTGAGGCAATGATATTATTACCGTCTCTTTTGATGTCACTCAGGTTCCACAACAAAAGGCGAGTAGCTAGCACTTCGGATTTGGTGAGCCATGTCAATTCGGTGAATTGTGAAATGTCAATAGTACCTTTGTTTATTGAAGCGTAATATCGAGTTTGTGTTTGCCCTGTGGCATTCCTGTGTTTGCTTATCTAAAATGATTTATGGCGTTATAGGTATTCTAGAATTTCTGTTTCAGTAAATATTTACGATTATAGTACTGTACTGTTAAATGTTTCTACCTATTAGTTTTAATACACGACTCTTGACTGACTTGAATTAAAATGTTTCGAAATTAACTCAAATGTTTTGCTTTTCATGATAAGTCTATTTTTTTTAAATGTAGGTATGACGAAAAAAAAAGCACAAAATTCTTTATAATAAGACTAGTGGCCCGCCCTCACTTCGCATCGGGACCGTAATTAAATAAATAAATAAATAATATTTCACTACATCACATACATTGATCTGACTCTGAGATAGGTAGCTGAAGCACCTGTGTTACAGATATCAGAACCAACAGTGGGATTACAAATATATACATATAATACTTTTCTTTTGTAAATACATACTTATAATACATAGAAAACACCCAGACCAATACAAACAGACATGTTCATGCACACAAATGTTTGTACTGTGCGGGGATCGAACCCGCAACCCTTGGTCCAGACGCAGCATTCACTACCACTGAACCAACCGGGTCGCCATTCAGAAATGGACGAATAGATGGCGCTGTGCTAAATTACATCGCGCAAGCGTTTCGTGTTTTCGGTTTACCTATAAGCCTTGTCGTTGTCTATAGAAGTTATCTCTTTACAAATAGTATAGATCGGTTTTTGCTGAAATGAGATATCATAAGATCTGGGTTTCCTTCTCAGATCATACAATTATATTTCTTACGATCTCCTTAGATCAAGCTACTCCAGCGATATAAATGTAAACTATCGTTAGTTTTTTATTTACAGGTGATATCTTCGTCCTGGTGTTCGCGATGGATAGCCGCGAATCCTTCGAGGAGGTGATCCGGCTCCGCGAGCAGATCCTGGAGACGAAGGCTAGCGCGCAAAGCGGCGGCAGCCGGGGGCGGCGGCAGGCCCCTCGGGTCCCCATGGCGATAGCTGGCAACAAGTGCGACAGAGACCTCAAGTAAGTAAAGTATAGTAAAGTATCAGCCTATAAACTGTCCCACTGCAGGGCAAAAACACAAAATAATTACACACAGAAGGTAGACTCAGCCTGATTTTGAATTTAGAAGAGTTCGTTGACATATGCTAGGGTTGTTGCCCGGCATGAGTACATAAGCGCGCGGCCTCTACCACAGACCTCGACAGTTCGACAATCTTATGTCATAGGCTTAATGTGGTTAAAAAGGCGTATTTCCCCGTTTGTGCGCATGCGTGAGTACATGACACGTTTTTAGCTCTTAGTGGGCAGTCTACTTTCTGTGTGTAATTATTTTGTGGCAAAAGCCTCCATCATAGAAATCAAGTCATCGCTACTATGATGGGATTAGGCTTAATTACCACGAATGCCTAACAAACCGGAGCTATGTTCAAAAAAATCGAAATACACTTTTTACTCGATCCGGGAATCGAACCGATTAATTGTACCTACTTTTAAAAAAAGTGGTCTAGCGGTTTAAGTACCTACCGGGTAAGTAAAGTGCCGGGTTTAATTCCCGGGTCGAGCAAAAAGTATTTTTAGATTTTTCGAACATTGCTCGGGTTTGTGATCACCAATCCGCATTAGGCAAGCGTGGTGATTAAGCTAAACCCATGATGGGTTAGCTTAATAAGGGCAGCTATGTCTTGATTTCTATTATGGAGGCATTTGTCCTGCAACAGCACAAGTCTCTAGGGAGATCTAGTGGAAAATAATTCTCTTAAAGTTCTATGCAACTGTTTTGAGTTCACGAGGCAGAGATGACTTTTAACAAAAGTCGGTTTTGCAAAGAGTAAATTAACTGTACCTTTAGGGAAAAGTCTTTGTAATGCTGTTGCCGCTATGGTATCTTACGGTATTGTCCACTGAGCAAATTACGGGCAAAGGAAAATGACGTCAAGATTTTTCAGTCAAGGGTTAAGTGTTCTTGAATGTTTTTTACGTTTCTGTCGAGAAATAAGTATGCTTGAATGCTTAGATACTTTATCGTCGAGAAACTCATGAATTGATTTTAATAATGTTCGGAGGACAAAATATAATGTTTTTCTTGGAAAAAACAAAACGGTCCATTGAGTTTTTATGCCTACGGGAGTGGAATGTCAAATGAAACAGGAAACAATTGAGCTTCGAAATCCAAAATTCCAAATATAAATGTCGAGCAATAACTGAATATGGAGTTACATGGTAGTCGGATAGTAGTAGCTGTATTTTTCTCTCAGCGTTAATAATATCAACACATACAGGCAATATCGGATTCTAAAGTGGACAATTACGTGTATTTTGTGCGAAAATTGCTTGAGCTTTTCCATTTTGCGCCAGACGACCTCAATTTGCTGTCCATTGTTACGCGCAGTATCATGTAACTACAGTCGGGATAAAAGCTGATGCACGCACACATATTGGAAGTATTGCTGTTGACTCGTATTTTCCTTAGAGACCCCTTTTATTGCATCTCTTAACCTCATTTCCGTATAATTTAATAACGTCGTCGGTTTAAAATGTACTTAATTTTGAACATTCAACGTTGAAAATTAGTTGGATGTTCCATTTGCTTACTTGAAGCTTGAAATTTCAGATATGTTAAACGTAGAGTTAGTACATTTTAGAGGAATTAGGATAAACGAAAGTGGTATATGGATCTAAATAAAATCTACTTAAGACAAACCTAAACTATTAGGTACTACTTGTATATTAGTACCAGGATTGATTCAAATTTATTAATTTGGGTCAATCCTGGATCAATTTGGAATTTATTATTCTCACATCTCACACATTGACCTTACTCCGTAATAAATTCAATCCATTAGGTTGCAATGTTTACACCTTTTGTACGTGCATTATTTGCTATGTAATTAAGATACTTTTTTCAGTCAGCCACACTTCAGGCTACCACAACCTGTCAAATTTTCTCAATTGATATTCAACCTTATGTGTATGACAGTAAGATGAGAGTTGATTGAAGAAATTTGACAGTCTTGTATATTTGAATTTGACATTCCAACGTTACTAATTCAGATGTTCTTTCTACAGAACTGTCTTACCTGAAGAGGCGGCTGCATACTGCACAACGCAGGACTCGGCTTGCGTCTTCGTCGAAACCTCAGCAAAGAAGAACTACCGCGTCGACGACCTCTTCTACGAGCTGTTTGTCGTCGCCAACCTTCCCCTAGAAATGGCCCCCAACCACCACAAAAGAGTCAGCACAGCCTTCGGCAGCCCGTGCACACTCCCCCCTACGGGCAGCCAAAGCAGTAGAAGTAAGAAATGTACCCTCTCGATCAAAAGAAGATTGTCAGATGCCTGCGGCGTCGTCGCCCCCAATGTTAGGAGGCCCAGCATCAGGACAGACCTGATGATCATGAGAACAAAGACTTGTGCCAAAGGAGACAGCGATAGCGCCAGCGGCAGCCCCAAGCTCACCCTCAACAGGCTGGTCGGCAGTAGAGCCAACCCACCAAACGACAAACGATCGTGTACTATCCAGTGATATTCAAAGAAACTTGAACTGTTTAAACTTGTAGTATGGTTCCGAGACGAGGACAGTATGTTCGAGATAGGTTTTTTAATGTGATAGCTGGCAGACGAACAGGCGAATCACCTAATGGTAAGCGATTGCCGTCGCCCATAGACACCCGTAACACTAAGTGGAGACACAAATGCGCTACCAACATTTTGACCACTCACTCGGCGAAACATAGCGCAGGCTTTTCATGCCGGTCTTCTGTGAGACTGTGGTATTACTCCGGTCGACCCGGCCCATTCATGCCGAAGCGTGGCGCTCCCGCTGTTAAAAGGTGCTATAAACATCGGAAAATTAAAGGAAAAAAATGTCTTCTCAAACTCGGAAGTAATGGACAAGTTAAATGCCCCATTAGTATTAAATTAAGAGTACTTTATGGAGTCAATCAAACAAATTGCTACAATTTACACAATTTCCCGAGTTTTCTCGGAACCGACAACAGAACATTCAATTTATACTTAAATGTAATGTAAAATAAAGCAATACCCAGTACAAACCGAGGTATTGTTGAAGGATTTAATGAGGTTCGGGATGTTTGCCTTGTTGCACGAAGGATTAGGCGTGTTATACTATGACGTAAGTATGTTGTCGAGCTTGGAATGTGCTATGTAAAGATATGTTTAATCTATAATATACGTTACTCCGTTTCCAAGTGTTGTTTTTGCCTCCTAAGCTCTTTTCTCGTCACGTCGCTGCTGTGTGTTGATATCTGCGTAACGAAATTGTAATATCATTGTTGAAATGGGACCAAAGTATCAAAATTGCGCTCATTTCTTTATCTACTGTTTGAAATACGAAATATTCTATTGTATAAATCTATCTTTAAATATTTATTTGACTGTTAACAAATGGTGTTTCGATTTTATCATGCGTTGAGAGATTTATTTGTTTTCGTTACATTGAGTCCTAAATGCCAATGTATCTAAATGGTTATTTATATCTGTCTATACTTAACAGTATATCTTTTTGTATCTACCCTTTTATCTCTTATACCTTCATGTCTGTAATGCTATTAAACGATTGTTTTTATTAAAGCTTGCTTGTTTTAATAATGGCGGGCAATTCTCGTGCACTCGACATTAAAGTCGAATTAGAAATTAGTATGTATAAAATCTCTAAATTAGACTTCAATGTTGAATGCACGAAAATTGCCCGTCTGATCTGAGACTTCGGTACCTGCCTTCCTTTTATGGCATTGTTTAAAATCTAGGTACCTAAATACGTACGATATTGAGTTTACGTAGATTCCTTAATTTATAGGGTTCATTTAAAAAGTTTAAATAGTCTTAATTAATATTAAAAGTCAGAAGGTTTAATAAAAACTTTATGACGATTCGTTAAATCTCCTAAGTTATGGACGAAGTTATTTCTGTGTTATAGGAAAAGTTTTTATTGTACCTACAGTGCGACAAGTCTGCTGAGGCCAATACTTTTTAAATAAAAACTGGCAAATGAACAGACGTATCACCTGATGGTAGGCATTTGCGGCCGTTCATGGACACCACTGAAGTCACAAGTGCGCTGACAACCTTTAAAAGTTTTATCGATGTAAGTACATAGTTTTTGATCTAAGCATGAGAATCGGGGGCCACATAGGACCTATGGTACCCCTTTCCACTCAGTATAATACAACTATATCAGTAACTGTAATGACTAATGGTATAACGACTGCCCACAATTGTTCGGGAGCCAAGCTTTATCCTTGCATTCGAAAATCTCGAGTCAATCCATCGGTAAACAAATCGCGAACCTTTGAATTGATCCAAGTTTTGCGATCCCGGATTTAACTAATGTAAGTAGAATTATGTGAATATTTACCTACATATTTTTATCAAATATTTGAGTATTGAATATAACTACAATGTTTTTATGGTGCTCTGTAGTTTGTTTTACAGCAGTCGATTGTTTTGATAATAAAATCAAATTTGAAATAGATCTCTAACCAATCATGACACCTTCACGACTTGGTTATCAATTTAGAGGTCCGGAACAAAAGAAAAAGCGCTAATGTTTTCCCGGCCTCCTCAATATCGTAGCGACACCCCCAATAAATATCTGAGGCACAAAAGTTGTACAGCTGTTTTAGGGTTCCTCGTAGTGGAATGTGTAACGTAAGATCCGCCGCCGAGCCGCGTCACCACTACGTCACAGCCTTGCTGCTACGACACGTAGCATTCCGCTGCTACGACAGATTTCGTAGCAGTGGTGGATGGAGCGGGAATCGTCTTAGCGCCCAAGGCAGTGGATGACGTCCATACAGCATCAGTGTCGAACTGAAATATAGGTACAGGGTGTCTGTGAACATTTACATCCCTTTAACCACGTGTTCTACCAACCATTCTGAACAACATTTTGTTCTGTGACTTTTGAAAAATTCGGCATACAAAAACTAATTCATCTTCCATGACAAAGTCTTGTCAAGTAACTTGGTTATGTTTGTATGGGGGAGTCAAAAAATTTTGATTAATTTCCGGATAGTGAAATGTTCACAGAGAAAATTACTATATACTACAGTATATTCCTACCTAAGATATTATTGACGAGCAATAAAATTGCTGTCGTAAACTGCATTAATTTGTGGTTTATATGACAGTAGACATAAAGTGATTTCTAATTGCTTTGCTATAAACGAGAAACATAAAATAAGATTAACGATACAATGTTATGTAAGCAAGCTAAGTCTACGATCACGAAGTGACCTTAACTAAGATCTTATACTTATGATTTAGTAAACAACGCTGACTTTTATTTACTACTGGCCTTCCTTCACTTTATCTTGGAGTTAATTTCCTATTTGTTCCAATTTAGACCAATAGATGGAGTTGGATGTCAATTACATAGCCCAAGTGTTTCGCCTTTTCGGTATACCTTTATGCCTTGCCGTGGTCTATTGAGTATACTTATATGTTTATAAATACGAGTAGTAAGTACGTAAGTATAAACTAATATTACTGTATGACTATATTGCATTTTGGTTTTAAAAATTGTTATAGAGATTGGTAACTTATATTAGTAATCCAAGATAGTTTCTAAATTTAAAAACTGGAATAGACGAGATCCTTGTGAGAACATGATGATGTAGGGATCATCATCATCAGCAACCCACGCTCGTCCACTGCTGGACATAGGTCTCCCCCAATGCACGCCACCGCTCCCGATTTTCGGCCACTCTCATCCAGCTCACTCCAGCCAGCCTTCGAATGTCGTCATCCCATCTTGTAGCAGGGCGTCCAACACTATGTTTACCGAGTCGCGGTCTCCACTCAAGGACTTTATAGCTCCAACGGTTGTCAGTTCTGCGGCTAATGTGACCAGCCCACTGCCACTTCAGTTTGCTGATTCGGTGGGCTATGTCGGTGACTCTGGTTCTCTGTCTGTCTGTGGATGATGTAGGGATAACCTTACAATGTTGTCTCTACTGAACCCTTTTGCTGTTGTTTTCCAACACACGCTTGACCAAGTTTTTATTGTCTTTTCGAGAATAGGTACCTCCCGAGGCTCGGGGTCGCACATTATTTTTGCCCGAAAAGATATTTCTTCGTTTATTTCTTTCATACAATGCTAGTATGTACAGGTATTGTTCTTTAGTTAGCCTATAAACAAGAACCTTCATTAACAGTGGTCTAATTAAGAACTCTAGTATGAGTAGTTAAGCAGGCTAGTCTGTCTGTGTAGGTACTTAGGTAACTTTTTAGTATAATGTAGGTAGCTACTAACATAGGTAGGTAGCTCTATATTCTCTTTCTCTCGCTCTATATAAGTATGTAGCAGCATAAAATAGGTAGGTACGGTTGAGGTCAAAAAGTGTTTACCACTTTTGAGATTTGATTATTACATATCACACTTTTTACACTAAAGTCCAAAATGCCAATCAAGTTACATACCTATTACCTTTTTTAAAGTAAATATAAAAAAAGACACGTAAAGAGGATACAACACAGAAGAAAGCCATAAAAAAACCTAATTTCTTTGAAATGACATGACATTTGTCATTGACTGAGGGCGCTGGCTGTCAGCTGTCATATCATTAAAAAGACACCTTATCTATGATCAATATTATGTAATAGACAATTAGAACTTATCACCTACATGTGTAGTGCGATTATGACCCTTAAGGTGGTAAACACTTTTTGACCACGACCGTACATCAAAGTTAGTTACATGGGTATTAAACCTATTTTAATACTGCATCTGATCGTGTGAGATGTGTTATCATTATTTGAGGAAGCATTAATACGTAGGTATTAATGCTTCCGAAGTACCTGATTAAACTTTTAAATTAAAATCCAACTAAGTGCTTCAGGATGTTAGTCCTTGTTAATTTTATAATACCAGGAGAGCAAAATATAAATGGAAGTAGGTGCTTAAGCTAGACCACTTAGCTATAATGGTCAAAATGCTCACTTTTATCATAATAAGTAGTTTTATAAGAGCATTGGAGTGCCACAATAGGGTTTTTTTTTTTACATTTCTTTCGAGTGCATTGCTCATGTACGAGTACGAGTAAAATATAGATGTCACTTTTTTTTTATAGGATAGGGGGCAGACGAGCAGACGGATCACCTGATGTTAAGCGATTACCGTCGCCCATGAACACCTGCAACTCCAGGGGCTTCACAAGTGCGCTGCCGGCCTTTCAGAGCGAGATATGCCCTTTTCTTGAACTTTGGACATTTTTTCTACATTGACCCAAGTCTGGGTGTGTTGGGAGCTTAGAGCATTTAATGGTCTAAGGTTGGGAGGCTATCGTCAGCTAATACTCATAGCATTTTTTTTAGATAGGTAGTAGACAAACAAAGAGGTCATTTAATGATAAGCGATTAAAGTTGTCAGTTGAAATTATTATAGAGACCATGCAACAGTGGAGTCACAAGTTCCCTGTTAAAGCTTGAAAAAAGAAAAGCTGGCAAACCTTTTCTGCAGACAGTAGGTAGGACCATTTCTTAATAAGTATTGGTATAAGGTAAGCATAGTAACAACCAAAAACAGTTAAGTTATCGTACAGATTCTAATATAATTAGGTCGAATTTTGCATGTACACTGTACAGTCGTCTGCAATAAAAAGTAAACACCTCGACTCTTATGCCAGACCTACAGGGTTCATATTTGAATGACGTTGTATACTTATTAGTGCACGTGACTGCACTTACGAGGTGCTTTGAATTTCGCATGCAGTCTGAAAGAAATATGTTTCCCTAGCCTTTAGAAAATGTTCTGCTCGTACTCCTGGTTGTTATTTTACAGTGGTCTTAATCAGATCCATCAGAGGGCCTTATGCTGTTGAAAATATAACATTAAAGCTTAATAGCCTTCGCCAAACGAAAAAAGAGATTTATGTACCAGAGAGAATCTTTAGTACCTAACGAACTTAAGTAACTAGGCACAGTAAGCAACAGAAATCACTATACACTCCAAGTGTTCAATGAGAAGTTAAAGGTTTAAACTTTCAAACAGTAGTTGACTGTTATGATAGCATTTATTTCAGCGCTCAGCGATTCACAAATTTTTAGCAGTCGATATTCATTAATTTCATTAATAAGGGTCTATATTTTTGAAGTCACAAATAAGGCTTAATTAATGTCTCAGAGCGTGGACGTTAGACATATTTTTGACGATTGAAACGTATAGGTTTAAAGGACACCTTGCCCGCTCAGGTATATCTGTTGCTGACTGTACCTACTAAATACCTAGTACGAGTACTAAGCTACGACCGGTTAGATTAGTTAGAAGTCTTTAATAGTAGGAACAATTTTGCTGGGACCAAACGTGAGGCTTCCAAGAAACAATAAGCGATCGAGGCTTCAACGAAACTCCGTAATGATCCGCACACGAGCAAAGTGTTCTGCAATCAACATGCCATTCTGTGCTTAACGGAAGGAAAAAACAAATTTGCGCTTTGCATGTGAGATTCCAGAGAATTACGTTCGTTTGAAGTATTTCATCTCAGCAATACATTTATCATTTCAATTAAATGAAATGTCGAACTAAGTACCTAAGTATATTTGTTTTAATGAGGTAGGGCCACGCAAACTAGTCTCCTCATGGTACGTCGTTTACCATTACCGTCGCCCATTAGACACCCGCAACACTAGAAGAGTCACAAATGCACCTGATCTTTTCATTAAGGTTTGAAGGTCGCTCTGATCCAAAAATCCTTTTTAATATCGCTGTAAGTTTTTGTCTGTTTATTTTAAACATTTGATAAGAGTTCCCCCTTAAGACCAAATCAATTTAATAAGTCATAACCAATACCGACTGTGCTCTCTAATATTGTTTGTCTATTTTTGAACTGTTCGTTATATTTTTTATTAAAATATTCAGTTTACACGTTTCTAAATTAAGTCTTCTTAATAACTGTTTTATTTGAAAAATATCGTTTTATTATTAATATCTTCGTTAGCTTTGATGTTTCAATCCTACATAAGCAGTAAAGAGAAAATTACAAAATTGACCGACCCAATGACTTTGGTTAGAAGCCTTCTTAGCGCTTACAGATACTGTTCATGGGTTTGATTCCCAACCTGGAGCAACATTCGTTTGATGAACTGTTATTGTAGAAATCTTATGCTGTATTTTATGTTGGGTGGTCCTTAAATAAATATACAGACAAGTTGAGCTTAGCCTTAGTAGTAGGTAGATTTATTAAAAAATATCTACTTATTATATCGCATCGCTATACTTCTCACAGGAGATATCTCAAACTTAACGATATTTACCCAGTGATAGTTTTAGTCGTAAATATTATGTAAATTATTTGCTAAGCGCCCATAAAGGACTCGATTATGTTTCAAGCACGTGGTAGTACATAATCTAGCGATTTATGGGTCGTTTCCCGACTTGCTGGGGACGGAATAGCTCAGTCAACACATATTTTAAGTCAACCCGCACTTTATTATAACTCTTTAGAGCTGGTCCAGATGGCGCGTGTTACCCGTGCGTTTTACTCGCGATTTGTAATTCATTGAAAAGAGTGACTATAAGTACTCTGGTTTTTAATCATGTGGAGCAAAATGACAGATGTCAATGTGTCATCCCAATACGTTATCACTCAATTTGACCGATGCAAAATGTCAAAATGTATAGAAACTCGACAATTGCATCTGTCAGTTTACTCCACATGATTAAAAACCAGAGTATAAATACTGAGTTTCTTGCTGATTCTTCTCGGTAGAAATTGACTTTCCGAATCAGCGGTAGCTAACATAATATTTGTCATAAATGTTCTATAAGGACTTAAATTGAATAAAGAATATTTCAATTTCTATTTCTATTGCTCTATACGTTCTGTGCCGTGTTTACAGAGCTTCTTACTATAGAGCAATGAATAACAAATAACGTGTAAAGGCGCGAGTAAAGCGCGTCACTTGGACAAGCTCTTACACACGTATGTCCCTATGTACGTTTAAAGGGCTGAGCCTTTATCTTCTATTCTATACTATTTATAAAGAGATAAATTATATAGACAACGACAAGGCTTATAGGTAAACGAAAACACGAAACGCTTGCGCGATGTAATTATACACAGCGCCATCTATTGGTTCATTTCGGAATTCCGGTCCCGAAGCGAAGTGAGGGCGGGCCACTAGTAATATAGATAAAAGTATGAAACACCGACTAGTTTTATTAGTTCTCGTGGAAACAATCGTGCCGTAGTGTCACCTGAGTAAGTGATTACCGTCGGATTTGAACATCTGAGAGATGTCCACGAGGAACCTTCTTTAACCTTAGTTTTTTAAAACAAATTTATGTTAGGACAAGTTGTTACAACAAATTCATGATGCATAAAATTGGTTTTCTGTTACGTTTTCTGAATTTACGTAATCTAGCTTATCCTTTTAAGGTCAATACTCGTAGGTACTACTTTTAAGAATTATAATCTCTTACTTACTGAAGTAGAGGTAGGTAAACAGTACTTATCTACTTAAAATATTTCCTCAAGTTTAATGGAAAGTGAAACAAAGCCGGTGCCTTTCATTTATTGAAGAATCATACCCCTGGGATTAACTTTTTGAAAGAATAATTCTTGGTAGTAGAACTTTTCCATAAGAATCAATTCTAGCTTCTAATACAGGGTTTATCGGTCAACAAACACTTTATATTTTTAACGTTTGTTCCAACAATATTTTTTATCAAAGTTTTCAAGAATCTAACGATGTGAAAAATCTGCAAAATACGTAGGCTCGTTTATAATGATCAACTTACTTATATTCCTAATTACTACAAGTCCATTCGGAATATGTTGGTTTCCCTGATCTGGAAAAAGTAAGTGGTACTGCCACTGCCTGCTTAGGTGAGTGGACCGCGTACAGGAAGTCCCACACAAGGTAGACCGACGATCTAGTGAAGGTCGCGGGAATTACTTGGATGCGGGTGGCACAGGACCGATCTGAGTGGAGAACATGGGGGGGGGGGGGGGGGGGGGGTATGTTCAGCAGTTGAAATTATGATGAGGACCTGCTTAATATAGGTAATAATTTTTTTTTCACTTCGGATCACCTGACGCCCTTTCCCCCCAATCGGGCTTCGAGTGCCCACTCACTTGACGAAAAAACAGCGCAAGCGCTGCTTCACGCTGTCATGTAGGGCCGTGGTATAAGTTATTTTAGCAGACGAGCAGGCGCATCACCTGATGGTAAGCATTTGCCCCTAGCCATAGCACTAGTAAAGTTAAAAGTGTGCTGCTAACCTTATAACCCTTTCCCCCGATTGTCTTCTATGAGGCCGTGATATCATTACGATCGTGCCCATTTATGCTCGTGGTTTGGCATATTAGAGTCGAACCCATAAAAATCTCTTGAAGGTTTTTAGACATTTGAAGAATAAATGGGTATAATACGGTACTCGAATAAATAGATTGAACTTGTCTGATAAATCTGGCAAATCCGAATTCAATACCTATTCTTACGATTTATATGGAATTGTATCATTACCATGATACAATCGTGGCAAACGTTGCCCTGTAACGACGTATGCGATCAATTCGTGTCGGTGGTTGATTTATTGCCCATCTCTAATCTTTACTACGAAGACATACCTGACCTGTATCAGGGAATAACAATATACGCTAAACATTGCCTACATCGCTTGCTGCAGAATACATTGAACGTTATCCAGCGAGACATCTGCGTCACCTCTGTGTAAACCTGTCGATGTATTAAGAAGTTTCTTAGAAAGACATTTTAGGGATACGGAGGGTTAATGAGACAGGAATCGAGTGGATTGTGAACACCTATACTCGACATTTCGGATGATGCTAATAACTCTGAGATCGAAGGAGAACTTTGTCAGCTATTTCAAGTGCTCAACTCCCGAACTTACAACGTCCTAATTTACAGGGTTAAATAGTAAACGTATACATTTTATTAACCACGTCTTGCAACCAACCATTCTGATCAACATTTGTTCTATCGTTACACTCAGTATTTTAGTGAATTCCTACCTACTTACTTTGTAATACCGTGTCGACTATTTACCTACTTAAGACGTACTTACCTACTTAGGTATTGGATCATTACTCTCGGATCACTTTTTGTTTGAAAACCTTTTTGCCTGAACCATTCGTTCCTCGCAATATCAATGCATTTTATTTGCTCCCTCACTGGAACCTAGATCAGTTTTCGAAATGGTAGTTGTTGTTAAGACTCCAGGATAGTTGTAGTGCTTTGGGTATTCGAGATAGGGTTGAGGGTTTCGGTTTATCTACCTTGCGTTATTGCGATTCACTCTTCCATAATGTTACCATATAGTAATAATATAGTACCTGTTTTTTAAATTTCAGTAATTCCCAAGATTTAAGACTTTTCAAAAAATTAAGTACTTACCTACTTAGGTATTGGATCATTACTCTCGGATCACTTTTTGTTTGAAAACCTTTTTGCCTGAACCATTCGTTCCTCGCAATATCAATGCATTTTATTTGCTCCCTCACTGGAACCTAGATCAGTTTTCGAAATGGTAGTTGTTGTTAAGACTCCAGGATAGTTGTAGTGCTTTGGGTATTCGAGATAGGGTTGAGGGTTTCGGTTTATCTACCTTGCGTTATTGCGATTCACTCTTCCATAATGTTACCATATAGTAATAATATAGTACCTGTTTTTTAAATTTCAGTAATTCCCAAGATTTAAGACTTTTCAAAAAATTAAGTACTTACCTACTTAGGTATTGGATCATTACTCTCGGATCACTTTTTGTTTGAAAACCTTTTTGCCTGAACCATTCGTTCCTCGCAATATCAATGAGTTTATTGCTTCCCAAAACAACAAGATGGTAGGATTCATAATGTCGGTCATAACCGTATTTTTCTTAAACTAAATCGCTAAAACGCTAAAACGAATTTGAATGAACTCAAATATGAAAATAAATCTTATTTGCTGCTAATGAACCCTTCATGGGCAAGTCCGACTAGCACTTGACCGTTATAAATTGGCAGACGAGCAAACGGTTGACCTGATGGTAAGCATTTGCCCCTAGCCATAGCACTAGTAAAGTTAAAAGTGTGCTGCTAACCTTATAACCCTTTCCCCCCGATTGTCTTCTATGAGGCCGTGATATCATTACGATCGTGCCCATTTATGCTCGTGGTTTGGCATATTAGAGTCGAACCCATAAAAATCTCTTGAAGGTTTTTAGACATTTGAAGAATAAATGGGTATAATACGGTACTCGAATAAATAGATTGAACTTGTCTGATAAATCTGGCAAATCCGAATTCAATACCTATTCTTACGATTTATATGGAATTGTATCATTACCATGATACAATCGTGGCAAACGTTGCCCTGTAACGACGTATGCGATCAATTCGTGTCGGTGGTTGATTTATTGCCCATCTCTAATCTTTACTACGAAGACATACCTGACCTGTATCAGGGAATAACAATATACGCTAAACATTGCCTACATCGCTTGCTACAGAATACATTGAACGTTATCCAGCGAGACCATCTGCGTCACCTCTGTGTAAACCTGTCGATGTATTAAGAAGTTTTTTAGAAAGACATTTTAGGGATACGGAGGGTTAATGAGACAGGAATCGAGTGGATTGTGAACACCTATACTCGACATTTCGGATGATGCTAATAACTCTGAGATCGAAGGAGAACTTTGTCAAGCTATTTCAAGTGCTCAACTCCCGAACTTACAACGTCCTAATTTACAGGGTTAAATAGATAAACGTATACATTTTATTAAGCACGTCTTGCAACCAACCATTCTGATCAACATTAAAATTGTTCTATCGTTACACTCAGTATTTTAGTGAATTCCTACCTACTTACTTTGTAATACCGTGTCGACTATTTACCTACTTAAGACGTACTTACCTACTTAGGTATTGGATCATTACTCTCGGATCACTTTTTGTTTGAAAACCTTTTTTGCCTGAACCATTCGTTCCTCGCAATATCAATGTATTTTATTTGCTCCCTCACTGGAACCTAGATCAGTTTTCGAATTCGAAATGGTAGTTGTTGTTAAGACTCCAGGATAGTTGTAGTGCTTTGGGTATTCGAGATAGGGTTGAGGGTTTCGGTTTATCTACCTTGTGCGTTATTGCGATTCACTCTTCCATAATGTTACCATATAGTAATAATATAGTACCTGTTTTTTAAATTTCAGTAATTCCCAAGATTTAAGACTATTTCAAAAAATTAAGCACTTACCTACTTATCCACATGATGGAATGTGTCCGGTGACCACCTTTCGATCCATGAAGTCGATCAATTTTTAAGACAAATCTATTGACAATTTTTATTATCATTGTTCTTAAATGGCGGTAATGTCTTGGATTAAATTTAACAAGCATGTGGACAATAAGTTGACAATAACAAACTTATCTTAAACTTATCATAAAAATCTTAAAAAATGTAAAGAGTCGAATAAAAAAGGTCATTTCACCTTTTTTATTGTTAAAATTAAATTTTTCACTGTTTGCCTAATTAGATGCACGCATTACATAAAAACTTATGTTACATAACGTAACTTACGTATGACCTAAGCTGCAAGTCAAAGAGCCTAAGAGTGAAGAAAATTCTAGAAATAAACAACAATGGATCAGATTTTTTCCCAACGCTTTCGCTCGGCAATTTGATTTTTTATCTGGTAACCCTACTCCCTATCTTATTACCAAATAGGGTTACGCAATTTTCCTATAGTATATGGAAATGTGAAAGGATTTTTACAACCTTTTATCTCAGATGTTTTTGCGAAGTTGTTGATGCAAACCACTATTTAGAGGTTTTATATGTACTTAGTGTTCGTACTTACTATTTGTATCTATTCTTCTTTCCATTTTAACCTTTTTTTTAGAACTTACATTAATTCAATATTGACTTTCGGTTAGCTGGGAATATGTTCGCAATAAATCTATACTATCTATAAAGGGATAACTTCTATAGACAACGACAAGGCTTATAGGTAAACGGATAACACGAAACGCTTGCGCGATGTAATTTAGCACAGCGCCATCTATTGGTTCATTTCTGAATTACGGTCCCGAAGCGAAGTGATGGCGGGCCCTAGTAACTTTGATAAAGAAGAATTTCGCAAAATCTTTATTAAACAACTAGTGGCCCGCCCTTACTTCGTTTCGGGACTCTAGCCGTGCCAATAGATGGCGCTGAGCGTCGTTTACTTCGCGCATGTGTTTCGTTTTTCGGTTTAACATAAGCCTTGTCGTTGTTCAGATTACCTCTTTATAAATAGTATAGATATAGATATTTCCTTAAACAAATGCTGAATGCCGTAATTAATTCCCACGAATGTTTGTATCTCCCGCAAACACTTTGCTACCTGCAATCACAAGATACAAAGAACAAACATTTACGAATAAGCCGACATTGGAAATTAGGAACATAATTCACCAAAATATCCTCTTAAGAGCAACAATTTACAAGCAAAATTAGCTGTAGAGATAATAATTTTGTAAACACGGGCTATTTCCTTTGTTAGGAAATGTCCTGTAATAGTCGGTATATTATCCACGTGCGTGCCTTTGTTTAATATCGCGTGGCTACTCAGTCACAGTAAAAAAGTATTTTTTAGTGTTATATTTTCAACTAGTTCTTTAAATTTTCGCGTTGCATTATAACTAATATTATTATAGACGGGAATTAACGCGACGTAATTTTTTAAGCACATAATTATGTACTTACTGCTTGACGTTTCGGCTGCGTTACCATAGCCGTGGTCACAAGCGAACTGGTGGTGCGCGGCGGCGTCTGCTGGGGCCCGGCTGTGGATCTTCCGATACCCTCACAGTTTCACTTATAAAACCCCGCTTGTGACCACGGCTGTTGTAACGCAGCCGAAACGTCATAAAAAATTTCGTCGCGTTAATTCCCGTCTATAATAATATTAGATATTTTCAACTAGCTTCCCACCTTGCAGCGTTACCCGCTCAGAGTAGAGCTTGTCCAGATGAGACGTTTTACTTGCGCGTTTGCCACGCTTGATGTTCATTGCTCTGAATTATAAGAAGCTGTACAAACAAACCAAAGAACATGCAGCAATGAACTACTGGAGCTCGACATGAGTGACTACGGCCTCACAGAAGACCGGCGGGATGGAGCGCTGCGTGTTTCGTTGAGTGAGTGAGGATACCGGATGCCCAATTGGGGTGGAAGGGAGTTATGACGTTGCTGATGTTGCAGGTATCTATGGGCGGCGGTAATCGCTTACCATCAGGCGATCCGTCTACTCATTAAATAATAAAACTTTTTATCAGCGAGATTGACGCTGCACTGATACTAAGGAAAACCTAAACATAAGTAGATATAATGCAGTTTATATGATACAAGTGGGCCACTTCCTTCCCTTCGTTTCGGGACTTTAGTTTTTCCTTGTACCCATAGATGGTGCTGGGCGTTAATTACATCGCGCATGAGTGATGCATACAACGCGTTTCGTTTTTTCGTTTTACATATACCTCACTTCGTTTTGGGACAGTAGTTTCTGACTGAACCAATAGATGGTGAGCGTCGATTATATCGCGCTGGTGTTTCCTGTTGTCGGTTTACCTATAAGCCTTGTTTTTGTCTAAAGAAGTTATCTCTTTATAAATAGTATAGGTATAGATTCTTAGGTAACGTATGCGTGAGAGAGATTTCCAGTGAGCTGAAACCACAATGAATGGTTACGGCCGAGTCGGTTTACATCTGAGCATAAATTTCCGGATGAGCAAGATGCATTCGGCATACATTCGGCGTCATGACTGTTCCCTATCGTTTGAATAGCCAAACGATCCAGAAAATTATGACGTATGCATTTATACGTCAGTTATAAATGACTTATTGGCGATCTCCACCAAAGTATAATTCACAATCGCGTTTAAAGATGTCGCTTCGGACCCCGGGGCACACCCGGGGTACGCTTTGACTCATAGTTTTAAAATTTCTTTATGTATGACGATTTGTAAGTGCTGTGTACAAGCCTATGCAAATAAAGAATATTTGACTTTGACTTTAACTTGACTCGGGAATCGGAAAGTCTTGTATGTACAATGAAGCGAGTACAGAAACAAGACAACTATACATATAGGAGACAGAATAACCCAAACAACTATTATTTTATGGTTGTTAAGTAAATCTAATTATTCCGTTAGTATAAATAGATTATAAGTATTTTGCTGTTTTTTTTATGTGATAGGTAGCAAACGAGCAGGCGGATTACCTGATGGTAAGCAATTGCCCGCCGCCCATGAGCCCACAAGTGCGCTGCTAACCTTTTATCCCCTTCCCCCCGATGGGCCTCCGGTACCCTCACTCACTCGGCGAAACACAGCACAGGAGCTGCTTCACGCCGGTTTTCTGTGAGGCAGTGCTGTTCTAATGATTTTGATATTAACATTTTATTTATTTATTTTATTCATGGTTACAAGATTCCGAAATTACACGGATCGTGCAGGCATTTTCGAGATATTTTCTCGCACAACCGAGCTAAGATAAAAATCTAAGAAAATCCAGAGGTGCCAATGCTGCTTCGACCACACTAATCAGTTCGTAAAGGCCTGATATAGTTGGCATGCGGAACACCGCATGCCAACTATTTCGGGCCTCGCTTTTCAGTGTATCTCGCTGTTAGTTACTCCGCTGTGGCTGCATTATTAATTCAAAAATAATAAGTCCTCCATCGCCCATTACGGTGACGAGTGGGGACGGAACATGTATTGTATATCCTTTGTCAACCCCCGGCTCACTTCCCTGGAGGCTTGCGTGGCTTTTAATTTTTTAGCAATTCTATTCATGATGGAACTCTGTTTATAGTGACTAGTATAGTACAGTTACGATTGTATACTACTTCATTAGTAAGTAAGCGTCGGATTTAGTGTAGTGGACTTGTACCCCCTTATTTCAATTACAAAAGGGAGACTAAAGTTAATCATGGTTTAAAAATATGCTGCTAGTTTAATAAAAGCCACAGCATCAGTTTTAGACCAAACTAACAATAGACATTTTGTAATTAGGGGGTTTAGTGATAAGGAATTTTTAAGGCCCCCAATTTTTGTGCTTGTGATATTTATCAAAAAAATACATACTTAAGTATATCGAAAATAAAACATTAACGTCCGGACAGCAAACACAATGGAAAATCAATTGTTTTATGCCTTTTAAAAGCCTAATAAAAAAAAAACAAAAAAAATACTATATATTATATTATATATATATATCTATATATATAATTATATTATATTATATATATATATATAATATATATTCAGCGAAATGATTAAAAAACACAACAGCGAAACAGTACTATAAATAGTCTGACATGACCATGACTTGTATCAAATAGCAAGTCTCAATACTTACACAATTATTAAAACAAATACATGGGAAAAAAAATAAAAAAAAATAAAAAGGCTTATGCTGACGACGTTTATATAGAAAATCGTATTTCATATTTGATGTCCTGATCAGATATTAAATCAATAAATAGTTCCACGCCTTTGACAGGAACAAAAGCAAGTATAAGTAAGTTAC
This sequence comes from Cnaphalocrocis medinalis, assembly GCA_014851415.1. Classification (NCBI taxonomy): domain Eukaryota; kingdom Metazoa; phylum Arthropoda; class Insecta; order Lepidoptera; family Crambidae; genus Cnaphalocrocis; species Cnaphalocrocis medinalis. The sequence goes on along the minus strand of CM026287.1, from coordinate 4,711,097 downwards.
ATTGTTTATTGTCCCAAACTCCATTCGCTATACCGCCGTGCTCAAATCGAGTTACGTGTTAAAAGCTCTCAAATTGGATTCTAAGTCGCTTAGCTCATTGGCGCCGATCGCGGCGGAAATGGAGTCTATACAACAATACAAGAGGTAGCTAACGTTACCGCAATATAATATTATACGTACCTATGTATAAGATATAGGTTATATCTTATACTATGGGCAGGGCTGTCACTACGTTAATATATTGATCGTTTTTTTATTTACGCGGGATTTTTCCGCAATTAGCCATCGAATGCCAGTTCGCGTGTGGAGGGACAGTGTTTACCATCCATACTTAATATTATAAATGCGAAAGTAACTCTGTCTGTCTGTCTGTCTATCTGTTACTCTTGCACGCCAAAACTACTCAACGGATTTAAATGAAATTTGGTATACAGATAATCTAGACCCTGAGAAAGAAACATAGGCTACTTTTTATTGCGAAAGGGGGTTGTAAGGGGTTTGAAAGGGGGGGTAAAAAGTTACTTTTCCACGCGGACGAAGAAGTCGCGGGCGGGCCCGCTAGTATTCAATTGTTCTTTATGAAAAGGCTTTTGTTGGCAAACTGATTTATATTTCTTTTTAAAAATGTAAGTTGAAATATAGACAATAAGTTATAAAAGTATAAAAGGAGGGGGTTGCTGGTCGCCAACATGGCCCCCCACGGTGTGAGCACGAGAAAACTTAGGGAGGCGACCAGCAACTAGCGGTTCCTACAGGTGACACGAGACACCCCCTTTAACGTCCGCATCCACCGCTTGATTCATCTTCACAGGTAGCTGCATGCTCGTCCCGTCTCGCTCGCTCGTTACGCCCAAGCGTCATCAGGTGGCTGCACGGTGACCTTCAGTGAACCGCAAGAAAAGGAGCCGCTTGGGCTCTGGGCTACCGGCCCCTTCCAAAGGGCCGGTTGCAAGCAACAAGCTAATCCGAATAAGCAAAGTGCATAAAAGGGCAGGGGAGTCAGTGCGTGCAATGAGCCGATCGGAGTCTTGGCATGTGCGTAAGAGAGCAGGAAGTCAGTGTGTGCAACAAGCTGATCCGACTTATAGCATGTGCGTAAAGAATATAGGGATGTCAGCAACTGAAGAATGGCAGGTCTCTGGACTTCCGAAGGGTAGCAGCTGGACAGACGATCTTCGACGAAGAGCAGGGACGCGATGTGTGGACTGAGATTATAAGTGGGGCGTCCCGTGTGCACGCATCAGTCAAACTGTGGATAAGAATTTATATTTTAACGACTTATAAACAATCCGCGAGGTAAAGAAACAATAAAAAAGAGAGTCGCGAATAAAGTCAAAATTTGTTTGAAAGAGAACCGAAAAGATGCCTGATGGGCACAAGCTGTGGCTCTAAATAATCAGCCCACTATCGGGAGTGAGACAAAAGGTGATTGTACACACCTTAGACTTTGGAAAAGATAAAACAAGAACGCTAAAACGTGTGCTTCCTGGGCCACAAATTCACCAATGACGGTAGAAAAGTTGGGCCAGCAAACGAATGGAACCGAGTAAAAACGATCGTAGCGTTCGTCGTAGCGTCGTTTACAACGTTTTGGGTCTTTGACTGCAAAGTCAAAAGACAGCTAAGACAGTGACGTGTGGTGACGTATTTAGTGTAAACGTCGCTACGCAAGCAAATGTCATGGGCGATGTCATGGAAGTCAGCCAGCGAAATGCTTTATAGAAGGTCTGCTCCCATGATATGATAAAAATGGCAAAATGCGATTTAAAATCCCTGTTTTCTCGTGGACCCACTAATTTGTCCCACTAGTGGGACCACGGAGGGAGGGCTTATTTCTCGTGGACCACTAAGTGATAACCGACTCCGACCAACCGATGGTTGTAAACCTTTTTATGATTGTTTATTAACAATGTACCTACCAGAACAAATAGGGTTTGCAGAATGTAGACACTGCTAGCTGCGGAAATTTTTGTTTGACTCAATTTTATGAGTTAGAAATATATTTCTGTAAAAAGAACTCATAATTTATTTTCAATGTTGAAAATTGTACCTAGTATGTACGAGGACATAATAGGTTTGCAGGATGTAGATAATTGCTTTCCTGAATTATTATTATAACCTTTTTGCTAAAAAATTACTCGTAATATGTAGTACTCCCTGACATTGAAGTACCAGGGCAACATAGCTTTGCAAGAGACATAACTCTGTGGTGCTGCATATTATTATTTTATAATTATGAAAAATGATCATAATGAAAAAAAGTGTTTTTTTTTTTCGTGTAAGCTATGATAGAAACATAGCTACTGCAATGCTATGCTAGCCTAGTAGTACAATATCTTACCAATGGTACAAGACGAGGAAAAAAAGATTTTTCTTTTTTCGTCTAAGCAATGATATATGATAGGTACTTCCTACAAAGCTATGTTGTCCTGGTTACTCCAATCTGTAAATACGAGTATATAACTGTAATATTGCTGATTCCTGTATAAAAAAAATTGTGCCTTTTTTTACATAGGTTTGCCCTATCCTGCCAGGGCGCGTCGACCTATCATCATTAACTAAAGTTTTTTTTTGTATTGAGAACAATCCAGATGACCTCACTCCGCCTGAAGGTAAGCGGCCGAGAGATCCAAATATGAAGTTGACAGGCACAAAAGAACAGACTAAGTACCATTTGAGTCTGTCATCCTCACCCTGACGGCTTGCTGAGATGCCGTTCCACGCTCCGCCTAAAAAACCCAGGATTGTAAAGAGGAAACACATGAACTAGAAGGGCATTCCATGACTTGATGGCTCGGAGCAGGAATGAGGAGCTTAACCTCTTGGTGCGCGCCGGCATTGTCTGGATGGTAAACGGATGGCAAAGCTGTCCAGCACGTGTTCTTCGGGAATGGAAAGAAGAGGATGGGATTAGTTGGAATAACTCATCAGAGCATTATAACCACCTCTTAGTACTTTATGTTAGCCTGGTACTTATAGGACAAAACAGTACGCTACGAGAAAATACATACCTACATTATTGTTTTATTTTTTTATCCAAAATTCAAGAAAAGCTAGTCCTCTTGCACACGTGTACGTACATTGTACAATAAGTGGTTGGATTTTACGGCTAAGGGTACCACGACAAAAATTTAATTTCCATTCACACCTCAAGGGAACAACTAGACTGGAAAATAACAACTGGAAAATAAGGGCCTAGGACAGGTACCTTTGAAAAAATGATATTTCGGAAGCATCGCCTCGCCGTCATGAATATATAGAGCAAGATAATAATATAATGAAATATCAACTTCGACTTATTCACGGAGATATTTTATTAGGTCATATCAATATGCATTGCCAATAAACAAATCATAAAAAGGTTTACAACATCTACTAATCGGTCGGTCGGAGTCGGTTATCACTTAGTGGGTCCACGAGAAATAAGCCTCCCTCGTGGTCCCACTAGTGGGACAAATTAGTGGGTCCACGAGAAAACAGGGTTTAAAATGAATGCTAAATACAATGCTAATGCTAAGCTAATGAGTAAAATAAGTAAAGGGAATGGAAAGCTAAGCTACGCGAAAGTATGATAGCTAACTACAATGAACGTGTGAGGCATGTTTTGGTTAAGACCGTAAATGATAATGTATAAGAATGTAATTTAACCAAAACAAACTCAAAACGTTTCTAGAAAAAAGAGGGAAGGGGTGATGAATCTACCCTATCCCTGCCGCGTCGATTGGCGGTACCTACCGCGTTGATGGCGGCACCTGCCGCGTCGATGGCGCGGATGTCTGGAGGGATTGGTGCTTTCACATCAGCGTGATTTAACACCCAAAATTGAAATATAAAACCGGCAACTTGGCGCAGTATAATATAAAGAAGACTAGCTGCATTTACCGCACCATCGATGCTGGCGTGTAGACCGTCCTGTGTAAGAGCGCTACCAGCGGATAGGGCGGGATACGTCACCGTGTCGGCTGGGGCACGACACGGCGGCGTAAGCTCGCTGCTGGTGGAGCCAGCGGGTGTAAGCGCGTTGGCACCGGAGCCAAGAAGCGTACGCGCGCAAGCAGCGGCGAGACACTGCGGCGTAAGCTCGCTACTGGTAGAGCCAGCGGGCGTAAGCTCGTTGGCGCCAGAGCCTATGAGCGTACGCTCGTCAGCGGCGGAGCTTGCGAATGTAAGCGCGCAAGCTGCAGAGTAGGCGGGACATACTGCCGTGTCGTCTGAGGCAGCAAGACACTGCGGTGTAGGCAGGCTGTCGTGGTCAGCGGGCGCTTTGTCTAATGTTGCGCAAGGTGTAGTTCCGCTAACTGTAGAGCTGCCAGGTGCTGTATCTGCAGCTGTGGGGAGACACGACGTAGGCGAGCTATCGTAGCTAGCGGTGTTGGCGGGCGTCGCGTCGGCCGTGGCACAACATGGGGCATGTGCGCTAGTGCTGAAAATAAGAGAGGTGGGAACCGGACGCGGCGCTACGTCTTCCCCAAGGGCGGACGCCAATCTCGACGATGTGGGAAACAGACGCAGCGCAGCATCTTCTACAGGGATCTGCTGTCTGACATTATCAAATGTTGTGTTTTCTGCTTCCCTGCCGACAAAGGTATTAGATGAGTTGCTAGCCTTTTGATCCCTGCCAAGTTTCGATTTTGCCTCAATAGCAGCTAATCCAGCCTCGTACTTTAAGTTTATGATCGCTAGCTTGCGCTCGTACTCGTTCTTTGCAAGGCGGCGAGCATGCTCAAGCCGCTCGCGCGTTGCGATGGCGCGTTGCCGCCTGCGTTCTTCTTTTGCGAGCCGGCGATCATATTCGAGGTATTGACGCTCCGCGATAGCAAGATCACGCTTTATGAAGGCGTCAATTAACAGTGCTTCCTCGGAACTTGACGGAGTCATCATAATGATAGTTGGATGGTCGTTGTTACGAAACGCAGGACGGGGCTAGCGCAAAAACGCCATCAAATGTGGCACCGTCCTCATAAGTAGCGTTTCTATGTGGTAATGGGATAAAGAATGTCTACTTAGCAGTCCTTTGTGGACAGAGGTTCGCCAGTTGACGGTGCAGGACGAGGCGAGCGCTGGGGCGCCGAATAAAGTAGCTCCGCCCTCTAACCCTCAACAAAATTAAAATAGAGTGGAACGATACCTCCTTTTGATCCAAGGTTGCCGATGTAGTTACCCCTTACATGAAAAAATCCGTTTTCTTTCTGACACCAATGTTCTTGATGGAAAGGCTTTTTGTTGGCAACTGATTTATATTTCTTTTTAAAAATGTAAAGTTGAAATATAGACAATAAGTTTATAAAAGTATAAAAGGAGGTGGGTTGCTGGTCGCCAACACAATATTAAAAGTTTTTATGGATATGACGCTAAACAAGCCTCGCTGCGCATGGCGCTTTGTTTGCATTTTTGAGAGCGACTCAAAATTAATAAAGTGATAGGGAAGTAAGTAATACAGCGATGGTAGCTCAGTGATTAACATCCTATAAAGTACACCTTCTATGAACTATTCTGAACAACATATTTTGTTCTAAGACTTTTGGATATTCGTCGAAAATATTTTCGCATCCCCTATACAAAAAACCAAGTCGCGTCACAACCGACTTTGTATGAGAAGTTTAAAGTTTTCTATGCGAATTTCCAAAAGTCATAGAACAAATGTTAATCAGAATTGTTGGTAGAAGATGTGATTAAAGGGACATAATTGTTTACAGATACACCCTTTACATAAAATATCGAATACCTGAACCCCGGAGTGTTCGATTGGTAGCCCTGAAATCCATATAAGTGTATAGGTAGGTTACTATGAGTATGTGTATCAAAATCTAATTGTGTACTTACGTTGTTGTTAGAGCAGTGGTTGCTACTGAGCAACCACGTAATAACGATACGGGATAAGAACGTACCTATCCGTAATAAACGCGCGTATGTTTAAAAGGACATATCCTTTAAGTAAAACGTGCTGAATAAGGTAGTTTCCCTATATGGCCCATTATTTTTTTCTACCCTGCAAAGACTAATACTTTACTTTTTATTTTATTCATGTGTATGTAATAGTTACTTAGTGTATAACTTTAATATAATAATATGTATGGTACAAGAACTGAGTAAATAAAGAAAGTAAAATAATATATAATATAAATTATATTGATAACCTATTGAAAGAAATTGTGCAATTTATTGAAATCGTAATAGAACAAATTAGGATATAAAGCAAAATTCACACTATCGTTAAAGTGAAACTAAAAAGGAAACAAAAAAACGAACAGGCTTTTAATTAACCACTTCATAGAATGGCACACGTACACACGGCAACACGTAGAATTACCTTGGATTACACGTGGGAGTATGAACTGTCCTTATGTCAGAGGCACAAGTGCTATTCTTGCACTGTGGGGAGTAACTTGACGTAGCTGTACCCGTGACATTTCATAGCCATGGATGTTTCTCAATGCCGGCATTACATTGTCGCTCGCTATAGTGACAGTATTCAATGCATGCGGATTGTATAGGGGCGCGTGGGCGCTGCCATTCTGCAAAACCTTTCAATCATGTTTTGTGCAGAGTTTTCTTTTTCATCTGTTGATTGCCAGTAACTATTGTATCAATGTAGTGAGTTGTAGGCACCGTTGCATGGAGAACTTTAAACTCGTATAGCTGGGTCACTATTACGTTTACCTACTCTTATTTCCCTTACCAATTTTTTAATTTAACCATCATCATCAGCAGCAACCCAAGCTCGTCCACTGCTGGACATAGGTCTCCCCCAATGCACGCCACCGCTCCCGATTTTCGGCCACTCTCATCCAGCTCACTCCAGCCAGCCTTCGAATGTCGTCATCCCATCTTGTAGCAGGGCATCCAACACTACGTTTACCGAGTCGCGGTCTCCACTCAAGGACTTTATGGCTCCAACGGCCAATTTAATTTCACCATGATCTAAGCATACTCCGGGTTCCGAAGCTATGGCTTTGGGCGCATCTGGGAATGACACGCTGAGATTATACCTACATACCATAGTTTCAAAAAGACCTACTAACTCGTACCACAGAATACTTAATAGTATAAGGTACGTCGTACTATGCTCGTACGTTTTTATTTTCGCTTAGATATTTTGTCGTACTGACGAGAAAAGATTTCAAATCAGGGAACTTTAAAAGTTATAGTCAAAGTTTGTTTAGGGCTTTTGTTAATTAAAAAAATCCCTCATGGCCATGACTCAACTTGTAAACAACAGCAGAAAATAATGTAATCTTGGGGAACTGTGCATAAGTTATACTGTGCTCAACAACAGTCAAAACTTGTTTTAATACCTAGTCAATTATTGACGACTAGTGGCCCGCCCTCACTTCGTTTCGGGACTTAGTCTTACTACTAGCTTCAATCTTTGCCGATAGATGGCGCTGGGTGTCAATAACAAATCAAATCAAAATCATTTATTTCAGATATTAAATAATCCATACATTTAAAATTATGAAAATTAGAAACGTAATAACGTCGTGCAAATATTTCTGCTTTTAAGGTTACATAATTAAGCTTTGTGGTTGTCTATACAAGTTGTCTCTTTATAAATAGTATAGATAGATAAAAGCAAAGTGATAAAAAAATGCAAGGAGTTATTTTTCCATCTTCATCATCTAGTTGGTCCAGTAACTAAGTACTAGGTATGCGTTTTTTTTTTTTTTTTTTATGTGATAGGTAGCAGACGAGCAAGCGGATCACCTGATGGTAAGCAATTGCCGCCGCTCATGGACACTTACAACACCAGTGAATTACAAGTGCGCTGCCAACCTTTTATCCCCTTCCCCCCCCCGGGTGGGCCTCCGGTACCCTCACTCACTCGGCGAAACACAGCACAGGGGCTGCTTCACGCCGGTTTTCTGTGAGGCAGTGGCAGTGGTTTTTCACTAAACTCTACCACGTACGTCACTTTTGTGAAACGGTTTGTCTGCAGCAGTATTTTCTAATAACTACGACATAGGGACCTTTAAGAGAGCGTACACCTTTTTAAAAAGCCTATAATCTCGCAGATGTCCATGGGCGGCGGTGATTACTTACCTTCAGGTGACCCACTTGCTCGATGGTCGCTTATAGCAAAAATAGTTACACTGCTCCCCAAACTGACTTCACTCCATTCCTCCACAATGCCACAGAATACTTAATAGTACATGTACAGAAAGCCCACTCCTAAAAACCGTTTATGGAAATGAAGACTCAGGCTACCATAACATAACGTTGAAATTCCGACCGCCCAGCGTTCAATGCCTACCATTATTCATACCTAGAAGTGCGTTCGTGATTTTCTACTAATTTGCCCCTCCGGAGGGGACGCCGCATGTACTTGCAAGTTCGATACCTACACGCGGAGTGGGACAGGCCTGACAATGCCACAAATAATGCGATCATAAAACTCAAACAATCTTGTAGACAAAGAGCCCGGAATGGAAAACGCTCGCGCAAAATATTATATTCCCGCAGATTTTTTTATGTAATCTCGTTTTATGAGAGTCTCAGGGCGGGTCGTTAAAACTGCTTGAAATGAGAAACTCCGCGGGACACCAGTAGACATAACTATCCTTCTTACCATCCAATAAACATTCTTATTACCTAAGCAAGAAGGGCGAGCGCATCGAAAACCAAGGGTACAGGAATCCTGTTGCAATTATTGCGATGAAAGCTTGTTGATTTCCAATATTTATGTAACAACTAAGTAGCGGCCGTTCAGTAGCGCTACCATGAGTTGGCATCGAAAAGTAACGTAACTCCACTGGTGTTGCAAGTGTCCATGGGCGGCGGTAATTGCTTACCATCAGGTGATCCGCCTGCTCGCCTGCTACCTATCACATAAAAAAAAAAAAAAAAAAAAAAAAAAACGTTACCAGTCGATAGCGAGTAAACGGGCGTCGAATAGATTTCGGTTGAACACGTAAACCTCGCTAGTGAGTACGTTATTGTTTACGCAGAAAGCTATCGAAAACTATCGCTTTGTCTCTTTCATTGTGATGCATTTAAAAGAGACAGAGCAATAGTTTAGTTTAGTTACGTTATGTCAGTTTTCAATGTCAACTCGTAGCGCTACGTAAACGCTATTCGCTAGCGAATACGTTTCAATTTGACAACTCGATACTACAGATTTTAGTTTCTCAAGTGACCGCTAGAGGCGCTGTAGGGGAAGTCCGGGAGAGTTGAACCACTTTTTACATATTATGTCATAATTACTTGCTTATTGGGTTTAGTGAATGAATTGTACACTTATGCGATGCGTTACTTTAGTAGGTACATTTGTGCATAATTGTATTGCTAATAAAATATGCAGGTAAAATTTTATTGGCATTTTTCAAAAAATTACACATGAGTCAAGTCTCCCCACCAGCAGGGACACTTGAACCGGGGTATGGGGAGAGTTGACCCTATCATTTTTGTGGGATATAAAAATGGTTATTAGCTACAACCACAGTTTCATTATCTTATTTTATGCACTAATTAACTTATTTTAACCCCTGACGCAAAAATGACTGGGTGTTATAAGTTTGACGTGTCTGTCTGCTTGTCTGTGCGTGTGTCTGTTCGCGGCATCGAAGCTCCCAAACAGATTAACCGATTTGGATTTTGTTTTTTTAGTTTAAAAATTATAATAGTCCGGAGTGTTCTTAACAAGGTTAGATGGCCGCCAACTTAAGATGGCCGCTACCACAAAGGCCACCCTTTAACCCCAGTAGAATCACAAGTGCGCTGTTGTGGCAGCGCTCTTGTGATTCTTCTGGTATTACAGATGTGTATGGGCGGCGGCAAACGATTACCATCAGGTATACCGTTTACTTGTCTGCCACCAAAAAAAACTGACTAGAGAAGACTGGTTTAGAAGTAGACAAAATGTCTGTAAATATAGATCTGTGAAAAATACACAACAGACAATGCCATATTATCTAGGTACCTACATAATTTATGGCTTTTCGCAAATCCACTTTTGTGTATTTATTACATTCGCATGCATTTTTAGGAGGATTGTATTGATTTGATTGTATTAAAAAATTGGTACAAGTTAGCCCTGCAAGTATACTAAATTATATTAAGAAGAAAAAAAAACAGTTAATAAAGATTAAGTAATAATTTCTCTGCACAGGGAGAATTGAACCACTGGGCAAGTCTCCCGCAATCACTGTGGTGCAACTCTCCCGCTCACCCTAATTCTTCATTGAGGTGATGACAAAAAAAAAACCCTCTCGTCTAGTAAAAACACAATAGCATACGTCAAACTACGTTTATCTGGCTATATAATAATAGCAACAAACAATACCTACCTCAATAAATACGGCTGCAATCGCAAATCTTCTTAAAACAAAAAATTGCACTCCGTAGCAACAAAAACACGTTTGACATTGTCATTGACGAACAACATAGCTATGGTGTAAAATGGTTGCGGACTTATGATTGGCTTCTTACGTGCGACCAATGAACGCTTGGACGTTTTGTTCGCACTAAAATTTAACACATTTTCGAAAGGTGGCTCAACTCTCCCACCTGGGGAAGTCTCCCGGTTTTCCCCTACACTTTTTCATACATTTTTTTACGCAGACGCTAGCGAGTTCTGTCACTGTAAACTCATGGTAGCGCTACTGTAGCAGTGATGTATAATTTGCATAGAAAAATTGTTCCGAAAGAGATGCAAGCGTTTATAGGGATAAATATTGGAGGTAGTTTGTCGATCGTTTACTTTTAATTTAGTGTAAAATGGAAACTGAAATGGAAATGGCATCCTTTGATACCATTCAGACGAAGTTTATTGGAGGAACTCGAAATTCACACTCCTGTCAAGTGAGAGGTCGATAGCTTTAGTACCTAAAGGTTTAGGCTCCTCTTAGTGTTGCTGAACTGTCGATACTTTTACTATAAAATATCAATAGTTGACCACGAAAACTATTGAGAATATCGATTTATTGGCGAGTGCAATTTTATTGATAAGGAAAATTGGCGAAAAACTTACTATTAATATCGCCAATACTATCAGGTGAGCGGTCCGCTCGCTTGTCCACCTAATGTAAAAAAATACGGTGGTACAATTGAGAGAACACAGTCATGTCTTAAAAATAAAGGTTCCGTTTTTTTTTTTCATTTGTCTACGAGTATCTATCAGTTCTTACTTACGTCACAGTCATTTTGCTCACGCAGCAAGAGCCCATCTTATAATGCAAAACATTATAATATGGCCTCTTGACTAATCATGAAGCTTAACAGCCATAGCAGATACAATAGTAGAATAATATTATTCAGTCATTTGCGCGCAGCCTAACATTTTTACCACCTGCACTTTAACGTGCTGCAACCTATCAAGTTCGATACTCGTGTCGTTTGATCTCGCCGCTTCTGTTACCGGCAAAATCGCTTTGATGTTCAACTGTAAAAATATGGAAAAATTATGCAAACTTTCAATACAGTTGAGATCAAAATTATCTTAGCGTTTCAAACTTCCAATAATACCTATCTGAGCACGTAACAAAAATCATTTTCAAAATAAGAATTTTTCGAACATAGCTCGGGTTTGTGATCGCCAATCTGCATTAGGCAACAGGTAGCGTAGGCATGACTTCGAATGCGAATTTTAGACGCCAGTAAAGTATGTACCTATATACTTACCTCTTTTATTACAATATCGTCGCCTGACAAGATGTCAACCTGATCTAAATAAGATAGGCTACTTACAAGGGAGCCCGCGTGTTGAGGCAGACCAAATCCCAAAGTAATCAGAATGTAAATTGAAAATAACGACCCGACACCATAGACGAGCGCCCGACCCATTGGCCATGATATGGATGTAGGCACAATGTTGATATAGCCAGTGGCTCTACTTTTATTATGCCACCCCACTTTGTTTCGGAACCTGGTTACAACCTGTATTAGTTATAAACTACGAGTATAACCAATAGATGGCACTGGGTTTAGATTGTATCACCCAGTGTTTTGTGATTTTGTTTTAACCCATAAGACTTATCGTTGTCTTAAGAAATTAGTTACTTCTTCATAAATAACGTTATCTGTACAGATAGAAGATAGATATAGATAGGAAGACGAGCAGACGGATCACCTCATGCTAAGTGATTGCCGTCACACGGCGAACCCACAACTCTGTTGAATTACGTATGTACTCACCTCAATTTACCTATGTACTCTCAAGGGTAACACTTAGGCGAAGTTTTTTATGTGATCACCTTATGGTAAGCGATTGCTACCACCATACGCTCGTTTGAGGCTTGTAGGTCGGTCACACTATATTACGTTTTTTTATCCGGCTTGTTCTCAGTTCCATTAGCGTAGACCACAACGCTACTGCTGAAACGTTCTTCCACGTTCTACTGACTATTTTTGTATTATAGTAAAAGTTAATATGCAGAGTTCTTAGAATTATTCTCGTAATGTTTTTCTCTGCTTATTTGTCTCAGGAGACAAGCATACAATGCATGCAAAGATTTTTTGTTTCATTTCATTATTCTAGAAAGTATTTATCATTTCATATTTTGTTTCACAGACTTGAAAAATGCTTTAAAAAGTTGTGTTAGATTGATTTTCATATTTATCAACTGTAAAAATAATATTATTATATAACGTGAAAGTTTGTAAGAATTAATGTAAGAATGGATGGATGTTTGCTCCTCTTTCATGCAAAAAGGACCGAATGGATTTTAATGAAACTTTACAATAATATAACATATAGGAACATACATCAGAATAACACCTAAGCTACAATTTATAAAAAAAAAATTATGTGAATTACTTACTAACTCCGCGCGTACGAAGTCGCGGGCGGCCGCTAGTTTTTAGATAATTATAGTTCGACACGGGTACGATTGTTTTGCCGACATCCCAATTCAACATGCATAATTCTACTAACAGTTTTGAACTAAGAATCGTGAAACTAAATGAACTGTGAAATTTAATTGGTTATTTTCACGACGAGTGAAGTCCTTTTATTGCAAGTTAGATCAATGAAATAAGCGCAAAAAAAAGAAACAGCTTTTCCATACATTATTAACGAGTTGCCGTTCCATTTTGTATGGAACAGCTGTTTTTTTTCCGCTTATTTTATTGATCTAACTTGCTAAAAGGACTATTCATGATACCTACAAAGAGGGCGTCGTGAAACAACCACTAACATTTTACGGTGTAGGTAATAGTAGATCTAATAATTTGCTTAACTAAATATTTATCTCGGTGCTAAGAGGTACCTATTTAGTCAAACAAATTGTTAGATACAATTTCTTTAGCTAAGTAGGTATTTCTTTTTGAGATATGGAGTTCTTTGTTATTTTGACAAAGGTCGAGATATCGCAGACACTTTAAAGAAATTCTCAGTTTACATACGGCGTTGTATTAGAAACACTTGGTAATTAATTTTGCTATTTTTATATCTACTAAACTCAAAATGTAGAATGCATGCAACATTATTGGTTCAGTGGTAGTGAATGCTGCGTCTGGGCCAAGGGTTGCGGGTTCGATCTCCGCACAGTACAAACATTTGTGTGCATGAACATGTTTGTTTGTATTGATCTGGGTGTTTTCTATGTATTATAAGTATGTATTTACAAAAGAAAAATATTATATGTATATATTTGTAATTCCACTGTTGTTTCTGATATCTGTAACACAGGTGCTTGAGCTACCTATCTCAGAGTCAGATCAATGTATGTGATGTAGTGAAAATATTATTATTATTATATAGAGGTATATTATATCGACGTTTAATCAAAATTCCGACATTTCTAATTCCCTCAACTCGAACGATGACAAGTTACAAACCCGATGCTGGTAATCAATTCCGAGGCCGCAACTCCACATTTCCTCGAAAGGAGAGCAGCTTCGACCACACGGAAAATTTATTCATTGCGATCCTAATTTGCTTTGGAGTCCCAATCCGGACGGAAATGGACGTTTTATAACCCTTTGTCTTGTTCTGGCAAGTTCAATGTACCGAGACGCCATTGTAATGATATAAACGATGGAGATCCTAATTAAACATTTAAATACAAAACTAAAGTTGAATTTTGGTTGTGGGGCTGTATTAGAGCAATGGTAGCGCGGAGGATAGGTAATAATGTTAAGGGGTGGTCGTATGGTTGAATTCGAGCAGTCAATCCTCATATACATACCTCTGGATTTATCTTATCTATTATTATATAGACCAACACAAGATAACCAGTGGTACAGGATCGACCGAAGTGGCGTTCTTTTGTTTCGGAGGCCAAGACTCGTTTCGGGTCTCAGAGCCAGTGGAGTAAGTAAGTAAGTATTATTATATAGACATACTAGTGCTCCACCCACTTCACTTTGTTTCGGTACGTAATTTTGCTATTAGTAGCAATATGTACTAATAGATGGCGTTGGATGTCAATTGTTTCGCGCTAGTGTTACGAATTTTTGAGATTTTTTTCTTTTTTTGTGGGAAACAGCATGAAATAATAAATTTCAACAAAACAACATTATGTATGCCAACGCATATAAAATTAAGCTATTAGAGTTGTATGTAAAGATTGGTCGATTTCTATAAAATGTACCTACCTATCCCTTTATAAATGGTAGGTATCCTTACTAATATTACAAATACGAAAGTAACTCTGTCTGTTACTCTTTCACGCTAAAACTACTGAACGGATTTGAATAAAATTTGGTATAGGTACAGATGGTTTAGACCCTGAGATAGAACATAGGCTACTTTTTATTGCGAAAGGGGGAATGCGGACGAAGTCGTGGATAACAGTTAGATTTATGTATTCCATTCGGTACGTACATAAAAGTTCCAAGCGTGCGTAGGCTTCAGAAATTACGTTGAAAGCTTGATTGCTACCGATTAAAAGCAACCCTCATTTGACACCAACACGCTCACACAACGACGTCCGTCATACGTCACGGCCTGCACACGGCGTTTGTAAACCTTTTCGTTTCGTGTAAAACTTAGAAAAAGTATCAAATAGAGTGGCTATGCGCGTACCATCGTAAGGGACAGATATCTATAAAACCCGGCCAAATCCTAAATAATAATATAAATGCGAAAGTAACTCTGTCTGTCTGTCTGTTACTCTTTCACGCCAAACTGAACGGATTCAAATGAAATTTTTCCTACATATGATCTAGACCCTGAGAAAGAACATAGGCTACTTTTTATTGCGAAAAGAGGGTTTTAGGGGCTAAAAGGGGGGTAAAAAGTTACTTTTCCGCGCGGACGAAGTCGCGGGCGGCCGCTAGTGAAAAATAACTACAAAATGGTGGATCACTGTGACTGAAGATTACTTCAATACCTGCCTGTAGCCTGTTATATCTTATTATGACTGAATTTAGTTGGTTATTACGGTAGTAAAAATACGAACAAAAATCGCACTTATTTACTATGGGTTACTATGGCAACTAGCTTTGTTGGGCGCAGTTCTCAACTGAGTCCATCCAAAAAAGTGGAACTCTGACAAATACAAAAAAAATCATGATTCTGTCTCTATTACCTACTCTTAGCGATTTCTGTAATAGTTGTTCCGTTTACACGAATATTATTATTTGCGTGTCCTCTCTATTTGATACTTCCTCTAAGGTGTAAAAGTTTAATGAAATCTGTCCTTGTCAGGATTTCACAAAAACACCCTCGGATTTCAGGAGGAAGTTGCGCTAGTTTGATAAACTGGAAAGTTGCAATAGGATTTTTAACGTTTAACTCTTTAACAGTAAAGGGAACTAGGTCATGTAAAGGATTTGTAAATATGAAGAGTAGGTATGATTCTGAACCATTTTGCTGAAAAGTTATTAAAGTTTTTTGCATAACGTACATAATCTAAGCGCTAATAATCACATAGATTGATAGGCACTCTTTAGTGCACAATGGTTACACTAATGGTAGCATAAATGCTATGCTTAATTAAAATTATATACGCTGACATATCTGAATTTATCGTCTAGCTCTCTTTCTCATTCGAACAAAGATGAATACAGGCCTCTCTTAGTCTTTCTTAACTCACATGTGTGTTAAGGTAACTTAGATCCATAGTCCATACATTGTTTTCCACCGCATCTGTAGGCTTCGGACGGATTTCAAGATTCATCTACCAAGAGACGCCTGCAGCTAAATAAGGGTCACCCTCAGGCCAGTCCTCGCACTGATTGATCCTGTGCCGCCCGCATCCAAGGACTCCTTCCATCATAAGCACTTGGAAATTTTCTCATTTGTAGATTTTAAACGTTCCTTTTGACAGAAATCCCTTGTAGGTACGTATTCACGTTCCGTAATCCGCTACAAGTGTTATGTGACGTCACAAACGTGTAACATGGAGCCGCAACGAAACAAAACGGCAGCTGAGTAATCCACGAGCAACAGTTGCAAGATGCGCCGGCCAGGGGCGGACTTGAGGACAATCGGAAACTATACTCTGATTTTTAATCATGTGAAGTAAACTGACAGATGCAAATGTCAAGTTTCTACACATTTTGCATCTGTCAAATTGAGTGATTATGTATGGAGATGGCACATTGACATCTGTCAGTTTACTCCACATGATTAAAAAACAGAGTATAGTTTCCGATTGCCCTCGAGTCCGCCCCTGGCCGGCGCATCTGGCAACATGATTAAAAATCAAAGTGTAGCTACTGTATTCATTAAGTTTAATAATAAATCCTACTAGCGATTCGGCTACGGTATGTTGTAGTATGTATTATAGTGCTCAAGTGTATGCGCATACACAAGTGCTGTCTATTATCTTACCTTCATAATACAATGAGACACCAAAGTGACACGACTGAAAAGAGATCCGACGTAGAAACAAAAATTAGCATTAACGTAACGTTAACGGCACAGGCAGGGATACCTACAAGGCCGCCAACATCCAGCCTTCAGGCTTACACTTGAGACTTTCTGTACAGAAAATCTCAAGTGTAAGAAGTAAGTTAAAAAAAATCCTTCAAAAGTGTATATGATACGTTAGTTGTATAATCTGTTTGTTGTAACTGTTTGCAAGCCTGTGCGCTCACCGTTGCAATAGTACCTACCTATCCTCTCTGACATTTGTACGGTCAATTTAGTTCTGCTTACGTACAATAGAGGGAGTTTTTCAATTTTCAAACGTGAAAATGTTTACGATACGCATACGATACGGTTTCTGTCAAAGTCCGTTCCTGTCCCCTGGCACGTCGCCAGAGAGGCTGATCCGCAGACTTATTGCCCAAGTTGGCTCGCACCTACGGCCGGGCTAACCGATGCCAACTTAACCACTTTAGATTTATAGGCCGGATTGGCAGTTTCGAGTTAGCAACTTTAAAGCTCCAGGTTAGAGAACTCTGTAAAGAAGTTTTCTGTTTTTAATAAAACAAGCTTTACTTCGACAGACAAGAAGATTCGGTATAGGGGCTTTCGTTTTGAAATATGTGCAGATACGTAATATGAAACTGAAGTGGCAGTGGGCTGGTCACATTAGCCGCAGAACTGACAACCATTGGAGCTACCTATAAAGTCCTTGAGTGGAGACCGCGACTCGGTAAACGTAGTGTTGGACGCCCTGCGACAAGATGGGATGACGACATTCGAAGGCTGGCTGGAGTGAGCTGGATGAGAGTGACCGAAAATCGAGAGCGGTGGCGTGCATTGGGGGAGACCTATGTTTAGCAGTAGACGAGCGTGGGTTGCTGATGATGATGATGACGTAATATGAATGATTAATATCAGATTAACTTAGTGTCTAATTTGAAACAAACCGAGGATTTTGATCCATCGCACGAGAGTATTTTATTGTAGAGGAATTCCGATCCAAGATTCCGGTCAATAAGGCCAACCCAAACAAAAATTCAGATTCTCACTCGAAATGACGACTTGGTTCGTTTTAGGCCCTATTTTCATGTTCTCTTGCATAAGTATGATTCAAGCCTACAATTTAAATTCTAAACAACTGGTTTAACAGAATAATTTCCTTATGAATGGGCCGGCCTGACGGGAGTGATACCACGTCCTCACATAAGACCGGCATGAAGTAGCGCCTGCGTTGCGTTTTGCCGAGTGAGTGAGGTAACCGGAGGCCCAAGCGGGGTTTACGAGTATAGTTTGACAGCGCACTTGTGACTCCGCTGAAGTTGCGGGTGTCTATGGGCGGCGGCACTCGCTCACCATCACGTGATCCGTTTGCTCGTCTGCCACCTATCAAATAAAAAAGTGGACCTCTGGTTTTTGGATTGACTCATCAGTGATCAGCAAATCGTCCATCTTAAACTAGTTAATACGCGAATTCCTAACAAGTTGCTCCAAGTTGTATTGTAAACAGTTTCTATCCAACAACGCTCTTTAAACAATCAAAGTATAAGAAAAGCCAGCAACAACACCTAGAGCACTATCCACATTATATCCTTCTTATTACGGGCTCTGCTTGCTTGCTTGGCTGGAGTGAGCTGGATGAGAGTGGCCGAAAATCGGGAGCGGTGGCGTGCATTAGGGGAGACCTATGTCCAGCAGTGGACGAGCGTGGGTTGCTAATGAATGACGGGCTCTGCTAGTGTAAAATAGCTCATTGCTTGTCACTGCTCTAACCTAACTTCGCCAATATTTTTTCGTTTCGTAGAGTTTAGTCAGTATTATCATCAGAAAAATATTGGCGGTTAGGTGAGGTAAGAACAGTGACCAGCCAAAAAATTTTGAAATTCCCGGGCGAGTTTTCGTCGTGTCTGCTCGTCTGCCACATAAATCACATAAAAAACCTAGCTATTTGCAGTTATTCTAGATTTGAAGTTTTTCATTTGTCGTTTTCGTTTGTTGTCGAAGTTTCGTGTGCTCGTCTGTCCCGTATCACATAAAAGCCACTGGCTCTATTAACACTGTGATACAACGAAGGGTTTCATAACTCAATTTATGGCATAGTAACATTGTATTTGCGTCGCAGTATTTGCAGGTCGCGTCGAAAGTTCCCGCCCGCGCGACGGAGATAAAGGCCCGTAATCAAAAGCGGACTGCGCGATCTCGAACTGAGTGCGTCTTACAAGGGGGGCCGAGAAATACGCGGTTGTGATACAATTTAAAAAAAAGTCGAACAATTTCTTCTTATATGTATAATACTTTTAACCAACCGTGGAAAAGTAACGCTTTCGGACCGGCTCGACCGAAGTTTACGACGGCCTCGCTGAAGACCGGCGATTTGCCATGAAACCGAGGTCAGTAGTCAAACGAGTAACAGCAAGATCGAGTGCTGGCTGCCCTGTGAGAACTTGAGGAGAATTGGATGAGCTGTTTCGCTCATAATAACAAAGAGGTGGAAGTCTAAACCTAAAACTCAACTTTATTGATGTTGTATCGACGTGAGAAGTAATACCTATACCTATGTGTTTCTATGGTGGGAGAGCGACGCTTCTGCACGAATGGGCCGGCTCGACGAAAGTGATACGGCTTCACAGAAGATCGACGTGAAGCAGCGCCTGCTTTGTAATTGGTCTAGTGCTGCGGTCGTCACACTTTACTGTTCAAGGGCCACATATAACAATGTGAGCACTGTCTAGGGCCTGGGCCGCAGTATATGTAAATGCGTTTCAAGAACTTTTAATTAAAAATAAATCTACTTTATCGCGGGCCGCACAAATAACGTCCGCGGGCCGCATGAGGCCCTAGTGAATGAGGGACCCAATTGGAGGGAAGGCACTTGTGACTAAACTGGTGTTGCAGGTGTCTATAGGCGGCGGCAATTGCTTTCCATCAGGTTATTCATCTGCTCGTCTGTCACCTATTGCATAAAAAAACTGCTCATAACAACAAAGAGGTGACAGTCTCTTATGTTGAAAACAAAAACTCAATTGTATTAGATGTTGTATCGACGTGAGAAGTAATACCTGAACAGTAGTTCGTTAGATTTGTCCTCAATTTGCCGTCTTCACACGCTAGTCTCGTAGCCCCCAGTCCTCATTCCCGGCCTTCTTTTGATTGAGCTCGGTGAATATGACGAGTGTCAAAAGTGGCGACCCGGCGAGTCTGCTCCATATTGAATCTCCCTCGAAAGTGGGCGCTCCACATTCCTCATACTTACAGGTGAGGGATTCAGCTTGCACAGGCTTTATTACAATGTATATAGACAGGAAGGTTCTTATTCTTTATTGCACATACATTTTTATTTATTTTATTAACTCGTAGGTGAAAAATTCAAAACATACGAGTACGAGTGGTTTTTGCTCGACTCGGGATTCGAACCTGGAAACTAACTACTCGGAATTCGAACTTGGAACTAACTCGTAGGTGTTGCTAATAGAAACTGTACATTTACTTGGTTCTTATTTTATTCTTTAAACAAACTCCACAACCACAGCTCAAGAGTGCGAAGGTAGGTCATTGGATAAGAATAGCCAGATCGTAGCTTCAAATCGAATTGTTTTGTATTCTATTGAATTTATAAATGTATATTCTTTCTTTCTTTCATCCTTTTCATTGGCTTGATGGTGAGGGAAAACATCGTGAGCAAACCTGCACATTTCGGATAATGTATGAAACGTGTAACAACCATAACACGATTAAAGTGTCGCGCAGATCAGATGGCGCTTTATTGTATAGAAGAAAAGAAAATTGATCGATAAGTGTTCATAATTATTTGCCATTTACTTCGCGCGTGTTTTCAAATAAACACTTAGACCCTCGTCACGACTAAGTAAGGTGTGATCGGAGGATAAGGTGCGGGGATTCAGTAATATAACGCAAATAAGCCCAAGGATAAGGGAACTTAGCGGTTCTACCAGCTTCTATTGAACTGTCAGTTTTCATGCCATCTATTCAACTTGCACAGTTTCAAATTGCTGGACATTAGAATAGTTAGTCCACTAATATTTGATCAAATTGATAACTATTAAAAATATAGCATGAATAGGTAACTACTCATTTTTACTGTAACCTATACTAATTATGTCATGGTCATAGTCAACGTTAATGCTTATAACGTGAACCGAAAAGGCAAAACGCTTGCGCGATGTAATCCACTCCCAGCGCCATCTATTGGCACTAGTCTAAGTTAAGTCCCAAAACTCCACAAATCGCTTACCATCAGGTGATTCATCTGCTCGCCTGCCACCAATTACAAGTGCTTTAGCATAGTACAGCGCCAGATCAATGTATGAGATGTTGTATGAATACATCAAGCAAACTGAGTATTCCTATCTACTGATCAACCAGTACTCATTACCAGTAACATTCGTTATCCAGTATACACGTTCACGGGTTGTTTGCTGAAAAAATTTGGAGCACGTAAATGCTCGCGTTTGATTGCCGCCGTCAGGCGCAGGAGCAGGCAAAAAAGCTAATTGGACGCGTCTTGCGAGAGCGATAGGCTCGCGATACTATCGTCAACCTAGGGCTGGTACGCTCACGAACAATTATTATGAGACCAAAAGGTGATGATGATGAAAGATAAAGATAAAAAAAAATTGTTACGCACACACGACACTCATAGGACAAATATACAAACAGGCTGGACAACAAGAACATATTACTTACTCAACATGAAAACTAAAAAAGAAAAAGAAACATAAAAAAAATCGAAGAAAAATACCAAATGGTGTTAGCCGCGCAAAAGAAAATTTTTGTTATGTCGTGGCGCGTCACAAAAAGTAGCTCATGCAGCTAAAAACACGAAATAAAACACAATTTAGGGATGGGGTACACTTGGACGCTCTTAATATTTATTTATTTCACCTTACAAAATATTTCACAATTTTAATGGCACTTGTAGGTGTATTGTAGGTAATAATTATTATAAGCAGTAAAAAATATATGATCAGCAAAATAAGTCATTGGTATCACATTGTATTGCTGCTTTAATAATTACTGACAAGTCATTTATAGCGACGGCTAAGTTAGTTTTTGCTGACTAATATTATTGCTAATATGAACATAAATATTTTTAGTAAGTATAGTAATAACATAAGTTATAAAAAAAGTTCGATTTAATAACTAACTCTTAATTTTTCTAAGGTGTTTGATTTATTTTTAATAAATATTGTATAACTTTCAGTAATAGGCAATAAAAGGGGATAAAAGGTTGGCAGCGCACTTGTGACTTCACTGGTGTTGCAGGTGTCCATGGGCGGCGGAAATTGTTTACCATCAGGTGAACAGCCTGCTCGTCTGCTACTATCACATAAAAAAACGCTTTCCCAGTCAGTACACTACCTACACCAAATATCAAAGCACTCGAAATACAACAACGGCGCCTTTTGTAACAAAAATTGTATAATCGATCAAGTGTCCCGATAACATATGACTCGACGAGTGTCTACTTGTTTATGAGAATGGGAATATAGTGGCGAGCGAAACTCGAAGTAAACAAATTACCCTATTTGTTTGCTTATGTTCTGTACGAGTATTTCTAAAACGAATGTTTCTAGTTTATCTGAGGGCTCGGCAGTGCCCTCGCCAATTCGAGCAAAAAAGTGGCACGGGCCGTACCATCCTTTTCTCGAAGCAATTCACCCAGATAACAATTTAAACTTGAAACTGACTTGCGATAGGTTTGATGTATCACCCGTGGCTGTTTCCAGACCACTATCGGGCGCGTCCCCCCCCCCCCCCACCCCCGGGTGGTGGATAGGGGAACGCCCCCCCAGATATGGGGGGGTACCGGCTGCGGCCGGCGCGAACCAAAACTGGTCACACCGTAACCTCCTCACTGAGAGGAGGCCGGGGGCCCGCTCATTGAGAGTGGGCTGCGAGGAAGAAAACCTCTATAAAAAATCACTAGTGCGGCGGCGGGAGTTTCAGTCTCCCGCGGCATTGGTCGCATCAGCGACAGTTGGGCGGCTCCTTTGGTGAGCCCCACCGGGTGTTGCGCCTTTTGGGCGCTTTGGAGTGTGGAGAGCCCTTGAGTGGTTCTCCGTGGTGTGGCGCTTTTGAGCGCGTTGGGAGTTGTTTGGGCCTGGACCTGGGCCTCTTCATCGGCGGTCATCTGGATTTGGGGCTGGACCGTTAAGGGCCCCCGTTTCATCCGCTTGCCTTAACCGGCCGGCGGGTGATTAGAACCATTGTTCCGGGGGACTTCCACGTCTTCACCGGCCGGGGGGTGGGGGTGAGGTGCGCCCCTCCACTTTACCTTACATGCCATCTCTTGCCGATGGAGGCTACGGTGTCCCACACGAAAGTGTGCGGGCGCCTATTTGTTCAGGCTCAACATGTCTGTTGCGCCCTTTTAGGAGCGCTCCCCCCGCCTTCATGGTGGGGGTTTCGTTGGTGGGTCTGTGCCGAGTTCCACAGCCAGTGGAATGAGGCTGTGTCCCGCCGTCCCCGCTTTCCCTATCCGTCGTTCGTCTCCGCAATCCAGCGGAGATGTTCGCGCGGGTAGGTTTCGGGGCAGTGTCGGAAGTCTGTGGGTGCCCTCTTCTTTCTCTGCCCTGCAGCCAGCAGGGTGGGGTCTGTTAGGGGGGCCTGCAGTCGCCTCTCTCCGGAGTTCTGGCGTTGCACGCCAGCAACGTCGGGGCTTCTGGGGAGGGTGAGTGGTGGGCCGTGGGAGCGGCTCAAGGCCTCGAGTGCCGAGGCCAGTGTCGGGAAGAGGCCGTGCTGGCGAGCCTCTCGCTCATCGAGGGTGTGCCGCGTAGAGAGCCTGTCGGCGGTTCACGTAGCCACCCCACTACGAGCGTGCAGGAACTGCCCCGGAGAGTTTTAGTGGGTATGCCCTTGAACGGCCTCTGATTAGCAGAGGCCCAATCCAGGGGAGAGCCCCACACTACCTGGTCGTCTCCCAGCGGCCGGTGTGCATAAGGCGGCATTCCACTCTGCGTGAACAAAAAAAAAAAAAAAAGCTTAAGTAATTGCTGATCAGACATTTATAGGCTAAGTTAGTTTTTTTGCTGACTTGTTAAATAGCGCCCATAAAAAAAAACTCATAAGAAGGCAACCCTAACGACACATCACGCGGCAGTAATCGAAATGTGAACAAGATCTCTATAATTCGCATCGCTGGGCGAGAAGTATTCGGTAGGTATCGGTGAAAAAAATACGTCAACTGCCCGTTCAATTGGGGCAAGTGAGCAGTTATTTTCACAGAGAAATTGGACCAATTTCGTTCCGATTTTCTCTGTTATTTTATTTTTTAGTTTAAATTTTATAGTGTTTTGATGATATTTTGTGTCCTTACGTGTCGCGAGTTGATATAAATAGCACAATAAGTCCTCAATGTGACTGTGACTTTGACTGACTTCGACAGTCGATTATGTAATGTATACCCACTTTATCAAATATATAAGGAATGAGGAGAGAGAAAAAATGCTTTTGTTTAGGTACGTAAGTACACACTATAAACTAGGATTTCATCCATACGATCTGGATTTGTTAGAAATTTTCTACCACGCATCTCCTCATTATTGAATCAAGTTTTCAAATCAAAACGAGCCCATACCTGGCTTAAAGGCCGGAAACGCATCCCCACTCCTTGGTGTAGCTGATGTCCATGGGCCACGATCACTATTATCAAGTGACCCGTTTGTCCGTTTGCCTTCCGGTATGATAAAAGTAAATTTAGTGTCTCTCTTGTGTTACTAAACCGGATCAGGGTTGTCACTGGTGAGGCTAGCGGCTGCGCGCATTCGCTTAAAAATTGATCTCCGCATGAAAGACCGCCGGACGCTCCTCACCTATTCATGGGACTTCCAAAAAGAACGAAATGCATGTTGTGGTCTAGATTTGTTATTTCTAACTTTTATAACTTACTAGCGGCCGCCCGCGACTTCGTACGCGTGGAGTTAATTATTGACACTTACCATCATATTTTGGACAATCCACACAATAATTTTTATAAATTGTAGCTTTTGTGTTATTCTGATGTATAAGCTATATTGTGGTAAAGTTTCATTCAAATCCATTCGGTAGTTTTTTACGTGAAAGACTAACAAACATCCATACATCCATATAATCCAAACAAACTTTCGCCTTTATAATAGTAGTAGGATTGTAACATAATTTTGTCTAGTTTTTCATTCAGAAATTGTAAAAACTCACTCCGGGCCTTCCACGTAAATACTGCGGGTCCTCCGGATCATTCACATTTTTAATCTTAGATGGTCTGCAAACAAAGACCTACCTATATTTTTTAGGCTGCACTGTCTAGGTGTCGCGGTCTTGTGTGGTCACAATGGTGGCCCATTTTAAGGTAGGTAATGTGATCAACTTCCCGAAAAGCACAATACTAAATATTAAATTTCGCCCACAGTAGCGTCAAAGACGTTTGCCACGAGCACAATTAGGACCTAATTAAACAACGCCTAATGAGATTTGTTTACCCTGCCCCCTGCCCAGGCCGTCCCTCAAGATTCTGCCACACTGCTGTTCTACTGTAAAATGTCTACAAACATAATTATAAAATGTTTAATTTTATTTTTGGTATAGCAATTCTTTGCAATTTATTCTTAAGTAAATATTGCACCTAAAAAAATCCTCGGAGGGTTCAGGTGGGACTCGAACCCACAACCTTCCACAGTCCGGGTGGCTGTACTACCAATTATACCAGCCGAACCCCTTACTAAGCCGACGAATTTCGTAAGTGCTTAACTCGCCATGAGCTGACGATAGTCTCATCAAATAATAATATAATTTTATAATAATAATTTTATACAAAATGTTTAATCTCATTATTAGAAAATGTTTTCGTGTTAGGTTAGTAAGTATTTTTAGACAAAATTGCCAGTTGACAAATTGTAACTAATAAAAGAATAACGGATGGAGAGGTCTGGCCCATTATTCGTACTACTTACGTGTCACCAAATGTTCCTACCAACTTTTTACATAGTTTTAAAGCATAAAAGTTAATGTTTTCTTTGCCAAATAGTATTTTTTTTAGATCGGGAAAACTAAAAACATAATTTATCAAAAGTTATCTATATTACCTCTATATATAGATAACTTTTGATAAATTATGTTTATACTTATCCCCGTTATTATGTATACCTAGTTACTATGTTTCAATGTATAGGCAACTGACTGGACTAGACTTAAATCTAGATAATCCTAAACCTAGATATACCTTCCTTCTTACGTAGTAATTCTATAACGTAATCCGATACGTCTAAAGACTAAGTTTGACTAAAAACATTGTAAAACAGATTTAAAAAAAATGAACTAGTTGAAGCCAACGAAATTGCAAATTTCAGAAGGGGCGGCAAAAGTGTAACAGCCTACTGGCGGCAAACGTGTAAATCCGCCACTGGGCTACATATTACCACATATTACGCTCCGTCTAGCTACCTGAACTTGCGACTCCAGCACCCGTAGGCCGCGTGAAAAATTACATCTCCTTTCCTCCAATTACAGATGTGCTGAGTCAGAGCTGGTCAGAGTGACTCGAGCATTTTTGCTTTACTTCTTCATCGTGTTGTAAGATTAAGATTTTCTGACTAATATTATTGCTAATATGAACATAAATATTTTTAGTAAAAACATAAGTTATAAGAAAAGTTTGATTAAATACCTAACTGTAGATTTTTAGAAGGTTTTTGACTTATCTGAAGTACTTACAGACTATATTATCTCATATTAATAAATATTCTGTAAATGTTATCAGTAGATACATAATAATAACAGTATCTTCGATTTTCTGAATATAGTGCTCAAGTGTGTGCGCAAACACAGGTCACCACAGGACACCAGAGTGTGACATGACCAAAGAGAGATTGGGACCAAAAGTTGGCAGCGCACTTGTGGCTCCACTGGTGTTGCAGGTGTCCATGGGCGGCAGAAATTGCTTACCATCAGGTGATCAGCCTGCTCGTCTGCTACTATCACATAAAAAAACGCTTTCTCAGTCAGTACACTACCTACTCCAAATATCAAAGCACTCGAAATACAACAACGGCGCCTTTTGTAACAAAAATTGTATAATCGATCAAGTGTCCCGATAACATATGGCTCGACGAGTGTCTACTTGTTTATGAGAATGGGAATATAGTGGCGAGCGAAACTCGAAGTAAACAAATTACACCTATTTGTTTTGCTTTATGTTCTGTACGAGTATTTCTAAAACGAATGTTTCTAGTTTATCTGAGGGCTCGGCAGTGCCCCCGCCAAGTCGAGCAAAAAAGCGGCACGGGCCGTACCATCCTTTTCTCGAAGCAATTCAGTTATTCACTTATTGACTTGGCAATCACATTAAAAGGCAATATATCTCACAAGTAATGCATTATATTGATTCGATTGTTTAATGCGATTGCCAAGTCAATAAATGAATAACCGACTTGGTAAAACATGGATCTCACAAGTTTTTACGGTAGTTGCGAGACTTGGTTTTTTTGACAAATATTGTTTTCCTTTCTTATTACGCTTTGTAAGTAAATATAATACGTGATATGATTGTGGGTGTTACCAGACAAATCGATTGTTGATCGTAGTTGGACCACTAAGTATGGTCGTTTGAATTAATCGACGGATACCGTTCGACTAATCAAACGATTGATGCCATAATTAAATAAATTCATACATCACATGATTGAGCTGACTCTGTATTAAGTAGCATAATCACTTGTGTTACAGATATCAGACAACAGAGGAAATACAAATATCAGACAAAAACACAAATTTCACGAATGTTTGTCCAGGGTGGGAATCGAACCCACAACCTTTGGCAAATAAGGCAGGGTCACTACTAAATGCGCCATCTGGTCCGTCAAGTCAAGGGAAAGGAATTCCGATTCGGGCATAAATACAGGTTCGTTTTAAGCTGTCGTCCCTTGGCCTTGTACATAACTATTCTATAGTTATTCCAATTTAAAAATGCTGATTTTATTATTAATACACACAGAATACCGACGTTAAATATTGCCTGTACTGTATTTTCGTCGAGGTGAGTGAAGGTACCGAGGCCAACTGAGGGGGAAGGAGGTTTAGAGGTTGCAGCACACCTGTGACTCAACTAGTGTTGCAGATGTTTATGGCGGCGGCAATTGCTTACCAGCAGGATCACCTGATGGTAAGCGATTGTCGCCGCCCATAAGTATAGGAAAAATTAAGTACACAAATTACACCAGACACTAAAAAATACAAGTGTTTATCACACGATTGTTTGTTCAGGGTGGGGATCGAATCCGCGACCTTTGGCGCATGAGGTAGGGTCACCACCAAATGCGCTATCCGGCCAGTCAAGTCAAGGGAAAGGAAGTTAGATTCGGTCATAACGTCAGGTTCGTTTTAAGCCTTTTAACCTGTCGTCTCTCTTGGCTTCGTTCATAACTATTCTATAGTTATTCCAACACAAAAATGCTGATATAATTAGCAAAATACTGCGCTGCTGTATCGTCGAGTGAGTGAAGGTACCGGAGGCCCAACTGGGGGGAAAGAGGGTTAGAGGTTGGCAGCACACTTGTGACTCAACTAGTGTTGCAGGTGTTTATGGGCGGCGGCAATCGCTTACCATCAGGTGACCCGTCTGCTCGTCTTTCACCTAAAACATAAAAAATACATGTTATATACACGTCAACTTTACCTACCCTTCAACAATACAACTTCAGAGGCTTACTCCAAAAAATATTTGTTATTCATTCGAAACATTACCATCCTTTTGTGGCTGATGGGCTGGCGTACACCCAACCAAACTTTAAGGCACAGCGGTAAAGTTTTTATAGTTTCGGGAATTGTGCCACAAAAGGTGAATGTACAATTACCTTGATGGTACCCATTATCCTGGTTATAATAACCACAGTTAACTTGTCCTCTATTTTGTTGTCACTTTGTTTTACTAACTGAGGTAAAAGTATCTGCCTAATAATGGCCTCGATGCAATGGCGCATCAGTGTTTGCCCGAAACGCGAAAGGTCCGGGTTTCGATTCCCGCTCAAGTAAATTTAGGAAACTACATTTTCTAAATTATCTTGGGTCTGGGTGTTCATGGGTTGACACCCCGAGTTAATCATCGTCACATGGTACTCATAGTACAGGGGTTGCCCTAGTTTGAGACCAGGTTGATTGGTGTGACTGTCTGGCGCATGCGGATTGGTGATCACAAACCCTAGCAATGTCAGAAAAAATCGAAACGTACTTTTTCCTCGACATTTTATGTCGTACAACAGAAGACCGGCGTGAAACACCGCCTGCGCTGTGTTTCGTCGACTGAATGAGGGTCCCGGAGGCCCAATTAAGGTTAAAAGGTTGACAGCGCACTTATCATTCTACTGGTGATACAGGTGTATATGAGCGGCGGTAATCGTTTACCATCAGTAGCCTTACCATGAGTTTGAGATACTATCCTTGCTATCGAAAACTATCGCTTTGTCTCTTTCATTGTGATGCAATTAAAAGAGACAGAGCAATAGTTTACGTTATGTCAGTTTTAGATGTCAACTCATGGTAGCGCTACAGATGATCCATCTGGTCGTCTGCCACTTATCTTATACCTATACAAAAATCACTCAATAAACCGGAGTTAAGCGTTAGCCATCTACCCTACCTGTCGCTACCTTATTTAGATTTACCGAAACGGTGAGACGTTGAAATAGCTTCATTCACACCTTTATGTATTGAGGTTTCCTTTCCGAACAAAGCACATTATATCTAAATAAAGGTCCTGACAGGTATGCAAAGCACTTGATACGTCTATTATGAAGGAAAATAATGCCACGGAAACGACCCTCCATCACTGAGGGATCTTTTTGCGCATTTTTCGGATTTCCCTCCGAACCTTTGCTTAAGTAAAAAGTCAAACATCAATTTGTTTAGTCAATATTTAAACGAGATGTTTAGAGGACTTTAAGGAGCTTTAAGGAGATATTATCGCGTCTATTAAATTATATTTACGTTCCTTTAATGTTGTGAACGAGTGATTTTTTTATGAATACGGACCAAGGGAAAAATAATATTTGGAAATTTTAAGACTCATGTTTTGTGTGCTAAAGAGATCGGAGATTTGAATCAAAATATAATATTCCTTTGTATAAATAAGTAGTTATTAGTACAATAAAAAAGTAAAGTAAAGTATCAGCCTATAATAATATGCGTACAACTGTCTTCAAGAAACATTAGTCGAAATACGACAAAAATATGTTTATTTTTCCATACTATATTGATCGCGTGATCAGTCTGATTTGTATGAAAAATAAAAAAAAATACATTTTTTTTTACAAATTTGACCCATGTTTCTAGGAGAAAGCTGTTCACTTAGGTACAGATTCTAAGTCGAGCTTAAAATTTGGATGGTGATTAAACATTCACCTTGTATAAAAGATCTACTTTCGCAATCACATCAATAGAAACTTACTATTCCGCGTAACATTTCCGCGTCTTAAATAATGGCAAGTCAGCTCAAAGGGACGCTGCCGACCCTCACGAATGCCTATCTTAAAGTCAAACACCCTTGAAATTGAAATGGAATTTAATAATGATTCCCTTCCAAGTTCTGCGTAGTGAGGAATAATGGCTGCGATTGCGGGCTGGTTATGTGTGGTGGAATTATTTTATACTAGTGGCCCGCCCTCTCTTCGTTTCGGGTACAGTAGTTCAAAAATGAACCAATAGATGGCACTGGGCGTCAATTTCATCGCGCTTGCGTTTCGTGTTTTCGGTTTACCTATAAGCCTTGTTCGTTGTCAATAGAAGTTATCTCTTTATAAATACAATAGAAATAGAAGACTATAGACTATAGAAGATATAGATTTCCTATCCTTCCCCTCTAGTCGTATTCCTCATAACTTGCAGCTTAGCGTCAAGCATATTTTCTATATTTTGTCGTAAAATGAATAGGACACAGCAAGTTAGTTCCAGCTGGCATTAAAAATAATATCATTCCATCACGACACGATTAAAAAAAGTCAGTATAGTTCGCGCACCGCGGCCTTACTTTAAGTATGGGCAAATTCTATACTCATCTTGCGTGCAAACTGTACCTACAATTAGACGGAAAACAGAACACCCTATCTTGACGTCGGTTAAAAAGAAGGTAATTTAAATTTTCGAAGTTCCTTGAACTTTTCCTATATCGGGAATCCGATGTGCGTCGGTCGGACTGGGAATCTGACACACGGCGTCTTAGTGTGAAAACGATGGAAAATTAATTTAATTATTATTATGGTGAATTGTGTTCAACAATGGAATATTGATATACAATTAAAAAGTGGATAATATTAGCATTTCGGCTCACGCGGCTGTTATTATACAGAATTCATCGTAGTACTTGCTACGAATGCTACGAGGCTTGCTACGACGATGTGCTACGAGCAACGGTTACTTCTTACCGAAAACTTCAACGCAATACATCCCATCATAATATTTTTTTGGAATTGAAAAAAATAATTACTACTAGCTTGGCGCTAAAGGAAATAATTATAAGGTTGCAAATGTTGAATAGGAAAATCAGATCAGATCAGTTGAATAAGAGAATCAAGATATGAAGTATTTTTATATGTGGCAAGACTGTGGCCCACTATCCCCGTCACATCTTATGGCTATTTAACTGGGAATCGAATCGCGACTCATTTAGGTCCTCACATGCCTCCCAACCGTTCTCCCCGTGTGTCAATCATCCCGAGCCTTCAAACTTGGTCCGAAGTTGCGGCGCGCTCACCCATCCCAGTTATTTGACTAGGCGCCTAATTTATTATATTTACCCGTCGAAACAAACACGCAAGAAAAACAACGTTAACTCACTGATCAATGTAATACGGTTTAGACACGATTGAAGGGTGTTTCTGATATGTAGGTACGGAAATTTCCCCGTGTTTAGGAACTCCATGACGGTAAACGAAAATGATAAATATGAGATAACATCTCATACATTTTTTTTAATCGAGTGGCTATGCAGGTCCTGTTCAGACCAGTATCACTGCGACCATGGGCAGGGCACATTGCGAGGAGATCAGACGGCCGTTGGGGTGGAAGGTCCTTGAGTGGAGGCCGCGTGCAGGAGGCCGCAGTCATGGCAGGCCTCCCACCATGTAGACCGACGATCTTGTGGAGGTGGCGGGAGTGTGTGCAGAACGTTGGGGAGGCTTATGTCTAGCAGTGGACGTCTTTTGGCTAAAATGATGATGATGATGATAACTTGCTAATATTTCATTTTAGGTAATATTCAATATCATCATCATCATCATCAGCCCGCCAGTACCCACTGTTGAGTATAGGCCTCCTTTCTTTTCCGCCAAAGTTCCCGGTCCTGAGCTGCTCGGATCCAAGTAGGACCTCCTATTTTGGTGATATCATCAACCCATCGTGACGCTGGACGACCAAGATTTCGTTTGCCTATTCTAGGGCACCATTCGGTAAGGAGCTTACTCCACCTGCCATCACCTCGCCTAGCTCGGTGTCCTGCCCAATTCCATTTGAGTTTCATCACTCTTAATCCGACGTCATAGACTTTGTCCTGCATCGAATTTCAGAGTTTCGGACTCGATCTTGGAGTTTGATTCCGAGCATTTTTCTCTCCATGGCTCTTCGTGCAACTCTAATTTTTTGCACAGTCTCCTTAGTAAGAGTCCATGTTTCGGCGCCGTTATATTCAATATCATCATAATTTAATAGAATGCAAAAATGACATGCCTTTTGTCCAAAAGGCATGTTATTTTTGAGTATGTCTATACTATGTCGTGTTCCTCTAACAGGGGAACCAGACCAACTGAATCTGTTCACTTTCAACTAAAACACACTAAACCCGTCGCATACGTCGGTGTATGCGCCTGCTAACTACTCTCAGCGGGCAACAACAAACACTATTATCATGAGGCTAAAGTCGATTTCCGCCGGAACTGCAAGTTAGCTGGGTAACCAGCAGTTACACGTGCGTGGCCGTTTAAACAACGTCACAGGTACGAATACTCGCGGTAGGAAAATGCTGGGCAATTTTAGTTTTTTATGTGCGGGAAAAGACGGATCACAACGATTGCCGCCGCCCAAAGACACCAGTGAAGTCACATGCACAGCCAACCTTTTTACCCCTGTCTTTTTTCTGGTCACAATGACGTCATATCGGCTACACGATGAGACGGGTGTCTATGGGCGGCAGCAATTTTCAAGCAGGTGATCCGTTTGCCACCTATCATATTAAATAAAGTCTACGACGGGGTGCTCGCGGTCTACCCAAAGTGGCTCGGCGGTTCACATGTAGAGCACAGTCCGCCATTTGGTGACTCATCTAGTCTCTAACTGGGGCATCCCCTGTGCTTGAGCACTGGATGCTGAAGCCTGGCGACGTTGCCATTTATATTATAATGGCTAGGAAAATATATTGAGTTGCTAGACTTTCACTAACATTTTTTATGTGATATGCGGCAGACGAGTAGACGGAGCACCGGATCCAGTAAGTGATTGCCGCCGCCCATTGACTTCCAGTGGAGTCTCAAGTGCGCTGCCAATCTGTTAACTTCCCTTCCTGTTCGATCGGGCTTCCTTGACCCCCGTTCCGGTGAAACACAACGCAGACGCTGCTTCTCCCCTGAGTTTTCTGTGAGGTATCCTATCGAACTGGCTCATGGCTCACGGTTAAAATTAAGAATCGAAATAAAAACCTAACCCACATTTCCTTATCCCCACTGTACCATACACCTATTACAAGTTGTGGAAGCGAGAGCCGAGAGCAAAGCGGAAGTACCGGGGGGAGGGGGGAGATCATTACTATGTCACGGCGATATGTCTACCAAGCCTACAGAGATGACGACGTTGAAAGATTCACTCACTCATCATTCTAATAGCGGTTTTGAACTCAATTGTACTTCAGATTGAGTGGACGCGTTTGTTAGGTACACTAATATTTCATAAACCGTTAAGAACAGCCACAGAGTGGGCCACGAGGTAGACCGAGGAGGCGATGGCGGGATGAGCTCGACACCTATTGCGCCAACTGGACCGTAGTCGCCCAGGATCATGAAATGTGGAGGAGGGGTAGGGAGGCCTTTGCCCAGCAGTGGGACACGACGGGCTTTTAATAATAATAATAATATGTACTGCGAGAGAAAATATTTTTCACCTTAAAAATAATAATAATTAAGGCTGTGGTCATGTATTTAGAATGAATATCTTCATATTTTTAATTATTTCAATAGTAACTTTCTGGGGTGCACTCGGGTTCCTACAAGTATCCATTTAACCCAAATTGTATTCAAATTAATTTTTAAAAGTGTCCAGTTTTAGTAATAATTTTGATTGTATCTATGCTATTCTCGAAATACCTATAAAAAAATATGGTGATAGTAATTGTGAGTGCAGTGCAGAGATTTTTACTAAATAATATAATATTATCTCAATAAATAATAATTGGCGTCGCTATTGTGCCTAAATCGCCAAATAATTATGTTGTCAAGTAGAACGATGACGAAATGAAGCGGGATACCCCTCTCGATTTTCGATTTGAAAAAACATGGCGGACGTAGCATGTGATAAATATCACAAGTACGAGAAAACGGGGGCCAGGAATCAATCCGAATAATTCCTCGGATCTTATACCAAGGTGTAAGCGGATCATACTGCAAACGTACTACTGATACACGGAACCGACAATAACAGGCTGAAATAATGATACCCTCATAAGGGGTTAGGCATTTTATTTAAGCTAGAAATATTTGAACACTTTAGTTGCAGATTTAAAAAGCAGGGAGTGTGTGTGGGTGGGTATTTACCCTGGGCTTGGACTGCGTTTAATTTACGGGGGCTGCCGAGCCGGGCACAGGGCTGTAGTTAGGGTCTTAATACTGCATTACACTGGTTGGCCATTTGCCTTTATATTTGAGTAAAGGCTACGGGTGAAGCACATTAGGGACGCCATCTTTTTTTTATACAATTATACATTTTATGTTACGTTTAAGACTTATTTTTATTTATTTAAAAATATTTGTGCAATCAATCTCGTATCATTTGTCAACTTCAAATTCGGATTTGAGTGTAAAAGCAGACCAAAAAGTAATACAACATCTTGAATTTACTTAAATCTTCTATACATCCACGTCAAGGTTTATAGGTAAACGCCAATTATTTGTATTGTTATAACAACAAGTGGAAATTTTTGTGTCCAAATGTACATAACGTACGACTATATTCCAAGCCTCACTGTACTGCCATTTCATCATAAGTTATAATTGCCCAAATAACGCGAAGGGCGAATACGGAGCGACCATTTCATAATAATAATAAGTTATAAGTAATGGAGAATGCTCACTAATATTTTATTTTTTAGCTTTCCGTAAACGCAATAAAAATATAAAGTGTAAAAAGTATTACAATACGTCATGTTATTTTAGAGATACTTATTTAGTTTCAAAGTTAAATTAACGCGTTTAATGATTTTGTCGTCATCGCCTTTACAGTAGTTGGTTCATGTTTTGTTACTGTTTTTTTCCTATGTAAGTGCCCTAAGTTATTTTAAAATAACTATATTCTACACAGCTTTTGTATATTTTTACTAAACAGATCATGGATGAACAGGATATATGAGAGTGTTAAGCGTTCAAACGCAAACACATAACAACTACCTAATAAACTCGGCAGACTCCATATTATGTATAAACATACTTGATGTATGTATATAATATTACTTACTTAGTAAGTCACCAAGAAAATCAATTCAAATTCAAATGGACGCGTGAGTAAGTTTTTCTTTACCTAAATAAAGTTAGCATATTTAAAATCTCTGCGCAAATCCGGCCCTGTCGCGTAGCAATCCACGT
Source organism: Cnaphalocrocis medinalis (assembly GCA_014851415.1). Lineage (NCBI taxonomy): Eukaryota > Metazoa > Arthropoda > Insecta > Lepidoptera > Crambidae > Cnaphalocrocis > Cnaphalocrocis medinalis. The sequence goes on along the minus strand of CM026287.1, from coordinate 4,675,523 downwards.
TTACTTCAAAGAATCACTCTACCAAAAATACTACGAAATCACGCTATAAAAACGCCTGGAAGATCTAACTGAACCGAGCATTTACCGTGATAAATTACTTAAGTGTTGGCCTGTACCTAAATCTGGCCCTGGCAAACGATACACATTTACATCGCAGAATCACTCCATCTCAAATATCACGGGATCACGGTGTAGAAGCGCCTTAAACACTGGAGGGGAATATTTAAGCTGAAACCGAGCATTTTCCGTGATAAATCACTTAAGTTCCAGAGTTTCATGCAAAAGTGCGCCGTCATGAACAATACCTTGTAAAGATGAAATATAAGCTTTAGGTATACAAAGGGAATAAAACCTAAATGGGTGTAGTCAAAATAGTTTTTTTATAGGAAAGAAGAAGGTATAAGTATTACCGCATTGGAAAATTTGCAAGATTCGAATAGTTTCTAGAACGTGTTATCATGATTCAGTTGGTCTGGTTTCCCTGTTAAAGGGTTGCGAAGGTCAGAACAGCAGTCGCATCATTGTAATTACCAGACTCCCCAAATCTTTGGACATAATTGGGAATTACACTCTAAAGTGAGAGGTACTTAAATAAATAAAATAAAATAAATAAATTGAGACAACACATGTGATGTTGTCACATTTTCCTGGTCCCAAACTAAGGTTTTCCCTTGTACTATGGAAACCAGAAACAACGAAGGAATTACAAACACCCAGACTCAAGACAAATATCTGTTTCATCAACAAACATTTGTTTTGATGCGGGTATCGAACCTGCGAGGTAAGAGAGAGTGTGTAGTTTCGTACCACATAAGTGTGCATGAGTCTATTTTAGATTACTTAACCGTAATGTCAGAGCACGCTTCAGCATGAATGGGCCGACTCGATCGGAGTGATACCACGGCCTCACAGAAGACCGGCGTGAAGCAGCGCTTGCACTGTTTCGTCGAGTGAGTCAGGGTACCGGTATTGGGGGAAAGTGGGTTAAAGGTTGATATCGTTACTTGTGACTCTACTGGCTTTGCAGGCGTCTATGGGCGGCGGCAATCGTTTACCATCAAGTGATCCGTCTGCTCGTCTGCCACCTAAAAAAACTAAAAGCAAATTTAGCAGTAAAAGACTTTTTATTTTAGTCAAAAGGTTTAGTTCTAGTCTAGATAAAATGTTCCACTCCGACAAAAAGCAAGCGAAATGGTCCCACGTTAAAGTTTAACGTAGAAGTTAGATCTCAGCATTGAAAGCAATTTAAACTATTACGGGCAGGGAGGTGGAAGCGACTCGTCAGTATAATCGGTCACAGAAACATTTTCATAATAATGTGATCTTACCTACTTCTATCTATACTGCTTATAAAGAGGTTAATAAATTGAATAGTCATCAAACATTTTGATGTTTTAGGTAAGCCGAAAAGGCGAAACACTTGCGCGATGTAGGTAATCGAATCACAGCGCCATCTATTGGTGCTGGACTAGTATGAGTCCCGATTCAAACTTAGGGCACAAAATTGTGCTTAGGGCCAGCCACAACACAAGTCTAAAGTTACAAAATTAAAAAAAAAGTTATAAAAACTGTGTTTATGAAAAGATAACTTGGGACGATAAAAAACAGTAACAACATAAATCAGTGTTTTTTTATGTTCATCTGTCTGTGTGTCCGCTGCTACTGAACAAATTTGAATGAAACTTGTTTTATTCAATAGCCGTGGGACCTGGGCAATTATAATTTGTTGTGAAAAAATCCTTTAGTGCCAAACTGTACCGCATGCGAGCAGAGATGCGGGCGTCCACTAGTATTGTAATAAAGTGAGGTAACGAGCGTCGGGACACCACATGTTTGTAAATTTTGAAATAAACCTTTTATACACCCACGGAGGGTAAGTTTATTCCCTCCGAGAGGGTATAAACTACGAGACACCGGCATATTATCACTGCCTCGGTAAAGCAGTGGCTAGGGGGTCAAATTTTAAAACGACGGCTTCGCTTTGGGTGCTAGGTGCGGGGTGGCTAAAAATTAGTATCTAAATTTTTCCGTTGAGAAATTCTCAGTGTCAGGCCAAAGACTGGAAATTAGCGGTCTTATCTTGGTGCCTCGGAAAACACGTTAAGAGTACTCAGTCCTTAACCCTCATAGACTCTGAGGCATTCTGTATTTGAATAAATCTACAGAGACCAAACAAGAGTCATCAGGCTGACTGTACTTCACTTCACATACAAAGACAAGTTCCCCATCCACGCAAACGAATTGAGCACTGAGTTCTGGGAATGTCTGGTAAATTACACAAAAAGCATTGACTTGGAACTTTGCTATCGTTGTATCTTTATAGATGACACGCAAGATAATACCTACCTATTTAAACGGCAACAGTTAATGCGATATCTTTCTGACTGTTATACAATAAGACCCTGGTTAAGGGGAGAGTAGACACTCGATGGATTTAATAATAATGTCCTTCTACTGGCCGCTGATTAAGTTTAAATTCTAGTATTCTTTATGAAACATAATAACCCTTTATAAAATGTCTTCTACAGTTCACAGTCATATGTCAGTTGTTGTAGCTCTCCCGTGCCTAATAGTATATATGCCTGTGTATCTTGTTAATTATGTGAGCTTTTCAATGTAAGTGTTACAGTGGTGTTCTTGTATCATTATAAATCCTCCTCATCATCATCATCATCCTCACCATCATCATCATCCATTCGTTTAATCGTGGTTTTAAAAAATACAATCATACACATATCTACATAATAGTAACTAGTGTAATAGTTGGTTAAGTGTCTATAAGTGTCTATAAACATAACACCACTACATGCTCCAAGACATACAAAACAGCCATAAATGTCCCAAGTCGTACTTTATTACACTTTTACTATTCCCATACAAACCGTCATTGCCCGACGTTTATAGCGAATACAAACGACGCCGGGATTTTCCATTAGATGGACCTTTGTATAAAACATAACGAAGTCAATATAATTGGGTGTACAAAGCAAACAAGCAGGTTCATCATTAGTCCGGTAGATGGCATTATGCACTATTGCATCGCGCAAGCAGTGTGCCGGAATAATGACCTCAAGTCGCTACGTCCGGCAGTTCAATACAGTACACAAATAAAGGGAAGTACAAACGGAAACTACTTTTATTCAAACGTCTTCCTTTGCCAGAATTTGGTTGGTCCTCGAGGGACCTTTTCTATATTGCAGTGGTTCTTAACCGGTCGTCCGCGGACCACTGGTCGTCCCTGAAGGCATTCCAAGAGGTCCGCGAAGACATCGTAATAAACAAGTGACGTGACGGTGATGAGTCGAGTCAACACAACGCAAACGACACCGCGACGCATGTCCGAAGTGTGTGGTCCCTGACACGACAGAATTTTGGTAAAATGGTCCCTCATGACTTAAAGGTTAAGAACCACGGCTATATTGCATTAGGTTATTCTTCAAGATCTTAACTTTCATTTCAGTTCTCAAATTCAATATGCCTCCAAAATTTTCACCAGGATCTTAAAATACCTATACTGGTTAAATTGAAGGCTTTTTCCTTAAATAATATAACTTCTAACTATATTTTAAGATTATGAAGTCAATTACGGAGGAATATTGAAATTGAGGACAGCTTCGAAAGTTAGATCGCGAAGAATAACCCAATCACGATTTAGATTAACTTTAGTTCGTGACCTGAAAATGTTTAATACGAGTACAATTCTTTTGTTTTAATACTAACTAATTTACATTTCATAAAAACACCGGGCACAACCGGCTACCTCCACTGTGATTGATTTTTCGGTACACATATCATGCCAGTGACTTCAACCTCAAACAAGAATAGTTACGTCAGCACTTTGGCACCACTACATATATAGGTACTTATGTAGATCTATGAGGGTATATTTGAAGTCGTTTCCGTCAAGTAGGTACACTAATCTGGTTTACGGTCGGGCTACAGTAAAGATGAAGGTACCAGCGAGGAATCGCCAGTAAATAAACTCTTTGCTTTGGCTTAGACCGGGCTTTTTGGTAGATACTTTAAGGCTGCCTGTCCATTTAAGCGGAGCGATGCGGCGGAGCGGAGAAACGGACAAATATTAGCCAATAGTATTACACAAAAATTCTACTGGCTAAAATAAATAAATACTATTGGCTAATATTTGTCCGTTTCTCCGCTCCGCCGCATCGCTCCGCTTAAATGGACAGGCAGCCTAATTCTGCCAACGTCAAGTGAGTAAAGAGACGTTACTTTGTGTTGAAATTGACCGGTGATTTGAGTTGAGTTATGTCCTTTAATGAATCGAGTTCTTTTTTTTTGTAAAAGCAGCATCTAAGTATAACGAACACGTAGACGACACAATATTTTAAGGGAGATTCATAAAGGTATATAAAAACTCACCACCTTAACTTAAAGGGGCCCAAGTGACAGCTTCCATGACATAGAGACTTGTGGCATTTTAAAAGCGATCTACGCTTGGTGTCCCGCTCCCAATGACATTCCACCTACAATGGACATAGCGCGCCATACAATAACCAAGCGCGAAGATGGCACATGCTCCAAATTTCACCTTATTATACTTCAACTGATCTGTGTATACACTGCTGTTTACAAACCTGCATGTGTAAACATCTTGACAGTTAAAGCAGTAATGTATAACTACGTGTCAATCGAAGCTGCATATGGTGATTTACGGAAAAGTTCAGAGCAAGGAATACACGGAGTCGCAACGCTTATTATTTATTTCATCTACTATAGGTATTTTATCGGTTTGCGTGCACTCATTTGAATTTAATTATATTTTTATATTTATATACAGGGTGTATCTGTGAACATTCACATCCCTTTAAGCACGTGTTCTATCAACCATTCTGAGCAACATTTGTTCAATGACTTTTGAAAATTCGCATAAAAATTTTTGACTTGGTCATTTTGTATGGGGAGTCAAAAAAATGTTCGAAGAATTTGGAAAAGTTGTTGAACAAAATGTTGTTCAGAATGGTTGATAGAACACGTGGTTAAAGGGATGTAAATGTTCACAGATACACCCTGTATAGGTAACTGATTCCATGATTTTGTTTAAAGAAATGATCCGTAACTCGAACAAATTATAATAATCCAATTATTGTACCTAGATCGCAATTTTTTTTTTACTTTTTTGATCTTGCAATGTTTGTATGTATTACATACCTGTCATACATATCGCATCAGTTTTCCCCGATTAAAATTAAATTTTGCATTGACATGGTAAGTTAGGTAATGTCATGCTAAATCCAATATGGTAAATACAAGACCCTTTTATAAAAACTTAACCATCCGTATTTTTAGTTTTCAAAGATGGTATTGAGCTTGTTATAGCTTGTTATAGGTTGATGGTATTGAGCTTCAGGTGTTAATAAACTTTGGTATCTACCTACAACATTTTAACAATGTATGGAAACTTGACAGTTTAGTCTGCTTAATGAGAAAATTAATGCCAAAAAGGTTGGCGAAACCTAAAAACGTCACTTAAAAATGACATAAGTGACTTTAACAGATTTGACAGTGACGTATCTGTCGTAGATTTTTTGGTCTTGAATTCCAGTTTAGAGTATAGTAGTAGTAGTTACTTTTTGTGCACTTCCCATTATCAAATAAAAGGGTTTGTTATTGCGAAAATAAAATTACTTTTTTTGTGCGTAATAATTTTATTTTAATGATATCAATGGGAAAAACTGGAACTTGAAAACTTTCCATTACAACTAACTTGCGCCACTTCCCTCTCATAATCTCATGGACGTAGGTAGTGGAAAGCTAAAAAAAAACAGCTATCGTAAATTAGTTAGTGACCTGCCATAATCTCGCTCGGGTGAAAAAAACTAACAAAAGAGCGACTCCATAGTTATCATTGACACACGACTAATCAAAAGTATGCCTAGGCATAATTTTCAAGTTCCGTTTACAAGGCGCAGATGCGAAGTCCATTGTAGGTGGAATGTCATTGCCCGGTCCCATACCCCATACCCGGCCCAAAATGTTTTGCAACATATCATAGATTAACTGTCTCTTTTCATTAATCAAATCGTTTATTAAGAACTAGCGGCCGCCCGCGACTTCGTCCGCGTGGAAAAGTAACTTTTTACCCCCCTTTTAACCCCTTACAACCCCCTTAATATTATTATGTTGATAGCCTATAGCCTTCCTCGATAAATGGACTATCCAACAAAAAAAGAATTATTCAAATCGCACCAGTAGTTTCGGAGATTAGCGCGTTCAAACAAACAAACAAACAACAAACTCTTCAGCTTTATTATATTAGTATAGATAGATAATTTTAAGGTCGTAGTTTCCTTTCTGTCAGTTATTTTGTTTTACCCGAATTGCGACTAACATTTTTAGCTTTACGGCCGCCCCAGGACTTAGAAGCTCAACTTTATCGTGTGTAAACTTTGACAGCTGGCATTAAGACGTTAGATAAATCCGTAGTATACACATTTCAAATGTAGTGGTGACTTTAATATTTAATGAAAAAATGTCACAGGTTTCCCTTTGAGAAGCTCATGGCAAGGACTAGAATAAGTATACTCTGATTCATAATCATGTAAAGTAAACTGACAGCTGCCAATGACAAGTTTCTATGCATTTTGACATTTTGCATGTGTCAAATTGAGTGATAATGTCCCCACATTACCACTCAATTTGACACATGCAAAATGTCATCCCCATGACACATTGACATCTGTCAATTTACTTTACATGATTATGAATCAGACCTACTTTACATGATTATGAACCTGTAGGATCTATACCTATACAGGTATAGATCCTACAGGTTATTTCATGCCTGCGTATAGATATATCGACTAAATATCGCATTCATACGTCAGAACATCCATTCTCTAAATAATATAAATAATAATATTTCGAGTGCGTTATTTACTTAATATTCTAGTAACGCAATGTATGGCTGTTACTGTACAGTCAGTATCAAAATAATTTGAGCTGTCAAACCGGTCAAAAGTATATGAGCATTTGTATTTTTTGTATTTTTTTTTTTTTTTTATAGGATAGGGGGCAGACGAGCATACGGATCACCCGATGTTAAGCGATTACCGTCGCCCATGAACACCTGCAACTCCAGGGGCTTCACAGGTGCGCTGCCGGCCTTTTAGAGCGAGATATGCCCTTTTCTTGAAGGTTTGTAGGTCGTAGTGGTCCGGAAATACCGCAGGTGGCAGTTCGTTCCATATTTTTGTCGTACGCGGCAGAAAGTTCCTGGCAAAGCGCACAGTAGTGGACTGCCAGCCATCCAGATGAAATGGATGGAACTGCTGCCGCGTGGAACGATGTCGAAACGAGGCGGCAGGAATCAAACCGAACAATTCCTCGGAGCACTCCCCATGGTATAAGCGATAGAGAATGCACAAAGACGCAACATCTCTCCGCAGCGCCAAGGGGTCAAGCCGACTAGTGATATCCCGGCAATCGACGATTCGAGACGCTCTCCGCTGGATCCGGTCTAGAGGAAGAAGCTGGTACGCAGGTGCTCCTGCCCAAAGATGAGAGCAGTACTCCATATGCGGCCGGACTTGCGCCTTATATAGCTGAAGGCGATGAGCCGGAGTGAAGTACCGTCTCGATCTATTTAGCACGCCAAGCTTCTTTGAGGCTAATTTAGCCTTGCCCTCTAGATGGTCCCGGAATTGGACTTCGCTCGATATGTCGATACCAAGTATACCAATAGTGGCTATGTTATGTATGTTAGTATACCTACTCTAATGTGTATTTTCATATGTTTGTCCGAGAACAAACAATACCAAATCAAAATACATAGTTTGCGGCATATAAGATTGGCGGTGCGCATCAATCAATTTTAGTATAAAGTGACCTATTTTATAAGTGCTCGAACACCCCACTACTTACGCTGAGCGCTAAACTTATGTTTCGCGGCCCATATTGTGCTCAAAGTGAATATTGTCAAATGTTCAGATATTTTTGGTAGGCATGGATGCAAATATCATTTTGATGAAGACTGTTCGTATGTGGTTCGTAATTAAAATATTTACTTCAAATTACTCGTCGAAGTCGTAAGAAACTCGGTGCGAATGTTTAAATTAAAATAAATTACTGAGGATTTTGCAGACCTTAAATAATGTGCTTAAAGTTCAAAGCACATTAATAACTTAAGAAACAAAATCCCAATTGAGACAATTTCGAAGACTTATTATACGGAGAGAGTTGTAAGTACTCGGCTAATTTCGAACTCCTTTCCAACTAAGTTCGTGTTTTTGTTTCTTATTAATATTTTAAATATTACAATGTGTACAGCTTTTTGCTTTAACGTCGTATGACCCAGACAGCAGACACAATGGAAAATCAATGATTTATGCCTTTTAAAAGGCTTTTGGGTCTTACGACGTTAAAGTTAACAATTTGAGTCATAGTTCAGTAGCGCTACCATGAGTTGACATCGAAAACTGACATAACGTAAACTATTGCTCTGTCTCTTTTAAATGCATCTCAATGAAAGAGACCAAGTAATAGTTTTCGATAGCGAGGATAGTATTTCAAACTCATGGTAGTGCTACTGGTCTGTTGACTCTACATTCATCGTGACACGTTCATTATTAAACAACACACAAAAAGCCATAGGAACCCATGAATCCAACCTCTAAACCCATAAACGCGTGTGAGCCTCAGCAATAAAGCGCCGAGCCCATGGCAGCGGCTCCCCGGGGGCGCCAGATCTCACTCGCAGTAATTTCACTTTACTACCGACGAAAATGTTGCCAGCATATTAAAAAAGTAAAGTACCAGCCTATATACTATCCCACTGCAGGGCAAAGGCCTCCATCATAGAAATCAAGTCATCGCTACTATGATGGCATTAGGCTTAATCACCACGCTTGCCTAATGCGGAGTGGTGATCACAAACCCGAGCTATGTTCGTAAAATTCGAAACATATTTTTGCTCGACCTGGGATTCGAACCCGGGACCCCTAGATCACGGCCCGGTGCTTAAACCACTAGACCAACGGGGCGTTATTATTTTTTCATAATTCCTTTGCGTCAAGAAAGTCGTGACAAATGGATGATTGAGCAACTACCGTGCTTACTTGCTCTGTGCAACTACCTAACGAGTTCATATTGTTGTGGTTACAAGGTACGTAAACTCCAAGAAATCGCCAAAGTCACAAAAAGACAATTATTTAGTTGAAGAATAATAATTACACAACTAAAACACTTAATCCCACTAAAAACTTTCGAAATACTATAATTAGGTAATTCGCTAGATCACCACTTGTCCGCAGGAATGGAAGGTTATCGAAATTTCTAGATTCTTGTTTATCGAAAGATCGAGACAAATTTTCTAAGTCGTTTATATCGCACAAGTCATCAGTTTAGTCCATATTAAGTAGACTAAGTCTTCTTAAGTGAAGTTCTGAGTCTTCTTAGTCTATAGGCTATAAGCCGTGGACTATTAATACACATATATGACATGGCCTATAAGATTAACCTCATAGTTATAGAAAGAAGATTCTCGCTAATTCCCTGGCAACACCATCGCAGAATATGAGTCTGACATACGGCTTTCTTGCCGTTTTTCGTCCTATATGCTCTAGATAAATCTTCATTGCCTCGGATTCAGGCCTATGTCACAATATTATTTTATGTCTATTTACCTACACGCAATAACGTAGGTAAAGAACGGCAGGTATCCTACTTCAAATAATATTATAAACGTTAAAGTTTTGAGTATGTATGGGAGATGAATATTTCTTTCTATCTTGGTTTGTTGTGGTATTAAGTATGTACCTATATCTCAAGTCAATATGCGAACTTTGCTTTCGTGATGTAGTTTTCATTTGTCATATGTCTAAAAAACGATCTTACTAATAAATGCGCACCTAGGTACCACCTTCAAGTTCATCATCATCATCATTTCAGCCAATAGACGTCCACTGCTGGACATAGGCCTCCCCTAAAGTTCTCCACACAGATCGGTCCTGTGCCACCCGCATCCAATGGACTCCCGCGACCACCGCCACCGCACCACCTTCAAGTTATTAGTATTCAATTCCTAAACAAATTGAATTACTAAATGATGACGAGTTGAATTCCAATAGCTGAGGACCGATTAAACCTTCGGAGAGGTTTACGCCCGCGGACTATTATTATTCTTTACCAATAGGTAATAAGAATGTTAAAGAAACTATGAAATAAAGAACTGAGCTGAACATGATAACTTTTAAAAACAAAATAGAAGCACTACTTACTTAGAAAACTAGTAAATAACTTCAAAGCAAAGCAAAAGCATAACCACCTCTGTTTTAAAACCACTGGTATCTAGCCTTTAGTAAACTTCTACTAAGCGATGCGATAGAACGAGGAGAGTTATTGTAACTATATTTTCTTGTCGAAGATATAAAATGAAGTCTAGAAGTAAGTTGTATAAATTATACCTAAAAGCAAAGAATCCCAGTCATTATGGTTTTTTTTTTCACAAAGAGCTAGAAATTGCAAACGCCTTCGTTCTTCTTCGATAGTTAATCTCGTAGTATTGTATCGTATCGTATCGATCGTAGTTAATCTTTTCACCTCTAAGTAACATTCTGTAGGTAACGAAACAGAGCTTCTATACATAGAGCATTCATTGCCTCATCAGATCAATAAAAGCATTATATCCTAGTAGCTTTTTTTTATAGTATAGGAAGGCAAACGAGCAAGCGGCTCACCTGATGGTAAGTGAACACCGCCGCCCATGGACATCAGCTACACCAGAAGGAGTGCGGATGCGTTGCCGGCTCTTTAGGAAGGTATAGGCTCATTTCTTGAAGATTTGGATGTCATCAGAAATACCGCTGTGGGAAGTTGATTCCACAAGAGGAGGTGCGCGGCAGAAAGTGTCGTGTAAAGCGCTCGGAATCCTCTGATTGCCAACCATCCAGGTGGTATGGATGGAACCCAAGTTTATGGCGTGTAGTACGGTGTTGAAATTTGGCAGCTTTCCTCCTTGATTAGATTATTTCTATTTTACAAAGATTAAAGATTGAAAAATTTAAAGTCTAGTTTAAAACTATGATAAGTGAACTAATGACGGTAGTGTAAGTAGATTAAATATCAATATACTTAAATAACGTCTAATACAAAGCCATTCATCATCATCATCAGCCTGTTACAGTCCACTACTGGACATAGGCCTCTCCAAATGCTCGCCACATTGATCGATCTTCGGCAACTATAGAACAAAGCCATTATATTTGAAGCCAAGTCAGGAAATACCTTCCGCAGAACCACAGACATTTCCAGCGTCTCTACGCGTCCCCGATTACTCTACGTCCAAGAGCCCACTCGCTATCTGTTGCTGAAATCGCCGCTCTACAAGCGACACCGTTTCCATTCAAAACGGACCCAGCTCTACCGCTATTCATTTGAGACAAAAGCTAAGACTCTACCTACTTACTGTTGCAGCCTTCACTTCCATATTGCGCATTTCATAGGGACTTTAGTTATGCAAATATTGTGTATTTTAATGACAGGTTTGTTAGTTTTATGCTCTCTCTAAAATATAAGCAAAACATACTCGTGGTACTACGGGAAATAGACTAGGAATAATTAACCAACTTTTGGTGCAGTAACTAACAACGAGATATTTTCAGGCTAATGAGATGCATGTGCCACGTGGAAATAACACTGAATACGTTATATTCTGTGATATTTCTAGTACCTACATAGAACCGAAACTGTAAAATATTATCCATTCTTCGACAATAACTCGCCTTTCCCAAGAATTTGCAAGCTGACTGCGGTCTCACCCATATTTCGTCACCAAGGGATTCCAGAAACCTTTACCAGAGCTCCTGGTAGGCGGACCTATACTCCAAAACCTTTCCACCACAACGGCCGACCATCCACGCAATGTGTCTTTCCAAGTACCAGTTGAAGCTATATTGGTCAAAGATTCAAACCTTTGATATCGGTAAGCTTGAATCTCCTCCCGATCTTGGTGCTTGAGCTACCTATCTCAGAGTCAGATCAATATATGTGATGTAGTCAAATAATACATAAAATATGTTATGTTATATCTTACCCGCTCGCAGTATTTAGAGTGGTTTTAGATTAGTATATTTTTCCACGAGTAAACGGTTGTTTCAGCATACGAGCTTACATACTTACACACGCATTAAGACCGTGCTTAAAAAACAGATATTTGTAGGTCTTATTTCGGATGAACAATGAGACTATAGTCGGGCCGTTGTATCATGCCCGATTTGACAATGCCTTTTTTTTGATTTTGCGCTTATCCTTGTTATGGGGAAACACATTTCGCGAATCATAAAGAACTTTATGATTTAAAAGCAGTTCTTTATGATTCGCGAAATGTGTTCCTCATAGCAGGAATAAGTGCAAAATTGAAAAGAAAGGTGTTGTCAAATCGGGCATGATACAACGGCTCGACTATAGTTAGTTTTAACGTGTATGTGAAAATAAATTTTACGAACTAAAACCACCAGTGCCTTTGAAGTTGAACCTCAGGACCAGACGTCAGTCATAATATTCCAAACTAAATTGCTCTCAACAGAGCAATAGAACCCAAACGGCCATTTATATAAATAAATCATATTTAGTTACATATCTACATACTTTGCGCAGCAAATTTCATTTAGAGAGAACAGATGTGTCCAAAATTTCTGTTCTGAGCGTTCATATTCATGAGGGCAGTGATACTTGCTAGTGTGGCCAGTTGCCCTAATGTAGGTAACAACTCGATTTTTTTTCTCAAACGACTACGAAAACAAATGAAAAAGCATTTTTATTACTAAGAAGTGAAGGTATCATTCCGGAATGCGCCCAATTCTGGACCCCAAACAAAACTTACACGCATACTTCAGTTTGATTAGGTACCACATAACTACGAATGGTTTAGGTAGATATTGTCGCAAGTATGTCAACAGTCACACTCAATTATTGATGGCCCTTTTGTGGGTACAAAAATACGAGACAAATATTTCAAAACCCGATTTATTTATTTTCTCTATCGCCTGAACTTTCCTATTAATCACGATTGTTGAAACCGTATTGTAGAACAAAGCTACTGCATTTGTAAACTCTAATAATAGTACGAAAAAGTCTGGTGTTTTACCGAATGCTCTTAAAAGGTTTTATAAAACCTATTTTTAAAACTTTTAGTATAGATCCTACATACAGATTTGTTTCTAAAAAGTAAAATGTTTTATGTTGTTTGCGTGTCCATTATTTAGCAGATTCAGCAGGCAGGTCGTTCAATCATTTGAATAACTCAAAATAAACAATCAATAAGGTAGTACAGTCTAATATATACGACTTGAATAACTTCAAATGATAAACACCACAGCTCAGACATTCCAAAAACGAGAGATCTGGTGCAAATGGACAAAGATACACTACCCCCACATTGGAGGGAAAAAAGAAAGAGGTATAAGATATACTTACCTACCTATCTTCACAGAACAGTAAGGATATATTCCTTCCCTAAGAGCCGGCAACGCATCTGTGATGCCTCAAGTGTTGCAAATGTCCATGGGCGGCGGTGATCACTTACCATTAGGTGAGGTTTATCCGCTACAATGTAAAAAAAGTTTCGCTTTGTCAGTTGTTCTAGCATCACTAGACCGTTGCAAGTTCTCGACTCGCTTTGTCAATGTCTTTCAAATAGAAGTAAATGCAATACATTATGTATGTACTTGATACGCTTCAGAAGTATCCTAACGGGTTCTAGCAAGTGTGGGCGAAGACGCGGTTACGCCCACAACCTCGAGCTCAAGGGGACCTTGCGGGAATTGAGGGTTAAAGAGAGCGTCGCGCTCATCATACCCTTTTTGACCCAGGAGAAAACGGCCTACGCTTAAGTTCCCTGATTTTTTCAGGAGAATAGGCAAGATGGAAAACTAGAGGCCAATTCTCGGTTATCGTCTTCTATGTCGAGTCGACTTCATGGAACGCATAGACCAATAGGAAAACAGGATAAGAAATGTCGACTGTAATTTGTATTCTCGTTGTGCGAGTAGGAGAGTTGTGCGTTCCATGAAGTCGACTCCACATAGAAGGCGAAAACCGACAATTGGCCTCCAGAATAGGCCTCTCTTACGACGACTCCTCCTCTTTTTCTGGCAAGAAGTCGGCCACAGCAGTAGCGGAGCGGGTATGGGGTCTGCCCCGGGGTGACAAAATCTCCTGCCTCATATTGCGGGTGGGTCGAGGAAAAAAAAAAGGTGGCATCCATACCTACCTCTGCCTACCTAATTAAGGACTCCTACGATAACGCCATTGGGTCACAGGCGTACCGCGGCTCCCTTCAACACTTGAGAGAGCGAGGAGAAATGCGAGTACCTCTTTTTTTTTGTTGACGCTGGGGAATGCCGCTGACCCGAAGTGGGCCAACGTAGTCTTGCGACTCCTTATGCATACCCTCCTGCTGGGGGGCAGGAGGGTTGTGTCGGGCTCTCCTCCGGGAGGGACCGGAGGCATACCGACTAAACCCCAGCGACGCTCCCTCATCGCCAGAGTGGGGAGGAATAGAATTGCGAATCTTATTATGATCACGCGCATCAACAAGAAAACACACTACCCGGAAAGCTTCTGAGTCAATGACCTTACACTCAACAGGCTCTCACGTGAGATCTGTTCAAGGGGGGCTGAGCGGGGGCCTTGTCCAGAGTATGTTATGTGTACCTATGAGTCCTAACCTAAAACTGGGACTAAGACCAGCACCACCATCCCTAGTCCGTCGCAATTTCGCCGGCTCGCTTCGTTAATCCCTCTCAAATAGAAGTTAATGGCCCATCGCAGTAACCGCGCCATACATTATGTATGTGCGTGACGTCACGCGCTTCTATGACTACATTTGTATGCAGCATGGAAAATATAGCAGTATTTTTCAGGATATGAAAGATTTAATGTGGAATTATGGAAATCAGTCTGCTAACTCCGATGTTTTTTAAAACGGAAATTAACGCGATATTTTTACATTACGTCATATTGTATACCTATAGAAAAAGAAAGAACTCGGATTTCATTCAATGTTTATAATTTAAACCGTATCTTTAGGTTCTGGAAACTACTTATTTTCAAGCTCCAATAAATTTCTTTCATTCAAGCACATAATTTTAAATTCCAAGTATCGATATACCTAATCTGTAGATTCTCAATTCCTTATACTACACTTAAGCGTTATACAAATGCCTAACATTCACATCAAAATCCGAAAAAACATTTGTAAAGTAATTCTGACTGAAATATTTTTTCTGCTAACTTTTCCGTCATTATTCGACAAAATAATTAAAAATTGTGCAACTGTAATCCTAACAGCGCTACTTATAATTTGTAGTTTCACAATTACACTCGTAGATATTTTGAACTCCGAAACAAAACATAGTATTTTAGTTTCGAACCTAATCACTATGAATAAATTGGGTTTAAATTCCGAAAATGCCAAATAGCGCTCTTTGCGCCATTTTAAACGCATTCACGCTGTACGTATCTAGGATGTCTATGATCGCAGATTCCAAGCCGCACAAAAAACACGTCTCTTTCGTTACTAATGTTCAAGAAACTGGGTTACTTAGACGCCATATTAGGTGATATTAGTCAGAAGAAATAGTTTACTTTTGAATATTTTTTTTTAATATTTAAATGAAGCTGAGGTATGTTTTAAAATTAAATGCAGACTGATTTGTCGTTAGTTACAAAAATAAACGTCAAAACATCGAAAATTTAGGGTTCGGAGAATCACTCTTATCCCTTTCCTTTGCTTGCTCTCGATAACACGACGTATAATAAGACAGCTTTTTATACACCGAAAATATCGGGATCAATTATAGTAGGTTCATATTCGATTGGCCTACTCCTCTCGATATTATCTCGGAAAATCCCTCGGAAACGATTTCAGCTGCAGGATATTAGCTTTATGAAGAACTCGTAGTCACATTACATACTTTGAACGCGGCTTTCATTTTGACTGAGCCAAGTGTATTGCCACAGCTGTCTTCTTAAGTTTTCTTTCTTCTGTTATTGTCATAGCATAAGATGACAAGATCCTACTGCTTCATTCTGCATGTACTTATCTGCTTTTTTATTTTTTACTAGTGGCCCGCCCTCACTTCGCTTCGGGACCGTAATTCAGAAATGAACCAATAGATGGCGCTGTGCTAAATTACATCGCGCAAGCGTTTCGTGTTTTCGGTTTACCTATAAGCCTTGTCGTTGTCTATAGAAGTTATCTCTTTTAAATATGAGAAGAGTAACAACATCCATACATCCATACAAACTTTCGCCTTTATAATAGTAGTAGGATTTAATTAAAATTAGATACATAAAAACGAGATTGAGACAACTAAGGGTCACGGGTTCAAATATTAGTGTTAGGTGTAGTCATCGTGTCTGATTGAGGGAAAACCTTATTTATGGACCAAATGGATGCGATGTTGTCTCTATTTATTCATCATACTTATAATCTGATGATAACCAGACCTTTTTTCTACATACCTACTTTGCAAAATGTTATTACTTTATTTTTGAATAATATACTGTTTGTTGAAACTGTTTACGGTACTAAGTTTTAGGTCCCTTTCAAATAATAATACTTTCGAAATGGTTGGATTAAACTTTTTCAATCTACCTTTGTTCTGAGTTTACGTGATACGAGTAACTAAGTAAATCCTAAGTTATAATTGGCTGACATGTGTTACGAACCCTGCGTAACAAATATAGAGACATGTTTCCCTACAAAACCGCTGTTGCTAAAATAGAGGGAACAAACTATTCTGTGCAAGTTGGTTAAAATAATGTATTATAAGTTCAACATATGTTGGAACAACCAGTGTTGGAAAGTTTAATGCAACATTATCTAAATGTAGATTATTTGTTCCGGAACACGAAATGAAGTCGGTTCTAGAATTTTTCGGAAACGTTTGTTTGCCCATCAATTAAGGAAACTTTATCTAGTTTCACAACTTCTAGCTTATTTGTGTTACTAGCTTTTTAAATTCTATTTACTGAATGCCTAAAGTTATCTACTCTCATCTCAGCGTGTGATTTCCGATTATATCGTACTGGTAGGTAGGTATACTTGAATCATCTGATCATGATTCTGGTGATTATAATGAAACGACTGCCCGGTTAACTTCCTTAACCTTTTTAACAGGGGAACCAACTGCATTGTAGTAACTTACACGTTTTAGAAATTATCGGAATTGTGTAGGAGTCCACCACAGCACGCACATACTTAGATTTTGAAAAATCCAGAGGTACATCCCCGCATCCAAACGTCTGATCTCCCTTATGGAGGGCGCGCTCTTATCCACTTAGCTATTATAGCTCTGAATAGCTCAAGTGACTGCAACGCAATAACTAAATAGGGTGTAAGCATTTGTAAACCCTTTACATCCCTTTAACGTCTTCTACTAACCAATCTAAACAATTTCGTTGAAAATTTTTTCATTTCCCTCATACTAAATTGTGACCAATTTTGTATGGAAGGTTGAATTTTATTTATGCGAATTTCCAAAAGTCATTGAACAAATGTTGCTCAGAAAGTTTAGTGAAACACTGGGTTATAGTGATGTAAATGTTCACAGATACACCCTGTATAGGCAGGCACCTGTGTAGCCTGGCAGCCGGTAAGTCTATTCGAGGTATAATCTCATCGCATCGTGCAGTGTCGTTAATTTTACGCTGGATAAGCCTTTATGAAGTTACAAGCAGGGATATCTACATTAATATAGGATCATAATGTAAGTCACACAAAGCATGAGACGAAGTGAAAACGCAAGAGCAGACTTAAAGTAAAATATGCTGGATGTTTTTATATGTGATACTTAGGTGGCAGACGAATCAACTAATGGTAAGAGCTTGCCGCCGCCCGTAGACACCTGCAACACCAGCAGAGTCACAAGTGCGCTGCCAACCTTTAACCCCCCCTTCCCCCGATTTGGCCCTCCGGGACCCTCACCCACGCCAGTCTTCTCTGAGGCCGTGCTATCACTCCGGTCGAGCCGGCACATTCATGCCGAAGCGTTTCCAAAGCTTTCCCACGGTTACGTAGTAAAGTAGATACACAAAATACAGCAAAAGTAGATGATCAAAATCAAAAACTTTATACTCACCTATTGAGCGGAGTTCGCGTCAGAACTGTATGAATCACTTTGAGGCTTTACGAAATTTGCGTCAGATCTGTGTGAATTTGACACCATACAGTTCTGACGCGAACTCCGCTCAATAGTGAGTATAGAGTTTGTGATTTCTATCATCAACTTTTGCTGCTGACTGTACGCCAAGTTCCCATTAAATGCAAAAATTGCCGTAATATTGACCGTTCCCTCAAGAGGCTACAAGCAACTTAGGAAACATCTTGACTCAATGCAGCTCGAGTGGGCTGAGGGTCTGAACCCTCGGCCAATATGTGTCAATCAATATGGACGAGGAACGAGAGTCTCGAAGGCGCGCCGTTAACATATTCACAAGTATTCAGGAGATGCGAAGGTACAGACATACAGATAGCCGTGTTATTCTAAAAGGGTGTTAACTGCAGTTTGTCAATTTTGAGTTTACAACCTTGTCAAGCGGATTTTTTCGGGACATGTAGGTAGTTTCTATAAGTGTATCTATATAGATAATTCCTCTATCGAAACTACCTACTTAGTAACGTAAAAAAATCCTTTGTCGAAACCGGTTACGTGGAGGGGCGAAAGGGAAAAATCTCTCAAAGGCGAAGCCAACTCAGCTGTAGTTCCGTTTCATGCTTGGAAATTACTATTGCTAAGCTTGAAACTGAGGTATATAAGTCTTCACTGTAGAAACAGGTTTATTCATCTCATCGTTCCCAGTTGTGTCTAAAGCGGTCGCCTCGGATCCAGCGAAACCTATTCTTGGTTCGATATTCTGGATTTGGAGAGTCTGATAGGTAACCACCGAATTAGCAAACTGAAGTTGCAGTGGGCTGGTCACATTAGCCGCAGAACTGACAACCGTTGGAGCCGTAAAGTCCTTGAGTGAAGACCGTGAAAGTTTAAAACTAAATCTGTTGTGCCTAGCTTTCTGTACTACTTATTCGATTCATCATGCAGAACAACTTTTCTGACATGTCCATTACAATTTTATGAAACTCTGAATGTACCTTTTCATCTTTATAGGATGAGAAAGTTTCATATGATTTAGGTATGTACTTACTTACCCAAAATCATTCAATCATAATATTACTTACTTAATGGTGACCTAAATTACTTAATGGTGAGTGGTGGTTCCTTAAAGGTAAATTATCAACCTATTACCCATCTTTCTCTGATCCTCCTTATCTCCACTCATAATCTATTATTTATTCAGAACATTACCCAAATTTTACCACACAGCCACGTCTACTAGTAGGTGATACTTCCATGAATCAGAACAACCACAAAAATGTCTGTTTAATTAAATTTCACGGAAAACATTTCTCCAGCTCAAGCAATTACCGAGAAAACCTCGGACGTTCAAAATTCTCTTTTTCATTGAAGCCAAAATCTGAAAGGGTGAAATGAATTGGTTAAAAATGCAACCCGGTCCAACATGGCGGCCACTCTACCCACGCGGCGCGCGGTAAGCGGGGAGGCGACTAACATTGATACTATTCAACTAGTGCTGGACGGGACGCGATGGTAGCATGGATACGTGCGCAGGAACTTAGCATATCGTCGCAAGCATTACACGTAACTATAATGATATGGGGCGTAAGGGCATTACTTAGGGGGGGAGTCTGAGCGCCTCGCATTGTTGTCACCCCTTGATACCTGGCACTGGCTAGCTAAGACTCAGGACGAATGAGACTAAAATCATACTCTTCGCCAAACTGCGAGGATTTCTGTGACCGATAAGATTAGACATTTAACTTGGGAGAGCCTCGTTTCGGTATGAATGGGTAGTCTCGAAGTAGCGGTGCCTCCAACATGTCTCGCCTATTGAGTGAGGAGACCAGAGATTCACACCGGGGAGTAAGTCCACGGGTGTCTATGGACAACGGCAATCGTTAACCATCTGGTAATCCGTCAGCTCATCTGCCATCTATCCCATAAAAAAACACGCAACGAGTCGGCAACGCGAAGTTCCGCTTCTGATAAGCTTAGTTCAACAAGCCATTTTCAATTTAAGGTAGAATAAACTTTTTTGTTCATGGTGCTCCCATCACTGCACAAGCACAAGTTGGGAGCCAGCATTTTCGGCACAGCATTAATTCGGTGCTGGAGGACCCTTCACTCCTCAAAAGCTGAAACTTCAGACCTCTATCCGATAATTATGTCTCGTTCGCTGAGTTCAAGTCTATTTGAATTTTTATTTCGCTTCCATTCGCTTTTACTGTGACCAGTGCATGATTGCAGTAGCGGAGCCATTTTCAAGATCCTCTTAGCACAAATCTAATAAAGGATCCTACTTTTGTATTAAGTTAATCTAATACTTAACAGTAATCAGAAGGCTTAACAGGCTGAATATAAATTGAACTACATAAGTAGCTAATAGGTAGGTCGCGCAAAATATTTTTTAACATAGCTCGGGTTTGTGATTTACCAATACGCATTAGGCAAGCGCGGTGATTAATTAAGCCTAATCCCATCATACCTAGTACTTAGTGATAACTTGATTTCTATGCTGGAGGACTATGCCAGTGGGACAGTATTATAGGGTTCACCCTTCAAGCTTGGAAGGGGGGCAAAGTGTCAACTTTGCTCACGTATTAGGAAGGTCCGACCTAATAAGTTAGTTATCTATACTCTGATTCATAATCATGTAAACTGATAAATGTCAATGTGTCATCCCCATACATTAGGTATCACTCAATTTGACACATGCAAAATGTCAAAATGCATAGAAACTTGTCATTTTCATCTGTCAGTTTACTTTACATGATTATGAATCAGAGTATAGTGCTATTGTTATTCCTAAATTATTGGGTAGGTATTTTTAGTTTATAGCTTATAAGTAGGCAATCAGCAGGGCCGTCTCTAGCTCATGTGGCGCCCGTGTGCAAACATTGCCCTAGCGCCCCCTAGCAAGCGCGCGGTTAAAATTAGGGCATCGAGCCCGGGTTGACCCGGTCCGAAAAAACCCGGGTTTTCCGGGTTTTAAGAGTCACAAAAAAACCCGGGTTCGAAAATCAAAACCCGGGGTTTTCGGGTTTTTTTAAACGCTTCAAAAATACGAACTATTCCGTAAATGTTAACTGTCGGTGTTCCGTCTGCGCCACCCATCACATAAAAATAAGAATTAGAACGACCTACTACGTAAGTACGTAATAATAACGGAAAATGTAGCAATGGGTGGGTATTAACCCTTCCTTTTTAGGGTTTCCGTAAGCCAAATGGCAAATAACGGAACCCTTATAGATTCGTTACCAGCACTGTCGCTAGTCGCTAGTCTATCTCGGCTATGTGCTGGAAGAGTCCTTTCACCGCAAGGCCGGTGTATGCCTTTTCGTCAGGACGGACATCTGTTGTGATCGTCTTCACTGCCTTGAGGACCCATCAGTTTCCATCCTTTGTGTTCGCATAGACTTAAGTTCGACGAGCAGAATCTACGTGTGCATATATCGTCCCCACAAAGGAGACACCGCGACAACTCGACTCTTCAAACACCTGAGTGAGGTGGCAGACAACGCGCAGGCGCGATTTCTTAACAGCGAACAGCTGTTTCAAGGGGATTTCAATGCCTACCACGTCGACTGGTTGGGTTCCCTGAAAACAGACCGTTGGATGTCGTACCGGTTCAAAAATACCGCTGCGGGAAGTTGTTTCCACAATGAGGAGGTGCGCGGCAGAAAGTGTCGTGTAAAAGCGCACAGTAGAGGATCGCCAACTATCCAGGTGGTATGGATGGAAACCCAAGTTTATGGTGTGAAGTACGGTGGTGAAATTTGGCAACGGGTATCAACTCAAACATTTCCTCAGAGCACTCACCAGGATAAAGGCGGTAAAAGATACAAAGAGATGCAACATCTCCCCGCAGTGCCACAGAATCTAAGCGATCAGTGAGATTCTCGTCACCGACTATTCGAGTTGCATGACGTTGGAAGCGGTCTAACGGGAAGAGTTAATATTGGAGTGCCCGGGCCCAGAGATGGGAGCAGTACCCCATGTGGTGCCGGATTTGCGCCTTATAGAGCTGAAGGCGGTGGGATGGCGTAAAGTACCACCTTGCTCTGCCGAGGACACCCAGTTTCTTAGAGGCTTACTTAGGTAGCCTTTTCCTCTAAATGACCCCGAAACTGAACGTCACTTGAAATATCGACGCCAAGAATCCCAATGCTCGCTTTGGCGTTAAGGTGAGTGTCCTGAAAGTGAGGAGAAACGACAAAGGCAGTTTTTTTCGCAGTAAACGCGCAAAATTGTGTCTTTTTGGGATTGAATTCGACTAGATTCATGTCACCCCAACTCGACACCATGATCTAGAGTATTCTCAATGACAGACACAAGTTCCTTCCGACACTCGTCGACGTGGGCTCGAGAAAACCTTGCATGGCCGGAATATGAGGCATCGCCCGTACTGCCATCCGCATAGCAATGAATGCCACTGGTGTGTAGCATGCCATTGATATACAGGAGGAATAGCACACAGCCTTGGGGTACAGCAGCATTTACGGGTTTCAGGTCTGAGCATGAACCGTCGACGACCACCTTGATGCTACGACCCGTGAAAAAGCTGTGTACCCATTCGCATAGTTTCTCGGGAGACCCATAGGCAGGATGTTTCGAGATAAGCGCTTTGTGCCAGACCTGATCAAAGGCCTTCGCAATGTCCAGGCTTACTGCCAGGCAGGGCCTCCCCCTTGCTTTCGATGGACTTCGCCCATCTATGAGTCAAGTAAACGAGGCCAATTCGTCTTCACCTCTGCGTAAAGAAGGAAAGGAAAGCTGACAGAAATTCCCCTCAACAGCTTTGGCCAGTGCCCAAAAGACACGTGTTCCGGAGTGGAGTCCCTTGGGGGTAGAGCTGCTTTGGAGGAAAGGATCCCTCGGAGTGTGCAGCGGCCATAGCTAACGAGATCAATATTGGAATGGAATAGTAGGTACAACCCATTTACTGATGTCTCTAATGGTCGTAAAGATGAGCTTAGGTTCAACTGCGAGTGCATTGCAGCCGTTAAAGAACATGCCCGTGCTCACTGCGCTTGGGCTAGTAGAGCGCACGTTTTCCAGGTTCCTAACATAGCCTAAAAATCAACTTATGTTTTAAAAACAGTTTTTTTGCCATTTTCTGTAACAAAACAGACCGAAAAGCTCGAAAACCCGGGTTACCCGGGTTTTAGTTACATTGGACCCCGAAAACCCGGGTTTAACAAAATTTACGGGTTTTCGATGCCGTATCAAAATGAAAATGGGTACAAAGTACAATACAGTTTTTACAGTTTAAGGGTGAGGCCATCCATATTATATAGTATGGATCATTTATCCTGAAGCCCCCGGACGAACTATAAGAGCCGGCACACACTACGCGTTTTAAACGCGCGTTTACAAGTGTTTTGTAGTTCATTGCTGTTTAGTTAGAAGCTCTGTAAATAATGGCCAGAATCTTTCCCGAAATGAACTACAAAACGTCTGCTATCAGCAGATCCCTGCAGGACTCCCTCGCAGACCCGTACCCTGCTGTTTGCAGGACTGGGAAGGGAAAGAGAGCCCGCAGGTTTACCAGTAAGGCCCTGAAATCCCAGCCACACGAGCACCTCCGCGAGCACCTCCGGAGGCAGGAAGCTGCAGCTTACCGCTGGATTGCGGGACTTGGCACGATCTGCGCAAAAGTCCCCCACATATAATGTGGGGGCAGCGCCCAGAGGCGCCCCAAGTAAGGGGGGGAGAAATAAAGTCTCCCTTAAGGACCCTAAGCAAACAGGGAGCGACCCACTTTCGTGGGAAGTCCCGTGGCCTTGCGATTCGGAGACTCCACGTAAGGTAAAGTGGGGACTAACCCCGACCGGTGATGTCGTGGTGATCCCCCGGATTAACACGTGGCGCGCCTTGCTTTGCTGTAATACGACAAATATAAGAAGAGCTCCAGGTGCTACCCAAAATGTATGCAAACTGGAGTTCTTTTTACGTTGGTTATCAAAGCGCGGCGGCCGGCCAGCGCGGGCGCACGCTGAGTGGGGCTCCGTTGCGAGCGGCGCCCGGCGCCCCTAGAACCGCGGCGTCCGGCGCCCCCTAGGACCGCGGCGCCCGTGTGCAACGCACACCCTGCACCTAAGGGAAAGACGCCCCTGGCAATCAGTCAAACCCATTCTTTAGTTTTGTAACCACACCAAAAACAGACAAGGCTTTTAGGTGCTACTACATAAGTATAAAAGGAAGTAGGTTACCTACATAGTATGTTTATGATAAATAGTTAGTCTTAATTCCGTAAACTTACCTACAAATAAAGCAATAATAACAAGTTATTTCTGCTTGAAGGATAGACGACCGTCTCATAACACTAGACTTTTGTACAAGGGACTAGCACAAAAGCAGACATTCCGCAATTGTTACCGTTTGGGGCGAACAAATACCGCAACGTCCCTAAGCTTAGGTATCTAGGGTTATCTAGTGCTAAAGACGATATGGTACAGCCTTTCTCGAATACACAAAAAGAAACCCTGATCCGTCCTTAGATAATGCCGAGAAGGTGTTTTTTCCCTAAATACCTATGACTAGGTACTGTTTTCATGTTTGTACGTTTCCTTTTTTACAAATCTAAGTAGGTATGCATCATAAAAATAAAATAAATAAATTCACACAACACCTCACATATTTACCTGACTCCGTACAAAGTAGCTTAAGAACTTGTGTTATAGTTATCAGACAACAGAGGAAACACAAATATCACATAAAACACCCAGACACTGAACAAAACAAGTACCTATTCATCACACGAATGTTTGCCCAGGGTGGGGATCGAACCCATGACCTTTGGCTGCGTATAAGGCAATATATACAGGGTGTATCTGTGAACATTACCATTCTGAACAATATGTATTCTATGACTTTTGGAAATTCGCATAAAAAAATTACATCTTTCCATACAAACTTAAAGTCGGTCTCGTGACTTGATTGTTTTGTATCGGTTCGTCGAAAAAATTTTGGATGAATTTCGAAAAGTTGTTGGACAAAAGTTGTTGAACAATGGTTGATAGAACACGTGGTTAGGGGGATGTAAATGTTCACAGGTACAGCCTGTATAAAAATATAAACCTACGAGTTGTTCATCGGAACTTTCGTTTTTACAAAATATAAAGTAAATTCAAGATGGCCAGTTGCGCATCCTCGCCATTCCTCGCCCCATAAAAAGATGTTAACCCGTTTTACCTCCAGTTCTTAAACTAATATATGCAGGGTAAATTAATTCGCACCCATAAACCCGGTAATGAAGTGTCCGTTATACAAATCCTCATTACGGTGCGAAGTGCCCGGCGTTTAGACGGTTAACGGCTAAAATGTATCAAAGTGCTATCCTAGACTTTGTTAGGGCAAACGGTGCTTTGAGATCCTAGCTTCTAAGGAAACGAGACGTGTTTCATTAAATTTACCCTCTAGAGTACGTAACACGAAGTAGCTAAAGTCAGGCAGTACCTAAGTAAGTACCTAAGGCAGGTATTTCCGTCTCTGGGGTGGGACGTGAAGTAAGGTTCTTCAACCCGATGAGGGAGCGTCACTGGGGTTTAGTCGGTATGTCACCGGCTGCCGGAGGAGAGCCTGACATATCCCGCCTGCCCTCCGGTAGGAAGTTATGCATTAGGAGGCATTCCCCAGCGACAACAAAAAAAAGATTCTTCCGTGCATCTCGCTTCGTCAACGCGCGGATATTTTTCAAAACAATAAGTATTTCCGTCGTATTTAGGTAGGTACCTACAGTCTTCACATCAGGCTACCAGCTCGCCCTTTTATAGTAACCAGCGGCCGCCCGCGACTTCGTACGCGTGGAGTTAATTATTGACACTTACCGTCATATTTTGGACATCCACACAAATATTTTTATAAATTGTAGCCTATGTGTTATTTCTGATATATAAGCGATATCTGTGGTGGTAAAGTGTCATTCAAAATCCATTTCAGTAGTTTTTACGTGAAAGAGTACCAACCATCCATACATCCTTACAAACTTTCGCCTTTATTGTAGTAGTATGATTTACACACCGTTTAATTTTAGTAGTTTTAATCACGAAGTCCTCATAATAGGTAGGTAACCCGAATAAAACCTCTTCAGCATATTAGATCATCAGTTATTTATTATTTATTTTTAAACTTTATTGCACAAAAAATTTGTTACAATAGGCGAACTGAAGGCCCTGGAGGCATTCCTCTACCCAGTATAACCTTTGGGGTCAGGCAGAAACGGACAGTGGTGGTGCGGCGGCAAAAGAGTATAGTGTCAAATAATAATATATTTAATTAGATAACTATGTACAGTGGCCAGCTCATCAAGTACCTTACAATCTGTCAAATGTTCCTCAGTTGATATTGAACCAACCAAATTTGACATAAAAGTGAGGTGCGATTGAAGAAAATTTGACAGATTGTAGTAACTTGATGTGCTGGCTCACCGTACATATACATATTATAAACATAATAAAATGAAATAGTTACGGACCTTATGTTTGACTGTTTATTATCTTAGGTACTCTGTACTCAAGGCAACAGTCACTCCAAAATATATGTATACACTTTAGGCCCTTTTCACAATAACATAATATAGAACGACTCTACTTTCTTATACATTATGGATTGTGACAAGGTCCTAAAGTGCATACCTACATATTTTTGGAGTTGACTGTACCTACCCCCAGAGGAGGCTTTGCTTGGGCCAAAAACACGTTATTTTAACCACGACTATTTCGTGGCAAATAAACGATTTTTTTAACTTTAATGCTGTCAAAAAAGCTTAACAAAAATTTCGCATGTTTATTAAATAAGGTGGGATAGCGGGAAGTACGAGTAAGCACTGGCTAAATATAGACCGAAGGGTCATAAATACGTTGGTGCTGACTTAGGAACCGTCCATCATCACATATTCACGGGTTCCCGAGGCGTTCGTATTTAATTAATATCCCGGGAAGAGCGGTCTAGAACATTCAGGGTGCTTACTTACTTGTTCAGTAGCGTTACCATGAGTTTGAAATAACTATCCTCGCTATCGAAAACTATCGCTTTGTCTCTTTCATTGTGATGCATTTGAAAGAGACAGAGCAATAGTTTACGTTATGTCAGTTTTAGATGTCAACTCATGGTAGCGCTACGCATGTCGACTGGATGACGGTCTGTATTTAGGTAATTATGGATTTATCCGATAATTTATGAGATTACAGTACAACTTATTAATAGCCCGCCACATTTCTGGGATATTAATTAGTTCATGTAACCGCGGGAGAGCCACGCTTCGGTATGAATGAGCCGGCTCGACCCATTCATGGTAACCAGCAGATTACACGTCAATTTCTCAGTCAATCAATTACGAGGATCAACTACCGGGTTTTTCTCAGCAATTTTCAGGGTCATTACTTCAGCCAATACTCCAGTCGATTTACTGCAACTATCAAGAGTTGGCAGGCTCGGTGCAGCCTAGCGGACTTACATGTCAGTTCACTGGTGCAGTTATAATTAGGGTTGTCAAACATCCGGAAAAAGCCGGACAGAGTCAAGCGTATCATAACACACTTGTAGTAGCATGTTTTTATGTGGTACAGTCAACTCCAAAAATATGTATACACTTTAGGACCTTGTCACAATGCATATGTATTAGAAAGTAGAAGTCGTTCTTATATATGAATTGTGAAAAGGTCCTAAAGTGTATACATATTTTTGGAGTTGACTGTACGTGACAGACGAGCAGAATGATAATCTGATGGTAAGCTATTGCCGCCGCTTAAAGACACTCGCAATAGCAGTGGAATCACAAGTGGGCTGCCAATATTTTAACCCCCTTTCCTCCTGATTGGGCCTCCGGTACCCTCACTCACTCGGTGAACAACACAAACGCTGCTCCACGTCGGTTTTCTGCGAGGCCGTGATATCTATCCAGGTAGCCAGCCCATTCATGCCGAAGCGTGGCTCTCGTGGCCTGCTGATATGTACTTACATCGAAAAAACGCAACATTTGCGCGATATTATATTCAACACGCAACGTCATCTATTGGTACAGTCGACAGCAAAAGTAGACGATCAAAATCAAAAAATCTATTCGGATTATCGAGCGGAGTTCGCGTCAGAACTACAAGAATCACTTTGAGGCTAAAGGGTTTTTTCTTTTTTATGTGATAGGTGGCAGACGAGCAGGCGGATCACCACAATAGGTAAGAGTTTGGTTTATTCGACATTTTCGTCAGACTGATGAATTTGACAAAACTCGGCTCGATAGTGTGTATACTTAAAGAAGTGAGGATGGGCCACTAGTTACAGATAAAAATTTTGCGATTTAATCCCAAATTTATTTTAAAAATTCTATACAAATTACATGATATACTTTTTCTCTATTCTTACACTTACCATATAAATTATACTTAGTTTAACAATTATACCTTATTTAATCAAGTTTTCTTTTTGTATAGAAAAGGCATTTTTGGCTGTATAATTCCATTTCAATCTAACCTACCTATCTAATCTGCAATTAGTTTTAATTCGCATTCGCAAATTAATAAACCATTATTTAAGAATAATGAGATGAACAAAATAATAAGTAGGCACTACTAGCATTCCTGCATTACAGAGGATATTAACATCAGCACATTATTATTTAGTTTAGTACAACAAAAAAAAACCTTGATGTTTGGAACAGACCTCGATTAGTTAAGCAGAAATTTCAAATTACCATTTGAACAGACCATTCTAATTTCAAGGATCCTAATCAATTTGATTTCAACATCAAAAAGTAAAGCTTCAAAATGTATAATTGTCCTGCAATCAAAATATTTGAGAGAAATTTAAAAAATGTTTTTAACTTATTTGTAGTTGAAAATGTGAGACATTTTTTTATCTCATGAGATTGAGATTTCAACACACTTGAGATTGTTTGCATTTCTAGAATGGTCTCCTAGATAACATTATCTACCAATGGCTGTTAGAAATAAGAAAATATATACGCTCTCTTTTATCAGCCAACCAGAACGCAGACATGATACGTGACAATGATGTACTTGAATAATCGTCATTGAAATAATCCAATAAGTAATTAGAAGTTTAACAAAATATGGCCAAACAATATGGCATGTTTTTATCAACGATTTGGTAAAAATTTAACAGCAATAACTACAAAACGATTATATGGCAATTAAGATAAATAACTAGGTAAAAATGTCATTATAATATGGACAGAATAATATTGAAACAGTTGATACAATAACAGCATCATACTTCCCATTCTAATCTTATGCAACACACTTATGTAACTATATTATATCAAAAATAATAATTATAACCACTTAAAACCAATATTTATCGATTTTATGATAACTATTTATTATATTGTCACTTAAATTTATTTATCCTACTTATGTGATTCATTCGTTTTATTTTTGTGAGATATTACAAACATTTTTGTTGTTTCAATATAAATAATATTGTCGCATATCAAATAGGTATGCCTAAAATGCAATGAGTAAATCTTTTCAATAATTTAATAGTAGCATGTCAAGTTAAAAGATTATTTAAATGTGGCATAATTTACCTGTGATTGTCACATTCCACTCCTGTTATTTACACATTTTATTGTGTTTATAAGGCTACACTGCTACACATTTTCTGTGTCTGGAATAACTTTTATCACAGGAAAGGAAATAATCTAGGAACATACAAGTTGTCTTATAAATGTCACTATCTTTTACTAGTGAATAAAATAAAAAGTAGAACAAAATTGTAAAACATAATTTCTGGACAATCTTAAGTTATTTTCTACTAAGGAAAAGGATAGACATAAGATAATAATTATTATGTTAACATAATAGATTTATCCATAATAACGAAATTAAATTGATCTTTAATTGTATCAATTTCTAAGTGTGACTTATTTAGAGATAAATTTACGAGTCACATAATAAAATAATAGACCGTTTACATAATTTTTTGATCATTTCATATTTAACCGAACATAGCTCCACAATTGGAGCATCTTCTATTTTTGAGAGCGAGACAACATAGTATACCTAATGGGAAGAAGAAAATGGCGCAGAGTATTCCAAGGCAGGTGAAGTCGTCTTCGAGGATCCCGACGCGACAGGCGGGGCACGCGCCCACAGCCACGATGGGGGGCTGGATGATGACCGTGGTAGCTCCGTAGTTTGGCACAGTACGCTGAGCCAGGTGGAGGGGGCGGCGCGGTGCCGTACGGGGTGTAGCCGGGCGGAGGGGGGGGATACGACACGCCTGGAGTTACTGATGGTGGTGGACCTGGAATGTTCATAATACTTTGTCTTAGAAATGGTAGGTATGTATTCATTTTCAACAGGTGCAAAATTCGTTTTTGGCTATTGTGGAAGGAAGAAGGTACTTTACAATACAAATCTTTTACTGCTTGTTTATGATCTAACTAGTATATCCAAGAACAAAATCATATCTCCTAAGTACAAACATAGCAGATATGATTTTATTCTTGGGAGCCCGTCGATATTTAGTGTTAATTCAAGCTTTTCACATTACCACCCTAATTACCGTTCACAAAATTTCGCAGAAATAACTAACTAACTATATCTTGTCTTACTTCATATTTTTTTAAATATATCTGTGCCTAAGCATTCCCTAATTAAACAAATCATTGTAGAACTAAGAAGGTAAATAAGACTAAATAAAATCAGTAACAGCAGATCAATAAAATAATAAAAGTTTATCTTCACAACTCATTGACAACAAAAGGTCATTGAACCTGCCCTTGTACTGTCTCCTGGAAATGTATGGTTTCTTTTAATTAGTAAGGTATGGTATGCTTTACTGTGATATAATTTGCTAAAAAAACTACTAACTAACTTAGTTCTAAGAGTCCAATGTTGATATCAACATTTAACTCTGAGTCAATGTTGACATAATGTTTTGGTGTGCTTCTTTGTTGGATAAGACATTGTTTTTATACAATGTCTGCAATTGTTGTTTTCTAAGTTCTTTTTGGAAAGCCAACTACTACGCACGCACACTAAATATTCCAAACCGCTAAGATAAGCATACAGGACATTTATATTTATCTTTATGTTATAGAAATTTAATTAGAAATCTTTGGTTGCACATATTTAGAAAATAATGTTCATCCCCTCCGTTTACATTCATTCATTACAATGCGTTATGAGCGCACTCATGTGGATAATTGGTAATGTTAGGCATCAGCGTTGCGCAGTTTCATGGTAGCTCTTATCAAACTTGAATCATCAGTAACAAATTTGAGAGCAGTAATGATTTCGCAATAGTTTTTAACCTCTTACCTGGAGGAACGGTGGCGGAGTACGGGGGAGGCTGTTCAGTCACAATTGGCTTGTCCATTGTAAAGTAAATATGTAGTTTAGGATCTCTTTTTTATAGTAATACTTGAGAAAACAATGTCCGCAACTTCAACAAACAAAACTGGCTTTGGAAAATTATTTCAAGTGACAGATCAGCTGTCAAGTGTCAATTAAGTTTTTTTAGTTTTATAATAATAAAATACCAGCTCTGGGTATTGGTTATTTGAGTCGAGAAAGTCGTGAAAATGAATGATGGCGCCACTGTCGCTTGAATCACTAAAATATGGCAAACCAATCGGTTGTTAAACATGACGTGAACTCATTGTTTATAATGCGTTAGCGCCACTGTCACTTTTTGCCCTACGGGTAGGCCCATCGGCTATAAATCATGGGAATTCCGTATAGGTCTCCAAAAATCCGTTTTCATGACTTTCTTCAGGCAAACATCCATCCGTTTCGTCCTTTGGGTATGGATTCTCTAATCAAAGGTATATTTGACCGACTTGAAAGCTGGATACGCCTTTTGACTGCAACAGCCCTCGCGTCGAGCTTTGGCAGTATAATGCGTCGATAGTCATTTTCATAAGGTTTGGTATCCCCTAACCAAAGGGGATACCAATAGCACATGCGCTGGAAGGTGATGGTGATAAAATAATACGAAAACAACTTTTAAACTTCAATATATTCATTGTATTTCACAAAACAATAATAACTATTAACGTCAGTACCTACCTAAAGTATTTCTAATGGAACGCTATGATATTTACAACCGCATTTGTTCATCGTAAATATAGACAACTATACTATTCTATGTCTGATATGGTTTTTATAAAGGGGCATATACACTGACCAATATGGTGATGTCATCTGTTCAGTAAGTACATACAGCCACATATCAAAGTATACAAAACTGTAAAATTTATTTAATTGACTCACAGATGTGAGTAACAGTAAGATTACTGTCATACACATTAGGTTGAATACCAATAGAGGAAATTTGACAGGTTGTGGTAACCTGATGTGTGGCTGACTGTACAATACCAACTTAAGGCCGTGATTCACCACTTATACATAAATCTTGATTATCAAATCTAGTGGATAAATTCAGTCACTGTTGAAAGTTTCTTATCTGACAGGTTTTTAAGAGAACCTAAACTGATATCTAAGACTTATGCAGGAGTGATGAGCAGAGTGTAAGTGTGTTGATGACCCCTTCTATTACATTACATTGTCACCTTGTGTAAATCCACTTTATGTGTATTTTACTATTACAAAAATCTTATCCATGTCAAAATATACAACTTTAAATTTTAACTTAACTGTCATACAATCTAATTTAAATTCATACTTACACACAAAAGTAAAATTTTCATCAATAAAAATCATAAACAATAATTTTCGTAAATTACCATAACGAAAGCGAACTAATGTGTTTTTCTCACTTTTGTTTATAAATACAAACATTTTTATAATTATCACAATAGAGACTTACTATATTTCTAATTCCGTATGATAAACAATAGCAAACTATTAAATAACAAACAATAATAAATGTATCAGAAAGCACTGTATCGACACAAAACAGACGTCGAGGCAAGCAAGGAACAACTATCAAGCAACCAAAGAATCTATAAAATAATCCATGAAAAAGCGTGTGGTAGAATTAATTATAACCAGTGGTCATTTAGGTATACTTATGTGTAAGACCAGGCGCAATGTCTCACCGCCCACCATCCCAAATCGGTTTATATTATGAATGAGGTGGTATACTTATGAGTGTACGTTACTGTAAACATCAAATAAAAAAGAAACAAACCCATTTTTGTGCCCCTGGCCCCTATACAATTTCAGGCTGTGAGCTCACCTATGCAGAACCTGTCATTTGTTGTGCTGCTAGCTTTCAGTGGCTTGAAGAAGGCAGTCCGGGATTGAATTATCTATGCCGCAGTATGAAGGAAGCCTCTAGCAGTGGATTTTACAAGAGAAAGGCCAATTTTAATCCCAGGATAAATCTATGGTATAACGCTCCGATTCTTATGGAATGTCAGCCTTATAACATAGAATTTACTGTCGGATAAAGGTTGGTCAAATCGCAATGTTCTGTTTTATTGGCTTTATCATGGATTAATTTATAGCTAGCAAAGTCACAATCTATAAATAATCAAAATGCAGCACATTAAAAATTTAACGACATCAGCAGAAGTGTAGTAAATTCATAGTCACTAATAATAAAATATGTGACTCTGTTTCCACACCAATGATAATAGTAAATAATAAATCAACACGTCATACATGATGAGTTAGTCATTCGTTTATCAATTTGTGCATACAATTATTACGATAGTGCATATTTTATTACTTACAAAACTTTTTTCCAATAATAACAATCCAAGATACATAAAATATGCGTATTTTAAGTAGTCATCATAAATGAAGTAAATAATAACTAAGTTGATAGAGTACATAACATTATTATGTTTTTATTAGTTGATTAAATTAATCACTGGATCCATTTCAATTTTAATTAATTATGACGTTCTATTTCGTCAGATATTTTATTTTCAGTGTGTTGTATTCGTTTTATGCAGGGATGTTAAGGATATGAAACTTCGGTTACGGATTGTATACGGATATAGGAATGATTTTATAACGGATATGACATGACATTTCGGATTATCCGTTAGTTTTGGATAATTTCGGTTACGGATATGTATTGAATTTTAGAGGATTTTCAAAAGTAAATTACAAAATTCGTATTTTACTTTTGCCGTATTGAGACACGATGTCAACTACTCATAACGTTTCTCTATTAGGCTTCGCCCCAATCCGTTATTATCCGTAACTTTTGTGTCTCAATTTGATTACGGTGACGGATATTTTTCGGATATCCGATAGTTTCAGTAACATTTACAGAGCTCCATAACATCCCTGGTTATAAGAAAACTAATAAATAATAAAAAAGGTTGGTTTACACAGTAAGCGATGCTGCCTAGCCCGTAGACAGCTGGTGCAAGTTACTGCAGACACGTTTATTTAGCTCGCACGTTGTAAACAAGTCTAAAGATCACCGGTTCTTTGTTAAGTAGGTGTTATTTCGACCATTATTTTTATGACCTTTACTTTACGCTCATCATAAGACGACTAGTTCCTCAGCTTCGATAGCTAACGATACCAACGTACAATAGGGACAATCATGCTTTGGCGGATGACTTTAACAGTTTTGCAATTAAAGTGTTTACCATTAATTAGGAGCACGTTGTATACATTTTTGCAGCACGATCTTCCCCCATCAGGCCAGTTGCTGGAGAGATGAAGTTGAGAAAGATTTGCGCTGCCTTTGGGCTGATGACTGGCAGGAGATGGTGCAGGACCGACCTAAACTCTGATTTTTAATTATGCAGAGTAAACTGACAGATGTCAATGTGTCATCCACATACATTATCACTCAATTTGACAGATGCCAAATGTCAAAATGTATGGACTTGACATTTGCATCTGTCAGTTTACTCCAAATGATTAAAAGTCAGAGTATAGATGAAGGCTCGACGCTACGCCAGTCTAATTAGTTAATTACGTTGTATCCATTCCAGAGCGAGGGAATATGGAGTCATGGAGTGTGTAGTTAAAACCGGATGGGGACCCAGCAGCCGGTCTGGTATACATTTTTGCAGCACGATCTTACGCCATCAAGCCAGTTGGCCGTCTAAGGTACTAGAGAGATGAAGTTGACAAAGATTTGCGCTGATTCCAGGCTGATGACTGGCAGGAGGTGGCACACCGACCTAGATGGAGGCCCTTATTACCAGAGGCTAAGGCTCAACGCTACGCCAGTCTAGTTATTTACGTTGTATCCGTATTCGAGAGCGAGGGAATATTGAGTGTGCAGTTAGAACCGGATGGGGACCCAGCAGCCGGTCTGGTCGTCGCGGCGGTAGTAGTGCGGCCGGTTGTCCGGGAACACCGTCACGGCCGGGAACGGGTGCTGCTGGATGAACTTCAGCGTCACGCGGATCTGAAAAGCCAATTAAAAAAACAATAAATATCAACAATAATATTCAAGAAACGAGCGTACTCCTTCTTGAAAAAGGCCGGCAACGCATCAGCGACCTCTCTGATCTCGCAGATGTTCATGGCCGCTTGCTCGTTTGCCGCCTCTAGTATAAAAAAAAAAGACACCTAATACCTACATTGCTCTGATTCCGTAATAAGTAGCTTTAACACTTGTGTTACGGATATCAGACAACAGATAAATAATTCGCTTCACTTTCCAAATCGGAACTGGCTCGCCGGCTCGCACGTCCGCTTTTATGCTAGCGTGGACGCAGGCGCGAGCTTTCGAGTTATTTCCAGAATAATCGATGCCGAATTGCTTCCAGAATGTCGGACTGATGGCTTCTTACACAATTTCTCGATGTTACTCGTAGTTTCTCGAACTTTCCGTAAGTTTATTACTATCGCGTAAGTCTTGCGGTCGGACTGTGCGTATGAATGATGAATGAAACATTATTTTTCTACACTTAACACATAAATAGATAAGCTATATAACGAAATTACGTATGACTTAGCTACAGTTGCAGCACATAGTTCCTACAATCTGTAAATTTTCTTGTATTGACAAACACTTTTGACATAAAGTGAGTTCGATATAGATTGCGATTGAGTAACCTGTGTACGGGACTAGTCTAGACATAGATGAGTAGCCTCATTGAACGGATGCCACAAGACAAACAGCTATTATTTAAATCAGGATGGTCATTGGTAACATGTTTTATTTTGTTTATTGGGCATGTGACCCGAGGATACTGCACTCAAAGTGTTCCCCTTGAAAACCTACGCTATGGTCGTTAAGCTGTGTGAGGGACATTTATGTGGATGTCACATATAACCGCTATATAACATACGGCACTGTTGGCCATGGGGAAGGACAGTTTATTTTTTGTTTGTATTTTTTTTTTTTTTTTTTGTCAGTAGTGTTTTTATTTTCTTGGTTTGCCAATTGTCTGTAGCATGTGATATGTGTTGTGGTGTCCAAATTAATAAATGTATTTTCTTTCTTTCTTTTCTTACTCACATTGTGCACGAAGTGCGGCGGCTCGACGGCGGGCGTGGTGCTGAGGTGCTGCAGGATGAAGTCGTCGGACTGCTCCAGCCACAGGTCCACGCCGCGCAGCGGGTCGTAGTTGAACGGCCCGATGCGCAGCATGCCCACTGCGTTGTCGTAGATGTCTAGGACCTAAAAAGATCATAGGTTCATTTATTTAAACTATTTTTGGAAGAAAACGCCCGAGATCGAATTATATCGCGTTTATCTTTGTTTTTAGGGCGTATCTTTTTTTTTTAGACTATAGGCCAACGCTTGACCACAACCACACACACCTGATGGAAAGTGACGATGAGGTCTAGGATGACACGCATTTGCCTAGAAGATGCCTGTTCACTCTTGCCTTAAAGATTTCCAGGTTATAGTTTTTCTGAATTTGTAGAAAAATACTTTTCATACAATGCCACGACGTCGATGGTAACGAGGAGAGGTTTAACCATTCACCTGCGGATGTTCATGCCACCAGCGTTAAACAGAGATAATTTTTCGTCATTCAGTACAAGATAACCGCTTCAGCTTTCTCTCACCTGTGACGTATACGGTCCTCCAGTGATCATCCTGGCTCCGCGCAACGACGTCTCAGGGCCTTTATCCGGGAAGGTGGCTGGGAACTGATCTCCCGCTGCGGATGTCTACGCCTTCGGCGACGACCGGAGATCATTCATCGAACTCAATACATGTTTGCTTTAGATTTTCTCACCTGTGACGTATGCGGTCCTCCAGTGATCATCCTGGCTCCGCGCAGCGACATCTCGGGGCCTTTGTCCGGGAAGGTGGCTGGGAACAGATCTCCCGCGCGGATGTCGACGCCGACGCCCGTGACGAGCGGCGCGGGAGGCCCGCCGCCCAGCGCCGTGTTCAGCTCGCAGCAGCAGGCCAGGGTGAGGTCTATCTCCACTGTCAGTCGGTGGAACGATACTGGAAATTAATAAAAAAATTGGGATTAGAAAAGACTATTTGTCAAAGCCCGTTACCTGCCCGTTGGTCAGACGATATTGTAAGGGTGATGGGGAAACAATGGATGAGGCTGGCAGGTGACAGGGAGTGGCGTAATAAAGAAGAGGCTTATACTCAGCAGTGGGTGGATGTGGGCTGACATGATGATGATGATTTGCCAAAGAGCAAAAGTCTTTGATAAAGTTGGACGAATTAGCACAAAATAGCAGGGGCTGGCTGGATCGTCTACCGTAGAAGACAATTTGTGAATGGAAGCAGAGGGGCTAGCACAAACATTCAGAGAAATCGTAACGTTAACGTATCCTTCAAAAATGTATTGGATACGTAGCGTGGACAGGCGCATCCTTTCGATTGCTTAAATTTTCATACAAATTGATTACAATAGGTACGCTGCCATTTATTTGAAAAGTTCGTGTTCAGATCTATTTTTTTGAGATTAATTCACTGCTATATAGTAAAAGCTGGTAAAAATAAAACACATTGCCATTGCCACATCTACGACAATCGACATTCCTAGACACGCTACGTAGATACTTACATGCCAGTCAATCTAATCATTGATCGCCTGCTAATTTTCACACATAGACAAAAAGACGCGACAAATTGCGCCACATAATATAAACATACAGAGGAGTCATAAATGTGATTAGCTACGTATAATGGCATACACAACATGTTTACAACGTCAATTAATCACACACATAGCCTGCCAATACAATGACATGTCGTAAATATCACTTTTGAGAAACTCACAATAACAACTAACAGAAGGTTCTGTAGTTATATCTATACTTATTTACAAAGAGGTAACTTTTATAAACAACAACAAGGCGTATAGGTAAACGAAAAATCAAAACACTTGGTTGATGTAATCGACTCCCAGCGCCATCTATTAGGTACCAACAGATTGAAAATAAAATCGAAATGGCTCGTAGACGTATCTCTCTTATAAAGACGCATATAAAAATTATGTCTTCGAAATCTTAGTCTATTACAATACTTTGGGTGTGAGTCGAAATAATGTTATTACTATAAGCACTTGCCATCCTCTTCCAACACGCTATGTTTAAAAGCAGCAGGAACGAAATTAGTTTCGGAACTTTTCTTAAGTCGCGTTTGTAAGAAGGGTAAAAAATACTAACAGTTTTTTTTTCAATCGCGCTATAATTAAGTTTAACTATTAGTTATGTTTATTTATTAATATGTTTGTTTATTAAACTATAGGCCGCATGTGGTCTCTCGCCCTAAAGTTGTCCAGATTATTTCGCATAAATGAAATCTAATAGTTAACTATATACTACCTATACTACATAACATGTGTGAACATTTACACGTATGACACGTGTTCGTTGTCATCTAAGTATAATCTTGTGCGTACGATCCATGTCACAATACTGCTCCTTCTGTTACCCGTCACTCTATGCTGAGATGGGTGGCAAAGTATGTAACAATAGTCCCGACCCACGCCCCGTTCCACTAATAAATAGCTCGTTGGCATCGTCGCATGCGCACCGCTCGTCGCGACCTTTGCGTCAATCTTAATCGTTTAGTTCCGAGTCCAGCGGCGTTTTAGGCAATTACTGCCCACTGGTCATTAGTTCATCTTTGATTTTGCTATTGTTTTATTTTTTTCGCACATTTCGCTCGGAAAATGTAAGAAAAACTGTGGGAGAGCCACCCTTAGGTTTGAACGGGCCGTTTGGCCATGTGTGATACTAGTGCTTGCGCTGCATCCAACCAAATTATAGAACAGGCACTACCCATCTTTCTCAAATCTGCATACTATCGTGCTGCAACTTACTTACACTTACTTACTACGCCGGCTCAGCGACCTATTGAATTTACCATTCCGCTAAATCTCGGACCTACCTGTATACCAATCCAAGTGACCAAGATCTTCCTTGACGTGGGCTATCCGATATCTGGTAAGTTACACACTACGAGCACAAAAAGTATGATACTGTAGCGCGCTCCCCGCACCTACCGCAGAGGGCGCGAGCGTCGATTACCCGCTCGGTTTCGCGAGTAAGCCGCAGCGACGCGAGCGCAAGGAACGGCGTCGATATTTTGTTAATAAACATTCCGTGTAATTGTCGGGTCATCTTTTGTTAAAATACTGCAAGTAAATAGATATCCGTGTGTTAAAAGTGTCTCACTGTTTTACACCACCACCAACCCGGTAGGTTTGCGTGCCGTTCAAACGCGCAAACTTACAATACTTCTGTAATGATGATACAGAGGTATGGACCTATTTTGCACTCGTAGCGTCCCTTCTCTATATCAGCGTGCTAAACAGGTTACGTTACATATACGCGCGTACCGTGATCTCGGCGTTATTCTGTGTGCAAGTTCAATTGTCATGGTACTCACACATAATATTGGCAAATAGTTCATCAGAATAGCGATGGGGGTCTGTGAACCCGCCGACCAGTTGGAGCTCCAGCCTGCCCTCAGGGTACCCGACTGCGAGCTGCTGCACGCGCGCCACCATCGCCGCCGCCGCCTCGGCCGTGCCCGACCCGTCCAGGTGCGCCAGCGCAACGGCGCCTGACCCTGGAATGGAAGAAGGAACAACTTGAAGCTATAGCTCGAAACGCTTGCGCGCTGTAATCTACGCCCAGCGCCATCTATTGATAGTGACTTAAATCTCGAAGCGAAGTGCCGTTGCGTTAGCGCACCTTGCCGCGTCGGCCGTGTCCGACCCGTCCAGGTGCGCTAGCGCAACGGCGCCTGACCCTGGAATGGAAGAAGGAATAACTTGAAGCCATAGTTCGAAACGCTTAGACCGCTTCGAAACGCGTACACCCAGCGCCATCTATTGGTAGTGACTTAAATATGGAAAAGTGTGAGCTACAAAAATAGATAAAAATATTAAGAATAAAGGGTAAAAGCCCTCAGGAAGTACATGGTGTCCGCCACCCATTATTGGCGTCTCACAAATACATAAAATTTAGTTTAAACATCGAAAAAATCAAAAGCAGTTCATTTGGGCAAACATTATAAGGCATTTGAACGGTAAACATAAATTACCTGAATGTCTGACGACTACTATAATACATGATGTGGCGTCATCTGAACCGATGATGTTGACATTTTCTGCAATAAAACAAAAAAAAATATAGGTATTGAGAAATCGGAAGTAAAAACCTGATTTTCTAAAGCATCAAGCACCTTTTACTGGCCTCGATAGCGCAGTGGCTAAGGTGTTCGCCCGAAGCGCGAAAGGTCCCGGGTTCGATTCCCGGCCAAGTCAATTTAGGAAACTACATTTTCTAAGTTGTCTTGGGTCTGGGTGTTCTGGGTTGACGCCCCAGTTAATTAACGTCATCTGGTACACATCTCATAGTACAGAGGTTGCCCTAGTTTGAGACCAGGTTGATTGGTGTGATTGTCTGGCGCATTTATTTATTATTTATTTTACTTATTTACTATAATGTTGTGCACTATTATGTCCTACGCTGGTTGATCGTTGCAATACCGATTAGGAGGACATTAAACTCACTGTCGTGCGGCACGGCGGCGGCTAGCTCCCGCTGGCCGACGTACAACAGCCCCGGGGGAGGCACCTGCCGCGCGGCCGCCGCGAGCAGCTGCGCAGCCGCATCTCTGTACCCGGGGTGGGTGGCCAGCAGCGTGCGCACCGACGTCGGGCACTCGTCCGCGAGGACGCCGTTCAGCACCACCACCATGCTGACGCTGTAGAAGAAAGGTTTTTATAAGTCAGCGCATAAGTTGTAACCAGCAGCGTACCGTTGCGGTTGCGGGAGGCAGTCCGCCACGGCAAACTCTGCATCATCCTGGAGAATGCAGAAAAAAGTTGAGAGAGAAAAGAGGGCAGCATTAATGTCACTGCAATAGGGAGGGGGCACTTTTTAGGTGTCAGAGCCTGCAAAATCTAGTCTCAATCCTTTGGGAAGTGAGGAAGAATTTCTTCTTTTCAAATAGTCGTCCGCCCCGGGCTGCGATACGCACGCCACGCCAGTAACGGTTACGAGACTTTCCGAATACCTACTGGATCATGGTCTTGGAATAACCCGGGCCCCGGAGCGCCTGTTTTTAACGCAAACGGGAACTTGTTTGCACTTTTATAGCATCCTATCAAAGTGCAAACTTACGCAGAGAGACTAAGGCTAGGAATCTCTTTAAATGGCTAAAGACCAATCAATGGAGCAGACAGTAGAAGATCAAGAACGAGACCTTTATAACAACCGAACAGAAGTCAAGATGGGCTGGATATGAGCAAGAAGTGTCTGAAGATGTTGACAAAATTATTCACACACATGCCCAT
This sequence comes from Cnaphalocrocis medinalis, assembly GCA_014851415.1. Classification (NCBI taxonomy): domain Eukaryota; kingdom Metazoa; phylum Arthropoda; class Insecta; order Lepidoptera; family Crambidae; genus Cnaphalocrocis; species Cnaphalocrocis medinalis. The sequence goes on along the minus strand of CM026287.1, from coordinate 4,633,775 downwards.
GTGCATCGTAAGGTGGGCCATCTGCCCGTCCTCTTATTTAAACTTAAAATAATGCCAAAATTTAAATAAGATACCAACTCTCTCTAGACACCTATTCTGATAATTGGACCTTACTCAAACCAAAACCTCTTATGACGTAATACAACACGAAAGGCGCTTCTTTCAAGTGTCAAAATTGACACCAACTCCTTATGGATAATCAGTAGTCATGTAAAAACGGGTAGCTCGCCGGGTGACACGTCTCATACGTTTATTGTATTCCAGTAATGTATTCAACGCGGCGCGGGGTCACGCAGCTGACACCGCGCATTTACACGGGTCCCTGTGCGTTACAATGCGCGGGCGACTATGTAAATCCTCCTGTTTGACGGTATGCTTCAACTTATGTACTTCAATTTACACCCTCATTTTTCTGTTAGAGGTGGCAAACGCACAAGCGTGTAACTGATCATAGTTGCCTTTAAACGTCTGCGAGATCAAATCAGGATTAGTGAACAAATTACACGCAAAATCTTATACGAGCGCGACCGTTACGAAAGATATGGAGTTATTAATATCAACTAACGTAGACAGACAGTTAGAAGAGACCAAGTTAGTAGGTACTTACTTGTTAACAAAGTACTCGTTTGTCTACAATTAACAATATTTTAAAACAAACGATTATGAATAAACAAACAAAACACTTACGGAGACACTTGAAGCAAGAGCACAAGAATTTGAAAACATAATAGTCGAAACCAAAGGTGATTGATTGTGACAGCCATCGATTGCACTGAATGCAGGTCCTACCATCAGAACAGTTGTTTATCCAACTGCTAATCCAATACCAAAGCATTGTTAAATTAATAATGATTTAGGTCAAAGTTTTCCAAACTTTTATCTACATCTACCAAGAAATTCGAGTCAAATAGATACAAGACTCGATAACAAATTACTCATCATAGCATTGCGAAATACTTTGCAAGAAAGACAGTATTTAAAATAAATTCTTTCATATCAATGTATGTACAAACTAAGAGGTTTAAAATATGTACACCTTTCATAACTATATTGGGTATAAGTTGATATACATAGTTGACATACACAGGGAGGTTTAAGAAGACAAAAATATTTAGATTTAGTGGTTAAAATATTCTATTATATTTTATTTGTCTACAACTTGAGAACCTATGCTCTAAAGATAATAACAAAGACAGATTAGATTGTAAACACTGAAGTATATTATACATTTTATTTGTATGTTGTTTTAAATTCATTCTCGTCTTTGACGTCTATGTCACTTGCTCCTAGATTATTTCCATTTATTTAACTCACCATATTATGTGACTATACATATTTTTTGTTTGAGGATGGAGGCAAAATAGTACTAGTATAACTGCCTAAATATAATAGCTTAAGCATGTCTGAACTTGCGGCTACTGTATTTCTGTTTGGTGTGACAAGTAAATTAATACCTTAGTTATTTTAATTCAATATATTTAAGTGGCCGGGCCATTTAATTTGTTTTTTTGTGAAGAACCTTCATAAACAAAACACAAGAAAATCGAAATTCCAAGCAGCTGATATGCCAAAGATAATAACTCAAATACAGCAGATAATTCCGCTTGACATTCGAAGGTAACACTGTAAGCAACCGAGCTGTACCGATTCCGTGCTTTGACACAGTAGGATGAATGACAGTAGAGAATTTAATTTCAAGTAATCGTCTCGGTAAGAGTAGTGTTGGACGCCCTGCGACCAGATGGGGTAATGATATTCGAAGGCTAGCTGGTGTGGGCTGGATGAGAGTGGCCGAAAATCGGAAGCGGTGGCGTGCATTAGGGGAGACCTATGTCCAGCTGTGGACGAGTGTGGGATGCTGATTATGGGGATGATGATGATGAATCGTCTTGGAATTTGTAACCGGGAATTCCATAGCACTGAAAAAAAATTAAATTCCCGGGATATTGACAACCCTATTTAGTACCTAAACTACTGCTGTTAATTAAACGACTCGTTAAAATATTTTAATTTACAAAAAAAGATAGTATTGAATTTTACGCAATGAAAACAAAGTTTAAATGGATTGGTGAAAGACAAGATTTTAAAGTTTGACGCTATACATTTTATCATCATATTTAGTGGAGAGTAGTAAAGATAACAGAGGAACTCAAACTAATAGGAAGATAAATGTATCACAATATTTTATTGTAAAACAACCAAAAATTATGAGTCTAAGGACATTTTAAGATGTGTGACAGACGCATTCGATTTTTACCTCGAACTTCTTCAACGAAGAAAGGTTATGATGTAAAATAAACAGCAATCGTGTCATGCAGCAAGACGTGACGCCAAGTAACGTCTCTCAACGCAACTTCACTGGTTGAAGTATATATTGTAGGTTTGTAAAATACCAAACAAAAAGAGCACAAAAGGAATTTCAAAAAAGTGAACAGCAGACGTGTGTCCTTGGACAAACGAGGCGTGATTGATGATCTTATGTAGTGCCTGTTGAGGAATTGAGACGCAACTGGCCATCGGTGACGTCGACCGCGACCTAAAGTAGAATCGGTTTTGGGTTACTGTTGTGGCGAACATTGTTCTTGAAAACAATAGGCCCTTAAGACAATGTAACAAAATATAATGGTTTATTTGCTGTGATCTAAGTCAAATTAAAACAAAATATAAGACTGATAGTTAATATTCGATATGAGTTGGTTTAGTGGAATTACTTGTACTCTCTCAATTTTATGTTAGCCTTGACTCTATTATTTCATTTTATTTCCAATATCCAAAAAAAAATATCCAACTGGCAATGAAATAAATGTAAATTCATATTATGGAATAGAATAGAATAGACTAGAAAACTGTTTACTTCATATTAATTGTCTACACAGTTTCGCTACCTGTGTCCAATTTTCGTGTCAAGTTAGAGAATAACCTCAAATATAGACATATCCCCAACTGTGCCTACAGTCTGCGCTCACAATAAAAAACATACTCCGGATAGTCAATCTACAGTAATTTGACTTTGGTAAAACCCCTTTGTAGATTCACAGCAACAATAGCGTAATTATTAGGGAATATATTACGAGCACCATCAATCACTGATGTATGAAACACGCACATGTTGGTAAAAGTATCAGGGTTTTTGAACTCTATTGATATTACAAAAACTATGTACTATTGGCCATTATTATCCAACCAATCTGTGGTTATAGGCTTTAATGGGATAAGAGAGAAGAATTTTCGAAATAAAATTTTGGTATTCAACTTTCAATTGAATTATGCAAAATATAAGTAAGTACTAACCTACGTATATAATGATTAAAAATAAAATACATACATACGATTACGTAGTATTCCAAAATTCTTAACGTCTTTGATACTAATTTGAAAAAAAAAATACATTGTAAAAAAATTATATGACTCATGTGCGCTGCCGACCTTTAAGCTCTCTTTTCCCATGAATTGAGCTTTCGGTACTCTTACTGCGCAGGCGCTGCTTCACCGGCTTTCTTTGAACCCATGGTGCCACTAAAATCCAGAAATGTACTAAATAACTGTACACCTAAGAAGATATAGAAACAAATGTAAAAACAGTGCGAGAAGCTGCCTAACTAGTAGACAGTTACTGGGCTTATCATGCGAGCTACTTTCTAGCTCACTCATACGAGTTACTCACAAGTGACTCGCAAGTGACTTGCAACAGTTCTAGTCACTGCAGTGCAGCTAATCAGCAGGTTGACTTGTAAGCATGCTAGCTCGCTCTATTTAAACCAGTCTTAAGTTTCAGACGATGAAATAACGGCTAACTGGTTGATTGGTAGAAGATTCGGTAAGGCATTAAGTCCACCAATTGTACTTTATATCTCGTGCAATAAAGAATAAATAATCCCTAGAAACAAACTGAATCCAATCGACAATATTACCGTAAAGTACTAAAAGTATAAAAGCAATTAAGTTACCTTAATTAAACAAGATCCTTAACACATACGCAAGTTTGCGTATCAAATCACTATCACAAAACGTGGCAAAACAATACTTAAGCACATCTGTCGAGCGATACGTTTCTCTCAGTATTGAATTTTTTAACGATATTAAGTGAGGAAAAAGCTATTCCATGTACAGTAGGTATTGCACACAAAATCCAACTGAACACATTGGGTTATCGTCTCCCGTAGTGTTGTAAGAGACGCGAGTCTTAAAGTCTCATAATAATGGGACTAGATTCGCTTGAAGACTCAGTTTTTCTATGAGACTAACGAGTCTTTTAAAAACAACTTAAGTTATGATGACACTGATAACCCATGTATGGGTAACCCGAAGTCTTAACTCGGGACTGACTCCTCAGAATCGTAATAGCCTAAGATCCTACTGCTCAATGCGGAAGGTAGGCATGTATTTTTGATAAAAGAGAAGACTAAATGGATAAGCGATAGGTTGCCTGCCTATAAAAAAATGGTCGCAAGTAAAGGTTGCCATACTTTCAATCAACTAATCTGGGGCACGGCAGTGCCCCCACCAAGTCGAGCAAAAAAGCGGCACGGCCGTACCATCCTTTTCTCGAAGCAATTCAGGCCATTTTCGGCCACCTGTAACTTCGTTGTGGATAAAACTAGAAGACTGAATTTTCAGTAACCATGCAGGCATTGTATACCTTTATGGGGTGCAACACCCTAGTGGTGCGGCAGATCGAGAGCTGGAAACCATTCTCCTACTAATCATTTTCTATCATTTTGTGAAAAATGGCGTAAAATACACATAATACAAAATATGCAATTTGCATTATCAAATTAAATATTCAAAAATTAACTACTAACATGAATGATAAAAGACAGTAAAGTTGTTCTAAATGGTCAGAAGGTTTAAGGGGGAACTATCATATTCGAGCTAGAGAGGCAATCCATATGACACCGTCTGCCATGTGACTTCAAAGTGATTTTTGAATAAATCGAGTCTTAATTTAAGGCTCAAAGAACTCAAATCTTTAACAACACTAGTCTCCCGTCATGAGCACTTCGAGTGTCGCGAGTTACTAGCTTGTTATTGTTATGATAATGCTTATTATGTTGGAAATAGTGGACCGATAGTGTCCGTATCGTGCAATAAGCAATTAAGAAATATACCATCAGCCGCATTATCTTGACGTTTAATAACAAACAAGTGTTAATGGCAATAGCGAGTGTTGCGCCGGACGGTTCACTTAGTTGTTAGTAATATAACTTCCTCGAAATAGGTTTAAATATGCGAACATCTATATACTATTTATAAAGAGGTAACTTTTAGAAACAATGACAAGGCATAGGTAAACTGAAAACACGAAACGCAAGCGCGATATATTCGACGCCAAGCGCCATGCAGTGGTTTAGTATGTAACTACTGTCCTGAAGCACAGAATACATAATAGTACACCTGAAGCGTTGTGAGGGTAAATAACTAGTAAATAGATAAAATCATCTACTTTAACTATGTACGTAAGCATTTAACTAAATCATATCTTAAAGTTGGTAAATGTATTTAACTTTCTATCTTCTGCTTGGAAATTGAAAATAATTTAACTTTTTATAAGGTAAACTAAAGATTAGTTACTTAACGAAGTAAGGCCCATAAGCCTTCTAAAAGGCATAAAACAATTGATTTTCCATTCCGAACGGCACGCGGCATTGGAAAACACTGGGTCTTCTTTCGCCCGTCTGCTTTGTCACGAAATTTCAAGAACCTCCCATTTCTATATACCAATACCTATTAAACTCGTACTACATATTATAAAAGTGTACTTCAAAAGTATGTTTCACTCCTAAATTTCATCATATTGACACATATTCAAAATATTTGCGAAACCAACTGCAGTTTTCGAGATCTTAATCTTGCAAAAAGTATGTGGAATGCGGATCGGAAGACTAAAGATGGATGGATGAATGCCAAAACTCGATGAGACGGTGCCTGCCGGACAAACGATCGACGAAATACAATTGATCGTGCATGATAATATGGTACATGCTTGTCAAGTATACTAAAATGGTTTTTAGAGACAGTCTTAAAAACGATTGCTTCCTTAAATTGAAAAATAAAAAAAATATTTTTAGACTAGCCAACCAACAACATTTAAAATGACGCCCATTAAAATGACTTGAAAAAAAGAAATGATTTAGCAGCGAAAACCATACTTTACTCTGATTCATAATCATGTAAAGTAAACTGACAGATGTCAATGTGTCATCCCCATACATTATCACTCAATTTGACACATGCAAAATGTCAAAATGCATAGAAACTTGTCATTTCCATCTGTCAGTTTACTTTACATGATTATGAATCAGAGTATAGGTCTTTTCATTTTAATGTTTACGAAATTACTTACGATGTTTTTCTTAATCAAAGTCAAAAGTGTTTATTGCGTTTCACGAATCGGCGAGCTAATGGTCTAATCACATAAAAGTTAGACCTGTCTCTTTTTATGTTCTGTGATAGGTACCTAAATGTGCACATATATTTGAAAAACCTTCAACCTCGGATTTGAAACTACTACTAGTTTAGATGAGGGTTTCCTCTATTGACAATATCCATATAGATTTCCTCACAAGATCACACTCATAAACATAACGATAAAGCTTACGAGCCAGATGCAACTGAAAGCAGCAAAGAAAGCCACAAAATAAATCTCTTACAAGATAAGGAACACATCGACAAATAATCCGGGTAGTTCAGAAGTCAGCTGTTAATAATCCTCGGTGGCGTTTCAAAGGAGCGCCGACAGCATGGCGGCTAATTGGACGTAATTGAGTGACGCGTGCGCAGGCCCTTCAACGCTAAATGGATTTACAGCTGCCCGGAATTGAGGCAGCGATTTAGCAATTGCAGAGGCGATAAAAGGAATCCGTGTTAATCTTTAATTTCGTGGCCAGAATGAACAAGATGACACATACATTGCTATTTGAATAAGAATTTAGGACAAGACTTTTGACTTGAAGACAGTGTATGAGATAATACGTAATCAGAAAACAGAAAAAAAAGCAGAAAATAAAAAGATTTAATAAATTTTAGACAATATCACATACATCAACCTAACCTATGTAAGAGCACAAGCTAGAGCTACTTTATCGGAAGCAGAATTAAAGAAAAAACAACACTGACAATACAACGTTTTCAGCATACCAACCCTAAATTGCACTACCTGATCCGATCACTGATAATGAAGCATAGAAAAAACGCCAGTTTTATGTAGACTCAAGCCAGTGACACAGGATCACAGCTGAAGACAGAAATAGAGAAATAAAGAAGATCAATCTTTTTCTTCTTCATTCTTTATTTCTCTATTTCCGTCTTCCGTCGTCTAGCACCTTCGCATATCGCGTTCATTTGTTCACCGTTCCATTCTAATCATCTTACATTCCGTTTCACTCTTTCATAATCCCACATTTATTTACGTCAGCTATAAAATATATCTCATCGTTACATCTGATCCTTGGGAGTTTTTATTGCTCCAGATGAACATGATAGACCTCTCAACGGCTAACTGTCAATTGAAATTGCAACACCAATTTGTCAATTGGATCGTGGACCAAGTCGAACGAGGAGATAATCTAGATCTAAACGATTTAGACTAAACGCTTGTCAATGATTGGTCGTGCCAAACTATCAATTAGGTATTGCATCGGTCGGTTGCACTTTGCGGTCACGTGTACATAAACAGAGGGTGTGCAAGGAAACCGTGGGAGAGCCACGCTTCGGCATGAATGGGCCGGCTCGAGTGATACCACAGTCTCACAGAAAAGCGAAGAGATTATTATTTGAATTATGTGTGTCGTGTATGCTAAACAAATAAATGTTATATTTATCTTTAAGACCAGCGCGAAGCATCACCTGCACTGTGTTTCGTCGAGTGAGTGAAGGTACCGGAGGCCCAATTGAGGGGAAAGGTTGGCAGCGGACTTATGACTACTAGTATTGCAAGTGTCTATGGACGGCGGTAATCTTTTACCGTTACCACCAATCACATTAAAAAAAACCGTTACACATGAAATAAAAATCTCATGACACGTTTCTCATGGAACAGATATATTCTCGCTCGTTATAAGAGGCTTTCGTTCTAGGCGCCTAGGAACCAGTGCACGACTGTACCACTTCGGTGGTCGATTCTGCGGCAAATTATGACTAACCTTTTACCGGTTTGCCATAGTTAAACCTTAAACAAACCCTCAGGCCTCATTTATTCTATCCATTATGTATGTATAGCTTTATTGGTGAAGTAGGTACTTTAATCAAACACATTTTGTATAGTAGCCACACATCAGGTTGCCACAACCTGTCAAATTTCCTCAATTGATATTCAACCTAATGTGTTTGACAGTAAGATGAGAGTCGGTAGAAGATTGAATTTGACAGATTTGTATACTTTGATGTGTGGTTGTACGTAGCTAAATTAAATTTATTTAGATAACTTGCAATTTTTGCTATGAAGTGGAGTAGCCATTTTATGGTTCAGTGCCAAATGAGACACATTCGTAGATTTACGAATATCGCTGATATTGTGCCAAAGTTATGACGTCGGTGCTATCTACTATCGCACCAAAATTTATCAAAATAAAACATTACGTGAAGAAAGCGATACGAACTACGAATTTTATTGCATTTTATTAAGATATGGCAGAAGAGCAGACGACCACCTGATGGTAAGCGATTGCCGCCGCCCATAGACACCTGCAACACCAGTAGAGTCAGAAATGCGCTGCCTGTAACCCCCTTTCCCATCAATTGGGCCTCCGGTACCCTCACTCAAAACACAGCGCAGGTGCTGCTTTACGCTGGTTTTCTGCGAGGCCATGGTATCACATTGGTCGAGCCGGCCCATTCATGCATAAGCGTTGATCTCCCACGATAAAAAATTGGTGATTTATTCACATATTGAAATATCTGATTGGCGAGGAGAAAATAAATTACGTACCACGTTCGAAACCTAATTTCTCGCCATAGACAAGCTTCCTCTATTAAATTCAAGTACAGAGAAGAATGAGCCCTGAATATTACAATCATCCATTGTCTAGCCGCGGCTAACTATCCCGATATCTGGGTTCCAGCCGTATTTTCCCGAGGGCCATTAGGGTACAAATTCGTGACACGAGGCCAGAAGTTGGCCCGGCCGATTATGGCGCGGGCCCAATAGAACTGTCCGGCGACTTATTAATGACGGCCGGACAATGATGCTAATGCTATTAAGTGGTCGCCGGTCGCACTGGTCGGGAGCGGGTTTAAATGCCTGCACCTCGTACTTTATTAGCTGGGAGCATACGTTCAGACTATTATGATGACTAAGGCTACTGAGTTAGGAGTTGTTATGTAGATAACAGTTTCTTTTCATTACGAATGTTTACTTTGGCTTTCATAACATTTATACTTAATGAAACATAACTTAATCTTTGCTATAAGAGCGCTTGTTCGGCCCATTAGCGACGCCTATTGGATTTTTTTAATTGTGATGATTTTGTAGATCTTACATAGTCATAGGTTCCTGTTTAAAGTGGCCACTTTTAACAATAAAAAATTGCTTTTTGTTCAGTACACAAGAGTTTACTTACCTGCACCGAACAAGCCGCTATAAGACTACGAGTTCTCGTTTAAAGTTCTTTATATTCAGGTCTATCAATGGATATCTTTGGCGACGATTTCCTGCTCTCAAAACGCTGTTGTAACATCAATGCGGAAAGATTAAATACAAGCCGTAGCAAGCTTTCGAAGCCTGCTCGCCAGACTGGAAACTCAGGTAACGTTCACGCAAACGACCATACCGCGATTACAATATTTAATTTGACAATTGCGATCAATCCCGCTGTTTACTACGCTTTCCCTACAGTTCCGGTTCCCACGACGGATTAATGACTAGACAAAACTTGAGCGGAGGTTCGTTCCTTTTATGCGCGGTCCCCCATTATGCGGTTCATTTGCGGCAAAAGACAAACGGGCGATCGGAGGCGAGCACAAATTTCGCCGAGATAATCATCCGGTAAGACAATGGTTATCGGCGGCGCGCGATACCCGCTCAGATAGTGCTCGGAGGGCTGATGGATGCGGCACGCCCGGCAGATACCATCTCTATCGTGACGCCGAACCTCCGGACGCCGGGCACCAGGCACCACTCGTGTGCACCAATTATTATTCAATATCACAGTCGGACAGGACCGAACAAAATGGCGTAGGTACTTTGACGTCGGACGCCAAGACTCACCTTGGATCGCTGAGCCAGCGTGATAAGTAAGTATGTTGGACTTCCCCGGTGGCGCAAGCTAGTAGGTCGTATTTGAATCCACAGTTGCGCTAGAGGTCACGGGTTCGGCCAAAATGTATGCTTGAGATTTTCCGTTGAAATTCTCAGTAACACCCCGGAGTCTGTTAAGTTAGCGCTTTTGTACCCTGTGCGTCGAAAATCACGTTAAGTTGTTTATCCTGCACCCGATCCTCCACCTGACGTGTCAGATTTTGGTGTCTAGGATACTCTTAGACCATGATTCAGATTTGGGGAGTATGGTATTACAATGAAGTGACTACCGTCTGACCTTCGCAACCGTTTGACTTTACCAGGGATCTAGATCAACTAAAAGGGTTTTACGTTTCAAATCAAATCAAATCAAAATCTCTTTATTCAATTTAAGTCCTTTACAGAACATTAATGAATTTCAAATTTTATAATCTACTGCTGATTCGGAAGGTCAATTTCTACCGAGAAGAATCAGCAAGAAACTCAGTAGAACTTAATCTTTTCAAGTTTCAGAAACTGTCCGCCAAATGCAAGGTTCCTCACGGTCAACCTAAGTAAGTAAGACAGATATTATCTTACTTACTTCTCCAGGGCATTATACTGATGAAAACAATTAATTTTCCCCAAGGAACCTATGTGGTCCAATCTCAGAAAAAACAACACACCTTCCAATACAAAGGTGATCAGTTTGTGTTGATTGATGCAAAGCTGATTGATGCAATACGTTTGGCAAGGCAAGTTTTTTTTAGATCATTTGACATCAGTACAATGCCCTCGAGATGTGAGTCAGACGGTTAAAAAAGCAGGGTGTAGATACACAGTATCCTCCGACAATAGATCTCCGATACCTTTATTGATGTTAACGCCTGCTTTGATTCGTGTCGACCCGGTCAAGTGACAATCGGACCGGGCGCGAGGTGTCTAATTGAATAATGGCTCCATACCGGCATCGATGAATTTGTCATTGAATTAATGATACCAGATAGAGAGATATAACTCAATATCCATCGTAATGATATTCGAGAGCTTTGTCAATACTGATAAAATGCTTTTATTACGCATAAATTTACAAAATAAACAAACGAGTTATCAAAGCAGGATATAATACTTATGAAAGTCAATTCAAATATATAAATAACTCATGTTCATGATTCATCTTCGTATGAGCGTGTTACCGGTTGCGTCCCTGGCCATCGTTTGGAAGCCTAGGCTACGCTTGGATCGTGGTCCAATGGGAAGTCTGGTAATTACAATGAAGCGACTGCTATCTAACCATCGCATTCCTTAAACAGGAGAACCTAATCAATTGGATCATAGATACCAGTTCAAAATCGTTACCTCAATTGAAGCTATCTACAGTTTGAGAAACTGAACGAAACGTTCAGGTTTCCTCACGAGAGGTAAAACACCTCACCTTCGAAAAGATTAGCAGAGACATATACGCCCATAAATAACTCCTAGAGCTACTCGGACTTATCCACTAAGCTACTATCGCTCTTTATAACTCAAGTAACTCATGTAATTAAGCTTTAATAAAGAACCGCTGACCCCAATTGAGGAAGTAAACAATGTCTCAATTAATAAACAATGGAAGTTTTCTCGTAAAAGTGTGTTATTACATCAACTTACATTTAATCGGCGGAGCTGTCGATGTCAAGATCATTCAGGTCGCTGAGCCACCTGTAACAAAAACAATGTTGTTATTGATGTGGTTTTAATGGATGCACGCGCGCGTCTGCGCGGGCGCATGCGGCGCGGACAGAAGCCGGGAGGACGACACGTTCCGCGGATGCCGCGATGCGGACGGAGATGTGAAGATTATGCATCTAATACTATCGCGAGGCGCGATCTCGCACGATCCCGCGACATACCGCTCGGCTGCGTCGCCCCACGACGAAAATTAAAATAATGCACCGTTGAATTATGAGCCATGCCCCCTTCGACAACAATATCGAGAGCGGTAATGCTAATTCAACAGCGTAATATCTCCGTATCTCGACGTAGTCCCCCGCGGTCGATCCGCTGGAGATAGTCTACGATTGCGCCGATATGGTTTTGTTCGTGATTTATTTTGGTCGCTCCCATATAAGTACTGAGTACGGCAACAATGGGCCGCGAGTTCGATTTACGACAGTCGATTTGGAAGCGATAAAAGATTTAACTGCGTTCAGGAAAGGGTTGGGGAGTACATACCTATGCATTAGCACTTGGGAACTACACAAGTCCGGTATAGAAACACTGGAATAAATGAATTGTGAAGTAATGATTTCTGTATATGGTGCGCGGTGGCGCCAACACCGCAGCTTCGGCGAAGTCATTGTACAGTGTTATAAATGGCCCTCCGGATATTAATGCAATAGCAAAAGGTAGTTTATTTGTTTCCCGGTTTCCTTATATGAACAACCATTAGTTATATGAATAACTGAATGAAGTCTGAACTTAAAAGAATATTTTGAACTCTAATACTCGTATTTATGTCGGTTCGATGGCGTACTTTTGAAAGATTTTTCTTGTGATATAAAGGGTGTACATATGGGGTCACATCCTGTATCCTTTATCGCACTTCGGACCGTCCTTATGTCTGTAACTCAAGTGATATTTTCGCACTGCGGGAGAGTGAACCGTCCCGACCCCGTCTGTACTTACCTACACATCTTGCTCATTACTTAGGCATCGTATAAGAGTATCCGGCTAAAGTTTGTAAAACTCCTGATGATAACAAAAGGCATTTAGTCAAACACCTCTCTAATAAATACTGCTAGAATATGAAAGAGAATACAAGGTCATAATGCAGTGTTCAAAGTACACTGTATAACTTTGAATAGTCGCTGGAGACTAATAATAACTTATCTTTGGAGAACGTATAACTCAACGGATTCTAATTTATTTGATTTCATATTGTTGATATATTGGCCGTAAATATCTTTACGGCGTGCTCCAGTTTGGGCGAGCTAAATACCGGCAAGCCACGATAAGAGGCAAACATAATACGGCCCAATAACTGGCCGTTTATTTGGCAAATGCTTTAGTACAACACGCCAAATCATAACGCATACAATACTTTAAAACATTATTTTTGTGTTTGATCCCTCTATAGAAGAGGTTAGTGCAACAAGTACAAGTGTTGCAATAACTAAGTTAACGTCGTAAGGCCCAGACAGCAGACACAATAGAAAATCAACTGTTTTTGCCTCGTATGAGGACACCTGGGTCTTAAGACGTTAAATTAATAAAGTTTTATAAACCATAATGCTAAAACAAAAAAACCAGCCAATTGCGGATTGGACTCGCACCCGAAGGGTTGGCCACCGTTTTTTATGCATAAGGTTTATGTTTATGATACATATTAAATGTATTTCAAATTTTGAGTTGATTGAAATTAAATGTATTTTGGCAACAATAGTTGCCAAAAACTACTACTTACTTACAATTTACTAGTAAGTAAGCGATCGAGCGATCAAATTAACATTTGAGTTCATTGAATGGAAGGTAAAACAATCTTAATATTTAAGCTTTGATGATACATAATATATTATAATCAACGTGTTTAAGATGCTTTAAAAAAACTACTTACATCTCATTCAAGTAAATTTTCAAAGAAAAATCTCAAATTTTCGAAGAAATACTCGAAAAAAAAATCTATTGATGTACTCACTTTCAGTTCAGATCCTACATTTGTAGCATGCTCATAAAGTACCTAAATAATTTTGTAGCAATCTTGACATGGTTTCTCTAATTCGTCAGAGGCAGAGTAATGGCGCCACTTTCCTGCGGTTTCCACAATTAGCGCCGCTGCGCGCGTCGGTGACATCAGATAAGCGCAAGCGCAGATCCGATCGCCGAGTGTTTTGATGCACCATTTCGCAAATAACCTGAGAAACTACTTTCACTGTCGCTTCTTATGGGCCGACCAAGATATTTTTTATAGGTATAGGGGAAACTTACCACCCGTAGAGGTTTAGACGTCAATTAGGTACACTGCAAAGTAACAAATGGTATAGGCGCGGCGCAAGTACGTATCTATTTTTTTCGAAGAATTCGGAAAAGTTGTTGAACAAATGTTGTTCAGAATGGTTGATAGAACACGTGGTTAAAGGGATGTAAGAGTTCACAGATACACCCTGTATCTCTATACTCGTACATGATACCTATAGAAGATGGATTTACCGGAACAAAACGATTCGATATTAAAATATAGAATGCAGTGCCTTTAAAATAATTCTGCACATCTTTTGTGTCAGGAAATAAATTCAATGTGAAAATCTAAAGTAAAATAATATATTTCCATCTAGGAGAGACATTTGAAAGGTCTTGCCATTTGGAGCTTTACCGCTTATGTTGTTCGATCAGATTTGCACAAATAATATTTTCGGTGCACGCAGTGTGCTATAAGCGAATAGCCAGTTTGACAATAACCGGCTATCACCGAGACTATCTCAGTCCCAGCAACATCCGCGTTACTATCATAAGACACACAAATCAATTCGCACGCGAGATTCGCATGATAGTGGCCACTGACTCTCTATCACAACCACCACTATCGGTGACACTCCAGCTTCACACGCGATCCTGCTTCATCTCATAATTAATTACATGTCAACTATGTCTTACCACACGGAGCTAAGGGTCAATATTGACTGAAGCAGGCGTAAAGCTGTCGCCCACAAAGTAGACGCCGCAAGATTGCTCACTAGTATTGATATCGACACATCTGAAACCAGTTAAAGAGACACTTGCATCTTGATAGATATATCTTGTAATACGAGTACATCTATTGTTTACTTAGGCAGTTTACACACCGAAAATAACGGTATAACATACGGAAACCATGTCTTTGATTATTCGGTGAGCATTTTTTGAGAAACTTGATTCTGTATTTCACATTAGTGTTTTCAGTTAGAAGCAATCGGAATCATTCCTTTGAGCCTGAGGATTTCGATTCTACTTTGTACCTTTTTTATTTATTTATAGATTTAATATTTAATTTATTCTTGGATAAAGACTGGTCGAATCGAACTACAAACACGTCATTTTAGTTAAGTTATTTGCACCAGTTCTAATAAGCTCCTACTTAAGCTTATCGAGTGAGCTTAGGTTTATTTTTCTACAATAAGTATCCTTATAATTTTATAGCTATATAAGCAAAACGATTTCAGAGAACCGGGTACCCATTTAACGTTTTTGTACTCTTAAAGAGGATTACTAAATGCAAACCGTTTTATAGCCATATGAATACGATACTACGAAAGCGATCCCTGTCGATTAGCAAAGAGATGCGTAACTTATAAATGACATTATGCTCGCCAAGTTTGTGCTTATCTTTAGCCGGATAAAATAGTGAAGCGAAGGGGGTTTACTTTTACATAAACTTGCAGGTTCAAAATCTCATCCACGATGAAAATTCAAGTTAAAGTAGGCGCGCACTGGTGCGCTGGTGCATGCAGCAGTGTTGTTGGAATACCAACAATACCAATACCAATGGAATACCAACGTACAATAGTACATACGAACCACAACCAGCGACTGACAGCGATGGTTCGCTGCACTCGGCCATCCCTGTCACCCCTCCTCTCTCTCGGGAGTGCTTTGTAGGTGGGCATGCCGCCTAGGAGATTATGGACTCAAGGCTATGCTGGATCAAACAACTCCCTTAATATGGCGATGAGGGTGCGCCGCTGTGGTTTTAGATGGTGTGCCTTGCGGTTTCCAGAGAGCCTAACATAACCCGTTCTTCGCGAATGCAGTGGGGTGCAAGAAGAGTGACATTTCCTGTGCTTATAAAATTCCACAGATCTAAGTATTGTGAATAGTGGTGGTCTAACATTTTATATAATTTACTATTATTCTTATCTAACGGTTCAACAGCTTTTACTTATGCCATGTCTCGCCGAGATTGGTTACAAAGGTCAAGCACGATTTAACTAACACTTTTAAGATATAATTTTAATTAGTTAGCACTCAATATTAATTAGTCAGCTTGGATTGGAGTCAATAAATTAGTTCGAGGCATTGAACTCACATCTTTTCTGACGCATCACAAGCATCTTGGCAGCATTTCGAGCAGACACAAGAGCGCTATCTTTTCCTGTACCCAGAAGTTAACCATAAGTCTTGGTTAACAAAGCAACTAATAATTTTATAACATATAAACACAGATACAAATATGGGGCCGAGTCGGGAGTCGAAACGGGAACCTTAAACGCAGACGTCACTTATGTACCTACGATCTACAAACCCAGGCAGTCAACCAAGCTTTGCTAATATCACGTCAACATCACAAAATGAATTCGATCAGCGCAGTGCTTTGAGCGCCGATTGAGACACAAGGGTCGCGGGTTTCATTCCCGCACCAACACAAATATTTATTGATGAAACAGATATTTGTGTTGGATCTGGGTGTTTGTGGTTCCTTCGTTGTTTCTGGTCCATAGCACAAGGGAAAACCTAGTTTTGGGCCAGGACAATGTAATATGTATGTTGTCTCAATTTATTATTATGTTTGTCATTTGTTCCATAACCATGGGCAAGTCCCAGACTTTTGGAATTCGTGGGTGGGGCCGAAGCCAACTATTTTATTCTCGTGAACTCGACATTAAATCGGGTTAAAGATTTCGATACTTTCGTCCATATAAATGTCCAATTCGAGATGTCGATCGCACGAGGCAATATGGACACCAGTGAAAGGATGAAAAGCAGCCTCGACACGACCGATGTGAGTGAGGTAGGTAAATTATACACAGGCCAAAGATGCTAATTAGATAAAAGCTTCTACAGTAAATAAACATTTCGCTAGCAAATTATCCGGCTACTTACTTCACATGTGGTTACGTCATGTTTATGCAATTGCTATCCAGCTTGATCGTTAGTGATAAAATAAAGTATTTATGTTATTTATCCTCAATACTTTTAAGAGAATCAATCTCAATTTAAATCCGATTTATTAAACTGATATGCATCTCAGAATTATCAGTAGCAGATCTTGTAATAATGAAATCTTAAAGTTATTTATCTATGCCTATACCTAATATGTTATGCATTATTATCTATTATGATCAATCAAAACTTATCAATATGACATAAATGACATACAGGAAAACATCAGCAAAATACTATGTTACATTAAGGTGCATGCTAATAAAAAACATTAATATTATGAAGGCAAAAGTTTGTAAGTGTGTATGTTTGTTACTTCTTCACGACTAAATTAATAATTTCGGTATGGGGTTAGCTGATACATTAGATTACTGTAAAAGCTACATTTACTGCGGGAAAATATCTTATTCCCATGAAAAGTCATCTCGCAGAGACAGCATATTAGAGTCGACCGATGGGCTGACGCCCCAGTAGGACCTAAGTATCGCTGGAAAGACGTCGCTCGTCGAAAATTATGTGCGAGAACTTCAGGCTAATGAGTAGCAGCAAGTAGTGCAGGATCGACCAAAGTGGCATTCTCTTGTTTCGGAAGAAAATACTCGTTTCGGGTCGCCGAGCCAATTGAGTAAGTATTAAAAAATCAGTCAGTATAGTATGAAAGTTAACATAACAACAAAGGGACCAGTAAAAATGACCATAAATACTACGTAGAAGTAAATGCACTGCAAAAAGTAAGTATTTGATCTTTTAATCGTATGCAATGAGAATGCGATGATCCGTGCGCGAGCGCATATGCGTCGTCACGCGCCAACTACACGCGTGCGAGGGTGCCAACAACACTAGAATTTGTGTTAACAGCATCATTGCTCGTCAATCGTCGTGAATATATCGTTATCGAGACAATGATGTTACGTCTTTATGTAGCTACATTGAGTGTAGTACAAAAGCCAAGCGCCGGCGCAGGTTTATACTAGCTAGGCTAGGTACTATTATGTATATTATTGTACGGACACCCTCTGCAGCCCAGCGGGGACGGCTCAACTCTCTCGTCTGTCCCTTCTAACCCCCCAAACGAAACTCCCAGATCCAACACAAATATTTGTTTCATAAACAAACATCAATCAGGCGACCCTTACGTCTCAACCGGCACTTAGTTTTTTTTTGCGTTTAACAAGTCGTCAAATAAATAAAAGTAAGAAAGTAGGTAAATAATATATTCAAGTTATTTCTAAAAAATCAATGCTTATCAAGTTATCAAGTAATATGGCAAAATGATTCAATAAAATCAATAAACGATAAAAGCTGACTAACCAGGTTTATCAGCGAATCATCATTTTCACGAGAAAAAGATAATATTTTATGTTATAAAAATATTCATAAAGTGAATTGCAATCACAAATACGAAATCCTACGAAACGAGGAATAAAAAATTCGTTTATGCATACAATACATAACTATGAATACAGTATAGCGCCACTATATCATGCTTCTTTCGATACAATCGTAATACACGGAAGCAAGTTTACAAATACCCATAGCCCAAAAAATTAAACAAATACAATCATTTATCAAGATTGCCCAAACTTTAAATTTGTATCTACAAATGATAATGATCATTTACATAAATTCTCTCACGCTACCAGTGCGCCGGCGCCGTTAAATACAAATATCACGGGTGTGAATAGCGTTGTCTTAGTCGGTGTCCCAATTTGCTCGGGGACGTACACGTCCCAATTTATGCTCAATAATCACCGCAATAACATTCAGCCTGTCGCAGTCCACAGCTGGAATAGACTTTAATACTTTGCCGTTTTATCGAATCTCGGCTACTCGCATCCAATTCCTATCAGCTATATTGTCTAAATAATCATTCCACCCAGCCTGAACAGTAGTGTCGAGTAGAACGGTGGCGAAATAAAGCGGCAGGTATCAATCCGAACAATTGCTCAGAGCATGCCCCATGGTATAAGCGGTAGAATATACATAGCGAAGCTACATCTCTACGTAGCACAACTAACAGATGTCCCGATTACTATCACAATCCGTCCCGAAATTCACAATCTGTCCCGAAATTCACTTTCCGAACATCGCCACACTAGCTTGATCATCGTGGCTTCCGAATTCCACCGGTCAAATGACGATTCGACTCGAGCTTCTAATAGAGAGATCCGTTAATCGTTTTTATGGGGCCTGAAGTGGAATAAATTTGATCAGGTCAGAATCGTTCGTCTTGGGAACAAGCTAGGTAGATACACGTGCCCCGTAAAAGAATCGAGGCCAAAACGTGTCGTGGTTGTAAGTGAAACTGAAATCTAATCTAGGTTGTTTGAAGTTCAAGTTGGTATTTAATTTAGATACCTATTTTTACATTATTGCAATCTCACGGCACACCAGGGGGGCAATTTCACTTGCGCTCGACATTAAAGTCGATTTAGAGATTTGTATGGACGAAGGTATGAATCTCTAAATGCGACTTCAATGTCAAATGCACTAGAATTGCCGCCCAGGCCCTTATTTCACCACGCTGTCAAAGAGTTCACCACCGCACAAGGAGATTTGCAACATCCAAAAATCACAGATGCGCTACTAAGGCTTTGAAAATTATTATTAAAATAAAATATAGCCCGAGTTATCTGTACCTAAAAATAACCCTAGGATGACAGAAAGAACCATAAAAATATAATAATTTAATTATGATAACGATGAGATGGACTGATTATACAGATAAAACATTATTTATCAATAGTGGTACGTTATCTAGTTATTGATTTTCCCTTTCGTCCTACCATAAGTTTATTACTAGTAGTTAACCCCATACATTTATATTACTAGCAGGTTTCCCAACTCCTTTTCCCTACCCTTTGAACTTTTGTCGCTACTTAATATTTCTACTCTCATATATATCAATTTTGCTGGCCACATTTACCGCAATTTATAATCCGCGAATGGGCTTTGCATAGACATTAATATCCAGCTCTGATGCACTTGTATATGGTAATAGCATAACGGGCAGTCGACATATCGCGTCATGCAACCATTGCACTGCACCGTGCTGGGCCCGTCTATTGAATGTGAGACCTTAGACTCGTGGGTCGGAATTATTTTCAATTTGAAAGGGAGCAAGACGGCGGAAAATGTTATAGGAAACTAGTTGACATAATTTAACAGAATGGAATTCGTGAATTTTATCCGTGGGAGAGTCACGCTTCGGCATGAATTGCTCGACAGGAGTGATACCGTGGCGTCACAGAAGACCACGTTACTCACCTGCGCCTGCGCAGTGTTTCGTCGATTGAGTGAAGATACCGGAGGCTCATTGGGGGGAAGGGAGGTAAAGTTTGACAGCGCGCTGGTGACTACTAGTGTTGCAGGTGTGCGGCAGCAATCGCTTACCATCAGGTAATCTGTATGCTCTTCTGCCACCTATCACATAAAAAATGCAATCAAAGTAAATCTCCTATGACAGCTGCTATTTCTATCTTGAGATGTTGTAATTTTATTTTAATGTGAGACAACGAATAGACGGATTGTACCAGTGGAGTCACAAATGCCATGATCCGTCTGCTCGTCTGTCACCTATCACATAAAAAGAAAAAAAAGTACGTAATAAAGTGTTATCTAGTATACATCTCTGTTATTTCCTTCGTCACTTCTTTCTTATTCATCACAGAATCTACTTAACGGTTAATACATATTACATTCTGTCTGACTCACTCTTTATGGTTGAGTGGATATGCGTGTAAATCAATTACTAAAATGACCAGGTGGCCCATCCTCCAGAATTCTGACAATCGATCACCCATTTTTATGATAAAATGACAAACGTTTAAACATTTGCGATAAGACATTGCAATAAATAAATCAGTAAATAGAAATAATATGTAAATAGGAACCTCACATCACAAAACAAATGCTAGGAAATAATAAAAACAGAAAAACAACTGATGATCGCTCACGATATGAACTCTCATTCCATACGGGGCTTTTGGTTCAAATCCAAATACAGACATCTAGATTTTTCGAATCTATGGTCGTATTTCTACCATTTGCTCGGCGAGGATGCAAAACGTCGGAAACCTGCAAGTTTCGGATAGTTGATAAAACGTCTAACCATGATTCAGTTGGTCTGGTTCCCTTGTTAAAGGTTTCAGAAGTTCGTTTCATTGTAATTACGTAGCGTACCCCGGGCTCCAAAGTGATAGCGTTGGACGCAACTGGGAACAAACTGAGATGTGAGAATAAAACAGGATCTGATTCGTTTATTTCTCAAAAAACCAATCCAGAATCAAAAAGAAGAAAAAATAATATAATAAAGTATTATGATATATTGATCTGAAAGAACATTCATTCACGACTAGTGAACGCGGAACTTGTTAGAAACGGTGAAAGCTTAGTGTGATTCGCATAAATAGAATTTCATCATGGACATGTGCTGTGTCTAGACGGAGGAATCTAAAACTATTTATGCATATTTTGTGACTGGGCCGAGTTGGACGGTTATTCCGAAGCAGTGCCGCGGGTGACGGCACAATGGAATGAATAACAGTAACGCATCTACTTGCTTAGCTTGAAACAGAGTGCCGGAGTGAGGGAAAGTGGCTATTGAGCGACTTGTTGTCCAAGGAAAGGTTGAGGGAACCAGGCCACGAGGAAGATCGCCAATGAGGTGAACTGACCAGATAAAAGCAGCAGCAACTGACTCTACATTACCTAATGACTGCACGAGGAAGGCCGCCATCAGAGAAGAGTGGCGGTGTATTGTAACACCAACAGCATGAAGTGATGCCCATGAACACTCTGTCAAGATTGATACCGACATAGAAGAAGACCGTAGTGAAAACAATTAGCCTCGTTTTTGGTAAACTAAAGTATCGCACTAGACTAAAATGTATCATAAACTTTAGCTTTAGAAGACAAGATGGTATAGATACCAGTTATCGCTAGCTAAAGTAAGCTGTCCAAATTAGAAAATACCTCTCGACACTTTACTTACTGTCATATAGAAACTGTGGTATTTTGAGGTATGTTATGTCCACTGACAAGCGTTGTCATTCACTGCGTCTACAAAAAGATCATTCAAACTCGACGTCAGCTTCGACACATGCGTTGTTAATAAATATTACACACATCATCCATCATAGTGTACGGGCACGTACGGGATTCCACAGTCGCACATAGGCGCAATAGTTAAAATGTCCAGTAACAAACAAACTATTACTTTTACTACTGATGACTAGATAAATCAGAAACATGTTTATGTTGCAAACATTATTATGTAGGTATAAGCTACACATCGATGCATATAAATCAGTCAATATTCTTCAATCACCTTAATGTCAAATACGTTTGACTCAATATGACTTTAGGAAGTTTGACAGTCTATGCACCTGCAATGTGTGTACTTACAGAATTGGCGTTTTCTACAAGGCCTGTGAATCGGGGTTACACCTTTAAAGCTGCGGGAACTTAGAATAGAATAGGGGATAAAAGGTTGGCGGCGCACTTGTAATTCCACTGGTGTTGCAGGTGTCCATGGGCGGCGGCAATTGCTTACCATCAGGTGAAGAACTATCGGTGCTAAAACCACCGGCCAAAAGGCCTGAGAAATTGACAATATCACAATACCGCCCTACATTTGTACTTTTTATCTCTCCTTAAACGCAAGGTGAAGCTTAAATGCAAATTGTGGGCCACGCTTACCAGCACAGTAAAATCCAAATACTTGCAGATGCAGTTTCAACCACCTCACAGATAAGAATGTTCACTGGCAAGATGCAAGCCGTGGGAACAGGCCCGTCACACACTGGCTGCGCCATGCGCGCGATGGGCCCGTGATAGCCACGCGGACCATACGGTGCACGAAAGAGTTACCATGCGCATGAGACTCTACCGAAACGCGACAATATGTTTGTATGTGTAGCATGTTAAGTTTAAAAGTACCATAAATTAAATATACTTGACCAACACAAATAATGTTTGTTAATGAAACATAAATACTTAATCATTATAAAAAGTGCATTAGTCCCGCAAAACTATTTCCATAGTTTGTCTGCAGGATCACAAGTCTCTGACGTTGCATAAAACTTATAGACTAATCTAAGCTAGACAAATAATAATTTTTAAGCTTTTTCTTAAAAATACTCTTATTTGTGTTGGGTCTGGGTTTTTGTGGTTCCTTCGTTGTTTCTGGTTTCCATAGCACAAGGGAAAACCTTAGTTTGGGACAAAATACAAAACAATTAAGAGTGCACACTAAACAATGGTAGTTACCATTGAAGATAAATGTAAATCGGCTGATGTTGATGGACTACTCAAATCGCATTCTTTTATTTTTCTTCATGCTTAAAACTAATTGCGATTTCAAGTTAATTTGTAAGCTAAGGACAAAACAATTTCCGATAAACTCTATAAGCATGATAATTTATTAAGTTAGTCATTCAAAGCATGTGTGTTCTCTGACACACTTATTGAATCATCTCATCAACAATCTAGTACATTTCCAAAAAAGACAATAAGCGTACAAAACACTAGTTGGACACGCGGCGAGCGCCGTCCGCGCATGATGCGTCGAAACGCGTGGATAATTGCGCGCACGTCGCGCATCGCGAGAGGTGCCACGAGGCGGGCTTAAGGAAGCAAGAGACCATGCGTTTCTCGAAGTGGTATCCCAGTGATACAACTCAGTTGTTCTACCGTAAAATGTTGTGAGATCCATGATAAAAACAAAAAAAATGTTTCTTTAGGTAACAAATTTCTAAGTTAAGAATTTAGGTACATTTCCTTGACCTCCTGTATATATGTATGTATAGATTTAAAGCTTCTGTCTGCTAGAAGTCTATTAGAATTTGATGATTGGTCAGTTATTGAGTGAAAAAATTAAGAAACTTTGACTTAAGATAATTCTTAAACTACCTTGTTCAAATTGAATGAAGAAATATACCGTGTTTATACAATGCTTGCTTGGTCACTGAAAAATTCAGACTTCAGACCGCAACAAAGTTATAGGGGGAAAAAAATAACCTGAATTACTTCAAGAAAAGGATGATTCGGCCGTGCCGCTCCTTTGATCAGGCAGATTTGACAATTAGTGCTACTATCCCAAGTTTGGGAAACACTGCCGTAGAGAATCGAAGGCGTCGCGAAAACAGAACATCCACGATAGATGCTAATGATAAAACCCTGGATGCTAAAGAGAAAGGAACGCAATCGATGTGGCGATACACAAAGCGTGACGAAATAGCGGAATTATTTCACGTTGATTTGATTATCTGTACTTTGTTGCCAAGTTAGTCTTATTCGATATTTAGCTATCAGATTCAAATCAATTGTAAAGAGACCATGTATAAAATACGATTAAGCAACATCACACATAAAAAAACAATAAAATTATGCTGATGAACAGCATCATCAGCCTAGAAATACTCACTGCTGAGTAAATGTATCCTTTCTTTTTTGCTAAAGTACAGGTCTTCAGCTGCTGGATCCAAGTAAATTATGTCTTACGAAACAAAAATATTGTAAAGATGATTTAAACTTTTCATGGACATAAACTCTGCTCAAACGCTTAAATACTTACTGCCACAACAAGGAGACTACCTGGAGTCTAGGACTACAATTTGTCTTCCTTCTATTGATATTGAATTTGTTGCACTTTTAAATGACATCGGCAAAAGAAATTGATAGTAACATATCGCACGCCTAGACCAACAATGTACTAAGTCAAAAGAGATAATTTTACCGAATTGAGGGAAAACCATTATCTCATGCATGACAAAACCTCACTATTAGTGAAGTTTTTTTCTGTATCTCAGTACAAAAACCGTCAGCGTCTTATCTTCAGTATCTTTATCAAGAATAGCGACTTTAGAACTCAGAGCACCATGAGCAAGAAAACTTTCAATGACGGCGAATACTTAAAATACATAGCTTAGTCTACTAAGTCAACTGACAATTTCTAATAGATCCACGTTTCAGAAAATAATCGATTTACAAAACGAGTCTTAATTACTACACAATATTCCAACACATGACCCGAATCTAATAAAACTAAATATTACATTATCAGCCAAGCGTGCAACTATATTTTCATATAAACAGTTTAATTTCGTAACATACCGATATGGAAGTAATAACTTGAATATTATCAACATATTAAAGCTGTGGCTGTAAATATAAGAGGCAATTAAGTAAATAGATCGTTACATTATTCTTGGAGATAGGCTTGCGTAACTGCAGTAGCCATCTTGATTTTAATTAGTTTGTCATTGTAAATAATACACTTTACATCAAATGATGTTAACATCGAACATAAATAAACTAAACTTAGAAATTAAATAGTTAAAACAAATTCAATTTGAAATGATCTTTAACCGCGTCCAGTTAAAATATAGGATGAGTATGTTAAGAATAAAGAAAGAAAGAAGATACTTAATCATTGCTAAGTTAAAGATATAGAAACATGTGGTTCCACTTTCATAGTGGATTTTGAATAAATGAAAATAAAAATACTTAGTTCATTAGAATTGCAGACCAAATGAAGGCGGTTAAAGATTACACCCCGACAGCTCCTAGGCAATTGTTTTATAGGTATCCGAAAACTTCGTCGAAACACTTGCGCGATGTAATCGACACGCAGCGCCATCTAATGGGACCATTTGAAACTAATCACATCCTAAAACAAAGTGAGGACGGACCACTAGCCGATCGGTTGCTGTTTGCAACAATCATTGTCAAAATTTACTAATGTTCACTAGTAAGTTAACTAGTAATTAAGCAAGCGAGCGGCTAGTGATATACTCGTATAATGAGATAAATACTAACTTTAATTTCTTCATACCATCACAAATCTACTTCCTAGAAACTAAGTCTCATGCTAAACAAAGCAGGAAAATTAACGTCTAACTAAATACCCATACCAAGGAACGTGACAAATCGATCTAGATATACCGTATCAGATGAGATCGGATCACAGCGCGGTTAAGATATTGGTATTAACAAACCTCTCATTATTTATTGCGCTACACTGCAAGCCATTTATTAGTTGTATAGTCAGTTTCGTAACTTCAACGTTCATATGTAAATGACTAGCCAAATACTTTTTTAGTTTTTGCAGTCCTCTGGGAAAGAAGACCGGCGAGAGCAGTCTTCATGTTTTCCGAAACCATACATATTTGGAAACATACTAATTAAACTAAGCAACAAAATGTTTATTTTATCTTATTATAAGTATATTTTTGAAAGCATGGAATAAAAAGTTAAATTATTTTCAATTTGCAAACAATTCAGTGAACAAAACTCACATCACAGAGGAAAAACGAAACGTTGAGTCAATCATAATGTCACTTTGATAGTTAAGATATTTGACATCTTTTTAAATTGTTTTAAATGTGTGATCTATTCATTTACGTTTTCGCGTATTTTCTGGACTTTTGAGTTTATTGATTCAACCTAGACAACAGCATTTCCCTGGATTTGATTTCCAAGTGATTTGGTTTATTTAGTATAATGCCGTTTCGATGTGTCCATTGTTCTTTGCGTCTTGCTTGATCGAAAAAGACGACACCGTTTATCCGAGGAAAGTGCAGAGACGATGGAAAGAAGAAGCCAATAGTGAAATACTCTCTGCATTTAATAGTATTGACCCATATGTTTTAAGGGCCAGAATAAAATCTCGATATTCGGGCAGCAGGTCATACTATACTTATATAGTAGTAGATAGAGCAATTCAAGGACGACAAGCTATTTTAGGGTAATAATGTTATTGTGTTGCAGGTAAGCGAACAGTTGGTTGCTGTTCGCATACCATGAGCATACCTATTATGGTATATGGGGTTTGCAAGTCGACGGGGTAATATAGTACCTCCTGCAGCCTTTTTAGACAATTTGTTATGTACTTAATTGATTAAATGACGTCATACCTACACATCCGAAGTTTGTTTTACCATACCTTTATAACGCTGATGTAAACATGCAACATTATGTACTTATAAATAATCGTTGAGTACACATGTATGGTAGGCGCGCCTGACGGACTATGAATTTGTAAGCACGAGTTCATACTCGTGCTTACAAATTCATAGTCATCATTCATAGGATCATTCATCGATTTATCGAGTGCCATTTATAGTACGTTAAACATCAGTAGCACTACCATGTTTTTTTTATTTTTATGCGATTGGTAGCAGACGAGCAGACAGATCACCTGATGGTAAGCGATTGCCGCCACCCATAGACACCTGCAACACCAGTTGAGTCACAAGTGCGCTAGTAGCCCAAAATCTAGTAGTGCGAGTGCAAGTTTGAAATACTCAGAAATACTATCCTCGCTACCGAAAACTATCGCTTTGTCTCTTTCATTATGATGCATTTGAAAGAGACAGAGCAATAGTTTACGTTATGTCAGTTTTCGATGTCAACTCATGGTAGCGCTACTGAAGGCCACTCAGTAACATTGACAGGGGGGGCGTTGTACGATATTTTTTCTTCTATGGGAAAATGTCAATCAACACTGAGTCACTGACACTTGTGAGAAAATACGATTTTCCGACATTTGCCGAAAACCTTATGTATGACCCTTGAACGTCTATACTTTGTCGGCCCTATACCTTTATAATCCCATCTTTAGAAAAGTGGCAACAATTTCCTTTTTTCTTAGTTGAGTGTTCTTCTTTAAGTATCATTAATTTTTTTCTAGGCACGGGACCTCTAAACCGCAGACTGAAAATACATAGAACTTCGCCGGACTCCTTTGGGGGCGATTATTGTGCACTCTACATTAAAGACGAATTTAGAGATTTCATAAATTCGTCCATATGAGAATTGCTCCCCTGTGCCACTCACACAACACAAAATCTTCAACCTGTTAAGCAAAGCTGCGCTAACTAAGCTCGTAGTCTATAGATCAATTTACCACTTATAAATTGCAACGCAGGTTTATAATTAAAACGCTGCACTTGAATTCGAAGAGGAATTTCTTTATACTAATAATAAATACAGAACATCCCACTCCCATAGAAAAATCCTCTGTAGCTATAGATGCATCGATTCAATTGCCAATATTACATACAATGCAATTTTTCACTTACAATTCAAAAGGCAATGATATTCGACTGTGTCAAACATTTTTCATATTATATAAAAGAAACCCAAATAATATAATGTAAAATATAGAAACGTAAGATCAAACAATACTTACATTTATATTACGTGAGTTTCACACCGGGTTGCTCTTGATTATTTACGGTCCGTTTTCTGTAACAAGAAATAGACTACGTTAGATCTGATGTCCCTTAATAACTCGAGTCCAGTTCTACCTTCTTTCTTCACTTTTTCAGCACTTGCTTGCAAAAGGAAAATACATTTTGCTTTTGCAGAGCAGCTGCCTAAACGAGATGCTTTCTAAGCCATGACTCGAGAATTCTATTCTAGCCTTCGAAAAAGCTCGACCCTATCAAAAGGACTAGAATCGAAAAACTAATGCACATTCGATAAAAGCTTAAGTTTTATTAGGCTGTTATAACTCTTATGTCAGAGTTATGTATAATCTTACTACTTTTGTAATCACATTCAGTATAATCGTTATTATTTGAATCAGATTAATTTCTTATTCATCTAGAGAAACAAAGCTCGAGGTTGAAACTCATATTCGTATGTGACACTGGCTGGGAAGAGAAACAACTGACAACAAAGTTGCAATATAAATAAATAACAAAACAGAAGAAGGTAAGTACCTACCTATCAGGTTAGTAATCTTAATGTCTTGCCTTGCCTTAGCCAGAGAGATCAATAATCGCTTAAATAGTGTGTCGCGCTTGATAAAAAGTGATTACGCTCGATTATTTATGCACGTCCCGCGTCTTGTCCTAGCGGTGAATGGCCTAGCTAGAGATTATCGCAGGGTTGACAGAACCGACAAGAGATGAGAGGCATGAAAGCGAGAACAGGTTATGGAAGAGATAGTAGTCAATGTCTCTGAAACACTACTCAGAAAAAATAACTAAATAAAAAGTAAAAGAAAAAAGTTCAAGAGAATACAAGCTTAGTAGATTTCAACTTATGCTAACTTTATAATCACTTTTCCTCATGTTAAGCTATCAAAAATAAGGAAAGTATCAGCTAATATACTGTCCCACAGCAGGGCCTCCATCGGCTCCATCACAGAAATCAAGTCATCGCTACTATGATGGGAAATGGCTTAATCAAGTTGTCAAGAAATCGTAAAAATATAGAGATCAATGGAAAGGAAGAACATCTAAGGTTATTACATAAATAAGGAATGTTATTATAAGAATGTAAATATTATGTTTGTGGATAAAAAATGTAGAAACTAAATGAGAACGAGGCATTCTTCTAACATGACGAACACAGAATAAACGCTTAAGAGATTTTAATTATATTATATTTTCGATTAAAATGATCCTCGTTGGTACAAACAAAAGGTTCAGTCGTTAAATGTGAGGCCAATATTCATAGAAAACATAACTGAATCAAATAGCACACATGTGGCGACCATGATAAGCCGCGCGTGCGTCGCATCCGTCTCGGATATAACTGGGCCGTAAAAATATGATTTACGCCCCAAAATCGTTTCACCAGTAGTAGTCGCTAACATAATATATTACAGCTAAGTGTCAAAATTTACACAACATTAAATCACCTTGCTTAGGCACACATAAAAGCTATTCAAGCATAGTTTATGTGATTTATTCATATATTTAAATCGATTTATAACATCTATTCTCAAATAAATATTTGGTCAATATTTATTGACCTAAGCGATCAATTTATCATAAAACTCGTATAAAAAATTCATTTCTAAAATGCCATAACCATAAATATGCGCCAACTTTTTGACAATACTGATACTTTTCGTAGAACGGATATCAATGGACTTTGCTAAATGTTCTTACTGACAACCATTTCCGATATCATAGACCAGATGAAACAGGCCAAATATTTTTACACTGGAGTCAGTGACTTGAAATTGGCTAGATTCCGAGCATGTCAATATCGCATATAAATAAGTGAAGAGAGTACATTTTTCGCAGCACCTGACCGATCTTAATGAACTTCCTGCGCCTAGCGGATCTCCATTCACATAAATCCCCGCAGTAAGTCATTTCGCTCCAACTGTTTCCATATTTCATTATTGCAATAAAGAAGATGGGGCGATATCTTCATTACTGGGCGCTCAGAATCGATGCCACGATAATTACAGGCTTGCAGTACGGGCCCGACGATGAAATTAATTCCTTAAAGCTTAGAGAAATAGTGCAAGCTTTATGTAGTCTATGTTATTGATGATACTAATGGTGCAACCGGTGCGGGGTTACTGAAACTAACGCGGCCAGATAACGAACTACAAGACCCGAGCCAACACAAAAAGGCCCTTATCGTTGCGATAAAATACAACTTAGGGACCGTTAAAACCTCTCTTCCCTTCAAACTGTTAGAGCCAGTCGTAACACTTATCAGCGGTGGTGACAAATTCGTCAATAAATCCTAAAATTTTGAAAGTATGAGATTATAAATAAACAAATATTCGTCGCCGAACTAAGTATAGACCACGTTATCATCGTTCCGAGAATTACGACAAAAACAACTGACGAAAAGACCGTAACCAAAGTATTTTTTACAAGAGACTTTATTTGTTCACAAAAACGTGGGTCTAATCGTTATTTTTTTAGGAGGAAGGTTCAATATCACACTCAACATGGTCAAATGTTTGTGTGATTTCATACTGAATACTTTAGAGTTGTTAATAGTATACATTGTTACCTTGTCATGTCTTCCGCAATGGCTTTAAGAAAATACACGATAGCAATCATTAAAGCATGTGTTGATTTAAATAACCCTTATTGTGATCACGTAGAGAAAGTTGATATTTACACACAAGTCTCACCACAATGTAGGAACGATATTTGCGGAATCGACGTGGACTCGAGCCTAGTATAATCACGGATGATCGCATAATATCGACGGCCCAGAAACTTCACAAACAAATCACAGCAATTTCGTGCAACATTATTATAGCGATATTTTTGTAAAATTATACGTTGCGTACGCACCGTAGCGTATGTTTATGTAAAATATGGGGTCGATTTAGAATGTGGTGAATTTGATAATTTTACAAGTGAATTATGGGATGTAATTTTTCATCCTCGTCATCATTTGGGCGTTCGAAATGAGTGTTTAAAAACAAGCTGTAAAGTGATTAACGTATGTTAATTAGAAGTTTAAAGTTGGTTATTAGAAAGCAGTTGCGTAAAGTACTACAGACTCCTTAGGTGCCGATAGCAACATCCTCATGTTCAATAGATCATTAGCAATAAATGAGACAATATTGTCGGTGGGTCCGTCGCTGGAGTCCTCGTCTCGCTATCGCGCGAGTCATTTATCATCGGGCGGGTGCGTGTGCGCAGACACGAGACACTCAGACTACACCGTAAACGTTACATCACACTGCTGTACGCCGAGTCGGATTCAAAATCATTTATGTTGTTCGGACCATTTAGATCCACAACTCATCAATGCCAAACTATCTATCTCTTAAGCTAGACCTCTTAATTAAATAATTTCCAAGAGTAAGAACAATAATGTCGCATCTCGTAATTTTTTTTTTTGAATTGAAGTAGAAGTAATGTTGCATCTATTAAGCTTTATTTTTGTAAAAACATCCATTGATTAAACGTTAGGCGTGTTGCATAGCTAATGACTTTCACAAAGATAACGGAACCACTATTGAATTCGATACAAGATCGCCAAGTAGGTAAGATTAAGAATGCGAAAATACTCGTATGTACAAAACGTATTTTTGCCACTAAAAAAAATACAAGGACTATAGCACCAAAACGTCAATATTTCAAAAGTTACAGACACTTGTGTTACTAGATACATACCTACACTTGACATTATTTCAAAACAATACAATTCAAATGTGTAAAATTCAGGCTCCAAAGAAACGGCGACACTTTCTCTTAGCATAAACAATGTGCTTGTATTTGGTGTTCGGCATCCATGATTATAAATAAATACCTACTCGTCACGCGTGTTACAATGATGAACTAAAACGGGAAACAACGAACAATAGCCTACTTTCATATCTCAAGCCGGTGCCACATTAAAGACATTCCGCCGACTGGACGTCGCAAGCGCATGTACAGATAAAAAAAAATATTAACGAACTCATTCAATTGGGAAATCATTCCGGGCACTTATGATGTCATTTACTCGTAGCTGTTAATTTGATAGACTTTATACCGTGAAGAGGATAAGATGTTACGAAAAGGAACGTCCATGCGGAAACATTTTTAGAAAGTTCGAAGTAGATAATACTAAATGCTAATAGAATAGTATAACCGTCCGGCATATCAGTAAGTTTCATCAGTATCGTCACCACATAATGACATTACATGACTATGTACAAGAATACTGCAGCAGTAACTAATCATCTATTTCTTGTAAATCAAAGTACTTACTGCTTTAATAATTTTGATACTCTGTTTTGTTGAATTCATTTCAGAACAGTGCAGTATTAAATTATGTAAAAAGAATTAAAATAACGCTACAAGAAAAACCCGGGAGTCGCTACATACTCGTAGTAGATAAACTCGTAATAGTTTATTTTGAAGGTAAGTAAGAGAAACGCGGAATTCAGAGAGCCGTAGATTCGTCCTTTCCGCAAAAGAAAGTACTTTACGATAATATCTTGAAACCGCCACTCACGATCCTCAAGCGTTGGGCGCTCACATTCCGCGAATACATTCCACTCGTACCTACCAGTGACAATAAAAAACCAAACAGGAAACTGAACACGATAATTCTCACATACACTAACGGTAGGCAAATAAAGACAATATAGCAAGGGCTTTTTTTTAGTTTTTGAACACGGTAGATAGAAAGAAAACCAAATAAACACATTGATAGAGTATGGCGATTATTTAACGTCGCTAAGGCCCAGACAGCAGTACACAATGGAAAATCAATTGTTTTATGCCTTTTAAAAGGCTTTTGGGTCTTACGACGTTAATGGCTACGTGAGCATTGTTTTTGCGCGAATCTAAATTCTGTTTTTATTTGACATTCCGAAATTGAGTCAAATATTTTTGAAACAATATTAGAGAAAATTATTAGACTATTGTAATTCAAGTACTTATATTACGACGTATATCAGACATCATATACATCGACCTTCTAACGTAAGTATGCACATAAGTATTAAGGATATGAGAAATAAAGGAGAAACTAAATTAGAACCCGTGAGGGACGAGGCAGGGTCACAGCTGAATCGGTTAGTTAAATAATGATGGCGAATTTTTGATAAGATCCGTATTGATAGACATAGTTGGAGAACTGCATCTTTGCATAACAGTACCTCCAATTGAATGATAACGCGGTCAGTAAAGTCGATCTCCAGATCCCTACTGATTGGGCGATACGTCGATGTAACGGCCACCGAAAGCGATTGATCCACGTTGTATTGAAACGTCACGTGCGATAGCATCAGATGATCGTTAGGGGTTCCTCCGCCTATTACCGACGTCTGACTGTTCACTGTACGTGGGGAGCCCGGACCACATTAGTTATTCAATTATGCAAACTCCCAACCATCTGATAGCGACGAGCTTTTCAAGAAATCCTTTAACTCCGAATGAAAACAACAATGCCGTTTACAATGCTATTTAAATATGAATATGAATAATGAAGTATGTTTGGAAACATTCAAAAATAAGAATAAGAAGGTAATGTAGTAGGCAGAAGATAAGATGTCCAAATAGAAGTGGCGGATGGTGCAGTAAAAAACTAAAGGCAGTGCGGAGTCGGAGTGGCAGGCGGGACGGTGAGTCCGTGAAAACGGCCGCATCTCCCGCTTCGTATTTCCTCGAGCACGTCGAATAAAGCCTCGTTACGCTTGCGCCTATGAATGATGGATAGCCGTGGCAGATCAGCCTGCACGCCCGCACTTGCTTCACTAACCTCACACCTTTATACCTTATCTTCATCCCTTTAAGAGCGAAATCTGAATGGATCTTGATTTCTAATGGTTTAGATCTGACGTCTGAAATACCCATAGTGTGATTGACAAGTCCGTGTCGATGGTATCGGCCGTCATAAATAACACCGCCACTGCTAGTTAGTACATATTCATTGCTCTATCATGCTGGCTGTACTATTAGTTACGTTTGTTTATTTATTAAAAGTTACGAAATGAAGTATTTGAGTAAATGAATTTCAAACATTAAAAGTATCACGTTTCGTGCAAACCTTCATGTCATTGTTCAAGTCATAATTTATTACAATAACCTGGTAAGTTACGAAAATATGTATGAAAAATACTCGTACCGTATTATAAATGCAAATACAAAATGAATTCTCATTTTTCTATAATTTATTAGAATCAGACAACGTATAAATTGTGTCACAATAGACAACCAAATAAATCTGTGAATTACTCAGAAGCCCCTACGCTGTCCCAGCTAATAGAAAGCAGCAAAATAAATTCAATTACGACACGGAATAGAGGCTTGGAGTCATACATTTGGGAAATAAATTATGACGTTTAAGAAAGTCAACAGGTTTACGCGGATGGCATTTCCCTGCTCCATACATTATGCGGGCACGCCGGATGGCGACCACTGAAGGGCCGGCGAGGAGCGACCGTTACTTCGTGTCCAATAAATTCAAGAACAAACGACAGCAATAAGGAACAGCTCGCCTCCAGACATCCATCTCCTGTCAGAGCAGAGCTGACTTATAAAGAGCCGCACCGATACGTCATACGTAAACATCCCAGCCATAAATCAAATTCGGCTCTAACTGTTCGATAGATTGGTCGAATAAAATTAAACCGACCGTCCTGTAAATAGCATTTACATAATTCAAAGCGAACCCGAGATAGATTGCCGAGTAAAAGAGACGAATGAATGGAGTCTATTGATATAAATCTTATTGAGGACTTCGACTCGAAATCAATGTGCAGTCATTTATGACGAATCGGAAACCGCAATATATTTCATTCGCTCGTACATTGCGTGCGCATAATTAATTTAAGAAAATCCTTTTTTTATGTGATTGATGACAGACCAGAGGACGGATCACTTGATGACATACGATTGCCGCCACCTATGAAAACCCTTAATACCAAGGGAGTCATAACTGCGATGCTAACCTTTTAACTTCCTTTCCCCTCCTATTGGGCCTCCGGTACCCTCACTCACTCAATCTGCGAATCACAGCGCAGGAGCCGTGGTATCCCTCTGATGGAGCCGGCACATTCAAGTCCAGTAAAAAATACATAATAGGTTCAGAGTATAAAGGGAGATTTCTCCGAATCAAGTGCGGAGATAAGAATAACATTGAAACAATAATTAAGTATGACATCAACGAGGCGATAAGTTGCAAAGGAGACGCGGGCAGATGTATCCTTGCCGGATGTTACTCATGCATAGGAGATATAACAAGACACACTCGTTCGGGTACGAATGGAGCAGACAATAAAACGTAATTGAAGACTTCCCGTCGCCGGGACCGATACCGGACTTAAATCGATTAAATCGAGAAAACTATTGGGCCTATTCTTTGGAATTTAACATTCGTGGCAGTCCTTAAATTAATTACATATTACTGTAAAGTTTACATCAAAAATTCAAACCCTAAAATATTTTATATTATTTATGGAAGACACCGATGATAAATGGGAAAGTGTGTCTGTATGTTTATCTTTCTTTCACGGCAAAACGGAGCGACGAATTGACGTGATTTTTAAGTGGGGATAGTTGAAGAGATGGAGCTACACATAGGCTACTTTTTGCCCTTTTCTAACCCTCCATTTTAGGGAAGTGGGAGGCGCGAGCGTAGCCGCGGGCAAAAGCTGGTTAAATTATAAAATATTAAAAGCGGAGCCCGATTGTTACCACGGTTGCTGCATGCAACGTAGTCGAAACGTCAAGCAGTAAGTACAATACAATGTACTTAAAACAAACGTTGCGTTAATTCCCGTTTTAATATTTAACAGTTATAATGCAATTCTGATGTCATGTTCGAAGAAATATTCGATTTGAGGACGGCTACGAAAGTTAGATCTCGAAGAATGACCCATTGTTTGTTCAACGCGTTGATTATTATTCGGTTATGTAATACTGCACGTCAGAGTTCATTGATCTTGATAGGAGTTCATTTTATTCCTACTTCTATATTTTAGACTATCCAACAAAAAAGAATTATTCAAATCGCACCAGTAGTTTCGGAGATTAGCGCGTTCAAACAAACAAACAAACAAACAAACTCTTCAGCTTTATTATATTAGTATAGATTAATACTAACCGGTAATCCTAACTAATCTTTACTTAATATTATAAATGCGAAAGTAACTCTGTCTGTCTGTTACTCTTTCTCGCCAAAACTACTGAACGGCTTTGAATGAAATTTGGTATATACTCGTACAGATGGTCTAGAGTGGAATAGGCTACTTATTTTTATTGCGAAAAGGGGTTTGTAAGGGGTTAAAAGGAGGGGTGAAAATTATTAAATAATTAAAAATGCTACCCACACATACTATTCCACGCGGACGAAGTCGCGGGCGTGCTAGTGCAATATAAACTGTACTCTGAAGTTTTTGCAGTGGCACTGTAATTAAAACGTCTGCTTTGTCAATCACGTATCTTTTGGTTTATCTAACCATCTGAACCTGGTAATAATTTATCATATAAATACAATTTTACGAAATCAAGACGCTTCATTATAATAATTAAGTAATGGCACGGTTCGTTAATTAAGTTAAATGGTAATATTAAAAATTAAATTTCATTCAATCAATCTTTGCAAGTGTCCAACACAATCACGAGTAAAAAAGCGAAACAAGCTACGTTAACAAAGGTAGAAATACATTTCTAACACTTAACGGAACACGAAAAGGCTACACTTGTAACTGACGGAATACAATGAAATATCGAGACACGTTACAATGATTTACATAGTGCACACACATCAATCTTGATCTCAATTTGAGAACATACGAGTTCGAGTGGCGCGGCGTGCAACGACTCTATTGGCATTAAGCTGGGCTCGGGGCTAATACTGTGCTAATACTGAAGTAATAGAGGTGGGAACAGGGTTGCCAGACGTCTAAAAACATAGGCTTTTAGGTTGCGAGTTGACCTGATAAACTAGACTTTGACAAACTTGTCAGACTATAAACTTGATTGGATTTGTTTTCGTTTCGTGTCATTCGCTTTACCTACCTACGTCATTTTACATACCGT
This sequence comes from Cnaphalocrocis medinalis, assembly GCA_014851415.1. Classification (NCBI taxonomy): domain Eukaryota; kingdom Metazoa; phylum Arthropoda; class Insecta; order Lepidoptera; family Crambidae; genus Cnaphalocrocis; species Cnaphalocrocis medinalis. The sequence goes on along the minus strand of CM026287.1, from coordinate 4,596,410 downwards.
AGTGAACAAGGACCAGTACTACACTCTTCACACTTAATGGGGTCATCTACAAATTACGTCACACTTTAAGGAAGACAGGGGGTTAGGGAAGAGTCCTTAACTTTGTGACGTCACATTTTTAATTAATATAATTTACCTGTTTTTTGTTTGATTAAAATATCGTAAAATTAAATTGACGTAATTTATGGATGGCCCCTAGAGTGGAGTACTGATTGCTTAGTAAAAGTTTTGTTTAGAAACCTGTAAAAAGACCAAAAAAAACAAGGACGACCAGCCCACTCAAAAGTCAGTTAACCAGTTTAAATGACATTAGAGGAGTCTTGGTGGTAGATTGGTCTTAAGCCCTGACAACCTTAGATGGAATAGTATAGAATCAACAGCACATTAAGCCGAGCGAACCTGGGGATCTGCGATTAACGGGCGAGATCCGAACATATTAGTCACGTCTCTGCTATTAGTTAAAGGGTTAAAGACTGGGAGACATGCGAACACACGCGCTCCCGATTGAGATAGGTGCTGTCAGATACGGCCGAATAACGGAAATACGGGGACTGGTAGTGGTGATTAATTAATACAGACAAGGAACATGCGACGACGAGTCACGATTAACGGCCAAGTGGATTATTCAACCAGCAATTAATAGAACGTAGGCACCTACATTTAGTACGTGATCGATCTATTGTAGACTTAAAGAAAAACAACTTAAATTATTCTTTACTACAAAGTTTTATATCCGCTTGCTAGCTTACTTCAGTGAGTAAGCGAAACTTTACTAAGTAGCGTTTATTAGTATAAACAGTAGTCAATTTTAGCAACGATTGTTGGCAAAAGCGACCGATCGGATATACCTGCCAGTATTTTAGGCTGGCTTTATATATTTTACTAGACCTTTCTAGTTTCACTATTATTACCAGAGGGGCCAAATCCAGGATCAAGGTATTTTAAAAACAAAACTTAAGTCAGGAAGATTTTAAAGGGTCCCAGGTACCAAATCAACAGCTTTCGGCGCAACCGTGAATGACACTCTGAGATGATTATATTATTAATAATTATGATGTTATTAATCCTCACTGTAAAAGGGAAAAAAATAAGAACGCCTGAGTACTACTTGCTGTCGTAGCTACGAGTAATCTTCTGTGAGCGATAGAGAAGAGATATTTTGAGACAAATGCATTCCAAAACTTAAATTAATTTATTTTCTGATTAATACTTTCTTTTCTTTTATTTCATGATATCTAGGATCAATTAAATGCCTTTTCAAATTAATGACTTAATTCATTTTGAAAAGTATAATAATCGCTGAACCACAGAGGATAATGTGACTGAACGAACAGCGGTCTTCATTTATTTACCCCCACGTGTAGTCCCGTAGTCCCATGAGGTACAATTGGCTATTAACAGTCATAAAACTCATTAACACAAACCGGCATTCGCCCACACGGAATGACATATCGGTTCAAATGGACTTGCTATCTTTTGCGAACCAAAATAAATAAATTCATACGACATTTCATTTCGTATTAAGCAGTTTACGCACTTGACTGCTAATTTATGCAAGCAGTCATTATTCTTCAAATTTTCGCGTTGAATTAGAACTATTTTATTATTATAGACGGGAATTATCGCTTGTGACCACAGCTGCTGTAAGGCAGCCGAAACGTCAAGCGGTAAGCATGTAATTATAATATTATGTGCTTAAAAATTAACGTTATTGTCTCCCAGAACATGGAAATGCCTTAATTTGGGACCAGATAATCGGTATGATTCGTCTGTAACAGTTGTTTATTTATTGTCATCACTATTTCCGTGACTGACGCCCCTAGTTTTTCTTCTTCCATTAATTCTCCTATACAAAACCTAAGCTCTTGGTATCGACTCTTAACATAGGAATTCTTTGAATCCAAGTGCCTTGTCATATGGAAATCGTATGGTTATAGAAATAATTTATTCGCATTTGTATACAATTTGAGAGTCATTTTCATTGAGTAAAATTATGTCATTTAAATATAAGTAACTGATCCTATCCTAAATAACTGGTCCTAATGAAATATTAAGACACACCACGGAACATAGCTCCTGCGACACCTCAAAGTGAACCCCCCGCGAGGTGTGCCACAAGGCACACATTATTGCCCATTAGCGGCCATAAAGCTCATAAACAACGAACGGGCGCACTCCCTGGGTGGGTCACCCACGCCGGGAAATTTCCTTACAATATGTCCTTAGGATCTGTGACAGTATTTTTAAAAGATTTGTATATTATGCCGAAGGCCGAAGTTTACGGATACGAGTATGTTACTTGGCAAATGCCTTCTTGCATTCTTAGGATTTCTCATGTTATCATTTTCTGAGATTACTTATACCGTACTAATATAACTCTTACTTAATTGGACTTTACTGTGGTCCCTTCAGCATGAGTTCAATCATTATCACATTTGTCTATCTCCTTAAATTGTGGACGGTCTAATTATAATCTCCAATTACAGGATGGATAGAAAAATAAATTCGAATCGTAATTCGCAATCGAAAATATAAGATGATATTTGACTTTGTAAACCTGTCACAGACTTAGTTGATATTTTATACAGTTTTTTTTTTCAATTGATTCTCGATATGAAAAAAACATGGAGGATATCGATGAAAACTTTATTATTTTTGCGATACCTGTAAATTATTTTTTGATAAATATCACCAGCAAGAATTGGGGGCTAGTTATAACCAAATTTTCTCTTTACATTTTATTATTCTAGTCACGCTACATCATTATCATTTATATTTCATTCGCATATATTCTCTATCTGCTCTAAATCCTCATTTCCAAAAACCACTTACATAAATGACCATTCATATACATACATCATTATTTTTAATATTTTCTTTAGTAGCTTGATCTACATTTGGCAAACAGCCTCTCACATAAAAGCAGCTCTCCTTAACTTCGGAGTTCTCTTAATAAACAATGCTGTATTCAGTTGTCGTATCATATCGTAATTTTCGATGGAAGATATCTTTCGAGACCTCTAACGTAACGTCAACAGCTGAGCATACATAATCGCACATAAGTGGAGTATTTCAAAACTTTCGGAAACGGTTGCTTTCATTTGTGCGATTTGCGTTAACAAAAAGGCGGTTATTTGCGCGTGCGTACAAATAATGTCAACCTATCCAAACTCCGCCCACAATGAAGCAACAAGTAGGTATCTGCAAAGATTTCTTTCAGGAGATTTCGAAGTATTTTGTACACTACATTTTATCTTTGTGTCTTTTCTTAAGCAATATCTTTATCACTGCAATTATGTGGTAAATGAACGACGAGATATTTATATCCTTATCGAGCAAACTTATAATTACTTATCTCAAAACAATTTAATGTTCTAGCATAAAAATTTAAACAAAGTAACTTACATGTTATCTTGAAAGCCTTGAACAACAATGACGGGAACGAAACAGTCAATGTTCAACACCAAAAGTTAGTTCACACTGCACACGATTGTAAGTCACGATACGATAGAACTGTGCGGCAGTGAGGAGTGAGGACTGCCTCTGCCGGCGTCTCAACGTGGAATGGTATCTTGATGATGGCGAAGCGAAAGACAGGGGCGGGGGCAGGGGTGCGGGAGGCAAGGCTCGGTGGGCGGGGCCTCGCAGGTGTATCAGGCCGAACGGTGATATATGCGCATGTTAACACTTAAATAAGTACACGCCTCACTGTCACGTACCAGACGAACGCTACGCCGAAATCTCTCGCAATGTTAATTGTTTATTCGACGGCGAAAGTCCATTAGATAAATGCGGAGGTTCATTAATAATAATCGGCGGTGAGACGTTTGTTTTCCTTTTTTTGGCGTGTGTGAGTGCGCCTGAGACCGAGCCGGCTGATGAGCCCGAGATAAAGTTTTTGTATAGGATGGCGGTAAAGTGACAGACTAATTATAGACCAGTTAACTTGACGGTTATCTCATATTTATCTCCGAGTGATATGTTTACGAATGTTGGAAAAGATGTAGAAAGTAATAGCTAAACTTATAGCAAAGTGGTCATTTGACATTGAAATTATAAATGTCACGTAATTAGCTATGGTAAAGTTACAACGTCTGCCCGCGATTACCTTGTATAGTTATTTCAATTTAAAAAAGGAAATCCCCTTTCTTTTCAGAATTAAAATTTCTTATCACTTCCTCCAAATGCAAAGATTATACAACTCAAATGGTCTACTAACGAAGAATGAAATCCAATCGAATTCTACAATTTAGTCGTGAGTAACATATTGAAAGAATTAACTTTCAAGTTATTTATATTATTTATGGATTCTTTCACTCAATATTACTTTAATTGCTACATATGGTGATTTGTGGTATGTTAAGAAAAACAAAATCGAAAGTCGTCTCTTTCATAATGCTTGTTCCGAACAACGAAGGAGTTGATCGTTTGAGAAAAAAAGATAAACAGTTAAGTGAGTTATTAAGTTCCAAGAAATGAATGAAGGGTGAGACTTGTAGAAAATTGCGATAATTGAACGCAGTTAGAAAGTGTCGTCTTCACTTAGTATATTGTGTCGCAGTTAGTCGCTTTCATTGCATTTACTTATTATAGTTTTGTTTTTCGACAAAAGAGGTCGAAAACGAGCCGTACCACTTTTACATAAGGTTAAGTAATCACCGCCGCCTATGGACATCTGCGAAATCAGAAAGGTTGCTGTAAGAAAAGAGGCACTTCTTATGTGATAGGTATCTGGCAGACGAGCATACAGATCACCTGATAGTAAGCGATTGCCGCCGCCCATAGGCACCTGCAACAACAGTAGAGTCACAAGTTCGCTGCCAACCTTTTACCCCCTTTCCCCCCAATTGGGCCTCTGGATCCCTCACTCACTAGACGAAACACATCGTAGGTAGACGTTGTTTTACGCCAGATCTTTTGCGAGGACGTGGTATTACTCCGCTCGAGGCGGGCCTATTCATGCTCGAAGCGTGGCTCTCCCACGGTTAAAAGGCCTCTTGAAGTTCCCTAAGTCATAGACATATTGCTGCAGTCAAACTGTTCTACACAATTAAGATACGTGAGAAAGTTCCCCGAGAAACGCACTGGACACAGTACTGGACCGCCATCCATCAAGATGATGAGCATGGAATGACAATCGCTTGCGTGTGGTTTGATGTAAGAATTCAGCTACATCTTTTCATACGCGTGTGGTTGTATAAGAATGTTTTGGAAGTCAAGCTAGGTCGGTGCCGGTGTTTACACCAATCTGTTGATTCTATCGATCTAGAGGTGAATCCAGACACATCCCATCCATGAAGCAAAATCTGTTTTATACTGGCTCAAATTAGGTACATAAAACCAATTTCCTTCCGATCTTCGCAACGCATAACAGCGGGAACATGGCATTAATTATAGCTTAATTACACGTCCAAATTATTATCTCAACAATCACATTCACAACATTCACAAATGGATCAAATCTACACACAACGAGCACATTTCCTCACTATATTTTTCCTCACTGTGAGCAAATGGTACAAGTTACCTACTTACTCACACTCACATTCAATTGAATAATCCAGGAGTGTGAGCATACATTCTTTTAGAAGACGCATAGTTCTTGTCTACGTAACTAACACTACTGAATTAGACGATTCGAGTCTGCTGGGGCTACATATTCAAAGCCTCAGGCCAGATGGAGTGATGATCTGCGTAAGAGGGCTGGCTAGAGCTGGATGCGAGTAGCCGAAGATCGATCAAAGTGGCGAGCATTTGGAGAGGCCTATGTCCAGCAGTGGGCAACAGGCTGATGATGATGATGATGATGACATATTCAAAATAGCATAACCATTAAATACGTTTTCCATTTTACTTTATACTTACTAACTAAACCGTAGTATGTGGTATTTATCCATAGTTACTCAGTTATACGTACACGGAATTCCATCACATCTCAGACTACAACTCATGGACCGGTAATTATTGCTCAAGTATTAACTGTTGACGTTCAATAATTATTAGATAGATAGATAAATATATCTTTAATGCAATAAAATGTTACAAAACCTTTATTAAGTATGGATCTTAAACATATAAATAAAATCTGGGTTATTGTTGTTATAAGCGATAACATATGAGACTCTATCATAAGCCTATCGGATATGCAATAAAAAAACCGTTAAAAAATAAAATGTCCTAAACAGGAGTTAAAAACTATTTAAAATAGCAATGAAATCAAAGTATCTTAATATTTACGACATAGTATACGGAGGATTTTAGGCGCCTACATTAATATTAAGCAGGTTTTATTAAATATGGAAAGTTGATTATATTAAATACAAGGATTGATAAAATTGTTATCAGAAGATCAAAAATCATATTATAATCATATCTTTAGTTACAGGTATTTATTTTATATTATTGTAATTAAGTAGTTACCATTTAAATAACTTGTGGATTGCAATAATAACTTAAGCTCTCCTTTCGCCGCACCTTTGTCCTTTCTGTTTGATCCAAATGTTAACTGGTAGGGAATGCCTCTTGGCATTAAGTTCGCCTATTATGCGAAGTTTTGTTCAATGTCTTAAATAAAAGGTAAACGCTTCATTATTTCGAGTACAGATGGCGCGTCAGAACGTAACCCCCCGCAATGTAAAGATAGAAACTTGTGTCTCATACATAAGGACGCGGAACAGTCCTACAAAACTGTCAAATCTTACTGTAATACATATAAGATTGAATCAATTGAGGAAATTTGACAGGTCGTGGTAACCTGATGTGTGGCTGACTGTAAAAATACAATCCGAGAGCGCTAGTAATTTGTAAGAAGTATAAACCTGACAACTTAGGACACGGGGTACTTCACGAACATAGGCTAATTGACAGTAACTTAGTTTCTTCTTCTCAAAGAAACAGCCGAACAATTTCAATCAAGAGTACATTTATTTAACTTAAAACCAAACACCATCGTAATTTGAAGGTTATAGACACTAAGCACAGAGTTCAAAGTTCCATCCAATGCAAATAAGGTAGTATGGGCACACGCAAATAGTCAGAGCAAGACATTTCTTAATTAACTCATAAGTCAGGCTATTCCCGCTAGGCCGAACAATCGCCCGCAGGCGAGGGTCTAATTTAAAGCAGGATACGACGACCGAATCGGACTTGCCCTCCCTTTCACACGCGCTGTGCACGCTTTTGTTTGAATGTGACAGGTATATTCCCATATGTTACGGGACGGCTTCGTTATAAGCCACGTAGCGTGGCTCGAAAAACAATATATTGTGCAAGTCATCGTTGTCACACGCGGCTATAGCGCAATACAGTCATTAACCGTAAGATACCTCTGAATTGATTCGGAGAATATTATGCAGTAGCACGCGCCCAGAGCTCAGTGGGTCAGTTTACTACGCACGTTAAGTCCAATGATCCAATCCTCCATCGTATTGTCTGACAATAATATTTAGTTAACCTCTCCGGGTACATCCTAAGTTCCATTTCGGTTAGCGAGACTATAAGGGATAGCGTTTTAAAATAAGCATTAGTCGTGTATTAAACGAGTTAATTTTTCCCTTTATTACTACATATTATTTTGTACATTGCCTTTGTATTATAATATGTTTGGAAAGTTTTTCGCATATAGTAATGTATAAACTAGTAATAAAAACTCTGTGGCTTTACCATCCAACAATCTGGCTAGTTTTGGGTATCATCAAAAAGATAGGTCAAATTTAAAATAGGAAATAAATGATTTTCAATTGTTTTTCTTATCGTCAAAATGAGTGAAACTAATAAAGAAATTCGATATTTTACTACAAAAAAAACAAACTCATTTTATAAACATAGGACTACTATTTCACTGTTACAATATATTTACACTGTGCCTATGGTAATGAGAAGGTCGGACTGAGCTATCGCAGAAACACTATTTATTGTTCGTTGCATATGAATACTTTCCTTTGATTTGTCACATCACAATGGTGATGGTTGATTGAATTTAGTACGTATCACATGTTTTAATGACTTCACAAAAAATATTTGAAAAACAATCTTCCCAAGATCATCATAATAAGGTAAATAAAACATTATCTTTATACGTTTAAATGTTAACTTCAAAACGCGCATAAAAATTAATTGATTAGACTCAAAACATATGGAATTTTGGTTTCGGGGCGGACCATGCTCTCTACATTTGTAAATAAGTTAATAGTCTGAGACTTTCTGTTACGTTATACAGTTTACTGTTACGTTATTCTAGTACCCCTGTGGTTTGGAAAGCTTTAAAACCTTATACCTGTGAGACGTAGGTACTCAGGAGTCATACCGCTATCTATCTCATGGAAAAAAAAGGTGAGGGGAGTAATAAAGGGCACTAGTCACTCACTTATGTTTTCCAAATGTAGGTTCATACTAAGTACCTACTAATTATATCCTGCGTAGTTGTCTAATCAACAGTGTTCGAATTAGGTAGCTCAATTAGGTTCAACGACCTCAGACATTACACTAGTATGGATACGCCCGAAGCCTCTGAAGGATTTCGGAAATATTTTAACTTGTAAAATACATTGACTCTTATTAGAAATTAAAAAAATAACACAAGTACATACCTTAATAAATAAATCATTATTATTAGTACGAACCACTGATATCGCAATTCTAATTCATATATTAAGCACCGTCGGCATGTCCATATTAAGATTTCGTCATAAATTGCACAACTAAATCACTGCTAATCAATCATCGAGATTGGCCACTGACAATCATTATAATTCCGCCAGCAGAATCAATTACACATTATATGCTAATAAGACCGAATAAACAAAAATACATTTCTGACATATCATGAAACCCATTAGTTTTCTATACAAATTACTATTTACATTCAGTATACGCTTACAGTATGTCGGTAAAACATCGTGAAAGGTTGAGCGCAAATAATCAGCTGATCAGATGATTTAAATACCAAACAATGCCACTAGCATTAAATCTACGTATTTAGTTTTGCAACGACACCAACCAGACAGGCCTAACATTACTACGTAAACAATGTATACTAAATTGACATTTACGTTCAAACAAAATTTATAGGGAATGATAGTCGTCTCGTTATAAAGTAAATGGTTTTTACGTCAACATGATTTATGGACCACTCGCAAGTGTATTATGATGAGGGACAAAATCTCTAAGCTTGTTTGAATATAAAGTCATTCTGCAAACATAGGCAGTCAAATCAATTGTCCTATTACGGTAAGTTAGGGTTATTCTTTGAGATCCAACTGTCGTGGCACTCTTCAAATCCAATTTACCTGCCAACTTGACTTCAGAATCTTATAATGTAGCTTACAGTTGTTATACTAGAGGAACTTATAAGTTTTGTGTTAAGTATGTTTGAGAATAAAGACAGTGAGTTCAGGATACTCCCCGTCCTCAAAGAGACTTAACGTTTCAAGTTGAAGGTTATATAGGCTGAAATATGTTTCTTTACATTGGACTAACTTTACTATCCGACTTAGACAACCTAACCCGTGCTTCGAAGACAAAACGCTCACAAAATTCCTGAACACATTATCCCAACAAATTTCCCGGTCGATTAAACAAATTAATAATAACGTTTTCACTATGATTATTGCTATTAATAATTATTTATACCGGAGCGTCGCGCGCAGATAAATGGTAATGATCGGGTGCGCAGACGCCGCTCGCAGGTGCGATAATATTGTTGCGCGCGAGACGGGGCGTGGAGCGTGTGCGATGTGCAATTGGTATTAGACTCGGTTATTATAACCTTGGATGCGTCGTAAATATCAAATATCCCTGTCACTTTTGATACACCTGCCGTATGTTTTAAGCTCGTCCGCGTTGTGTATTGAATCAGGATATTGGACGAAAATCCTGGAGGATAAAAGCATTTGTATCTAGTTTAGTATCGGTTAACTACATAAGACTGATCCATTTGCAAACCAAACACCAAACTTGTCCCAAACTTGATTAAATTAAATTGGTATCGAGAATTGAATCTGATAGTTTAAATTAATTAGGTTTCTGTATATTAAATGTTATAATTTTAATTTATGGCATATATGTAAATTTTATACTAACTAATAAGCCTAACCTTTTAGCGCAGTTATTTGAGCGCCGATTGAAATGCTACGTATTTATGCTGGGTCTGGGTGTTTGCGGTACTGTCGTTGTTCCAGGTTTTCATAGTACAAGCTAAAACCTTAGTTTGAGACGAGGACAAAAAAACTCAAATGTTTTTGCAAATTTCGTCCTAGTGATCTTCAATAAAAGGCCTTGATTCCTTGCTTAAGAGTCGACAGCGCATTTGTGATGCCTCAGATGTTGCAGGTGGCGGCATTGGCGGCGGTGATCACCTACCATCAGGTAAGCCGTGTAAAAAACATGTTGTAATATTTGTCAAGATTCACTCATCCATCCCAACAATCGAAAAGCAATAAGAATCATATACCGTAACCATCAAAATATCCCTGTCAGTTCGGATACCCTGCCTCCTAAAGTTCTAAAGCTCGCTCGCAACGTTTTATTCAAATCAAGATATCGGCACAAGGGGATCCCGAGCTCCATACGGTACTTCATGATTTAGTTTTATTAGCGTAGCCGAGCGGTCGTTGCTAGAATTGACGGGCTTGTAAATATCAAACTTATATTTATTATAATTTTATTGCCATATTGGGAACATTAATTAAATTCTGAGATCACTTGCGCACGATAACTATATTTCGAAAGCTTGTACAGACATCAATGTTATAATGTCACCGTCAAATAACCCGATTGTAAGTTGATCAATTTCCTACGATGTTTGAAAAATAACAACTTGCAGTTAAAAATAATTATTTAAACGATGTTAGGTTTATTTTTAAATAGGACTGGTTAGAACTGATGACGCCACATCAGCTGGCGCACTATGGGGTGCCATGGGCACCATTTCCAAACTAACCTAACTTATTTTCGAAAATATAATTTAGCACCGTTAGTTATTTTCCGGAACTAACGGTTTGGACTTACATAATTATGACAACATACTCGTAGAAAAGAGTAATTCCATAAAACTTGTATGTAAACTAAAATTATGGACTTTTACGTCAAACCGTTGTTTGCATGTGAAACAATCGGCCAATTAGTGCTTAAGTTTAAAATAAAACAGGTATTAGCGGAAATCAGTCACAAACAAAAATGTAGGAAAATCTAAGCAAACCTTAAAAATTAAAAAAAATAACAGCTTGGCCTTACATAATACAGATTATAATCAAAATACCGTTCGTTGTAATATCATCACAACTACAAGGCATTTGTTTTTCTGTTTTAGGGATAGGAGGCAGGATATGAAAACATTTAAGTTTTAGTTTTAACTTGCTGTTATTCTTGACATACACGATATCTATTGACACACTGTTGTTTTTATTATTTTTTATATTTAAAATTTGAATGCCGTGTTGGCTTTGACAATTTAATAACCATGCAGGTTTAACACCCCCCCGCAAAGCGAACACCCTGTATAAAAGAAGACCGAATAAAATACAGCACGTACAAAAACACAACACACCCTATATACAATACACACATACATCCTATATATAAACGCACACAAAAAAAAACATCCTGTATAAAAACACCTAAACCTACTTTACACACCTATCAACTATCTACACCAAAACATGATTACAAAAAAAATATTCTGAACGCGACTTTACACTATACATAAACCTAACCCTACTGTACATTTATTATGCTTCAGTTTCGGCAAAGGTTTAGTAAAAATGTCGGCGATCATGTCGTTGGTAGATATATACACTAGGTTGATATTATGGTGTGAAAGTGATTCACGAATGAAGTGGTGCCTGATGTCGATATGTTTAGTGCGTGAATGGAATGTATGATTGTGAGCGAGCTTCAGTGCACTTTGATTGTCGGTATGGATGACGATGGGATGGGCGATGATGAAGATTTCACTGATGAGTGACTGGAGGTATATTGCCTCCTTACAAGCTTCAGCCAAAGCCATGTACTCGGCTTCCGTGGTAGAAAGCGCGACAGTACGCTGCTTGCGTGCTTCCCAAGAGATTGGAGAGCCACTCATCAGGAAAGCGAACCCTGTGAATGATCTACGGTCCACAAGATTGTTTCCATAGTCCGCATCCACGTATCCTACTGGACAGAACTGGGCTGTTCGGTGAAAATGCAGCCGAAGTGCTTTTGACCCTTTCAGGTAGCGAAGAACTCGCTTAGCGGCCCTGAAGTGTACCCCCCCGTAATGTGCATTGAACTGAGAGAGGTATGAGACCGCATGGGCAATGTCGGGTCTAGTACATATCGCAATGTACATTAGCTGAGCCGATAAGCTCCTGGTACGGTAGTTCTGGATTGTCCTCTTCCTTGTTAGGGACAGTCAGTTTTAGACCGGGTTCAAAAGGGGTGGTGACAGATAATGCATCTGTCATGCCAAATTTATTTAATAGATTTTCGATATATTTGGTTTGATCCAAATAAATATTACCAGCAGTCTGGTGTACTCTCATGCCAAGACAATCCTTGCATACTCCAAGGTCTTTGACAGTGAAAGTATTCTTCAGTTGGTCTTTGAACAGATTCTTCATTCTGTCACAAGTTGACACGACGAAGAAGTCATCGACAAACACAGCAACGAGAAGCAGGTCATTGCCCTCTCGTCTGTAGTACAGACAATGCTCGTTTGCCGATTGTTTCAGCAAGAGTTTGCGCATAGCGTCGCAAACTTTAGCGTTCCACTGACGTGGCGCTTGCTTGAGACCATACAGTGCTTTTTTAAGTAAGCACACCTTGACTTTAGGATTAGTGGAGAAACCTTCAGGTTGCTCCATGTAGATTTCCTCCTCTAAGTCGCCATTTAGAAAGGCGGTTTCTACATCGAGGTGGTCTACCATCAATCCATGATGAGCAGCAAATGCAAATAAAAGTCTAACAGAAGACAGTCTAGCAACTGGTGAAAAAGTTTCGCCATAGTCAACTCCCGCTACTTGAGTGAAACCTTTAGCTACTAGTCTGGCCTTGTACTTTGTGACATTACCACTAGTATCCTTTTTTATTTTATACACCCATTTACATTTGGTAGTTTTTCTACCTGCGGGTCTGTCGACAAGAATCCATGTTCCATGTTTGTTGAGAGAGTCAAATTCAGCCTTCATGGCTTCCAGCCATTTGCCTTTCTCCGGGTGATCGAGGACTTCTTTGAAGGTCTCTGGTTCCCAATCTGAGGTCATGTGGAGCTGCTCCTCATACCGTTGCGGAGGGCGCCTGTCCCGGGTTGGGTATCTTCTCTGAACTTCAGGTGCTGGCTCTGGAGAAAATCAGGATCTTCGGTTGAACTCGAAACCTCGGGGATCACAGGTGCATCTGAATCTGTATTTAAAGTTGACGTGTCAGACGTCACAGATGTACCTGGTTGCGGTTGGCGTTCTCTTTGTGAAACTATTGGTTCTTCGTCCATTGGTATAAAAACTTGTTCAGGTTGAGGTAGTGGTGGAGATGGCACATTGCTGTCAATGGGTTGCAGGTTAGGCTGGTGCAGCCTTTTGTCTTCTAAGAAGACGACATCTCTCGATATAATAATATTCCGTGGCGATTGGGGGTCTATAAGACGATAGCCTTTGGTTTCGGTAGAGTAACCGACGAAGATACATGCTTGCGTCTTGGATTCCAGTTTAGTACGCTTTTCTTTGGGTACTAAAGCGTGGGCTTCACAACCAAATACCCTCAGGTGAGATAGGTTGATTTTTCGACCACTCCACACTTCCTCTGGAATTTTGTTCTTTAACGCTTGTGTAGGCAATCGGTTCTTAAGATAAATTGCAGTGTTTACTGCTTCGCCCCAATAAGCTAGAGGTAGGTTGGAATCTTTGAGCATGGATCTGGCTTTTTCGATGATAGTCCTGTTAGCGCGTTCGGAGACGCCGTTCTGCTGAGGAGTGTACGGAACCGTTGTCTGGTGTATGATACCGTTCTCTTTTAAGAAGGTAGACATATCCTTATTTACATACTCACGCCCGTTGTCAGAACGCAGAACTTTTATCTTTTCACCAGTCTGATTCTCTACTAAGTGCTTAAATTCTACAAATTTAGTAAAAACCTCTGATTTCGATTTTAAAAGATATCCAAAAGTTTTGCGACTAAAGTCGTCTGTAAATGTTAGCAAATATAGGGCACCGCCCCACGAGTGCGTACTCATAGGTCCGCAAAGGTCCGAATGAATCAATTGTAGAACCTTACTCGATTTGCTGCAAGAACTTTTGAAAGGTTTTTTAGCTAATTTCCCTTGTAGGCACGGAACACACTTTTCCGTAAATTTCCCGCTAAAATCTATGCCTACTAACTTACTTTTTAAAAGCTGCATAGTATTGGCATTGAGATGGCCAAGACGTCTATGCCACAACAAAGGTGACTCTTTCGTAGGTGTGTACAAAGCATGAGATTTGTCGACATCTAGCTTGTACATGCCCTTATAATTTGAGCCTGTCGCTATGACTTGACCCGTCAGTTGACATCCACCTGCCAAAGTGATTGTCGCGCCTTTCGATGTAAATAAAACATCGTAGCCTTTTTTGGTTAAATTACTTACGGATAAAAGACTAGTGGCTAAACGAGGGACGTAAAGTACATCGCTTATTTTATGTACATTGTCGGAAATATTAATATTTACAGTACCTTTACCCTCACTCAGAATTTGGTTCTTGTTGGCTACTTGGATGGGAATGATGTGGGAGGACATGGAGTCAAACCAATCTTTCCGATTGCTCATATGTGAGCTCGCACCAGAATCTATGAACCAATCTTGTGAACCTGTGGATGAAGGATGAGTTAAACAAGATGAAAGTGTAAATTCTAATGTATTATGAGAATAAACCTTTGCCGAAGCCTTCTTGTTCTTATTCCTACAATCTGACACTAAATGACCTAACTTTTTACAGTATGTACAGAATTTCTTCTTCGGTTTAGTCAGTAGCGCCGTAGGATCCTCAGGTCTGGTACTGGTAGTGCGACATGGTCGAGAGTCTTCCTTTAGAAGAGCTGCCACTACGTTCTCCGACGTTATTCGAGCGTTGGAATGCTCGAGAGCCATGACGAGCGGTTTGTACTCGTCTGGGAGTCCAGCCAAGATGATGATCGCCAGGAACTCATCTTCTACTCCTGCTCCTATTCCTTGTAATTCTTGTTGTATGCCAAGGGAAGTGTGTACATAGCTTTGGAGGTTTCCACGATATTGGTTGGAAAGCAACTTTTTCATGAGTTGCAGTCTCCTAGTCAGACCACTATCAGCATAAGCCTTCTTGAGGCTGTTAAAGGTGTCATAAGCTGTCTTAGCTCCTCGAATCACTGGGTATATAGATTCTTCACACGTCAAGCATATTTTAGCTCGCGCTTTGGCGTCTTTACGCTTGGCGTCAGGGTCCTCGGAGTCGATGGGTGATGTTACGACGTCCCATAGATCCAGGTCCGTGAGCAAACATTCTATTGAAAATACCCAAGTGTTGAAATTTCTTCCGTTCAACTTGTTGATGGAGACACCATGGGATTCGTGCCGAGTGCCGTGAGGCACCGATGGGTTATCCATAGCACGTTATTTGTGTAATTTGCGCTCTTCAATGCGTTGCGCTGCCCATAACCTTCTGTTTTAGGGATAGGAGGCAGGATATGAAAACATTTAAGTTTTAGTTTTAACTTGCTGTTATTCTTGACATACACGATATCTATTGACACACTGTTGTTTTTATTATTTTTTATATTTAAAATTTGAATGCCGTGTTGGCTTTGACAATTTAATAACCATGCAGGTTTAACATGTTTAATAATATCTGTGAATTCTGTGTTACTATGGTGCCGATATTGTCTATGTCTTTCTTTTCTATTCCTGGTCACTGGGCCCATACTTAATTAACATGTCTTAAAAGGCTAAGCGAATGCGTTTCAAGTCAAGCAATTATTGTGTCTCAACAAACGATGAGATCCGAAACAAGCCTCCCATTTCCTCTTAATTAAGTGAAATTTCTGTTTGAATTAAGCAAAGATGGCCAGTGAAAATGAACATAATAATTATGCCATTAGAGAAGAGGGTATCCAGTCAGTTTGCCCAATAAGGCACACACGTGCGCTACCTGGAGAGATGAAAGCTTCGAGTCGCGCAAGCGCAAGGCGATAGGGCCTAGTCACAATAAACATTTTATTTTACATACAACTAAAGATATTGGAGATAATATACGCGCATTGGCAATGAGATTTTTGGTCACCACATCAATTATTATCCTTCACACGCATACATCAATTATTACATATCAATTATTCCTCTACCTAAAGGTTGTCTGGAAGAAATTGCTACAAGTGATATGGCCGCCTTATTGTACTGTTTTTCACTGTTGTTTCACTCATGTATTATGTTTCTGTGCAATAAAGAATATCTATCTATCTATTATAAATTAATAATTTAATGGAAGAGACCGAGCGATAATACTGCCGAGAATGCGGTCGGCTTATTCCTTCCCAGTCAATTATAAAGAGGTTCATCTCATAGTCAACATCCAGGCTAATATGTTAACCGAAAAGCCGAAACGCGTGCGCGAAGTAATAGACTCCCAGCGCCATCTATTGGTACTGCTCTAAGTTTTAAGTTCCGTATCGAAGTGAGGGTTTTATGAATAAGTGAGTTCATGAACTATGAAGAAATAATATTGGAAAATGTGTCCATTAAACTATATTAGCACACAAATCAATATAAACTTCAATAGAAAAACTAAATTATAACGGTAACTTGTTTTATTTTCACCGGATGTTCCTCTAATTAGTAGTGGATTCAATACGGCCAATAGTTCAAAAGATTTCATTTAGTTCAAATATATTTGAAGCTCATTAATGGTTAATGTGGTCATAAAAGAAAAAGGTCAATAGATGTTCATTAGCTGCGTTAATGCCTGTTAAATTGCCCATTGGAATCTGGTCCGGTAACTTGTAGATTTGTGTAGTTTCTGAGTGTGTAGTCCAAATCTAACAGTTCACTTCACTAGCTAGTTCTTCTCACTCACTCTTTCTTGCCTTATGTAGTTCAGTAGTACATCTAGTTAAATTGACGCTTAAGAAAACAATGGTTGAAAGTATGTAGGCAGCGTTGCAGCATACTACTAAATCCTACCTTGAAAGTAAAATACAAAAAAATACCATCACGAACTAAAAAGTTAAAAAATATTTTTTTCCACGGTTCTTTTTACATAACACTTTATACCAGTATACGCTGAAGAAGAAAAAGAAGAATATAGAAGAAGTTGCTGAAGTCACTCAAAAATGTACAGATGACTTGATTGATTCATTGAACCTCCTCGTGTTTTTGAAGTCGGTAAAGGAAAAAATGCAAGGCCAGCGTTTTAAATCTACTGACCTGTTCGATCTGGATGACTTAACTAGTTCAATTGAATTAGTAGTTCATTACTATCATCAACTCACTCTAACACCCAGTACTTCCATTTCATTAAGGTCACATGAATTAGTCATATGAGCCAAATTAAGTACTCAATTAGATGAGTGAACTTCTTTAGCTTTAAAATAATTATGTCTCTTGCCACTTCAGTGAACTGTTTGTAGCAAATCTACCAACTTGCCCATCATTACGATATGAAGCTCAACTAAACACCTCTGTAATTTTTAACGCCATAAAATAATAAACCGGACACGATCAGTAAATATACCTTTGATAAGCATTTGCATAATCATATACCTCCAAAGTACGAAGCTTTTAATTCGAAATTAATTGAGATAGGAAAGTTGTTTTACTATTGCTTGAACTGGCTTTCAGAAAGCAGACGACAGTCTAGTGCATAGTGGACAGACTTCTATTGAACGCAATATGCACTTTACTAGTCTATAAAATGTCCCAACTGCACTGGGACACAGGTCAGTCTACCCTTTTGCACTTGTGCACTAGGTAGTTCAATAAATTCAATGTGCAAACATAAAATTAAGAGAGTATTAGGGATTATGTAAATTCTGCAAATGGTTATGGATAATTCGAACTCCATCAAATGCGTTAAACAGATATCTATCGTTGAATAGATTCCTAAATTAATGATGATTCATTTAGGCGCTACTCAAATACTCATACAGATTCCTCTCGTGTTCTGTAGCGCTACCATGAGTTGACATCGAAAACTGACATAACGTAAACTATTGCTCGGTCTCTTTCAAATGCATCGCAATGAAAGAGACAAGCGATAGTTTTCGATAGCGAGGACAGTATTTCAAACTCATGGTAGTGCTACTGGTGTCTTATAACGAAGCCGTCCCGTAACGAATGAGAAATGTACCTGTCGCATTCAAACTAAAGTGACAGCGCTATTGAAAGAGAGGGAAACTCCGATTCGGTCGTAACGTCCGGTTCGTTTTAGGCCCTCTGTTCCGTACGCTACCATCGCTCTGCAAGTAGTACCAGACGTTCGGTTAGTATAATTGGTAGTACAGCCACCCGGACTGTAGAAGGTCGTGGGTTCGAGTTCCGTTAGAATTTTTAAGTGCGTTATTTACTTTAGTACCAGACGTATCCACGCGAAACGTTTTTGCATCAACGTCTGATCACTTATTCAAGACGATTAGAGATAACACAACTAATATAAATCGCAACGCAACCCTAACAGAGACGACCCAGCCATACCCAGAAGTGATATCACGCAATGCCGTTTATAATTCAACAACAATAAACAGATAGTTAATTGCGATGCTGTCACGGGCGCAGTATATGGTAATGAGGCGTAGGGATCGCGGCCGCATGGACAATATCTCTAGACGGTGAAAGGTAAGATGGGAGTGGTCCGAGTGAAAAGATACTAGCAGCAACGTACAAACTGTAAGAGAGACCCCTAGCGTCTTTTGAGCGTCGGCGTCTTGCCGGCGACCACACCACACTAGAGTTTTCGGGCGCCGCGTCGACGCAACGCTTAAAAACGCTAGTGTGGCGTCACTCATAGGCACAGAATGCTGACTGCTATCATACGGGCTACGCACACATATATGCGCGCTTACAGTGATCTCAGTATTACAAACAGTAGGCACAAATTACCGAGATACTACTACAGGGATTGCAGTACATGAGCTTTGAAGTACGCCCCGCGCAATCTAAAAAGCCTAAAACTAAAACACATTCATTCGAACAATCGTAGACCCAAACAAGAGTTACCGAACACTGTAAGTCCGCTTTATTCTCATGACTCAGGCCGCGTCCTGGCAGTGTTTGTTTACCCCGTGTCGGCGCGATAATTGCAGTTTGCACCAAATGTACTTTTAGGTACGTACACCCAGAACAATCAAAGACGCTATAAAGACTTTCGTGCATTCAATGTGTAGTAGCCCTGCCTCATCATCACTCACGCCAAAGGTCGTGGGAAAAACTATCGTATGATAAACACTTGTGTTTGTTCAGTGTCTTGGTGTAATATACGTATTCAAGTACTCGTATTATATTTATGTTTCCTCTGTTGTCTGATATCTGTAACACAAGTGCAATATGAATGATGTGTAGGTAATGTATGAGATGTTGTGACAATTTATTTAAAAAAAAACCCGATCATTGTAAGTCCGCTTATTCTCATGACTCAAGCCGCATCCTGGCAGTGTTTGTTTAGCCCGTGTCGGCGCGATAGGTGCAGTACATGCACTTTCAGGTACGCCCCGCACAATCTGAGAGGCTGACACCAATAGGTTTTTATCAGCACCAATCTCGCTTATGAGAAAGTTAACAGAGCCCGGATTTATCGGGGACGGAGATGCTCCTTCAAATTTATAGTGTACAGGAATATTATAACTGCGTGTTAGTTTGCAATTGTATTCGTAGACGGTAGAAAGCGCGAGACCGGTAGTGCAGAGCTGCTCATATTTATAGGAAAATAGCTTTTGCCCGCGGCTTCGCTCGCGTTAAATTCGGGGTAGCACAGAGGGGCAAAAAGTAGCCTATGTTACTCTCCATACCTTCAACTATCTCACTTAAAAAATCACGTCAATTCGTTGCTCCGTTTTGCCGTGATAGAAAGACAAACATACAGACAGACAGACACACTTTCCCATTTATATTATAGTAGTTATATGGATGGAAGATCCGTTTTTGACTAAAATAATGAGTGTTTTAATTTTCAATGGAATATCATCGACAGTAGACACCCATCTCATTGTATCATTGTATCGTCTTTCTTTTACAGCGGGTCGCAGTATGAAAAATTAGGTCTCGTGGCAAATTACGCCATTATATTCGATCTTTTGCTAAGTGTATGAGTTCACGTAACCGTAATAATTTACAATGTAATTTATGTTTTAACAATGGAGTTCCGTTACGAAGGACATTTTTGTACAATACCTTTGTATGATGATGCAGATGCAGCAGCAACTTTTTTGTTAAAAAGTACCCTTATTTGTCTCATAGCTGGGCAAAGGCATCTTCTAAAGCCCTCTAGCGATCTCTGTTGGAAGAAACCAGGGCTTGCCAGCCCTGGCATTGGGCCTGAATAACTCCATCATTTCTTGAGTCTATTTCCGATAGGCCGACGCCCGGTAAGCCGACCTAGGTATCGCTGGAAAGACGTCGTCGAGAGTGATCTGCGAGAACTTCAGGCCAAGGACTGGCAACAAGTGGTACAGGATCGACCGAAGTGGCGTTCTCTTGTTTCGGAGGCCAAGACTCGTTTCGGGTCGCTGAGCCAGTGGAGTAAGTAAGTATTTCTCAGTCGTTTTACGAACGTCCGTACTCTGACTGGATGCATCATGCACAAATGACCCAACCAGTTCCACTTAGATATTTAGTAGGTCAGACGCATTAAGAAGATTTTTTTTTAAATAGGCATTTATATACGATACTTTATTATTATCCTACTAAAGACAAAGTATAGTAAGCTTTATGAGACCTATTCAGAAGGTCAATTATCACAATGGACCTTGAGCTAAACCGATGTTGTACCTAAACAGAGTTTATATTTGTAGTTGTTCATTATCGCGCTTCATTATCCGACATAATTGTAATAATATCGCTGTTATTTAGTTTATACTGTTTTAGTACTGTCATTATCTGTGCGAAGAAATTAAATATACCGCATCTTCGATAAAGTACAATTATTGCATTATCTCACATTCATAAACACATTTCAAACATAAAATTATATTGGCGATGCTAATTGGTCTTATAAGTTTATTATGTCTTCCTCAAAGTGATAAAATAAGTGAATTTCCTCTTTCACAGACTTAATTACATCTGATATATCTATACATACCACAATATCAAGTCAATATTAAGTACAAAGTTAGTATCCCGACAAACATCTTTCCCTATACTATTATCTTAACTATATTTTAAAATAGTATACCTATTCTCTTGCAGACGACATATTCTCTTTCCAGAAGAAGAGAATCTGGTACACCGAAGGAGTTCACCATCGTTACAGTACATATATAGGTATATTAGCCCAATATTAAGTTAAGATAATAGTATAGAGAAAGATGTTTGTCGGGATATACACTGACATTCATTTAATTTACCAGATAAAAGTGCCAAAATAGTAGACCAACTGACAAAATTACGTTTTGAAAGAAAATAATATATAGCATTGTGTTGTCTTTTTGATACTAGATATATGTAGTGCATAAACACTTCTGTTATATTTCACAGCAACATTGTTCCACAATCAGTTTAATTTGTGTTAAAGAATAATAAATCACCAGTATGTATGTAGTGGTTTAGCGAGCAGTCATGTTTTCCGCATTATTTGAAGCCGTAAAGATTTAAGACCTCATACAATTTTAGTTATTTCTACTACGCTGCCAAAACTAATTTTCGAGCAAATGAATCTTAACACTACAAGGAACAAATCAAATGACTCAATGTACAAGAACTTCGCATTGTTTAACCACATTACAAAAATAGCCAGTAGCAAGACAAAGGGTGTTTCGAGGAATACCGCTTAATGGAAACTTAAGGTTGCCTCTCCAAATGTTAGCCACTTTGATTTCTTTATTTTTTATGTGATAGGTGACAGACGAGCAGTCGGATCACCTGATTGTAAGCCATTGCTGCCGCCCATAGGTACACCATCAGAAGAGTCACAAGTGCGCTGCTAACCTTTAACTCCCTTTCTCCCTAATTAAGCCTCCGATACCCTCACTCACTTCTCTATCTACTGAGCTCAAACTCAGCAATGATCATAATCGAGCCACTGGCTTACTAGCTACTACTGTAGTTTAACCAAGAACTTGACGTACAGAAATTATCCACAGAACTTGGCACGATTCGTCTAGCGCCAGAGTGCACTTACCTAAACATACATAAAAAAACTAACCATTTTAAACTAAGACTATCTTTAGTCTCCGTTTTGTAATAAGCGAGTAAGAGACTAGCCAATTTTAACTTAACGCATTTGTAGAGTTTATTTCGTTCGAGCATTCTATAATTACTATGATTCTTATCGATTTACATTCAACAAATAAAGCGAAAGTATCATCTGAACCGCACACTAAACCACTCGTAACAAGCAAATTAAATATCCGCGGCATTTCTCTACATCTCTTTTGGACGAGCGTACACTGTCGTAGAGTCCAGTTTCAGACAAACGCAACTGTGCAGGCATCAACATTTCACTGGGGTTACCATATCTCAAGATATGTCCTGAGATTTTAGGACTGGACTCTACTTTTCTGAAATCTTAATGTTTATATTATTTGTTATTTTAAGACAAAATAATTATTCATCATAAAGCCGGTTGTAACCAATGAGTTGCATCTACTACTATAGAGAAGCTACGCCAAACAAAAAGTGTGTCGCACATCTGGGGCAGTGTCGGGTCCACCGTGTAGGTGGGCAGTCCGCCTGGGAGGTTATGGAGCCAAGGCTACGCTGGACTCACCACCATACGGGACCACCAGATTTCGACCTTTATGCAGCTATGATAAGGTTGAAAACCAATTTTGTAAAATATGTCTAGTCGCCTGGTTAAGGGTTAATTAAGGCGAAGAGGTTGCGTCGCTGTGGTTTTAGTCGGTACGCCTCTGGATTTCCGAAGGAGAGCTCCACATAACCCGAGCTTACCCCCGCGGCCGGGTATACATAAATATATCCCTGTATTGCACTTTGCAGAGGACGCATTTCCACAGCGATAACAAGTAAAAAAAAATATGAGTGACGGGTATGAATAAATGGGTAGAGGAACAGAGGACGGACATTGGCGGAATCATCGCGTTTCGAAGGCGCGTGTCCATAGCCATAAAAAAAAGCAGAGGACGGCCGAAAAAGAGATGGATGGATTGTGTGAAGACTGACATGACTGAAAAGGGGGTGGATGCTACGATGACCAATGACAGGGATGAATGGAAGAAGAAAACACACTGCGCCGACCCCAGATAATCTGTGAACAGGGCAGAGATGATGATGAACAAGTAAAAAAAAAAGAATACCCTTTGCTGGTGACCCTACCAACAGCACAAAAAGCACGCCCAGAATTTGGCACGGCCACGATAACGCAACCGATAATGAGTGCACTTTCAGAGTTACGATCTAATTATAGGACCGCAGAGGTTGAGTTGTATAAGTCACTTTACACTTGCCACGGATCGTTCTCACGCTCAAGTAGGGTTACTGGGACGACACTTTTTTTTATGTGATACGTAGCAGACGAGCAGGCGGATCACCTGATGGTAAGCAATTGCCGCCGCACACGGAAACCTGCAACAAC
The DNA here is from genome assembly GCA_014851415.1 of Cnaphalocrocis medinalis. NCBI lineage: Eukaryota > Metazoa > Arthropoda > Insecta > Lepidoptera > Crambidae > Cnaphalocrocis > Cnaphalocrocis medinalis. The sequence goes on along the minus strand of CM026287.1, from coordinate 4,572,696 downwards.
AGTGGAGTGCCAACAAGTGCGCTGCCAACGTTTTATCACCAAAATCGTTATAGCAGTACATCGTATCATGTCTCTGATGCACGTTTGTCTCTGCCATTAACATCGAAACATGGTGAGATCGACCATGGTCAGACCGTCAGCGCGCCTGAATGTGTAAGTAGTTTAGCTCGAAATGCAGGTCATATTTCCGAGTATTATTCAACATCATCATCAGCAACACACTCATCCACTGCTCGACATAGGTCTCCCCTAATGCACGTCCACTGATCCCGATTTTCGGCCACTCTCATCCAGCCCACCGAGTACTATTATTTTATGATAAAAGGCAGCTACAAAACCAGCCAACCCTAACACAGCCTGCGTAGCGTACTGCTCTTCCGCGATCCGTTGCATTTCGATCTAAGGGTAACCAGATAACAAAATGTCGTGGATTTTAGAACACCTATCTATCATCATTTGAGAAATCGCTTGTAAATTACAAGCCATTTAATTGCGCCGTTGACATTTAGCTTCGTCTCCTCATTGGATATGCTTCGAGAAATACTATGATCAATCGATACTAAGCTAACGAGAGGGCCTACAAAGAAACCGTGCCGTAACGAACAGGGGGTGTAACATGAACTTTCATAGTCCGCGGCATGTAAGTTTCACGATGACCTTGAGTGCGCAGAAACCAATTTTAGTAGAAAGTCTTCCTTTTTACAAGTGCGCAAACTAACGGTCATCGCTATAGTAGATGCCGCGGACTATACATCCCTGAAACCACGTCTGTTAGCATTCTGAACAACATTTGTTTACAGTTATTTTTCACACATGTGAAAATTTAATGATCATCTTACTTGATAATATACCCGTAGGAAATAAACAATTAAGTTAAATGTTTAGCAATATGTAATAGTAGAGTACTAGTAATTTTACAGGCTACTCTCGTGTAACCTGCCCTAATGAAGGATAGGCTTGATTTACTGTAGGCTACATCAGTACTGTTACACGAGATTCAGATCTGAGGCACATTAATTAAAGATTACCGCAATTAGAACGATAATAAATAAGGTTCTGGTATACACTATTAATTTAATAGCAATTTCCGATGCTACGATGATCTAGATACAATGTGAGATAGCGCTTGTACCTTCATTAATGTTGTAAGTAGTAATACCATCTTGTAACTTTAATACGTATCATTAATACTGTTGAATACATTTTCAACCATATCACAACCGATTTACAATCACAGTTGATTTAACAGTTGTAATACAAAAGACGTACAGTAAGGAACTATTAAAGTTTAACAAACAAATAAAAAATTATTTATACTTTTTCCAAAAACAAAATAGATAACAAATTATTTTTCAATGCGATCCCATTTAAAGGCTACATGTCCAGTTGTTCACCTAACCAGAGCGGGGCGCGGCGGAGCGGAGTGAATCCACCGATAGAAGTTTGTTTGTCGAGTAGCGGAGTTTGTATGCCATTCTATTGGCGGATTTCACTCCTTTCCGCTTCAGTGTACAGGTAGCATTAATCTTGTATTGGCATAGGACAGGTGTCACCAAATGGCGGACCGCACTCCGTATCCGAACCACTGAGGCACATTGTGCAGACCACGAGAACACAACTATTTGCACTATACTTACACAATTTATTTCCCTAAATTCTAAAGTTTTTTCATAAAACGGTCTCTTAGGAAAACTAATTGGTGACGCTTGATATAGGAGATATTCAATATGAAATCTAAAACAACTATTCAAATAAATAGTTACAACTCGTTCATAATGTAAACAGTCTACTTTGAAAAATCACCACAGAATCGACTGTGAATCAAAGAAACGTCCTATTAAACAGTAAACCAATAACGAGAGAAAACCTAAGCCTAGCCTCCAATCCCATATTTCAATAGAGAAATTGATATTCATTGGTACAGGTTTCATGAAATGTAATGCAAGTATCGCATCCTTAGCGTTGTACAAAGTCAATAAAACAGAGGAAACGACCACGCCGGTAAATATACCAGACATTTATTTACTTTCGCACCGAATGTGGGCACTAAAACTTCCTTGGATACTGGATGAGCATTTGGTGATTTATTTAAAAATAAGTAAAGCGACATGGAAAGCCCCGTTGGTCTAGTGGTTTAATGGATATTTGATAATAGATTTGAGTCCCTTGTGAGTCCGATTACCACCTGCCCGTTGGTCCGACGATATTGTAAGGGTGGTGCGGAAACAGTGAATGAGGCCGGCTGGTGACCATAGGGATTGGCGTAATAAAGAAGAGGCCTATACTCAGCAGTGGGTGGATGTGGGCTGACATGATGATGATGATGATGATGAAGTCCGATTACGGATACCCAGTAGTATCCGTTTAGTTAGCGTACCTATCGAATACTTACCTTTAAAATAAGTTTTTATATTTTTGTAATTTTGAACATCACCGAGAGACCTGTACATGTAATGTTACGATTCTCATAAAACCCCATCTATTCTGGAACAGATCATTGGTTTTCTTTAACTGAGTGTAAAATCTCTTAAGATTGCGGTAAATAGAAAGGAAATGAGTCTGTCCTGTTTCTTGATGTACCGGAAATGATTCAATTTAGACTTTGATGACACCATTCAGTTAATTTGTTTTGACTAGACAAGGCAAATGTATCCTATAAATATCATGTACGTAATGGGTTATTCGCCGAGATCAGTCCTCAAATACATTATTTCTGTATAATATGCATCAAAATCTAAATATATAGTAAAAGGTTATTTTTATAATCTGTTTATTATGCCTGTTTTAAGGTTCTGATGTAAATTTCGGAGGAAAATTGGTATAAAAACTGCCACAAAAGTTAGATTTGAAGAATGAATCTTGTCTGAAAAGAATAAACCATGACGGTATTAAAAAACGATTTAAATATCAGTAGACTGAGAATCAGTGCCAACTTTCTGCGTTCATTGTTTTCTGAGAAAATCTTTTTTAACAGTTAGACAACCATGCCAGAAATAAATTAATGAGAACTCTTTAATAAGATTTGTAATTTTATTGATTACTATGATTTTAAAACGCCCCGTTGGTCTAGTGGTCGAGTCGTGATCTCGGGCTCCTGGACTCGATTTCTGGGGCGAACAAATAGTATGTTACGCATTTTCGAACATAGTTCGGGTTTGTGATCACCAATCCGCATTAGATAAGCGTGGTGAATAAGCCATATCCCACCATTAGTAGCGAGAACTTGACTTCTTTGATGGAGGGCCTTCACCCTGAAATATATATAAATTAAATTATATTCTTTAGTCAATTTAGGTTAGTATGTCAACATTGTATAATCTATCGGTTAGAAATGTTGAATAGTACTTACAATAAACATTACGCCTCTAACATTTCTCTGCTAAATCAGAAAGCGTCATCTTAACCGCCATATACGGGCTACAAACTCATGAACGAGTTACAGGGAGCCGTGTAAGGTCAACGCATACACGACTGCCGTGTGTAAAATAATTCGTACTGAATCCCGCGCAGGCGCAAGCGCGTTCCTTAATACCACAGTGTAAATATACCAGTGTGTTTAACTGATTACGGACCGGACACGCGGTAAAGTATCTATATGTGTCAAATAATCTATTTCATTCAATTGACTTTCACTTTTATGTAAAACATATTTGGTTTAGCAGTTGAGGTGGAAAGGTCCTTGAGTGGAGGCCGTGTGCAGGAGGCCGCAGCCGTGGCAGGCCTCCCACCAGGTGGACCGACGATCTGGTGAAGGTCGCGGGAGTCCCTTGGATGCGGGTGGCACAGGACCGACCTATGTCCAGCAGTGGACATCTATTGGCTGAAATGATGATGATGATTCAATTGACTTTCACTTTTATGTCAAACATTTAAGGTTCAGCAGGCTCATGCCTGATAGCTCAACCTAGATTTCCCGTTTACAAGTTCCTGTCAAACGAATGTCTTGCTACTGTTGGTTTATAACAAAGCCGTTCCGTAATTACATGATAATATACCTGTCGCATCCAAACAAAGGTGATACGCAGCGTTAATGAAAGGAAGGGGAACTTCTGACTAGGGTAACGCTCGGGAGTGGATAAATAATTTGAGTGACAGCGCAGTTATACGTCTAGTTAGACTGACTTAAAAACAAGGAATGCAAGTAAAGGGCACCTGTATACTGTGTCCCAACGGTACAGAGACGAACTGTGATAAGTGACTATTTATGTTACAGTCCTGATGTTCGTGTTGGTTTACCAATAACATAAATAGCGTAAGCTGAGCCCGGTAAGGGAACGCGTGGCCATTGTGTGTGGTAGAATATGAATGAACACCCTGCTAGGAGCTCCGAGCCAGTGGACAGAGTACTTAGGTACCTTATGGAAGATGTTGGGAGTAAGGTCAAAGGTGTGTTTGTTGTTACATTAGCTAGGCTGAACTTGTTGTAAATATTGGGACGTGGGGAACACACGAGTAAGCCTTTACGGTATATCATCCACATCAAAACATTTGACTGGCCGGATGGCGCATTTGGTAGTGACCCTGCTTACATTCGCTTTGGCGACCCTGTTTCTTTCGCTTTGGGGATCGAACCCCACCCTGGATAAACATTCATGTGATGAACACTTGGGTTGGTTAAGTGTCTAGGTGCTATATAATTATGTATTTAAATATTATATTTGTGATCCTCTGTTGTCTGATATCTGTAACGTAAGTGCTTACGCTACTTAGTACGGAGTCAGGTCAATGTATGAGATGTTGTGTGAATTTATTTTTTCAATTTTTACTGATGTATAAACTTACTGAGTTACTAGCACTGATCCCAGGGGGGAGGAGAGCTACTTTCACTTTACTACTATGCTCACTTGTTACAGGTGTTAGATTGGTTTCAGGTTTGTGTATTTTTCCGCGCTTATACGGTCATTTCACCATACGAGCTTACAAGTAAAAAAAAATTTCTTGTGATCATACTGCTCTTAATATAAAATCAGACTCACCAGTTTAACCCTTTAACCGCTTCAAGGAAGTAGGCTACCTTGAAACATAATCTTTGTAAATGGTCTCACCACAAAAATATTCGCACTGTAACGAGTAACTCCATTTACAAGGAAACGTAGAGCCTATGCTATGACAATAAATCCATTCGCATTTCACACCAAGTCCTATGCTTAACGGTGTTGCCACTTCGAGACTTCCCCATGCCCTTTAAGGTTTTAGAATTATTAATATGGATATCTAGGCGTGTCCTCTACCAATCGCCGTGCGGCTACGACGATTTAGTGATCGACTTAACTGCTCGCCGGAACTTAAATGGTTATAGTTGACAGTTAGCCTCTTTTGGGACCGAGACTTTCACACATTTTAGAACCTACCGAGTACAAGAGTATTCGCTGGAGCTATCTCAGCGGCAACTGCACTTCGAATATAAGAAGCTTATCAACAAAGAAATTCGAAAAAAGACGCGAAGTACCTACTTATTCATAGGCTAGACATTCTTTTCAGAATAATCTATTTTGCGCCAATTATTACCTTCTATTCTCTACATTATCATATCGTAATGACAGTAAAACATTTTTATGTATTTCGCGTTCAAATGTGAGACCGTGCTGATAAGGATAAAAGCAAAATGTCGTTATGGATCCAAATAGACTCTTCTACCATTTTATTACCTTGATATTCTGAGATGACTATTTGTGTGAATTTCGATGCAATAAGCATAGCATGGGGCAGTTATTATGCACCAAACATTTCAATACAAAATATTACAGACTTGAAACAAAGTGCACTCGCCATCCAATTTCACGGGCACTAAATAAAATTAGCATCAACATGACAGAGTAACAAAGCGGTCTCAATAACTCGCGCCGAACGAGCCACAGAACTTATGGACACACTCAATAAATCACACACACAACAGATACACACCTAAGCGAAATAATCATTTTAATGATAACATAAATTGCGCGCGTACCGAGAATACAATTCAGTTAATATGCAATAATTGCCATAAGCATCAAGCCGTGCCTATTAGGCGCACCAGCATTCGTCGACACAACGTGCAATCAAGAAAGAATGGGCCGTTTAGCATTTCTCTTAGAGCGCAATTACAATTCAATTTTCTGTGAAGCACTAAACGTGTGTAATAAGAAGGGGCTATCACTGTTGTTAAGAGCGTTTCGTAAGCGGCGTGATTAAACGGAGATTTGTTGCTCAGTCGCTGCGCCGGAGTGCGCCGTCTGGCAGACGTTGAGATAGGTTCACTTTTGACGCGAATCAACGCCGAAACGCGGTTGAGGTTGCATGTCATTGACCTCTTCGAGGTGGTGGTATTATCGTGGTAAAATAAACAAGGCTCAAATTGTGAGATGACTGTAACGGGACGTGGTCGTGGAATCGCGTTGCTCTGCGATAAAATTCGCGGAGTCGGACTCTAGCCTATTGAGGGTCGTTACGGGACGCTGGCGCGAGATGATCGATAATAATGGTAATTTCGCCAGGAACACGTGTAGCATCGCTCGTTCGTCGGTGCGATTGGCATCGCCGCATACCTGCCCTATTAGGACGTGCAAAAGGCAGCATCGATGACAGAATTGGCCTGTGCATTCCTCTATCGCTTTGAAAATTTTCAGGCTTTTGTTACAAAGTAAATATATGAGAATAGCAAGTGACCTTTGAAATGTAAGGATGCAGCGAACACTTCCGTGCAATACATAACAACAACGTGATCGATGCAGCAAAATTGATTATGACAAAAACGTCAACAACTCCCGCAAAAACGGGCCTTGGACACCTCAATTGGACAAAGTTAAATATCTAATTAGTTAGCTTGTATGTCTGAGTTAATGACTTTAAGAAAAACATTGTAGGAATATTAAGTACAGAGTTCTGTACAAACACAAAATACGTCATGTCGTTTTTAGGTACAGTAATTTCCAGTTTGAATTTCTAAATGTCTGTTGTAAAAAAGTATAAGCAGCGACTGGAATGGAGCATAAAATTATACTGAGATAGTAGTCCCGACCTACAGCGCCTTTTTTATCAGGCAGAGATATGGAAACGGCGGACGTCGGAGACAGACACCATTGAGAAGGAAGGGAAGCTTAGCCAAACGGAGATCGTATATTAGACTGTAACAAAACAGCTCACTCGAGTGAAGAGAGTGATGCAGTTCACTGAAATGCAGCATAAATACAGAGAAAGGAATTCCTCCCTAAGTACCTACATCAGATTTTTGTCTCCAATTGAAATGTGAAAACGGCAGATGTCGTAGAACATCTTTCAGAGCAAAGACGGCCTAGGCGCTTATTCGGACAGGGGCTGTATAATAAACTGTAAAGTCACAGTTTACTTGAGTGAAAAAATGATGTAGAAAACAAATGAATGCGCCAGACAAGAATAAGCATTATATTTCACCACTATATAATTTATACTCTTTATAACTTTTATAGACAACGACAAGGTAAACTGAAAATACGAAACTCTAGCGCGATGTTGTCGGCAACCAGCGCCATCTATTGGTTTGGTAGGTACTAAAACGAAATAAGTGCGTGTCTGTTATATTGGGAAAGAAAGAAGTTCATTTAACTCACTCCCGAGTGTAACGAACTGTGTCTCCAGTGAACTGGTATTCAGGAACTACACAAGTCCAGTAAGTATTTATGTGACGTCCAGCCTTCCGAGGGCCCATAATGGCAACACAATATCACAATATGGGCATAGATTTATGCTCGGGTGAATCGCGTTCTCGCACGCGGAAATCCCATAGTTATTTACCGGTTGCGAGTTAAGTGCGGCAGATTTATCGGCCTGCGCCGGCGCTGCCCGAGCGACGATCTCGTTTCCGTGCGTCCCGTCTGCGACTGGACAAGTGCACTATGATAAATATTTTAATATCTTCCAAAGATATGCATTCTGCACCAGTTTTGGCTATGCTTTCTTGTGACTGGTCAAGTAAGTTTGAAAGGAATTGGATATTCGGAAAAATAAAAAGAGAAAGTTCTAGATTGGTGTGGAAATTACTCGGGAGCAAACAATGGACTGAGAGTATAATTTAATATTTATCGGCTTGGATCCAATGAGGTTCGAATCCAGGTCGGTAACAATAAATTGACTAGACGTAGATATGAGACAGGTTCAGAATAAAGAACAGAAGTCTTTCCAACCACACTCCAACCAGTACTAATACATTTCACCCATACTAATATTATAAATAGGGAAATGTATGTGTGAGTATGTTTGTCCGATTTTCACGGCAAAACTAGGTGACGTATTGACTTAATTTTTTAAGTGGAGATAATGAAGGGATGGAGAGTGATTTATGCCCTTTTCCAAGGCGGAAGAAACCACGGGGCGAAGTACTGTATAAATCGGATACAATATCCAGGTATTATTTTTATAATAGCCTACTTTCAGCTGTAATAAGGGGCTGGCACAGACCCGGCAGTTTCTCGCGTGCTCCAAACAAAAATAACACTAACGGGCGACGATTGCGCACCGCATTCATGATGAGTTTTAGAATAACACTGTAGGTATTATCGACAGGGTATTGTTTGAATAACACTGTAAGTATCATCAACAGGGTATTGTTTAAAAAGCACTGATGGTATTAATATAATCGATAGGATATTGGAGTGATGGTAGCTTCAATGTTTTCTTAGGTTCGAATCCAAGCTTGCAACCCTGGATATTTAAAATCTATGTGCATTTACGCAAATGATAAATCCGATAGATGGCGTTAGCCGACCATTGGCCCAACAGCGAGTTGGTTACTTTTTAATGACACAATTATGAAGTCATTACCTCTGAGACCTCTAGAGATGAGGAGAAGCGATGGAATAAGCTTTTCCAGAGGCATCCGAGCTCACTGGCTTTGAAAATTTTGGGACTTTAGATATTAGGGAAAAACATGCGGGGAATTGCATTCCTTGGCAGGGCGCATTGAGGATGGAAAGTGTTTTATTAATGCTACAATGTGCAGAATATGCATCAGGTTTAAATCACTGGCATTTCTTACATCGTGGATTCTTACTTTCTTAAGTTACCATGGGAAACTTAAGCCCCTCAACATAATTGGTGGAAATATGGCACGGGTGGTTGTTACGCGCGAATGTGCCACGATTACATCGTTCCTTGCAAATCGTATGTCGTTAAATAGATTTCTATCTGGCCATCATTTCTACGAGCCTCTTTAATGTATTTCGTGAAGTATACGAGCGAATAAATATCAAAATTGTTATAAAGAGTTTCAATAACAGTCTTTACTTAGCATCTAATCATCTAAGCATCTTAAACCTTGTTGCGTTGAAAATCGTCGCTTTAATACGCTTATCCAGGATTTGGTTTGGTAATTACAGTCCACCTGTCATTCAAAACATAGACAAAGCACAGGACAAAGGAACAAGACCAAATGATCAAGAGGGCCTAAAACGAACCGAACGTTTGAACCGAATCGTCTTCGTTCGTTCGTCGTCGAGTTTAGCTTCATTTCGGGCTTTGCTTCTGTTTGAATGTGACAGATAGGTAAACATTCTCATGAATTGCTGGACGGTTTCTTTATAAGCCACCTGGTTACGCGTTCAGCCTTTCCAGGAGACAGATTGTAGGACTAAATTCGACGACTTCTCATATGAATGTCAACTTCAAGGACATTTTAAGGTCACGTGTGATCATTTATAAGAGCAAAGGTCGGTTACTTATACTGGTTCAAGAGTGCCTTTGGACGAAGAATGACAAGCTAAGACGATGCTGATGATCTTAACTAGAAACCCGTATATCTGCCGTGACACAACAACACGGCTCATAAAGGACGTCAACTTCGATAGCCATTATTAAAGCCCCGTGTGAAATTACACTCGGTCATTTGTCAGAGCAGGAGGAGGCGCTAGACTTTGTTCCACGGTTATTAATTTCATTACCCCGCTCTTAATCAAACGCGCGGTGGGTACAATGTAGCAATAATAGTGAGGTAATGTGTACACACGAGGATGGATACCCCGATCGAAGTCGCAGGATCTCGCTGGGTGCAGGCCGCCTGAGACTAACTATAGAAATGCAGCGTTCAGCGTTGCCAGACCAGACGTCCCGCGAAAATCGTAATGTTTGAAAGAAAGAAAATAGATTAATTGTTATTGTTTTGTTGCCTGAATGACACCTATGTGCTGTTAGTAATTTTATCATACCCATATTAGGTGTTCTACTTTTTTTAGGCCAAAATTAGATACCCCGCGCGGGACAGGTTCAGTCCCTTTTTTCAGGGTTTGAGTGATGACCCTTTTTTAATGTACTTAATTGAAAGTAAAAGGAACTACAGGGTTCCTGCTTTCGGCGACAAAATAGGACAGGGGGTAGCCTGGATCTTAACTGGAGATTTAACTTTATTTATGTTACTGAAGATAAGCAACATGACTTTTAGGTAAATAATGTATTTTTTTTCAACAAGTTAAGTTTTTCTCAAATAATTTCAAACTCCAGATTTCTCCATCAAAAACTGGCAAGAGGCTAAGTATATTTGTATTCTCCTGGTGAGTATTACAAAATCAGCCACTAATATTCTAATAGACAATTTCGTAATCACGGCGTAAACATCTCACTGATATTCACTAAATTGTGAAGTGGGTGTGAACATAGCCGGACCAGTCTTGGTAATAATAATATTTACAAGTATTGCTCTTATTGGATTCTTCTGTGCATTGTTATTTTGACTCATCTTATTGTATGTTTTACGAAGATTGTGATTTTAGATAAGACGATGGCTATCGATAGCCGGACCGAAACATTGGAATCGTCTGATAAACGAAACGTTTCACCAACGTATTCAGGTACAGCGGTGCTTTGTGAGTTGTGGTCATTTCTCCAGGATAGAAAAGAAAAAAGATCACGTAGCCAAAGTGAATGGGCAGAATATAAAGTTAGATGAACTTTAGCTGATTAAGTGACTGAGCATTTCGGAAACAGCTCGTTGATACCTATTATCTACCACCATTATAAAAAAATCCGCAACGGATTTAAGAATGAGCCTCTTCAATTTTTATTTAACGCCCCTGTTTGTCTAGTGGTTTAAATACCGGACCGTGATCTCAGGTTCGATTCCCGGTTCGAGCACTAGTATGGTTCTATTTTTCCGAACATAGCTCGGGTTTGTGATCACCAATCCGCATTAGTCATGCGTGGTGATTAAGCCAATCCCATCATAGTAGCGATGACTTGATTTCTATGATGGAGGCCTTTGCCCTGCAGTGGGACAGTATTATGGGCTGATACTTTACAATTTACGTGTAAAGTCGCAAAGGTATACACACAAGTCGCATCGCATCCATCGCCATCGATCCATCAACACGCTCACCCAACTGCATAACGGTGACAAGTGGCCCGGAGGCTAATTCGAGCTCCCGCCAATCCCATCTCATAATCCGACCTCATAGATCATCTCACTCGCCACGCTCAATTGTCGGGATTGGCATAATGACACCACAGCCTGCGGCGCCCATATAACATATGAGCATATTACCGTGACACGCTTGACGCATGTCCAATTATTGCACACAATCTGTTAGCCTGCGTAAAATATGAATAAGGCCCCTGACCATTAATGCGGACGTGTTGCGGACACAACCCTTTCTTGGACGAAATTGGTTTTGACTGGTTGTAGACATAAAAATCCTAGAATGGCATTATTAGAAAGGCCACAAACATGATCTGACAAACACAGATTTTCTGTATTACATAATTGAATATTACATTTTAAACTAAAATAATTAGTAGAAGCTAAGAATGTTAATTTTAGGTAAGGTTTATACTTGTCTGCCTATATCGGAAATAAAAAAGAGTATCATAGTTGATTCTTTCGCGAATCTTGAAAACTATCGTGGCCGCATCATCTGTACCAAAACTGTAATACCCGTAGTTTTATATTATTAGTCTGACAACCGTTGGAGCCGTCAAGTCCTTGAGTGGAGACCGCGACTCGGTAAGCGTAGTGTTGGACGCCCTGCGACAAGATGGGATGATGATTCGAAGGCTGACTGGTGTGGGCTGGATGAGAATGGCCGAAAATCGGGAGCGATGGCGTGCATTAGGGGAGACCTATGTCCAGCAGTGGACGAGTGTGGGTTGCTGATGATGATGAGTCTAATAATACAGTTACGAATTATAAACTACTTTACTTTGTTTTTACTAATTAAAACTGATGAAACCATCATCATCCCTTATCAACACCCGAGGTATCTTGATGTAATGTGACTTGTAATAAACCACCTATTTGAATTTGAAGAAGGACAAGCCTCTACTTCATTCGCAGCTCTTTCTCTCCTTTACCTTTTAATTGTCTCAATATCATAGCATACTTGAACAGCAGTTAATGTTTACCTCTTGCATATTGTGTGCAATAGAAGTATATTCATTCAATCAACATACAAGTGGCATACCCAGGATAACACTGCTTTGGCCTGTTAAAAGTATTCACTGCAACAAATGTCGCATGCACCATGTTAGTCACTTGAAGGGACCAGATAATGTTCCCAGTAAATAAATCCTAGACGCAGCGGTCCCGCAAACAAATGGACCTGGTGGGGGTGAATTATGGCAAAAACTCTTTAAAATATTACCCACTTTGTTGCAAGTTACGGGAGATAATTAAAAGTGGAAGGAAATGCCTAACAATCGTGGCCTTGTCCACGCACAATTCTTATGCTACAACAGGTGTTCGATAGAATATAATAAAGTAACTTTAACCCGAATCCCCAAATTCTGAATAATGGTCACAGCGTACCTCGGGTGTCAAAAGAGCAAGATGAAAGCGGTTTATTTAGACAACCCTAGTTTACAATTGCTACTGTTTTATTGGTTTTATCATCAATATTTTGACGGAGTCCCGTTGTTGATGCATAAGTTATTAATTACATTGTTTATAACATAAGCATCCGCAGATGAATTAGTTCGCAAAACCACAAATTAAATTGAAGTGATTAAAAATCGAACTTACTTTAATGTAAGATTTTGCATTAAGTTATCATTTTATAACTTGTTAAAGTTCACAAAAAGACATACCCATCTATGTTCGTATACCTAAGCTACTATACCTAATTAATTTTGCCATCTAAGATGGCATCCAAGATATCACATCAAAGAAGAGAAATCTTTTTGAAAAGATATTGTAATAATATATCCTTTATCATGAAAGACGTAGGAAATTCCTCCACCAATCAAAAGATCAAAATATAAAACACCAACCATACATCAGAGGGATTGGCTATCTCACATCGACGTATTCATTATTCGACGTTGAACCCTTGAGGGTTCGCGGAAAACAATCAGCCAAGACACAGCCCTAAAACGGCCCAATCAGGAGGAACAAATGGGCGCCATTTATCTGGACAATCCGTTGAAGATGGCTATTTCTTTTCAAAAGTTTACACGCAGTAAAACGTTTACACATGCTCGCGGTAAAATTTTACTTGCACACAGTTGATAAACACAACATTTTTGAAAAAAAAGATCCAAAAAAATTTAGAACATAATCATAGCCATAATCCCAGATCAAGGTCGGATCAGAAAAGAGGAGATCCGTAGACCAACGAACGCTGTCGACATAGCCCACTGGGTTAGCAAGCTGAAGTGACTGTGGGCGGGGCATATAGTAAGAAGAATATGGCCATCAGAGCCAAAACATTCTCGAATGGAGACCACGTACCGGTAGACGAGGCGTAGGACGGCGCCCCACGAGATGGACGGATGATATTGTTAGAGCCGTGGGATCCCGTGGGATGCAGACCACTTCCAATCCGTCAGATTGGAGGTCGATGGGGAAGGCCTCCTAGAGCCTCTAATGTTTTTTCAATAATTATGGAATCTACTCCGCTAATAATATGATAGTAATAATGAGGATAGTTTTGCCAATGTTGAATGAAAATGTCTTACATATCGCAGCACGTAAACACATGACGATCACTGCTGGCTTTCATTTGCACCTGTGCGCCTGCGTTTAAACGGACAGCTGACTGCTTGAAAACCGTGTGTGCGGTTAACCTGGCGATGGCAGTTCTAATGCATTGTGCATGCAAACTTATTTGTTAAGCTTTAGAAAATTCTACATTGCAGAGTTTCAAGACTATTCCGTTCTTAAAGAAACAACACATTTCACTAATAAAACAGTTGCAAGCCTACAGGCGCACTAACTCTCGAAGCTGCGACTAAAAGTAGTATCTACAACGGTAATCAATAACTCCAGTAAAGCTATTTAGGTGCTTACTGTGCCATTTACATAATGCGCCACAATTGATTACGGAGAGGAATAGACAAGAAACCGCTTCATCATTATAATTACGATTAATGCCGAATGCCATCCTATAGGCGGTAAGTTTATGGGGTACACCACACTGGGATGCTGATAAAACCAGCTATAGGAAATAAAGACAGGCCGAATGGCGCATTTGGTAGTGACCCTGCCTAATACGACAAAGGTCGAGGGTTTAATCTCCACCCTGGACAAACATTAGTGTGATGAACACTTGCGTTTGTTTAGTGTCTGGGTGTAATTTGTGTATATTTAAGTATTATATTAGTGTTTCCTCTGTTGTACGAAATCTGTAACACAAGTACTTAAGCTACTGAGTACAAAGTTAGCTCAATGTATGAGATGTTGTGATGCGAATTTCACAAAACTACACAAATAGATTAATAATACAGATATGGACTTAATGACTGGTTCTAGCCAAATAGGGGAAAGGTCAATACATTTCCAGATCGTAATCAATAAATCTTATCACTAAAGCTAAACTAAATAGGTTGCAGTGCAAGTCGATTTCGAGATCCAACACGGTTACTTTAGCCCATAATGAATGGTTGCAACTGCGACAAGCATTCAGTCGCGCCCATCTGCGAAGATGCATGTATTTCTACGACTTAACTACTTTACGACAGAACACGAATCTGCATCAAAATGGCTCCGCCTTCAACTCGTCGACTTAATGTTAGCACGTGGACAAAAACATAAGATCTCTCGGAGAAGGCTCCCAGTGCAACCTTGTCCTGCGGTTGACAAAATATTGTTGTTCGCGGGTGGACAACGGCCGCGGTAATCCGAGAGCCGCGACGTTAATTAATGAACATTACTTAAACCGATTAGCCGGTAGACCGCCCGGCCGCAATGGCGACGGCGCAAGACGTAGGATTTAGCTACAGTGGTGCAAAGCATATGAATAGATAAACGGAACGGAGACAAAGCTTCATATAGCTGCGCAAATCGGGTGTGTACTGTACACTAGCTAATGATAGCTTGTAGCTAACGCGGCGAGAACGGAAAGTACGTTAAACGGTGGCATTTCCAGTTGACGATTTTAGGGTGTCAACTTAGCACGTGCACTTAGGATTAGCTAGATCATTGGTGCTGAGAGTGATAGCAAGCTGCAGGCCCCGAACGACTTTGATTTCGATTCATATTACTTTTTTTACTTTTCATATATATTTTTATGGGCGAATGTTTGACTAAATTTATAACAATTTCTGTGTCACAACCGTTTTACTTGTATGAAGATACATACTGCTAGGCACTATTACCGTGGTTCCGCTATATCCCATAACTCAACATCCCGTCGCCTAATACAAGCAATGAACACAGAATTTCAGAGAGCATGGCGCAAGATCTGGGTGTGTCACGATTTATCCTCTTAGCAAACTTTCAGCCCAATAATAAACTACTAACAGATTCTACAATTTATTCCCCGTCAATAAATGTAATTTAAGTGCGTGCCAGATAGTGATACGACACGATCTAAAATTCGCAACTCGAATTATTTTCTAATTTCATTTCTGTACACTCGAACGGTTCATCATAATCATAATCGCCACCATCATCATAATCATTACCATCATCAAAAACACCGTCGTCATCACTATCACCACCCTCATCATCACCACTATCATCATCATCGAATTGCTTCTAGGGCTTTGATCGATTCTCGACTACTCACATCCACTTCCTGCTAGCCATCTTGCACAAATCGGTTAATCAACCTGAATGGTTGATAGAAAACATCGCTCTGAGTGTATTAATGTGTCAATACTTTTTTAACTGTCACTCGAGTAAGTCGTCTCGAGTCGCATCACTGCACGAGTGTATCAATAATATTAAACAGTTAAACTACAACTTACAAGATTATTATTATAACTCCATAATTATTCATTCTCAAACCGAAGATTATGGTCATCGAGCAAAAGCCCATTATTAATCGGGCTTGTAAATAAACGCAGAATGTCGTCGCTAAATTGCTCATTTAATTTTCTAATTAAATTAATCAAGCTGTATTGCGGAACTTTCAACTCTATATTTCATTTTAAATTATATAAATTGGATAAAAGAGAATGGAATAATTAACAAAACCGTCTAAATTAGACATCTTGATCTCCTAATCTTCACTATTTGTTTAAAAAAAACTGAATTGAGAAATGTAGGTTTTTAAGAAACAAATGCACATTAAAACCCGTACAAGACAATTTTAGTCGATTTCTAGTGGTCAATTTCTAATGTCACGATGACTATTCACATTTTCAGTAACACAATAGCAGATTTACTTCGATTTTCCCATAGGAAGAATGTTCTCGAAGTAAAATGTAGCATATTCTACCTAGACTGTCAACTAACTCAATACCAAATGTTATTAAAATCGCTCTAAATAATTTACTTTCATAAATTTTCTCGCGGGTATAATATATTCTACCATAGTAAAAGGGGACCTGGTTAATTCCAGGCAACTAACTCTATACCAATTTTATTAATAAGGCTCTAGATGTTTAGTCGTGAAGAAATACAACAAACATACACACTCACTTTCGCCATTATATTAGTGTGATAAAATTTTGCTAAGTACGGTCAGCATTAAAAGTTACTTAACACTTTAGTACCATGTTAAAGTAACATTTTGTCCGTACCCCTAGGACACTGACTAGACACTTACTTTGACATGGTAATAAAGTGTTAAGATACTTTTGTAGCTGACCGTACGTGAATGAAAAACTATTTCTTGCTAAGGTCACTGAATAAATAGGCAATTTCAAAGCAAATCGGTAGGGAAAGTTCAATAAACAAAGATTTATCTGTATAAAACACGCCTATTAGACATCATGGCCTATTCTCTCAGGGTTCGCGTGAACATTTCAATCTCCACCCCAAGATTTCTGTACATTTTGGATATCTAGAACAGGGCTGACCAGACAAGGAGGCACCCAGGGCCATTAAAAATGACTTAATACTTTGGGGGGCTACAAAATATTTACAAAGACATTTCAAAAAATATTTAAAAACGAATTTGCTGTAGGTATTTTAGCAAAGAAGATTTTTTCTACAATCCGCATTGACTTATGACGAAGGTCGCCCAGCTCTGGTACACCGGAAAATCCGTTGACTTTAAACTCCTATCATAATATGTATTATCTGTAAATGCACAATAAATTTATTTGTATTTTGTATTTGTAACTGTTCACCGACAACCTCTTATTGGTCATCCCATTCGTTACACTTAAGTATTGCGTCCTCGCCGTTACCTTAATCTTCTCAAACCGATCACCACATTTTGAACCTTATCACAAGACCATTAGTTCAATAATTAAAACAGATATTTCCAACGGGAACATCCATTAAAGGGTTAAGCAGATTATTCAAACAAACCAATAAGTCATCAATAATGCTTCCATAAGTCCCAATCTTGGGTTTAGAAGCCTAAAACTTAATAATTACGGTAAGAAGGTAAATGCAAAAGTTCTACGAATTTATAATCTCTACCAAATCGATTTTTACCAGATACATAAGTTTATCGGATGAAATGGACTCGATAATCAAATCAAAGTAATGCGTTGTTTCCACAAAATTTTACAACATTAATTAGAATTTTTGGAGTTACGTACCTCTTACGAGAGTCTTAACTCATTATTCTATCCATAAATTATATCACACTTTAATGGGGAAGGAGGGGGTAGACGAAGTATGACTAGAATGACAACTCGGTGGGAGGAGTTCTTAACTTCGTCACGTCCTATTTACAAATTATTAAAAAAAGAATTTTAATCGAAATAAAATTAATTTCGAAACGCTCATTCAATTCAAAAATTTAATTGTTAAAAAAGTATATCAAGTCAACAAATTCTAAATGTAATTATTGTAAAATAAGTGACGTCACACTAGGGCGCGCGGGAGTGGCACAAATGTGATCAGCTGTGATAAGGACGGGGAAGGATAAGAAATCAAGAAATTAGTGTGACGTAATTAAAGGAGGCACCTTATTTCATGGTTCCTTAAAGTAAAATACGACACGTTTTACATCACTTACATCATGTAATAGCACTTAACATTAAGTGAGGAGAGTATTTAAAGATAAGCAACTTTGTTAGTATCTACACTAGTAAGTAGTTGGCAGATTCACAAATGAAGAAACGTCATCCCGGTGAGTTGCGAGATAATTACGCATCATATACCACCCGTGAGATAGTTAATCTCAAATAAATGTACGAAGCACCTTTTATAGTCTGATGTTGTGTTGTAAAGTTGTTTCGTGTCTACAAAATAAAATTTTGTGCTTTATGTCGACTATCTTTAACGTCACAAAGACCTTTATTGCTACTTGTTGAAAATTTCAGATGAAAATTAAGTTATTTAGATGTTTTTTTTAATTGGTATATTTTTACCTGTCATCATCGTCTAGTAAAATGTTGTACTGTGTATCACATTATATAATTGTTACTGAAGAGCGGTGCCTGAATACAGGCTTTCTGAAGCTTAAAAGGGGGCTCCTGCCACTAATTTTGTAAGAGGCTTTGCTAATGTGAAATAAAGACTATTTTATTTTGTTTTTATTTGTTTTATTTTACTTATCCACCGAGCTACCATAGCTCCAACAGAATAAACTACAAGTACTAATAAACCACACATTCCATTCAAGTGATCTGAACACGGCACAGCTGCCTCCGGCGAGGGCAACTGACCGGTACAAATGGGAGACATTCGTCTAGCTCTTCTCCCATTTCAATATGGCGCCTCACACGATATCGCATATAATTTAAGTTGCCTCTGAAGGGCGTAAGGGACAGATCTTTTCAAAGATAAAAAAAAACAGTTTCAAACTTTGCAAATAATTTTTAAAGCAGTTGCATTGGGTATTATGCAAAAGGTGATAAGTCATTATTAACAAGGTTTCAGAAAATAATAGAATAGAATAATCTTTATTACCAAAACTGTGTACAAAATAAAATGATGGTAATCTTATAAGGTATCCAAAGTTACACGTATCGGGCATGCAATAACTTATATCTAGCAAATTTTATGTTTTACACTAAAATATTCATTTAAATTATTTTAAAAAATCATTTCTTTTAGGCAATATAAATAATATAATTAATACATTTTGTTTTTTAGACCAAATCAGCAAAATTTACATAAATAATTATATTATTATAGTGCTGAAGTAGTCAGCACTATAAGTTTCTCTCATTTCCAGTTGTAAATTATCAAAATATCGATTCTCAACAAACCGATTTAAATCGCAGGAATAACCGCTCATTCGTAATCTTAATAACAATCTCGACTACAAATTCTCGTTGCCCTATTACAAATAGTATTGGGATTCAATTAGCTGTGATTTCTCTACCAATAATTGAAGTGCTTCCAACTTAGAAAATGTATAAACCTAATATTTATCTGGAAGTGTCATTATTCTAGTAAACAAAAATCAAGAAAACTCATTAAGATTTCATATTCTTTTTTCTACACCTAGGGTTAAATTGGCGAAAAAAAATAAATTTCTCCATAACGAATTGTATGTAAACCTCTAAGCTGATAGCTAGGTACCTACTGATGTACTGAGATCTTGCAATGTCTAAATTTGTGCCAACAAAGTCTTATTAAAAAGTAGTTTTTGAACACTTTTAACTAACTACAATGTGCATTATTATCAATTTATACTAATATAACACTACCATTGCTATATTGTGCGCACAATCATCTAAAATAATCTTGGACTAAATTTTTCAGTTTGATCATCCAAAATCCGGACGTAATAACGATTTAGGTAATCATTGATATTTTTGAAAAATGTAATGCAAATAAAAATAATGAATAATGCCAACCCTAATTCCAGGCTTTATATCTCTCAGCAAAAGATTAATATTGTTCATAATATCGCACCGGTAGATAACCGACTAGATATAGGAGGTGTGTCCGGAGGGCGGGCCCGGGACTAACGTACGGTTTAAAGACAAGAAATAAACAATAATTTGTTTGTAGCTGTGATATTGAAACTAGAATTACATAGTACGTAATTTATAGAGGAGTAGAGTTGAAACAACGAATGGTACATAAAATTAATTTACTGTTATGCGTTGAAAGTTATAAAGATGAATCTACAGTATAAGATGTAGCGACAGTTTCAGTGGTATTATAGTTTCGGGTTTCTATTACGTAGCTTATTATATTTTTTACCACGATATTGTAGAAATTTCCATTTCATTTGAAAAACTCCTAATGTCACAAATTTTATTTAATGCGACATACAAATAACTATGATACATCATCATGTCACACTATTAGGTAATTTAATTGCAATACTGATCCTTACGTAGCAGTAGTAGCCGAATGAATTTGAAAATTATCATGATAATAAAAGGGAATATATGTATGACTTGGAAGAGAAATTAATTTTAAGAAACTGCGCCATCTTGAGTGAATTGTTTTCTAAACAACTGTGCAAGCACTAAACTGTGAGAAGCTTAAGAGTCATCTTCGTGATATGTTCATAAGCCCTCATAAACCAAGTTACAAAGTAACACACAGGGAGGAATCAATAAGTATTGTTACAACACCGCGATTTCGAAGCAAAAGGAAAACCGCAGGCGATTGTGGCAGTACCGAAACCGCAATACACACATTTCACTAGGTAAACACCGAGAAAGAAGCTCAGAAGCGTCACGATCGGGCAACCTCTCAATTTCTAAAACAAAGCGAACCGATAGAATTATTCTGGCCGTGGCTACCGTTACATGCAAGTACGGGATAGGCCCTTACCTCTGGCCTGAACTAATTTGTGAGGAACTACAAAGTAGTATGCCTAGATAAAAGCTTGGACATTAAGGTTTTTAGTACTGATGATAGCCAATTTTCATCAGGTGAAAGTCTAAAACTTCTCGGAATCCAAATATGGAGCATGTTTGAGGAATGATCTGATCGTATTACGACCTATGTTTTTTAGCCTAAGTTAAGCTGTGTTTAAATGATAACAAGTATATTATTGTATCTCTTAACTTGCAGGATAAAAAGACTACCAACCAGCGAGAGATAGCCACATAACAAACTTACTAAATTGATTTAAACCCCAGATAGGAAGATGATAATGATGATTATGATTATATTGATAAAGACAAACGTACATTCTTCAGAAATAGAAAAAAAAACATTCATAGAACTCCACCGTCTCGTAGTAGGGGCTAAAACGTGAAGGCGCAAGAAGTACAGACCCGACTCTTATAAAGACATGTTCGATTTAAAATTCACTCCCGCTACAGCAAAAAATAGGTCTCGAATGTGCAGTGCCTCGGCGCATTATGCAGGCGTGCCGCACGACCCGTGTAGCGGGTGTACGCTGCGCCGACGTCGCCTGCCAGGAACAACGGCCATCGTAGTGAGACATCATTGCCTAATGAACGAGGAAGTACTTTGATAATTTAGAACGTTGAACGGAAAAGGCACGATTTGTCTGTCTCGAATGTTGGTTTAATTTTTGAATTAGATGCGACAAACGAGCAAGTGGGTCAGCTATTTGTATGTAATAACCACTGCCTCACATTAACATCTGCGATGTTAGAAAGGTCGCTGATGCGTCGCTGGCCTTTTTCGCTCTTCTATTGAAGGTCCCTAAATCGTGTTGATACAATCATAAAATGTTGGACTCTTTTTATGCAAAGCAAAAATATCCTGCTGCACCTTTCACATTCATTTGAGCATTGCAGAAAATACAATCTTATTTTTCAATTCAGGAACTATTAGAGTTAGTTAACATCTTGAAAAAAATATGAAATCCAAAATCAACCGACACACAATAACTTCAAATGACAGCCCATCGCAAATGTCAGCAAAGATTGCAGAACTATTAATTCAAGTGAATTTACGAAAACGACCAGAAACCCCATAACTATTCTATAAGAACCGACACTCGTTAAATGCTATTTATGGAAAATGGCAGATCCGTGAACAATTTCTATAAAATAGATGGGCGTAATGGCGAGCAATCAATGTCAAAATTACAACATGGTTAAGTGAGTTTGTAAAAGATATTCGAAGTGTTTTATAAAAATGCCAAGTCTGTTGCAGACCTGCTGGACACATTAACGGTTGAACGAATTTTACTAAAAGATATTTTACGAACTGAATTTGATACTGGCTGGCTTGCCAAGGATTTGGCAGATTGAGCAGCTATCAAACTTTTAACCGTTGTCTTTTCCAAGGCAAAGATCGGATTCAATCCTTGGCAATGAAAAGTAGGTAGGACTTTGAACTAACCAAACACGTACCGTTTCAGCATAACGATGCCGCCTTTCACCTGAAACAAATAACATAATGTTATATTTACATTGCATATAAATTGTTATAAATATTTTTCTCATGCTGATAGGAGCGAGTTCCGGGGGAACAGTACACTTAACATTGAAGTTAAATTAGAAAATTATATTGACGAATGTAAGACATCTCTAATAGAATTCAATGTCGAGTGCAGGAGTAAGGTGATCCGCGCTTTATATTGACTCTAATTGACAGGGCTGTCGCAGCGCGGATGCGTTCGTTTCTTATGTATTTGATTCGTCGCGTGCGCATACACTACCGCGGGCTGTATGACGCTATTTGGCAACCTTGAGTTTCCAATAACAAAGGCTGCGAAGCGGCCACACGTCCTAAAGTCAAATTAAAGAACCTGCACGTTTCAGATAGTTTCTGAAAGGTGTAACCACAATTCTATTGGTCGGGTTCCCCTGTTAAAGAGTTGCGCAGGCGCATTTTGGATGCAAACAAGAATCACACGCTAGATGAGAGAGATAACATTGTTATTTCTGCAGGTATTGATATTCCAATCACCATTCAAATACTTAGATAACTTAGGTGGGAAGTGATTTCCAAGTAATCTCGATGCAAATAGCGTAGGAGCTACAGGAGTTTATCAATGCAGTTATCGACGGGAAAACCGATATCGGAAACTTAGCCACACAAGATTAGTGACCAACAACGAATTAAAGTATAAGATAGCGAGTAATCGTATTAATTGGTGGGAGGATCGATGGTTTAGTGCTAAGTAGTAAATCCGAAGGGCAGTTGTCAATTTATAAAACTAACAACAAATTAACATAAAAGTACATGGGCAGATTGGTATCACCAGATTTGTATAGCTCAAACCTCGTGCCATCATATTAGTTGAAACTCGGCATAATCATCATCATCATCACTTCAGCCAAGATACGCCGTCTGTTGGACTACTTACGGATTTTCACACACACCGATCAGGAAAAAATTAATATTTCGGGTAGACCAAAAATATGCGCTATTTTTTTCGTTTCGTCATCGTCTGAAATAATGATGTAACGTTGACAAATTACTCGTAAAAGTCAAGCGTGTATATTTTAAAAAATCATAATCATAATAAATACGCCGTAAAATTATAATAGCTTGATAGAAAGGTGCTATGTAAATTCCTGACATGTACTCGTAAAACCAGAGACATTTGTACAGCAACCGATAAAACCACAAGATATCGTATGTAACACATGCTTAAGTAGTATCTAGTAACTCCTGCTGTATATAGTTACACCTACTTGTTTTAAGATGTAGTGAAAACTTCCTAATTTTCCCAAAACATAAAAAGTTAATCAATGTTCTTGTCCCATACAATGTTCTATGGAGCTGAAAAACTGATTTACTTTTTAATTTTTTGGACGAATCAAGTAAATTCCATGGATGATGAAAATGTTGGATTAAAAGACGAGCATATATTGGTAATGTTACCTTAAAAATATTGTTATGAAATGTTTTACTTTTTAATATGCGAAGCTGTGATATGAGCGCGTTAGTATGAAAACTACGCAGATGTGCGATTTTTTTGACGCCGAGAGTATGTATACGTTACTGCAAGATTTTTCAGTAAAATCTATAGATATAGGTAACAGTAATTCAACGAAAGAAATACATTATTTAACAATAGTCATGAAACAGGGATGTTACGGAGCTTCGACTCTGCTTCCGTTAAGTCGGAACTTCCGATTTTATTACACCTTCGGTTCCGACTTCGGCTCCGACACTTTTATATCGAAGGTTTTAATCGGAGGTCGAAGCATAACATAGATAGCTATGTTATGCTTCGACCTCCGATTAAAACTTTCTATATAGATAATGCACTACTTTTGGGGTCAATTAATTGGATTTAATTTGTTATTAAACTTTTGTTCATTTAATATAATATAACATGCTACTTCCCTAAGTAGCTAAGTACACTTACTTTATTTGTCTTTAAATAATATTTCTCTATCATATTCACGATTGCGATTCCGACTCCGATAGATCAAATTTGAAAACTCCGACTTCGCCTTCGGTTCGATAAAACTACCACCGTTACATCCCTAGTCATACAGTATCAATAACAATATTCGCTGTCGCAAAAACAAATCAGTTGACAATATTGCTTGTCACGTCTGGTTTACCAATAACAGCGATGGCTGAATAGGAACGTTGCAATGATTTAATTATATGGAAAAAACGACATTCCCGCGCAATCAAGCTATAAATAACTATTGTGTAATAGAGCAATAACTGACTATTCGATAATAACCATATAGTTGTATATGGTATAGTAGGGATGGGACTGTACTAGTTTCAATCGAATACCAGTCGATTAAGTATTGACAGCACTTTTAGAACCGGATGTTATTTTTTTTGAAACTCAACTCAGCATCTCGGGGTCCTTGGAGTACAATAGTGAAACCTAAAAGTGTGCATATGGGGACAGTCCATCTGTGTGGAGTCCGTAGAAGACATTTAGTGCGCATACGCAGGTGACATTATCACCTACAGCTGTGAAAGGTCATCGCATTTAAAAGGAAGTTTTTTGTTCATCACGTGACTTGGTCATTTTAAATGGAGAGATGAAAAAATTTTCGTCGAGTTTCCAAAAGTTATGAACAAAATTAAATGTTGTTCAAAATGGTCAGTAGAAGTCGTGGTTAAAAGGATATAAATGTGTTTGGGTAACAATGGACCCTGTATTTTGACCACAATCGGTCTTGAGAATTCAGCTTAACGTTGATTCGAGTGGATATTTAAGGTTACGATTTACCAAAAGATGATTAATTCTCACTCATTGGGACATCTCTACCTAGTTGCAATTTATAACGTTCGTTCCAACCTTTAAGCCAATGCTAAGAACATTAACGGTTCAAATATTTGATATCAAACATCTCTGAGTCCCAATTACAACATATTGCAAATGTTTCCACTCGGTGTGATTATTTCGGTAACTAGTTGATAAGCCCTTGTTGCGTTAAAGGTTTCCCTTTCTATGAACTTTTGATATCATAGAACAGGATTCGTTACTATTGGCTTTTAACCAACCCTTAACCAGTTCTTGGACAAATGCTCCTACTTTTACAATAAATTTTACTTCAAGTAGGTATCATGCATAATCAATCATCATAAACTACTACGATATATCCGATTTCCAGAATATCTACAGACCGTGTTTGTTAACCTTTGGTACTCACTTCTCGAAGGCATGATGAAAATATATAAACATACTGATGAAAATAAAAAAAAACCCGAGGAGCATTGGGTCGCACTGATCTGTGAATCAATATTTGATTGATGCAATGTGTGGGAAGACATTTTTTTTTAGATTAGAAATGATTGTTTACATATTCTCCTAGAGAAAGAAGTAAGCCGGTTAAAAAAAGCGCGGCCTATAAATTTTGCACAAAATCTACATTCTGGAATGCCGATTCCCCCGCACAAATTAAGTTTCTATCCTTTTACAAAAGTAGTCACATAAAACCTAATGGGCATCGGAATCGAAGGGACTTTCTCACCAGAGTACACAAACAAATAGCCAGTAGCAAGAGTCAGATACACGCACAAGGGGCAGCGTACATTTCGTATTTATTTATTTTACCAGCCACCGCTCGCGGTCTCACGACTCAATCTAATAAATAGTACTGGTATTACCGGGAGATATTCAGTAATAAGATATCCAGTAGCGAAATATATACGTCGTTGCCGCTGAACGATAATAGGAAATTATTGAGATGCCGGTACGAATAAAGTGGGAAAAGGCTAATTTAGAACTCCATTAATACATTTCTTTCGTATTTCTTCTCGCATCTAAGCAAGAAAAACGGACAGACGTTCAAACGGGACATAACGAATCATTTGACGTTAAACCGAATTATGATGTTTGGTGATAAATAAAATGATTAAACTTGACACTGAGAAGGTAGAGAAAAACATTAACTAAAGAAACCGCATAGTCACAAATGAATCTGATCATAAAGAAAATTATTTTAAATACCAAAAACATTATAAACCTACGCAAATGGCAACTCCGTCAGATAATCGTAGTTTATATGACGTTAATGTACCTTAAGCACCAAATGAGGGTAAGGAATAATTACACGCTCATTGGCGAAATAATCCTGACTAAAGTCTTAATCAGAGCTGGTTGTACAAGAGCGCATACATCGCTGAAGGCGTTTTGTAGTTGGATTCTGCAAATGCCATTTGAATCAGTACACGAGTAGAAAGTGTTCGGGGGTAACGACAGGCTGTCACGGCAACTACCGAGACAGACAATGTGGTCGGTGGCACACAATCGTGTATTAATTTAGAAGAAGCCGGGGGCACGGTCACGCAGGCGGGTACCGTACGCCGCCGAACCTGCAGGCTATAGTCCGAACAATTTCAGAAACGATGTCCGTATTTAGGACAGCGCCATCAAACGGAGTAGCAACTAGCTCCAACACTAATTGAACACATTCTAAGACGGTGAGAGAGGTTGGCGTTGATAGCAATTACAATACCATTAACATTTAACGTGGGAATCACTCTAATAAACCCTAATCAGCTTTACGAGGAGATCACGAGCTCGCAAAATTAACAATAAAATTTAAATCTTATATTATTCACACTGAGCGTAGACTACCGGTTTTGAGCTGCTACTTACCCGTAGAATACATTAATTGGGTGAACGATTAGTGTATTTTTGAATCAACGATTCCAATGTTTTCTACTCAACACTCATCAATTTTAACCAATTTTTTAAATAATTTATTCACATAATATCTCATACATTGATTGACTCCGTACTAAGTAGCTTAAGGACTTGTGTTAATAAAGATATTAGACAAGAGAGGAATTTCAAATGCATTACTTAAATACACCCACCCAGACTGAACACAAGTATTAATCACATGAATGTTTGTCCGAGGTGGGGATCGAACCCCCGTTTGACGTATGAGGCAGGTTCACTACCAAAATGCACCATGCATCGGGCCAGTCGAAGATATGTCAAATATTTCGAAATATGTAAACGACTGTAGATAATATTATTGATTACGAATAATTGCAAGAAACCCTAAGTCCGGACATACATAGCATTGTTTAGCACATTATTACTGGATCATAAACGCGTCGCGATCTCTGCTTTATGGTCAGAGCGGGACTCACGATGGCAATTTCATAGGACATTTACCGGAGAAAGCCGGGGACGATTTGTAAGGCTCAGGGCGATAAGTGGCGGCTCTACGCCAGTAAAAAGGTTGATGTGTCGCTAAAACAATTTGCAGTAACAGGGCCTTTGACCTAGAGGCACTGACCGGGCGAAGATAGTAATTTTTCACTTACAAACTGAAGGAGGGTGATTTTTGCAGGCGAAATTCTTGCGGTGGAAAGATGATAGCTTTGAAGCTTTGGCCGCCAATTCTCGTGCTTGTGATATTTATCGAAGGAAGATACATACACCGAGTAGTACGATATTCACCGTGTCTTTTTCATATGCCTGGTTTCTACAGGAAAATATTTGTTTAAATACACACATTACATCAGTATAAGTCCTGATGTTCAATTTGCTGGCTTTAACCGAGGGGGAACCACGCTTCGGCATGAATGGGCTAGCTCGACTATTAGTGCACGTGACTGTAAGTTGGATCCACCGGTTCCAACGTACAAACATTCATCAGGACGCGTATTTCAATAATCAGATGCAGTCTTTAAGACGCCGGTACTAAAATTACCTATAATTATTTTGTACTTAGGTAGCCTATAATCAATCAACTGCTTGCAATACTATTAACACTGATTTATAGCCCATTACCATTCTAAATAGGTTTAGTTCAGCTGTTTTCAATATTTTTAAAACTTTACGACGTGTTTCCTTCTCGGAGACGTTTTCGAATCCAAACGAAGGAATCAATTTAAATAAGCAATTAACATTTACATTGAAATTGTCAAAACTAACTTTGTATGCAAATGAGGCATTTCGAATGCACCTGTATGTGATTTCGAAGTCACAGCGACGCATCCTGGCCTTAAAAACATTGTTTTTATAAATAGTATCATGTAGACAACAATGCAACCCATTAGTGTAGGTATAAAAAAAAACTAATGAATATATTAAAATCGACTCAAGGTTTTAGTCGCCTTGGTTTTATTCTAGAATAAATTCTAGTGAAGTAATAAGGACCCGTAGAAAAAGAGGAGAAGAATTTGATACAATAACTTATTATCTTAATTTTTGGTGGTCTGGGTAAAAAATTGTCCCTGTTTTTTTTTCGTTTAGAAATCCTCAGTGTCGCGGCCCGAAGACTGGAAATGTCTTCTGCGGCGGTCTTGTACCTCGGAAAGCATGTTAGCCCGTGGGTCCTACGTCCAACCCCTATGCGGTCGTGTCACACGGGTGTCCCGTCGAATAAAGAGGATAAGGGAGAGTGCACATGTGTGTTGCATTGCGCACACACTTGAGCAATTTAATATCATAGCCCAATATTGGTTGGAGGATATTATAATTTTACATTATAATCTTGAACCTAGCCAATAACTCTAATGTGTTTCGATTGGTGTTTATTAATAGGAAACTAAAATTCACACCAGCGTTTGATTAAATTAATTGAAATTCATAAGCGTTTTGTTCAGATCCAAATTGAAAAATAGTAATAAATAAGTAATCAACAAAATAGATCAGATAAATTTGCTATTTTATACCAAAAAAAACTAAACTTAGTTCTAAACTTAAAATAGAAAACCAAAGAATGCAAGTTCTGTATACTATACTGAATGTAGAATCGGGAAATATCAATTCCTAATGCCTATTCCAATACAGAAACAGTGTAAGACTTCGCCAACGTGTTGCACAAAAGTTAAGTGCACTTGTGAAAACACCATAAATATAAATAACCTTTAACAACAAAATCAAACAAACCCCATATCGGGCGGAATCTAAACAATCCCACAATACAAACTGAGCGGACCGAATTACCGCAAGTGCGCTTGCAGCAAGTCTGCGCGCGCGCATCCAGCGTACTATAATTACGTTCTATCAATGCACACTATAGGGATTGCATTCAATATCGATATTAATATATTTTTTTATAACTGCGCCAGACAATCTCACCAATCAACCTGGTCTCAAACTAGGGCAACCCCTGTACTATGAGTAGGTACCAGATGACGATAATTAACTGGGGGCGTCAACCCAGTGTTCTGGGGTGAGATTGTCTGACGCAATTATAAAAAAATATATTAATAGTCACCGTCATATTGCAGGGGTTTTCTGGGGGGTCCTAGACCCAAGACAATATAGAAAATGTAGTTTTTTAAATTGACTTGACCGGGAATCGAACTCGGGACCTTTCGCGCTTCGGGCAAATTCTCACAGCACCTCATACATTGGCCCGACTCCGTACTAAGTAGCTTAAGCACTTATGATACAGATATCAGATAACAGCGGTACATCCGAACGAATGGTAGAAATACGCACATAGAGGTGCATGCTCGGATTCAAACCAAGACCTCCCAACCTTCGCCTCCCGTCTCAGTTTATTTGACCTGTTAGTTTGTCCAGGTGTTGGGACCTACCTGCCGCAAAATGTAATTACAATCAATCAATACAGTATGCTGTCAATTTGATACTTCATTAGTAATTTTAGATAACTCACTGAATGTTTTACTATTATCTTTTACGACCTCTCACTCATTAATCTCTTATATATATGTATTACTAGCAACGATAGACACCTGGCCTGGCCTGGCCAAGGATGATAGGTAAACTATAAAGCAGCCAAGACTGGGACGACGTTCTGTGGGTAGACCACCTGCACGTTAGCCCCACGATATTGTAACGGTAGCGGGGAAACAATGGATGAAACTGGCAGGTGACCGTAGGGAGTGTTCAAAGATTGAACATTGATAAGTTTTCCGCAGTCGATATTTACACGAAGCATCGATACAACTTCCGCCCAACTCTACTTCGGTGCGGGCTTATTGAAAGCCTGGTTGGGGGGCGGGGGATATTAAGATGATGGCCGGCTTGTAATTTGATGGATTAAGGAACACACCCGCGGGCCTAACAACGCGTAATGATGGCCGCCTAAAACATGACGATACGCCGTGTGTATTGTTTCCAATGGGAACTATGAGTGCTCAGATATCCCCACTAACATAATAGAACTTATGGGGAGTGGAAAGTTCCCCATGAAAGGGGAAGATCTTCCGCCGAGTGGTATTGGCGCCATCTGCTGTTGGTTGGATGGTACTGTAGTGGCGAACATCTTTCTTCGGGCGATGGTAGATGTCGCCACAAAGTTACTCGTATGCAAGAACGTATGCACCTACACATACGTAGACAAATAGAAGTACAAATCTTTTCATACGATAAAATTTATATGTACTTAGATAACGTAGTAAAATGTCCCGATTTTGATATTAAATAAGGAACTCAAGATTCAATGTAATAAATCTTTTATTTCTCTCCCAGTACTTAGGTCATACAGACAATTATAAGATAATACTTTATGTGACAATCAGACAAACCTGACCCAACTGTTGAACACTCACGATCTACAGCCTAGCTCTAGGGCCGAGTGTCTGGGTTACAAACCACACCTACCAACAGCAAGGGCTCCTTAACCTATTGCCATCCCTGCAGGGGGTAACAATCTATTGAATAGGTTACTAGGTTAAATAAACATTCAACACCTTTCCTTGATTCCAATAAATATTTACTTATTCGTCTCGAAATATTTTGCAGATTGCATAGAATTTGTAGATATATAATTAATTATTTATGGCAACACTTCGATTCCTCAGCAGATAAAAATATTTATAAGCCTATAAGATATGCAGAAAATGGTGACTTCCTTATTTGGTCCTTAATTACGGTTAATAGTATTCCTTAAATTCTTAAAAAGGGTTGCAATTAATGAATTTAAAAAACGCAGGTAATTTCGTCAATCGAATATGTTACGTGGAGTTACTCTTTTTGAACTTTTGAACGTCGTTATGTCTGAGACACAAGGGTTATTTTCGCATTGCAGAGGATAACTTGACCTGACTTCCACTGTACACACAATAGAGATGAATATCCGTTATTCCGCAGTTTTTGCAGACCATTTAGGGGAGTAGACCGTAACTCACCACGCGGGTTGGTGAGTGAGTTTTCGCCAGAGCCTCGTTTGTTGTACAGCAGGATGCACCGCGTGTAGGTGAGGTATAGGCTTAGATTTTTAAAGGACTTATGAAAAATCACTTGCATCTCTCCATCCTTCTCTTTTTAAGGTCCTTAAGTCATACTCGTCAGGAAATAGTCAGACCATTTCCCAAAACTGAGGTGCATGGTAGAAAGTTCCATGAGAATCGCACAGTAATGAACCACCATACCATCTAGCTAAATGATGAGGATGAAATGACAATTGATTTTCTACACGAACCAGCAAACAACAACAACAAAGAAATTTGCTAACACACAAAATGTCAACATTTACAATAGCTAAACGATGTAGTACAAGTAAGAAACGAACATTTTGAAGCTCGTATGACAGTCCGACACATTTCGGCGCGGGAGGCGGGCCGGGCAAACCCACTGTCAGTGATCTGATAGGCGAGGAGGACTCGTGAGAAAACTACACAACATTTGCGACATAAACTAGAAACCACAATATTCCTGTCTGTCAAATATTAAGAACGCAATCTGTTGTACCACTACGAAAAATTCATTGATAAATAACGGCAATTTCATACTTAAACATGAATACCTACGCGCCTTAAGTATTTATAGTTATACTGTCAGTTTAATTCCCAAGAAAATTAATGTTCAAATGCAATTACAATTCGCTTACTTCAAGGAAGGACTCATTCATATCATCATAAATAATGAATTTTGATTGCGATCCTAAATTCACTATTGAACGACCATCAAAGCTATTAGAAAACAACTGAGATATTAATTTCCAACGATTTCTCCAATGAGGCTATACCGCAATACCACAGTTAAAAGGTTCCCAGTGGAACGACTAGTAGAAAAACTTGGAAGTTACTACCCTTGCGCGATAAGTTGAGACCTGAGCGAAATAACGTAACAGTGACGTAAGCAAGTACAAGACGTAAAAACAAACATAAAAAATGGTGTAGCCTTATACAATACCATCGCGAAAGGGGAAGGACAAGGGAATCAGATGGAGAGTCGCATTCCAAACCGATTTCACTTATCGTTGCGGGAACGAGCACGTAATAGAATATTTAGTAAGCCTCACAATTACAATGAAGCAAGAAAAGAGGAGAACTAGACAAACCAAATAAATTACATTTATTAATTTGGATACCACAACACGTCATTATGACGAGATGATACAGACAAATTGCACAAGCATAGGAAAATACAAAAGACAACAAAAATTACATTAAATGGTAACACTATAGGTGTCGTAGGAACAGATGCTTAATTAACGCAAAAACAATTGTATTTTTTATTGTGTCTGCGATCTAACTAGATTACGTTACTGGAAGTCATAATACTGTGGTTAGTTTATGTAAATTCCGCAATAGTTGTAAAGGTGTAAGCGGATACATCCCACCACTAATGGGCAAGGTTTTATTATTGTTCAAATGGGCAAGGGACTCAACGATCTCGATTAATTGTAGCACTAAACATTTTACTACTCCAATCTTAGCTGTTTGCATAGAAATTTGTAGATATATAATTAATTATTTATGGCAACACTTCGATTCCTCAGCAGATAAAAATATTTATAAGCCTATAAGATATGCAGAAAATGGTGACTTCCTTATTTGGTCCTTAATTACGGTTAATAGTACTCCTTAAATTCTTAAAAAGGGTTGCAATTAAATGAATTTAAAAACGCAGGTAATTTCGTCAATCGAATATGTTTACGTGGAGTTACTCTTTTTGAACTTTTGAACGTCGTTATGTCTGAGAACAAGGGTTATTTTCGCATTGCAGAGGTTAACTTGACCTGACTTCCACTGTACACTCAATAGAGATGAATATCCGTTATTCCGCAGTTTGTGGGACCATTTGTGGGAGTAGACCGTAACTCACCACGCGGGTTGGTGAGTTTTCGCCAGAGCCTCGTTTGTCCAGCAGGATGCACCGAGTAATGTAGGTGAGGTAGACATAGATTTTTAAAGTACTTATGAAAAATTACTTTTATCCCCTCTCCATCCTTCTCTTTTTTAAGGTCCCTAATTCATACTCGTCAGAAAAGTACAGTCAGACCATTTCCTAAAACTGAGGTGCATGGTAGAAAGTTCCATGAGAATCGCACAGTAATGAACCACCATATACCATCTAGCTAGATGATGAGGATGAAATGACAATTGATTTTCTACACGAACCAGCAAACAACAACAACAAAGAAATTTGCTAACACACAAAATGTCAACATTTACAATAGCTAAACGATGTAGTACAAGTAAGAAACGAACATTTTGAAGCTCGTATGACAGTCCGACACATTTCGGCGCGGGAGGCGGGCCGGGCAAACCCACTGTCAGTGATCTGATAGGCGAGGAGGACTCGTGAGAAAACTACACAACATTTGCGACATAAACTAGAAACCACAATATTCCTGTCCTGTCAAATATTAAGAACGCAATCTGTTGTACCACTACGAAAAATTCATTGATAAATAACGGCAATTTATGACTCTGAAAATACTGGGTGGTTGTTGATGTCAACCTGAACTTCTCTATTATTATAATACCCTAAAAGAAGATACAGACACTTCAGCGCAATTAAGGTATTTATCATGATATTTTTTTATATTCTGTCTATTGAGAAATAATCTCTCTCTTTCTCTTGTCGATCAATGATATTATTTTCTGCTTAAGATGCAAAATATCCCTCAAATTTGTCATAAAATGTCATACATTTCAACAGGCTGAGCCCATTCCAGTATAAAAAATAAATAAGAGACTTATTGAATTGAGCGCAAATTCATTGCAATTAATTTACTGACTTGATAGCAGACTCTTTTAAAGTCAACTTTATTACAAAGACAATAAAATGTTTTCACCTCTCGATCTTAAAACAAACATTCGAGTGTTCTGAGTAAATTGTAATAGAGAGACAATCAAGAACCAATATTTCACCATCCAATATGACCTCCTCCCGGATATAGAAACAAACACGGCCAAACGGGCATGTCCTAGGCTGAACATTAAAACCCAAGTCCCATACACCATCGTCGATAAATCAGCCCGAGCGTTGTGTGGCGATTAAAATCCGTGTCGTCCGAGAAACAGGCGTGCGCCTGCGGCTCGTGAGAACGTCGCAGGGATACAACGGTGAGCAGCGCGCGCGCACCTAACGTATGCGGGATTCGAAATTCTATGAGCTGAAGTGGGCGGAGGCCGGACACCTACTAGGTCCAACAGAATTAGGATAGAATTTAGCAAATCTGATAGTTAGAAGGCGGCTGCCGTCTGACTTTATCGCAGATATGACTCTATTGCAACTTATAATACAGGGCATGATCCAAGGAAAGAGAAGCCCAGGAAGAAGAAGAAATCTGCGCCAGTGGTACAATAAAAGCACCCGTTTTCTGTTTAGAGCAACTGTGTCAAGATTTCAAGTCGCCATTATGATCGCCAACCTTCCTCAGAAGATGGCACTTAAAGAAGCAGAAGTATAAATCTTATTAATATTTACACTTACTGTGGCACAAACTAAATCGTAGAATTTCATGCATTCTTCGTTTCCAAGGATTCGCTTTAGCAGCATCGTAATGGATAACATCTTACATTAAATTACTAAGTTGCTGTGTTCATCTAATTTTCAAGCCAGCGGGAACTCATTAAGGGTTCTAGGAAACGCGATTCGGGCTAAAGCCCGAGCTAACTGCCTGACCAGTCTAAATAGTTGTATCATCTGAATTATAGGCATTTAAATTAATTTCCTAGTCAAGTACTATTTATTACTGGAATTTCAATGTCTAAGTCTAATCAGGAAATTTTAATAGGTATATCTACATAGCTCCATTACATGTATGTATTTGAAACAGACTGGTAAAACAAATAGAGGAACCTTAAATTTATTACTGACAAAAAATATTTTATCGTGACATTTCGTCCCTCTAAAGTAATTTTTGCCAGTAATAATTTAATGCATAGCCTACGATTGTGCAATTATAGAAAGTATTAATAAAAAATAATGCTGTCCACTGTATTCTATATCCACCTGCCCTTTTTAGGATTCTGTATTTTTATTATAATATTATATGCTTTGTATTAATTCTTTACGATCATTCCTGCTGACTAATAAAGTGCATTTTAATGAGATGCCCATTTCATTAGGAAATGCCTTATTCAAACTACGCGATGGAACGACATGGGAAAGTGAACCGCGATCCTAGAAGCATTCACCTCAAGATTTTACTTTTAATTAACTAACCTAACAAGATCTGAGACGACACCTCGCTCGTTTGAAAAGTAACATTCGTACCACAGGGTTTCTCAGGGTTTCTGAATGTTCGTGCACGAAATAAATTCGCACAGGTCTAGCTGATATGACTGTGGGAGAGCCACGCTTCGGCATGAATGGGCCGGGTCTACCTGAGTGATACGGCCTCCCAGAAAACCGGCGTCGCGCCGAGGGATTATAAGCGGGTCGCAAGTCTGCAGTCATAATTAAAAACGTATCTCAAAAAATACATAAATGAAACGCGTGTAAAAAATCCGCTAGATGGAGTACTGTTAGACTGAGGTCCAACTTCGACGTCATTGGTTGTTTAGTGACATTTTGACATCTCACATCAAAAATGACCAACCTCGGTTCGACAGTACGCCATGTAGAGGACTTTTCACACTCGATAGCCCCCATTTTTTTCGAAAGACCCGCAGTCTTTACAAAAAGTTTTTACAAATATAAATATTGAACGAAGGACATTTAAATGAAATATTCATGATTTACCATAATTATAGACTGAAGTCCCATACTCATACATCCCCGTCGTGACAGTGCGAGGCCCCGCATAAGTGGCCAAACCGACTCTCATGCAACTTTCGTCCACCGAAATCCATTTATGTATCGTCCGACGAACGCTCATTACCCGCTCCTAGACTATTGTGCCGTTTAGGTGCCGCTAGCGCTGCCCAGTGTACCGATGGTTAAGGTTGTGATGATCATCTCTCATCGGGACACCAACACTGCAACGTCCCGATATGCGGAGCACATGTTCAATCATTAATATTGTAAATTAAAATTGAAAGGAAACAGGAACTGTTGCTACAATACCCCACTTTTGTAAATCGATAAAATAGTACGGACACGAGATGATTTTAAAACTTTTAGCAAATGCAAAATCCGATATACCTACGGCGCTACGTTGACGAAAGGTCCAACAACGAGTGGATTAGTTCCATTTTGACGTATCTTCTTTTCTTCTAACTTAAACCCCCCCCCCCCCCCTTCGTAATACATGGTGAGGTTCAAGACCCCCCCTCGTACCTCGAACATAGCATAATTAATGGAAAGGGAAAAACAGACCTAGCAATTTTAACTGTCCCGCTTGCAACTATACATTCCGTCCCTTCAAAACACTGGACCTAGCAAATAGCAACACTATACCGCAGGCTGCACTCAGCTGAATGGAAGATGGGCCGATACCTTAATTGAAGAACGCTTGAGTTTCCGAAACCTTAGACCGCTGAATAATAATGGCGGATAATCCCTTATCGAGAGACGAGAGTTAAGGCGACGGCAACACGTCAATAATAAAATTATGATTTTGCAGGTTTATTTTCAGTAAATTGGACAGAAGCACGTCATTAATGTCTTTGGAGTAGTCTTGTCTTGGGAGTAGTGGAAAGTAGTGTAAAACGCCCTGTCCTGTCAAGGAATTGGGTATTTGACAAAATTTTTTTTATGTGTTTAATCAAAAGACGCCTCAATTTAAGAAACATCGTTGAAAGAATCACTTGATTCTCATTTGAATTACCTGAGATATCACAACTTTAAGAGTACATATCTTGGGCAAGGCCAAAAACGCTCTATACAAATGGCTATGGCCGCAGCCGTGACAGGCCTCCCACGAGGTGGACCGACGATCTAGTGAAGGTCGCGGGAGTCCCTTCATCCTGTCTTTAAAAATGGAAAGGGGGAGAGGAATTCTTAAACTCTCCAAATCCAAAATTCATCCCCTTAAGATTTGCCGCAAGTTTAAGGATGTTAGACTTGAGTTCACTGTGGGCTAATGAATTATTTAAGCAATGTGGTGAAAAAAATCAGCCAATGAAGCTTACCACAGATTTTTTATGATATTATAGGGGGCAGACGAACACCGACGGTTCACCTGATGGTAAGCGATTACCGCCGCCCAAAAACACCCGCAACCCTAGATTCAAGAATTGTAACAAGTAACCTCGATAAGTTATAGATCTCAGCGTTGCTCGCACCTAGATGATGATGGTAATGACTTAAATGAGCTGAGTCAAAAACCAACCATCTCCTGAGAATATCCCAGCCTCGTTTATTGCAACTCTGGTATTAAAACAGAAGGAAGAAAGGCATGCGAATTGAAGTAACTAACACTTCAAGTCGATTACTTATCTAAAGTTGCCTTTCTAACAGCAATGTGTAAGCTCCTTTGCGAAAGGAGAATGGAGGTGAAAACTGTTTTCAGACTATAATAAACATTTCATGTTCTTGTAATGTAGAATAAAATTTAATTATATTACACTGGTAACACCGATAGGTGTCTGTTCGAAGGCGACCGTCAAATCGAAATAAGAACAATAAAAGATTCTAACCAATGAGAACCTTCCTTATTTCAACGTAAACTTCTTGGCTTCATAGTTTTTCATTGCAAAATATAGGCCAAAGCTGATCTCATCAGATGTTCATGGGCGGCGGTGATTTACTTACCAGCAGGTGACCCGCTTGCTCGTTTTCTGCCTCTAGTATAAAAAAAATGTTACGGCGTGAACCCGGTCTTACAGCGTGCGTACTAAGAAATGTTTACTTAAAACGGACTACGAGTGAAACTAAATTAAACCTGCGCTAGGATGATAGCCTTTAAGCACACTAACTGATTATAGGCAGGACAGCAAGACCAGCCTTAAAAGTTGCTGATTAAAATAACAAAACCAACATCCCTTTACTGGGCCCTCTAAACTTGGCAATCCGGAAGACCACGCTCACCAATAATGGGGTAAATTTAAATAAAGCAGAAACGACCCGTTAATAGCGGTCGGGACAATACTTTAATTAAATCGTCGCCTGCGCACGTTGAGCGTGCATCTAACTAACGGGCTCGGACCTGGCAAAACAAACTGCTATTGAAATTTAAACAAATACTTTTTAAATGGTAGAACGTGGAACGATGGAGTGGCCAATAGAAGATTACGTCCTCGACGCTTGATAAGGATAGGAGGCAACCAAAATAAGGATTGTATAATTTGAAGTCCATTATCAGTAGCGTAGTTAAAACAAATTATATTCTGATTTCTCCATAGCATTTAGATTTTGGGGCATGGGCTGCTGTTTGCAAAATTTAAACCCCCATTGTCAGCAAAAATGTTCGTTACCATTGCGGGTACGGCGGCTGATCTCAAGGATGAGCCACGTACGCAGTGTATATTATAGCAGCAGGATATATAGGTACCGCGACTCGGTAAACGTCGTGTTGGACGCCCTGCTACAAGATGGGATGACGACATTCGAAGGCTGGCTGGAGTGAGCTGGATGAGAGTGGCCGAAAATCGGGAGCGGTGGCGTGCATTGGGGGAGACCTATGTCCAGCAGTGGACGAGCGTGGGTTGCTGATGATGATATAGGTACCTTTACCCTCATAGGACACCAGTGTGAGACAGGTAAGGTATCGGGGACAGAATCAACGGCTTAACGTGCTTTCCGACATACAGGCTCGCGAACTTCCAGACTCCAGGCTCACATTGAGAATTTCTTACCGAAAAGCTCAGGTGCTAATTTTATCTCAGGACACAAAACTAAAGTGGTACTCACTAGGGACTACGCCACCGAGACGGTCATTTCGTATAAGGTAAATACTGTACGAGTAGGATATCTTTTGTTGTGAGTGTCGGTTGTACACCATATTACACTTCCAGGTAAAAGACACACCATTATTGTTTGAGTAGCGGCTTAAGATGGCACCTTGGGGGCATCGAGATGGGCTCAATTGCACTCCCTTCGTATGTTTTAGTACGGGGATATTACTATGCCATGTCTACTGTTAGATCGTAATAGGGGCATCTATAATAGAAGGTTCTGTTAGGCTTGCTATATACATAAGTGGTACCACAAGACTAGATCGGCAGTAGAGTAAAACAAAGTTCTGATAATTTCTCAAAGATAAATACGTAATCCATACCAAATTTCACTAGACAATGACAAGGATACTAGGCAACTACTTATCGAGTGATTGAGGGTACCGGAGGCCCAATTGGGTGGAATGTTTGGCAACGCACTTGTGACTCTACTGGAGTTGCAGGTGTCTATGGGCGGCGGCAATCGCTTACCATCAGGTGATCCGTCTGCTTGTCTGCCACAAATACCAAAAATACATGTTTTATGATTTTGATGTCAATTTCGGAGGAATATGCCTTTGTGAACTTCCACAGGAAATGGCATCTCGATGAAAACGACCCAAGTGTGGTCACGATCTTTATCGTATAAGCGAGCAATCGTAATAAACATTGAATATGTTTAAAACGTAAAGACTTTCAACTGTGACCGTAACAATAATCTTAGCAATGCAAATACGACGAACACAATTGAAACCAAACGTGTTATTATTATCATACTCATGCGATAATTCTGCATCATTATTTCTATTAGACGACTTGTGGTCGCGCGATAACCAACACCGTACCACAATTATAGCAATAGTAGTTAAAATAAACGATATGTTCTTAACATATCAGGGGTAAGAAAGAGCCAACTAGCGCCATAACTGCTTTGTTTCAAATGTTTGTAATTGAGTACCTACCTATTATTTTTTGAAAGACATAGCAGAGTGTTTATGGTTGTTGTTAGCGATTGTTAAATTTAAAAAAGTAAAAGCGTATTTGTCATCAAAGTATACAATTTTACCAGGGGAGAGCCACGCTTCAGCATGAATGGGCTGGGTCGACCGGAGTGATAACACGGCCTCACAGAAGACGGCGTGAAGCAGCGGCCTATGCTGTGTTTCGTCGAGTGAGTGAAGGGGATTAAAAGGTTGGCAGGGCACTTGTGACTACCATCAGGTGATCTGTATAAGACCGCCGAGTTTGTATTTACCTGTGAGCCTATGACCTTAGCATAAGATCTGTATTTACAGAAATTACCGAACCGAAAGGAATCCCTTTCGGGCAAAAATATCGATTTATTTATTAAAATACTAGTGGCCCGCCCTCACTTCGCTTCGGGACCGTAATTCAGAAATGAACCAATAGATGGCGCTGTGTCCAATTACATCGCGCAAGCGTTTCGTGTATTCGGTTTACCTATTTTAAGCCTTGTCGTTGTCTATAGAAGTTATCTTTTAATAATAAAGAGTATCGAAAAATATTGTTGGCACTAGTTACCTCGAGAATAAATTAAAAACATAAGTGTTTGACGAGAAGCTGAACCTTCGAAATTGTTAAAAATAGATCCGGTTTAATAGCTAACAGTTTAAACCCGTGGTCGTCAAACTGCGGCCCGCGGGCCGCATGCGGCCCGCAGACGTTATTTGTGCGGCCCGCGATATAGTAGATTTATTTAATTACTAGTCAACATTTTCGCATTTATATGAATAGTGTGGACTACTATGGATAAGTACCTATGCAAAAGCTCTTGAAACGCATATACTGCGGCCCGGGCCCTGATGTTCATATTGATATGTGGCCCTTGAAG
This sequence comes from Cnaphalocrocis medinalis, assembly GCA_014851415.1. Classification (NCBI taxonomy): domain Eukaryota; kingdom Metazoa; phylum Arthropoda; class Insecta; order Lepidoptera; family Crambidae; genus Cnaphalocrocis; species Cnaphalocrocis medinalis. Next base: position 4,531,309 of record CM026287.1, on the reverse strand, counting down.
AGTAAAGTGTGACGACCGCTCTGGTTTAAACCAATTGGCGTCGCTAGTATACCCAACCCGTCGCCTTAACCGAGATAAGCTGTTATTATTCACCTACTACGACACGATTTGATTTGCATAAAAGAGATATCATTCCTCTTAATGGTTAACAATCTTTTCTAGGAAAAGCACAGCTAAGAGACATCGAAGATTAATTAATTGGCCTAGTGATATCGTTAACCGACTAGGATGTTAGTTCTTAGGGCTCGTGACTCAAGTTAATTCGATTCGATTTTAAGCTGAGATTGTCGATCCTATTCGATTATTAACTATGGTAGCTCATAATAACGGGCGCCTTTGGGAGGTCGTAGGTTCGAATTCAAGCATACTCTCTTTCAAGTTAGCGCATAATTCCCGGTTGCGTCCCTTATACGCTTATTAGATGATTCAGGATTTGGGAAGTCTAGTAGTAGAAATCAAGTTATCGCTACTATGATGGGATTAGGCTTAATCACCACTCTTGCCTAATACGGATTGGTGTACACAAAGCCGAGCAATATTCGAAAAATTCTAAACATACTTTTGCTTGACCCGGGAATCGAACCCGGGACACCGAGATCACAGTCCTGTACTGAAAACACTAGACCAACGGGGCGATCCCGGGTATAATAGCTTTATTAGCGACTAGTGGCCCGCCCTCACTTCGCTTCGGGACCGTAATTCAGAAATGAACCAATAGATGGCGCTGTGCTAAATTACATCGCGCAAGCGTTTCGTGTTTTCGGTTTAACTATATGCCTTGTCGTTGTCTATAGAAGTTATCTCTTTATAAATAGAATAGAAGTATAGAAGATATAAGACCGCCTACATTGTAACAGCATACAACCGTAATTTAAGATCTGTAAACTTTGAGCAATAAACAGTAAGTATACTTAGGTATAATTTATTAAAAAATCTCGAAAAAACTGCCACCCTTTTCGCTACCTATAATGACTTGACACCAGTCTACATTCCATCTGGGTAGAAAGGGCCGGTTAGCCCGACTTACCGTCACATGCCAGGCCAATAAAGGGGCGATAAACGTAGTGATGGGATCCCTTTTACGACCGTTTAAAACTTAGATTTAGTACTCCCAGCAAATTGGTTGCACTCAACTACTAGCAAAGAAAAGCACAAGTAACTAACTATATACCTAGGAATCACGTCAGTTAAACCGTGAGATTTATTCGCAAGGGAATCATCATTTGAAGCTGTCGACCGTGGGAGAGTAATGCTTCGGCATGAATTGGCCGGTGGAGAATTCCGAATCAGTCGTTACAAATGTACTTAAATTTTTATTGTACTGCCTAGACAACTTTTAAAGCTTTATTCTCAGTTGCCCCTTCTGGCTACGTTCTCTCGTTCTCTGAGAATAATCCCTTTTAAATTATATTTGTATGTGATGTTTTAATTCCTTGTAATGGGCCGCTTAAGAAGGCTCAAAGTCACTCAGAGGGCAATGGAGAGGGCTATGCTCGGAATCTCTTTGCGTGATCGTGTCAGAAATGATGAGATCCGCAGGAGATCTAAGGTCACGGACATAGCCCAAAGAATTGCGTGGCTGAAGTGGCAATGGGCAGGGCACATTGCGAGGAGAACAGACGGCCGTTGGGGTGGAAAGGTCCTTGAGTGGAGGCCACGCGCAGGAGGCCGCAGCCGTGGCAGGCCTCCCACCAGGTGGACCGACGATCTGGTGAAGGCATTGCACGGACACCCTCCACAGCCCGGTGGGGACGGCTCAACTCTCTCGGCTGTCCCCTCCCGCTCCCCAGACCCCGGGGGAGCCACCGCAGGGCCCGCCGTTTAGGCGGGCCACCGTCCGGGGAGATGTGGTGCGAGGGCTTCGCGCTATTTGCCCCACAACTTTCTCCCGCGATGGACGATGAGGGAGAGTCCCAGGGGTTTTAGTCGGTAAACCCCCCGCCGTCATGCGGGGGGGAGTCCGACATAATCCGTTCGGACGGGTATGCGTAACGCGTTTCCCTTGGGTAACCAAAAAAAAAACAAAAAAGGATGTTTTCCCTTAGCAACATAGATTTGCAGAATCCAGACTTCCCGCTCTTGCATTGAAGGCGCGATCTTACGCACTGAGGTACCATCGCTCGAAATATCTACCTAAACAAAAAATACATTTGGCTGCACTATTGCTTTTTAGGAAGTAAAATTAAAGTCATAACCTTAAATCACTGAAAGCCACCGAAAAAGCGGACTAGTGACTTGGGACCGTCTTCAATACTATCCCTTGTCAATTATTTATAGATGTATCTTCTACTAGCGGCCGCCTGCGACTTCGTCCGCGTGTAAAAGTAACTTTTTACCCCCCTTTTAACCCCTTACAACCCCCTTTTCGCAATAAAAAGTAGCCTATGTTTTTCCCAGGGTCTAGATCATCTGTATACCAAATTTCATTTAAATCTGTTCAGTAGTTTTGGCGTGAAAGAGTAACAGACAGACAGAGTTACTTTCGCATTTATAATATTAGTTAGGATGATGGTAACTAAAATTCTGAGTCAATCCTTTAATTCACACATAAACGTGGATATTGCACTTCACATCATAAATATTTAATTAACAATAACTATGAATAGCTTGAAAGGCTTAAACCTCTAATGTGGAATTACCCTCACAAGATTGACTTACGTAATTAGTGTTAATTTTATGTCTTCAATGATATACACATATGTGTGTTACTTCTTAGAAGAAGGCAATTTTGTCATAGTTGGAATTTTAAAACCGCAGTTGAATATAAAATATACTGCAAATTTTAATTGCAGCCAGTGCAGATAAGGTATACTTTATACACCAGACAAAAGATTATATTGGCAAATTGACACAACACACACACAGAACAGTGCCTTCTAAGGGACTAAAAGTAAAGACCTCAACATATTTTTTTTCTTCAAGATACCTGCTGTTCATTGGATTGGCTTTGTTTGCAATCACATGATAAGTGGCCAGAATTAATAAAATCACTTCTAAACAAGTTTAAGGTAGAACTATGTTTCCACTGAAACAGAGCAAAGTGGAAGATGAAAAATGCTCATTGAGAAGTGGAGTTCACATGCAATTCTATTGGTGGATTTGCAGTGGAAACGCAGCCTTTCTTTATTAGGTCTTCTTGGTATAATAATAACTAACTATAGGTACCTGCCACAAATTCACATAAGTCTAAAGTAAGTCAAATAAACAAATTAAAAAACATGTTCAGGTAATTTCGAGACAAGAACATTGTCTCAACATAGTGCCAATGAGTTATAAAATTTGGAATGTGTTTCAGCCATAGCCTTTTTTAAACCCCTACTATACATGAAAACCATCATACCTAATTTATTGAGCCGACACATTTCTGAGGAGAACCTGAAGTCTAAAACTAAAAACCTATGAACAAGGTTTTATATAAGGAATATTAAATACACATCCAATAAAAATTTATATTATTTGTTCGTCTGCTGGCAGGCTGGATACCATAACTTCAAGATAGATTTGTAACACCATGAAGTTTCAATGTGTATTTTAGCAAATAAATAAATGGTTTGTTTTTTATGTTTCATAATTACCACATACACTGAAGGAAACTTTATTCCTTCACTGTGTTTATTAAAAACTACTTCTCAAGTTATTTTCCTACCACTTCCAAATGTTTAAATGAAACAGAAAATACTTTGATTTAACAAAAATATGGTATGCACATAATAATAACCATCTAAATATTTTTTTCCTTGTAAAAGGGATCTAGGAATTCATCACAACAATAATAACCTAACCATTGTATCTAGTGCTAAGAAAAATATAATAACACTTACCGAAATTAAGGATAACACCTACAACACAAAAAGTTAATGAATTTTACAATAGTTATCACATGCTTTGAAAGAAAAAACTATTTCAAAATTGTTAAATCCATCGAACACATGACACATCATAACAAAAACAATCATCCATTTTTAAATTTTGACAAGTGATTAAAAAGGTTCTACTTTGTCTATGTCAATTGAATTGAAAGCGAACCTAAAAACTACTTTTTACTCTTTTCTTTTCATCCTAATGTGGAGAGAACAAAAGAGAAGGGTATATTTTGATAAGGACAGCTGTAAAGCCATAGTTTTTTTTTAATTTTGAAAAAAAACGCCATATTGAAGTCAGATGTCAAGTTTGGCCGGATCTTGCCTTGCCAACATAGCCAAATAAAATTTTAAGTTATAATGTTTGAAAACCAGACGTACTCCCACAGAATACATTAATTGCGGTCTTGTAGTCATTACTGCTAGGGAATAAGGCTAAAAGTAGCATATCATGACGAAATATTACATTTGTTTCCGCGGTGTCCACCCACTGACAAAAACAATCATCCATTTTTAAATTTTGACAAGTGATTAAAAAGGTTCTACTTTGTCTATGTCAATTGAATTGAAAGCGAACCTAAAAACTACTTTTTACTCTTTTCTTTTCATCCTAATGTGGAGAGAACAAAAGAGAAGGGTATATTTTGATAAGGACAGCTGTAAAGCCATAGTTTTTTTTTAATAGTGTTGTGGCATATAGTTTTTGAAAAAAAAATCGTTAATCGATTATAATTTAAAAAAATCGGTAAATTCGAAAAATGAAAATATTCCTTGATTATTACTCTGCCAACAAACTCGTGTTTATTTTTCTTGAGGAGCTATTCCGTATAATATATGACGCAAGCGACAGTGGCGCCATCAAACAATTTCATGACTTTCTTGATGCATTATTATTACGTTTGTAATAAATTCCATAGTTGTCTTGTCTGTCTGTAACACAAATGCTAAAGCTACTTATAGTACGGAGTCAGGTCAATAAAAGATATCTAATCTCGGACTAACTCTTCCGAGTAGGTATATATTGGTATCTAATACCTACTTATATTAAGAAGTAATAAATACATACATATAGGTATCTCATGAATTTGGTTTTAGGAACTAAAATGACCCGCGGCCCGTGATTTTTGATTTAAATTGACTCGTCTCAAAAATGAATAATAATTAATTAACATGAGATCCACCCAGATCCACCTACGAATTTCGTGATTTTTGGTGTAATATACAAAGGGCAGTATTACTTTGTGCTTTACTTACCTACTTTAGCACGAGGTTTGGTATAACAATTAAATACCTAGGTATAACTACCTACGCACGTAAAGAACCTAGGTAACCTTAGGTACTTTAAGTGCTCGGTCCTTCTCTGCTCGTATAGTTTGGATGTGAGTCCACAACTCCATACATAGAACGGAAAAAAAGCTGAAGATATTATGCCCTGATATTATCAATCAATCTAATTCCAAGAGCTCTACTCTTCAGGTTTGAGATACGAACCACTCTTACGAACCACTTATAAAAAAGTCTCTACATTGATCCTCCTTTTATCAATCCTAATGAATGTAAAATAACATAAATATCTTTAGTTTAAATTAGAAACCAACAGTCGGATTTTATATACTTATCAATCTAAAAAAACATATTTGCAAGAATATAAGTAAAATAACTACCTAAACAAATAATATAATATCCCTGTAGGCGCATTTTCATCATGACATTCCTAGTTGAATTCAATAATTGGATCCAATTTTATGATGATTTAGTTATCATGGCTAGACATAGAAAGTATTTCAAGGCATTAATTTAGGTAAATGCATCAGTTTTACTAGTTTTCACTTACCAGGTCGTTGATCGTAACATTTCCGTCACGAATTGATTTTTGTATGTGCAGTAGCACGAAAATAGCGTCCCGGGAGCGAGTGCGTACGCGCAGACAGTACCGAAAACCCACTCGGCCGCCCAGCGCGTATCGGGCTTACATACAAATACCCTATATTACGAGTGCTGCAGTCATATAAATACAAAATCTGATACCGTGATCCTCAAATAACACATTTTCTAGTGTCTGTGATATGGGAATTCCAAAATATGTGATTATGCAGTGTGATTGTTTTAATTAGTGCCTGGACGACGTCCAAGTGTATTGTGAACCTTAACCGTGCAAGGGCGCCTGCCCTTTTATGTGTGGTAAATTACATTTCTGTTTTTGGATACGTTAAATAGGTTGAACATAAAATTAAAATAGGTTGCAAACTTTGGAGTAGGTATGTAAGGTACCACCTACTGTTAGTTTTTTAATTCTTATGTCGCAATAAATCTTACAATATTTAAAACAAATCACGTAAATTAATATTTAATTTTGAAAAACGAATCTAATCATAATAGGCATACCTACACACCAACACCGCACTACACCCAGCATATAAAAAAGATCATAATAACTTATCTAATAGTAAGAGTAATATTATTACAGCTAATATAAATAAAATTAGTTAGCTAAAGTTTAGTAAAGTTAAAGTAACATACCGGGTTGTTAGTATAATAAAATAATATTACGGCCGTCACTGCAACCATACAACTAGATATTCAATTTAATCATCAAATAATAACATTATAATGTTGACTTCACTTCGCTAAAATCTCGCGGATAATATTTTGTCGATCACGATTAAGACAATAAATAAGTATTTATAAAACACTGTGACCCACATATAAGAATAGTTACAGGTGCACCTGTTACACGTGTTACCTAATCCAAATTTACTCACCTAATTACCTACTCTTCGTTAATAGCTTACACATTACCTCTAAAAAATACATCTTTTGAATCTTCCTACCTACCTACCGTATATTATAATCATGTTATTATAATTATAATAATATTATGATACTAAAACGCTGCAAAAGATAATTGTTTTTTAAGTCTCTCGTTAATGAAACAGTCAAATTTATTATTGTATTGTTAGCTCTCACTTGCCTGATAGCGGCGATCATAGGATTTTTCATTTATAATTACTTACTCGGGCAATAAAATGATTTTCCATGATCTACATAAGAAAGTTTGGTTTTATTTTGTGAACAAGAGTTTGAATTTCGAACACATTCGAACGTTGTTAATTACACAACTTATGTTATGTCGAGCTAATAGTCAAAACTATCCATAAGTATTCAAGTGGACGAGGCATTATTACCATGAATTGTATCTTTAATATCTACACTATTTATAACCCTTTTATTGAGACCTCTCTAGGCTCAATTCACGTTTCTTGACAAAATCCCTTGAGTTATAAACCTGAAACAACGAAAGTACCCAAACATCCAGACGCAACGTAAGTGTTTGTCTCACTCAAAAACCATTTCTCTTTATGTCAGCATTAAACCCGCCCGAAATCTTGCGTCTGATATGAAGCTTGAATCACTGAGGTAGGTCATTATGATAAGGTAAAAAACATTTTAATAATAGTGGGATTCGTTAGGTATATTATTATTATTGGTAAATTAAGAATAATAACTACAAATTAATAAAATTAAATTTTCTTGATTAATCTAACTTGATTGGCAGGTAACGCATTAGAAATCTCTCTGATCTCGCAGATATTCTTAAGCGGCGGCGATTACTTAGATACCATCAGGTGACCTGCCTACTCGTTTGTCGCCTCTAGTGTAGAAAAAATAAATAAATACCACGTTGATCCTTGGAGAATACAATTTAGTGACATTATACCTACAAATAAATACACTTTGAATGAGTTGTTTTAAAAGTCTAGTCTACTAATAAAAACTACTTAGTTATATTTTTTTTTTTACAAAATACAGAAGATCTGTAAAAATTTAATGAAAAGAGTGCATAATAAGCTGTTAAAATGTAAAATTCATGTTGAAGCGCATGCTTGCGAACTATTAATAAACTTAACACTTTAATGCGACATGCATGATATAAATGCGTTGTACCCATTGACTTAAATATATGGACCGGGCCTATTGTCCTATACAGAAATCAGTTATACAAATACCATGCGTGTCGACGTGGAGTTCTCAAAACTATTGTTCTCTCTATCTAACTCAGCCTTGATTTCATAAGTGGAAAGAGATGACACTATTTCATTCAGCTCTATAATCGGAAAAATTGTCATTTGACAACCACGTTAATGCCTAATGCGGCCAAAAAGCCATGTTTAGTTACAGTTTTCTGAAGTACATGAAGTGTCAACTCACCGTTTCTTCCGACAAAAATAACTAATAATTTCTTTTCTTTTGAGAACTCGTTGTCCACATTACACAGGATATTGAAGAAACATTTAATCATTATGCCCAAGTGTAGTGTTATAGGATGTGACTCAAGGAAAAGCGAAATCAGCAAAGATTAACATTGCACCGGTATGTTATATTTTTTTCTAATTATTATAAAATGTTCATTATATTTATAGAAACTTTGAATGTTTTACACTTTTGTTTCCCCGTGTGATTCTATCCGTGTGTTTTCAGTCCATAATTATGCTTCATTTTGAATATTTTTATGTTATAAAAATTCGTGAGTTTTATACTAGGGTTGTAGTAAAAACATCGATAATATTTTACGATGAAGATAAACCTTTTATGCTAAGCGATGAATTTCACTTTGGGGAGTATTGTAATAATTTGATTTTGATCACATATCGTAAACTCGTCAATTTGAGATTGTTATTAATGATACCGGTATTACATACCTACTGCTACGACCTCCCGTTTTTATTCACTGAGCTACCATTGCCCTACCTCTATTATTAAGAGTAGATAATATCATTATAATCTTATCAATAATACCATAATTTTCTTACTTACAGATCTCTTTCTACAAACTGCGACGAACTGAACTCAGGAAGATAATATCACTACAAGCTCTACTACCTACTACCACCATAATTGTAAATTGAATACATATCTGTATACCTAGTTGTAGTGGACGAGGTGAAGGAAAGAAAACTCGGTATTAGAGAGTAAAGAAATACTTATTTAGCGGTCACAGACCAAACTATTAAAATAATTAAAATTACGAGTTAGATGTGCGCGTTAGGTGTTCCTTGTATGCAGTGGCGATCCGGATGTACGTTGAGTCGATTTCCGCGACGTCATCGGCGCCTCCCATTGGTCCGCTTGTGCGATATCACGTTATGAAGCACCAATGAGAGCGGACGCATATCATGCGATAAAATTCGTTGATTGGAATGATTGGTTCTATGATCCTGGTGTTGCCGCTATGATCCTGGTGTTGCCGCAACACTAGTTAAGTTTAATTTTGCAATAAAAAGATCTATATTATCTATTACATATTAAGAGCATAATTATTACTTACTTCAAGAAGACTTGTAAACTTTGTGCAATAAAGAGTACCTATCTATTTATACTTTGATTTTCATTTAACCAGTAACTTAAGCTTCTAATCAATCAATTTTACGAATGTCATTTTAGGCTTTCAAATTAGGATTTGAGACGAGTTCTGTCAAAACAACTTCCAACGGTCTCAAACGAAAGAATGGTCACTTCAAATTACGAAATGACGTTCTCAATCGTTTGGTTGAGTCTCAAAATTACTTCAATACTCAATGCTTTATTTGCGTTTCACTTCAAATTAGACCCCCAGTCAGTATCGACTTGACAAATTATGATATCGATAAAGCATTATCAACAGAGCAGCACTAAAATAGCTGTCAGTCCGCCATTTTATGTTCTAAACCGGCACGTTTTTTTTGTAGGTATTTCTGCTCTATATATATAACTCATTGGTTGTACCAACTTGTATAGAATAAATAAAAACAATACTGACTTACAAAATTTTAAATACCGTGATGATGATTCACACTACATGATGTATAAAAATAAATAACAAATTCTTTATCTCGTGACAGCACAATTAATTTTCAGGGTTATTTTAAAAAACGTATCTTAATTGCCACTGAGTATTAGCAATGGCTCTATCTATTAGTGTGATTTTATTTATCTCATTGGTTAAGAATGAGTGCCAGGTTCGTAGGTTCAAATCTTAGCACTCCCTTCTGGAGTTCAAATTCGTGTGCGTTTTTGTAACCATTATCTCGGTGATTAGGGAAACTGAAATCTGCACATTTTAAATAGATTATCAAACCAGAAATACCCACAAATTATTCAGATAATGACGCTAAACGTGTAACTATGAGTGATCCAATAGGTCTAGTTCCTGTCTAAGGGTTGCAAAGGTCAAACGTCAGTCGCTTTATTGTAATCACCAGACTCCCCACAATCTGGACCATAGTTCAAGCGTACCTAAGGCTCCAAAGCAATGACTTTGGAAGTTTGGACACAACCGAAAATGACTCTAAAAAACTTTCTTAAGGAGAAAAATATCTACTTCTCGTAAATGTCAAATAAAAGTGCTAATCTCGCCTTATTGTGTATCCTATGTAAGATTCAATTAACACAAGGATTTAATAGGTCATTTTATGCAGTGCTTCTTAATTCTTGGAGTAAGTTTTCGACTACACAAATTCATAATATTGTTGAAAGCTTGATACATAAAATGAGTGTTGTGTTGTCCTATCTTCCTAGATCCTTTGCCAAATATTAGGCGCTTGCACCATCCTTCTAGCTGGTGTCGTTGACCAATTTGGCACAATGTCAAACTTTTACTAATCTCTTTATTACTGTCATTGCAATGTGGCACAATATTTTGATGACTAAGTATAACTTTTACTTCCGTCTATCTGTACCCATACCTATACGGTTTCCGTTTGTTCACATCATCTTCTTACTGGGTTCTCCAGAACAGGAATTTACTTTTATTTTACATGTTCTAAGTCTTAATATCATGGCGTATGTTTTCCTTTGATAGTTTTGAGACTTCTCATGTGCTCATTCATTTATGATCGACCATTGAGATATAGGACTAGAGAAGCAAACCGCATCAAGACGCGTCAAAAAACTCGTAGCCACTAATCAAATTTGACGACGGAGCTTTGAAACGATTAAATATTTGAAAGAAAACATATGTAGACATATATCTGCCTCGCTCGCGCATGTCGCAAACACTGACTCTCACTCGGATTAGACAAAGACCGCAATGGTCACGTCATATAAGTGACGTGCAATGAGTGCAAATGGCAATGGTGTTGCTAACTTATGAAATGTTTACCCCAAACTTTGGACATATTATTAATAAATTTTATTTTAAAATATTTCAATGATTTTATTTTTACTGGATTATTATTACAATAGAAGTATGTTCGTCGTTGTACGTTGAGTTTAGTCGTGTTTCAGCTTTGAAGTCTTATGGACCGTAGGGAATAAGCAATGCAATCACATAATTAAGTAATTATTAGGTAGAAGTATCGCTTTTCTTGCTAATATGGATAAAGATATAGATGAAGTAAGATAGATCGTTTTTTATTTACTTAAAGATAGTGACATTTACCTTGGTTGGTTATTAATAACTGACTGAAAATCACTATCTGAAGATCGAATTATGGAAATTGAATGGGTTGGAATGGGCTAATTTCTTCAGGCCTAAGTCTACTAATTACTAGGTAATGAAATAATTTATAAAACATTTTGTTTTATTTTATTTAAAAAATATATAATTAACATTCGCCCACATATTCGCCTTTTGGTTCTAGGTTGTCTTGATCACGGAAGTGCTTCGAACAAATAACGAAATATTCTGATGGACCAACCAGTCCGTCTCCTTTCTTATCAATCGGATATTTGTTATCAATTTATCACAGCGTGCTTCATTTTAAGGCAACCTGGAAAATTTTCACTAATTTAAAATACTTGAAATCACTAAATCCAACTATTAGAATATTCTCCCATTAAATGTGGAAAATCAAAACTCGTTTTTACTTGTAACACTGAACCTTATTTCCAACATTTTAAATTTTTATTACTTTTAACATTAAAATAAACTATAAAACAATAAACTTACTTGTGGAAAATTATTCCGGTGGCTTTATGATGCTTTTCTGATTTTGAAACGCACGTTTTAACCACGCATTTACCCATTTTCTGTATTTTTCTTTTGACACTTGACTCGGCCGTGTCTCACAGAACACTGAATGAACGTCAGCGACGCATAAGCCTGTAGGCTTATGCTATGTGGCTACGCTTTTGCGCGGCGACTGCAGATCTAGTATATAGACATCAATGTGATCGACATACTTATTTTATAGGAATGGTCTTTTGCTTGCTGTGGCAAGATAAGCTAAACTATCATCCCAAAATAATGTAGAAATCATTTGGGGTCGGCGCGCAGAATGTATTTTTTCCATACATCCCTTTTTTCCCTCATCCGTCGTCGAATCATCCACTATCCAACAAGTTACTTGTAGATTAAGTATAGCTATATAGGTAGTCAATTAAACCAAGCCACTTGGATTTCATTAAGATGAAAGTGAACTCAATAATATTTTTGTTGTAGCTTTTTTAATCTGATATGACGCCCACCTACAAAGAGATAATACGAACTATTGCAATCTGTTGGCACTAGGTACACAGTTCAGTATATTTTTTGTAGGCACTTGCATATTTTTTGTGCCCACGCACACGGAAAGTAGCTAAATAATATTGCATTTTGCAATAAATACTCGTAAAACTCTGGATTTAGTATCGGCTAAATTCAAACATGAAAACAAAGGCACCATTGATTGACTGGTCCGATATTCAATGTGAGCCTGCATCACGCTCCGAAGGTTTATGTTAAGATTGCCTCTTTGACTCTTCGTTCTTCCAGAGTCTGGATGTTGTGGTATTATATTTAAGTACCTATTATGTTTGTGGAACCTTCGATGTATCTGAGCTAAATCTTTAAATCCGTACATACGTCAGAGTACGTAGGTAATTGCACTGTGTAGGTGCATATAAAGTACAGGCACTATTCACTAAACACAATCAAATCTATATTTATTTCCTACTTAATTAACCTTCCGTATACGAGGTGGGGTATGACATACCCCAGCGGTAAAAAAATCGTTGCAATTTTTAAACGAAAAAAACGCGTAAGTTGGTTTTCTCAGTAGCTGTAAATGCGACGTTGCCGCTCCGATCCGTGCAAAGCATTCAGTCCGGCGTCTGCCACAAATCGTGTGACACGTACGTAAAGTGCGCTTGGGTATCACACACCCCACCTTGTATAGCGCGTCACCCAAAAGAACCAAAGACTTCCTAGGGAACTGCGCCAAAGAATTGAAAAGTATTTTCAAAAACCCCTTGAAAACTTACAAGAACCGCCGGCAAAAGGTCTAATACAAAACATAAGAAGACTGATTCTAATATTATGTGCCATTTGATTTTAGTCCTCAAGAAAAGGTTTAATAGATTATAGTTAGAAGAAAAAGTTAAGTTTTTGTACTTTTATTAATAAAAGTCTATTGTAATGTAAAAATAACATTTGTTTTACTTAATTCAATTCATTATTAGATATAAAAACATATTTATTATTATTTAACAATCTTAAATATCAATTATGCTAATTTTACTACCTTTCATGTTTGGGGTATATCAAACCCCACCTAGTATAGCATGATGAGATTAGTCACCTCGTATACGGAAGGTTAATATTAGTACTATAATATTATGGAATATTACCTATTTACAACCTTGCAACAAGCACTCTTCTTTGTGCTGTTTTTGTAACATAAAGTCAATATTTTCATAGCCATTAGTCATACACAAAACTAACGATTACATTATCACTCTCTCTCGGGGTGATACCGAGCATGACGTCATGAAAACGTCACACAGCCGTCTGGATCTGGAGTAGACATCAGGCCTGGCAATCATCCAAGATCATTCACTCACCGATTTCTTAAGAAATGGGGACATTTTGAACCTTCCACACGGGATCAGAGTGAATATCAAAATAACTACACAATACAGCTGAGGTCATGGTTTTGATTTATTTCACTTTTGTTTCAGACTGAGAAGATGTGTAATGAAAGACGTCAACGATGAATAATGGTACCAGAAGAGCCTTAACAGGCTCTATACATAAAATCAGAGAATTTGAACTAGAAAAAGTAAGTGATGCTATAAAAATAACATTGTTCAGATTGATACTTACTGTTATCATAAAAAGTTGAGAAAGAATATTTATTTTATCCAAGACTGTTTTTCTCATAAATATTTTTACTTTTTCAGGTCAGCCTTGTTGAAGAGTTTGACATCCTACAGATAGTAGGAGAAGGATGGTTTGGGAAAATTCTATTGGTAGAACACAGAGCATCCGATACCGAGATTGTTCTGAAAGCATTACCAAAGCCTTACGTATCCATTAGAGATTTCTATAGAGAATTCCATTATAGTTTACATTTAAGTGCGCACCGAAACGTTGTCACCACATTCGATGTAGCATTTGAGACTGCTGGCTTTTATGTATTTTGTCAGGAATATGCTCCATTAGGTACCTACTTTCACTTTTTCATATTAATTATAAAGCTAACATTCTTTAAACCGGCTTTATTGCACTGCATCAATGCATTTCAACTGATTCTCAAATTATCTGCCAATGTCTGCGAAATGCTATCTAAACTAGAACAAATTTTCAGTAACCACATTCGCTTCATTTTGGATTCCTGCCAATATTACGTTTTGAATGAATATAATATCTAACACAGATCCATTGCCAGGCCTCATTAGTGCGTTATTTGTATAGGCTAGCAAAGATGATATACAGCTATAAACTATAAATTTTACTTTACAATGCACGCATTTAAAGAAACTTGGACTTACTTACCGGTTTTGCTTTTCAGGTGATTTAACATCGAACATGCTAGATACTGGTATTGGTGAAATTCACACAAAACGAGTAGCCAAGCAATTATCTTCTGCTTTAGAACATTTACATCAGCGGGATTTAGTCCATCGAGACGTTAAACTCGATAACATTCTAATATTCAAGTCAGATTTTTCAAGAATAAAACTTTGTGACTTTGGTGAAACTCGAAAAGTGCAGTCCATGGTTAGAAGAAGAAATGAATGGCTACCATATTCACCACCAGAAGTATTGAAATTATCAATGGATAGTAGTTACAAGTAAGAAAATATTTAACCAGCCTACCTATTCTTTTGAACCTTGGAAAAAGTTATAATAGTTATTGAATCTATTCCAAAGCAAACTATTATTTCATCTTAGCAAAAACAATCTGTCAGAACATGTTCAAACTCCAGCTAAATTTGCAGCGTCGTAATCGTCATAAATACTTAGTAAATGTAAACTCACAAAGCCATTATTCTTAGGCATGTTTATTTCTTTGCTTTCAGATCGCTAATTACACACGATGTTTGGCAATTTGGTATAGTTATTTTCATATGCCTCACCGGGTGTTTGCCTTGGCAGAAAGCCGCTTTTGACGATCCTAGGTATACGAGGTATGTATCAAGATTTAAAAAAATCATAATTAACCGATTTTAAAGGGTTTTTTTTATGTTCTAATTATTTATTATTTATTTTATAGCTATTATAGCTGGTACAACAGCGCCAATCCATTGAAAAGACAACCAAAGTTATGGAAAATGGTTTCTTCAAGAGCACAGAAAATGTTCAAAAAGTTTGTGGAGCCTCGAGAAGATAGACGAGCAACCAACTTTACTGAACTATCCCGTTACTTAGATGACAGATGGATGGCAAAAGGATATACGGATAGAGTTGGTATGTTTTGTTTGAATATTGGAAAAAAAATATGCTAAAAAGTAATCGTTACACTGTTGAAATTTATTGCCGTAATATTTGACCATAACAATTCGTTATGTACCTAATAGAGAAAATGTTTCATTAATTCATAACTATATTTTGAAAATAAACATTACATTATGTATAAATAAAATAATTATTAGGTATTTGCTTTATTTACAGCTGGTGGGGACATTGATGAGCTGTGTCCGTCTATGTATAGTTTTCATAGCGATGTCAATGAAAAAAATATATTGCTCAAACATTTCCGTGATAATGGAATCGAGACAACAGTTGATCGACAGGTGAAAAAGCAAAGAATACGGGATTGGATTCAGAATAGTGTCATAGAAGAAGCTGACGAGGAAGTAAGCTTGCAATCCAACTTAACATTTAAATTATTTACTAAAACAGTTAATTAATATACACGTGTAAGTACACGAGTAAACAAATCTTATTTTTCAATTTCAGGAAGACAATTTTGAACATAGTGCCTACGAGGATAGTGATGTTGAACTAGAAGATAGATCAAGACCTCATCCAATTGACGAAACGCACAGAGTAACGCTTCGTTATGATACTGAAAAACATATCAATCCGAGAACTGGTGAAATAATTGAAGGAGTCAAACCTCAACCGACAGACAAAAACCCACTTTCCTATGATGTACAAAATATTGAACCTGTGGCCCCCGTTAACGTTGTTAGAAGGTATGGAGTAAAAGAGGAAGGTTCCTCTCATAGTTCAACAAAAGACAGTGCATATGGGTCAATGGAAGTAAAGGTAACCTCATCAAAGACATCTTACAAAGCTGATAATAAACTTATTACTTCTTTAGATAACACAGCTCACAGTTCGCCGAGCAGATCTTTGAGTGGATCAATACAACAGAACAGGTCACCTTTAACTACGCACGCACAGAGGATACAAAGAAGCGAAGAAGTTTTTTCCAAAGAGTTAGAGGGTAGGGGAAGTTCATCAACGCTTCATTCATTAGGAAATTCATCGCGATCAAATAGTCTAAATGTCACTCGTAATGGATCATTAGATAGTTCATCGAATTTAAATATTGAAGTACCAGTTCAGGTTGAAAAAACTTCATCAAGGACCAACATTCCTGCCGCAACCCAAAACGGATTTAGTCCTGTTGTGAGACAACCACTAGTGCCAGCACAACCGCAAGCTCATCTGCAGCCTTATCCACAACCTCAGCTGCAGCCTCATCCTCCATCCCAACAGCAACCTCAAACACAACCCCAACTACAGCAACAACCAAAGCCACAAACACAACCCCAACTACAGCCACAGCCAAAGTCACAAACACAAACACAACCCCAACTACAGCCACAACCAAAATCACAGCCAAAGTCACAAACACAACCACAACCATCAACAAATTCATATAGATCTATGAAAAATACTGTATATGACAGAGTTACCCCTCGCAGTGAAACCATAAGCCATGTTGAGAATCAATCAGGAAATCAGTTAGATAGCCCATACACATCCATGATGAATATCGTACAGGGACAAATGAAGATATCACCACATGGAAATGAAACTAATAGAAATATTGTTGATGTGTCGGTAACAACTCACAAGAAAAAAGCGTTGTAACTTAAATAAATTGCTCAAATGTTTGTAAACCCGATAAATAAAATGTATGTCATGATTATAATTAATTTAATTTCTTTTCCGGAATCAAGCAGCTAGGTCAAATAGTTATTTAATAGGTAGGTCAACTTCAGTTACAACGAAAGATAATATTATGAATTAGATAGATAATGAAATTAATGTGATACATGCTAATAAAAGTAAATATGGACCTCTTTACCTACCTACTCTATTTTATCACAAAGCTATTAAAATTGAATTACCTGTGTATTTCTTAGTTTATGAGGTTGTATTTTAAGTAATTTGAAATGAAGAGAATATTTCAATAATATTCCGTTGTGATTACATAGGTAGGTAATATCATAATTTTATATTCAGTATGTAATATGCTTTGTATTTATTTTGTTGTGTAATCATTTAAGGTACTTAGGTATGTATAACTTTTTTACTTGGAGATTATTCTTATGATAGGAAGTCCCTTAATATTGTATGTATACTTAGATAAAGACAATGTATTTAAGCTGTTTCAAATAAAATATTTTTTAATTCTTAAACAGTGTAGTATTTATTCATTTCAAAACCTACTTTATCACCACATCAATAATTTAGGTATCAACAGCCTATCATCATCATAATCAGCCCACGTTCACTCAAGTAAATAGGCCTCTTCTCTATCAGGTTACTCCTTAGGTACAGACTCCTGTCAACCTCATTAATTGCGCCCCTGCTGCCATTACAATACAATATCGTCGGACCAATGTAACGGGCAGGTTAATTGGCATTTAGGTAGGCAGGTAGGAAGCTCGTAATTTTTTGATCGAACTGTCAAAAGCAGGAATAAAAACCTCTGTGATATCCAAACAATAACAAAAAAACTGAATACATAAGTACCTATATAATACCTAAGTGCATGGAAGATTATGAGCATAGAAAACATTTAATTTTATGCGATTGTGGGTTGGATTCCCACCTTGTAGATTTTTTTATGTGCATCATTTTATAAATAATTAAATTGCAAAAAATGTCTACTTAGGTAGGTATTATTTTTTTCACAATATTATTATATTAAAAATAAGATGCTTTTTTTCACGGATGTAAAAGATTTACGCCCGTGCTTCTATACACAGATAACTTTATACTAGGGGACAGATAGGACACTTCGATTTCTGACATCAGTTTACACGGTGCAACGCCAAGCGCTGGCATCGCGGCGTGCGAGCTAGTGAAGTTACTGATTTAGGTATCGATATCGAGATTTAGTGATGTTCGCAGTCGATAAAATAATTATGGTGGGATAGGTGGTGGATGGAGTTCTTTACTTCTTATAATGTGTCAAGAAGGTCATGACTCATGACAATGAATTTTGGAAAATTCATGACTTTCTTGATGTATGATAATATTAGGTGTAAAATAATTCAAGACATTACATACAAAAAATCATTTATTTTTCGATCGTCATCTTAACATTTTCGAATAGATGATGCATTATTTGATCATTAATTTCCACATCGGTTGTTCCGCGATCTTCTGAAAAGTAAGTAAGAAGGACGTAATTAGGATGTTACAAAGTTCACTTTTAACTATGAAGATTCATTTCTAAAATAAATTCAACAATCTAATTTACCAACCTTCAGAGTTACCGGCTGGTATGGACTTATCTGCCATCTGGTGCTAATTCAATGACTTTGTCAGGTGGCAAGGAGTAATTGTGGTCTCTTATGTCATCACCAACTGAAAATACATACCTATAGTTAATTGTAAGAATAAAATAGGAGATGGAATAAATATCCCGTGAGAAGCAGCCTGCATATGGAAAGCTTACATTATAGAATTATATTTACCTACATTGAAAATTAATTAAGCAAGATAAATTTATTATTTCTTTGAAAGTTTATAGTTTGATGTACAGTGGCCAGCACATCAAGTTACTACAATCTGTCAAATTTTCTCAGTTGATATTGAACCAAACACGTTTGACATAAAAGTAAGGTTCGATTGAAGAAATTTGACAGATTGTAGTAACTTGATGTGCAGGCCACCATACCTACTCTTAACCTTTTATTACCTGCATCTATATCTAATGTTTTTATAAAAAAAAAACAACTTTGCAATAAGCACCCAAATTGTAATAAAATTATAATCATAACCTAAAACATGCACCACACTTTTTAATAATTATTATACAGTGGAATCCGTTTATAATGACATGAAAGGGAAATGACAACATTTAGTAGAAAATGCTCATTTTTGACACATTTACTTATGAACTCTTCTTTTCAATAGAGAGATATAAAATATGTAATAAGTATTTTTTCATCCCTCCCAAAACTTGTTGGAGGTGTTACCTTACATTGGTTAAGTTTAATTTTGCAATAAAAATCTATATTATCTATTACATATAAGAGCATAATTATTACCTACTTCAAGAAGACTTGTAAACTTTGTGCAATAAGAGTACCTATCTATTTATACTTTGATTTTCATTTAACCAGTAACTTAAGCTTCTAATCAATCATTTTACGAATGTCATTTTAGGCTTTCAAATTAGGATTTGAGACGAGTTCTGTCAAAACAACTTCCAACGGTCTCAAACGAAAGAATGGTCACTTCAAATTACGAAATGACGTTCTCAATCGTTTGGTTGAGTCTCAAAATTACTTCAATACTCAATGCTTTATTTGCGTTTCACTTCAAATTAGACCCCCAGTCAGTATCGACTTGACAAATTATGATATCGATAAAGCATTATCAACAGAGGCAGCACTAAAATAGCTGTCAGTCCGCCATTTATGTTCTAAACCGGCACGTTTTTTTGTAGGTATTTCTGCTCTATATATATAACTCATTGTTCAACTGGCCTTTTTCTTGGTCTGTGGCCGCGATTCTCTTTGAATGAGAAAAAAAGCGCGGGAACCTTGAAGCGAGTTGGCGGTCATTTCAAGTGCTCCGATCAAAAATTTTGGAAAATAATTTGTAGATATAGTTTTTAGTCATTATTTTTTGTACATTTTATCTTAATTAGTCTTGTGAATAGTATCTTTAGGTAAGTCTTTGTAAATTTTGTTCTGAGAAGATGGCGAAAAAAGCGAAAAAAGGCTCTCACTGATACAGGGCAGGTAACAGTTTTTGAGTCTGAAGGGACCAGTGACTCGGAGTCGGATCGTGGGCTAGAGGAAGAGGAGGATAAGTACTCGCCCTACCGAGTTACCGACTACTGTCGTAGGTACCCGGAGGACAGCGTCGCAGGCCACGAGTTTGTAGTTTTTGTAGAAAGCTGCAATGAAAATTTAATGGGGACAAGGGACATGATGCATCTTAGCAATTGCTTCACTCGATTTGTCAAGGGCATTAAGTATCTAAAAAAAAGTCAACAAATATAAGGTCGGAGTAGTCTTTAACAGCCCTAACTTGGCTAATGCTTTCCTCGACAACAATACTTTCTTGCGTGAGCAAAATATCAAAGCATCCATCCCCGCAGGTACAACAGAATTGACTGGGGTCATCAATGGTGTCCCCACAGACATGTCGAACAAAAAAATTTTCAAGGCTTTGTCTAGCTCCAAAAAAATAATATGTGTTAGACGACTTATGAAGAAGGCTAAAGTCGATGAAAAGTTCCAACTAGTACCCACCCAATCGGTAGCAATAACATTTTCGGCATCAGTGTCTCTCCCGGACTACGTTTACATAAAAATGTGGAGATTACCTGTACTGCCGTATATCCCACCAGTAAAGCAATGCTTTAAATGTCTTCGGTTTGGCCACCTGGCAAAGTTCTGCCACAATTCTCAGAGGTGCTCTATTTGTACAGGTTCTCACAGTTTTAAAGAATGCGAGGTTCCTTCTGAAAGGGCAACATGTGTCCATTGCAAAGGGAATCACTTGTCTGTGTCAGGTCAATGCCCTATCAAAAAAGCAAAAGATATTGGAAAATAAAACAAAATACTCAGACAACTTCTTTCACAGATATAATGAATAACAAAGAAAAAACTTTCCATCCCTTAAAAAACCTGAAAATAGTCAGGAACTAATAAACTTAATACTAAGCAATGAAAAAGCACTTAGTCTAATAACGGAATCCTTAATTAAAGTCTTGACTTTAAACAAAACAAATATACAAGTATAAGTTCACAAATTATTACAGACACCATTAAAGAAACTTTACAGTACAAAAACTGTAAAGCCTCCTCTTCGCGCGTTACTTAAACGTAGCGCAATGGAATGCACAAAGTTTGCTAAGCAATCGTCATGAGCTTCAGAGGTTCCTCTATGATAACGATCGTTGTCGTGGAGGGGCCTCTGGGGCTCATGGCGATTGCAACAATCGTATCATACACATAGCATTAATCAGCGAAACGTGGCTGAAGCCACATATAAAATTTAACATGAGTGGTTACACTGTTGTGAGAAATGACTGTGGTAATGATCACAATGGTGTGGCCATTCTAGTTCATAATAGTTTGAAATTTACTAAAATTAATACATTTTTTGACAATTCTTTGCAAAATATAGCAATTCAGATAGAAATTAACAAAAAATTGCTAACATTAGTCAGTTTTTATGTACCAGGTAATTGTTCTCCCAGGTTTGATAGAAATAAACTAGATCATATAATTCGTAGTCTTCCAAAGCCTTGTATTGTTGCAGGCGACTTTTAATGCTCATCATACTTCTTGGGTTGTACAAATATTGATTCACGTGGTCGTGACATTTTGGATATTATTGATGATAATAATCTTGTTCTCTTGAATGATGGTCAACCTACTACAACGGGTTCACACATTGCAAGACCCAATGGTCTTGATTTAACTTTTGTCTCTGCATCAATTTCTTTGTCATGTGAATGGAAAGTCTGCTCAGATTCTCTTGGTAGTTATCATCTGCCTACCCTTACTTCATACACATTTGGCTCTTCTATGCAATCTCCCTCAGTCTCTGCAAACATCCCTCAGCATGCCAACCTGAAATTAGTAGATTGGAGTGAGTATAAAAAGAAAATAAATGAGATGTTAGTTAGTTTTCCAAGTTGATGATTCAGATTTAGTTTCAAGCTACAACATTTTTTGTAATTTAATTCATACTGCCATAAACGAATCTTTGATTATCAAACCTTCAACCAAACAGGCACAACAAAATAATGATTCTAACCATCATATAAAACAAAAAAGAACTCCATTGGTATGGTGGAATGGCACTTGTGCAAAAGCTGTGGATAGTTGTAAGCAGGCCTTTATTACATTTAAATCTAATCCATCTGAGGAAAATTATATTTTATTTAAACGTGCTCAAGCACTTAAAAAAAGAACTCTAAAACAAGAACAAAGGGAAAGTTGGCAGAAGTTTTGTTCGTCAGTTTGTAGGCTCACACCCATGAATCAAATTTGGTCTAAGATGAAAAAATTCGGCAAAAAGCTCACCACACAAAGTGAGTTTTGTGACTGTGAATGGATAAATACATTCTTAAGTAAATACACTCCAGATACAGTTATAAATAATCCAAACAATAAAACAAGTACAGCCAATTCCTTTTTAGCCAATAACTTTTCAATCACAGAACTAAAGTCAGCTTTACATTCCAGGAAAAATACTGCAACAGGCTTGGATTGGATATCATACAAAATGATAAAATTATTAAACACAGCTAATCTTTCCACATTTTTATATCTGTTAAATTGTCTTTGGTCCAAGAATATTATTCCAGAACAGTGGAAAACTGATTGTTTTATTCCAGTATTGAAACCTCAAAAATCCCCAGATCTTGCTGATTCCTATCGCCCTATCACGTTGAGTTCATGTGTAGGGAAAATATTTGAACAACTTCTAAAACAACGTTTAGAGTACTTCATCGAAAGCAAAAGAATCTTACCAGACAATCAATTTGGTTTTCGACGTGGTCGCTCTGCTAGGGAAAGTTTGAGTCATTTTTCCTTAGACATCAACAATAGTCTTTCTCAAAATGGGTATACAGTAAGTGTTTTCTTTGATGTGGTAGGCGCATTTAATGGCATCAATTTAGATACCCTCTCAAACATCTTAATTGGCTTGCAAGTCCCTGGAAAAATAGTAAATTGGATTTTTAACTTTTTAAGTGAGCGAACAATATTTGTCAAACATGGAAATCAGTTATTTGGCCCAAGATATTCTTATAAAGGTGTATCTCAAGGTGGAATCTTAAGTCCTTTGCTCTTTATTCTCTACATTCATCAGCTAAACAATGTTTTAGGGCCCCAAGTTAGTAATTTACAGTTTGCTGATGATTTGGTTGTATATTGTTCAGGTAGTAATCTTTCGCATATTTTGGAAACAATCAATGCTGCTCTCCAAAGACTAAAAGTCTATTATGAGAGTCTACAATTGGAAATCAGCACTGAAAAAAGTAAAGTAGTTATGTTTTCTAAAAGGCCGTTTAGACATTCAAATATCTCTATTTACTATGGTAGTGAACTTTTGCCTGTGGAGAATGACATTCGATTTCTGGGAGTTGTCTTCCAAAGCAACTTTAAGTTTAATTGCTATGTCGATTGTTTGGCAAACCGTGCTATAAAAGCATGTAACATATTGAAATCTTTAACAGGTACATATTGGGGGGCAGACCCCAAAATTTTATTAATATTATATAAATCTCTGGTAAGGAGTCATTTTGAATATGCCTTCTTTATTTATGCAGGAGTTAAAGCTCTAGTAGATAAACTAGAAAAAATTCAAAACAGATGCTTACGTATCATTCTTGGAGCAATGTGTTCATCACCTATTATTTCAATGCAAGTAGAATGTAATGTTCCACCCCTGATGTTAAGATTTAAATATCTGACATCAAGATTCATTTTGAAACTCTCATCAATAACACAGCACCCACTTCTTGAAAAATTACAGCACCAATCCGAAACAGCCAGTCCTTCGTCGTTGAATTCTATATTCTTGTTCAAACATTTGCCTGAAATATTAAGATTAAGAAATGAACACAATTTATATAATAGTCCTATTTGGCCTTGTTATCAAGACAGCTATGCTCCAAAATTCTTCCGAGTTAATGTTGTCATTGATAGAACTCTTAAACAAAAAACTGATGTTTACTGTCTTTTAAATAAATGGGAAGGATTCCATAAGATCTATACAGATGGAGCAAAGAATTCTAGTAGTGTCTCAACTGCTATTTATGACAGACAAAGTAGAAGAGGGTACGGATATCGGCTTCCAGGTGTCTCTAGTATTTTTACTGCAGAAAGCTTTGGTATTCTTAAAGCTCTTGACTATATTGAATCTCAAGAAAATACTAAGTGGTTGATAGTTTCAGATAGCATGAGTGTTTTACAGGCATTAGAAAACCCAAATTACAGTACCTCAACTAACTACATTATTCACAAGATTCGTTTAAAATATTTTGAATTAGTAGCATCGCATAACAAAGATATTGTTCTAATTTGGACTCCATCTCACATAGGTGTGTTTGGTAATGAGCAGGTCGATTTTCTTGCTAGGACAATCACAAACAGCACTCATAATATTCCTATAGCCAAAATTCAAGTTCCCGGACTCTGATATTTTAGTTATAGTTAAAAAGAAATTGCGTGACGAGTTTCTTGAAATATGGAAACAAGTTACTTTAGAGAAGGGAAAATGGTATTTAGAAATCACCAAAAAAATAACAAAACCATGGTTTACTCAAGGGTCTCATTATACAGAAAGGAAATTCTTTACTATTATCTCTCGACTTAGGCTTGGACATTGCAGATTTAATGCTCACCTCCATAGAATAAATATTATTTCTTCGCCAGCTTGCAATTACTGCAACTCCAATAATCAAACTTTAGATCATCTTTTCTTTGAATGTAGTAATTTTGCTTTGGCTAGGATTCTTCTCATTGACCGCCTCCTGGAGAAGTATCATACGCCTGAAAATATCCCGCGCTCTCTTCAACAAATATTATCTAGTTATGATTGTTTTAAACCCTTATACAACTTCATTGTTTCGACCATCGGAGACATATAAATTTCCCTTAGAATAATATCTGTAACAAGTTATTATTCTAAGAAATTGACATTATTGTTTGTTAGGATATATTCCTTTTTTTTTTTGTTTAGTTTGATAGGTACTGTTGTTTTAAATCCTTATTAAGACTTTATTGTTTCTTTAATTGAAGACATGTAAATTTACCTTAGAATAATAACTGTAATAAGTTATTATTCTGAGAAATTGTTATTGTTTGTTTTATTGTTCGTTAGGTTAGGTATATTCCTTTTCTTTAAGTTTGACAGATAGGTATTATTGAAAAGAATTACAGGATGACGTTTCGTTCCTTGGGTTTTTCTTGTTAAATATAAAATATGTAAATAGTTGGTTATAATATATATAAATGTATGTATATAAAGTTTAGTACTCTATAATATGTTTCTAAATTTTCAGCCAAAATAAATATGAAAAACAAAAACTATAAAAGACTTGGCCTTGGCCTTTTAACAGATTTTTACCGCTTTCAGGATAAGCGACAAAATGATTTGATTCGATTCTATCTTTTCAGCTAAAATAAAGACAAGTTACATCAAAGACATGGCTTCGGCCTATTTAACTTTATTTTCAGCTTATATAAAAATATTACAGACGATGGCTGTATGGGCTCTGTTCCCTTTGCCTTTCCTTAATAGGAAAAATTAAACCAAAAAAAAAAAAGGTCTGTGGCCGCTGTCCCAATCCCAATGACATTCAGTTGTCAAAATTAAAATCTTGTACCGCCGTTCGCGTATAAAATATTTTACAATGGAAATAGACTTAATTCTTCATCTTACTTACATATAAATAACGGTTGTGTTAATTTGTAATATAAACAGTCAGTTTTCGAAGCGCTTATCAGTATAAAATGCGTGTAGTTTAAATTATGATCATTGTTGTATCCTAACCTCGTAAGAATAGTTTTCGGTTATAAGTTGAAAATAAGATAATAAAGCCTATTGCGAAATGCAGAAGTTGCAGGATAGCGTGTTTTCTATTGTTAAAACAACAAATTTGTCGCCTGCTGTGTTTAGTTTTCTGCAACCTACAGAAGACTTAACAGGTATGTACGGCATTGTTTGGTTATGATGAGAACATCATTATCTATCCTAATAATAAATTATGTAGGTGTTCATGCTAATTAAAATAACGGATGTAGTGTTCATTTAGCTTTAATGATTTGAGAATAAAATATTTATTGTTTCCTGGCTTCCAAGAATACCTATTATTCTATTCTGTTTAACTTAGGAGAAAGTAGGACTTAAAGTGACAATTTTTAGATACAATCAAAGACATTTTGATATAATAAATTTTGGTTTAGGCGATTTGTAACCTTGCCCGGTGTATGGAACAATGAATCCAATTTCTGACAACACTACAAATAAATTTCACTTACCAGTTACATGCAATGTAGCCATACTCACAATATTAATTAAATTTGAAATTGAAATTGAATCAATGAATTTCAAACAGTATATAACAACCTGGATAATTGTTGGTAATATACATCTCATTATTTGATACCCTATAAACAAGTTTTATATTTTTCAGATAAAACCCCTCTTGGGGGCATTCTCAATGACACCAAGCATGGTTGGCTGGCCCTTGGCCCCAAGTTCTGTGTGGTTGATCTCAGGACTGGACTTAAAGTCGCTGCTCGGACCTTCGGGCCTCCATATAGGTAAATATGTATAAAATATTATTGTTGAACAAAGATACATAATGTACATAATATTTTATTTATAGTAAACCAACATACCTCTTAATGTAAAGTGGACTCCATTTTCCGCACTTAGACTCTCTTTCGGTCCATTGTATGTGATGGGTCGGCTGGTTACAGAAGCCAGCCCAGCAACATACCTCTTAAGTTTTGAATTACTAAAACAGACACAGCATTTTAGTATTAGTTTTGACTTTTAAACTTGGAACACTGTTATTGCAGCAATTCGCGTACATCAGTCACAAGTGTGGTGGAACTTACCACACCACTTACGGAGAACTCCAAGCAACTCATCATCAGTCTCCAATGTGAAGACATCACAAGTACAATCTGTGTGTTCCACGTAAATGGCTCCCAAATCCTTCGATGTATACAGACAGACTTAGTGGTGTCTGAACTAGCAGTGTGTGATGAGACACCAGATGGTCCGTTTACATGTTTTGATGGAGTCGTTATGGCTGGCACGAGGAGTGGAGAAGTTTTTGCTTTTGATCTCAATAGAGCTGGACTCATACAAGGTATATATTATTTTTCACTCTGTTTTGTGTCCAAACATTAGATTTTCTTTTTTTTTCCATTTTTAATAGTTTTCTGCCTGTCTAAAATACAATAACTGTACAATACAAATCAAACTAAACTGTACAATACAAATCAAACTAAAATATCATTTATGTTCTTGATATTTTCAGCATTAAAAGACATATCTCAAGGCTACGAACACTTGGTCCAAAATGAGAGTAATCCATCAAATTTGTCTTTCCTGCCTCTGGATTTATTGCAACAACTTGATGAGCAAAGAGACCTTGCGCTTGCAAACAATGATCATCTTGCCATACTCTTAAATGAAAACTCCATCATTGATGGGCAGTACATATTCCGAAATCCTGATGGTACAGTTAGAATGAAGGCCAAAAGAGACAATATTAGGGTTACTGTTCTCCAATACATACCCCAACTGGGAAGTTTAGCAGTTGGATTCAATTTTGGAGCATTCCAGCTTTGGAACTTACTGACTTTGGATTTGGAGTTCACTTCTCAAGTCAATATTGAATGCTTGCCAGTTACGCATTTTGGATTTCAGGTATATTAATTAATTAAATTGTATTTCCACACCCATCCACTACATAAACTCACTTATAACTGTAATATTTTACAAAATGTTAACAATTTAATACTGTGTTACAGGAGCCTTGTGATGACCCTCGAGCATTTTGCTACCTCTGGGTCGTATTCTCAGTCCTTGATAGGTTCGAAGAAGAAGTAACTCCTTTGGCTGTGATGTACTCTCTTACCTATCATGGCAAGAGGATGTTGTCAGACACAAAATGTCTGTATCAGGTATGTGTAGTCACATAGTGCGATCCACTAGTCCCTGTGCTATTGACAGTCCACTATAATAGTAATGTGTTATGAACGAAATGTCGCTTGCAGGAATTCTCAATGGCCACAATCAGATTCCAAGCAGACCTAAATGATCTTCGTCTCTTCAGCGATGTCGTTGGCGGCAAGTGTGTCTCCTGTCATACTTACTCGGTTGACTCTACACTGGGGTCTGAAGGAGAAGATAGTAAGTTAAATAAATATTTATAACATACATATGGAAACCTCTTGCACCACTTTTTCGGCAAATAAATGATTTCTGATTTACACTATAAATTCTTTCAATACTTTTAGGGAAAAATAATATTTTTTAAACGTTATATTTTTTCTGTAGGTATGTTGAACATTTGCCAGTTGGTATGGGAGTGCTGGGGTGAGAATGCGAGCTCAGCCTGTCAATATGGAATGCTTCTCTTCGATTTAGACCAGTGGTATAAGGCTCAAATGCCGGGTGAGTAAATTTAATTGAAATATTTGTATTTTTATCTAAAAGTGCGGCAAAATAATTTTGCGCCCCGAGCGGCGAAATAGTCTTCCGCCCCATGCGGCCAAATAGACTTCGGCCCCGGACGGCAAAGTAGTCATTTAGTTAGTCTAGGATAATAATCACGCTACACCACTGAACACAAGTACATTTAAGGTTGTGGGCATGCCCACAGTCCCCACACACGCTCCCCTCCTGATTAGGAGAACTGACTTAGCAAAATTATTATACTGCGTTTATGATTATAAACGCAGTATATTGTTACTAAGTGTAAAAAATCAATCTTATTGCTATGTTTTTAAGGTTGATTTTTTGCAGACGGGATTGCAGAATGGTGGACACGCGACTGTTGGCCTTCACGAGATGATGATTGAATTGTATTATTTGACAGCGACCGACGGAAGGCTGGTGAGCAATGCGTTCATGAGCGTCATGTGGTGCAGTGAGCTAGCTCACGGGTCGAGTTTGACCCTCGACGTGAGGCTGCAGCCGGCCAGCGTCTCGCCGTACTCGCACGCCACGAGACTGGAGGAACACTTCTATCCCAACTCCCTGCAGTACAGTGAGTAGATCAATTTTATCTTCTTTACTAAAGTACTAGTGTCTCGCTCGCACTTCGCTTCGGGGCTGTTATTCCAAAGTGAACCAATAGATGGTTCTGGGCGTCGCTTGCATCGCACTAGTGTTTCGTGTTTTCGACTTAGCTATAAGCCTTGTTGTTGTCTATAGAAGTTATCTCTTTATAAATAGTATAGATATAGAAGATTTATACTAGCATATTGTCGTTTCGGAACCTTTTTTTTTTTTTTTGTTCACGCACAGTGAATGCCGCCTTATGCACACCCGGCCACTGGGAGACGACCAGGTAGTGTGGGGCTCTCCCCTGGATTGGGCCTCTGCTAATCAGAGGCCGTTCAAGGGCATACCCACTAAACACTCTGCGACTTTTCCCGGCAAATCCAGGCTCGGGGTGGGAAAGCGGGAAATAGGACGAACCTCATCACCGCAGACCCACCCATGGACAGCAAGGCACGCCAGTACGGCCTCTTTCCGACTCCCGGGGCTTAAAGCCCCCAGAGCAGCTCCCACTGCCCTCCGACAAAGCCCCAACCGGGCGGCGCCCGCATCGCTGGATTGCGATACGGGCGTCGCGGGCATGGGCTTCTGCAGAACTCTCCACAAACCCACACCCTGCTGGCTGCAGGGCAAGGTGGGGGAGAGTGCCTGCAGGCTTCCAAAAACTGCCCCACCAGACAGCCCCACGGCCGGCTACGCTGGATTGCGCAGTCGGTCGCTGGGCGGAGAGGTGGGGTTAGCCGACCTTTGCCGCATCCCACTGGCTGTGGGACGCAGCGCAGACCAGCAACTAAAGACCCCCACAAAAGATGTGGGGGGTGCCGCCCGAAGGCGCCCCACTCGGTGGGGCCCACGTCAAGGTGCGCCCAAAGTGGAGGAGATCCTCACAGGGCGCCGGACAGGGCCCCGGCCCAGACAGAGCTGGGCCTCAAAGTGCAGCTGTCAGCCGTCGGGTAGCAATATGGCGATAAGCCAATTGCTACCCGTCGTTGCCCAGGGACACCAGGACCCCTCCGGTAGCAGATCCAAACAGAAAGAAAATACTACCGGGGAGGCCACACGAGGAGGTCGCCGCACCGTAGTCCCCGTCGTTTCGGAACCTTACTAGTTCCAATCTGAATCAATAAATGGTGCTGGGTGTCGATTACGAGTATAATGCTTATTTAACGACGAATCATTTTCTCGACCACGACATTTCGTAACTTGTAAAATGCTCTACATTATTAATAGTATAGCGTCGTAAGGCCCAGACAGACGACAATAGAAAATCAATTATTTATGCCAACCAGATAATTGCACCAATCAATGGTCTCAAACCCCTGTACTATGAGTACCAGATGATTATGATTGATTGATTGATGATGATTGATATTATGAGAGAGATATTCCATGTTTTTTTTTTATTTAGATATTTTTCCGTCCAGGTTGCATATGCCTAAACACATCGGAGTCGTGCGTTCTCAGCACGATAGGCATACAGCGTCAGATCATAAGTTCTATGGACGACGTCGGCCCCACGGCGCTGCTGAATCCGCCGCGGCTGTACGACGCGTGTGTGAAGGCCGGCCTCACTCCGCTCTATACACACACGTATAACAGGACTGTCACTCAGGTGAGACAATATTTTTAAACAAAACCCATGAGGCCTTCAGAGGGCCTAATTTGAAGTGGACGTTACGACCGAATCGGAGCTCTCCTCTCTTTCACACGCGCTGTGCGCGCTTTTGTTTGAATGTGACAGGTATATCCTCATTCGTTACGGGACGTCTTCGTTATAAGCCACCAGGGTGAGGATGACAGATTCAGTATACACTTTGTTTGTTCTTTAGTGCCTGTCAATCTCATATTTGGATCTCACGGCCGCTTACCATCAGGCAGAGTGCGGTCATCTTGATTGTCCTAAATATATAAAATATATTTTGAAAAAAAAAACCGACTTCAAGACTACAGCCACAATATATACCATTGAACTATTTTTTTTTTGTTTTTGTTGTTTTTCTCAAAAACCACTAAGTCAATTTTGATAAAATTTATATGGGACCACCTTTGAATGATGGCCTACCAAACAAAAAAATAATCATAAAAATCCATTCATAATTGGCGGAGAAATCGAGTAACATAGAGAGAACCTTCCTCCTTTTTGAAGTCGGTTAAAAAGACATTGTACTTGTATTACAGGAGGAGCAGCGCAGATACCTGTTGTCAGTAGCGCTAGAGGCGCGCCTGTCCCGGTTCCTGAAGCGCTGCGCGCAGGACTGGGCCACGGGGAGCCACGCGGGCGCTGGTTGTACTCTACCCTTCCTGGTATGCACAACTATTATTAAGCGTAAACGTGGGATAGATAATAAATAATAAATAAATTGAGACCACATCACATACATAGTTCTGGTCCCAAACTAAAGTGTTCCCTTGTGCTATGGAAACCAGAAACAACGAAAGAACCACAAACACCCAGACCCAACACAAATATCTGTTTCATCAACAAACATTTGTGTCGGTGCGGAAATCTAACCCGCGAGCCTTACGTCTCAAACGGCGCTTAAACCATTGCGCTAAACGGGTCGACTACGGACGGACATACATGAGGAATGTATACCTAAGTGTTCCGTTTTCGCCCATTTGGCTACCGAACCGTAATAGGGTAAACGTGGGATAGATGCTGTAGGAGGATACATGCCTAAGAAAACACTACACTCATAGTATTTCGTTTAAAAATGTAAGACTATAATTGCAGTGTTTGCACAGGTCGCTGCGTGTTTTCTTAGGCATCTATCCTCCTCCGGCATCTATCCCACGTTTACCCTATAAGAGTTCCGTAGCCAAATGACCGAAAACGGAACCCTTATAGATTCCTCATGTCTGTCCATCCGTATGTCACAGTTATAATATTTATTTCTAAACTGAATATTTTGCCTGAGCGAACCTTTTAAAGTAGAAAAAGGTGTTCCCCCTCTAAAATAATATTTTGTAAAACATTTACTTCTTAATAGGATTATTAAATATTTCCTCATTTCTATTTAGGTGGACTGGTGCTGGCAACGTGCTAAAGAATTAAAAGAGAATGCCAGGGAACTCACAGCGCCATTGTTTTCGTCCTCTGCATTACCAGACAGGTAATAAAATTAGTCCTAGACTGATCGAATGAGAGCTATCGCGTGTAAAAAATCCGCTAGATGGCGTACTGTCAGACTGAGATCCAACTTCAACGTCATTGGTTGTTTAGTGACATCTCACATCAACAATAACCAATAACCGTGTAGACATCCGTTCACACGCGATAGCCTCCATTTCTTTGGTTTTTTTAATCACCGATTGCGTAAGGGAATTGAAGGCCCAATCCGGGGGAAGGTGTGTTAAAAGGTTCACAGCGTACTTGTGAATAAGCGGCGGGAACATACAAAAGGTCGCTTACAAATGAATACCACAATAAAATGTTGAAAAAAATCATAAGACATTTTGAATTATCTGTTTTTTTTTCTGTTTTCTAGAAATGTGGTCCGTTGCTTGGAACACTGTGTGCAGCAATTGACTCAGCTGACCGGTTTGCTGGATGCGGTACTGACAAAATGCTGCAACTTGGTTGTTCCTGATGGTAAGTGATGTCGTTTGGTTTAGAACATTTTCTTTTTCGTTACATTAGTGCGCTTCGCTGTTTTAAAACTTTTACCACACACAAAAATAATAACAATACAAAAAAACACATCTTTACACAAACCAATATTCTTATAAACTATGTACGTACAGCCACACATTAAAGTATGTCAAACTTCTTCAATCGACTCCCACCTAAGGTTCAATATCAATTGAGGAAATGTGATAGATTGTAGCAACCTGATGTCTTGAGCTTTTACCAACATATATAAAAATTCGCCAGATGGCATGCTTGTAGACTGAGATCCAACTTCAACGTCATTGGTCATTTAGTGACACTTTGACATTTCACATCAAAACTAACCAATCACCGTGATTTGGACCTCAGTCTACAAGTACGCCATTTAACGGATTTTTCACATGCGATAGCCTCCAATGACTGACTGGCCGGATGGCTCATTTGGTTAGTAATGACCCTGCGTCAAATGCCAAGTTTTAAGATTGCGAGATTGTATTTTTGAGCGAGAAGCTCAAAGAGAAAATTTGTTTTACCTCATCATCATCATCATCAGCTTGTCTCAGTCCATCGCTGGACATAGGCCTCCCCCAATGTTCGCCATTTCACTCTGTCTTCGGCTAGACACATCCTGAAACACAGGACACAGGACAGTCGTAGTCATACTGCAATTCTTGTCTCATTTAGACACACCGCCAATCCACACATTGCAATCCACTCCAAAAACCAACAGCCTTTCGCAGATCGTCACTCATCTAGCCGGAGGCCGTCCTACGCTTTCCGAGTTTTGTTTGACCTGATCGTTCGTTTTTCCAGCGCTTAGTTCTATGGAGGAGAAGTACAAGGGCATCGGCACGGTGTCGCTGTACTTCCAGGTGGTGGTGTGGTGCCTGCGCGCGGGGCTGCTGCCCGAGCGCGCCCACGCCCGCGCGCCGCTGCCGCACCCCGCCGCCGCGCTCGCCGACACATACACCAAGAGGTACAGCGCAAATGGATAGTCACATCCAAGACTGACAAATAGTTAGGAACAGCCGCAGTAGCCGATAACATCGATACCGCCAAAATAGTCAAATTATTGAAAATGAAATGAAAATGAAAATATCTTTATTCAAGTTAGGTCCATACAGAACACTTATGAATGTCAAAACATAATATAATCTACCACTGGTTCGGAACGTCGATTTCTACTGAGAAGACACCAGCAAGAAACTCAGTAGTTACTCTTTTCAAATAGTAATAAGTTACAGAGTTTCATGCATGCGTTTCAAAAATTGAATACAATATGGACTCCTTCAAACGAAGCGTGAAGAAGCATCTCGCGGGCCAGTATGGCAGTGCCATCGGATGCGATGCCGTGCCATCGCGTCCGTTGTGACTGCAACGTGGGGTCTCCTCTTGCTTATCGTCTGGCTGAGGTGCGCCAAAACACTCAGCCTGATCAATACACCATGCTGTCAAATACATAAATTCACATTATAGTGACATGCAGTCTGTTGTAACGCACGAAATGACAAAAATAGTTATATACATACAAAGTTTTGGAAGAAAGAAAGATATTTCAGATAACTGACATTGTTGTTATTTCCCAACTAGTAATCTATTTTGAACTCTGCCAATTGCAAAAGGTGTAATTTTGCAGTTGTATCGATGTAATTGGGACATGCGTCTTCCGTTACTTTCGGCGAATAAGATATCTCTATCTATATGGGCGTCTCTGGTGTATCGATATTTTTTACCACTTTGGCTGTATCATAATATTTGACGGCCTTGGATGTAGCTATCTATCAACACTACCAAATGTGCCCTCCGGCCAGTCAAAAGGTAAACAGACAAATTACATATTATTTCCTAGTTATTCTTTGACCTGAGTATACTTGTTCCAGACGTATGAAACTCCAGCGATTAGAAGACAACTCGTCTGGCGATGGAAAACCCAACAAATCCTGCTCGCTTCTATACATCGACCAGCTGATTGAAAACGAATTCGGTGGTGAGAGGATATACGAGTAAGTTCTAAGGCTTTTCTGTTGATTTATCTTACAAAATTAAACTGAAGTAGGGGTCCATCAAGGCAGTAAACTGTCTCCTTTACTATTCAATTAACTTATTTTAAGGATGTATTGATAAATTGAAGGCGTAGTTGAAATGGAATTTTCTAAAGTATTTTCATTGATTAAATGTTTTTCCTGATGACGGTTTATAACTCTTAAGTTTTTCTATGATTTGGCAACAGATTTCAATAATTCATTTACGCAGACTATGCACTCGGTCACCTATTTGACACTTTTTCTTTTTAATTTTAACTTCGTATTGTTCTGTTGTATTGCATTCATTATCTGTATGTTATTTCTACTGTTTGTGTGTCAAATAAAGATTCATTCATTCATTCACTCCTTCTATTGTGTACTCCTTTTCCATCAGTGTGACTTGTGCACTTGTGTTTGCATACCTTACTTGTGTTTACCGAACCTAGCTGATCGATGAAACCAGACTCAATAGCCAAATCAGTATGAGGACAGTCCATCTATCTTCTATACTATTTATAAAGAGGTTCATTTCATTTTCCACGCCAGGGCTTATAGATAAACCGTAAACACGAAACGTCCAGCGCAATCTATTGGTAGACAGTGAAACTACTATCCCGAAACGAAGTGAAGCGGACCACCTGTACTAAATATAAATAGGAAATTATATGTGTGTGTCTTTTATTTATTTTGTTTTTGGGGTTTCTTTACTATTTAGGATGTGGAGACAAGCAGGCAGTGAAACCAACGGCCTCTACCCGCCTCCATCGCTATACTCCCTGCTGCGTCTCTACCTGTTGCCAGACATCGCGGAGGAGCACAAGCACTCGCTAGTACTCTACCTGCTGGTGGATTACTCTGTTGTCTATGACGAGGTTCGGTAAGTAACTGTTTTAATACTAAAACCATAGAGTTTTTATTACGTCGGTGGCGTGCAGTTCGCCTGATGATAAGCAACTACCGCAACCTATGGACGCTTGCAACTCCAGAGGACTTGCATACGCGTTGTCGACCTTTAAAGAACCTTAACTCTCCCTTTTTGAAGAACTTCATACTGTAGTCCTTCGGGAAAACTTCTGGAGGACAAAGCTTTAATGAAGGTTTTTGCAAATGAAAAATCCGATATATGTCGTTACGTTGACGTCAGGTTCAACTTTGACGACATTGGTTGTTCATTATTTTTGTTGACTTCATTATTTTGACATGATACGTCGAATGTAACCAATCCACTCGTTGTTGTACCTGAGATCTACGTAACGCCATCTATCCGATTTTTCATTCGCAAACACCCTCATTCAATGGAGATATTTTATTTTACAATCCAGGTATGAGGCAGTGATCAGACGTCTGATGCAGTTTCCAACCATGTTCGGTCTGAGCAACACTGCCATCAAAGCCACTCAAGCATTCTGGCACCTCGACCATAGAGATTTTGATGTAAGATCATTTAATATCTTTCTTCAAGGGCCTACGTTTTATTGTTAGATAAAAGTTAATAGACCCACAGAGTTATTTGGCGAATTAAAGTTGTTTTACATCTTTCCATTATTGTATGACATAAAGTGACACTTATTATTGATCGTAATGTTAGATTTTATCGGTTTGTCAACTGTTATCAGACGATTGAAAAAAGTTTCCTAAGATTTGTGTTAATATTTGTGTAACCTAAAAGTAAAAATAAGCATGTAACTGATAGACTATAATCCCTATACGAAATATAAAATGCTCTTATTAAGTCTTATCAGATTTATAAAAAGCATTGGACTGTATGAACAACAATATGGTCCTCGGTCGGCTCTCTTGAGTTACTAAATCTCTGACATAGTCAAATCTAAATGTAACAATTATGCCAAAGTTAATGTTAATGTAGCCTTAATGGCGACCCTTTACAGAAGGGAGTACCACAGGGGGCAATATTGGGGCCTTTGTTGTTCCTAGTGTTAATATTTTATTCCCTTACTTTGCTAAAGCCTTGTGTGATCTGGTGTTTTTTTGCAAATGACATAATATCCTAATCTTGTAAATTCCATTAATTTATTATGTGTCACATTAGCAATAATTACAACAGTTGTAGTGTAAAATAACAAATACGTTGATAACATTGACGAAATTAATACTGCTGTCACGTTTAACCAGCTTTATAAAATATAACTTTGGAGTATTGTTTGTTCCAATTTGCAATATGAAACCAATATCAATAAATATTCAAACCTTACAGTTCGCCCTAGACCAGCTCCAATGCCTAACCGGCAACACGCTCTCAGAGTGGCAACACCACGTCGTTCTATCCTCACTACTGGCCCAGAAGAAGACACAGGCCGCCCTCCAATACCTCCACGTGAGGAAACCAGCTCCCATACAATGTAGGGAAGCTGATAGCTCTATGAATACGAGTAGGGTTAATGATCATGATAAGTTGGAGGATTGGCAGTCGTCTTGCAACTTGTATTTGGCGAGGGGACTGGTGTTTGAGGCTCTGGATGTGGTGAGGATATGTGTGCAGCACGCGGCTAGTGTGGAGGAGAAAGTTCATGTCTTGAACTTCTTTTTTAAAGGTATGTGGACCTGTTTGTTTGAAAACTTGAGGACAGGACCAAAAAGGTGACATTTACGCATCCGATCATTTTTGTCCCAAAAAAATAAAAAAGTAAATGCGCCTTTAGGCTCCATAGAAGGTTGTAAGACTTGTAAAGAGCTTAAAGATGGATTTACTTTTTTATTTTTTTGGGCAAATCGGATAGTTCTCATGGTTGAATAAAATGCTTGATAAAAAGACAACCATATTAAAAAGGTCATGTTATGTAAAAAGTTTTGCAATAAACCTTTATATTGTTTATTTTAGAAAATCGTAAAGTAGGCACGTTTGTTTGAAAAATACGCTATGACCGTTTAAATGTGCCCCTGAGTGTAATTTTGTTATTCCAGGATGTCGTAACACCGGGCAGTTGTCTAAAATAATGCAAGTGACGCTGCTGCCTTTAGAAGAGGAGGTGTTTATCAAGTATCTGCAGAATTGCAACGAGACACAAACCTCTGACATTCTTGTCATGTACTACTTGCAGCAAGCCAGGTAAATAAATATAGCTTTTTTAACAGGCCATTTCCAGTTGTTTACGAAGCCGTCACTTGAATTGAGTCAATAAATTGGGAGCTATCGCGTGTGA
Organism: Cnaphalocrocis medinalis; assembly: GCA_014851415.1. Taxonomy (NCBI): domain Eukaryota; kingdom Metazoa; phylum Arthropoda; class Insecta; order Lepidoptera; family Crambidae; genus Cnaphalocrocis; species Cnaphalocrocis medinalis. The sequence continues at coordinate 4,493,225 of CM026287.1, read as the reverse complement.
AAAATCCGTAAGATGGCGTAATGTAAAGCTGAGGTTCACGTAATTGGTTATTTCTGATGTAAAGTATATACCGTCCGTATATACCGTAAAGTATACTATATACTGTCCCACTGCCTACAGTGAAAGATGGAGGCTTGAATGGATGGATAAATAAATGCGCAATACAATCACACCAGTCAACATGCCGGGCTAACATGCGCACCACGAGATATATTCTTCGACACTCGTATTGTTTCGGCGCAAGTTGCTACTCGCTCACCTGACTGAGCGATGAGCGGGATAGAAGGATGCGCTCACGCGAACGAGAGTCGACAAAATTTTGTCGCGGTGCGCATGTTAGGCCTACTGGTCTCTAACTAGGGCAACCTCTGTACTATGATTACCAGATGACGATTTAACTGAGGGCGTCAACCCAGAACACCCAAGACAACTTAAAAAATGTAGTTTCCTAAATTGACTTGACCGGGAATCGAACCCGGGACCTTTCGCGCTTCGGGCGAACACCTTAGCCACTGCGCCATCGAGGCCGTCAAATGATGATGATGATGATGTACCGTCTCCCCAGATACCTAGAAGCGGAGCAGTATAACAGCAAACTGAAACGCGCCAAGTCGTCCAGAGCTAAAGACACCACGGGATCCACAGAGTCCTTGCTAGAGTTGGTGGATCGGGAAGGTGCCAGAGACGCCATCGTAGAGGTGGTCTGCGCGTCTCTACCCGCCATCACCAACACTGTTCGAGATGTAGCGCTCTCCCAGAAGGACGTAGAGACTCATGGTAAATAGTTTAAATCTACATTTTAATTTTGACATTTTTCAAATTATTCTTGGTCGCTTTTCGCTTCGCAGATCGTGTATTTTTTTTAACTTATGGCTGATAAAATATTTGTAAATAGTTGTAGTCATTATTAAGCTATTAAATCAATTTTATTTAATAATATTGTGTTTCTTTTTATTGTAGTTTTCGCTGCGAAACCTATGTCAGTATATGTTCAGGCGAGATCACCGAAAAACACATTCACTTACAAATCATCGTTCATTCAGGTAATCATTTTTTTTCCTTTTACAAACGAAGTTTATTTGTTCTCGAAAATTTGTTTTTTCATTTTACAATAATAAAAAAAACGTATACACCGGTTAATTATAGTCGTTTTAATTCCGAAGCCCTCATAATAGGTAACACGAATAAAGCCCCTTACGCACGTTTGATCGTCAAAAGAGCATAATAAAAATCTGCTGTTCCATACATTATCCACTATTGAATAATACGTATATTTTTTGTATGGAACTGCTGATTTTAATTTTGCTTATTTTTATGATCTAACATGCTAAATGGGCTTTATTTCTTTAACCCGTTACAATAGCTTCAGGATTAAAAAGACTAAAATTTAATAGGTATTGTATAAATGTCACTGTGTGTTAAAGCCACTGTGTGTTTTTAGGATACCATAGAGAACGCTAGCGAGACATGGATGAATAGACCAAAGATGCGCAGAGGCATCAAGCGAGTGCTCAATATAGAGGAGACGCCATTCATTTGTACGCCTAAACTGACACGAACAAAAAGGTAATTAATATCAATCTAAATAGATAAAAAAAACTAAAACATTGTACTTAATATAAAAGGCTGCAACACACCAGAAAGCTAAGCACAGACTTTTGAAGGAAATCAGTGAATATGGTGCAGGCGGAACGTATATCCGCCGTATTACATTACGGCTAGCTGTTATCAAAACAGGGCCGTTGTAATGCGACGGATCGACGATTAGCCGCATTATCATTGAGATACGTTCTTCAATAAGGCGAGCTACGTTAGCCGCTTCGTACTACTACTTATTATGACAAGAGTTGCCACAACACAACATTAAACAAAAAAATACCCTAACCTATGAAAGACTTAGTTATTTTTTAAATAAAACAAAGTGGCAAACAAGAGGTATGTTCGAAAAAATCGAAACACTTTTTGCTCGACCCGGGAATCGAACCCAGGACCCCGAAATCACCTTGAAAAAATTGTTATTTGAATACCTTTCAGCATATTTACCGACTTTCCATCCGAGTCAACGCCGCCGAAGCGACCAAAAATGGACTTTAACATGACGCCGAAAACGCCTAAATTCGGTAGCGCCGTCAAACACACCCCGGAGATAAGTCGCGAGATGGCGGCACTGCTGGACATGCCGCTGGTGCAGAGCCCGGATCTGAACTTGTATAATGATAGGACGGGGGCGGAGACGCCGCATAGCATTCTAAAGGTATGTGTCTATTTGTAACAACAGAACAAAAAAAAATCTTCTTTACTATTTATAAAGAGACTTCTTTAGACAACGTCAAAACTTATAGATAAACCGAAAACACGAAATGCTAGCGTGATGTAATCGACGACCAGCGCCATCTATTGGTTTATTTTTGCGAAGCGAAGTGAGAGCGGGCCACTAGTAAATAAATAAATTCAGACAACATCACATACATTGTTTATACATTGTCCTGGTCCCAAACTAAGGTTTTCCCTTTTGTAATAACAAGTCACGTGACCGACTTGTTATTAAAATATGATTTTCTTCTCTGTGTTGTAAATTGGTATTTCAAGATACAAGTATAGTTTATTTTGGATAACCCTGGTTATAAAACATTCATTTACATATTATTAAACTAGCGGCCGCCCGCGACTTCGTACGCGTGGAGTTAATTTTGACACTTACCGTCATATTTTGGACAATCCACACAATATATTGTTATAAATTGTAGCCTATGTGTTATTCTGATGTATAAGCTATATTGTGGTAAAGTTTCATTCAAATCCATTCAGTAGTTTTTACGTGAAAGAGTAACAAACATCCATACATCCATACAAACTTTCGCCTTTATAATAGTAGTAGGATTTTACATACCTACTTTATTTAAAGTTTTTTTTCATTAATTTTTCATTATCATCTCGACATAAATATTCATTTGCAATATAAATGTTTCTGTGTATTGCAAATTTGGAAATGAATACTTTTTCTTTTATCTATAAAGTTGTTATTTTTAACCAGTCTATTGTTTTTTGTACTGTCGTGTTGGTACTTGTCTGTTGTAGGTGTTTCGTCCATTGATAATATTAGAGTATATAATACCTAAAACCACTATTAAGACTTCATTTCTACATAATATCATTTTTTGATTTGGTTCGGATGATCATTTAAAAATGTACCTTATTCCCTTGCAGATAAGGAGGAGTTCTGCGATGGATCGTGAGGCGCCGTCTCCGGTGGATTCGCGTTACCTCTGCGATACTGACGATGAAATGCTGGAGACTGGCAGCAACCATACTCACTACAGCGATTCTACTAACAAGTGAGTGATAGTAGTAGTATTGATGATGATATTAGTAATATAATAGTAGTAAGTAATAGTAGGATTCGTTTATTTAGGGTTTCCCGGCGTCCGGATGAAGCCTGACATAGTCATTTGGTTACGTGTCCGGCCAAATTAGACGTTATCCGGCCTGTCTGAATTTTGTTAGGGTTTTTTGAAGGAGGTCGGGAACAACTAAAGTACTTTTATAATGGGTACATAAAAAAAAACAAAATATGTACACGGATATACAAAAGTCAGAGATACGTTCTCGTACGCGAACCTACAAACTCCTATTTAGAAAGCGCACTTTCTGATTCAAAGATCTTCTATTTGTTTGACACAAAATGTAGGGGGAACCAATATATCAACTTGTCCCTCACATGTTACAAGGTGATTGACCTTGTCACATGTGAGGGACAAGTTGATGTTACGGTTATGGCCATAACCAAAACATAGGCTAGTTGAAACATCATAATGCTATATGTTGGACGGAAACCCGATAGCCGGATCTCGTATGCATTCACCGTTCATAATAAACTAACTCCTATTTCCAGGCTCCTAAGGTTCACAATCCCGACGGCCTCAGAATCTGGTTCCACGCCTTCCCCGCCCGCTGCATCCGCCGCGCCTACCTACATACACAGGGACGTCGTGAAAGAAAGAGAGGCCTCTATACCCCTCATTGTTGAGATGGAGCAGGACGAAAACAGTCATGCAACTACGAGTTCGCATGCTATGGTGAGATACCAAGCATTAATGAGATAGATAGATAGATATTCTTTATTGCACAACACATTACAGAACTGAATGCTAATATTAATTTCCAAATACAATATCGGCGGCCTTATCGCTAATAGCGATCTCTTTCAGACAACCTTTGGGTAGAATGAGATTTAAGAATTAAAAAAAAATCTATAAATGGCGTTACCTATGTGGATGGATACGAAAAAAAATTGTTTTTAGATTAAATTCAAAATGATATTGTTTTCAGGATGAGACTAACCCACTGGAGTCGCCACCAAAGAAATTTGCGTCAGAGGAGAAAGTTAAATCTAGGAAATCGTATAAGGATACAGTCCGAGCTAGGTAAGCATGAACAAAATGTATGTAAAATGTAACATAAATGTATAAAACGATAAAAGGTTATTTGGCACCAAATACATTCAAACTGGTTTTACACCGCCTGATTTCCAAATGTAATGGCTGGCGTAAGAAAGGTCTATTCGGTATATACCAGATGATTGATTAGTTTTTAACAAGATATGTCAAAATGAAAATTTGGCGCTCAGTACTTCTAGGTATATTAGTTCCAAGATGCATCGATAGATGGCGCTGAGTGTCGATTGCATTGCGCAAGTTTGCCTTTACTGTTCGTCAAGACTTACCCTTGTCTAATGAATTATTATCTTTATCAATTAGTTTAGATTTACAAAATATTTATATTGACAACCCCTTTGATTCAGTGGTAGTGAATGCTGCGTCTGGGCCAAGGGTTGCGGGTTCGATCCCTGCACAGTACAAACATTTGTGTGCATGAACATGTTTGTTTGTATTGGTCTGGGTGTTTTCTATGTATTATAAGTATGTATTTACAAAAGAAAAGTATTATACGTATATATTTGTAATTCCACTCTTGAGCTACCTATCTCAGAGTCAGACCAATGTATGTGATGTAGTGAAATATAATATAATATTTATATATTTCTACCCCAGACGATCCCTCTCAATATCAGCAAACAGTAGTCTCTCCGAGGACCCGAACACGTCGATCGAAAGCATCGCAGACATTCCCATCACGCTCATCAACCCTCGCTACTCCGGGGAACGCCGCCGCGCCGTACCGGAGCCCGAGACGCGTGGGGCGGAGCCCGAGGGGGCGGATGTTGGAATGCCCTCGGGGGCGGAGGCGCCACTCAGAGATGTGATGCCAAAGACTCCTACAAGCAGGAGGGGGATTAGGTCACTTGGTGGGGAGAGCACGCCTTTGGTTAATAGGTACGTAATGTTAATGTTATACTCTGATTCATAATCATGTAAAGTAAACTGACAGATGTCAATGTGTCATCCCCATACATTATCACTCAATTTGACAGATGTAAAATGTCAAAATGCATAGAAACTTGTCATTGACATCTGTCAGTTTACTTTACATGATTATGAATCAGAGTATAGCTAATAGATTTTTTTTGCAATTTATTTATTAGTGATCACGGTACTTATAAAAACTTGTTAACTTAGGTAACGAATTTTTATAAGTGTAGTTAACACTATTTATGAAGGTCACAGTGTTGTAAATCTTTTCAAAAGGAATAAATGTTCTTTTAATTTATTCTAGGAGTCGTTCAGGAACCCCAGAGCGATTGGATTCGCCTATAACACCATTGCACACGGGGAGAATGACAAGGTAAACAAATTATTAATCACAAAAGTCAAAAAATCATCAAAGTCGAAATATCACAAAAAATGTGTAAGGTAATTTTCGGATGTCTGTTCTCCTCGCTCCCTGCTTATTGCCACTTGAGCCACGCAATGAAGGTTTTTGCAAATACAAAATCCGATAGATGGCGTTACGTTGACGTCAGGTCCAACAACGAAAAATGTAACCAATCCACTGGTTACATTTTGACGTATCATGTCAAAGATGTTGTTATGAAACAACCAATGTCGTCAAAGTTGGACCTGTAGCGCTACCATGTGTTTGACATCGAAGTGACATAACGTAAACTATTGCTTTGTCTCTTTTTAATGCATCACGATGAAAGAGATAAAGCGATAGTTTTCGATAGCGAGGATAGTATTTCAAACTCATGGTAGTGCTTCTGATGACAATGTAACGCCATCTATCGGATTTTGCATTTGCAAAAACCTTCATTATCGTCATCTGGTACTCCTAGTACAGCGGTTGTCCTAGTTTGAAACCGGGTTGATTGTAGTGATTGTCTGGCGCATTTAGATATTTAAACTGTTACGTACAGGAGCAGGTCCCGCACTCCGGATATCAGCCCGCGCTCGTCACCCCTGCAGCCCATCCCCGAGCTGCCGCGTCAAGAGCGCGTTAGCGAGCCGCACGCCGTGCGCTCCACGCTCAGCGTGCCTAGGCCGAGGTATGTATACAGGGTATATGACTGTGAACTGTATCCCCGTAAAATATTACGTATGGTTCGTTCATTAACATCCGGAAAAAGGTTAGGTTAGAACTGGGGTACCACAGCGCGCCAGCTGGTGTGGGGTCAATGAAAAATGGGAATGGGAAAATGGGAAAACTGTGGGAGAGCCATGCTTCGGCATGAATGGGCCGGCTCGACCGGAGTGATACCACTGCCTCACAGACGTGAAGCAGCCCCTGTGCTGTGTTTCGCCGAGTGAGTGAGGGTACCGGAGGCCCACCCGGGGGGGAAGGGGATAAAAGGTTGGCAACGCACTTGTGACTCCACTGGTGTTGCAAGTGTCCATGAGCGGCGGCAATTGCTTATCACCAGGTGATCCGCCTGCTCGTCTGCTACCTATCACATAAAAAAAAACCCCGTAAAATATTACGTATGGTTCGTTCATAAACTTCCGGAAAGTAACAAATGGTTCTAAATTTTATTTTCGAAAAAGGTTAGGTTAGAACTGGTGGCACCACAGCGCGCCAGCTGGTGTGCGGTCACCAATAACACAAAAATATTTTACCAAATACCTGTTTTTGAAAAATAAACCTAATATCGTTTATAAAATTCGTTTTCCTACAGTAATTTTTTGATAGTAATAACTAATATATATTTAAGGCGCAGGGTATGATGGGATGATGAGAGAAACTATAAAGTATAAGTAGCACTTTTAGTAGTTTCTCTACAACTAAAAAAAAGAATGAATAGTCAAAATCAAATTATTTATTGCACTCATGTTGTGATTAGGTGTTGAATTCGATGACAGTTCAACATGAACCCTAGTCTCGCTCGGCATTTAAGATAACAGTCCAATGATATGTTCTGAAATTCAAAGTAAAATATTATATCACAGAAGCAGATCGCGTACTCCGGAGCGCTGTAGACAAAGGCGTCGTAGAATCGCCCAGGCTCGAGGCGATCACAGAGTCGCCCACCAAGCCGATCGTCGAGCCGCCCGCTTCTCCCAGGCGCAGTCTCAGGTAAAAAAAATGTATTTATTTATACAATTTATAAAGAGACAGCTGCTATGGACAACCTCAGGGCTTCTAAGTAACCCGAAAAGACAAAACAATTGTCGATTTAATCGACACCCAGCGCCATCTATTGGCTAACGGCATAACTATTATACGAAACGAAGTGAGGGCGGGCCACTAGTTAATAATATTTAGGTATAGATGTAGAGTCTTCAAATAGAGTCCATTGGAGACTTAGGGAGCAGCACAGCAGTGGGACAATGTAGGCTGAAATAAAAAATATAAGATAAGTTTAGAGCCTGCGCTGTCTTTCGACGAGTGAGTGAGAGTGTTATTAGATTTTTAGTACCTATCTACTACTATCATCGTCATCAACAGCAGCCTGGAGTAATATAGTTGCTAGAAAAGGGACTTTGAAAATGCTCGCCACTCTTCATCTATCATGGGGTCGCCGATACGAGTGTTGACAAAATTATCTCGCGGCGCGCATGTTTGCCCGGCTGGGCTACTCTTGTACTAAGCCTACATCAAAATTTGCTAATGTCAAATCTTGTTTATTTTAGAAGCCGCTCCCGCACTCCTGAAGTAGAAGTAACTCCGGAACCAACCATGCCAGCCAGCCCTCGCAGCTTGAGGTAAAGTTAAACGATTATGAGAGAAAATGTACGAAAAATAAGCCTGTAAAAGGATACTTTTAAACCATGGCAAATGGCTAATACCAATAGCTGATATCATGCGAAATACGGGGATAAAGGGTGTTGGGAATAGCAAGAAAACGTAGCCCGGGCTTCCGATGCGACAGGTCTAGATGGAGCCGGGAATCCAATGCTAAGGTAATGATGATGATGACTGTATATCTAATATAAAATTACTTATCGTTACAGAAGCCGCACGAAAACGCCAGAAAAAATCATGTCACCCAAGAAAGAGCATTCGGCGAGAGGCAAAAAACCGCTCTCCAGGCTGGTCCTAGAGAACAACACATTCGCCAAACTGAAGAGCGAAGCGGAGCAAGTCCAGGAAGAAGTCGAAAACGCCATCGAATGCACGCCCATGAAGGCCATCAAACAAGTACCAAGTCTCATGGACGTAACCCTATCGCCTATAGTCAACAAGTCTGTCCTCCAAAGCTCAACAGACAGCGCTTTATCTGAAACTGTCGATAAAGACACAACTAAACCAGCAGACAAGAGCGTCACAGATCTAGGCCTCAAACCCCTACCAGCATTCACTACTATACACGAAACATATTTCGAAAAATCAGTCCTACATAGCTACCAAAGCAGCATAGGTGACATCTCCCAAAGCATCGTTGAAGATAAAGAACCAAAAACAGATGAAAGTACAACAAATGTCCATTTGAAGTCATTACCAGCTTTCACTACTATAAACGACACGGATATCAATAGATCCGTTCTACACAGCTATCAGAGTAGTGTGGCAGAATCCTCGCAAAGTATACAAGAGGAGACAAAAGAAACTAAGGTGACTGAAGTGAGCGTGTCAAAGCCGTACACAGAGTTTACTGAAATCATTGAAACAAATTTCGAAAAGTCTGTTCTTAGAAGTTACCAAAGCAGTATGGCGGAAACATCGCAGGAAATCTCTAAGGAAGAATCTAAGTCAGCGCTTAAAGACGCAAGTTTGATTACCAATGATAGCGATGTAGATATGAAAGAAAATAACCAATGGAAACCCAAGATTGATAGTCAGGATACAGCGTCTGTCATACAGAAGGAGAAAGAGAAGATTGTTGATATTGAAAGGGAGATCAATGAGATTGAAGGTGATATGACGGATGATGATACTGGCGATGAAGATGGTGAGGAGGGTGAAGATGCGGACAGCTCGGGTGATGAAGAAATAGTGGAGCCGGCTGATAGTGATGAATCTGATGAAGAAGATGAAAGTACAGATGAGGTAAGTAACACAACAATTTAAAATCAGCACAACACTAATAGTAATATAAAAAAATATATTTTGATAGGCATATAATCGTGTAGTGACACGAATACTTAATTTAAAACTTGTGTATTCCAGACTTCCAGTTCAGGAAGCGACGAAGAAATAATATCCATCAAAGATACAGAATCAGACGAGTCTTCTAGTAGCAACAAGCTTCAAATAGACGAAGGGACATCCACAGACGCCGACGAACATGATACTGAGAAGCTTCTACAAGTCATTGCTGAGGTTGATGTAGAAAATGCTAATAGCAAAGAAGATAAAACTGGAAAAGAAGTTAAAGATGTCGCTGATCCGTTAAATCAAGGCCAGATGTCGATGCTTACTGACGATAATTCAATTATCCAGTCGGATCAATCGAGCATGGAATTAAATTATTCTAGTGAAACGAAAGCTAGTGAAGAAAATAAACCTACAGATGATGTTCCTATGGATACAGGTACGTTCAAATTTTATTTTCATTGTCAGCAAATTTAATCTAAATGACCTTTAAAAGATTTTATCTTTGAACTTTTATATACTTTTTATTTTATGTGAAAGGGAGGCAAACGAGCAAGCAAGTTTCCTTATGGAATGCAAATACCGCTCATCGAAATCGACTGCATAACGTTTAACTAATCTAAAAATAATGTAGTCATATAGTTTAGTTTAAGTGTTAACATTTTTAATGATATTTATTTATTTTACCTTTATAGTAGAGCCGGCAGTTGAAATACTCATAACAGTTGAAAAAGTCACGCCACTAGTTACTGAAAATGTAAAGGAGTCTACCGTTACTAAAGAAGTTGATGTGGTGGATGCCGTAGCGCCTGCTGAAAAGGCTCCCGTAGCTGAAGCTACTCCAGAAAACATCGTTACTGATACTGAATCAGCTCCTGAATTAGGAGCAAAAAGTTCCACTAGTACTACTGAAACTAAAATTGAAGAAATTAAATCTGAATCTCGAACAACCGAAGCTCCTAAAGAAGTTCAAGAGAAAATGGAAGTCACAAGCCAAACTGAAACTGATACCGTAAAGGAGACAAATAAACCTGCCCCAAAAACAAGGAAACGTGCCAAATCTACATCATCCAACAAATCTGTAACTGATTTGAAAACCAGATGTCGCTGATGAGCCGAAAACGCCTGTTACAAGAAAGCGGACACAGTCTAACGCTTCTAATAAATCTACTGCAGAAGAGCAAAAGACTCCAGAAAATGCTGCAGTTGAAGAGAGTACAACAACTCCTTCTAGGAGGCGAGTTAAGACTCCCTCGAGCACAGAAGTTAGAAAAATTATTACTAGAAGAGCGTCGAAAGAAATGTCTGAAAAATTAGATGAATCTAAAGAGATTCTAGATGATTCAGTAACAGCTACTCCTAGAAGGCGATCGACGCGTTCGCGAGCTAAAAATATTGATGATAATGAGAGCGTAGCTTCTGAGGGCTCAGTGAGATCTGTGAGGAGTAAAGCGAGCGAGGACGCGGGAGATGTGAAGGCGGGTCCTGTGAGGAAGGGAAGGAAGTCCGTTTTGAGCACGAAGCCGGATTTGTCTGTGATACCGGAGAATATTGTGGAAGAGGAGTCTAAGGGTAGTGAAGAGATTATTAGCGATTATTCCAGCTCTAGACGGTAAGTTTTCAATTTTACGTGTGTTAACGTTTTTCTGAGCGAAATTTTCAAGTATTATTAAAGGGTAGTATAATTTGTCCTGCCAGTCTGGTGACGCAGGACTGACATAGGTGGGGGCTCTTATTAACATTGACCAAGGATCACTTTGGTTCGCTGCGCCAGCCTAGTTAGTTAAGTAGTATCTTTCGAATCTTTAAAAATGCTTTCACTAGTTGGAAGCTATATTTCTCCTAATCAACATAACATGGTACATTTTGCTACGAGAAAACTTCTCGGAAAAAAGTCGTTCAGCGGAAACCAATGCAAGATAAAGTATGTGTAATCAGAAATGAAGTTTGATTTGCCAATCGGCACATTATTATTTCATAATAGCAGATTTTACAAAGAACTTCTTAAACTCTATAATATTTAAAAGTAATCTCACAACTAAGAAATGGAATGTAAAAGTGCCTTATTTTTCACGCTAGTCGACAAGATGTCATAAAGAGGCCAACCAGGTACAAAAACTTAATGTACACAGCATGTGCTTGTTCTTGAATGGCTAGTTAAAAAAATATCTTCTGTATAAAAAGTACTGTCCATCAAGAAGTATGCTTCCAACTTTCCTAATTGTTGCGAATGTTGGACATGACATGCTTAAAAATATGTTGTCTATCTACTTTTGTGTATTGGTACATACTACATATATATTTTAACAAAAAATTTACTGCATCTTTATCTCTGTGCTCCATTGTGTGACTTAATGTTAAAAAATGCCTACCTATATTATACTAAGCAATGCGAATGATTTTTGTTTACTTTTTGTGTGTGTATTATTGTTCAATGTTTACTGTATTGATTTCTAAAAGAATTGGTGTTTTGGCCGATAGATGGGGCTATTTACAATAAATGATCTGTGGAGGAATGTCAATAACAGTGTCACTATTACCAACATTTTCTAAAAATACATGATTAGTCCAAGATTTTGCTATCGGCTAAAACAGTGTATTTTGTAGTTAACGTGTAGAGTCCCATTGCTGAAAAAAACGGTCTCCTTCAAAAGTTCCTCCATTGTTCCCTATCCAACGCTCTTGCCAATCTTGCCAAACATAATTATAGAAATTGTGACACCATGTTTTTAGACGGCGCCCATCGTACTACTCCCTGCCAGCGTAAAAGTATATTTTTAAAATGACATTATTTTTAATTTGTAACAATTTTAGGCTAACCAGACACCAAAAGGCCGTTCTCGAGTCTTGGCTAGAGCCAGCCTCGTCTCCTTCTACGAAAGTGCGCGGGCGCCGCCAGAGCGCCACCGTCGCGAGCTAGCGGCCTCTCGGAGGATGCCTCCCGAGACGAGGACGATGCCTCCTCCACGGCCTCCTTCGACGTGCCTCATATGGACAGGATCGCTTTGCTGGCTACACAGGAATTTGAGGGTTAGTATATCCAGATGGCCTAGATAGAAACGAGCGTTACGACCGAATCGGCTTCCTATCCCTTTCACACATGCAATGAGCGTGTTCGTTTGAATGCGACAGGTATGTTTCATTCGTTACAGGATGGCTTCATTATAAGTCACCTGTGGTATAGTCCTGCGGCATCTAACAATAGCGATAACCGTTAGTTTGCGCACTTGTAAAAAAGAAGACTTTCTACTAAAATTGGTTTCTGTGCACTCAATGTCATCGCTATTGTTTCATGCCGCAGACAGAAAAATCACCCCGCGGGCTCAATATTATTAACTCTTTCGTTTTTTTTTCGGGTGATACAAGCTAACTCAGCCCGCAGTATCATGCATATTTTTTATTAACATTGAAGAGAGATGCAATTATTTTGGTTGATACTAAAATAATATTAATGCTGGATTTTTTTTCTAAACAATACCTATTTAATATTTATATAGTTGCGAATTATATTTACATCCATCTTACAGAGTTTATTATATTTAAAAAATATTACTAAAATCAGTGGATATTAAATTACAGTTCGCAATTGTATAATAATAACTCATACGTTAAATCAATATAATTATTTAACTTCTAGCATTTTGTTTAATACGTATAGTTTGCAATAGGCTAATATTTCTAATGTCTATATACCTAATAAAAAAGCTGTGCATACGCATGTATTTAGTTTGATTTTAAACTAGTTATGTGCACTTGCTTTCTCCATCTGTAATATAGGATTTTACGGTCGGTTGCAATGTAAAGCACACTCTTGAGTACCTTGTCACAATAGCTAAAAATCTGACGTCTATAATAATATCCTCGGCTACAGCGGCCGTTCTTAACGATTTGCCACGTACACATTATAGTGTTTAAGTGTTTTCCAAACGCTAGAGCACTCTTTATTCCCTTACGCTCATATTTCGATGGGAAACAATTGTGACACAACCGCAGATACATCGGGCATAGGACCAAATGAGCGTTCCGAGGCACAGTATACAAGACCGCTACCTTTCAGACTTCCGATTGACCACACTAAGAATTCCTTCCGTTTTTTTTCCGGTTTGGTCCGTTCTGGTTTTGTTTTTATTTTTTTATTCGAGTACTTTACAGTCCACAGACTCAAGGTCCATGCCTTTTTTTGCTACAATTTTTATCCGTTCCGGGGTTCGAACTCAAGACCCTAAACGCAGCCGTCGCTACAAAGTGCGACCCACTACCATCTGACATGGTACTTCCATACGAAAGTAAACTATTGTGACAAGGTACCAAAGTGTACACATCCATTTGCAGCCGTCTGTGCACATTTGCAACCTAACGCAATGTTGTTTCTTTATGCTTGTTTCTTACTTTGCACTATTATCCCACTAATATCGCATAGGTTCCCCCGACGCGGATGAGTACCCCCTCGCCGGTTCGCCTGAGTCCATGGCGTCAGACGCGAGTAAACAGAGAAGAGGTCAGTACTAAGCATGGTTAATTTTGCAACTTTAAACTTATTTTCACTGCTTGCTTCCCTGATTTGAAATATACAGTGTGTTTGGTCTCCAGCCGGGCTAACATACCTACGCGCCACGAAATAATATGTCGACCTCGTATTGTGTCGGCGCAAGATGCTTCTCGCTCACCTGACTGAGCGATGAGCGGGATAGATGTTTTTTTTCATATTGACCAAAAACACTGTATATTGAATGATGCCTCAAGATACTTGTAACAACGTATGTTTGATGGACTAACGGGGTTGACATGCCATGTAATTGGGTCACCATACCATCATGACGTAAGCAACAGTGGCAACATAAATTTTCAAGACATTATTGACTGTATTTACAAAAAGTAGATCCTGTAAAGAACCCAGTTAACCTGGGAATAGGGCAAAAAGATAATAATGAGATTCTGTTAAGAAATAAATGCCCTCACTTTATTTGGCTTTTTAATGAAAAATTACAGCAAAATATTTACAAAATCTAGATTTTTGACACACATAATTGAATTTATTTAAATAAAAAACTAGAATATCTTTCACATACAAGAAAAACTGCTGCTGTGTTTCTTCCTGATATCTTTTCGGTAGAAAACAATGAAAACTACTAAACATTTCGACATTATTAAGTAATCTCTATGACCTAAATTGAATAAATTATTTTATTTCATCTTAAAAAGAAGCAGCACGGCATGCAGCCAGAGGTAGCTCAGAATCCAGGGTTGTTCGAGCGGCGAAAATTGGGAGGCGCACCTCAGTCGACATTGGTAAGTTTTTGTTACTTTAATGGTAGTAAACGTATATCCATTCACGCATGTTTGAGTGTTCAATATTTATCAACTATATTTAGGCACTATAATACTATTAGAACTCGGTATTAGTAATAAAAAAAAACAGTTTTAGCTATTAATCAGGACAAGACCCGTTCTTCATAAGTTCCTTCTGATACCTTTGTAGTTATGTCGCAGGCATATTGAAGAAATCCGCCGTATACATACAGCGTTGTTATGCATATCAATTTGGAACAAACGATAAATGATATTGAGAGTGATTGATATAAATTTTGCCTTCGGTATTGTTTTAAAATTTGTCTTTAGCATTATACATAATTCCAAGCGTTTCTAAGCTGATGACGTTGAATGCAAACGATTCCTTCAAAATTCCTGCGACATCATAAAAACGTCATTTAATTATTCCTCCATTACAAGGATACATTGATGATGCCTTGTAATTTATAAATAGAACAGAGAAGGACAACACAATACTTAATGAAAAAAATAACTTTAATTACGATTTAATAAGTTTGTGTTTGTAATCGAGGCATTTTTTATTTCCAGTCGAGTCAGAAGTAGGGTCCCCGGCCGGGAGCCCCGCGCGCGGGCGACGCGCCTCCTTCAACAAGGCCTGCGAGGCGCTCAACACGCCGAAGGGCAAACGGACTTCAACGGATACGAGGGTATGTTCAAAATGAAGTTATTTTTATATATTTCATTTAAATCCGTTGAGTAGTTTTGGCGGTGAAAGAGTAGCAGACAGACAGACAGAGTTACTTTCCGCATTTATAATATTAGTATGGATAGGTAGCAGACGAGCCGACAGTTCACCTGATGATAAGCGAATACCGCCGCCCATGGACACCTGCACCTGTAACACTAGTGATGTATCAAGTGCGCTGCTTGCCTGTTACCCCTCTTTCCTGGATTGGGCCTCCGGTACCCTGACTCACGCAGCGAAGCACATCGAATGTGCTTCGTGCTGAGTACTGGCATGATCCTAGTGTGGGCACAATACGTTATGGTTTCTTGAAAAGTGTTTTGCCTACAGTTCTGGAACTTGGCCATAAACTTCCCGAAATCCTGCCTCTCTCTCTAATCATCGCGAGACGAAACAACCGCTCCACAGATGCGATGCCATCCCACTATATTACGAAGCCAGGTCTTGTATCATGATTATGTACTTTTATTTCCAGAAGGAAACAGAAAGCCCGGTGGAGTCTGTACCGTCGCCGGCCGAGGCGGAGGCCACGCCCTCCCGGCGCACGCGCCGCGCCGCCTCCTCCGCCTCCAACACCAGCCAGACTAAGTCCGACGCCGGGAAGAGGTAAATATCGTAACCGTATAGTTATTAGCTTATTAACTCATGGGAAAATCAGTCTCTATAACTGAGAGTTGTATGCTCTATAAAATATCTACCTTCTCATTCAAATAAAAGCCACAGTGCGTGTGCAATGGACGGGGGCAAGTTGTAGACCTTCTGGTGCCTGAGTAGGGTTCAAAATCACATAATAGAACTAGGCACGAGTATTTTACTCCTCTGGAAAAAATCGCTACTAACGATATTATAAAATGTCAAATATCTCACAGATTAGGTTACTCTGTCAAATCAGTTGAGAGTTAGTTACAAAGTTTTCACAGACTTGAATAAATTTAGCGTGTGGCTGAGCGTACCGAAATCTGCTATACATATTTTATTTTTTAATAAAGGATAATGTGTAAAAATTGTTTCAGGTCAAAGAAAACCTCTGCACTAGATGAAAGTAAGGATAAGAAGAAGTAAACTTGTTTAAATTATTTCTTTTAACGTTAAAGGTGTTTTTTTTGCATTTATATTGAAATAAAATGTGTTATATCATTACAGCCTTTTATTAAAGTATAAATAAGTAGTTACATAAATATAATTTATTACATAATCAGTCAATGCGTTAATCACATGTTAATTTATTTAATGTTTATGCGCGTTTTACGTTTAACATTAGGATCAATTATTTAAACAGTGGTATAAGGCATTGCGTTGTTTTTAAAACATAGTTAACAATATTTTGAGATCACACATACATACAATAGCTAGGTTTACTCACGTTGCATCACGAGAAAAAACTCCAAAATTCAGTGACCCCTATATGAATGAAATTTTTAAAAGGTCATTTGAGAGGTTACCGAATTTCGACATAATAGTTCTTATGGTCAAATATGCAACACCCTAGATAGACCTTATTTTAAAAGCTCGAAGACCGATCTAGCGTCAATTACTGAACATTTCTTAATATTTATTCTTAATAATTGTGTAAAGTTACTTAATATTATTTGTATCACTGAAATGCACTTTTAAATAGTAACTCAACAAAGAATCAATTTAGAAACTTAGATTGTGATGAGTTTTTATAAAGCTCAAATTTCAAAAAATTTCGCACGATTTTTTGCATACAAGTAAACTTTCTTAGAAAGAATGCAAAACGTGATTTTCAATTATAGAAATGACTATTTATATCGAATTAGTCAAAATAAAATCATTTGTGATGATGCTAATAAAATGGTGACGGTGCCAGTCTTTCAGGTCAGAAAAAATATTTATAAAAATGCTGGAGTCGGAATATGATGGAATAGTAACTAGCAATGTATCTGTGTAAAATGTATACAAAGATTAATAATTCGTACAGAAATAATTCATAAAACTTAACAATGCTTTTAATTCGGACGTGAACACCGATCGGACCCGAAAACGGATTTACTTACATAACAATAAATTACAAGACTGAAATAACAGGTCTGATATAAATAAATAAATGCAAAATCCCACTCATGCCCGTCTTGGGCATTACAAAAATTTACCAATAGAATTCAACTATAATCTCACCTTTCACTATTTTTTACTTCCTCGTACGTTTTTAGAGTTCTGCTCAAGTGATGAATAACGTTCTGTTGCATCGCTATGTCTTTAGGCAGCGCAACGTCACTCAGATCGACTTTCGACGCAAGAATGTCTTTTACTTCCATATTTAAGCCAGGTTTATCTACAAGTGCCTTGCATATTTCTTTATCTTCAGGCTTTAGACTTGATTTTTCTGTGCAATCCACAACTTCTCTTTTCTGCCTTACTCCATGTGTATTTTCGATCTTATTTTGATCAATTTGAGCACCATTGTTTTGTACTAAGTTATTGCTGATATATTTATCTCCGTTTTGTTGATTGTTGGTAGCCGCGGAATTTTGTGGTATATGTAATTTTTGTGCGGCTTTATTTAAAGATTGCTCAATGTTATTTGCCTCTTCTCCTATTTTATAAGATTGAGGTTCATCTGGAGAATGTAAATGTGGTATCGGGTTTACATTACTTTGTGCTGGTATATTTGAATTAACGAATTCATTTGGATGTGGATTATTAAATGCTATGTTATTGGGTGAATTTTGTACATTATTACTATTTTGATTCACTGGTATTTGTTGGATGTTGGCAGGTTGTGCGATATTTGAGCTAAGTGGGGCATTTCCTACAGATTGTACATTATTAGCTACTGGTTGTACAAACACTGGAGGTTCGGGCAAATTTTGCACAGGGGGAGCGTTAGGCGCTGAATTGACATCATTTTGTATAGGCTGAGCTACATTTAGCACAGGAGGAGCATTTTGTACCGCTTGCTGTACATTCAGACTGGGTTGTACAATATTTTGCTGAGATTGAGCGACATTCACAGGTGGCGGGACATTTCCTACCATAGAAGGCACATTGGCAGCATCTTGTGATCCTTGTAGTTTATTAACATTCTCATTAGTTTGAACGTTGGAAGCTAAATTGTTCTGTTGAACGTTGGCTGCATTCTGATTCATCTGCATATTGTTTTGGGGTGGATTTACCACATTTGGTTGTACAGGCGGTGGTAGGTTCCCGCTTTCTTTAGGTACCTCTTTATTTTCTTTTATAGCCTCGAGAGTTTCAGCGGCTTTTTGTACAATTTGTAGCACAGCCTCATCGGCTAATTTTTCTAATTTATCATCTCCTACTTGGCCAGGCTTGTCAGACACGCCGGCTAGACTTTGGATAGCCACATTTGCTATTTTCTTAATGCTTTCTACAGCGATTTTCTTAGCATCTGCTTCGGCTGTTTCTTTTTTACTTTTCTGTAATTCTTCTTTGGTCTTTTTAATCTCTGTAAGAATCTCTTTCTGTTCTTTTATCAGTTCCTTTTGTTCCTCTCCATGCTGCTTTATGGTTTCTATAAGCTGTTGCTGCTTCCTCAAATTAATTTTATCCTCATTTGATTGCGGCTTGTTTTCTTCTTTCGGTGATTCTTGATTTTTTTCTTTCTTTTCTCCATTTGTTGTTTTTGCTTCATTTAATTTGTTAAGATTCTTCGGATGAGTTTCTGAAACTTTATCTATTATGTTATTCAGTGGTTCTGGAACTTCTTTTAGCTTCTGCGGTATGTCCTGTTCGTTGATTTTTATTTTCTCATTAGATTGTGATTCTGGCGGCACTGGATTGGGCGGGAGTACAACTGATTCCTTCACTATATCCGTGTCAATTTTATTTGCATCTACGTGCTTGTTACTGCTAATATCAGGCTTTGCCATCACACCTGCAAACAAGTTACATAGATACGAATTAATTCGGTTACTTTAAAAACAACATTTAACAAACTTAAAGCGTATATCTGTCATGCGTCAATATAGTCATGAAATTGATTGATGGCGTCATAAGGTATGGTGACCGCATTTGTTATATAAAACATGGGAACTTCGTTAGTTCCCCAAAAATCCGTTTTCTTGACTTTCTTGACGCAATATAAGTGTGAATTTTGTGTAGAAATTGAAACTCACCATCAGCTTTCTCCCTCTTCTCGAAGAAGTCCTCGACCAACTGGTCTATCCGCTCCTTGGTGATGTACTTGTCATCGTACTTGTCAATCTGATTCTCTGCCGCCTGCAGGTTCGCGTACGTGCCCAGGACCATTATAATCAGCCCCAGGATTAATATACCCTGAAACAAAAGTAGCAGAGTTCTTTTAATGGTGATTGAGCAGGAGCGGTGGAAACTCAGAGGATAAGAACGCGCTTTCTGTTGAAACCCCTTTATGCTATAATGGGTACATCCTGGCCACATAATTATAAAAAAAATAAATAAGGTCATTATAATGCAAATTAAGTTTCTGGCCACATATAAAAAATACCTTCCATATCAGAGTTGTGGCTCGCATCCGAGCATGCTATGGAGTTACAAGTCTATGTGCATATTTCTACCATTAGCTTAGTGGTGAGATAAACATCGTGAGGAAACCTGAACGTTTCGAATAGTTTCTGAAACGTGTAACCGTGATTCAGTTGGTATGGTTCCCCTGGTAGTGTTGTGTGAAGGTCAAACGACAGTCGCTTCATTGTAATACATGTGGCGACCAGCCCCAGCTCCAGCTCGATGTTGGCAAACCAGGATCCTGTGTGACCGAGACTCACCTTGGCCAGGACCCTCTCGCTGGTGTTCTTGAGCGTCAGGTGCAGGAAGCAGGCGGCCGGGAACACCACGCAGACCAGCACGCCGATGGTGGAGCCGACCAGCCCCAGCACCAGCTCGATGTTGGCAAACCAGGATCCTGTGTGACCGAGACTCACCTTGGCCAGGACCCTCTCGCTGGTGTTCTTGAGCGTCAGGTGCAGGAAGCAGGCGGCCGGGAACACCACGCAGACCAGCACGCCGATGGTGGAGCCGACCAGCCCCAGCACCAGCTCGATGTTGGCAAACCAGGATCCTGTGTGACCGAGACTCACCTTGGCCAGGACCCTCTCGCTGGTGTTCTTGAGCGTCAGGTGCAGGAAGCAGGCGGCCGGGAAACACCACGCAGACCAGCACGCCGATGGTGGAGCCGACCAGCCCCAGCACCAGCTCGATGTTGGCAAACCAGGATCCTGTGTGACCGAGACTCACCTTGGCCAGGACCCTCTCGCTGGTGTTCTTGAGCGTCAGGTGCAGGAAGCAGGCGGCCGGGAACACCACGCAGACCAGCACGCCGATGGTGGAGCCGACCAGCCCCAGCACCAGCTCGATGTTGGGCAGCAGCAGGCTGACGCCGAGTGCGACCGCCACGATGCACACGGTGAGGCAGCGGAACGAGCGCTCGGGGATCGAGTGGTTGATTATGTGGTCGTGGTGGGACGAGTGGACCTGTGTGTAAAGTATCAGCATATACAACGTGTTATTTTAATAAGCGCAAAACTCTTACAGCGTGTAGCCTCAACCATGACACTGCACAACTTTTCCTTTTACCGATGAGGACCAACACTGAATATCAGGAAAAAAATCGTATTTTTCATACAAATCGAGCCCATTTCTTCGGATAAAAAAACCGGAATAGGTATTCCATATTTCGTTCAAACACAACAAGATCGATCAACCATTAGTGAGTAGAGAAACATCAATAAACTCTGATTTTCAATTATGTGGAGTAAACTGACAGGTGTCAGTGAGTCATCCCCATACATTATCACTCAATTTGACAGATGCAAAATGTCAAAATGTATAGAAACTTGACAGTTTGTCAGTTTGCATCTGTCAGTTTACTCCACATGATTAAAAACCAGAGTACCTAGTAGTAGAGAAACGTTGCTACTATACTGAAGTACTGAACAATGTTAGTCATACCTTTTATACAAAAGGGAGTAGAGGCTGGCGCGGCACGGGAATATGATGAGCGGGAAGCTGAAAGCGACCGACATCACGAAACCCAACTTGATGACGTCACTCCCCATCGTCGGGCTCAAGCTCATCAGGATGTTACCTGCAAATACGATCACCGTTTAATGGTGGCTCTCGCTTTTGAAAAATTCGCTAGATGGCGACCTGTTAGACTGAGGTCCAACTTTAACGTCATTGGTTGTTAAGTTACATTTGACGTCTCACATCAAATAATCAATCACTGTGTAGATGGACCTCAGTTCAACAGTACCTACGCCATCTTATGGACACCGCCAACATCAAAAAGTAACAGTGAACTTCTTCGTCGTGTCACAATAGTGCCCCATCAAAATATGAGAGTAGGGAATATGAAGAGTGGTGTCTACGCACACACTTGTGCACTATAAATTTCCAGCGTCGATGGCTGATCGTTGAGATGGGCCGCCATAGCCGTAATGGTTAGAATGACCCCGTAATGGTCAGACTAGCGTCCTTTGAGCGTTGTTATGGGACTAAAGAGGGTCCTTGGAAAATATAAACTCGTATAAAAAACAGAAGAAAATATATTTATAGTAAAAACAATGCAATAGGAGAAGAGAGAATGAATGGATGAATGATTAATAAATCATTTATTTGGCACATACAAAACAACAATTAAAAAAAAAAACAAAACAACCGCAAACTTAATGAAAAAGAAATAAGAAAGAAAAAGACATTGTGCCAAATAGACGCCCGCTCAGCAGCAGAAAATGGTGACGCGCTATTATTGGTTGGCACAGTGGCGCCATCTAATCATATTAAAAAGCCAGGCCGATAAGGCAGCACGAAATATGTTCCCTATTTACCAAGCGTCGGCGTCCTGCCGGCGACCTCCCCACAAAAAATGCTAGATTTTATGGGTTGCATAGATGCCAACGCTCAAAAGACTAGTGTGTGATCACTCTTAGGAGGATATTATTTTGTTAGCTCACCTGTTTATTCGTTGTTAGCTCACCTGATATATCTTGTGCGGAGAACGCGATGTAGCCGAACAAGCCCAGCGTGAAGTAGACACCTGTGCAAATGTTTATAGCATTCTTCGTGACTACGTTCATTTTCTCGAGCGACAGCGTCGGTAAAGATTCGAATATTTCAAACAGTTGTCTGTGAACAATAAAAAAATATATGAAACTATGCGGCGTTGAGCAAATTAAGGTGCGTAAATAGGAGGGCCAAAACTGTAAAATTAATTTAATTTGATAAGAAACATTTTATAATTCGACTCGTCTGCCACCTATAAAATAAAATAAAAACATTATACCTTTATGACAATAATTTCAGCAATAATAATATTTTTGAATAATTATAATTTAAAAAATTCTAAAACCCTATTTTATTCACTACATATTGGTTTTGATATAGATATAATTTTGTTTTAACTATGAAAATATGTAGTAAAAAAGAAATACCTACCTACTTTAATGACAACACAACACATCACCACACAACACCGTCGAATAGACCTCCAGAGAACAAGCCCGTCTGAGATTTCATGACACGCATAGAATAAGACTTAGTTATATACAACAATTTCGTCGCCTTCCACAAGTCTTCGGTAGTATAGTGGTCAGTATCCCCGCCTGTCACGCGGGAGACCGGGGTTCGATTCCCCGCCGGAGAGATTTTTTTAAACCTTTTTTGTTGTTTTCACATTTTATTTTATAAATAATTTTGTTTTGTACTTACTAAAAAGTTCTTTATACTTTATTCTTTTTGCTATAAAAATTATAGATGTTTTTTCTTCATGTTACTAATCTATGTAAATATAGAAGGTACAACTCACGTTTGGCAAAAAAGAGCCATAGAGAATATAGGCACGCACTGCAGAACCCCTGATGGCTTCCAGGTCTCCACGCGCGACTGCCAGTCCCCATCCCACACCTGGGAAGTTGCTTCCACTATCACCTGCAACATTCAGTAGTGAAGTTAGTGAAAAGAAGGATGTATGTCAATATTAGTTTAGCAGCTCTTTTCTATTTGTAGGAGGAAAATTAGTAAAACAACCGAATCTAGGTTTATTTTGTATGTTATATATTTTTTTAATTTAATTTAAGTGAGT
The DNA here is from genome assembly GCA_014851415.1 of Cnaphalocrocis medinalis. Lineage (NCBI taxonomy): Eukaryota > Metazoa > Arthropoda > Insecta > Lepidoptera > Crambidae > Cnaphalocrocis > Cnaphalocrocis medinalis. Next base: position 4,469,739 of record CM026287.1, on the reverse strand, counting down.
AATACATAATTATATAATTATTCTCAAAAATTTTAATCATTTCAAAGTTAATAAACATGCTTAACACAAAAAATAACTTCAACATATTACATTTTCAAGCTTCTTTTTGAATATGAAAGCTGCAAATAAGAGTGTAGAGCCTTATTAATTACTTTGTATCATGCTTTTTCATTTGTTATTTATATTATATTATTTATATTATAATTTGGATATTTATTTTTATAGTAGTGTATAAATAGTACCTTCATAACCAAAATGAAGTAAAAGCATATAGTTGCAGCACTGACATTGCTGAGACTGTCGACATTTCTGAGCAAGCCCAGCGGCAACACACATACAAGGGACACAATCACCATTATTGATGTTCTGGAATAAAGAAAACAAAAAATAATTTCAAAAAATATAAATAGAAAAAATAAATTTAGACATTATAACACCTAATAAATATTATGAAACAAAATGAAATTAACCTATTATTATAGAAATCAGAAAAAATATCCAGGCAGTGCCAAGTGTTTCGCCTGTGGGTAAATACAAGTGTGACTAAATAGATTCAATCTACCAATAATAAAATATGAAATAATATACCTACATTATAAAATAGTTAAGACCTGATTAATCTGCAACCTAAATTAATCAGAGAGTAATATTGGTACCTAGGTTTTGGAACAATTTTTTAATACATAATTGAGTTTTGAAAACTGCAGACTATAATAATTTTAATTTAAGTATTGAGAGTATAAATTTTTACTTCAATAGCCCATTAAATAAGCATTGTGTCTCAAAATTCACACATTGTATGTATACCTACAAAATTACATTAATAATTTTCTAGAATAACAAGGAGTTCTTAAAATATGTTTATGTATCTATCTAAATCTACATACCTAAGAATATCACTTTGGTTGATGTTGAACATCTTTGCAATTATCTGAGGGCCCAGGTCCCCCACCACCACAAAGTAAGCAATGCAGGTGCCCATCAGAAACCCAATGATGCCCATTTCTACTGCTAACTTGCCCGCTGGCCCAAACACGTGGAATGCTGTGGATTCAAAATTCTTATAAATAAATAAAATAACAAATTGAGACAACATTACAAACATTGACTTGGTCCCAAACTAAGGATTCCTCGTGCTATGGAAACCAGAAACTACCAAGGAACCACATACACCCAGACCCGACACAAACAATATTATTATTCAAATAATTATAATATTATTATTATTTAGAATATGTATTTGAACTTAAACCTATGTAAAACTGTTTACAAAATAAATCAATATGTACTGCTGTCAATAAATCATTTCCAATACAGAAGTTTAAGCATTAAGTTTTTCTTGGGATGTTATTTTATTTACTTACATATTTTTATGTACTCAGCTGTCTTATATGTATTCGCAATAATAGCATGTAAACCTACAAGATTGCCAAAGCTAGGTCAAAATTATTCAGGACTAAAATAAGTGCTAATTACCAAAATTATTCTTGTTTGTAAGCATCTCCATGGAACTACATCTGTCATGTTCAAAGGACAGTGGAATTGGCTATTTTTTATAGCTAATTAAATTATTGCTTTCAAGTATTTAGAAGATGTCACATTACTGGATAATATAACTCAACTTGGACATTGCAGAATTAATTGTTTATGTTGTACCTACCTGTTTTCATATTCAGCTAATTAATTCTAACATATTTAGCACTTATAAATTGCAATATTTGATAGCATCTTTATATTTAACAGAATATGAGCATGCGTGAGCTTACCTAAAAATTCAAAGTTTCTCCGTCTAGCTATCAATGCAGACTTTAATAGGTAGTAACAGCATAGTCTTGAGACTAATCCCATAGACAGAAGAATCACTGTAGCTAGTAAGACACCACACTAAAAGAGTAAAACCTTCATATAATAAAATGTAAAATTAAGTTTTCTTTTAGTATAAAAAATATTAAATGATAATATATATTTTACATAAGATATGAAATGAGATAAATGAATAATTCATTGATAATTTAATGGTTAATTTATAAATTATACCTTTATATTCTTCTAATCAAAGCTATATTCATATTCAATAGTAAGGTAGATACCTAACAAAAAAAATATTACTCTCTGAGAAACACCAGTTAAATTTTGCAGATTAGTTAAATAATGTTAGATTATCTCTTTTTATATTTAAATTAATTTTTATCTAGACTAGAAAATAAAAGTGGGTGGGTAAAGGGATGTTTTCATACTTACTTGTTGAAAACAAAATGGCATTGCCAAAATGCCTACCCCGATAATACTGTTAGCTAAAGTAATAGATTGCCCCGTTGTCCCCATGGTGGCAATAATATTATAATACAACTTATTTATTTCTCCATGCCATGCGTTATAAAATCTGTTCAATCTTTGTTCACCACATCACGATTTTCAAAACGTCAAAAAATGTTATGACATTTTCTACTAAGTGACAGTACTAGTTTTAAATTTCGTGCATTGGATTTGATTCGAGTGTAGAGATATTTGTTTAAAAACACGAAATAAAATGACCGTGGTTTTCGCAAGCCTTGGGAACTTTGAGTCGATTCAGAAGTTATCCGAAACGTATAGGTTCCCTCACGATGGTATTTTTTTTTGTAATAGGTGATATTATACTTTATGTTTCAAGAAAGTCATGAAAATAGATTTTTGGGAAACTAACCATGTCTTATAATAATAACCAATGGAGTTCAGAGGCTCCATCAATTTAGTTTCATAACTTTTGATACCTAGTGACCCTGCCTCACGTACACCAAAGGTCGTGGGTTCGATCCCTACCCTGGACAAACATTCGTGCGATGAATACTTGTGTTACCTCGGTTGTTAATAAGTACGGAGCTAAGTCAATGTATGAGATGTTGTCAATTTATATACAGGGTGTATCTGTTGTTCAGAATGGTTGGGTTAGGTTAAAGTGATGTAAGTAACAGGTGGTTAAAGGGATGTAAATGTTCACAGATACACCCTGTATTTATCCCGCAGACGTATGTGAAAGAAATCTTTCTTTTACGCCCGTGATTTGCCCTATGACATAAGCGGCAGTGGTGCCATTAAATAATTTATGACTTATTGGCACATAAAGTACTTATGTGTTTTCAGTGAATACCTACACGTAGGTACACACTTACTGTATACAATACAAAATATGATGAAAAGATGAAACAATGATAGCCGGAGGAGTCTCCCAGCAGGATACCATGCCTTAGACCGAACCGGGGGGCTTAGACTCGGAAACTTATGCATTTTGATGGGTAAGCCAAGGTAAGCCACTATACACCGTCGTCACTGTATTTACGTACAGCAACATAATATCAAAGTATGTTCCTCAAAACTGTCAAATTTCTTCAATCGACTCTCATCTTACTGTACACATTAGGTTGAGAATATCAATTGAGGAAATTTGACAGGTCGTGGTAACCTGATGCGAGGCAGACTGTACACTTATACCTACATACTTAAATGTTGTGGTGACCAGTGTCGTAAATAGGGCGGTGCCAGCGGTACCCAGGCACTGGGCGCAGACCCTCCAGGCGCAGAAATGACCAAAGCGCCATACTGTACTAGTTATCTAAATCAGTATCGCAATGTGAAGCGATAAGCACGCACCGGGTGCATAAAGGGCTAGTTACAGCACTGGTGGTGACCGACCCTAGTGTATCAAAAGTTGGCCACCAATGAATGAACCGTGTATTATTATGCATGTAGGTAGATATTAGTATTTATGTAGGTAGATACGGCAGACTTCGAAGAAATAACCCGCGTGACGGGTTGTTCAAACATTGGCAAAGAGCACTTGTGACGTCATCCATTGGTGCAGGTCTCCAATGGCGGTGGCCATAGCTGTTACCATAAGCCACAGGTAAACCGTCTGCTCGTCTGCCATCTATCTCATAAAAGGGAATAAAGTAAAACAAGCAAAGTAGTTTCTATAATCATAATTTGTATTAATTTGCATAATATTCCTTGGTATTTATTTACTTCAGATAATAAATAACAATGGGACATAATTTTAGAGTTTTCAACAGCTGCTTTACAAAATTAAAATACCGAAAACTAGAGAAGTCAGGCGGCTAATTTCTTTGGTTCAAAATAAGCATATTTACTTAAATCCAACTCGACTGGCCAGCTCAAGAATTTTAAAAGGTATCAATAAATTAAATAATTATATTTCAACAAAATAATTAAGGAAAAAAATTATTCGAATAATTTACGTTACTGTAAGTGAAAGTTATGTAATGTGCACAAGTTGAATATTTAGTATGTCTAATATCTTTAAAATATTTTGTCTAGGTATTTGCTAATTTAACAATTCTAGCTTAAAGATTGTATTATCGAAGATACTATAGAAACCATTCTACATAATATTGAAGAAGTTTCTCAAGAACGACATCAAGTGCGATAAGTTTATAGAATAGCTAATAAATACTGAAGATAGCCTAACTAGGTATTTGTATAATATATATTGATGTAGTACATTTTCCTCCTACAATACTCTTTAGATCTTCCCTTAATATGCTTAAAGGTAAACTAGTCACAATATGATTATACTAGTCGCCATATACGTGAACTAGTTACCTTAATACTACTTGCCACAAATACCATTATAGTAAATAGTATATATTACACAGGTATTAGTGGCCAATGGCACTGGTTTTATGAAAATAAAAACAAATTAGTACAATAAATTAAAAATATTATCGAATTAACTCTCATACTTAACAATAAAACACGCCAAATTAATAGAACTTTGGAATTTAGCACATATCAATTAAAAAACCAATAACAATTTAAAATTAAACATACAATAATAACAAGTCAATGGCACAATCATTCTAGCACAGCAGGAATGCCAAAGAAAATAACATAGATAATATTGATATTGGCAAATGCAGCAGTATTTATCAATGAATCTTTGGATCAATCACTTTTTCAATGGCAAGTCATTTGTATAAAAATGTTAAAAACATTATAAATACTATCCTAGTACACTCCACTCTAAAATATACTGATATTTTGGTGCTACTATATTTTAAATCGATCTCGTTGTACAAAAACCATAACGAATGATATTTCTATTAGATTCAAGAACCCTAGTCCTTGCATAGACGGCAATCATGGGACTAGGGGTGTGAGAAAGAATATCAAATAGCAGCACCAATCTAAGCACACCATACTATTTCTATACCTAGTAAAAATCTATTAATTATGTGAATACAATAACAAACATTGCCTATGCTACATTTTGAACAATACTTATGATTTCTACTTCTCTCATGGTGACAATAATTTACTGTGATTAGATACTGTGAATATATTTAGCTATTTTTAACTAATTATTTTTAATATTAATCCTATTTACAACATATTCCTTACACAGCTGCTGTAAAGTGATGTGTTTAATATCTGTAGATCTTAAATATAATGATCTTAAGTATAATGTATAACCATAATATAAATGGAGCATGCATAATAAATTAACTTATCTAAATTGGTGTAACCGTGCTAAATAATTCCTCATGTAAATTTGAATTGGAAAATTCTAACCGCACCTTTTCTATTTTATGTAGGTAGTTTGAGAAAAAAATACGACATTTTGAAGCTGAGTACGGAAAACTATACTTACAACTGTATTGACAGTTTGTATGGGGGAGTCAATCAGCGCCCTATCAAATGTAGGCAAGTATTGTTGTAGTCAACTGATCAATATTATTTTTAACTATTACCAATTAAAATAAAAGTATACAATGAAATTAATTGCGAGCTGTGACCGACCATACATTTCTGAAAAATCGAATGTTCAATCAAGCTTAAAATTACTACTTACTACCACGTTCTATGATCTTTATTTTATTATTATCTCTCCTTAAAACGAACGTAATTCAGAAGTTAAATATTTTTATAAAATATGCAAATAAAAGCTTTTAAACTATGTGGCATTGTAAAAGTACCTACATTAGCAATTCAATGTAAAAATTACAATAGAGATGGCTTATGTTTGTAATCAATTATGCATGTGTCGATGTTAACATTGGAATACTTATTTAAATATCAAACTAATGTCACTCGGACAACAAAGGTTAACTTAACAGTCTACAAGTTTCGAAAGAATTTGCCAATTTGAATACAAGAATAAAATCGTATCGTAAGATGCCATATGATACCGTTTTATCATTATATGAAAGATCTGCAAGGAAAATGGAGTAGTTACCTAGTGCACCAGCACGCACAATTATCTAATCGTTATTTTTGTAGGCGAGAGTGTAAACTGTATAGTTACCAAAGAGAGAGAAACTGTTTGTATATTTTATTAAACATGCATCAAATAAGTAAAATTTTAGTAATCAGGTAGCTCTTCACATTCGTGGAATAGGTACCAGGTGGAATCTTTGCTGGTATTTTCCCCATTGCCTAAACACAAAAACTTACAATAAGTACTTATTTAAGGGAGGCTTCGGGGGCTAACTAATCAAAATAAACGTTGCGAAAAATTGTGGCACCCGTACAATAGCAAACGTAAGTAATAGACAAGATCACACATTAATAATAATAACCAAATTCAAAAAGTAGGTCATGTATTTTTACTGTACAATAGCTTTTGTTCAATTATCTTGGAACTAACAGATTAGTATCAAAATGAATCTATTTGTCGCGTTAGTTTGCATAAGTAAGCCCCCTAACCCTGGTTGCTTTTGTCACGCAAATTAGGTATCTACCGTTCATACACTTACGCAGACCTGTTTACTCATTTTTCTTCTCGTCAGTTAGAATTTCTAGCAATTCTTCTGTTGTTTTGTTTCCACTCTTCATTTTCTCCATTTGTTCCTTTGGTATTGTTCCAGCGAGTAGCATATCAATGTTGACCTTCAATTTTTTCAATGTAGACAGAGATTTGTCTTTACATGGTGTGATACCCATTGCTTCTAGACATTCTATCAGTAGGTCATCTATTAGGCGTTTGTTGAAACCTGTTAGAGAAAACAAAGTTTTAGTAAGTTCTTATTGATGATATTTCAGTACTACACTTACCACCTAGTGCTTGCAGGATGACAATAAATCAATCAATTGTATCATATGTCATACATAAATATTTCATTTCGTTTCTAAGTACATATTTTAGGTACATCTCTTAGGTAGGCTAAAGTATTTACAAGTTCCCTAATTCACCGCCGTTTAAGAAGTGAATAAAAAAATATTTACATTTAAGAGTAGGTAAGATTATCGTCGATTAATAAGCTATAGAGTAGAAAGGTAATTTAAAGTTTCTTTGAAATACTTTGTTTCATATAAGGAGATTGGGAAGATTCCGCCACCAAATCCAAAGCTAGATTTAAAACTAGTCCTCTTAAGATTAAAGACCAATACCGAAGCCGACATCGACCCCTCCCACCCGTCACCGACCGACACCAGAAATTAAGAACAAAATGGTTGATGAACTCACTCGGAGGGACTTTACCAATGATCGTTCGCCGTACCCCGCTGTCGCCTTACAAACAAGTTTATACGCTAAAATAAAAACCACGATGAAAAGCTATGCAACGGTAACGTGCCGGAACGCTGCACAACACAAAAGCACACAGACACTCAAATATAAAACCTGTGGTGATATAATCATGAACGTATTATAGAAAAACTAGTTAGGTAAGTTTGTACCTACCTACATATAATCTAACTAGTCATATATACCTAGTACCTACTTACATCATCAATTATATTTTCTAGTTTACATTTGTCACAAAGGGCGCAAAATAATTCTTTGACATAAAAAAAAACATTTTGGTCCCTTCTGCATAATATTAAAATATTCTTGGATTTACTGAAACTAAAAATTTTTGGAATATTCCTAAATGAATTTCTTTAAAACAATGGCTAATATTAGTTTTTACGCATTACTCATCACTACGATTACGCCCAATGAATACCTTATAAGTAATCAAACCTTTCCATTGAAAATTTAAAAAAAGATAAAATGCTTCTTATAAAATGGATGTTATTATTTAATTCCACAAAATATGATTGACCATATGAAATCATCTATGTATGCTAAGTATCACATATTGTGAAGCGTGTTGTCTTACACATTGTGTGACAAATGAGCTGACCGCACTAGCATCCTCAATGACAGTGCACAATTAGTTATTGTTCAACCTTGTTACAGTGACTGATCAATGAATGCCTAATGGCGTCGCCTTTGTATGGGAACCCGTTGATGTCTAATGTATGTGAACATTACAACTGTTGTTAAAAAATACATTTTTTAATTTTTTATTAAAAACAAATTAAATGACTATGAGTATGTAGGCATTTCCACAAGGGATTCCTGTTACTAGCACACACAGGAAGCATAATTTTCCACACTAAAAAAACTGTGCATTCAGTGTATGAGAATAGTGTAAAAAAACTTGAAAAAATTAAATTAAAAATATATATTTTACGCACCTAAATACTTCAGTTTATCTTTGGTAGAAATTATGGTGAGCAGCAGAGCAAGCAAATATCTCATTCTAGTTAGTCTCGTAGCAGACTCATTTTCCTCAGAATTAACTGAAGATTTTTTCTTCCCTTGGCCATTTATTTCTCTATCATCAGCAGAACAGTTCTTTTCATGTCTCTCCAAATCAACCTTCAATTTGAAAAATTGAGCACATTTCTTACATTTGTATGCATTTTCTTTCCCATGGATGGTTCTCATATGAGCTTTCATGTGAGGTAGTTGAGAGAACTGCAACGGGCACATGGCACAGCGGAATGGTTTTTCACCTGTGTGACGTCTGATATGGAGCATAAGAGCTGTAGAGTGGGAGAAACATCTGGAACAGATCTTACAAGGATATGGTCTGGCACCTGTGTGAGACCGACGATGGACGGTCAATTGGGTGGATTGTGTAAAGCACTGCCCGCATTCCGGGCACTCATGTGGGCGTTTCTTGTCATGTGTTCGTAGATGCTCAGTTAGGTGGCCCTTCAATTTCTTTTTACAAATTGGGCACTGTATCCTATGCCCAACATGACATACTAAGACATGTCTCTGCATGGAGTTGAGTCTTAAAAATTCTTTTCCACAATGCTGACAAACATAGTCTTTGACTTTGATATGGCTTTTAAGATGAGCTTCAAAATGATCACGTATACCATAGCTGTAGCCACACGTTGGACATTGGTATCTTCCTGTCACTAAATGCTTCTTTTCATGTTCTGTTAACTGAGTGAAGTCAGAGAATTTATTTTCACAGTAAATGCATTTGAAAAAGCTGGCCTTTTTAGAGTGATGTGTAGTCAAGTGTGCATTTAGAGATTCTTTTAAAATAAATACCTTCCCACAAATATTGCACATAGAGGGTTCAATCAATTCCTCAGAATGCGCATGCAATTTCATGACATGGACCTGCATATTTAAGCGGTAGTGGAATTTCTTTGGACAATGCGGGCATTGATGTGGTTTTAAATTAAGGTGACCATAAATGTGCTTTTCGATACAACTTTTTGTTTTAAAATATTTGCCACAATAGTCACATTCGTAGACTAGCGGTGACGTTTCAGCATCCACCTGTACAGATTTAGACACCTTTTCGGGAGTACTTTTTGGTTCTTTTTTCTTAGTTTTTTTCTTGTCCCCTTGTCTAAAGTAAAATGCAGCTTTTATACCATTAGGAAAGTGATTTGGTTTATTCTGGTTGTTGATTGCATTATCATTATTGTTTACAACTTTTTTCCTATTAGATCTGCTATTCTTATCAGTGTCTGTTATTAGAAGTTCACTTTTTAGTATATTATCAAGCAAACTGAGTTTTTTCTTGTCTTTCTTTTTTATTCGACCAGTCTTGGTGACCAGACTGCTAAAAATCTTCTTTTTCACTTTATTATCTGTTTTATTGCTATTTGACTTAGGTTTTGATAAATTATCATTAAATATTTCCTTGTTTTGTACTAAATATTGCACTTTATCTTCAGATGGCTTAACACTGGCATTTTTCATGACTGCAATGGATTCAACGGTATTATTTACATGATTATTTTTACCGCCGCACCTCTTCTTAGCACTAGTTTGTGTTTTCGGTCTACTCTTTACGTTAGCCATGGTACGTGACCCATTAGTAAGCTAGAAGATGGGTAGAGGAACTTTCCTATAAGTTACAGAAGCGATAGACCACCACCAAAGTGTTAGTTGGAGATTTGAGACTTGGGAGACGCGTCTCGCGCTGGTTGCGTACTTACATGCAGTGCGACATCGTTAGTTTGTATAATCACCTCGGTGCGTTGATAACGACTTGTTCAAACAACGATGCTCTAGCTAGCTAGCTACTAGCTATAATGTGTGAAGGACGGAGCCTTTGTCTCGAGAACATCTTCGTTACCTTGTTCGATATTTGCGATCGCTTCGAACACTCATAAATTATTCAAACAACACACTACTTTAGTACTCATTAAAGCGCACGCGATATCCTTAGATGTTCCATGAAAACAATCTAAAAATTAAATTAAAATTACAACGCAAGCCTCACACGAACTACGATTTACGATGAATGAGTGAGCTGAATAAATGTCATCATGACCGTAATCGTTCCGCCCGCGATCGTATGTAGTACATACATTCATTCGTTCATTTACGTAGAGCAACCAACAAGCAGCAATGAATTTATTTACGCTTGTGAAATTAAGTATGACTAAATAATGAATCCATTTATTTCACACTTCACAATTTAAATTAATTCTTCTAGCTACTTGATATAGGGTGGTAATCAAACAAACGGTCTTAGAACTCTTGATACGGAGATAATTGCACCGTTTATTGATTGACCTTCATAGCACTTCTATGCAAAAGGTTTTAGTTACGTAATTTTAGTTGATCGCTGGATCCTTCTTGGAATATAGATATAGGCAATGGAAAGACGGGTGAATTTAGAAATAGACTACTTGTAACTACGTATTAATTAACATTCATACCTACCGACCCAGTCTTTCTTTACTTTATTATAGGTAATATTAACGAACTTTTACATTAACTACCTAGTTGTTGATGTAGAGCTGCCATAATTAGTTTGTTTTGGTGAATTTTGAATTGATTATTAACTATTTTATTAACTTTCATATCAGAATAAATGTAAGAAAACATGGAAAGTTCAAGAAACCATGGGAGTAAAAAAATATGGCGTTGAAGTCTTTCGCACACGGGCTTGTTACAGCCGTTGTTAAAAAGACATCAACGATAATCCAGAGCGAACATGACTTTAATTTTGTGGATTTTTTCAGATATATTTTTCTACATTTCGTACCTCAGCCTCAGCCTGAGGGGCATCTGTGGATACTTAAAGTGCGTTGCATTTATTGCAGAATTTGAATATAGATAAGTAGGTAGGTAGGTACATAGTTACCTACAGGTAGGTAATGGTAGAGTAGAATTAGACCTACCTCCCATGGACGTATATAAGGGGGGGGGGGGGGGGGGGGGTCCAGGGGGTCCGGACCCCTCCCCCATTGAGGCTTGGTTTGACATAAGGTTGAATCGGCTATAGCTAAGGGCGACTTAATTAAGGGGACTACGGTGCGGCGACCTCCTCGTGTGGCCTCCCCGGTAGTATTTTCTTTCTGTTTGGAACTGCTACCGGAGGGGTCCTGGTGTCCCTGGGCAACGACGGGTAGCAATTGGCTTATCGCCATATTGCTACCCGACGGCTGACAGCTGCACTTTGAGGCCCAGCTCTGTCTGGGCCGGGGCCCTGTCCGGCGCCCTGTGAGGATCTCCTCCACTTTGGGCGCACCTTGACGTGGGCCCCACCGAGTGGGGCGCCTTCGGGCGCCACCCCCCACATCTTTTGTGGGGGTCTTTAGTTGCTGGTCTGCGCTGCGTCCCACAGCCAGTGGGATGCGGCAAAGGCCGGCTAACCCCACCTCTCCGCCCAGCGACCGACTGCGCAATCCAGCCGGCCGTGGGGCTGTCTGGTGGGGCAGTTTTTTGGAAGCCTGCAGGCACTCTCCCCCACCTTGCCCTGCAGCCAGCAGGGTGTGGGTTTGTGGAGAGTTCTGCAGGAGCCCATGCCCGCGACGCCCGGTTGGGGCTTTGTCGGAGGGCAGTGGGAGCTGCTCTGGGGGCTTTAAGCCCCGGGAGTCGGAAAGAGGCCGTACTGGCGTGCCTTGCTGTCCATGGGTGGGTTTGCGGTGATGAGGTTCGTCCTATTTCCCGTTTTCCCACCCCGAGCCTGGATTTGCCGGGAAAAGTCGCAGAGTGTTTAGTGGGTATGCCCTTGAACGGCCTCTGAATAGCAGAGGCCCAATCCAGGGGAGAGCCCCACACTACCTGGTCGTCTCCCAGCGGCCGGGTGTGCATAAGGCGGCATTCACTCTGCGTGAACAAAAAAAAAAAAAAAAGGGCGACTTAATTAAGGGGTCGGCAAGGTTAGTGGGGTAGCAAATTGTAGATAGCCCTGGCACGGCAAATCAACAAATCAACGTCACGTTCTTCAAGAATGCGTATCTACACGTAATAACGCACGCTGGGTCCACCCGGTCCTTGAATTGAACTTCAGGAGAACCGCATTATAAAATATTTTTACAATTAGGGAAATTGTTAAATCCGAGCACAGGGGGGGGGGGGGGGGTGAATCCGTAATGTGGGACACCCCCCTTTTCAAAGCTATATATACGTCCGTGCTACCTCCTATTTTATAAAATTAGGTACCTAAGTAGGCAAAAAGGGGGGGGGGGGAAGGTAGATCTATATCCTTTCCAGGATTAGGCCATTGAATTTTAAAACGAAAGGTGTACCTACCTAAATAAAGGGCATACACACATTGTACGTAGGGGTATCTATTTTTTTATTCCTTATGTATTTATTTATCTTCACAGGCATGTCAGCGACGATCTACTTTTATGTTCAGCCTTTATACCTACTTCTGCGATTTGGTTTAGAATCGGATACAATTTAATATTGGGTAGGCAAATATTGCAGCAAAATGGTTGTAAACCGTCTCTACTTATTGTAGGTTCTATAACAGCTCTCAATTGTTGTTTACATACACGGATGCGTGTTTTTTATTTCAAATCCATCATGACAATAGCATAGACCTGAATAATAGAAACAGATGTTGCTGGGCCACGAAATAAGCGGACGCTATGTGGTTCTCATAGGCGAATGGCGTTTGTTAGTTATGTGACGCCCTTTCATCCGCGAGGTGATAGAATAATCATTTTTGGGTAGTAGGACCCATACAATAGGTATATATTTCAATATTGTATCCTATATGTTATTTTGGTAGTGTAAGCTTACATTAAGTATATACCTACATATAGGTCATCAAAATCCAAGCAGTAGGTACTTTTTGCGTACGAACAGCAAACATCATGACAAACTTTGGAGGGGTCAAAGGTCGGCCGGTGCCGGCTGATGGTATCGCTTACCATTAGCCGGTCCGTCTGCTCGTCTGCCACCTATCATAAAAAAGACCTAGGTAGTTAAAGAATTTATATAAAAACATATGTACCTAGCCTATTTTAATTTAAGTTTTTTTATTATTTATGAGCACCTAGCTTGTAAAACAAATCAGAGCAGAGATGGGCGTACCCAGCATATGGCATGGTTCTGGAACCATGCCCATATGCTGGGTACGCCCATGCCTACTCATATTCTGCCCAGTTACCTTCGCCACCGCACACCTACATGAAGGTTGTCTCCAACTTCGTAGCCGCTCGCGCGCTGCCACTCGGCACTCCTGGACGTGCTTTCCCCATTGTTCGCTCACAATGGCGCTTGCACCATGGCCGGCGGACACGACCGTTGCACAACCATGTTGCAAAGCTATGATGCTTCGTTCCTGTCGCCTGGATGCGTTATTGGTGACCTGATTTGAGATATACATACTAAGTCCCTTGGGAAGACTTGGCAATGGGCAACTAAATGGTGTTGGTGTCCATGGGCGGCGGTAATCGCTTACCATCAGGTGATCCGTCGGATCGTCTGCCACCTATTTTATCATAAAAACTAAGTATGATCTATTGGAAGTTATACAGTACAGGGCTAGATCAAAGGAAAAGGAAAGAGAAGCCCAGGCAGAAGAATAACTTAAAAAGGAGAAGATGGGCAACTAGGCTGTTTATGGACGTTCTATTCATGGTGTAGGTACCTTTTGGGAGGGGAGAGTACCTGAACTTAGAAGCATTTTTTTTGTTTGAAATATCACTGGAAAGAAAGACGATGTTGTTAAATTCTAAAGGAGTAAAAGGTGCTCGATTGGAACTTGGGGGCAATTCGTCACAGAATTTCAAGCTGCTTTTATTATAAGTTACTGTTCTAGCCTAACGTCACAAGCATCACAAAAATATTGGTTAGGTTAAAACAATGATCCGCATAAAAATCTTGGAATTCTGGGGACGATTTGCCACTAAACCCCCCAATTGATCAAGAATGGCATAGGCAGGGAGGCATGACGTCGGAGGCCAAGATCCACGTTAATCTAAGCCAGCGAAGTACCTAAGTAAGTCTCTGCTAACTTCGCAATTAAAACCTTAACGAAGTAGCCCATTAATTTCTCAATACCTAGACGTGTGTTGTACAAGCAGGTGCCATAGATCCGTTCCGCCTATTGTCTGCCGTCCGATTGTCCCAAAACTGCAATCAGGGTCACCCCATTGTTCGAAAAACCCGAATTACATTATTATTAAGAAATATCTGCGAAACACCTTGTTGCGAGTGTTAATCTAATAAGGTATGTGGCTCAAAACACAATTAATTTGACCTAGAAGTGTTAAGCTTTATCATTATTTAAACGATGTTACTTCACATTTTACTGATATGTTTAATTTAATAAGGCAGGTTCAAGAATTTCTGACGGCATACAAAGGCATTGCACAAAAAATAAACTATAAGAATCAAGTTAAATTCTTAGAGATTGTATTTATTAGGTAAGTAGGTACTCTTAATTACCGTGAATTAGTAATACATAGTTTGGTTATTATATGAATAAAACAAACATGTGAAAATGATATACCTACTATAAATGGAACCAAGTCATATTATCGATAAGACAAACATACCAACACTCTAACGGTTTTTGTGGATTCATCCTTGGACCAGTCAACATTTACGACCCCTTCTCCATATCAAAAAGAAATCATCTTTTCTAAGAGCACTTAAACACCCAATCTGCCTACTTTACCTATTTTCGCGACAAATTGTCGCGAGAAACTGTGATGCCACCTCTTTATCTAAAACGACATCTCCACAAGTAGAGTGTAACGCAATTGTGAAAAGAAATTAGGTTGAAGCGTATTAAACAGCCAAGTTATCCGAAGTTGAGTGACCTGGGGGCCCGCTGCGACAGTTTCGGTCGGCGACACACGACTTATCTCGGGTAATTAATTAAAACCCCATTTGTTTGCCATACGAGATAAGGCTTTCTTAAGGAATGCGAGCGATGAAATGCCTTTGAGTTTAGGCACGATATGACTGTATGCCATCACAACAGATCCTTTAAGGTTTCTTTTTACATAGGTTTGTTTTTTTAGTAGTGGCCCGCCCATAGTCCGTTTCGAGTCATTAGTAACACTCTGTTCC
Organism: Cnaphalocrocis medinalis; assembly: GCA_014851415.1. Classification (NCBI taxonomy): domain Eukaryota; kingdom Metazoa; phylum Arthropoda; class Insecta; order Lepidoptera; family Crambidae; genus Cnaphalocrocis; species Cnaphalocrocis medinalis. Next base: position 4,454,171 of record CM026287.1, on the reverse strand, counting down.
TACTAATGTCTGAGTGTCGATTGTTTATAAAATGCAAGGAGCGAAAACAAATGAGAAAAGCGATATCCGACTTTTTTTGTGGCAGACGAACTGATCGATCATTTGATGGCAAGCAATTAACCCTACACTGGACCAATCGAGTCACAAGTGCGTTGCCAACATTTCCTCTATTTCCCTCTCGGATAGGGGTTGCGAAATACGGAAAAGGATCAGCTTTCTACAAGGCAGTTAAATGCCAGATTTGTTTTTTTTTTTCAAAATAAAGCTACATTGTGAAGTCCCAAAAGAGGCCAGCGAGTGACATCTTCATCTCCGCTCTAATTACCAATCTACCGGCAGCATCTCTGCTGCAAGTACCACTTTGAGCACCTGCCGCCAACCGTAAACGCCATACCGAGTATGACAATGCGCACAATCTCAGATCGAATCGAGCGGGGACCATTTTCCAGAGACTGCACTTCTTACCGTCTTGGCTTTTGCACATTATTCCACAGTTCGGTCTCGAGGCGACAGCAACGCATTCTGCGCGCCAATTTTTGACAGTTATTTTTTTTAAGCGGACAGCTCGTTCGAAAATTTTCGCGGTTTATTTAGATGTATGTTTGTTGTGTTGGCAATGGTGAAGTTTTGGTGGATGTTCATATTATTTGCAAAAACGGCGTCGGCTAGTGACAACGAGTTGCCTGATGCTGAGACGGGAAAAGGTGGGTGCATAAACATTAACTATAAGGATTTTTTCTTTCGTCTCTCTTAGGGTGTACATATTCTCGGCCGCTCCCGGCGAGTCACTATCCGTCTGACCTTCGCCACCAGTATACCTACAGAGAGAGGGACAACCAGTAAACCCACGGGATCATGATTAGACGCTAGAATGAAGAGAGTTTGAGAAATACTAGTGGCAGAAATATGCACAGATGTGAAGAATCCTGAGGTGATTCGGACGACCAGGTCTCGCACCTGATGTTCTGCGCTGGTCTGCCTACAGACACTTCCAGGCCTGGACTTACAAATGGGCTGAATGGGCCATAAGCCCAGGGAGGTAGAATCCAGCAGGCGATTGTTGGTAAAAAAATTGGGGTGGCAAATCTTCAAATCAAGCAGTGTAGGAGTTATTACTAACTCCTACACTGCTCTGCGCTCGCCACACCGAGGCGATTATTAGGTTTCGTATACCCAGTACAGTCTAAACTATACAAATTCTAGATAAATTAACTATTATTACACGTCCCTCGAAAAATAATAGTTAATTTATCATTCTAGATACCAACCTATCTACGACATGTAAGTAGTAGGTAATAGGGGTAGGTCTTATTTTATTACGCAAAACTTCAACGCCTATACCTACTTTCGTGACTTACGTTCGTTCTATAATACGTAACAAAGTAACAATAACATATCAGATACAACATCACAACAAAAGAAAAGAAAAGTAAGACATCGCACCGGCTCCATTATTCGGTCTACTTTGAAAAGTTTAGCCACTTTTCACACGCTTTCGCTTTCCCAAAATGCACCAAATAAAACGCTTTAAGACAAGTATTTTACGCAGATGTACTATTAAGTATTATTGGGGCAGATGTAAGAACAAAAGTTCCCAAAATACACCGTAAAATTTTAGTCGTTTTAATCCCGATGCCCTTATGCGTATATAGGTATATATATATGCGTTAGAACGTTATCTGCGAAAGCACGCTACATCCTTAGATTAAATCAAAAAGAGGTTTTGATTTAATCTAAGGCTACATCTTAGGATTTATACATCGCGCTAGTCCCTGATGCGGAGATGAGGTCAAGTGGAAACCCATTCAATTTTATAAAATAAAAAAAACCTATTATGCGGGCATCAGGATTAAAACTACTAAATTTAAAGGTGTATAAAACAAGGCTAGCGCGATGTAATCGACGTCCAGCGCCATCTGTTGGTTTAGTTTGGAACTACTGTACGGAAGCGAAGTGAGGGCGGGTCACTGGTTTGAGATGCCTATAATAAATTCATGGGTTATTATTGAACTACTTTTTATTGGAAAAAAATCCCATTATAAGCAAGCAATTATACTTGATAATAATACCTAAATAAGTATTATTTTGAGTTAAGTATTAGTACATAATGTTTAGAAAAACACATTGAATAAAAATAAATTACCCCAGTCTCACTTTACAAATTCTTCATAGAATCGTAGTATGACCGACCGCAAGTAAATTCGTTCATGTCTTTTCTTAGAAGAGCTAACTTTTAATAGTTTCGCCAAGTAAACAAATTCTGACTACGAGCGCTGTAGCGTATATTACTACTTATCAATAAATATGTACCTACCTACACACGAGGCCATGTGGAGTTACACTTTTTGGGCTTTGATCTGTCCTTATGTTTGAGACACAAGTGTCATTTTTGCATTGCGGAAGGGTAACTCGCCTTGACACTTAAATGTATGTAAATATATTTTACAGAAAGATTTGTTATTTTTTGTCTGTAGCACGGCAAGACAGATAAAATAGAGGACAAACGCTAGGTGGTGTTCTAACAAAAAAAACTCAATTAAACAAAGAGATCAACAACTCAAACCACCGATCAATTTCACCATCAGCAACTAAAAAAAATACACTAGGTATTTAGGATACATACTGCAGGAAAATATGTCATTACTACGGGAAAACAAAACTCATTTAACCTGCGCGATGCAGAATGCACTAAATTGAATAGGCATTTGAACAAAAAGAAACCTTGTGTGACTTTTGACGGCCGAAATCTTAATTGTTTTTATGTCTCACGGGGAAAAATGTAACCTTCATCTCAATTGATGATATGCGATGATAAGACCTAAGGTGGAATCGACCTTCACCTGAAATCCATAGGTAGAGATACCTTGATTGTTCTAAGTCAAAAAATTTAAAGGTGTATAAAACAAGGGCTAGCGCGATGTAATCGACGTCCAGCGCCATCTGTTGGTTTAGTTTGGAACTACTGTACGGAAGCGAAGTGAGGGCGGGTCACTGGTTTGAGATGCCTATAATAAATTCATGGGTTATTGAACTACTTTTTATTGGAAAAAAATCCCATTATAAGCAAGCAAATACTTGATAATAATACCTAAATAAGTATTATTTTGAGTTAAGTATTAGTACATAATGTTTAGAAAAACACATTGAATAAAAATAAATTACCCCAGTCTCACTTTACAAATTCTTCATAGAATCGTAGTATGACCGACCGCAAGTAAATTCGTTCATGTCTTTTCTTAGAAGAGCTAACTTTTAATAGTCTCGCCAAGTAAACAAATTCTGACTACGAGCGCTGTAGCGTATATTACTACTTATCAATAAATATGTACCTACCTACACACGAGGCCATGTGGAGTTACACTTTTTGGGCTTTGAACTGTCCTTATGTTTGAGACACAAGAGTCATTTTTGCTTTGCGGAGGGGTAACTTGACGCCGTCTGTACACTAAAATGTATGTAAAAATATTTTACAGAAAGATTTGTTATTTTTTGTCTGTAGCACGGCAAGACAGATAAAATAGAGGACAAACGCTAGGTGGTGTTCTAACAAAAAAAACTCAATTAAACAAAGAGATCAACACTTAAACCACCGATCAATTTCACCATCAGAAACTAAAAAAATACATTAGGAATTTAGGATACATACCGCAGGAAAATATGTCATTACTACGGGAAAAATGCAGAATGCACTAAATTGAATAGGCATTTGAACAAAAAGAAACCTTGTGTGACTTTTGGCGGCCGAAATCTTAATTGTTTTTATGTCTCACGGGGAAAAATGTAACCTTCATCTCAATAGGGTATTTGACTAAATTTTTTTATGTGTTTAATCAAAAGACCTCTCAATTTAAGAAACATTACTGAAAGAATTACTCGATTCTGATTTGAATTACCTGAGATATCATAACTTTAAGAGCACATATTTTAGGCAAGCCCAAAAACGCTCTATTCAAATGGCTACAGGCGAGTGACGTCACATGCTCGTATCCTGTATGCGCGTCTAGTAAATTTTGTTTGGTAGCTATATCAAATGTTTCGTTTAAGTAAATGGTTTTATAATAAAAGTTGGTGGAAAATGTACGGGTAGTTCAAAGATATAATTATTATTTTTTAATTTTATACTTTAAAATGGACTTGCCCATGAAACTTTGAATGCTCATAAAAAGCTAGACGTTATATTTTAACTGAAAATTTTGGCCATTGGTTCTTATTTACCAGTATTTTGGAAAAGTATAAATATTTTTTACTAAATCGAGATTAGTCAAATACCCTATTGATGATATGCGATGATAAGACCTAAGGTGGAATCGACCTTCACCTGAAATCCATAGGTAGAGATACCCTTGATTGTTCTAAGTCAAAAAATTTAAGGAATTTTCACTTCTCTTCAATCCTCAAGCCTGATTGCCTACGTAAGATAACCGCACCTCGGGCTTCGAAGCGATAACTTTAACACGCTACTGACGCTACCAAGAATAACATGCTATACTAGGATGATGATGATGATGTGATGCATAAAAACATGATCCTAGAACCTCTAAATTAACCCATGAGGGAATCAAACCGCCCATCCGAGCTTGCGCGCAATGCCTTAGTTACTGTGTCATCGAGGCCGAACAAAATCGTTGGTCTTCGATCCTCACCTCCTCATTGTGGAATCAACTTCCCGCAGCGGTATTTCCAAACCGGTACGACATTCAAATCTTCAAGAAACGAGCCTATACCTTTCTAAAAAGTCGGCAATGCATCCGCGCTCTTCTGGTGTAGCTGATGTCCATGGGTGGCGGTGTTCACTTACCATCAGGTGACCCGCTTGTTCGTTTGCCTTCTTATATTATAAAAAAGGTGCCAGGTTTTTGCATCTGCATTCTGAGGTCTTTGCACCGGGAGGTACTTTAGACGTCTCAGAGGTCTTTGCCCTGTAAGATGGGGTACCTAATAGTAATGTTATGGATAATTTCGTCTGCCCACAATTAAACCCACAACAACCAATTGAATCTTAGACGACGCCATCACGGCCATGCCACGGTGCCGAGCACAAACAATAGAAGTGAAAACAAATGTAACATCGCTCTTATAATAGTGCACGTATTATAACTTTTCTATTTTATCTAAACGAAACATCTTTAAAACAATGTTTTTATTCATTACAACAATACTGGCTTAAAGACAGTATTGCCAAGTGTAAGCAGTAAGTAACTTGACATTACGAAGATAGTCATCTTGCTTGGTCTGCTGTAAAACAATTTTGTTGTTCTGAATAAAGTGGAAGTGCCAACTAGTACACTACCTATATAATCACACAGATTATAATAGATAAATAGATACGGCGCGCTATAGAAACAATGTGTCCCCACTTCTTAGGAGCCACACATCAGGTTACCACAACCTGTCAAATTTCCTCAATTGAAATTCAACCCACAGTATATGACAGTAAAGATGAAAGTCGATTGAAGAAATTTGACAGTTTTGTATACTTTGCTGTCCGAACATACAGGACTCCATTTTAACAACGAACAAGGTTAGTGTCAAACATCGACAGAAAAAAAATTGAAATTTGTAGGACCATAATTGACCATAATCAGGAACGTAACTATAGCACAAAATATAGACATATTTTGTGACTATAGGGTGGCTATGGGCATGGCAAAATGCCACGGGCCCCGACCCAAGAGACCGAGAGCTTAGAAATGACATAACATTTGAACAAAATGTTGTACCAAAGCCGAAAGGACGGCGAAAAATATGCCACAGGCCTCTGATGGTGTCTTTCGCCACTGATCATGATTCTGTCTCTCCATGTCCTGGAGTTTCACCTTTTCTGAAGTCCTAATATTTTTATTTCCAGAGTCACGCTTCCTTCCTTTGTTCGAAGTGAAGCGCTTTGACGGCCGCCCCGCTCCCATAGGAGTTGGCCCTGGGGGTCTACCTCCCCTGACCACGGTGCCTATAGCTGGGGAACGATGCTCAGCCCGCTTGGAGTCCGCTCTAGACCAGCTGAAGAGGCGGAAGCGGAACCAACCTAAAAGCTTGGACACACCGCAGGTACGATTATCTATAGTAGTTTATAAATATATAACTTCTATAGTCAACGACAAGGTTATAATGGTAACCCGAAAATACGAAACACTAATGCGATGTAATCAACGCCCAGCGCCATCTATTGGTTCAGTTTTGAACGACTGTCCCGAAGCGAAGTGATGGTGGCTAAGACCTAAGTATCAATTGATACTTGGTCCTTGGGATGGTGGGCTATACTATATGTATTTCATAAAAAAACAGAAATGGAATCTTCCAATAAATTAATATCAATCAATTCAAGAAATAAATTTTATTGGAATCTTCTTGGTTCCGAACGGAACCGACAAGGACAGCATCATACTATCATAATTAGAGAAACTTTAATTACACTTTTTAAGGCGAATATAGAAAACGTAATTAAAGTTAATTATTCGCGATACCTGCTATTAAAAGGGAAAACCGCTTTCTGCTAGGTACTCACAGTAACTTCAGACTCTCAGTTGACTGTCAAAATATAATGAGGATGTAAATAACGCACCTAAACCTTTATTGCACCTATGGAAATTGTTCTTAAAGTTTTGCTCCTGTTATACCTAAATACACGTGTATGCATAGATACAAATTAATTTCTAGAAAGGTATTTTCAACAGTGACAGTAATGTGTACCTACTCGTATTCCACACTACCTGATAGGTATCATCGCATTGGTGTCATTTACTGTTATTTTCCACCAAACAATGAAAGCCAATTATCGAATAAGAATAGCGACAAATTATTTAATTTGCTTCTTTTCACAGAGCCAAAACATCGACCTGAACGGATACAGCTTGTACCAACAAATGAGGACTGCTCCGGTAGACATGTATGTCACAAGAATGCGCGTGCGACTTCCTCAGAACAGCAACTGGGTTCGAGTGGAGAAATGCTACTTCGACCCTCGGAACGTTTCCTTGGACACGATGCTTCTTTTCCACGACATCACTATAAGCGGCAACGTAGACTTGTACGACGCCAACGAGCTGGACCGAGGAGTACCCCCCAACGGAAGATTGAGACGAAATTACGGAGATCCTCGACCATACGACGGCCGCTACCCCGATGACCCTTACGCGCGATCACGAGGAAACGGCTGCAATATGATCTTGAGACTAAGGAAAGCTGGCATAGGATTCCACACAAGACCCTTAAATCAACAACCAGGAAAATTCAACGTAAAAACGGATTCTGAATTCGTGGAACCTGGCTTCATAAGCGTGTACGCATATGGTTGCGAAAAGTACATAAACAGAAACTCAGTTCGAAATAAAGACAATTTGCCTTTGAGGCGCAGAAAAAGATCAGACGAGTTTTCGTTTAGGTCTCATTTAGACCAGCCGTTACAGATGGTTACGACAGTCGATCTTCAGATAACAATTGGGACATCGTTTACGAACCTCGTACCAATAGGATGAACTATGAGAGGAGTAAATTGTTTAGACCAGAGGATTCTCTAGGACGAAGTGGAAGATATATCTCGGGAGATGGAAGACATATTCACAAAAGGGATAAGAACTCTTCTCACAACCTACATGAAGAAGGAATTACAACCTGCTATAAAAGATACTCTAATGAGAAATATGGGTTATGTGATATCTTATGGTTAGCAGTAGTCAATTTGTAATCAGATTATTTAAAGACTAAAAATGTATAGCTACTCAGTATTATGTTAATAAAATTTATAGTAAATAAAAATTATAATAATTCAATAAAATATATTTTTCAATTAATAATTTATATATTTCTATCAAAAACATTATTGATTTATACCCAATTCAAAATGACTATAAAACAACAAATATACACATAAAAACATGATTATTTTATTAAACTTACATTCTATGCTTATGAAAGAGTGAGAATCAAAACAAGAAATTTACACAATCTTGATAGTTTATAATAAATTAATAAACATTATGTATTTGTTTTTTTATATAAGATTTTCATTAATGAATTATGTACAGTTAAATTTCGAGCTAGTATACATGGATTTGAATACAATGTCAAGTATAGTAAGCTGACTAAATCCCTATAGGATAGTTATGACAGTAACTTTACTAGTTTGTATAATGCCAATGATAACCTAGTCCCATAATAGATCAAACCTAAAGTCATCTTTGTACTCTCAACATAAAGTGTTTAACTTCATCATAAACAGCAAAATGCAGAGCAGATACCATCACTGCTTTGTAGATGCTGGGCAAGTAGCCTTTAAAAAGTGCCAGGAACCCCTCTTCAACAATAGTCAACTTAACACAGTCTAACAATCCAGTACAGTACATTTGCCTACCAAAGCCTGTTCTATGCTGCTGAAACCCTTGGATTTGCATCCTTTTTTTAACCAGATCAAAAGGATAGATTGCCGTTTTGGCCACAAACCCTGCTAGAGAACCCGCTATCAAATTAGCTATGAGAGTTGATTCAACCACAGAACTTATGGTGTCTTGTCTTTGGAAATAATGTATATTATTCAAGATGTTATCTGTAAACAGCTTATAAGTAGCAAATTGGATGCCAGCATGGGGGGCAATCTGGCTTAAAGTTGGTACCAGACCTTTGTATAGAGCAGTAACACCTTCAGCTTTGACCATAGTAGTAAATGCATCCAGGAATCCCTTGTAGGCTTTCTTATTCTTTTGTTCAGCGATCAGTCTTGTTCTAATTGTGTCAAAAGGAAATGAGGCAATAGTCGCAACAGTAGCACCAACACCACCATTTGTGAAGTTAATCCAATGTTTGTTATTTATAAAAAAGTGAGGATCAGACCTTTGGCATAGCTGCGTGAGCTTCTCGTAAACTCCGAACTGGATGACGCCGTAGGAAATGGACAGGAACTGAGCTGGTATGTGACCACTCCACAAAGCCAGCATGCCTTCTTCTTTTACGATAGAGCAGACGGCTTGCGGGACAGAGTTGTACTTCGAATTGGATCCATGCTTTATAGGTTCTAACTGGAGTTGAAATCGGATTTTTATAACGTCCAAGGGTTGCGCAATCGCTCTCGTGATCGCTCCGGATGCGCCGCCGGCAATAGCCGATTGGAATAATGTGACTTTATCTCCTTCACGGCTCACTGTATGCAATTTCATTATAAGGTTGGTTCGTTAAGGTCTATGTCAGTAAAAACGATTAGAGAACTTACAATTGTTTCGTAATCATAACACTTTTTGCAGGAAAAAAGTTGTTCATTTTCTGTGTGAAATTGTCATATATTCTTCAGATACTGATCTGTTCATCAATATGAATAATGTTGTACATACATTTCTGACTAATTTAAAATTTAATCAATGTAAGTATACGTAAAATGTAAATAAATTATTTTATTGTAGGTTATGTTTTGGTACAACCGGCTGACATTTATTTACTTTTATGTTCCTTTTTATCTAAGGAAGGTGTAATATGAAGGCATATCGGGAGTTAACCAATTTATATTTATGGCTGTATAATATAACATTTCTCAGTAAATTTCTAGTTTAAAAAAAAAGATAAAGTGCATCATTTTTTAAATCATTCATCTGAACTTAGTACGAATGAACTCGTTCGTTCTTTTTATGATCTGTGGAACGAAGGTGCGAGGCGAGCTGTCAATGTCTGTCAACAAAAAAAATTGTCATTTGATTTGTCAGTCAGACAATCACCAAAAAAAAATCATCGAAAGGAAATTGCGATTTACTTTACATTACAAACAAAGTGATCTGTGTTTTTTTCCTTTATTAAAACAGTGATTGTATGCGTTTTTCTGCTCTAACTATTTTATTATAACATTAATCGGATTAAGTTCAGATAAAATGTCTTCGCCACTAGAAAATTTGGAGACCCAGCTCGAAATGTTCATAGAAAACGTCAGGCAGATACGGATTATCGTCAGCGATTTTCAACCACAGGGACAAAGTGTGTTGAATCAAAAAATGTAAGTAAAAACAGCCTTTTCAAAACCTTTCCGCTTAAAAAACCTTTGTATTCGACCTATAAATCGTCAAATGTTGACATTATTCTGCTATAAAGATTACTAAATCTAAATCTTTTTGAATTTCAGACAGTCATTGGTTACTGGGCTTCAAGAAGTAGACAAGCTGAAGTCACAAGTCCATGATATACATGTACCCACAGAAGTATTTGAGTAAGTTCAAGTAAATACTGAATATTGCACTTCCTCCGAAGAACAAAGTCCGATCCATATTTAAAACATATATGCTAAATCGGACTTTATTCTTTGGAGCAGCCGATTTAGTCTTAAGTTAAACAGATTACACCTATCAACCTACTGTGTTGTATGCTGAATGTGTTAAATTTGTGTTTCAGCTACATTGATCAAGGCCGTAATCCACAGCTGTATACAAAAGACTGCATTGACAAAGCCCTGGCTAAGAATGAAGAGGTAAAGGGCAAGATAGACTCCTACAAAAGGTTCAAGAGTCACCTACTGCAGGAACTGTCTAAGACTTTCCCCAATGAAATTGCCAAGTACAAGGCTATTAGAGAATAATACTTTATTTAGCTGTTAAGACTGATCTGTATATCTTATTTATAATCAAATTACTCTTGAATATGAAAACTATTGCCTAAAAAATAATATGTATCTTTTTTTACTTCCTTTACTAAAAACTAGGGCTTCTGGTAAACTTCATAGTATTTCATTTTGCTTCAATTTGTATATTTAAGTGTTCTTCTGCTATTGGAGATTTTATTAGATGAAAAAGAAAGAAATTAATTCCATCTTGTGATCATAAATTAAATTATAGCACAACTTTGTATTAGGTATGTACAATTTGACTATAGATTACTTTGTAGAGACATTCCAGAGGTTGTGGTCATTAAAACAAAAATGTGGTTAATTACTTTATTCATATTTAAAATACAATTTTATACAACAAATCATAAATAGCTGACAATAGGTGAGTGATATTCTGAAATAACAAGTGTAAAATAAGAAAGATTATTAGAAAATAATTTAGCATAAAATGACGAAAAAGAATGAAGAAACACTTTTCTTCTAAAAAGCAGTTTCGACTACGGAAAATAAATCTGAAACATAAGAACTAGTGTAAAAGATAAAAAGGCAAAGACCAGCCTTACCGGTTAGATTATTTTCATAATTATTACAAAATACCTATTAGAATAATTTAATTGTCTCAATATAAACATTATTTGATAAATAAATAAGTCTCTGCCATAAAATAAATGTTAGACATGTTACTGGGCATGTTTGAATTTGAAAACATTTGTAAAGTAGTTCATTAGATGTTCGATAAAATATTATTTACATTAAATGCAGCTCTGGGGTGGATGTGTCTGTTCTCTCGATGGTTTTCTGAACATTGTTTGTGTCTTCAACATCGACAGTCGCATCGCTGTCTTCGTGCTTATTGTCCGAAATATGTTTTGCGTCGGTTGAAAAATCATTCCACATTTGATAGAAGCCCTTTTTGACTGGCTCCACGAGTTGGGGCTTGCTGGTGACGTAGACGTAGTTCCAATGGTCTGATGAGCGGTCGTTGCCCCAGTTCAGCGTGCCGGTCATGAGGACCTCATCATCGATCAAGCAGAACTTATGGTGCATTCTGTATATAGGTTCGTTTACGATGCACTTGATTTCGGCACCTGTAAAGAGTTTCCATTGGTAACCGATTTGTGCTAAATCATATTATGTATCGCCTAGTCTCATGCCTGTGTCATCCAGGGTGCCCCCAGCTCTTTCAAATTCGAGATAGTTTCGAAAAGTAAGTATGTTTCCAGAGTTAAACTCTGAACCGGAACCGTCTGGACGCGACACTTTAGCTACTGCGATAACGAGGTCGTCAAATGAATTAATTGAATAATTAAATTAAATGAATTGAGATAATATCACATACCTAAGCACATTGTCCCAAACTAAAGTTTTCCCTTAAACTATGGGCACCAGAAAATATAACGAAGGTAACAAACACTCAGTCACAACATTACAAATATCTGTTACACCAACATTTGTGTTGCTGCGGGAATCGAACCCGCAACCCTTCCGTCTCTATCGACGCTCAAACCACTGCACTGAGAAATGATTAGGTAGGTACGTGAAGTCTAGCTATAATAATCGGGTACTTGTATCACCGGTTTTATGTACAGATAGTTTACTTCGTATCTCGAAATCGAAACTACGAATAATTAGGAATACCTACTCACCAGCATCCATCAGCTCTCTAATAAAAAAATCTGTAGACTCATTATATCCGGATCGATCAATTAAAATACGAGCTTTAATATTCTTCTTCTTTATAAGATTGACCAATCTTCCCTGGATCGCTGGGTTGTGTATACCGGGCATGCACACGCTGACACTCCGCTTCGCAGCCTCGACGTAACTTATTAACTTGTCGAAGTAGTTATACGCATTGAACTGCAGTTTGCAAAATATCATCACTTCGTTTATCTCCGTGTGACGACTCTTGTAGTAATAAGCCGCCGCAGAAACAACGCAAGTTATTGCTATAGCTGCTACCGACGACAGGATGCGTGGATATTGTATTCTCATTTTATGTGATTTCGAACATAAATGTAGGTTTTTGGCACTAACTAAGACCGGTCTTGTAATTTTATACTTTAAAATAAAATAAAGAGGTCACTCAGTGCCATTAGAATCCTATGGCCCAGTAAATGTAAATTCTTTGATAACTACCCTCACTCAACACTACACTTTGGTGATTATTCAACAGATTTTTATAAGGTGAGAAAAGTTATCTTTATGAATTATTCGTGAGAAATTATTTAAATAGTGAAAATAATGACGAAGTGTTATTTAGAAAAGATTAAGTCCGCCTTTTATAATTCACAAAAAATATTTTATATTTTTTTAATCGAAGAGCTCCGTCCGTTTTTGAACGTAGGAACAGGAGAAAAGGCGCGGAATCAAAGTGACATTTCTTTGTTTTGACATAAAAAAGCCAAACCATTGATCACATTTTCACAGCTGTTTTATTAAATTTTCTATAAAATCATGTCTTGACAATATCTAATAAGTGTTATTATAAGTAAGCAACATCTGTAGCGTAGCAGAACAGTATTAATCATGGGCATAACAGGCCTGATACCCTTCATCGAGAAGGCATCAAGACGAACCAATGTTGGGGAGTTTAGTGGGTGTACCGTGGCTATAGATTCATATTGCTGGCTCCACAAAGGAGCCTTCGCCTGTGCTGATAGACTGGTGCGAGGAGAAAGTACAGACATGTAAGATTATATGCATTAGATAAGTTGTATTTTAGGTTGTATTACCTATTTAGTTTCCGCTCCTCATCATCATCCAGGCCTGTTCCTAGGTTGTCTGGATCGCGTGTAGTAACGGGGGTGGATTGGTCTTTTTCATCCTTACACCCCAATCATTCCCCATTAGATTTTAAAGTTCATTAACCTCTTTTTCAAATAAGCCATTTGATTCTTTTCACACTAAAATTCATATTCATTGCTCTTCTAGTTACCTCCTACACAAGGATGTAAATTATCTTTTACATATATCAATTGTTATGATCCCTTAAGACTTATAAATTTATTCATGAGAAAATTTTGGTTATTTTGCAGCCATATAAAATATTGCTTAAAGTATGTAACTATGCTTTTGTCTAAGAATATAAAACCCATATTGGTATTTGATGGGAGGCATTTACCAGCTAAAGCTAATGACTGAGTCTAAGAGGAGAGAGTGAGTATATTACATGAGTTATTTTTCAAAATAAGTTACCTTGCATGTCATTTATCTATTCATATTATTAAATAAAATGTACTATTTTTAAGGGTTCTTATATTAATTATTTAATAGATATATTATGGACTCTAATTATGTGCATTGTAATTTAGTTTTATAACATTTTAGATCACGTGATATTTCCAAGAAAAGGGCTGCTGAACTTTTGAGTCTTGGAAAGGTATTGTTTCATACACAAATATGTTAATATGTAGTTCAAAATAATATTTTGTACCTATAGCAAATTTTTTAGTGTTTTTTACAGGTTGAAGAAGCGAAATCTTACATGCGACGTAGTGTGGATATCACTCATGCAATGGCTTTAGCACTGATAAAGGAGTGCAGGAAGCGAAATGTAGACTGCATCGTGGCACCATACGAAGCTGATGCACAATTGGCTTATTTGAACATTAAAAATATAGCCCACCTTGTTATCACTGAAGATTCTGATTTGATATTGTTTGGGTGTACTAAGGTGAGCTTTAATTATTTACTTAGATCAGTATTCTTAATTGCTTAGTCAGTTCTGTGAAGTTCCCAGGAATTTCTGGGCTTCTGGGCTGGCTAGAATAGCCAGGACCTTACATGTGCAATGGACCAAGTGGCAATCATAGGTCACTTTAACATCATACATTCAAACTAAAATTATTCCGTTAAAAATTGTATGATGTGAAAGCTTGTTTATATATTGAAGCTGTTAATCTTAGTAGACATTTTATAAAATTACATGAATGAAAATATTCCTCAGTCAGCCAAATAAAGGTTTATAAATACTTGTGTTTCAGGTGCTATTTAAAATGGATTTAGACGGGACGGGGACTTTAGTTGAGACAGTGAAACTGCCCCTAGTGATGAAATGCCCGATAGAGCACTTACACCTTCGACAAGTTCCGGCAGATGTGCATCATGTCTGGATGCGATTACCTCGCATCGTTGCCTGGCATCGGTCTGGCGAAAGCGAGGCAGTTTGTTACTGCTACACAGGACTCAAATTTTGCTAATGTAAAGATTTTACTATGCTATAGCTTGTTGAACTTTTTGTAACTAATCTTTACTAATTATAAAGAGATAACTTCTATAGACAACGACAAGGCTTATAGGTAAACCGAAAACACGAAACGCTTGCGCGATGTAATTGGACACAGCGCCATCTATTGGTTCATTTCTGAATTACGGTCCCGAAGCGAAGTGAGGGCGGGCCACTAGTGCTAATAATAAAGGGAATTGACGCGACGTTATTTTCTAAGTACATGATTCTGTACTTACTTTATTGCTTGACGTTTTGGCTGCATTACAGCAACTCAATCACAAGCAGACTGGTCACAAGCGGACTGGTATCGGGTTATGTTATTGCTTGTTTGCCCTGTAGCTTAAAAAAAACTTACATGGATGATCACTTAATGAACGGCCCTTGAAACTTGTTCTTTTTGGGTTGTAAAATTTGGGTTAAAAAAAGAATTTAATAGGTCATAAACCTATTAAATTCTTTCTTGGACAAACATTTGTGTGATGATCACATGTGTTTGTTCATTGTCTGGGTGTAATATACGTATTTAAGTATGTACCTATTTATATTTGTGTTTCCTCTGTTTGATATTCTGTAACACAAGTGTTTGTATGGAGTCAGGTCAATTTATGAGATGTTGTGAGAATTTATTTATTTATTTCAGGCACTGAGAAAACTGCCCAGCTTCTTCAACAAATCATCCCTGACAGTCACCGATGAATACAGAGAGAACTTCTTGAAAGCAGAGGCAACATTCAAGCATCAATATGTGTATGACCCGTTAGAGCGGAAAATGGTTCGACTCACAGATCCTGATGATGAAGGTAATTTTAATAATTTTCTTGTGGTTTAGTAGTTATTTTGGTCCATTCGTAAAAGACGGCATCTCGAAAGCGATGCTTTGTAGGAGAAAAGTGTTGAGATATTTTTTGTAGACAATTTACGATCTACAAAGTCTAAACCATTTTTCGATAGCTCTCGTTGTTTCAGAAATATATGCAAAAAACGCAAATTTGTGACCTTTGACCTCGAATAAAAAACATCATACAAGTGGGATCGATGGGGACTTTTGACATATCATTTGTAATGACGTATTCAAGGCTTGCACAAAATCCAGCTTGTTGGGAATTAATGCAAACTGGAATCATAATTTAGTCTATTTCGACTGGACTAATATAGAGATTATATCGATGGACAGAATGCAAAAATAGTTACAGTTCAATGGATTTAAAACTACTTCAATAATCATGAACTTTACTCATATTTCCAGATGTAGAGCAAGCACTGTGTGTGAATGCGGGCGAGCTATTGGACCCGAAGACTGCATTCCAGCTGGCGTTGGGTAACCTTGACCCCTTCACGTTGAAGAAGATGGACGACTGGCATCCAGACACTAGCGAGATTGTATGTAAAAGTTTAACCCTTTATGGGGCTCTGTCGATATGTTAGACAACATATTTTGAACCTTATGTGTTGGAGATGAGGTCCAAAACCAATGAATTGTATTCATACCTACTGCCCATTTAGGGGTATACTGGGTGTATCTGGGAACATTTACATCCCTTTGACCATACGTCTTCTACCAAGCAATCTGAACAACTTTTGCATTATGACTTTTGCGAAATTCGGCGAAAATTATTTCGACTCCCCATACAAAATTAACATGTCACATGACCGAATTTGTATGAAAGCTTGAATTTTTTTATGCGAATTTGCAATAGTTGAGTGTTGTTCAGAATGGTTGTTGGAAGACGTGGTTACAGGTATGCTTACAAAATACACTCTGTATTTGTTTATACAGGGTAGGTACAATAAGTTTAGTACAGTTCTTGACCACAGATTATTATATAGGAGATTTGATTTTCGAAAAATAACATTTGGTAGCGACATAGGTACGCCAAAGGTCGTGGGTTCGATCCTCACCCTGGACAAACATTTGTGTGATGAACACTTGTGTTTGTTCAGTGCCTGGGTGTTATCTGTAACGCAAGATACGGATTCCAGGCAATGAATGAAATGTTGTGTGTGTTTTTTTTAAATTTTGGGAATGTTGTCATTGTATTTTGATATCCATATAATTTTTTTCAGGATGGAAAAGTAAAAACCGATAGCTGGAAAGACAAACCCGTGTCAACCCACCCGAGTATCTGGAAGGACGACTTTTCCCCGCACTTGGCGAGCCAAAGCCCTGGGTTAAGAAAGTGAGGAAACTAGAGCCGATCATCGCCGCGCCGCAGACTAGAGTAAGAAGAAGGTGGTCAGTCTCGTCACTAAATATGTCCCGGAAACTCAAGATGAAAGGTGATACTTCTTCATTTAGTTTTGATTCTATTTTGTACAGGTTTTTACCTATTGGTAAGCGTTTAGATCCCTTTTTAGTTCTACATACATTAGACATGGTTGAATCTTGTCTGGAGCTGGATTTTTTATGTGATAGGTGAGACGGACGGTAAGCAGTCGCACCCGTCCATAGACAACAAGTAGAGTCGCAAGTAGCGCTGCCAACCTTTAACTTACTAACAGCGAAACACAGCGCAGGAGCTGCTTTACGTCGGTCTTCTGTGAGGTGGTATCACTAAGGTCGAACCGGCCCATTCAAGCCGAAGTGTGGCTTTCCTACGGTTGGATGATTACTTTCCCTCCGAGAACTAGTTTTAACATGTAATCGAAACTATATAGTTTCCACCGATAAGGTTGCGCCATGTCTGTCATCACTTATAGTTTTGAAACAAAATCGAACTTATTACGATAAGGTGACACATTGTTTCACTGGTAGTGGCCCTGCCTCATAAGTCAAAGGTTTATAGGTTTGATCCTCACCCTGGACAAACATTTTAAATAATTTTAAGCAATTGACCTTATGTTCCCAAATTTTCCTAATGTTGTAATTTTACATACTTTTCAGCCTTACAATAGAATCTTTAAGCAACATGTATTGTGAACCGGCTTCCAAAAAGCCAAAGTTACACTGTGATAATTTAAGCGAAACCTACACACAAAATACTGAAAATGATCACAACATAGCCCATGTTGAAGACGAAATCGTCAAAGATATGTCATCACAACGCACCAAGTCTCCGATACTGGAAAATAAAGATAGGTCATTTAAAAAGAATTTGAACAGCTACTCTGTATTAAAAAGACTGAGCAAGTTCCCTAGAACAATATTAGATGATAATGTAGTAGAAAGTAAGTTCTTTAATTCTACCTCAACAAGCGAAGAAACTACCTCAAGTGATCAAAACATATCCAGAACTAAGTATAGTGATAGAAGAGTCTCCGGAGAAAATAAGTAGAAATCCCTTCAAAGTGAAGTCTCCGGAAAATAATAGATTAGCTTTAATTGATACTCAGTGTATAGAAATACCAGATTCCCAAGCGGAGAGTAAGAATCCATTTAAAGTGAAATATGAATGTAACCGTGCTTTGGAAATTGATACACAATGTACGGAAATACCTGATTCTCAATTAAGTAGTTCTCAGAAGGAGAATTCGCCTCAAAATTCTCCTGTTAAGACAGAGAGGAGTCCTATATTGGAGCCCACGCCGAGGGTCAGGAGTATGTTGAAGGTGAAAATGGATTTGGTGCAGCAAGTCTGCGAGAAGCTGTCGGAGGACTCTGTGATAGACAATACATATCCATTAGAGGAGTTGGTGACTCCTGTTGATTCTCAGGTTTGTTATTTGTTTATTATTGGCAAATGGCTCATTTGGTTTTGGGTCCCGTCTCGTCCACCCACCACACTGGTACCCTGCTTCAGACGCCATAGGTCGTGGGCTCGACTCATACTGGACAATAAAAATATTCTTGTGATTAAGGGGCTACAATGACGAAACTAGTCTAGTATTGTTACTTGTCGCATGTTAAAAATATAGGTTTTTTTTTTTTATGTGATAGGTAGCAGGCGAGCAGGCGGATCACCTGATGGTAAGCAATTGCCGCCGCCCATGGACACTTGCAACACAGTGGAGTTACAAGTGCGCTGCCAACCTTTTATGCCCTTCCCCCCCTGGGCCTCCGGTACCCTCACTCACTCAGCGAAACACAGCGCAGGAGCTGCTTTACGTCGGTCTTCTGTGAGGTGGTATCACTAAGGTCGAGCCGGCCCATTCATGCCGAACCGTGGCTCTCCCACAGTTTTGTGTTGCGTCTTGAAAAATCCAATTTACTTGCATCCAGTTTGTAGAGTTTTACTTTCTTAATAAATATTATTTGTCGCTACAATCAGTGTAAATAGGTTAAGGGCGCTAGTTTCGTCCATATAGCCCCTTAATACTTGTGTTCGTTCTGTGTCTGGATGTAAAATATTTATTTAATTAATA
Source organism: Cnaphalocrocis medinalis (assembly GCA_014851415.1). Lineage (NCBI taxonomy): Eukaryota > Metazoa > Arthropoda > Insecta > Lepidoptera > Crambidae > Cnaphalocrocis > Cnaphalocrocis medinalis. The sequence goes on along the minus strand of CM026287.1, from coordinate 4,435,071 downwards.
TTGCATGCGCGTATGTATGCGTAGAATGTAACTAACGAATGAGCGTTTGTGGGTTAAATTGTTTTGCGAGAGAATGCTTTGATGTAGATAGATGTCAATTTAAATCCATACTATTTATAAGATATGATTTTTGTAGACACAACAAACCTTATATACAAACAGAAACACTAGCGCGATGCAATCAACACCCAGCGCCATCTATTGCTAGACAGTGGAACTACTGTCCCGAAATGAAGTCAGGGCGGGCCATTTTAAATAAATTTAATAATTGTGAAACCGATCTTATATGGTGTTTTTATTTTAGGTGTCATACGGCGAGTCCCCGCCAAAATCGACATTGGCGTGGAACGGCAGCCAATCACAGTCGAGCTTGAGCGACAGGCACAAGATGGCCGCCGGAGCCAAGAAGTCGTCGTGTAAGGCGCCCGGGCTCAAGCGAACATCGTCCCTGCCCAGTAACCAACCCACTTTGTTGAGCAAGTTTGGCTTTCAGAAGAAGTGAGTATGGAACTCTGATCACGTTTTAATAGCCGACGATTTTCTGGTGGGAGAGTCACGCTTCGGCATGAATGGGCCGGCTCGACCGGAGTGATACCGCGGCCTCACAGAAGACCGGCGTGAATCCTGCGTTGTTTCGAGTGAGTGAGGGTACTAGAGGCCTCTGGTAGGGGTTAAAGGTTGGCAGCGCGCTTGTGACTCTACTGGTGTTGCATGTGTACATGGGCGGTGGCCATCGCTTACCATCAGGTGATCAGTCTGCTCGTCTGCACCTATCACTAAAAAAATGTGTTTTTCTTTTCCTACAACTACTTTTTTTTCTTTTACAGACCAGTGCTGAGGCGATCATAAATCAGAAAATAAATGTTAATACTTTCTTATTCAAATGTTGACGCTTATAAGTTTAACGCATTTAATTATTTCTAACTGGATGTCCAGATGTATGTCTTGCACACTATCAAACTAGCTTAACACTATAGTACCATGTCAAAGTAACTGCCTAGTCAGTTTCCAAGGGGTACGGACAAAATGTTACTTTGACATGGTACTTAAATGTTAAGCTACTTATGATGCTGACAGTACAGACAGCCACACATCAAAGGATACAAAACTGTCAAATTTCTTCAATGGATTGTCATCTTACTGTCAAACACATTAAGTTGAATATCAATTGAGGAAATTGACAGGTTGTGGTAACCTGATGTGTGGCTGTTTGTACAAGACGCGCGGTAAATTATGAAGATGACATTAGGCAATCAATGTAACTTGACCGAGGACATAGGGTCAGTCCTATCCAATCTGTTGTTGATTACGATTATGATTCAGTTTGTGATTTTTAATTTTATTTTGTAAATGTTAAGAATAAATGAAAATTTTGTTTTAAATTACAGCATCTTTTATTTTTTCTCCTAAGACTGCAGCATGCACACAAGCGCCGCCGTGAATTTAAGTTGACCACTCGACTTGTATAAAAATCCCAATCAATATACATAATTATGTCATATACTTACCTAAGTATATCATTGATTTGATTTTGCTCACTTCATGAAATTCTCGATAAATTCATGAAATGGCCGCGTTTCTTGTGATTATCGATACCTATGATGCGATATTCGCTATGTTTTTTCTATGTTTATGAATATAAACTAATTTTTTGTGATATTTTAGATAAATCACAAGCACGAGAATTGTGGCCTTGATTAAATACATAGTTAACATTTCACGAGTTTGTTATCCAAATTTAACTGACATCGTATACATAAAATATAGGCATCCATAGGTAATAGACAAATTCCAGAAGAACCCACTAACAAAAAAAAATTGAAATATTTATGTAAGCTACCTATGAATTATGAACATTGGAGCTTCCTTAAATATCTTCTCATGTGAAATGTAGTAAATAAAGCTGACATTTTCACTTTTTACTTAACGTGTAACATCTGATAAGATTGTAGCAAAATGTTCGTTCATAGCTGGTATTAATAATAATAAAGCTTACCCGCAGTAGCTAAAGATGTCTACACAACTGCTACGACCCCACGCGAGTTTGTGTAGGTACAATGGCCTGTTGTTCAAAATTCATCTGATAGCCAAAACGTCCAGTTATAATGCCTTTTTAACAAGGGTCGCGCATTCTTCCAGAGCGCATATTAATTCATGGAACCGAAGTGTAAAACAAAGATTGTGTTGATAACAACACTTAATTACACAGCCTTTGTAATGAGATTACTTTCCCTCTGGAATTGTATGTTTTGATTTATGAGCATTGGTTTGCCCCTTCGCGGGTGCAACGGTGTTCTGAAGATACTAACCGCAATCTACTTGATCATTCCATAGGGTTTTTGTGCTGGTTTCGTGGAAAAATGAATTACGTTGTGTAATAAATAGGGTGTAGGTATCCATACTTCCATACTAATATTTATTAGGTATAAATGCGAAAGTAACTCTGTCTGTCTGTCTGTTACTCTTTCACGCCAAAACTACTCAACGGATTTAAATGAAATTTGGTATACAGATAATCCTAGACCCTGAGAAAGAACATAGGCTACTTTTTATTGAAAAGGGGGTTGAAGTGTCCATGAAGCGCGGCATTGCTTACCATCAGGTGATCCGCCTGCACGTCTGCTACCTATCACATACAAAAAACGTTGGTCTTGTACAATCGTTCTAAGCAACATTTTTTCTACGACTTTTGTTTACTCGCATGAAAAAATTTCAACTTTTCATACAAACGTGATCGACGTGGCTTCGTTCACTTTGTATGGGAGTCGAAAAAATGTTGTCGAATTTTCAAGTCATAGAACAAATGTTGTTCAGACTAATTGGTGGATGGAAATGTTCACAGATACACCCTGTAGGCATTTTATTTTCAATCTGTGCTGACTAGTTACGGTGGTGAGGTTGGAAATAAACATAGCCTATATTAATAGACCAGAAAAGTATTTTTATTGTGATCCTACACAACAGTTACATAACGCTATAAAACATTGTAACACGAGAAAAATGTACGTACTACGAGAAAAATATGTCGAACAATTAGGTAGGTAATGTTGTAAATGCTCCCTTAAACAACATAGGTACATACTTACATAATAGTAATATACAGGGTGTATCTGTAAACATTTACATCCCTTTAACCACGTGTTCTATCAACCATTCTGAACAACATTTATTTGTTTAACAACTTTTCTAAATTCTTCGAAAAAAATTTCGACTCCCCATACAAAATGACCAAGTCATGTGACCGACTTTGTATGGGAAGATTTCGATTTAGCGGATTTTCAAAAGTCATAGAACAAATATTGTTCAGAATTGTCGGTAGAACACGTGGTTAAAGGGATGTAAATGTTCACAGACACACCCTGTATACTTACCTAATAATCATATATAACTAATGTTAGGTAGGGTATGTTGTATATTGTTCTCCTACATTTTAAACGGTAAAATAATATTTTAAATCTAAAAATTTGATTTTATTTTTTCCATACACACCTATAAAACCTTAGCTGTTTATAAGAGTAGGTACCTAAGTACCTAAAAGTACTTATCTACCTACTCTACAGTATTTTATGTTGTTAAATTTCTATGATACCTGATAATGCGAAGGCCTTACGAAACAATATTATCACAGACCGTTCCCTAACGCATTAATTTTAATTTAAAGCTTACGGACCCCTCGAATTGTCTTCAACTGCACCTAATATATTTTATTGGCGGTGTATTAATGCGACCTGCCAGGCCCGTTCAAGGGTAGGGGAAAGAGGGCCTCTAACCGAACCATAACGTCGTAAGGCCCCACTTCTAAGGCCCTAACCAGAGAGCCTACAATAAGCCATCCCGTAACGAGAATAAATTTGTCGCATGAAAAAAAAACAGTGCTCGACGAGGACAAAGATCCGATCGTGATTTTTTTTCGTTGTGGACAAACCATCCCGTAACGAACGAGAATATAGTTGTCGCATGAAAAAAAGAGAGCGCTCGAGACGAGGACAAAGATATGATCGTGTTTTTTTTTCGTTGTTGGCATCGGTGGATTATAACGAAGCTGTCCCGTAAACAAAAGCGCACATAGCGCGTGTAACAGTAAGTAACCCTTCCTTTCGGCATCGGTCTCCGATTCGGTCGTAGGTACAGTCAACAGCAAAAGTAACCGAGGACTAAAACTGACACTTTGAGGCTATACGGAGTTTGCGTCACACACGACTGTATGAATTTGACACCATTCAGTTCTGACGTGAACTCCGCTCAAAAGTGAGAATAGAGTTTTTGATTTTGACCATCCACTTTTGCTGACAGTCACCCACATATCAGGTTACCACAACCTGTCAAATTTCTTGAATTGAAATTCAACCTAATGTGTTTGGCAGTAAGATGAGAATTGATTAAAGAAATTTGACAGTTTTGTATACTTTGATGTGTGGCTGTACTGTACTTACGTTACGTCCACTTTAAGTTAGGCCCTACGGACACAAAATAAAGACTCTGACACAGAAGGCTGACTGCCCACTAAGAGCTAAAAATAACTAACGGGCAAAAACGCCTTTTCGACCACATTAATCCTAACATAAGACATAAGATTGTCAAACTGTCGAGGTCTATGGTAGAGGCCGCGCGCTTATGTACTCATGCCGGGCAACAACCCTAGCATATGTCAACGAACTCTTCTAAATTCATAATCAAGGCGAAGTCAGCCTTCTGTGTCAGAGTCTTTATTTTGTGCTACGGAGTCCTAAGCCCGGCCCTGTGCTACCAGTATTCCGAGTGAATGTTGCCTTTGTTTAGCCCCAGGTTCATTTGAATATTCTCCACTTAGCGTGTAATTAAAATTTCTCCCGCTTACGAATTTCGATGGAACTCGATACCGTTTGGAACGATGGGAATAGTGATGGGCGATAATAGGCATGATGACAGTAATTAAATATCACTAAAATACTATTTATTGAATTGTTTTGAAGCTTGGAATACAAGCGCATTGTTTTTTTATTAAGTGAGAAATGTATTTTTTATAAAAAAAACTACAAAATAAGCCAATCCGCCATGTGATGTCTGAAACATTAATCAGAGCGCATGACGTCACTTCTAAGTCAACGCATAAACAACACGGACATACGTCACATTCCCTATGGATAATGGGAGAGTCACGTTTTTTTAGCATCAATCCCTAAGTTTTTCTTGTTGATAAATTAACTAGGAGGGTCACCTTCGTTTCGAGATTGCATTTTGATAAAAAATAGATGGCGCTGGGTGTCAATTACATCGCGCAAGTGTTTCGTTATTCCGGATTGCATTTAACGTCGTAAGGCCCAGACAGCAGAGACAATTGAAAAACAAATGTTTTATGACTTTGGGTCTTACGACGATAAACCTTGACGTCAACAATGAAATTAGTAGGCATATTTATATTAAGTGTAGATTATTAAAAGAGTGCAGAGTGGATTCTAGTAGCATCACTATATGGGATTGAGGACTTAATTTCAGTTTCGGTGCGGTTCGCTGGTCATTCCGGCGGTCGGTTAGGTGTTCAAAACTCTTTGTTTATTGGGCCGTGAAATGCGTGGGTAAACGATATTTTTTGGTTTCATTGTCAGATAGAAATTCGCTTCGAAACTTAGGCAAAATAAGCCGCTGTCCTGTCATCATTAATTGAGTTCCTAGTCAGATACAATTTGATTTTGATTTGTTTTTATTTATTGCAATTCCAGGAAGGAGACCATATTCTTTGGCACCTGATATTAAGTCGAATTATTACTTACCTAAAGGTAGGTTATTAAAAAAAAAATTAAAAAAAAATATCTTAAAAAAAGAATTGGTGTAGGTATTTAGAATAGTCTAGGTAAACGCCTACAGCTAAGATCGCGTGGAGTTCAGTTTACTTGTCATTATCTGCTAGCTATTAGTATTTAATTATAAATAAAGAGGTAAGTCATATTCTACGTCAAGGCTTATAGGTAAAACCGAAAACACGAAACACTTATCTGTTAGGCTATTACTTAGTATTTATAAAGAGGCAAGTCATATTCTACGTCAAGGCTTATAGGTAAAACCAAAAACATGAAACACTAAGTGTTTCGCAACTCTTGCGCGATGTTATAGACTCCCAGATCCATCCATTATTTTGTGCAGGTTTCACTTTCCGTAGTTTCCGAGATTAGCTTGTACAAACAAACAGGCAGCAGATTAGCTGATGAAAAGGATAGGCAAATAAATAAAAAAAAAATAGGTTTTTCTGTTACCTAGGTACTGTTTTTTGATCGCCATCGTAATCTCCTCAATATTCCTTCCGAATCGAAGGCCCCGTTTGTATTTATAGACCTGGCCACAATCCAAACGAGTGACGGAAAATATCGTCAGCGTCACGGGACGCAGGGTTCACCATAACTGCTGCTGCCGGCGAGATGGGCGCCCCGAGACCATCAACTATAGTAAAGGCCGTTCGACGTCGAATAAGTTACTGGAAACAGAAATGTTGCGCTATTTTCCTTTATTTTAACCGTGGTTTGTTTTGGTTTCCATTCTGATTTTTATCTCGCTCGGTTATTGAATGAAGCTAAGGATCTCCGTCCCAAACAATTAATTCACTTTTAAAAGTACAGGATTTGAGACTGAAATGTAACATAGCGAGCGACGATCACAATAGATCAAACTGGTCTCAGTGATACTGGTCTGAATAGGACCTGCATTAGCCGCCTGCTTAGAAAAAGAAAAAAAAATAGAATGAAAAAATATGCTTAAGTGCAAGATCGCTACTTTTGTAAAGTTGTTAATTTACCTAATCGTGGGATAGCCACGTTTTGTCACGAACGGGACGGCTCGACCGAAATCGAATTTTGTTCTCCATTTGAATATACCTACCTACTTAGCTTAAAAACGTTGAATGCAGTTTTTTATTTAAAAAAACAAAGGATTGTTTCTTTTATAAATTGCTAACTTTAGGATATAAGGCATTTTCCCTTGATTGAGTCCTGGGAAGTCCCGTTATCTTCTATCTTCTATACTCTATACTATTTATAAAGAGATAACTTCTATAGACAACGACAAGGCTTATGTAAACCGAAAATACGAAACGCTTGTCGCGATGTAATTATGCACAGCGCCATCTATTGGTTCATTTCTGAATTACGGTCCCGAAGCGAAGTGAGGGCAGGGCCACTAGTCCCGTATAAACCACCTTCGGACGTCAAACGTAAAATAATACACATTAGAACCGCCGCTACCTCCAGATTAGACCCTGATTATTTCGATTCCGTCATCCTTTTGCCAATAGGCTTGAGAAGACCTGGTGTTGCCATGAAGTAACAATTTCACACTTGTATATAAAATCCTACGACTATGGCAATCCTTAATTCTTCAGAATTGACTTGGTGAACCAAAACTACGTACAGTCGAGTCCAAAAATATGTTTACACTTTAGGACCTTGTCACAATACATATTTATAAGAAAGGGGAAGTCGTTTTCTTATACATATGTACTGTGACAAGGTCCTAAAGTGTAAACATATTTTAGGACTCGACTGTACCTAATGCGTGAAGAAAGTCATAAAACGGATTTATGTGGAACTAACGGAGTATGTTTTATGTAACCAATGTGGTTACCACACCATAAGACTTAAGTGGCAGTGAAGTCATCAATTAATTTCTTGTGATAGGTGGCAGACAAGCAGACGGATCACCTGATCGTAAGTAATGGCCGCCGCCCATAATCACCTGCAACACCAGTAGAGTCTTAAATGCGCTGCCAACTTTTAACCCCAATTGGGCCTCCGGTGCCCTCACTCACTCGACGAAACACAACGCAGGCGCTGCTTCACGCCGGTATTCTGTAAGGACGTGGTATCACTCCGGACTTAGACTATTTTAACGAAAAGATTCTTTTGAAAAGTGTAGGTATGTGTAGTGTATCTCGGGGCTCAAGGTTGGCAACACTCGCCTCACATTCGTTGCTCGTACCAAATTAATTTAGGCGCATCCCCGATGCCGTATGCAAATGAAATTCAACTCTATAGGCCCCGCGGAGTCCCGTTCCGTTATCTGAGGCATAAGTGCGGGGTACACTCTTAAATCCTGATTTTAAGAAGTAAAAGTGAAGAGAACAGCACAGTCAAGGGCACGATGAAGTATAAAAAACCTCATTTAAATATAAACCTTATTGTCTTGGTATGAGAGTGATGGTTGGTATATATACATGTTATATACAGCGTACCAACAGGCCGGCAATGCATCATCAACCTCTCTGATCTCGCAGCCTTTGTAGCAACTCGTGCACACGACATTAATGTCGAATTAGAATTTTTGTAAATAATGTCGATTGTAATTTGAAATTTATGAAATTTCTAAATTCGAGATCAATGTCGAGTGCACGAGGCTCAGATGTAGTCATCGGCAAGAAAAGTCTTGTAGCACTCAAGCGTTTACAGCCAGACGTCCAGTTACTACAAAGTCAAAGTTCCTAAATTGAAATGTAGGAGAGCCAAGCTCGGCATGAATGGGCCGGCTCGACCGGAAATACAGGGCCTCACAGAAAACCGGCGTAAAGCAGCGCCTGCGCTGTGTTTAGTCGAGTGAGTGAGGTTGCCGGGGAAAGGGGGCTTAAAGATTGGCAGCGCACTTGTGACTCTACTGGTGTTGCAGTTGTCTATGGGCGTCGGCAATCGCTTAATCAGGTAATCCGTCTGCTTCTCTGTTACCTAAAACTTTGCCTAAAACTAGTCTGCCTATCTTCTATACTATTTATAAAGATATAACTTCTATAGACAACGACAAGTTGCCACTAAGAAACCAAGCAGGTTTAACAGATTCATATACATTGACGTGTGGTTATTCGTATCTAATACTGACAACATGTTAAAACGTTCGTTTAAAACTGGTTTAAAGCGAATTCTAGCGAAATAGGTAAACCTACCTACCTATCTACAAGACTGCGATCAACGAACAATGAAGAGCTTGGCAGGGCCTCAGAACTTTATTTTTAACTTCCATTTATCAATTATTATGGCTGCCAGCGAAATTAAGAAATAAGTCACAACTTTCGAGCCTGTTGGTGATTTATTGTTGTTAATTTTTTCTCTTTCAATCATAAGTCGATCGCCAAACTCCGCGGCCTCACGGAAACTTCGAGGGAGCATCAAAAACTTGGCACTGGAAGTTACAGCTTCTTGATTGGAAATAAAAATGCAGTTTCGACGATGAGTGTCTGGAATTCAAGTGGATTCTGTGTTGTACAGACTGTATCTGTGAACACTTACATCCCTTTAACCTGTGTGAACAACACATGGAAATTCGTATATTACTTATTATAAACAATAGCTGTTACCCGCGACTTCGTCTGCGTGGAATAGTATCTTTGGGTACCCCCCCTCCCCCTTTAAACCCCTTACAACCCCCTTATCCCAATAAAAAGTAGCCTACGTATGTCCTTTCTCAGGGTCTCGACCATCATTCAAATCTGTTCAGTAAGTAGTTTTGGCCTGAAAGAGTAACAGACAAACGCATCGCATTTATCATATTAGTAGGATTAGGATTCAACTTTTAATTCAAAGTCCGTCACGTGAGTTGGTTATTTGGGGAATCAAAAAAAAATTTTACGAGTTCCCAAAAGTTGTAGAAAAAATGTTACCTAATCAAAATGGTTGATAGAAGACCTGGATAAAGAGATGTAAATGTCTATCGTTACATCCTATTAACCACGTGTTCTATCGACCATACTGAACATTTGTTGAAACACTTCCCATAGAAAATTACCAACTCATGTGACCGACTTTGTATGAAAAGTTGATTTTTTAAAGCAAAGAACAAATAATGTTGTTCAGAATGGTTGGTAGAATACGTGGTTAAATACACCTGTATGGCTTAGAATAATAACACAATGGGCATGATAGACGCCGGAAGTACAAAAATATGTACGACACATCAGTCTATATTCCGATGCTTGCATTTCTGGCTACAACCACAAAAATCGTCATCCACAAACCTGACTGCAGGCCACGCCAAGCGAGGAGCAAACCTCGAAATAGAAGAGCGATATTCCACGATGTTTTTGCTACGGATTTTTTTATTGTTTCATGGAAAATTGGGAATTGTGACGCGAACAGAAAATTGCGTTGGCCTGAAATAACAAGCCCGTGTGTTTTGAAAGGTCGCTTCGGATTTAAAAAATAAGCTGCCGCGTTAATATGATGTTTTTGTTGGGCTGCGATGATAACGGTTTTGTGTAATGAGCGTTTCTCGATATTTATGCCTATGTAAATATTGCTTCATACCCAGGGACAGCGGTCCCGGCTCCCTGGTTAAAGCTCGGGAATAAAGTGGATTTTAAATTTGGATTCAATTGTTGGCTTTTTTGGGGACAGTATTTTGAGATTAGTAAAATGATCGATAACGAATGGAACACGTGGAAGGCTTAACGGGATTTCAATTTGTGTCGAGTATTCTTAGGCCTTAGCGTGGTGTTCGGCGGGGGCGGGTTCGCCTGTGAATTATTTACATACGAATTAAAAGGTTAGACAGTGTGTGTGTTTTACCTACATATTCTTTGAACATTTGTACATCATTTTTAACCACGTGTTCTACCAACCATTCTGAACAACATTTTGTTCTATGACTTTTTAAATTCGCATAAAAAGGTATAGATGGCGGCACGAAAGAATAGCGATGACCGTTATTTTGTGCACTTGTAAAAAAGACGACTTTCTTACTAAAATTGGTTTCTGCGCACTCAAGGTCATCGCTATTGTTTCATGCCGCAGACTATACCTCTTATTTTTGAGTGCAAGTCAATTGTAGTGACCAATTTTAGACTAAGTGTAGGACTCAGGACTTTACTCTATGATGTACCTAGCTGTAGTAGGTAAGTACATTGTGAAATCAGTATACCTTACTATAAACAGACTTGTCAAATTTCAATTATCGATTCTATTCTCATCCTTATGCCAAACATTTGGTTTTATCAATTCTAGTACCTAACCTGATGTGTAGCTGGTTGTACTAAAAATAACAAACAAATTCGCAACGGGATACCCCATTGTTCCGATCGAATAGGCGGACAATTAGAGACATATTTTTGGTTGGAATCAAAACCGTGTGTTATTTTACGTAAAACCAATTAACACTGCTTTTAACAACGCCTATGTAAATAAAATGAAACAAAAAACATTTTATTCACGATGAAATTACATCGAAAATCTGCTTCTGAAATACTAGTTACTGACTGGATGGATGGCGCATTTGGTAGTGAATGACCCTCATAGTCGTGGGTTCGATCCTCACCCTGGACAAACTTTCGTGTGTTGAACACTGTGTTCGTTCAGTGTCTGGGTACAATATTATGTATTTCAGTATTCTATTATTTTTGGTTCCTTTGTTGCTAAGCTACCTACTTAGTACGGAGTCAGGTCAAATGTATGAGATGTTGTGTAATTAATTACTATTATTTTAATTATTTAGAGATTAGTGCAAAAACTTAAAAAAAATACTATTCCAGAAAAGTCGAATTTGGCGATATGAAATCAGTGTCAGCCAGAAGTGGGCAATCTTGTAACCCCGTGCGTCACCGCAAAGCACCGTTGGTCTTGCGTACGATCCCGCCCCAGACATATCTCACTGGCTGTCACATCAATGTACCATACCAATGGTGTTAAAATACCATATGATATAAACGACAGGGGTGCCACTTTTATCTGGACGAGCCCCCGCCAAGTCGAGCAAAAAAATTAATAATAGATTAGTGCGATTTATTTATTACAACAATAGCTGTAGTTAATTTTGTAAGATGCTCAACATGGCCTTTCATCTCCATTTTGCTTAAACTTACATCAACTAAACAGTTACCCAAAACAGTTAATTTACAGTACAATTCAGAGAAACATGCAATTTGCCATCCCACATAATTAAAGAGGCGCTTTATAAGAAAGGGGAACGGCGTCACGCAAAATAAGACTTAATTCGAATAAAGTAATGTATATTATGGCCTGTCCTTATTTAAAAAAGTGAGATATTAATGGTTTGTTGAGGGGCGCTTTGCAGAACAGTTTATTCTTCTTATTGTAGAATTTTTTGATGGTCATTTTAACAGCGGCAAGGCTATTTTGGCGGATGGATGCCACAACTCTGATTTTAAACAGAATTAGTTCCGACGTTTGCCTGAAGCCAAATAACCGTAGGGCGACAAGTAATTAAACAGCGTTTAACTAAAAGTCATGTAACTGTCTCAAAGAGTTCTTAGAGGCCACGAAGCAAAACATCGGACAATACGTCTTTTAAGAATAAGAAAAAGACGAGAGAAATAAAGTGCCCTTTGTTGTTTGGTTGTTGCTAAGAAATCGGTCATAAGTCAGGTTTTTATTTTCAAGACCTTGGCGGATCTCAATTTCAGAATAACAAATTAAATATGATCTAAATATTACAGACCTATCTTTACAGATTTGTCATAAAAAACGACACATTTAGCTTAAGTTTTAAGGCTAAATGTGTCGTTTTTTAAAAACTTAACTACTAAGGTCCTCGTACATGGTTACAATACCTTTTTCACGTAAAATGTTTGAAAATCCAACACTGGTATGCCTTCGGCGGATTTTCTAAAATTTGCAACTTTCCGGGTTCGAGAATTGGTTCGTCCGAATAAGTTTATTCAGATCAATGTACTTACTCGTAATAACTCTTCATTCTTACTATATAAGTAATCATTCTTACTATATAAGAGATTCATTCTTACTATAAAAGTACAAAATGCATTTTGTACGCACCAATGATACGTAGCAAAGGAAGCACTTTTACAATGCATTATTTTATTTGTCTACTCAGAACCGAACAAATCCACAAAGTTTGTACCTACTTAAGTCTCTCGAGAAATTGCGAAATGGTATTTCAATATTTCTCGAAGCTATTCATGCCTAAAAGTATAAAAGGACGCCACCGTCTGGGCATACCGCAAGGTGGTAGATGTAATAATTTAATTCGACATTAGGCCAACCTTTTTCTTGCCGAATTTATGTGACAACGATACTGTTCAGTTTTGGCAAAAAGCCAAAAATGTAGCAAGAATTTTTAGAGTAGGTATATTTTACATGCATAACTAGTAAGATTTAAGACCTAAGTTACTAATAATTAAACATTGTTAATCCACCGTAAACTCTTTGATACACATCAGTATAATAACAGTAAAGTATTTTAATATCTTATTTAGGTATCCCCTTTAAATAATAATAAAAAGCGATTTCCAAGAACATTAATTCTATGGTCTTATAATCTTTGAAATAGCGAAAAGCATTGACTAAGCACTTAAATTCCATTAAGAAAACACGACCCAATTCCATAGGCTCCGATCTTCCTGTTTCTTTTTAAACCATAGACAAGCGGCAGTTATTTATGGCGGGATTATGGCGCGAAAGCGGGCCGTGGCCAATATGGCGGTGGCCGCACTCGCCTAAGCCGGTGATTTAAACATACGACCCATCGATTCAGTAAAACGCGAAATGTAATTAATCATATTTTAGCCGCTTTTAGAAAACGTTCTTTGGGCCTTGTGGTGAAAAGTGGGCGAAGCCTTTTTAATTAAAGTATTTATAGCTGTAGCTAAATATTTATCAATAGAGAAGGCTGAATAAGCAATTTGCACAGGCTATGGTCTTTTCATTATTTTAAACCCAAGGAAAGGATGAAACATTTCACTTTCCTACCTGTTATTCAGTCATTCAAATTCAAAATACTTACTTATTTAAGAATCCTCAAAGCAAACTGCACTTAGGTACACATTTATACAATAACTTCATGTACTTATTGTACTTATTAAAATTGATGTTAAGTAATGTCTGTCTTAGCATTTTATAGAATTATAACCTCTAGAATCGGTTTGCGCTGAACATAAGTGAGGCACTATAAGCTGCGCCAAAGTGGCGTACGTCTACCCATAAGTACGACAAAAATACATTGGATGTGTGCGTGTCAGCGAAGTTATGTCATTTTTTTTTAAAAGAGTAGGTATAGCTGCTGTAGAGGACTACTCAGTTTCTTGCTGGTGTATTCTCGGCAGAAAACTATATTCCGAACCAGTGGTAATATGCATGACATTCATAAGCGTTCTACAAAGATCCGTGCGTATAAAGAATGGGATCAGGAATGGCGGCGAATCTATTGACTTCACGCTCGCACACTATTACTGCAATACAAAAAAAACGATTTATTTACATTTTAATTTATTACACAATACTCCTAATCTAAGTTAAATTTAAGTAAGTAACGACGAAAAACCAAATAAGCAAAAAATTTGCGAAAGTTGCCAGAACTACAGAAACCTATACCTATGTTCAACCTCGTTCCATAATTCCAAGCCAAGATAATATGTCAGTACCGGAGATAGTTCGAATGCTCCATTGACATGCAGACATAACACCTCTGACGGAATTCCAATTCATATTTGGAGGCGAGGCGAGCTATCAACCCGAGTATTGGGCGGTTCAAAGCCTTTAGTATCTAGCTGCATATGCTGCACAATAGGAACTGTATCTAGTGCATCTACGGACAATGGAAGTGATTCGTTTGGCTGGTATTTCGTAGCAAATAGTTTATGGACAGTTAAATCTATTCAGTGATCTGATATCTTACCTAAGCATTCTTTTTTTGACACCCCTATACGGATTATTTAGAACAGCGGTCGTCACACTTTACTGTTCAAGGACCGCACATAACAATGTGAGCACCAGGGCCCGGGCCGCAGTGTAAATGTGAATGCGTTTCAAGAATTTTTGCATCTATTACTATTGCGTCTATTACTTCTCTACTTAAAAACACTAAAGTGATTTACTTACATGGAATTTAATATAAGTACGGATATGTTATTGACTATTAAATAAAGAAATTACTTTATCGCGGGCCGCACAAACAACGTCAGTTTGACGACCACGGATTTAGAAACTGGATCAGGATTTTAATTTGTAATTGGAATTTATTATTTATTTATTGTCGGTAGTTCAGATGTGTAGTAATAAAGTATATGTACCTACTTAATTATGAAAAGCCTTCTTTTGTTATTTGTAGTGTCTTTTACGTTGTAAATTAGGTATATCTTTTTATGTTAAGTTACATACCTTTATTATGTGGTCCGGTGACTTTCTTTCTCCTTACCCGTATGGTTTTCCACAGAATACCAGCGTCATGGCACTCCCGAGCCGTGACATACAGCCGAGTGGCAGCCATTTTGGTAGCATAATAGTACCTATATACGGAAAGTGCTTTTCTTTTGTTATTTTTTTATTGTTTTATTTATGTTACGAAATTACATAATGCTTAAGTATTCTATTTTACTTTATAATTTTGTGTATAAGAATAAACTGAAATTTCAATTGTAGCTATGTGGAATTTTCGAACGTTTTAAGCATTCTATAAATTATTTATCTAAGTACTGTATATGTACTTATAATGCCAAATTGTAGGTCTACAGATTGCCGGTAACTTTATTTATATACCTGTGATGTTGTCCGATTGAAATCCGGGTTGTCATTTTGCCACCTCCATCCAGTCTGCCTCCTCGGGCCTGCAGAGGACTGAGGCTACAATAGCTTCAATCTCACGGGACACGTTCCTGGATATTATAATTAACGGCCGGCTTTCATTGAGACATTGCGCCATTACTGTCTGATGGGGAATCGCATAATTTATACTGACAATTCTAATGTTAGTTCTTAGGGTAATTTTTATCGAGATGTCATTACCATGGCAGTATATTGCTCCGTTATTGACATCAGAATATTTAAATAAGTAATAATTATACATTTCAAAACGAAGAGGCCTAAGGTTCTATACGAATAATCGGTTTATTTTGAGATTTTGATGGAAGTATACCTATAGGTTTTTGAAGACTGCCATGGTACTGACATTTCGACGATCAAATTGAAAGTCCGGGAAATGGAGATGTTTGTACTAGTATACGATGATGATGATATTTGAATTGAAATAAAATACCAGATTTATGGTCTCACATAAATTTATTTCTTCATATACATATGTATAATTTGCGAATCCACTGTGTCCCGAGACGCATCGCGGGATTTTACAAAATAATAGTCTACTAAAACCTACGGTTACATTCACACTGCGACACTGCCCCGGCCGTAGCCTCCGCATACAATAATTGCACTAACATAATTAATTTTAGCTAGGGCGCCTATGCCCGCCCTTCAAGGCTTCACACCAGCACACCATTCAAGGTTTTAACTCACCTCTTAATACGGCATGTTTGTTTCATGATGCGAAATATTTGGGTACATTTATTCACCATAACTTTTGTGTGTAGGAAAATATGACTTTTAAATAACATCTTTATAATGCGTTACAATTAATTAAATCACATTTACATCTGTTACTTGTAATTACTATTAAATGTAGCTAATTACAGTCCGCTACATTAGAAACTGTATTCCACTTTTTACGGCGACATAATTTGACAGCGTTGACTGTAATTAAGTGGGTCAAATAAAGTCAAAAAGCAGTAATTGTGACTTATTACAGTGAATTGATTGTAATTACAGTTACCGAGGTTGGTTTGGAATTAGGTGTTATGCAGTTTCAATTGTAGCAGACAGTTAAACCGATGTGAACAATGTACCGAATAGCTCGCGTCATCAGTATCCAGCCTTCAACAGCAAACTAATGCAAAACGCGGAATGGCATTACATTTTTGTACTCGGTGTAAATGCAACAAATACATATTAATTCCAACTTCGGGATATTTCGTTAAAACCACATTTCATCTCAAACTAAAAATAAGAATACAAAAATTCACAATTCCAAATTCTAATAAGCAATCGATTACAAATAAATACTAATTATATATTACAAATTACATACGAAAATTATTACGAATTACATTTCAGGTTTCCATTAATACATAAAAATCAATAAACGTTAAAATGAAAGAAATTATACACAGAAACAATTAGTAAATCAGTCTTTTACGTTTAACAAAACGCAATGATTTAATGACATTGTTAAAAACAAAACAAATGTGATGACATGATTGGGGTTTAGGTATATAAAAGCAAATTTTGTACTATTTCGGAATATACAGCACCTTTCATATGGCATGGCTTAATTGCACTATTAAAGAACACGCAATTAACGATAAAAATGTAGCATATAGGTACAATGAACAGAAACAGTTGAACAAAACTTCTTAGCCTAATTCATGACAATATACAAGAGATCGGTTATGTGCGTTCGAATACTAGTGTTGAATCGACAACCATGTAAGCGGCAAGATGGAAGAGAAAGGAACTCATACATTAACAAAGTAATAAGTAACATAATATAAAGCAATAAGGAATGGTTTTAAATAAAGCTCGATTGAAAAGCCCTCATTAACTGCCTTAGGAACCGAACAGACGAAGCATCCCATTCCTCTAATTCGTAAATATTCCCTCGCTAAATATGATTTATCAACGAGTATTAAATTTTCACTATAACCTCAATTAACAATTATCCTCATTAACTCTACGTACGTGTCGTATTTAATTGTTTATTTATACTTTTACTTTATTTCCATTAGATCTAAGTGAAACGATTGGCAGTTGTAAACGGTCGAATCGACGCGACCCCCGAGTCGAGAGTTCTTATTAAAGTTAAGTTAAAGAAATGAGTTTACTATAAATGTCGCGCGTATCTACGTATTACGTTGGGAGACCGCGTTTAGTATTATACCTAAGTTACATACAAGCTCAAATTTAACTTATATGTAGGTAGATTGATACAAGTAGGTATATTGTATAAAACGAGTGAAAAACCTAAAAATCTTACATGTTACTAGGCAAGGGGATTACTGTAAAAGATTAAATAACATACTACACTTAAAGATAGCTTAATATGATAGACGCGATAGTCACTTTCGTGTTATTCAAGAGTGCCCTTACTTCGAAAACATATTGTTAAAGTATATGCGAATAAAAAGCGTAAACAAACGTACGTATTTTTTAGATACTGCGTTTCAGATATCCATTCATCTGTGCTGTAGGCATTCCGCAGGTAATCGCCGTCAGAAACACTAGATGGCCTCTCGCAAGCCTACGAGTATAACTCGCCCACTTCAAACATACCACACCAACACGTTAATATTTATCTACCTAAAAATAGATATGTCATCAAATCACGATCATCCTATAAGCAAGCAGTGTTACTAAATAAACAGTAACATTCAAAACTGTGATAACACGAATTATGATTTGTTCGAAATTAAAGAACCAATGTCTTACAATTTCACTGTCTGTAGCATCAAAAAATGCCACTTGCACAGGGCAAGAACGAAAAATAGCAAGAAACTGGATTAAAAAACGCGTGGCTGAAGGTATATAACTATTTACACAAAATTATATACTACACACAGGACTGACACAGAATTTCACATGACACAGCCGATTCGTCTAAGAGTTATTAATAATATTGCAATAATGAAACGAGTTACCACAATTTACACTACTTAACATATTTTAACACCCGATATGAAAAATAAACTTCTAATTACAGCTGCAATAACTATTTATACATTTTATAATATGTCTGTATATATGTGACGACCAGAATTGGTTAATATACCGCGTAATTATTTAAGTCTCTAAGCGCACTGTTTTCATCCTCTAATATTACTTTTATTTCATTATCATAGCAAATTATATTATCAATGCGTAACATTACACTGATATTTATATACTTCGAAACTCTGTCGTAATATTTTAAATGCATCTAAGTATACTTCAACTGTTTATATTATGGACTTTAACTGTTCCAATTTAGAGACAAAAATAGCACGAACAGCGTTAGGTCTATCATAAGTAGATATAGGATAATAATTAATTATAGTTATTACCCTTCCGACTCACAATCATGATTTTATTAGTGGTCACTTTCGTAAATTTACATCATAAGTAGCGTTCCTAGGCACTCGTACATGTTTAGCCTTGTTATACGATATGAAGAACAGAGTACGTCAGTCAACGGCACTACATTACAAGCGCAGTAAAATGTACGGAACCAGTAACTTAATTTACGTCTTAATATTAGTTACATTTACAATAAGTATCCCGTTGACTGTAAATTACAGTAATTTTTAAGTTTAATGAACAAGAGTACCTACATCATGGTTTACGTGTAGTAATAGTTAGTATGTACTTACTGTAAAGATAAATAATCCGTATTTAAGTTACTGGTTTCTATTCTATAAATATGTTGAAATTTTACATTGTTCGATCTTACGTACACAATGAAGGTTTTCACAAATGAAAGAAGGCGACAGCGTTATGTGAACGTGAGTCCTATTGCAAGAGGATTAAGAGTTATGTTTTGATGTTAAAATGACGATGTTCTGTATGAACCAATGCTTTCAAAGTAGGACCCTACGTCCATATAACGCCATTAACGCATCTTTCATTTGCACACCCGTCTATTAAGATTGCAGTTTAAGCTAACAACACGGCTCTCTCTTCTCTTAACATTAATAGCCTCGGCCCTTTTTTTCTGAGCATCGTTAAAGAAAATGTAAATACTAACTTATAATAGGTAATGATTTATATTCGACTCGGTTCATTTGATTTCCATTGTAAACTTGTGCAGGCTTGAACAGACCAAGTGCATGCACTTAAACAATTTTTAATTTGAGATTCCTACTTAAAACTAAGTGTATCTACTTACTAGGTAACAAAATTACGTTACAAAATTAAGAAAAGTGAGATTTTTTTTAATCTGAATTTCCAAAAGTCATAAAACAAATGTTGTTAGAATGCTGAGTAGAAGTTGTGGTTAAAGGGATATACCTACACCTATATCAAGCCAAACATTGGGTCGATGTATTTGATCTTGAATTCTTGATTGATATTATTATTTGGGTCGATGTATTCGATCTTGATTGATATTATTATTGATTAGAAACTAAACGAAGCCAAATAGGCATACAAGCACACAGGCTTAGAACCAGAGAGGCATATAAGCCAAAACCTATGTTATAGCTTCACGCACTTAGAGATTTAGGCTTCGCGTGCTTATTTGCCTTTTGCTACCACTAGCTTGAAGGCCGCGATAATATTATAGGCAAATGTTTCTATAAAACACAATACACTTGGTCCGTTAAGTTAGACAAAGTTGACGAAAGAATACTTAAAATCATTGGATAATGTATTAAAACGTAGATATCTAGAGCTGCCAGTATCTTTTACTTTCTTTTTCAGATATTAAGCATAATAACATGTGAGATACATTGGAATCAAATTTTAATCACGGCCCATCAAATCCTAACTCATTTAAATACGCGATACACTAAAGTAAGTAAGTAAAGACACTCACATCATCCCTTCTAAGCCGTGTTGCTAACTCGCACTCATAATGCGTGACTGATTTAAGTACACGTCGCTCGCGCAGGCGCGTTACACCAGCCTGTCTCAGCGTCAGTTGGCGTAGTGGTCGAAGGAGCCGAGGTACTCCAGCGCAGCGCGGTAGCAGAACTCGTACTGATCCTGTGAAGGGACAAGGATTTATAATACTTGGTATGTATCTAAATGTAAAGAAAGAAAAGAAAGAAAAGAAAGAAAAGAAAAGAAAGAAAGAAAGAAAAGAAGAAAGAAAGAAAGAAAAAAAGAAAAGAAGAAAAAAAGAAAGAAAAGAAAGAAAAGAAAGAAAAGAAAAGAAAAAAAGAAAGAAAAGAAAGAAAAGAAAAGAATTTTAAGAATGTAAGGGACAGGCTTTGCCTAGTATGGGGACCAGTTTCATGTATCCTGTGTAAATGTTATCTTTGTTAATAAAACTATTTTCACTTTCATTTTTATGTCAATGTTACTTACCTCAGTTTGCACCATGGCGGGACGCTGCGTGCGCAGAGTGCGTACGGTTTGGAACACGTCGACCACGCCCTCATACTGCATGCGCTCCAGCACCGTCGACAGTGTGATGAATACTCCCGTGCGGCCCACTCCCGCGCTGGAATAATACATACGGTCAGACCATCTGTGGGTCAGTTCACAGAACGAAAAGTTAATCAGTTCTTTCACTCATTGGTTGGTAAAAATGAAACGATTTTGTCACTAAATTAAATTAACAGTAGCGACAGTCTCTTTCTAACTATAATCAAAGTACTAAAACCGATTAGCAATCTTAAATGCACTCGATAGTCATTGTCGGTATTTTTGATAGCCATTAGTGCTTCAACTTCAGAATACCCAAAGGCATATTAGCTTTAGGAGCTGCTCAAACATGATTTCCAAGACAAAATGACAACATTATACATTGAGTGAAGAATTGTTCGAGACGTAAGACTTTTTCTTCTCGAATCGATGGCATTATGATGTAAAATCAAAATTTTAGGAGTACCTATAAAACCCTAAAATCTGGAGTCCAAACTGTTACCTGCAATGGACCGTAATGGGCCCGTCCTGGCCAAACTGCTCCTTCGTCTTATGCACTTGTCCCAGGAAGTCGATGAAGCCCTCGCTGTTCTTCGGCACGCCTTGCTCCGGCCAGTCCGTGAACTGGAACTGGCGGACCGTCCGCGACGCACCGTCGCGCGCGTCCGTTACCTGGGAGAAGGGGTAGGTATATATCAAGACTGCCCAATGCCACGCCATCGTGGGCTACAACTCCTCTCCCCAGAGGTATGTTCGAGGGACTAGCTACAGTATAAGGTTCTTCAAAGAATGAGTGTTAAGGTTCTTAAAGGGTCAACACGTATACAAGTCCTCTGGAGTTAAGACACCTCCCATGGCTGACTAAAGACTCCTGAACTTTGCCAGTTTATATGCTCTTTCTATGGGGAGAACATATAAATTGTCATAGTTCTATGACTCTTCAAACAATAATCCTCTGTATAAATACCCTTTGACCCTCGTCGCGGTCTAAGCGAATTGTAATTAAATGAGTAGAAAAGTGTTCAGTATCCACATATGTAATGATCCACAACTTGTTCAAAAAAGTCCGAATAGCTCTTGAACTTTCCCCTATTCTTGATAACAGAAACTCACCTTGAATTCTCTCAAGATGTACTGAGGCATGTTGTATTCAGCAATAGGGTCCACGACAAAACACTGGTAGCGTACTGAACGATCTGACGGCCAGTATTGATGGCATTTCTCCTAAAAAACATCATAACATTAAACTTCATATTGTGAGAAATAAAAATTAACAACATAGATATTCGATAGGAATGCAGAACTTACCCTTCCCATTTCCTTTAACTTTGTCAACATCACAATGATGGTGGAATTGTGTTCCCAAAGCATCCGCCAGAAATCATCAGTTGTGTCGGACAATGGACCTTGAGTGGCAATGTAAGCCGCTCTGTATCTATAGCCATCCACAAATGAGGCGTTCACGTAGTCGGAACCATCTCGCGGCGTCAGACAGACGCGAGTCGATTCGAACGGCAAGATGTGCACCAGGCGGTTTTTATGCTTGTTATTAGGCAAGCTGGCGGACACGAATCGGCTAGAGTCTGCTTTCATGTTGGCGAGCTTCTTGAACTCCAATTCCATTCCCGTGATATTTTCCATTGGGTCTACGCGCATCAGCTTCTGGATATGCGCTTGTAAGTTACGTGCCGGCACCTCGGTATCACCGCAGACCACCGGCTTCGAGCAATGCGTCATGAATGAAGATGTATTGATCCTCAGTCTGCACCATGTAGTTGCGTTGAGCTCGTAAGCAAGTGACGTGGCCGTAGATGTCAACTGTGCGTTCATGTCTGGCCCTCTCGAGCATCGAGTCAATAACGATGAAGCAACCAGTGCGTCCGACGCCAGCAGAGCAGTGAACGACTAACGGGCCTGCATCAGGTGGGTTCAGAGCCCGAACTCGTCGTAAGAACTGCAAGAATGGTGCGGGATGATCAGGTACTCCATGGTCAGGCCAGGCAGTGAACTGCAACTGCTTGATCTCTCTTCGTTCAGCGGTACCAGTCTTAACAACTTGGAAGGTGCGAATGCAGTATGTGGCAAGCTCCTGAACTTCTGCAATACTTATCGTCATCATGCCGTAGGTTTCGCTACCTCGGCTTGGCCAGTACTGGTCACACTTGATTCGTGTTCTCTCTTCTAGTTTAGTCATCATAACTATCGTGTTCGTTCGCAATTCCCAGCACATTCTCCAAAAATCAGCAAACGTTTCTTGCAGAGGACCTTGAGTGGCAACATAGGCATTATGTTTACGGTAGCCATCACAGTAGTTGGCGTTGATGTAGTCGCTTCCAAGTATTCCGTCAATAGGCTGCAGTATAACGCGACTATGATCATAAGCGATGACATTAGCATAGCGATTTTTGGGTTTGTTTACTTCCATGTTAGAATGATCCCACGTGAATTGCTGTCCAGGTTCAATACTTTCATACTCTTGGGAGAACTTTAGATTATCATTCGTTTTTAACCTCTCGATGTGTTCGCCCAATTCTGATATCGGAATTGGCGGATGAGAAATCATAGCTGGAGTTTGGAAATTTAATCTTCTCATTTCTACAGGGTCGGACGGTGCACCAAAACCGACATCAGCTGACATGAGAGGACGAGTCACAGCAGCTTGGTCGGGTGTTTTGCATGGTTGTCTCTTTCTTCTCATGATAAAAACGAGTACTAGACAGAGTGAAAGCATCAACGCAGCGATTATAGGTCCGATAACCCATACCATTCCTGCTTCCTTTTTGTTTTGCTTTATGGTAATTTCAGGATCTAGATTTGATAAGTTAGGGTCAGGCCGGCTGGGTTCCTCGCCGGGCGGTGCTTCCCGCATATCTAGCGATAAGTATTCCGAAAATGGACTAGACGTGTATAGATGTTTTTGAGGCGTATCTACCACGGCACGTACAAACACGCGATATCTCTTGTTTAGATTCAATTTTCTATTTAAGAATCCTTCATAAGTTTCGTCATTTCCGAGATGGAAAGTGTATAAAATATTTCTTTGTAAGAATTTGGCAGCAATGTATGGAGCATTTTCGTCGTCAGTTCTAACATTATTTTTAATTAAGTCGTCTGTTAGGAACTGATCTGGCATCATGTGATTATGTGCTTTATCGTCAGGAACTACAACTAGATAATAATGCGAAATAGGCCCATATTCTTCGGAGGCTTGAGGTAGAATTACGAGTATTTCATTTTCAACCACACCGTAAAAGTCGGGTTTCACCATAGGCTTCGGAGCCGCCATTTGTGTTGTTACTGTGATCTTTGTCGGCGGCCTATAGGAATCATCAGTGGGTATGGCACTAACGTTCACGTTGTAAGTCGTAAACGGAGACAAATCGTTGATCGAATGTGAAGTTTTCTCGTGCTTAACAATAATTTCCTTTCTAGGAATTTCTTGCGTTTGTGTCATACCGAGTGAGTCAACAAATTCTTTAATGGCATTATACGAAATCTTATAGCTAACTTGGTTTAAGTGTAATGGAGGTGACCATGAGAGCGTCATGGAATGAGTAGAAACGTCTTGAGCCCTCAAATTTAAAGGCACTTCTTCTGGTTTGACTTTAACTGTAACCTTCTCAGATAGCCTTCCTAGTCCATCGGCGGTTTTCGCTGCCACTGCAATTGCATATTCTGCGAACTTTTCCATGTTTTCTAAATCAGCGGAATGAGTGACGTGAACACTTTTCTGTTGCCATTCGTCTAGATCTTCGACTGGCGTCATGGTATAAAATATGACGTAGCCGATGATCTTCTTTCTTGTACGGAACGTTTCCCACCAAACTTCGACACTGGATTCAGACGTTGCGACGGCTTTGACTGACATGGGCGCTCTACCGATATCCCTTTCAGTATGAGCCGTAACGTCTTTGCTATACGGACCAACTCCTTGGTCCGTATATGCTCTCACTTTGAACACATAATGAGCATCTTCTTCTAATCCTGTAAACACAACTTTAGTATTTTCTGTAGTTTTCTCAGCAAGAGAGGCTTGATCGCCTCTTTTGTAGAATTGGACGTCATATTTCTTAATCTGGCCACTCCTGTCTGCCCTGACTGGCGGTTCCCATGTTATACTTATTACATCTGGGGTTTGGAAATGATATGTGACATTAGTTGGTGGTCCTTTAGGCGCTCCCTCAGGCGTCAGCCAATATTTGATAGTTTCTTGACCGATGCCTATATTGTTTCTACCTGCCAATCGGAACTCATATTGTACCCCTCTTTCTAGGTCGTTTATTCTGTACGAACTGACTTTTATTGGGAAATTTTCTTCAGCTAACGTTTGGTCTTTTATGCCGTATCTCAGTCTATAACCGAGCAATTCTCCGTATGGTTGCGTCGGCTTCGCCCATTCCAATTCGATTGATACTATTGGCTCACGCTCCAGAATCCTAAAACGAAATTTACTTATTAAATGCTAGATTTTACAATTGTTTATAATTTTTTTTGGATTTCAGTTGCTAAATGAAAGATTTTTATTATGTAAATGCTATTTGGCTTCACGCTGACGAAATATCTCCATCTAAGGATGATCCATAAAGGATGTTTTTTGTTTGATAGGAGGAAGGACTAGTGACTTTAAAAATCAATAATTTATTTTGAAATGGTAACCTCAACTGTACGAAAATAAAACATCTTATCATGTCTATCTAGTCTACTCACTTTAAGGTAACGGTGGGCCTGTTTGGCACCCCGCCGGGTGTCTTCACGGTCACCTGCGTGCTTCGGTCTCCGTCGCCCTTCCTCGTTAGCGCGGCCACTTGCACGCTGTACTTGGTGTCTGGTTGTAGCCCGGAGATGTTCAGCTCAAGGGTCGTGTCATCCATCACGTTGAAACGCATAGGGTCGTTTAGTAAGCCTTTACCCTGTGAAATATTGTCATGTTAGTTGGGTTCCGCGTTAACCTCGATTGGCCTCTATAGGGTTGTATCCCTTGAAAGAACACGTTTACCAACTAAGCAAATGCTTGTTCTACGTCTTTTGGAAAAAAGTAAAGTAAAGTACCTATCATCATTTTAGTATAACTATAAATTTACAATTTTGTAAAGATAGCTGTAAGCCTGATTTACAGGATAAATTTTTGTCTTCATTTTGCTCTCCTGAAAAGTTGGACATTTGCAAATTGCATACCTAATTTACCACTGGACCTTTTTTTTCTTCTTTTGGAAACTCATCAAAATTTTAATGGACTCCCCATACAAATTGAACAGTCATGTAACCAACTAATATGAAAAGTTGCGGATAATTTTGAAAAATACTAGAAAAAATTTCAAAATTCAAAATTTACTTTTTCATGACGTTATTCGTACATACGTATCTGCAAATAGCACAATATTTATTTCTTACCTCTTCCCTCAACTCCTGCACATGCACGTGGTATCCTCTGATGATGCCATTCTTCTCTTTCTCCTGAGGAGCCTTCCACGTGACGTGGATGGAGGTGGAGTTGATCGGCGTGGCCTTCACGTCCTGCGGCTCCCCCGGCACTGTGACCACACAAAACAAGCATTAGATACCACACCAGACCTGGTCGTATCGCGACCAAAATGCCCTATCAGCATCTACGGGAGCGTGCTAGATCAACACTACCTTAAGCGTCTTTATTTAGGACTCAAATTGGGAAAGCGTCCGCGTCAAAGGCTTTTCGGTAAGCGGATTACGAAAAAATTGTTGGCAAGTGGTGTCGGTAATTCGGTTTCCCCGTCGGTCATGCTGATAGAGTACTTCGGTCGCAGGCGCCTACTAGCGCCTTCAGCATCTCGATCGGGCATTTGAATACCAACACACACTGAGACATAATCAACGCTCTTTCACATCACCATAACCAATTAAAATCCATTACCTTCCAATCCACATCGTTTAGAACAACTAAAATCGTCAAGCGTTTATAAAGAATCAACATTTAGTAAGTTCTATTTCGTTAATTGCTATTAGTTATTCGAAAGCAGCATTTCTATGACTAGTTCACACACTGCAAGGGAACATGCTCTGGAAGACTTGGGAGTATCAATCCACACGTTGCAGGATGGGACACACCAAGTCTCGTAATGTAAACATGCCCGTTCAAAGGTACCGCTTGCAGTTTGTTACAAATCGTCAAGTTTATTACTAGGAAGAATATCACTACCAAGCTTAGGCACAAGCACAACGCACATCAAAACAAGCACTATAGTAATTTGTACTCACTCCTTACGGCTGTACGGGTTACCAGCGGCCCATACAAAGTCAGTGACGAGAGAAAAAAGAGAAAAACGCATTCAAATACATTTAAGACAAATTGTGCGAACATTGCAGGGCGAACGGAACTACTAAGTGAGAGATTACGAGTAGAACGCTTGTCGGCGAAATGGGGGTACTCTTATTTTACTTCCTCGTGTATTTTGAGCTCTTTAGGAGGCGCATTCGGGTTAAGCCGCTTGGGACGCCGCGTCGGTCTACGTTCGCGTGCATTGCCTTTTTCTGTTCACAGAATACGCGGGGCAAAATGGAAACTTTATTTCACGAATGGGACGGAAATGTCTCTGATGTAGTAATGTGCAAGAATTTCGCTGTCACGACCGGGCCGCCCCGGGATCGAGAGTTACGCGGAAAAGATTTCTGTGAACAGAGAATGGCACCCGCTATCTCTTTCGGCCCCGGCGCAGAAGTCACTCACACGCACATGTATTGATTATAGCGACGGCGCCAGTCTGTGTGTGTGCGCAAGTGTGTGTGCTCCATTTGTTTTCATTAGTCTTGTCCGCCCACCGCGGTCCGATGTGTGTGAAACCTCGTACCTTGTGTTGTCTTCAGTGATGTTTGTGACAGTGTCAGAGTGTCATTGTCCCTTCGCTGTGGTCTTCTACAGAACTGTGCAGTATGAAACCGGCGATGTACTTAACAGGAGTGACCGGTGCCGGAATATCTCGCAGCGTTCATTGAGCCCCGCCCGTGGTAACGGCAATAGCGAACGTTAGGCATACCAGTATTATGTATATGTCACAATATCTAGTGTGCATGCACGACGAAAGTCTGATAGAGTACAGAAGAAAGAAGAAAGGCGAGAAGTGAAATCGCTACTGGCAAGAAGTTGTAGCATAGAGCAAGTGAGATAGATAGAGAGATAGAGATAAAGACAGAGGTAGCGCGTAGTCTAGACCGAGCAGTCGGGGTACGCAGGCGAAGTGCGTCGCGGACACGAGCCCTCGGATCCCGAGTGGACCAATTGGGTTCAGTTGGAATTTAGACGGATCCTCGGGACATCTTCGACAGCCTTCCCGCTAATAGTAGTCAGATAGTACAGTGAGTAGAGAAGTAGTGTGAGTATAGTATAGCATGCGCGCGTGTCGTGTGGGGACGGTATTGGTATTCAAATGCGGCGCTCGGGCCGTGGTGCGTGTGGAGGAGCCGCGTGGCCGGGTGAGCTGCCGGCGTGACGTCACAGCCCACGCGGCCACGGGTGCTGTGTGCCACGCACTCGCTCTCTCACCTCGTGTCGTCGCTAGTGGTGCTGAGTGCTTCCTAAAAGTGCAGTCGCCTCTATACGCAACTCAACCGGACAAAAACAAACCGGGTTGACCGCGCATAGAGGGAGTGAACCTAACTGGTGCCCAGTGAAATTAACTGAACGAAAAACGGTGCGTGTCGGTAAAGAAAGCATGCAAAATTGTGTCCATCGCTAAATACTCAACAACTGTGCGCCAAAATCAATATACAACAGGTGCCGTCGACACTATACCAGGTGCAGTATAAACTTTGCATTTCAGTGAGTGCCATCTTAGCGAGCTGACCGATCTCGATCAAAAGAAATCATTACATGTGACAGTGAGTGAAAAATATCAACTCTATATTGTCCAACAGTCGGCAGATACAGTGAAAAATGACCATCGGTGATGATTAAATATACATGGAAATTTATCGGCAAGCATAGTAAAACTTTGTTACGAGATTTAACCTCCTTCATTAGAATCCTGCTATATGCTCACAAAAAGGGAACAAAAGAAAAAAATGACATTAGTATCGTGGTAGTAATCAGCGCTTAGGATGTTGAAATATTGTGATATCTTACGGTAACGGTTAGATTAGTGACATATTATACGATCCCTCCACCATGTAAGTACATTTAGGAAAATTAACAATCAACAAGTAGGGTTCAGTCAACGTCGAAAACATCGATATTAAAATGTAGCAAATCACTGCGAATTTCGAATTTGACTGAAACCAAATAGTCGGTATAAAATCATTCATACGGCGCGTCCGGAATTATAATCGTTAAGCGAAAATCAGAAACAAACAATATGAATGATTTTCATAAATTAATGCCAATGTTTTACCATTCCAGGAACCTTATGCAAAAGTAATGAGACTTTTAATTTCATTTTGAGCAGCTCATATTTTCATACTTTTGGTAATACCAGAATGCAATATCAGAAGACAACGAACGCAGGTACTTTTCATTAAAACAATCAGAAGCTGTTATTAACGCTTGCATGAAATGATTTCCATAAAGCTGGGATTTAAAAGTCTTCTGATATTACAAAGCCAGAGAATTTGATTAATTTGTTTCAGGTTAATGATTAATTAGTTATTAAGAATTACTTCTCTGGCTAAGAATCCTCAATTTTATGATCTATTACGAAACTGAATAATTCATCTAGACAATCTCTGTCGTGTTCAATCGGAACTTATATAATAATAACATGATTCAATTTTCATGATTTTAAATAATTTGCAAATAAAATATCGATATTGTCAGTACGTATCTGAAAGATAAGACAGTAAGTACAGTTATGTCAATAAATTGAACATTTAGGACCATTTAACTAACCACCTAAAATTGTGCAAATAAATGCATTTGATTGTTCTTAGGAACATTATCAATGTAAAGTTAAAATCTTAAACTTGAAAAAAATATTTAGTAACTTGACACGTTTAGATAGATCTTAAAATTGAGTTGCACTAATTGATTAGTTGTTTATTGGAATGAGCGTTGAGACACGTACCGTCTTCGTGCGTGCGGATCGTGACGGGGTAGGAGGCGGGCCCGTCGCCCACGCTGGTCCCGGCCAGCACCCACACGCGGTACTCGGTCCAGCGGCGGAGCTCATCGAGCACGAACGACGTCGCGTTCAGTTTCACCACGTTGGCCTCGGAGTCTCCGCGCCCCGACTCCACGCAAAGCAGCTTGTAATACGCGATGCGGCCGTTCGCCCGCTCCGCCGGCGGCGGCTGCCACGACACCCGGATCGCAGTCGGGGATATCGCAGTCGCAGTCACATTCATAGGCGGCGCTCCCGGAACTACACAAGCTTCAACATGAGCATCTGCCCGCGGAACACCCGCGGGCAAACCCTGCAACTCAAATGGGCTGAGCCCGTTAGGACCCCGACCTGACCGATGCAATCACTGAATGCCATCGAAACAAAAATTAAGGTGCCCAAAATAATATGAAAGACGTCATCATCAAAATAATTGAACATGCAGTGTTGTGTTATGTAGGATCCGCTCGCCCATACATCTCTAAATCTCATCCGTCACACTTTCTCCTGTTGGAAGAAACTTGTGAAGATTATGTCCCGGTTAACGACACTGATGATATCCCGGCGTTAATGGTGAGGTCAATGTTGTGATTGTTTACAATGGGTGATCTCAGTGTTGTTACCGTTTTGTATAGAACAAATGTAAAGGAGTTTAGAGGCATGAGCCTCGGATAAAAACCTACAAACAACATAAAGCTACTACTAAGGTACGGTGCGCGGTCGGTCGCGCGATCTATCGCGAAGACTTGCGCGCACTGTACCGGTTCGACAAATGTACGATTACAAACACATATTGTGATATATAAAACTTGGTGCTTTGTGCTCTTATACTGGCAGCGTGCCGGGCAGGTGCTTTTATGTGAAATATTACATTACGAGTTACCTGGACCAAAGGTTCATACTTTCACACACTTACTCCAAACATCGATTTGGGAGGAGCCTTCGACTAGCTTCAAATTAAATTTTAAACTCACGGTGATTTCTAGTCTAGAATGTACTGGATTTAACGTGTAATAGAAGATTTATTGAACACGATTTCACAGAGCTTATAATTTTATAGAAGAAACATTTTAGAAACTAAATACACTATGCATGTATTATGCAAATAAATACTTGGATCAAGATGTCATCAACGTAGATAAAGTTTTGACTATTGGAAGACAAATTTCAGAAAGAGTTTAGAACATGACAAACGTGTAAAAAATAATATAGTACAGCAGCCAAATGCTATAAAAAGTAACATTTACAACTTAGTTCTTCGATGCATACAGTTCATGCATTTGGTCCTTCGAGCCGGATATTTGAAGTTACAAAGACGAAAGCTCCAGTACATTCTGATTCTATCACCTCTAACTGAAGTGTCCTCCCCCATCGATTTCGAGCATTTGCTCAGTTCCTGTGACGTCATACCGTATTGCTTGGTCCGCACGGCGATGGGCGGCGTGGTGGCGCCCTCCCCGCGCTGTGACCGCGCCGCGAGCCAGATGTAGTACAGGGTGTTGGGGTATAATCCGTTCAGCGTGTATGTCTCCGTGATGGGGATGCGTCTGATGAAGGTATAAGACGTTTAATAAAATAGTGGTCAAGACATTTACAACTTTCACGCTACAGATTTTTTTATTAAGCTAAAGGCCAACGCTTGACCACAATCGCATCTGATGGAAAGGGAACGGTGAGGTTTAGGACGACACGCGTTTGCCTAGAAGATGCCTGTTCACATTAGTAATTATCTAACACTGGTTGAACTGGTTTTTTTATGTGATAGTGGCAGACTAGCAGACGGATCACCTGATGGTAAGCGATGGCCGCCGCCCATAGACACCTGCAACACTAGTAGAGTCGCAAGTGCGCTGTCCAACCTTTAACCCCCTTTCCCCCCAATTGGGCCTCCAGTGCCCTCACTCACTCGACGAAACACAGCGCAGGCGCTGCTTCACGCCGGTCTTCTGTGAGGCCGTGGTATCACTCAGGTCAAGCCGGCCGATTTATGCCAAAGCGTGGCTCTCCCACAACAAAACGCTGCTTACCTTTACCGAAACGAAGTGGCTCTCCAACGGTTGCGCCAAAGCAGCTAAGTATAATGTTTAGCTACTTACTTCACCACAACAAATCTGTACTCACTTCTTGTGGTTCTCCTTGGCATAGGTATCGTTCCAGTACAGTTCATACGACACGATGTTGTCCCCTGCGTGGACTGGTCTCCGCCACGACAGCGTGACTGAGGTCTCCCCTGCTTCCACTGCCACCAGGTTTGAAGGTTGCGATGGTACCCCTGTTTGGAGACGAAGGTTTTGAAACAAAAGTCGATACTGTTCAATGTCCACCACAATTTTCTTGAATTCTTAAGCGGTGCCGCCCTATGGACACGCCAAAGATTATGAACACGCCTGGCGGGTTCAAGCATGGTGAAAGAAATTCACAAGAACACGCCAGGCGGGTCGGTGGCATTGAATGTGTTAAAAAGATGATGAAATAGATAACTTCTATTGACAACGACAAGGTTTATAGGTAAACCGAAAACACGAAACATTAGCGCGGTATAATCGACGCCCAGCGCCATCCATTGGTTCACTTTGGAACTAGGGTCCCGAAGCAAACTGAAGGCGGGCCACTAGTCTTGGATAAAAGTACAGCTATGTAAATCAGCCGTACTGATATATGGATAGATATCTATGTAATAAAGTATATACTTTATTGCACAAAATTCACAACTTAAGACTTGGACATCACAGAAATGAAATGTATAAATTCTATTAATTTTCGTTCTATTTAATTAAAAGGTTTAATTTAATTAGATCTAAGTTAATAAACTTTATTGATAACATGAATCAACTTAACGTAGCTTCATTTTTTAAAGTTCGGTACTACAGCGAAGTAATTCAAAAAATAGTTCATTTTACTACGGGCTAAGTTACCACAACGTACCGAAAATATTAAACGCCCGTGGCTATTACCACAACTAGGGCAGCCAAGTCTTCAAACGAAAAAGCCGGACCCAAAGTAAAAAGACATAAAACCTTCAATGTTTTAATTTCCAAATTTAAAAGGAGGCAATATGTTGGAATGAGTCAGTTTCGTTTGCAAATAATATCTATAGGTTGGATAGAGGAGAGAGGAGTGGGAAGACAGCCCCAGGTACTTTGCTAGAGTGCTCCATAAGAGGTGTTTGTAATCAATCAATCAATCAAATCATTTATTGCCTCAGTTATATGTATTAGATACATTGGTTAGATATTGGGTGTTTAAAGTGGAAGCTGAAGATATAACATGGGAAAGAAATATTCAAAGTAACTTAATAAATTCTCGAATGCCAGGCCCATAGGAGCACCCATAGGGGCGGACAGGGGAGAGACAACTGCCTCCCTAAAAATTTGCAAAATGGAAACTGCAATTGCCGAAAAAGCTAAAAAAATCAGACTTGCCTCCCTCTAAGCCAGAAGCTAGGTTGCCCATGAATAAACCAGACATGCAACCGAAAATCCTGGCTATGTCCGGCTTTATCCGGAACCCTGGCAACCCCAACCACTACCATGAATCTTGTAAACTATAATAACATGGCCATGTTAGTTTGAAACCGGGCGCCTTATAGTTATGATAATAAAACTTTCATATCGCCTTTATAGAATATTATGTATCTTGGATACTACACAAAGTTCAGTCCATCTTGCGGGAAGGCGTGATGCGGAGTTTCAAATTAGAAGACGCTTTTTGATAGGATGGTAATGAATCATTACCATGACAAACATAATTACCATTACCGTCATTTCAAAAAGAGTCGAGTTGGTCATATAATAGTACTGAATGATTGGTCGTATTTTATTTTGTACTAGTGGCTGCCCACGGCACCGTTCACGTGAAATCCGATACCTATGTCTAAACATTTTTTTTTCAAAATGGCCTCAACGTGTAACTATTAATTTTTAACTTGAAGATTATGTACCTATGTATACATGAGTGTAGATATTATTTTACCTTGCTGCGTTTTGACTTGCACGGGCGCCGAGATCGGCCCAGGTCCCACCGACGTGAAGGCTTGCACTCGTATCGTGTATACTGTGTGGGGGGTGAGTTCGCTTATCGTGGTTAAGTGGCTGTTGTCCATCTGCAAAGAAGGATTTTTTGTCAAAGAAATATAGAAAAAACTTATGTGATTACAGGGTAAATAGAAATAAACCACTAAACAAACACAGTGAAACTGCGCCTATTATCATCGCCTTAACACTTTGCTATATAGAGTGGCATAGAGTTGCATGAAATAGCATAACCAATACTCAATACTTTATTGCAAAACCATAAGTACCATAACCTTAGAATAATAAGATTATCCTAAGGGCATAACTTCACAATAATCATCATCAAAATGAACTTAGTATTCAAACCTATCAAAAATATCTAAGCATTATAGAAATCACTTTAAGGACAATCCTTAAAGTGTACTTTCATTTGTTGCCATTTGTTCCTGAATAACAAATGAAACTGTACCTTAAAATTTATTAAATAATTTATTCGACACTTAACATAGCATTAAAGAAAAAAGTACGCCGTACTTATACTTAAATACAGTTGTCTTTTGTCAAATACTCACGATATTTTTTACAAGTTTCAACTTTAAGCTCATTTTAACATATTTTTATCTATAGGAATACATTAAAATTTGCTATAATGCTAACAAGAAATAAAGGCACCTAATATAGGAATATTATTAGAATCGTGAGCCCAGTATCCCCCAACCCTTCAATGACATCTAAAAGGCAAAAGTTTGTTACGAACAGAAATTATAAACAAAATAAAGTTGTTTGATTTCTGTCCATCCCCATAGAGTTTGTTTTGAATTACCAAGGGATCAACTACGTATCAACTTCGATTATAGGTCGTGAAATTGTCAAAGAAACTTTATAATGTTATTAAAATATTAACTTGTTTAACCCACAAGGGTTAACATTGATAAACATCGGTAGGATTATAAACATGGGTGGGCGTAAGCAGGATCAAATTGGTTCTCCTGTCTGATGCTAGCAAAGGTCAGACGGTATTCCAAGCACAAAATATTAGACACAGAACGCCGGCTGCATACATCGGGAACCAAACTGGTTATGTACAGCAGCAGCAGATATACCTGATCGAGATATACTGCTAACACGTAGGTCAAGAACTCTTCGATATCAGAGTCATCTAGATCCGACTTTCTGCGTCTATTTATTTGGTAAGCGACTAAAAGTAATTAAAGAATAAACTTACCATTTGCGATTGCCATGAAGGTAAGGGCTGCGACGGGTCCGTTGTGTAGAAGATTTTGTATCCCTGAAAACGTAAATATTGGTTACATATTGTATGTATATGCCTTTAAGAATTTTGTATTCTCAAACATTCACAAGTGTAGAGTGCCGAAATATAGGGGGGAGGTTCCGGATTTTCACGATTTCGATTTAAAGACGAATTTATAACCCGAATACAGCGACTTTTAAAACAGCTGTATATCAAACGTTGACAGCTTTCCTGACGTTCGATGAAATATTGTCAAATCAAGTTTTATATTCTGTGAAGCAAATTGTACAAATCAGTTTAAACCACCGCTTCTACCAACCATTCCTGACAACATTTTGGTTCTACGATTTTTGAAAATTCATGCAAAAGATTTAATAGGCCTGAGTGAGTTGAGTTTTTTTGTTGGAGATGGGAGCCTGAGCTGACGATAGTCTCATCAATATTGTAGATATACATTACAATATCCAGTGGAAACATGATTGCAAATATTTGACCACTAGTTAAGATGAAACTGCAAAACGAATAATTTTTATTTTTGGTATAGCAATTCTTTGCAATTTATTCTTAAGTACATATTACACTTAAACATTCCTCGGAGGGTTCAGGTGGGTTTTTAAGTGTAATATTTACTAAAATAAAAAAACATTTTGTTCTACAATTTTTGAAAATTCATGCAAAAGATTTAAAGGCTGAGTGAGTTGAGTTTTTGTTCTGAGATGGGGAGCCTTTGCCATTTGACTACGGAAACCTAAAAAGACAAATAAACATTGATTGGTCGAATATAGCATTTGGAAGTGCCCAGGCTCATATGCCAAAGGTTGTGGGTCGATCTCCACCCTGGACAAACATTGGTGTGATCAACACTGGGTGTTATATAATATGTATTGAAGTATTATGTCATTTGTGTTTCTGCTATTGTCTGATCTGTAACACAAGTGCTTAAGCTACTTAGTACGGGCCTACGGAGTCAGGTTAAAGTATGAAATGTCGTGAGAATTTATTAATTTAATCGTCGTTTACCGTGACTTGTCCATTCGGCGTCTCTGGCTCGTCCCACTGGATGACCATGGTGCTGGAGGACAGCGGCCGGACTTGCACGTTGCGGGGCGCTGAACCAGGTTCTAGAAATAAGTGAAAACTGTTACATACCAGTTTCGTGCCTTTTTTTTTACATTATAGCGGACAAACGAGCAGATGGCTCAGCTGGTGGTAATTAATAGTAAGTGATCACCGCTTACGTTTTAATCAATAATTGGGTACGTCTGTATATCCCACCAAAACATCTCTCAACATTGTTAAAATACTTGCTTCGACAAAAATGTGTGTTGTGTGTTCGATCGTTCCTAATATATCGACTTTAGACTGTACCACTTTTGTTTTTACACCAGTCATATCAAAACATCACAAATCACACCCTAGCAGATGCTGGTCAAGTACAATGTGTATTTTTAAAATCGTGATTTTTGGTAGGTCTTCAGATATCAAAGTATTTTAACAATGTTGAGTTTCGGTGGCACATCAAATATATAATCTGCCTCGGAGTTAGTGATAAAACTTTCAGTAAAATGTGTTAAATCAATCTATGTTTTGTATAAGAGAGTCAAGCCGGTCCTTAATCGAATAATTTTACTACCACTCTATCACTTGTCCTCTCTCGCATAAAGGCTAAATTATTCTTCAATCATCCATCCATTAAATATAATTTTATAAAGCAACTGAGAGCAAGACGTTTTGGAAACCAGAACAGTATCCATTTGAATCAGACACTCACTCATAAATATAAGTATTTGATTTCAGTCCTACTACTCCTCTTTTTTAGCTATTTACAAAAATACTTTACACGTTCAAATTTTCGTAGTTTATTTGTGAATTAATTGAAACACTAAAATGTTTTTCCTAAATTAATTCTAAACTTAGTAAAAGTATCTGAAAATCAATTATACCTAGTAAGGTATCCTTCATTCATAATTGACATGATTTTACAAATCAACAGTAAACTACTTCTATGGGATGCTAAGGACTAAAATGCTAATCTACAGTCTAAAATTTGGCGAGTTTATACTATGTTGCAGGTATGAAGTAAAAATACCCACATAACCAAATACAAACATGGACAGCAGTTGAAAAACATGAATGCCATGCAATATACTTATTGAGCGTAATTATAATAACTATCAATCATTAGTCATGTAAACCCATGTTATTTAATATGTAGTATTATATACCACCATAAAATAATCCGACCCGTAAGATAAAAATCAACTTCCGGAAAATAACAAATGGTGCTAAATTTTATTTTCAAAAATAGGTCTGCACAGTACAAGATGTATCTGTGATCATTTACATTTCTTTAACCACGTGTTTTACCAATCATTTGAACAACACTTGTTCAAAGACTCCCCCATACAAAATTACCATGTAACGTGACCAACTTTATATGAAAAGTTGAATTTTTTATGCGAATTTCCAAAAGTCATAGAACAAATATTGTTTAGAATGGTTAGTAGAACACGTGGTTTAAGGGATGTAAATGTTCACAGATACACCCTGTGTATGTAGGTGCAGTTTGTTTTTTGTAAAAGTTTGTCAACTTTCCTAGGAAATTGATTAATTAACGATTCGGATTATTTTACGGCGACATATAAATTAAGCATAGAATAGTAATTCAATATAAGATATAAATATAAAATCATGGCATGGCCAAAGGTATTCGAAAGAAAAATTCAAACAATGAATTAATAATAATTAGTGAAATATTCTGACTTTGCAAAATTTTTGAAAGTCATGATCGCTTGTAAAGTTCCTATTAAGACTTGTTTACCAATTCAGAGGAATATTTGCCCTTACATGCTCTTATCAACTGAGCTACAATAACTCACTACTACTAATACCAACCAATATGTATAATATAACCCACTTAATTACAACCAATACAATCACAATACAAAGAATATCTATTCTAATATCATTTACAGTAGAATCCGTTTATAACGACATCGAAGGGATATGACAAACACGTCATACTAAGCGGACGGAAAATCATTTAGTAGAAAATTTTTCAACGTCCTATATATAATCTATGGTCCTGATTTTATTACAGTACATTTAAAATCTATTTAATTTCAATAGAAAGAGCCCAAGTGTATATTAATATTTTTTTTTCGTCCCGATAACCTCCCAAACTCTACCGGAGGTTTTTACTATCATATCGTTTCGTTATTACTGGATTATTCTGTGATAGCTCTGACATAATGTTATAAAAACGATGTGTTATAACGAGTTTGTTATTTTTATATAAATCCTTCACTATGTAATTAAGCCATATGGTCGTATGTCAATGTAGCGGAATCATAATAACCGGATTCTACTGTACTACTCACTCTACACTACCGATCGTAGAATTATTCCATTAAAGCGGAGGTCTTAAGAAGTACTTATATTTATTATTTCCTAATAAGGAGAAGGGTTCAATTTGTTGTAGCATTTAATTAAATTTAAGTACTTTAGAATATTTAATTAGGCCATTAAGAGAGAGTTAAACCGCTTCTAAAGTAAATTTTAGAGTATGAAAATCATTAGACGAACATTTTACTTTGTAAACTTAGCGGAGCGTAAAGTTAAATCTTTGACTGTGGAAATCCCATTATCAAAATCAACCACGCTTAAATTTAACTTCAAAACAAATATTATGCAAAAGTCTTTCGCGAATCTTTTCCCTGGAAGTCCTAATACTCGAAATCCCATTATAATAATACGAAAACAACGCAATATCGAATTAAGGGGCGGCGAGTTCATCTCAATTGTGTATAAAATGGGAATAAAAATGTGACAATAGCGTCGGGGGCATAATAGCAGTCTTAATAGGATTTGTAATCGCTGCCTACAACACGAAAAAGGGGCGTCACTCAATGAAAAATCTCCTCTCTGTTTATAATGCTCGGAAAGGACGAAACAATAAAAGTTTTTCGGGACTGTGCAATATTAAAACGCTATAATCTCGTTTGGGCAGGATTCGGGTCGTCGGGCGTCGGCCCGAAGTTTGCCTTTATTAGAAATGTAAAGAAGACATAAAAAACCTGCAAACAATTTTGATACAGCAACGTTTTCATTACCAACTCATCACAGTTTCATTTTTGTCCGTTTCGTGACGCAACGGTAATTCCGAAGTGAGCCAAGGTTTCGGACGTCAAATTTAATATTTTCAGCGGTAAATTAGACGCGGTAGCTTGACAAGATGTGACAAGAAAAAATATAGGAAGAGCAGATATTAGATTACGTAAGCCCATTTCGCTGAGTGTATGTACGTATCACCTTTTTATTGAGATCAAGTGACGTTGCTTTCATTTAAATTAGAAATTCTAACACATAAGTATACCAAAGCGGTAAAATAAATCAGCGGATTAACAATCAAAATCATGCTAAAGTTAACACCCAAATAATAACACCACAGCGAATTAACAAAAGTTATTTATACTTACTGGCACCTCCATATAAGGAATCCACTGTAAGTGAGCATAGACAAAAGATAACATTAGTCGGTGGTACATGTTTCAAAACGCATAGACATGTAAATTTCACACAAAGGTGCAGACAAGGAATAATATTGGTGACGTAACTATTGTTGTTTATGTACCTAATTTGTTACAAACGAAATGGTGCATGGAAAATACGAAACAAAAAACGCACTACATCTAAGTACTACTTCGAAAATAAAAAAAAGTGTGCAAACGAAATAAAAAAAAACTTTTTAAAATCCAGTCCAAGCGAACTTACATGAAGCGGTCGGCGAGTTTCAGTTGTCGCGATATGCGAGCCATGTAAAGACGATTAAAGAAACCTTAAAACTGAGAAGTTAGCGTAACCAAAAATGGCTATTGTACCGAATCTAAAGCAAGTAAATGTTTCGTTTAACAGAAAGCGAGAAGTTAAATTAAATGAGAATAAGCGTATAAATAAATGCGTAGAATGAATCGCATGACAGTTGTTACGTCAATTAAGAGGCGTAAAGATAAAGTAATTTATCGTCGTATTCTAAATTTAGCTTAAAATTACAAACCCCCTTTTTTCATACATTATATATTATTATTACATGCAGCAGAATATTTTTAGGCTATGATAGATTTTAATTCCCAAGTTCGACCAAAAATTAACACGTTGTTAAAAGGCACTGAACCGAGTTATTGGATTTTTTGATTGTGTCACAATTCCGTAGTTATATCACAAAAAAATAGACAACCTAACGTATGTACATGAAATGATAAAAAGTAGGTAATTTGTCAATATCAAATTCAGAAGTCAATTTCAAATTAATTTTGTTAATTTGGAATTACACTCATATTCGATTTCTACTGCGAAGAAACCAACCAAAAATCGTAATTAACATTTTTTTTTCCAAAATACATAAAATAAGTGTGTGTAATATAACACAGAGTAACTCGTTATTTTCTTACAACAATGTTAGGTATATGGAAAATAAAAAACTGTATTTCTCCTTATATGAATACTCCAGTCCAGTAGTTTTTCGAGTTAATTAAATTGATTAGTTGAAAATATTTGACATTTACGAGTAAGTAGCTGTAAGTTAACAAAAATATTACTTCTTGTTTGAGCAGCAGTATGGAGCTCCACAGAGTGAAAATACTGCGATGGCCTAACTTATTTATCATAAAAATATAACACAGTTGCTATCGATAAAATTTACAAGTCTAGGTATGAAATGTATTACGTCGACCCGTTGGTCTAGTGGTGTAAGTACCGGGCCGTGATCCCGGGGTCCCGGGTTCGATTGATCGAGCAAAAAGTATGTTTCAAATTTTTCGAAGATAACTCGGGTTAGTGATCACCAATCCGCATTAGGCAATGGTGATTAAGCCTAATCCCATCATAGTTGCGAAGACTAGATTTCTATGATAGAGGCCCTTGCCCTGCAGTGGGGCAGTATATAGGCTGACACTTTCTACGTACCGGTTTCTCCAGTAGTGATGACGGCTGGTGCGGAGGGGGGTCCCCGGCCGATGTTGTTCACGGCGATTACGTACATCTCGTACTCCGTGTAGGGGGACAGGTTAGTCACCGAGTAGTACTGCGTGATCACCCCCGATATCTCGCTGAACGCCTGTGTTCAAAAAGTCATGAGATTAGGTGATACTTTCGTCCTGTAATGCCAATCTATACTACTTATAAAGAGGTTAAGCTCATAGTCCACGTCAAAGCTTGTGTGTAAATCGAAAAGACGATGCGCGATGTAATCGACTCCCAGCGCCATCTATTAGAACTGGTCTAAGTTAAGTAACGAAACGAACTAGGGCGGGCTGCTGGAAATTAAATGTCCTTTGAAAGAAACCAGAGCGATGGTAGCTCAGTGTATAATTCGTGGTTCGAATTTGAGTATGCATGTTCATATTTCTACAGTAAGCTCGGCAGTGGGAAAACATCGTGAGAAAACCTGCAGGTTTTGGATAATGTCTGTAACGTGTAACCATAGGTCCTAATTTGTAGTGGACGTTACGAATCCGAATCGCGGATTCCCCTCTCTTTTCACACGACGCTTGTGCGCGCTTTGTTTGAATGTGACAGGTATATTCTTATTCGTTACGGGATGCCTTCGTTTTATGCCACCATGATTCAGCTTAGACCTGATTCCCCAGTTTACGGGCTACGAAGGTTAAACGGCAGTCGCTTTGTAATTACCAGACTCCCCAATATCCTGAATCATGGTCTAAGCTGTGCCCAGTTTCCAAATCGACAGCTTTGGACGCAAGCTGAAAATTACACGCCAAGATGAAAGAAAAAATAAGGTCCATTATAAGAAACCATGGAACAGTCACATACCTGATTAGCATACTTTGGCTTGTACTGTATGACGTAGTACTGGGGTTCCTCGGGCCCGTTGTAGGTCCAGGCCAGTCGGACGGTTGTTGCGGTGATCTCAGACGGCCGCACTTCTGAGGGGGGTCCTGGTAACGCTGTGGGGGAGAGTGAACCAATTAAATAAATTGCTATATCTTAAGTGGCAGACAAGACAGAGCGCGAATAATAAAAAAAATGTTAACGAATAATTGGAGTTGAAAGTGCTTAATCCTGACATTCGCAAATTGATCTTAAAATGTTATGGTGCTAGGCTCTGTGCCTTGGTTCCACGATATCCTAAGCGATATTCGGTATACCCTCGCCGCAGCGGCCGATATATACGGACGGGTATGCGTAATACATTTCTCCTGGGTTACAAAAAAAAAAGGTTTCTTAAATGATCTGTGAACATCTTTGGTATTATTGATGCGATCAAATGTTGGATAACTAAT
Organism: Cnaphalocrocis medinalis; assembly: GCA_014851415.1. Taxonomy (NCBI): domain Eukaryota; kingdom Metazoa; phylum Arthropoda; class Insecta; order Lepidoptera; family Crambidae; genus Cnaphalocrocis; species Cnaphalocrocis medinalis. The sequence goes on along the minus strand of CM026287.1, from coordinate 4,392,579 downwards.
GTTACATATTTTATCTGTATTATTGTATGTGTAATAATTTACTAAATTTTATTAAAATAAAAGACAACGGTCATTATTTTAGAACATCTAAATTTCAAAGGTCTTTTGAATAAAGAATACTCTTCTATTTTACGAAAAAATTAAGTTCACAGTCACGAAGTATCCTAAGTAGAACTGGCCGTAAATAAGTGGAGTAATTTAAAAATATGCCACCATTTATAAATTTCAAGGCACTCATTCTTCCCGGCAAATATTCCGTAACGCTGTCATCTAATCTTTATTAATGTTTCAATTAGAAATTCTATAGCCTCATCAATTTAAAATAGCTGCACGACCGAGCACTAGGCCTCCAACAACTTAATCCTGGAATTGGATCGAGAAAAGGGTATGCAAAGTAACAATAAATTAATCATTAATCAAGCTGACATTCGTTTGTCTCTGGGGTCGGCGCAACTTTCCAACCCATTCAATTATGAATTATAACACTAATTCATAATGGATGTCTCGACTTGCCTCAATTTATCAAATTGATTTTCGTAAATCCTACTTTCCACCTCGGTAGAGTTATTACCATAAATTTGCAACAGTTATCCGAAGAAATTATGAGTGTAATTTGATTTAGTCACTCGTCTCTCGGAACTCTGGAGACATTCAATGGATTAATTAGGGAATACTAAGAATTCGGTCGGGGTTAACGAGTCGCGACATAATTAATTATTTACTTTTATTAATAGAAGGCATCGGAGGATCTACCCGTAATTAATACGCTGTTACAAGGAAAAAAAATGCGTTTTCCTTAAAGAAAACTTGTTGAATGTAATTTTCTTTAAGAGTGACTTAACGTAAATTTGGTGAATACTTTACTTAAGTACGTCTTTTGATCAACAAATTAAAAGTAGCTTAGGTCCTTACATGCAACAGTCCTCGTTAACTTTGATTTTTTTCTCCGAAGTTTACTTATAAAATCTTACCTACTGAATATTCCAATAATTAATTTTATGTGCGGATTCCGACTAGCATTTTATACGCGCGTATAGCTCCTTTTTTGAAGCGCATTTTGACAGTCGCGTTAATGCACTTCTAAGCTCGTATTGTAAACAGAAAATCGTTGCTATGGAAACGTTACGGCATTCTCGTTTCACGTGCACACGCTGAAATACGATCGTATCGATAAAATAACCACTTACACTGCACTTTGACTTCTGCAACCGCCTCTATGACGCCGAGAACGCTGGCAGCCTCGCAGGTGTAGTTAGCTGACTCCCTGATGTCTTCCAGCTTGAGGTTGTTCAGACCAAGGGGCGGGTTGTCTTCGGGCGTCAGCCATTTTGTTAAACCTGCGGTAATAGAGCGTTGTGAGAAATATTTGGCGCAGTCACAATTTGTAGCACACACGCTACAAACACACATGAGTCGAGGTGGAAGCGTTGAAGAGGCGCACCGCCTCTGTCTTTTCTATACAATCAAATAGGTTAACGCATACTGCCAGTGTCGCCGCGTCGCGGCGCAGTCGAGGTGGCGGAGGGGCCGGGTTGAGGCGGTGGTGCAGCGCCAGCGCACGTCTTCGTCTTCTGACAACGACATATTGAATGGATGTAAACGACGCTTAACATCTCCGCATCGATTGTTAATATCACACCACCGACCGCCTCGACTGTGCCTTGACTCCGTCTCGACTCTGGCAGTGTGCTTATTATTTACGATTTTGTGTTGTGAGCATGAACCGTTATAACAACGGTGGTTGCGTGTATTTTAATCGACAAGATTTACAATAAGTCATCTATCTACCTTTTCTCCATTTGACGGTGGGCATGGGTGATCCGAAGGCGACACATTTCAGAGTGACGTTGCCACCTAAGGGGACTTCGGTGCGCGTCGCTGGCGGTATAGAGAACTGCGGCGCTACTCGTCTCACTGTAACAAACATAATGAATTTAGTTCAGGAACATTATAATTCAAATATTATAACCAAGTCTGTACGGAAAAGTAGGTACTTTAGCTCTCTCTTTCACACTTCACACACAGTTACGTTCAGAAATCATAAAAATTAAAAGGTGGTAGAAGGGATATCTCTTAAATCCTTTTTAGGATGTCTCGATATTTTGTGAGTAATATAATGTATGCCTATGTAACATTTTGAAGCCAAAAGCTATGTACGGATTTTTTCAAATCTATGTGTATTTGAATAAAGAGTATTTGATTTGCAATGCAATAAGGTCTATAATAGATTTATCTTCGCTTCCCCACAATCACTGTCGAAGTAATGAAACTTGCAAATTAATAAGGGATATAAGCTGGATAACTTATGTTCCGGGTCTTAGCCTTCTGGGATATCCAGTTGAAGCGTAAGGGAATTTCTAATGCCGAATAAATAATGTATTAGAAATTATATGTATATCTTATGTAAGTTTTCAAATGCACGCACTAGACTGTTTGTTACCTACCAGTCAGCATTACTTACTTAATACTATAAAAGGTTTCTTTGGATATTTTTAATGAGTGTTTTTCTACGTGAGCGGATAATGTCACATAATGCGGACTGTTTTTGTTAACAACTTCTTTCTGTAAATTCTCTGTATCCTATTCCAAGTGACTACATTTCCCCGTAAAGCCATTATACTCGTACTAAAATTACTATTTCTTGGATTTTCCTTTCGCATTCGTAATAAGAGAAACCTTGTCGAGTGTATACGGTTTAACGACTTGGACGAATGATTGAAGTGACTAGACGTCCCGTTTTAAATGGGACAGTCCCTTATTACGGTTGTCTGTCCCGGTATCCCTAAAGTTAGCCGGAATGCAAAATGAGCCGATTTTGTATTTCTATGTGAAAATCTTAATGCGATTCACAAAATACATCTACAAGTTTCAATAATATAGCTCTTATAGTTTAGGGAAAAAATGGTTATGACATACGGACGAACGGACACAGACATACATGAGGAATTTATAAGGGTTCTGTTACTATTTTGCTATGGAACCCTAAAAAGAGCTGGGGGGCAATTCTCGTTCACTAGACATTAAAATCGAATTTAGAGATTTCATACATTCGTCCGTACAATTTTTTAATTCACATTTACACTTCAATGTCGAGAGAACGAGAATTGCTACCCTGTCCTGTTTTAAACCAAAAAGGAAATGGTCACACGTGTAATGCATGTATGAGTTTATAATTTTCCTATTTAGTCGCAGTAAGATATGACGTAGTGTAATTACTGAGTTCGGTACAGCTGTCATGCTTATAACCCTGTAAACTTTGATATTACACGCTAACAGCCCTGAATGAAACTTGGTTGCCTATGATAAAGTTACTCATGTAACTTCTGACTTAATAAAGATAAGAGTACGTTCCAAAACTAGGGAATAATTTGTAAATCCGGGGCAGTATATGTAAGTAACCTTCATTTATAACTAGCCACAGCCTGCGACTTGGTACGCGTGAAGTTAGTTATTTGCATATTTTGGACCCAATCCCACACATATATTTTTTAATGCATTGTAATCTCTGTGATTCGACGAAATATACGAATGACCTATATATTGACGCATTGTAAAAACCAGAAGACTTAAGCACATTGTTTCTGCGAAACGCATTCCCTAGTGCGCATGCGTGAGTACATGACACGTTTTTAGCTCTTAGTGGGCAGCCTCCTTTCTGTGTGTAATTATTTGATGGTGATATTCTGATGTACCTATATAAGCTATATTATTGTAAAAATGACGCCCTGTTGGTCTAGTGGTTTAAGTACCGGGCCGTGATCTCGGGGTCCCGGGTTCGATTCCCGTCGAGTCGAGCAAAAGTATGTTTCGAATTTTTCGAACATAGCTCGGGTTTGTGATCACCAATCCGCATTTGGCAAGCGTGGTGATTAAGCCTAATCCCATCATAGTAGCGATAACTTGATTTCTATGATGGAGGCCTTTGCCCTACAGTGGGACAGTATATAGGCTGATACTTTACTTTACTTTTATTGTAAAAATTCCTTTAAATCCAGTTTAGTTTTTGCGTGAAAGAGAAGCAAACATCCATCCATTTAATCAACCATTCATCACTCCATACACGTTTAAAATATTAGTGAGATGTAGTGCGCTTGGCTTGAATTTTACTTTAACTTCGCGATAATTCCTAATCTTAATCTCAATCATAGTTTTAATGCAATGCGAAAATCTATAAACTATTTAATGTTTAAATGAAACCATGTTGATTTGGCCGTGACCACTGTCATTTATTCAAGTTTGAATTATGTACCGAAAGTTAATTTCATCCCGCCCATATTTTTATCTCCGCCCACGCTCCTCAGAAGCCACAAGTAAAAAGATAAAGATGGCAAAACATTTACTCCGGTTCCATTATGTTAATTAGTACTGTCCGTCGTCAGTCATTGTCCCGTGCCACTACTAAAGGCAAGGTAGAGACCACTAGCGCCAGTGATGACGATTTTGTGGTGCTTTTTTTATTAAACTATAGGCCAACGCTTGACCACAAACGCACCTTATGGAAAATGACGATGAGGTCTAGGATGGTGATAATGGTGTGATAGTAGGCAGATGACGATGAAGCCTAATCCCATCATAGTATTGATGGCTTGATTTCTATGATGGGGAGGCCTTTGCCCTATAGTGGACGGTATATAGGCTGATATTTTGCTTTAATTTAATAGCCAGACGAGCATTTGAATCACCTGATGGAAATCGATTGAGTGAAAGATATTTGTAGGAGAGGTAGGGGAAAACCCAGAATGCCATTCAACAAATTAAGGCAAAACTACATGTCGCACAAGGAACCCACTACCTACCTAAGGGTGCTCATCAGAGATCAGATGTATATTTTGAGCAATATGATTGGTCAATTTTGACAAGTCTCCGCTCAACTCTACGCAGCTACCGCTTCTGTGGAAACGCACCCTTACTTACCTACTTCACCGAGAAATTAGAGAGAAAGAGAGCGAGGAAACGAAGCAGAGTTTATGGCTCAGAGATCCAATATGAGTCTCACTTTAATTATTGTACGGCTAAGAACTTCAAAATATAAAAGCGGTGGCGCTTGTTAGCTCCCCTCCGCCCCAAAGACCGCTTTGTATATTAAAAAGGAAAACGTTATTCATAGATCAAAAGTTCTTGGGATACAAGGCAATTATTTACGAGCTTTTGTAGTTAAGCTCATTTGAATTCTTTTGCTTTGAAATAGTAACGTATGGTAATTACTTTAAAGTCCTTTTTGATGTTCTGTATTAACGCTGGACGTTTATTATTTAAAGGTATAATATAATTTATACTACCTATTATAAAATGGTTAATTTCATACTCCACGTCAGAGCTTATAGGTAAACCGAAAACACGAAACATTTGCGCGAAGTAGTTAACTCCCAGCGCCATCTATTGGTAGATAATGGAACTACTTTGCCAAAACGAAGTGAGGCCACTAGTTTAATATAAAAGTATTATTTTACTGTAAGCGTTATAAAGAAGGAACATGCATTTTTTTACTAGAGGCTACAAACGAGCTTATACTTAGTAAACGATCACGGCCGCCTATGTATAGTATTATGTATATATATTTTTTTACACCTGCCACAGAAACACCCAAGTGCGCTGCCAACCTTTAACTCCCTTCCCCAACTCATTAGACGAAACACAGCGCAGGCGCTGCTTCAAGCCAGTCTTCTGTTAGGCCGTGGTATCACTCCGGTGGAGCCGACCCATTCATGCCGAAGCGTGTTAAATATTTGTGATTCCTTTGTTGCCTGATTTATTTAACACAAGTGCTCAATCTACGCAGTACGGAGTCAGATCAATGTATGAGATGTAGTAAGAATTTATTTATCATAGAAACATGGATATTTTTAGTTTTCAATAGAAAACTTCAATATTACACAGCAAACTTTATCAGACAAATAAAATACTCAAAGCATGCTTGTAAAGATTTATGAAAGAATATTGGACCGATCCTGTTCAATCAACTGTACTGTACTGAAAACTTCGTGATAGGTTTACTCAAAGAAAATTAGTTTCTGAACATTCTATATTTGAACAGCACGTATTATAATTGAACATGATCGCTCTCGTATCGTTGGAGTTCGTATAAGACGGGAGTTCAATAAGACTGATTCAATTTAAGCATTTTATTGAATTTTAAGTTATCGAGGGATAGACAAACGAAATCTGATTAATTTTGAGTAAATAAATAAATTTATTTATTTATATACAAGCGGATTGGTGATCACAAACCCGAGCTATGTTCGAAAAATTCGAAACATACTTTTAGGCAAGCGTGGTGATAAAGTCTAATCCCATCATAATAGTGATAACTTGATGTCTATGATGGAGGCCTTTGCCCTGCAGTGGGACAGTATATAGGCTGATACTTTACTTTTTTTATATACAAGATATATTATTGTACATATATAAATAGGTAACACAGGAATATAACATTGGCAGTGTCAATTATAGGTACTTGTTATAATAAATTATTGATTAAATAATCTGGTCATTTTTAACGCGCTTTCATGCCGAAGCATGGCTCTTCCACGGACAAGACTTTCTTTCCCATCACATCATTTTTCAAACACTTATCTACCAATTAAATTAATTATTGCTTTTTGAGGCCATGACATGCAAATTATGTTATTATCGCTTCTGGAGTGCCTCCATATGAAAACGAGCATCAAAAATGATATCTGCCCTACATATGTCACTGCATGATCGATGTGACTTCGCCCTTGCGTCTTTACATTGCTTTGTCTCTCGTAATAACACGTTACGCCACGGGTTCCCAAACTATCTGGGGGCGCAGTGCCCCCGCAAGTATATTATACTCAAGCAACTTAGCTCAGAAAATGCCCAACGTTCTTTTATTACCTTGAACTTGAACGCCCCGTTGGTCTTGGAGTGGTGATTTGAAGTAACGGGCCATGATCTTGGGAGAACCCAAGGGGTACTATCCCCAGGTCGAGCAAAAGTATGTTTTGAATTTTTCGAACATAGCTCGGGTTCGTGATCACCATCTGCATGATACAAGCGTGGTTGACTAGATTTCTATGATGAAGTGGAACAGTTTATAGGCTGATAGTTTACTTTTTTCTTCTTTAATTGCCTACCGTCTCTCATCTTAGCCAGACATTCCCAACTGGTCGCTTTAGAGCCTAAGGTACGCTTAGACTTTTTTTTTTATGTGATAGGTAGCAGACGAGCAGGCGGATCACCTGATGGTAAGCAATGCCGCCGCTCATGGACACCTGCAACACCAGTAGAGTTACAAGTACTTTACGCCATAACGCTTAGATTTCGGGCGTTTGTTAATTACAGTGAAGCGACTGCCATATGACCTTCGCAATTATTTAACAGAGATATATTCTGTAGCCTCAAAAAACAAAAAAGAATGGAAGAGGCCTACAGTAAATATATCAAAATTGACTTAAAACAAGTAATTAGCTTTTAGGGCATGAGGGCACCCCGGCGCACAGTTTGAGAACCACTGCGTCATGGGTGTCGGGGTTGATTGATCATCAGACGAGTATAGACGTGAATTACGCCCGTACAAAGTTACACGATTTTATCAGATAATTGCACTTGGAATTTTTTTGATGTGTTACTTTCCGTTGGTACGGAAACTTGTAAAAATTCAGATTTTTACGCCTTTTGTAGTTTTTTACTGGAACTTAAACTGTTCCCGCGTTAATGTTGCTGTTTCTATTCTTTTCTGAGAATGCTTTTTACTAGAACAGTTCCCCACTTTGTGCGTGCTAAAAACGTTAGTAAAGAATGACTTAATTATATGATCACGGTTATGTGTCGGGCTTAGGGGTAGCAAATCGTTTCAAAAAAACAGTAACCAGCAAAAAAATCTTGAAATTCTGGGACGATGCCCTCGAACCTTGTGTGTCAGCCTAAAAATATTGTTGCACACTAAAGAGTCCAAATGCTTCCAAAAACTTTAATACCACACCGTAGGAGCTACATTTGCATAAAAAATTAAATGCAATTATCATAATGAGGTGCAAATGGATGGATTAGCAAGTGGCCAGTGCCCCGAGAATTGTTTAATTAAAAGGTGAACAGATGTTTGCTGGGAACCAACGGACGAGCGGTGCCTCCATTCCTCACTGACACGAATTCACTGTGGTCTAAAACAGGAGACTATGTCGAAAAACAAAAGAAACTAAAAAATTCTCATCCCAATTACATAAGAATAAGAAAAGTAAAACAAGGTTACTTACACAAAAAATTGTAAAACAAATGAAGGTCGTGAAAACCATACGGAGTCGAAAAATAAACCTTATTTAGTAATGATTACGGATAATGAAGTCAATGACTTTGTAGTATTTTTTTTTATAATGGCGCAATATTTGGCTGGCCTTAGCCTGATAGTATGGTAAAGGAACCCCAACAGTATAGTATCGTATTTGTTGGCACTGCCATACAAGATGCTTTTTCACGCTTCGTTTGAAGGAATACTATTTTTTTTATATGAGATAGGGAGCAGACGAACAGACGGATCACCTGATGGTAAGTGATATGGTACTATGGATATTTGTAGGACAATGCTGCCGGCGCATGAGTTTCCTTACGATTTCTATTTATAAAATAGTTACTTGACTGATTTCGCCATACTATTATGTATTCTGTGCCATCACTCGATACAGATATGTTGCACTATTAATCAATATAAAACGGTCTGCCATGAGTCTTTAGATCGAGCACTTATAACATAGAATTGGGTATTCGACTAATCTCGATATAGTAAAAAATATTGATACTCTATCAAAATATTGATAAATAAGAACCAATGGCCAACATTTTCAGTTAAAAATAAAAAAATAAATAACTTCTAGCTGGTTTTGTGAGCATTCAAAGTTTCATTGGCAAGTCCATTTTTAAAGTATAAAATTAAAAAAAATATATATCATTGAACTACCCATACATTTTCCACCAACTTTTATTATAAAACCGTTTACTTAAACGAAACATTTGATATAGCTACCAAACAAAATTTACTAGACGCGCACACAGAAGTTTGAGTTGTGACGTCATAATTCAATAGCCATTTGTATAGAGCGTTTTTGGGCTTGCCCAAAATATGTGCTTTTAAAGTTGTGATATCTCAGGTAATTCAAATGAGAATCAAGTGATTCTTTCAACGATGTTTCTTAAATTGAAGGGTCTTTTGATTAAACACATAAAAAAAAAATGTCAAATACCCAATTACTGAGACTATTCTCATAAAGCAACAGGTAACTACTCGTCTAACACTTGTACCACGCAGAGAAACCTTGGGATATTATTATTCTTTTATTCAAAACGCTTCCGTAGCGAGGTCTACTTTGTTTTCGCGATTAATTAAAATTAGAAAGAGGCGAGTGGGCCACGTGATGGTTTTTTGTATTTTTGCTCTCTCCGACAATGGAAGCTGGGATAAGGTTGGCAGGTACAGAAGTAGAAATGTAATAATACGAGTAGATAGGGAGGAGATATTAAACGAACTTTCATGGGCGCGTTTCAAAAACAAGACTATGCAAATACTTCATATAAACGGGACTAAACGCGATGAGATTTCATAAGTACTTTCCAGCAATTGAGACTTAGTGAGTTCGCTTGTGACCACGGCTGTTGTAACGTAGTGGAAATATCAAGCAATAAGATTTAAAATGTACTTATTAAATCTCGTCGCGTTTAGTCCCGTTTATATGAAGTATTTGTATAATGCAACGCGAAAGTTTAAAACATAATCAGACTATGCGTCTGTTACATACTAAGTTAGCGTCTTTCGGCGTGTTCACGTGAACATGGAAATACCTAATTAGCACGCCGTTTCCATAGCAACGTTGTTCTGTTTACGTTTCACGCTTATAGGTGCTTATAAGCGCGTCAACTGCTCTTATGATAGCTAAAACACGCTTACACGCGCTCCAAAAAGCGTGCTTATATTATACGAGTATAGGCGCGTATAAAACGATAAGCTGAAACCGCTCTTATTTTATTCGTATATTTTTTAAGCTACTCGTAGGTAAAACTGTTTTTCTTTATCTCGAACATCGATGTCTTAAACTGCTTGCGCTTATATATTTTACTATGCATTTCAATTTTCCATCCAAAATAACTGTACACTTTTGTGGATGCATTGCTATTCAGTAATTTGAAACCTAGGTGCCTTCGTGCCATTACTCATTTGAAACGGTGAATAGTTAAGAAAATACTCAATTAGAGCAGTAAGACTCAGGCACGTCACATTTCAGTTAGTTTTGAAGTCAAAGTGTTTCCTTTCATGTGGGTACAACATACTTTAAGCAAAGTAAGCGCTGCTTTCAACTCGCATACAAAACTATACGTTTCAGTTGCGTTCACATAGATTCAGTATACCTACTGGTCAGAACTTCAGGCCAATGATTGGCAACAAGTAGACTCGTTTTGGATTACTGAGCCAGTGGAGTAAGTAAGTTTACCTACTGGTCAAGCGTCTTGGCATTAAGTTATCCTATTGTAACAAATATTTGCGCGATAAAGTTGAAAATTAAATAAATAAAATAGAACGTAGGTTGCCCAAGTACTTCGTGTGAAATCGGGGTCTAACGTCTGCCAAGAGTCTTTGCTTATAATATCATCAATCACTATTGGAACAGTTCACTATTAACTCGATTAGGATATTGGCAACCCTAAGAAGGGGAGGGGCAAAATTTTGTTAGGGGTAACTAATTCATTGTAAGTCTTCTGTGACAATGAAAGATGCTCCAGCGAACTGGAGTTAAAAAGCTTCATGGGTGGCAAGGCGCATTTTAATTGAGAAGACATTGTATATTTTAATTGCGAGGATATAAATACCTCTATAGACAAGTAAACGGGGTACCGTGGTTGCCGCCGTCATCGGTAAAATCTCTAGATGCAATTCTCTAGATGCAAAACGTTTGAAAAAGAGATTCCAATAGCGCTTTCATAAGTAGTTTTACAGCTATAGATATTTTGAATTTTGAATACACCGACCCTAATCCATAGTAATTAGGTTTAAATTCGCTGCGAGCGAGATGGCATGCTGGTGTGCGGGTGTGGAATCTGTTCGGGTACTCGGAGTCGTCATTGCCTATTTTTACATTGCCCTTTTTTCATGTAAATAATCTGTAGACAGCGGTGCTGATTGCACACTTAGTAAGTTAACTAGTATTATTACTTATGGTATTAATTGTGTGTAATTGTTTGTTGTCTCAAAGAAAAAAAAAATAAAATAAATTCCAAAAATGCCAAATAGCACTCTTTTGTGAATGGAGCTTTCATTAGCGGCGACACTTTTAATGCGTTTACGCTGTATTTTGGTTTCTATGAACAAACACCGCCGCTCATTGAAAGAAAAACTATATAGCTGAGCCACAAGTGACTTTACTTATATGTATAATGTAATGTAAAGGATATCCCATAATAGATATATATCATTGTAAGACTCCGAACTTTTAATCGGCCGATTGTTTGGTCGGCTTCTAATCAGTATGAAGATGTAAGCAGTGTGCACATTACTGTGATTCAGTATGGGCCGATAGTATATCTGTAGTCTGCGGGGACTGTTTAGTATGTTGGATATTATTATGTGCAGAGACTTTTCGGTACGATATGAAGATCTGAGAGCCGACTTCAAGATGAATGGATCATATTTCATTAAAACACTTTTTAAGAGGACTACAGCGTCACGTACAAACATAATTTAAAAGTTGTCTAGGTAAGTACAATAAAAATGTAAGTACATTTGTAATTTTCTCTCACTCCGATGCCAGGTTAAACTCCAAGTGATAACTTTTAACGACCCTGCAATGTCGGCACTTAAAGCAGTCTAAAATTTTATATTAGGACTTAAAAGTAAAGACTGAATTTAATGGTATTATTAATATTATGGCGTATGGACAAAAAGACTGGCTTTTTATTAGTCTTATTATGTTTAGAATGAGTTTTTCATAAAAAAGTTGTGAAACGATTTTCGGCGATAAAACATTTTTATATACAGCCATTACAGGCTAGAGTAATGAAATTATCCTTGCTTTTAAAAAACGACGCCATATGGGGCCTTACAAAATTAATGAAACGTCTTTGTATGTGAGTTTCAGCTAAAAATCTCAATGTCAGCCTGTGCACAGTATTTATGTACCAAGATACTGTTGAGGGTTGAGATTTGTTGCCGCAACCAAAATTATCTGAGCATTTGACAGAAGATAACAGTATGTCAGTTTACGATACGGCACAGAATACTTTGGCTACGGTGCATTTTATTGGTTGTTCGAAAATAAATGATAACAAACGAAAGTACACCTTCAGAATCAGATATTGTGCTTAAAGTGTTTTTTGATACTGATTCTGTCAATAATATAAACGAATGGTCTGCTATAACATACTTTACCAAACTAGAGCTCAAGCCAAGTAGGTATGTTCCACACAAAAGTCGTCGAAGAAATGTTGTTCAGAATGGTTGGTAGAAGACATGGTTAAAGGGATGTAAATATGTACCGATTCATCCTTAATTATTAAATTTTATTATAAGAGTTATGTTACGATGGCATTGTATTAATATTAATAACATGTTGCAATAAATGAATTATTTTTAGAAATTTTTATCAGTTTAATTTGAAACGTAACCAACTGAACAAAATATTGATAAAAATGATTTCTTTGTGAAAAAGGCGTCTTTGCAAATGGGTGCATTGAAGTCACGAATAGCGTGCTGGTGGGCGTCGAAGCGGCGCCATGCCACAAATAAAATAGAAATAGAATATTAAACTAAAGGACATTACCTTTAAAAGACTTAAAATCTTTCTGTTGCTGCTCAATAACTTGTAGGGTATTAACTTAATGAGACGAAAGAACTTGGCGGATTTCTTACTTTTAAACATCGTCAACTTATTTATGACACTTTGTGAAAAAACGTATTTTTATGTTTCAAAGTCGTGTATTTCTTATCAGCCCTGAAGTACCCACTGCTGAGTATAGGCTTCGCTTTCGCCAAAGTACCCGGTCCTGAGCTGTTTGGATCCAAGTAGGACCTCCTATTTTGGTAATATCATCGACCCATCGTGACGCTGGACGACCAGGATTTCGTTTTCTTATTCTAGGGCACCATTCGGTGAGGAGCTTACTCCACTTACTTAGCTAGGTGTCCTGCCCAATTCTACTTGAGTTACATAGTAAATGTACCTACATCTTATTAGTAAATATAATATATTAATACTTATAACATTCTTATATTAGGTACTTACCTTATATATAAGAATGTTACAATGTATGAACTTTCATATAACCTCTGTTATTTACGTATTATTTGTTGTGTACGTATATATGCTGTTAAACTTCAGTTATTCTATAAATGTTATTTTAGAAAATACGTCTTTAGAAAATATGTCTTTCTTTAGAAAAATGATAACGTTTCGTTTGTAATAAATTCAATATAAATAAAAGAGACAACTCAAAAGTTTGACGGGTAAAATAAACGGTTTTCGTACTTACGAATTATTTCGTCGTCTCTTCGTAAATAACAAATGCTAATGACATGACACTGTCTAGACTTTAGTTGGCAATAAATCGGCTACGCAATATGTTACTGTCAAAAAAAGTTATAACAACACGCGAAAGACAAAATTATTCTACTGACAAACTCACTGAATAAATCATAATTTCTAAAGTCTCACAAAATTGAGGCTCATCCCATTTGTTTTTCATTTTCAAATAAAGAACGCTCGAAGTCCTTTTATTTTTAAAAGGCGACAATCGATTCGCGTCCCACTAACCAGCCAGTACGAACTCCGCTCGCGTGTAACGGAACGGAATAAGAATAAAAATCTCGCATTGCGACCGGGCAGGTGGCCGCAAAAACAAGGCGTCCGCGTGAAAAGGAGCGTAACATTGTCTCCTGTGCGTCGCGTACCGACATTGACAGAGGTCCGCCAGCCAATAACGTAAAAAATAGGACTTTTTGTTCAAAGGACTTTTTTACATGTGAAACGGTTGGGTTGTGGGCGTCGGATTTCGGGTTTGGCGATGTGTATTTTGCCCACTAAGCCTAATTAAAAAAGTAGGATTCAAGCAGAGTTAGCAAGATTTTTCCACATACCTACTGTTATTTTTATAAAATGTTTTTCAATACAAAAATAGGTACTTATTAATTTGCGACATTTTTATTGGTGTATTCTTATTGTGTAGCGCCCTATTGTTTTATATGTTAAGTACGTGATCTGGTGATCCTGGGTTTGATCCCCGGGTCGAGTAAAAACTTTTTTCAAATTATTCGAATATAGCTCGGGTTTGTGATCACCAATCCGCTTTAGGCAAGCGGGTGATTCAGCCTAATCCCATCATAGTAGCGATGACTTGATTTCTATGATGGAGGCCTTTGTCCTGCAGTAGGTACAGTCAGCCACACATCAGGTTACCACAATCTGTAAAATTTTCTCAATTGATATTCAACCAAATGTGAATGACAATAAGATGATAGTCGATTGAAGATATTTGACAGTTTTGTATACTTTGATGTGTGGCTTTACGTACATAGGCTGATACTTATTGGTGTACAAAATATCGCCACCAACTTCCAGTTACAACTACCAGACATTTACATGTCGCATGCATCATAAACACGAGCTCTAAAATGAGCGGTGATATCAGTGACGTAACATACACTGTGACGTAACGATGTCGTCGGGGACGGAAATGTGCAGTTATGCACGGGCCCATTTGCAGCGCACCTGACTGTTTACATGCTGAGACACCACTTTTCGTTCAGAGATTCTACTAGGAATGCAGAGACAATTGCCGAAAATTTCGAGGATTAGAATCTCTGAATCAAACTTGGATTAGGTCGTAAGGTCTCGTTTGAATTAGGATCTTAGTTTTGCCGACACGTATGTACAGCCACACATCAAAGTAAAAACTGTCAAATTTCTTCAACCAACTGTCATCTTACGCTTATAATATTAGTGGTATTATAATGTGACTAAATCATAATAAACCAAATGTATGCAATGGCTCGTAAGTCAGCGCATCGTCGTCGGCGTCATATGCGGAAACATGCACTCAAAATCGCACTTCACAGAGCATCGCCGGTCGTTTTTATACATATGCAGTAAGCGAATACATTTGTACTGCATATTTCATAGCTTACTTAGTAAGCATGAATATGGTACAGACATATATAAACTTACATCCAAGATGTCCAAATACGTAGCAACATTTACGGAATGCTGTAATATCAACACAACCAACGTAGCCAAGTTTAACAGAGCATTAACCGTGTAAATACACCGTGTATGTGTACATATAAACGGGACTAAACGCGAGGTTATTTAAATATAAGTACATTAAAGCACTACTGCTTTACTTTTCGACTGCGTTACAACGGCTATGGTCACAAACAAAAAAAACACAAATAAAAAATAAAATAAAAATAATGCAACGCGAAAGTTAAAACAGCATTCAGTCACAAAATACATATTGACACAGAAGGCTGACTGCCCACTAAGAGCTAAAAATATGTCATGTACTCACGCATGTCATGTACACGCGCACTAACGGGCAAAAACGCCTTTTCGACCACATTAATCCTAACTTATGACATAAGATTGTCAAACTGTCGAGGTCTATGGTAGAGGCCGCGCGCTTATGTACTCATGCCGGGCGACGACCCTAGCATATGTCAACGAACTCTTCTAAATTCAAAATCAGGTCAAAGTCTAACTTCTGTGTGTAATTATTTTGTGATTCAGTGTTCCAAAATATGTAAGAATTGATTTGGCACATTCAAACCGTCCATTAAGAAAGAAACATTGATTGACGTTACAGTTGTTACGATATTTCTGACCACCGTGAATGCTCTGTTAAATTTGGTTACGTTTGGTTCCTACGGTCTCGCCAAATGTAACAATCATCATTATCCCGTGAATCCGCAGTTAGTAGTACTTGTAGATACCGTATGCAAGTAGCTATGCCGTATGCTAGTAGTATCAATCGGGTTGGCTAACATTACGAGAGGCCTATATGTCCAGCTGTAGACTGCAACAGGCTGATGATGATTAGACCGTGCTTGAGGAATCGATGAGTCTGGCAATTTCAATGAAGCGATAGCCGTCTCACCTTCGCGACGATTGGGCAGACAGATTTGCGTAGGTATTTGTTCTAGTTGCAAAAGTTTTTGCTTCGGATCCCAAAAGCGCAAGCTTTGAGGTAACTGGCAAAAACTCGCAAGGATAACTTTGAATGCGTTCTAACATTGACGCAGTAAATACTCAAAGCATTGCTTATTGAATTAGCCTAAGTTAACGAACGGAGTCCAGATTATTCCCTTTCAAAACCTCAAGCTTTGCCGGACTCTTTACGAACTTCCTCCTTTGATCTCAATATTACCTTTTAACTGCAATAAAGTAGGATTTTTTCATAATCCTGTGAATGTCACGCAATAAACAAAAATCCTGGGTTGTAGAATTAACGAAATTATAAATGGTAGAATTATTTAGTAAATTGAATTATGTACTTTTTAAATCGACTTGCCTAGTAAAATATCCAATATGTGACACAGGACAGAATTTAGTAATAAAATAATTCGTTGTACGCAACCAGTAGCGAAAAAAGAAAATCCTATCATTTTTGGCAACTGGTTGAGTAGCAAGAACGTCAGTTCTTCTTCGGCAACTGGTTGTCAAACTTGGTTGCCAATGCGACCGAAAGGGAATTTATAATTTTTTTCTGACGACTAATGGTATAAAAACAGACATACATATATTTAGAAACGCCAGACGTGCATGCTCGTATTCGAACTGCAACTCCCCGTATGGAAGGCGTTCTTATCCACAAAGCTACCATCGCTTAATCTAATTCGATAAACAGATTAAAGTAAGGCTTAACAAAGCTACGAGTTTCAATGAATTAAGTTAATAAACTATCAATAAACCCGCCGTTTTATCACCAGCCGCCAGAGGTGTCCCAAACTGTCAAACTTGCAAATCCAATAGCAATCAATAACTTTAAACGACAGATGAGAATTAACCATCTGCTTAACCTACAGTTCGTCGGTCATTGAAGATAGAATAGAAACTATAAGGGGTGGGTGTAAACTAGCTAGACCATTACACAGAACAGACAGTCACGGCCAGAACAGACGGCCATTGGAAAGGTCCTTGAGTGGAGGTCGCGTGCAGGAGGCCGCAGCCGTGGGAGGCCTCCCACTAGGTGGACTGACGATCTAGTGAAGGTCGCTGGAGTCCCTTGGATGCGGGTGGCATGGGACCGATCTGCGTGGAGCACGTTGGGGGAGGCCTATGTCCCAGCAATGGACGGTCTATTGGCTGAAATGATGAGACTATTACACCCCACAACATTGTAAACGTGAATGTTTAGATATTTCTGGATTGGATTTTTGACGTTGTTGACGGAATGCTCACACAAACACACTGATGACAAAGTTTTAAATAATGCCATCTTCATAGAGATTATCATATTATAAAAAACTAAAATATCTTCTTTGCCTCTGTGGCCATGACATTACAGACAATAACTAAACACTATGAGTACCAGATGACGATAATTAATTGGATGCGTCAACCCAGAACCAGCGAACCCAAGAAAACTTAGAAAATGTAGTTTCCTAAATTGACCTGACCGGGAATCGAACCCGGGACCTTTCACGTTTCGATCTATTGGCGATCACCTTAGCCACTGCGTCATCGAGGCCGTCAATATTTGGGACGATGTGACGCAATGCAGCTCAAGTCAACGCACTAATGGGGCATCGTGTATAATGGCCAGATTGGTGAGCACCTTTAGGTAGGTAGGCGTTTGAATGAATAGTTTGGTGGGAGTAATAAATTTTCCGCTCAAGCAGAATCTGTTGTCGCTAGTTAGAGCTGTTTCCCGCTAAGTGAGTTTATCCGTCATTCATTTTGATTTATGAATATAGTGCTTACAGTTGTGACAAAGTGTTTGGTGGGTGGTGAAAATTGGTAATCATGCTCTTTTTAGCAAGATTTGGCCGTTGATAGTGTCACTGTTTTTGCAATAGTTCCAAATCTGGGTGTAAAGCCGCCGCAGGCAATAGGAATATTGACAAGATCTGCAGATTTTTAAATAGTAATTAACGAATTATGCAAAACATTTGGAATTACCTATATTTATTTCATTTTATTTCAGAGTAAGCCAAATAAAAAAAATACACAATTAAAATGAGCCTTAAATTGCACCAGACGGAAAGCGACGATGAGGTCTAGGATGATACATGCCCGGGAAAATAAATCTAGCGATGACCTTGAAATCGATGTTGGTATAAAGTGAACTGTTTTTCAAATGCGCAAACATGTTTCCACTACATACGCCAAGCGCTAAACTTCGTGCCGCGGCCTGTACAAGTTTGCGAAAAAGATGCCTGTTTAGAATAGTATATAATCTTTATTTATTATTTATCAAAAAGTAATTGACTTACAATTGCATGAATTTAAATTTCATATCAAAAACTGCTTAATGCAGAAAGGCTACTATAATGTAGAAGATTATTTAGATGATAAGGATTCCTGGACATGTTAATCTCCTTGCCTATTCTATTAAATGTATAATTTGATTTTATAATTTTACTTTGACGATTATCTAAACGATATAAAGCATTGTACACATCATACTGTTACTGTAATCTTTATACTATTTTTTTATTATCATAATGAAAATTGTAATGTAATGATCATAATTTGAAAAGAGTGACTACTGAGTTTCTTGCTGATTCTTCTCGGTAGAAATCGACTTTCCGAATCAGCGGTAGCTTACATAATATTTGACATTCATAAATGTTCTATACGGACTTAAATTGAATAAAGAATATTTCTATTTCTATTTCTATTAAAATAACTGTTTAAAAAAGTAAAAAAAAGATGTACAGTTTTTTAGAACAGATAGTTTACCCATTTCGGTTTAAGGTATTTTCTAGGCAAACGCGTACAGAAATTGACACAATAGCTTTTCTTTTCTTCCCCCAAACAAATCCCTATAACGCTTGCACGAGAAATGCACCTGAGTTTCCTGGCAGGACGTCAAGCCGGAAGAGGCCACAACGAGGAAGAGCTTTGGCATTCGAAGTGAATTATTTTAATCCCGCCTGCCCGCGGTCTCACTACACGGATAACTCTGCCTTCGCTAAAACCTCTGGCAAAATGTAATTTCAGTAAGCAACATTTGAGCTGTGGTCTTTAAAAAGGTTGCATAGCCCGCATTTGAATGGAGACCAGGGCTGACAGATCGTAAACTTGAAGGATATAAAGTATCAGTCTATATTCTATCCCACTGCAGGACAAAGGCCTCCATCATAGTATGCGATGCGATGACTTGATAGTCATCGCTACTATGATGGGTTAAGGCGTAAACACCACGCATACCTAATGCGGATTAGTGATCACAAACCCGAGCTATGTTCGAAAAATTCGAAACATACTTTTTGCTCGACCCTGGAATCGACCCCGGGACCTCAAGCGTCACGGCCCGGTATTTACGCCACTTGAGCAAATGGGGCGTTTACACTAGACCAATTGAAGGATATAAAATACGTATAATCGGACTTTTCTATGATCTTAGTATTCTATGATCATTATGATATAAAAATATTACGATATGAAATGAAACGGTGGTTGATCTTCACTTTTGATTTATTTACAAATACTAAACCGTAAGATATTTGGTGGTAGCCCTAATGAAAACATTGGCTCAGTTTGGAAACGTCTGCGGTGACAGCGGTAGTAGCTTAGTGGAGAAAACGTACGCTTTCAAAGCTGTCATAGGTTCATTCATACCATTAGCTCTACCTCTACCACAAAATAATTACACACAGAAGTTAGACTTTGACCTGATTTTGAATTTAGAAGAGTTCGTTGACATATGCTAGGGTTGTTGCCCGGCATGAGTACATAAGCGTGCGGCCTCTACCATAGACCTCGACAGTTTGACAATCTTATGTCATAAGTTAGGATTAATGTGGTCGAAAAGGCGTTTTTGCCCGTTAGTGCGCATGCGTGAGTACATGACATATTTTTAGCTCTTAGTGGGCAGTCAGCCTTCTGTGTCAATATGTATTTTGTGCCTCTACTATGGGAGAAAATATAGTGAGCAATCCTGTTAGTTTTGGGTAGTATTATAAGTACTCTAGCTGTGGATTGTGGATCAGGCTCGGATCGCAAAAAAGTGAGTCGAATCGCTTACCATCCGTATCTGAATCGTCTGTTTGTCATCCTCACATAAAAAATCCAGATGTACCAAAACAATTTCAATTCAAGCATATCCCGAGCTCCAAAGAAACAGCTTTGAATGTTTTACTAGACCATAGGGCCTAATACGACCGAATCAGTGTTCTCCTCCCTTTCACACGCGCTGTGTGCGCTCTTGTTTGACTGCGACAGGTATATTCTCATTCATTACGGTATGGCTTCATTTTAAGCCACCATACATTTTTTATCTATAGAAGTTACAAAAAGTTATTGACTTACCTTTCACATACAATGAGGTAGGTTTGGAGAACTCAGTGCCGATAGAGTTTTCTGCCACGCATTCAAATTTTCCTTGATCTTCCTCTTCGCTTTTCACTATTTGTAAAGTACCTGTAACAAGACAAGCAATTTAGTATTACAATCTTCTTATGGGTAAGCTAAACCTAATTTTCACACAAACGTGCTTACTATAAACACTTTAATATAGATCACATAGTGTTAACCTCGATGAATGAAACCTCATTTATATGCTTTTATGTCGCGAAGAAAATTCTTGTTCGTTTTTTAAATGTCGCTGCTCTTTTGTTTTTATGTCAACAATTTTTAAGACGAGCAGACGGATCACCTGATGGTCAGCGATTGCCGCCGCCCATAGACACCTGCAACACCAGCAGTCACGCGTGCGCTGCCAACCTTTAACCCCCCTTCCCCCCAATTGGGCCTCCGGTACCCTCACTTACTCAGCGAAACACAGTGCAGGCGCTGCTTCACGCGCGTCGGCCGGTGTGAGGCCGTGTTATCACTCCGGTCGAGCTGGCCCATTCATGCCGAAGCGTGGCTCTCCCACGGTCATATAAAAATGCATAGTGACGTCTACCGAAACAGTACCGAACCGCCTTGATTGCTTTTTAGTCTAATATGCATACTAAGGGTAAACGGTATTCGAGACCATATCGTAATAGACAACACGGCACAGTTTATAAACTTATTTATCAAACGGCAACAGTCGTTATTTTCCGGGGCCTAACTCGGGACGTAAGAAAGTCCCGAGTGAGATACTTAGGGTTGAAAGATGCAGCACGAGGCGCGAGGTTTCGGTTACAGTTCGGCCACATTCAAGAAAAGTGCCGAAAACTCTAACCGAACGGTTTTACTGCCGCTCTAGTGCAGCAACTTTTTGCCATGAATTTAAACTATTGGCAGTTTAAAGTCAAATTTCAAAGCTGATATAGCTGACGTCATCAGCAAAATGATTCCCGACATGATGGTTTTTTTTTCTGTATCGCTATATTTTTTGTTTTTTTTTATCCACTCAACTATAGGTATAGAACTTAGACAGCTGTACAAATCTTAACCAAACCTTCATATTTTAGCCCGAGCTTAGCAGACGGATCACCTGATGGCAAGCTATTGGCGCCGCCGATAGTTGCAACACCACTAGAGTCACAAGTGCGCTGCTGACCTTTAACCCCCTTTCTCCCATATTGAGCCCCCGGCGCGCAGGCAATGCTTCACTCCAGTCTTCTGTGCGGCCGAAGTATCACTCCGGTTGAGCCAGCACATTCATGCCGAAGCGTGGCTCTCCTACGGTTTCCCATATTTATTTATTTATTATTATTCAGCTTACAAGTATGCTTACAGAATACTCCAAAGCGTATAATTTGGGCATCACGTTTCAGCCCAAAAAAAACGGTTTCGGCGTTCCAAAAAGGCCCATCACTAGAGTGTACCACGCACGGAACTAAATATAAGTAAAGATTTATGGGCCAATAACAGTGGCGGAGGTCCATTAACGGGCGCGTGCGCCACTTCCATAGGGATATTACCATTAAGCCGATTTTCTATGAAGACCACCTGTTTTCCAGATGCGAGGGATATGTTTCGTTTTTTGATACTTTTATTTAACTTAAGAGGGTATTGCTTTTTATTTTTTCACTTGTGGCTTGTCTGGTGTTGTAGGTGTCCGTGGGCGGTGGTAGGCGCTTACTATTTAGTGATCTAGGTCTGCTTGTTTGCTTCTATATATCACAAAACTGACTTGCGTGTCGGATTTGATCGGGATCGGGTTCATCAAATCAAATCAAATAGTTTATTCATAATAAATAGGGTTGTACATAATATTATTATATGTATATTATATTATATTATTACCTAAAATAAAATATACGTCTGGGTGTTATATATGTATTTAAGTATTATATTTGTGTTTCCTCTGTTGTCTGATATCTGTAGCACAAGTGTTTAAGCTACTTAGTACGGAGTCAGGTCATCATATGAGCTTATGAGTGAAAAAAAAAAATATTTGTGACTCGTTGAGCGCTCATAAGTAAATACTATCATGACAGTCATAAACTTTTTGAAAGTTTGTAACACGTCGTTACTTAATTGAACTTCATTCTGTTTGTTTTTACGTAAACAATCTATATCAAGTGAGAGACTCATGTTTATAAAATAATAAGCCAGAAACAAAATGAAAGAAAGAGAAAAAACAAAACACTTAATGATTTTATATCGAATAACAGGAAAGCGCTGAGAAACTGGGAAGGAAGTTACTACAATCGGCGCTAGATGGCGTTAGTGGTACAAAAAGATAGGAATCTGGATAATAAAATGTTAATTATTTTTCTAAAAACAAACAGAATGAGTTCAATTAAGTAACGACGTGTTACAAGTTGAAACGTTAAAAAGCGCCTAGGCCTTATCTATGTCTTGGCATTATGCAGAGGGCAACCTTTTCAAAATACTAGTCCCAAGTTGTTGCTGAATTAATATTTTTCTATTCTATTCTATTCTAACCTCTCTTTGAACACCTAGAGTGTATAGCGACTTCCGCTGCTGACTCTACACGGGCTAAAGGCTGTACGTCCCTGCACTTACGTTGGCTCCTATTACATGAACAGTAGGAATATAAATCACACCGCCATATCTAATGAGAACTAATTCCGCAAATGTGTAGTAGCGCGCCACAGTTTAGAGAATACAGTGAAGTTAATACGCCGAGTTTTTATGGTGTTCGAAGGGAAACCTTTATGACTGTCGGACTGTGGTCTCATATCAGCAGTACGCTACTAAAATTTAATAAATTTTAATCTCCGATCTCATTGTTAATCTGGATATTAGTTAAAATAGTGTATCAAGAGGCTTAGGAGTTACAAGTACATTGCCAACCATGGGAAAACCAATTAGTGCCGTGTGCTGGGTACTTTTTAATGTGATAGGTGGCAGACGAACAGACGGATCACCTGCTATTATGCGATTGCTGCCAACCATAGACACCTTCAACACCAGTAGTCACAAATACCTAAATCAGAAGGATGAATTTATGTTTTGGCAAAGTTTTCCTACTGTTTTCGACTTTCCTGCGACCACACAGTGAAGCTAAAATATGGCCGCGGCCGTCTCGAGCCACGCGAAACAATTTACGACTATCAATTCAGCGGAGAGATGATAAATTGTAAAATAATGTGCGAACTGTACCCACTTCTTACGTGGAGCGCGCCAGACTGATTTATATGCATATGAAAGAGGCCTTTGTGTACTACACAATAAGTATTTTTGTTGCGTGATAGTTTTTATTCGGAGGGTTTTGGTATTTAGAAGTCCGTATTTTTGGAAGCTAAATCCTTAGATGAATGCTCATTATATTTAAGGCTTCAATAAAATAATCCCTAGAAATACAATTTCATACAGAAAACGTTTGAAAAAGTGATGCTAACAGCCTTGTCCTTACAGCGCTGGATTCAGAAAAAGCCGTCACTATTTTTTATTTTCGACCGTAATACATAGCAGTTGGTCTTAAATTCCAAAAATGCCAAATAGCGCTCTTTTACTCATGGAGCCTTCATTGGCGGGATACTTTTAACGAGTTAACGCTGTATCAATATAATGATCGAAGTTTAAATTCTAAAAGGTTTATTATTAGTGCTCAATTGTGCGCGCAAACACAAGTCCACTATTATCTTAATCGGATGGGACGATGGGAAGAGGTTAAAAACAGGTATATTCTATAGACAACGGCAAGGCTTATTGACGATACTTGCGCGACATAATCGACACCCAGCGCCATCTATTGGTAGAATATTGAACTAAAGCCCCGAAACGCAGTGAACCACTAGTACATTATAAAACCACAATCATGTAACATTTTAAAGTGTTAAAATATTAAAAACCGCAAACCTCAATTATCCGAACTCGCGAAGTCAGAAATGCACAATCAGACATGTAAAATATTGCGCAGTCACAAGAGAAACAATTCACAGCGATCAAT
This sequence comes from Cnaphalocrocis medinalis, assembly GCA_014851415.1. Classification (NCBI taxonomy): domain Eukaryota; kingdom Metazoa; phylum Arthropoda; class Insecta; order Lepidoptera; family Crambidae; genus Cnaphalocrocis; species Cnaphalocrocis medinalis. Next base: position 4,368,123 of record CM026287.1, on the reverse strand, counting down.
CCAGTGGGGAAATGATAAATTGTACAATAATGTGCGAATTGTATCCACTCCTTACGATGGAACTGATTTATATGCATATGCGACAAAGCTTATGATATACAATACCGGATTTTTATAGGAAGGTTTTGTGAGCGGAAAATAGTTGAATAACATATGTGTAGTTTTCCTTTCGTCAAGACGGATTTGCTCTTCAAATAAAACATGACTGACCTAGTTTTTGGTAACATTATTAAAAATAATATTTTACGTATTGCGAAAGTAATGACGTAGGGGTATATAAAAAAAACATATTGTATTCTAATTACTGTTTTTTTCTTTTTCTACATCTTACACTTGGGTTAGATCAATGTGTGCAATATACTTTATACTAAATAATGAATTTTCTGTAAGTTTCCCTTGTAAAGTCGCTCAGTTGGAAAAGAATTCTGCTCGTTCAGACATGACATAATGTTAAAAACACCACAATTAACGTTAATAAGGAAAAGTGCCTTCAGTACAAAAAGTCGACCACACGTCGGGCGCCAAAAAACAAGCGAACCCAGGCGACACTGCAAAAAGCGTTTCCACATCAGCGATAATAACGTTACAAAAGAGAAAAATGACAGTTTTATAAAACGAATGTCATAATCGTCGCCACGTCAGCCCCACGTTGGGCGCCAAAACGTTCGTTCCCGCTGGGCACTGCCCGTAATCAAATAAAACTAGGGGCTCTACGTGAAGGGATCTGGGGGTTTTGTGACGGCCGACGATAGGTTACAACTCTGACGAAGGTTGCTTTCTGGGTTTAAGACAATGGCTTTGTTAAGCCCGCATTATATATAGAAACGGTTACGTTTGACACTTAACTGCGGAACAGAATAGGACTATTTTCGTTATGAACATCGAATCCGCCTGAGGATTTAATAGTTAATTGAATTTGGTTAAATTAGAGATAGAGGAAACTGTGATAATTCCATTTAGAAATATACCCCAAAGTTTCATAACCAGGGTTACGACCGTTATGGAACCTTACGACGTTGTAACTTAGTAAGAAAATAATAATTCATAGAACATCTATTAAATTTACTTGGTTCCGTTCCAAGTAGCTTAAGCAAGTGCATTACGGCTTAAGATAATACTAATAGAGATATTTAAATACATTAGGTATATTATTACACCCTGACACGGAACAAACACAAGCATTTATCATATCTATGATTGTTGTCTAGTGTGAGGATGTCCACAGAGTCTTTCAAGTATGGGCAAGGTTACTGTCAAATACGCCATAAGGGCAGTCAAAATGGACGCACTGTTTTAGCTTTAACAACGCAACCGGAGCATTCCACTTCAAAGCGCCCAGTTTTTTTATTTATTATGATGATGTTATCATTGCATCCATGGCACGTTAAAGGCACTAACGCGAAATCATAACATCCTCTTATCACCGATGCTGTGTACGAGATAAAAATCAAATCCGTTAGAATGTTGAATCAAACGCAATGAAATAAAAAAAGATCGGGCTCCGGCCGCCGTGATCCCGGGCTTCTGCTTTATATCTTTATCTTTGGCGCAATTTATGAACTCGACACGAATAAATTTTATCTTTTGGAATAAATTCTAAGGCTCTTACTAATTTTGTTTGCGTGTGGTGGGAAAGGCGGCATAAAGGATAGGATAGTAACAGTACTGTTTTGGGTGTCTGTTTAACATATTTGTACCCGCCAATCTCAAGAATTAAGACTTACTTTAGACAGTGCCAGCAGTTGCCTAGCCAGTAGACAGTTACTGGGCTTGTCATGCGAGCTACTTTCTAGCTCGCTCATGCCAGTTACTAGCAAGAGACTTCCAAACTGTGCGAGGCTGACTCGTGACAGTAGCTTGCACTATGTAAACCAGTCTTTAGGTACATGCTGGACGAGTTTTTGAAAGAAAGAAAGAAAGAAAAAAGAAAATATATTTGTTACTCTGGTATATATACTTCTACTTTTTGTTGTACCTATGCGCTACTAAGCCTTTTTAACATACAGAGTATATTAATCATTATATAATATTTCTGTGGCACAGTCAATTTCGTGCAAGTGAAGCCATAGGCGGTCGCAATTTCTTAAATGAAATAATTAAGAACAGTATTTTCAAATTTAAAACCCAGTTATCGCTTCTCTCTTGCACCAAGTACCCGGTCTTCAACTCAAAGCGGCGCTATGATCGGTGAAACTCAGCCCTTCAACCCTTGTTTCCAGCCCTTTGATACCAACCCGAACCGTCTCGCCCGGCTCTCATCTTTCAAACCGATAGGGGCTCTATTCATACCAATGTGTATTAAATTCAATACCCGAGTATTAACATTTCAACCTTCTAGGCTCTAGACTTGCGCAAACGGCTCACTGATGTAAAATTAGTGTTGTAGCTAGTACTCAAGTCATATAACTCATTTAAATTTCCATTTACAGAGTTAAAGAAATAAGATGTTCTTTTTTTGATAAGTGGTAGACGTAAGCGATTGCAACCGCCCATAAACACTCGTTACACCATCGGAGTCACAAGGGAGCTGCCAAACTTTAAACCCCCCTTTAATTATCACATTTACTCGGGAAAACACAACGTAGGCACTGTCTCGCGCCGGTTTTCTGTGAGGCCGTGTTATCACCCTGGTCAAATCAGCCCAGATCCCATATAATGATCACACGCGAGTGTGTGAGCTAAAGTGTAGATGGGCAGGACACCTGGCAAAGGTAAGGATCATAGGCGGGCTGTAAAATTTACCACTTGCCCGTTTGGTCCGACGATATTGTAACGGTAGCGGGGAAACAATGGATGAGGCTGGCAGGGAACCGTAGAGAGTGGTGTGATAAAGAAGAGGCCTAAACTCAGCAGTGGGTGGATGTGAGCTAATATAATGATGATGAGTAATTGATTTTAATGTGAGTTAAATGAACCAGTTCCTTAAGTGAACTAGAAGCAAACTATACAAGTGTTTAGGCTGTAAATCTACAGGCTCAGACTCAGATTGAAGGCTATTGGGAAGCTTATTTACGCATCATGTTTGTGGAATGGCGACACTTAATTTGATGGAATTAGTTTGGTGCCGCAGAACAATTGGATAAAGCTCATAGCATAAATCCTGGGAGAATTGCAAATGCCCGGATATTAGCTTCCAATACAGTTTAAATCTATTATTTCAATATATAAGTACATTCATAGCATTCAATTACATACTTCGTAGGTATAAACATGCACAAAACTGGGTCTTACTTATTCTAGAAGATTCAACCTTCTTAAAGCGTCCTATTTCTTACGTGAAACAAACTTCGCTCTAAGATTCGTAAAGTAGGTACCCGAGGTGCAAGACATGTTGCGTGGAAAAGTATTAAGGCGATACCCCTATTTGAGTAGGCTATATACCTTGCTATTTTTTATATACTAGTGAATATTATATGTAGTTTCTGTTTATTTTTATCGCATTTTACCACTGCTTATCTGGCTGGTTATTCTAAAAAAATGTGTCTGTTTAAATGTCCAGCAGTATCGCGAATATTTAAAACCGTAAGTAATTTTATTTAATTTTATTTTATTTTTTAACTTAAAGTTGATTGCCAACGTTATTGCCCAACAAAAGTGGGCAAACATTTTTTTTATATACTAGTGAATATACAGTTTCTATAAATTTTTCATTGATTGGTTATTCTAAAAAATGTGTCTATTTAAATGGTCCAGAAGTATTGCGAATATTAAAAACCGTTGTAATTTTAGTGTTGGGCAATCAACTTAAAGATAAGAATTTTAAAACTACTAAAATTCCAAATTATTAGTCTGGTCTACAGTCCCGAAAGAATGAAAAATGTTGCATGTTTTATCGTGTCGCCTTAAAAGCCTGCGTTTCTTGTAGTTGGATCGGCTCCCAGTCCGAGCGACCGATGTTGCAACAAATATTGAAAAAGTTGCTCGAAAATTGTTTCCATTTGCTGACTGAAAATACGATCTAGGGATTGAGTGAAGTTTTGCAACTCTATACATTCTTTGAAGGAGAGGATCAACTGCTATATAATAAGTTGTTGTGGATTAAATGGTTATTAACATATCTATTTGTTTTAACTTAAATCTTGAAGGGATTTGGCTTCGATTTAAATTAAGAGGGATTGTTCGGTCCTGTTGCGCCGGCATTTCGATTTGATGAATTTAAAATATTTTAAGGAAAAATGTTCATATACCATCGGCATCTTAAGATTTTAATGACAATTTTGTGTCATATTTGATAGTGACCCTGCCTCATACGCTTGTTTGTTCAGTGTCTGGGTGTTATATATGTATTTAAGTATTATATTTGTGATCTTCTGATGTCTGATATCTGTAACACAAGTGCTTGAGCTACTTAATACGGAGTCAGGTCAATGTATGAGATGTTGTGTGAATCTATTAATATTATGATTCATTACTTGCCAACATGAGAAAGAAAGAGAGAATGTATAAAAATAAAGTTAGTAACCAGACCCACATGGATCTTATTTCTAAATAAAAATAGTATCTTTACGAAACCATCGTAAACCTATTTCGCACCTCAGTACTAAAAGCGAAGAATACAATGAACTATCAAAAACAAAAGGTTAACGAAGTGGAAATGTTATATCATACATAGTCCTGGCCACAAAGAGATAAGCCGACTGAAGATTATTAAGGTAAATAAGGTAGAAAAAGTTGTAGGTTTTGCCCAACCAAACGAGAAACATAAGAAACTATGTAATATGTATCTACACATTATAGTATCAGGGGAGGGTGGGGTGAATTTTATTGACAGAGAAAAATGTATCTCAGAGATTTTACGTAATGTGTAATAAAAAAAATATAAATCACACCGACTATTACGTCGCCTACTAGGCAATTGTACGTACTGTGAGTCCAAGTCGACGATAACATGAAGCGTTTCCCAGGACACCTAGATCCGAGTTTTAGATAGCTTGTTTTTATATCCATCTTACGTAGGCACCTACTTACTACATAGGCTCTTGACCTCCAATACTAAGTCAAGGTTGCCACTTTGGTCGATCCTGCACAACTTCTTGCGAGTCATTGACAAAATATTATACTTTTTACTGGCAATATGAATAATTCAGGCATTATATACAACGCACAGCGACCTCTCATGATCTCGCAGATGTTCATGGACGGCGGTGATTACTCACCACCAGGTAATCCGTTGATCGCCTCTGGTTTAAAAAAAGCCAATTCACTTTACCATTCCTAATACAATTTACCTCTATCTCCCTTTCGAACAAAATCCCTACCCAACTCAGATACCTGTATTGTATATTAAGTCGCAACTGGGACAAACCACCTTAGTAATTAATACCGAGACAAATAAATTGTCAAATATTTCACCCGGATTTGGACCAATTTAAATTCTATAGACCGCCCCGGGTTGGGCCTAACCCTTCTCATGATGGATGATAAAGAATTGTCTAGCTGAATTTCAGGCTGAAACTAGACATCATTTACAGGACAGAATAAATTTTGTTTGAGACTGATTATGATTGCATTTGGGTCTCTGAAGAATATGTTCATTGAACGGGTATTTTACGAGAATTTATATGAGTAAATTCTCGTATGAACTCATGTTACAAGAATGATAGCTAAAACATAGTATTTTTATTCTTTTAACTCGCATAGCGGCGCTCTAAGATAGCCCTTTACATAAAACACACAACCCCTTATTTTATGTGCATTTTAAAAGACATTAATTTTCACATTGTGACTAAATAGGCTACTATTTAGTCTATTTACCCTTTTACTAAGGCAAATCCAAAACGGTTTCGATTTTAGCAGTCTGTGTACGTAAACGTTTTTCAAGACGGATTTCACTAACAAGTTCGAAAACAAGGAAGATTTTCCCTAACAAAAAAGCATTTCTACGCAAGATAAATAGCTCTACGCATTAATACATTCCGAGACACTCATTAAGCACTGGTCGTCATATAAGTGTCTTCAGAATATAAGATCACCTTATATCACTTAATCAACCAGTGTGGGGCGTAAAGTAAACCGACCTTTCCTCTTGTCTTGCCTCCTAAGAGCTAGATTAAATGGGCCTCTGTGATAAAGCTTCCACTGGCCACTGTAAGAAGACCTCCGTGTTCTCAGCAAGTCCCCCTGGCGGGGAAGTTAAATGAACCAGGAGAGGGGCCAGGGGAGTTCTCACGTCGCTGGTGGTAATATAATGCGGCAACGACCTCGCTATTTCGCTGGACGTTTATGAATAGCGCTTATTTTTCTTTTAATTACGCCCCCCTGCTGTCTGGTGACGCATTTTGTCGTCGCCCGCTAGAGGGCGGTCGTGACAGGTGTTCTTCTTTGCAGGGCGACAACTCATGTTGATCATATTAATCAGATAGGACTTTTTGTGAAGTCATTAGATTTTCTTGTTTCATTGACCACAGGTAAGTAATGTATAGAGAAAGTAAAAACATGTACATTTCATGAAAATAGTTCGACTCGTAAGTTGATCGCAACATCCAGAAATTAACTAAACGCTCTGCAAAAAAATACTTTCGGAACTAGCAGCCGTGGCCATTTCTATTCATATTTATTTTAAAATCCGATATTGTAGACACACATACACCATAGAAGTTTATTTACAAGGCGTTATTACGTTTAAGTCAAATGAATTAGGAGTCAAATTCAAGATTAAGGATTGTGGAAAAGCGAGCGCGCCATGCATTTCCGCTAAACTTTTCTCAAAAATCGTCCGCCATTTTCCATTTAATCTAACCTATTTTCGAAAAAAATATCTGACAACGTTTAAATAATTAATTATAACTGAAGTTTTTTTTCCGAAAGTTGATCAACTTGTAAGGAAATTTATCAACTTATGATTCGGATTATTTTACATACAACTATTCGGCCGAGTAGAGGACGCCGCGCGCCACACCGGTCCGCTTGTGACCACGACCGTGGCATCACGGTTCAACGTCAAATTGTAAGTAAAAAGTGCAAAAATAGCACTTGTTTCTGAGACATAAGATAGGTCCAAAGTCCAAAGAGGGTAACTCAACGTAAGGCCGTGGTACATTCATCTACTTCGGAAAACTTATCGCGTAATATCGCTTTGTAACATGAACAACATTAGAGCGAACTTTCAAAAGTCGTGAACAGTCGTATTAACCAAAGTAGACTTTAAACCTATGTTGCTTTTGCTACATTTTCAGATGACTCAGTTTTACAAAGCCTATAGATAGATGACATGTAAATCCATCCAACTATTAATGGCTTTGCATCTCATAAACCATCTTTAGCCGATATTTCTTTAAAAACTTACATTGATTAGTCGGAAAAAATGAAATCAAATCAACATTTTACATTTTTTTTATGTGATAGCTAGCAGAAGAGCAGGCGGATCACCTGATGGTAAGCAATTGCCGCCGTTCATGGACACTTGCAACACCAGTACAGTTACAAGTGCGCTGCCAACCTTTTATCCCCTTCCCCCCGGGTGGGCCTTCGGTACTCTCACTCACTCGGCGAAACACAGCACAGGGGCTGCTTCACGCCGGTTTTCTGCGAGGCAGTGGTATCACTCCGGTCGAGCCGGCCCATTCATGCCGAAGCGTGGCTCTCCCACAGTTAAAACATACAATGCACTTAGTTTTATGGCTTCATTTTTCTATTAGTTTCAAAAAATTACTATATAGATGGCACCAAGTATCGATTATATTTATCGTACTAGTCTTTCGTCTTTTCGGATTACCTAAATGCCTTATACTTGTGTGTGACTGGGTGTTATATTTGAGTATTAAATTTGTAGTACCTCTGTTGTCTGGTATATGTAACACAATTGCTGAAACTACTTAATATGGAGTCAGGTTACATTACGAGTTGTTGTGTGAATTTGTTCATTTATAATGCAAAATGAAATCCAAAAACGAATTGAGGGCGGACCGCTACCTAGTATTTGATATTGTGAAATGCGTGTAAACTATGCTTGTATGTAGGTCCACCATTATTCCTGTGAAGTCTGCTGGCCAGAGTACGAGTGCAGTTTTTCCAGAAACTTCTCTGCGCTGCCAGATGCATGCATGGATAGCCTGCTTTATACAACTTCCGAGCGGGACAGGGCTGTGAGAGAGGTTTTGACTATATGTATGTACTAGCGGCCGCCCGCGACTTCGTATTTTTATAAATTGTATCGCATTGTTTGCGTGATTCGTGTCAGAAATGATGAGATCCGCAGGAGATCTAAGGTCGCGGACATAGCCCAAAGAATTGCGTGGTTCAAGTGGCAATGGGCAGGGCACATTGCGAGGAGAACAGACGGCCGTTGGGGTGGAAAGGTCCTTGAGTAGAGGCCGCGTGCAGGAGACCGCAGCCGTGGCAAGTCCCACCAGGTGGACCGACGATCTAGTGAAGGTCGCGGGAGTCCCTTGGTAGCGGGTGGCATAGGACCGATCTGGGTGGAGAACTTTTGGGGAGGCCTATGTCCAGCAGTGGACGTCTATTGGCTGAAATGATGATGATGATGATCTGTCTAATGAATTAGCATCATACGTTGAAATCAGGTCGATCTCTATCGATTTATGATACTTTTGATATATCTATAAAGTTGCTTAATTAAGAATGTCTCCCTATAACGAAACCACTGTATCTCTGTTTTGTGTGACAAATAAATAAATAAATATCTGGCATCTGATTTTAAATTTGACAACCCTAAAGCGGGGCAAACCAGAATTATTTTATTAACAGCGGCGTAATGTGACATGAGGGCTTCTGCCGACGACAGCTTTGGTTTTTAGTGCCAAAACTACAGTTCTAGACTAGTTTTCGAATTTGTCGAAATATTTTTCCACTCCCCATACAGAAATTAATAAGTCATATGACTTTGTATGAAAATGTGATTTTTATTACAAAAGTCATAGAACAAATCGCTTCCTCCGAAGAACAAAGTCCGATCTCCTATATTATACATTTGCAAATCGGACTTTATTCTTTGGAGCAGAAAGTCCGATCTCTTATATTAAAATATTGCAAATCGGACTTTATTCTTTGGAGCAGTATGTTGTTCGGAATGGCTGGCAAAAGAGATAGTTAAAGGGATGTAAATGTTTACCACGGCCTCACAGAAGACCTGCGTGAAGCAGCGTCTATGCTGTGTTTCGTAGAGTGAGTGAGGATACCAGAAGCCCAATGGGGGAAAGGGGGTGAATGGTTGGTAGCGCAATGGTGATTCTACTGGTGTTGCAGGTGTCTATGGACGGCGGCCATCGCTTACCACCTACCACATAAAAAATAACCACATATTACTTTATTTTTTAAATTACCGTATCAACGACGACTTAGGTCGTTTTTCAGGAAAACATCCCCCCGCTAAAATAAAAAAAGGTAATTAACAACTTGTTAAATGCTTCCATTGTTGTAGAAATATGTAAATAAACTGAAACTTGTACTAAAAATACCGCAAACTTCCGTCCTTGGTGAAACGAGAATTATAAATACGGAATCTCTTTGAATCTCCCAATAAACCGACTGTTTGTTTAAGGGAACGCATTTTGTCCACTAGCGCTGAAATTAGATATTATCTAAATTTATTAAATTGTTCAATTAAATTTAAAAAAATAGATACAGCACCTTTAAGAACATATAAGTTTGACCCGACAGAATATAAATACGTTTGAAGTATTTCATCTTGTGTGTTAGTTCCGTGAAAGTAAAAATATTGGAAATAGTTTATTGCTATTAAGTCACCAACGGGGTGTTATTGAGATATCTCACAAAAATATATTAATGTGTCTATGAAATATTTTAATATATTACGAGTTCTTAGTGTTTTAATTTCACTACAATTATTATTAAGTAGAGATGAAATAAAAAGACGACATTAGCCGTATCTACATGGGAACTAGATAAAGGAATGAAATCAAAAAACGTTAGATATGAAGGGCTATAGGGAAGAGGTCAACTTTCAAATCTGGACACAACTTTCTGTGTCCACCTAAGTTTCAAGTAGCGACGCTAGTGGTTGGAACACTCACCCTTATCTCTGACCAAAACAACAAACAATTGGAACAGAGGGTATAATCGATTAAATATTGTTTTTGGTCCGTTTAAGACCTTTGTTGAATTTACTATAACTTCCAAAGAGGGCGCCACAAAGCAATTTAGTGCTTACGTAATCAGTATGGATAATATCGAGACGAACTCAAGCATGGACGGTTAGGTACCATTCATTTTTAATACATGAGGTTTATTTTTATGAAATTAAATGTATCTTTTTATATTTGAGTTGATTGAATAATAGGTAATGCGGTTTAAGAAGTTACAGGGGGGAGAGAGACATTTTACCACATTAATTGGAAGTGTCTCTCACGCATAATATTCAGTTTAAAGGTATCATTTTAAGCAGTGGTTCTTAACCTTTAAGTCATGAGGGACCATTTTACCAAAATTCTGTCGTGTCAAGGACCACACACTTCAGACATGCGTCGCGGCGCCGTTTGCGTTGTGTTGACTCGACTCATCATGTCACGTCACTTGTTTATTACGATGTCTTCGCGGACCACTTGGAATGCCTCCAGGGACCACCAGTGGTCCGCGGACCACCGGTTGAGAACCACTGTTTTGATGGTATAGACCGACGACTAGCCGGATGACGTATTTGGTAGTTGACTCTACCACTTACGCCGAAGGTCGTGGGTTCGATTCCCACGCTGGCAAACATTCCTGTGATCAACACTTGTGTTTGTTTAGTGTCTGGGTGTAAAATGCGTATTTCAGTATTGTATTTGTGTTTCCTCTATTGTCTGATATATGTAACACAAGTGCTTATACATCAGATTAACACATAGGCTACAATTTACAAAAAATATATCGTGTGGATTGTCCAAACTATGACGGCATGTGTGAATAACTAACGAAGTAACGAAGTCGCGGGCGGCCGCTAGTAGAATTATAATTGAAAGTTGAAAATCAGGCTTAAGGGGTCATCGCAAAAAGGTAATTACAAATATTACTAAGGACTGTTACTTTCACACACTAGTCGCCAACACTACAACAAAGACTGCCGGTTTTATGGTATTAGGCCTCGGTAAATTAACAACTAAAACTTGCCTGTAGACAATAATACGAACGTAGATTTAAAGCTGCAAAATGTGACTCAACCTTGGACACAATTAAATCGCTATTTATTTCACGATTTTGTGAAAATATCATCTTCGGTTCGGTCATCGGTTTTTGATCAAAATAGTCGCGCTGGAGCCAAAAATAAAAAACGTAAGATAAGTACTTTCGTCGAGTTGAGTTAGAATAAAAAGTCTAAATATCTAAACACAATTCGAAAAATTACTTATAACGAGTTACTTGAATCAGTCATTACGAAAAAAAATTAATTAATAATGAGTTGTTCAAAGGTACTTTTAAAAATAAGTTTCGACCGCGTTAGAAAGAGACAAATAGTTGCATTTATTCTGTGTCTCTTCAACCATCTGCACTAAAAATGTACGTTAATTTTTCGCTCAGTTTTGTCCCGAAAGACAGACAAACAAAAAGGCACACACGTCATACACTTTCCCGATATTTAGGAGTTTATTCCAGAATGAAGCTTCTATTAAACAAAGATCTACATGAGAAAGCGTCTTAATAAAAACCCACACTCCGGCATCCAACACAATATGTGTGCCGAAATCTTCGAATAATACAATTTAATTCTACATACTCAGCATAAGAGCACGGCGGAAACTTTCCGTCTAAAATATGAAACGGCATCTCAACACCCCTTCCAGTGTTATAATCTCGGTGTCGCCACCCTAAGGGACCAGATACATACCGTGATTGCCAGCTACGGGGCGAGATTACGACTCATTTACATACAAATGCGGGGACCTTCCAAGTTTGAATGGGACGCCATGCTTGACTGTTGTTCTAGCAAAAAGCGGGGCTTAATACCAACAACAATAACAGCAGTGGGCGTGCGTTTGTTGATTAAGGTCCTTTGTCGGTTCCATGCCGCACCCACTGTCACTTCCATTGGGACATTTTTCTAAGTCCGTCTGCAGGTGTGGGCAACCAGCTGACGGATTGGTTGTATAGACGGAAACCTCGAACATACGGATAAGGATCACAGGCCTTCACATGCTACCCAAAAGCAAGTTGAGTTTTTTTTATGTGATAGGTAGCAGACGAGCAGACGAATCACCCAATAGTAAGCGATTGACAAAAGTGCGAAGCCAACCTTTGGACCTCCATTCTCCCGAATTGGCCTCCAGTATTATCACTCACTCGACAAAATACAGCGCAAGTCTTCTATACGGTTTAACCGACCCATTCATACCGAGGCGTGGCTCTCACACGGTTTATATTAGAGGAAATAAACGGGCAAGCGTCTCACCTGATGGTAAGTAATCACTGCCGTGAATGAACATCTGCGAGATAAGAGAGATCGCTGATGCATTGCCTGCTTTTAAGAAAGGAGTACGCTTTTCTCTTAAAGGTCCTTAATTCGCATCCACCGGGAATACTGTTGCAGTCAAACCGTTCGTCCCCAAAACTTAGGCACTTAAGAAAAAATAAAAGTAAGAACATACTTTTTGGTCTCTGTCCCAAAAACTCTCATCTTTAATGCGCAATTGGCAGCGTAAATCGATCAAGTGAGAGGAGCATCTGCAAATAAGTTTTGCCCGGTCGTCAGAGCCTCTATGAATAGGCATGATGGAGACACAAGCGAGGTGCAATCCATCCACATTCAATGATGACCACGTTCCTCAGTCATGAGGGAGCGACCGAAGAGATAGAGGCAGCGTCAATGGAATTTGACCCTTACATAGAAGGATGCAGTATTGTGCCCGTACCTACTGCAGTTTGCTGGTAAATGGAATCGAACCTACGCTCAATGAGGTTGTCAGTTGTCACCGATAATGTGGATGCGGTAGAATCCATAGCGCTGTGGCAACACGCAAATAAATTAAATCTGCATTTCACTGACAGGCAGTCGCTTCGTTTTGTGTAGCCGACAGCACTATGTTGGAAACATTTTTCAATATGTTAAACGTTTGTTATTTATTCGTATTTAGGTATTTGCTTGGCCCGAACCGAGTCTTGGCTTTCGAAACGAGATCGCCCCTTTGATCGATCATGCATTACGACTTGACAGTCATTGACCTGAAGTTTCGACGAAGACTTTCCAGCTGTACCTAGATTGTTTTTATAGATTACTGAATGAGAACTAAAACTGCTACTACTGTTTAATTCGTACTATAGAATTTGGGTCCATTTACACGGAGTGTTTGGATATTTTTGGAAATTGTCACTAAACAACCAATGACGTTTCCTGTGATTTTTATAAAAGTATTCTCGACAGAATTTAAAGGTCGACAAAATGCTAGACACCAGGGGAGCATTCTCGTGCACTTGACATTGAAGTCAAATAAAAAAATGTATGCACAAATGTATGCATTCGATTTGAATGTCGAATACACGACAATTTCCCCACTGGGTTTTATTGAGTGGCCGTAACTTTGACAGACTTCGACTATTGACTGCCCACATTATATCAACTATTTCACTTGACATTAGCGAACTCATCCTCATATCGGAAGGTAGAGCCATATTTAAAAAAAAACCAATGACGTTGAAGTTGAACCTCAGCCTAACAGTACGCCATCTAGCGAACTTTTCACAAGCGTTACCCCCATTCTGAAACTCGGATGTAGGCTAATGTAAATTTTAGTCTGCATGTGAGTTATTCCGCCTTTCTTGGAGCCTTTCAGTGTTATTACAGTACAATAGAACTTTCGTAATACAACAAACGTGCACAGAAACCATAAATTGTAATTCCCTTTAATATTAAAAATATGTAAAATGGTGATGTTTGTGTGGTTAGCAAATGTTTACTTAGGTAGGGTATATGATGCGAATCTATACTATTTATAAAGAGAATAAATTCTAATTTAGGAAACGATAAAGCTTGAAAAACGAAACACATGACGTGGTGTCAATTGACACCCAGCGCCATCTATTGGTACTTAGTGGAACTAATGTCTCAAAACGAAGATGAAGGCAGGCCACTAGTACACAATAAATCGTAATCTTTTAGCAAAGTGCATTTAAAAGGCACATTCAGACTTAGAGCGGGTATTATTTAAGGTTTTTACGACTTAATAAATTCAAATTAAATACTAACCTGACAATATTTTCTCAACAAAGTAGCGCAATCCGTCCCGGGCTAAGAAACACAGAGTCGTCCAAGGAGAAATAATCTACTCGAATAAATTAAAATTAATAAGATTAAAGCCCACGAAAGTCGCCCGCGGTCCCGTCCTAACTGAATTTAAATTACTTCTCACCTCTTGAAGTGCATAATGCCATTAAAATTGAAATTATTAACATTTCTCGACTCCGGCGCAAGCAGGTTTATTCCGCCGTGATTTATTTGTGTTGTGAGTTGCGCTTTGGTATGCTTTCTTCATGAGACGGTCCTCGTCCGTCTCTCGAGGTGGGCTAAGTCAGCGAAGACGATGGACCTTGGTCTTACTGATGATGTTAGGTGTGTCCACAATCTTCTCTATTGCTGCATTTGTACGTAAGTATTCTTCAGCCATCGTCTTGTACTTTACTGGACCCAGAATTAGACCGAATCTCGGTTGTGCAGAAGTATTTTTTTTATCTAATAGGTGATAGACAAGCCAACGGATCACATGATGGTAAGTGATTGCTGACGACCATAGTCATCCGAAATACTAGTACCTAATGCGCTGTTAACCTCTTAACCCTTTTGCCCCCGAGCCTGTAGCTACATTAGGCTACACCCCAGTACACAGTTTTTGAAATATGTAACCCTTTTGCCCCGGCGCCTGTAGCTACACTAGGCTACACCCCGTTCTTTCCCATTCAAAGCGAAGTGTGGCTCTCCCACGGTCAAAGCAGTAAGCTTTTTGTTTCCCGCGTGGCAATGAAACTCCTGCCCACATAGATAATGAGTGTCTAAATATTTCGTTCGCCTCCAAAGTGGATTCTCCCTTATGTTAATTCCGTCAAAATTAATATTTCGTCTCGTGGTGCCACTCGCCCCGGCTCTCATTAAAATTGTGCAAATTGAATCTGTCACTAAGATGCCTTTTTAATAATTCCCATCCTCTTTTAATTGAATTTAATATTCATTATAATAGGTGACTTAAAGTGAGCGTAAAAGTGTTTTAGGGTCGTGGTTCGAATCCGACCATACACCTCTGGATTTTCCAATTCTATGTGAGTATTACTACTATTTACTATATTCACTCTGCGGTGAGGGAAAAAATCGTGAGGAAACCTGCATGTTTTGGACAGTTTCTGAAAAAGGGAACCATGATTCATTTGCTCTGGCTCCTCTGTTAAAAGGTTGCGAAGGTCAGACGGCAGTCGCTTCTTTGTAATCCTGAATCATGGCCTAAGCATCCCCAGGCTCTAAAGCGACAGCTTTGGACGCAACCGAGGATTAGACGCTAAGATGAGAGAGATTATTATTCTATAAACACACCATTAAGATAAAACAATTATCAATTCGGGTACAATCATCCCCAAATTACAGAATAAAATACCTCAAAACAAAATCTTATCTCAGCTACCTACAATGTTAACATTCAACTGGGTACTTTTTAGTATGTCATTACAAAGGGCCTGAAAGTTTTAGGGCCGAAGACAATGGACCCGGAACTATTTCAATAAATGTCCCTATCGGAGCGTTAGTTTCAAATTACTTATCGCATCCTATAGGTAAACACGAGCGAGAACAATACTATTATGTCTCAGCAAAAACTAAGTTTCGCGATCAAAAGAGTTAGTTGCGCTAGAAGGAACCTTCTTATATATACCTACCTACAATAAAACTGTATATAAAATGAGTCTGTACCCTTAATGTAAGTAATACGAACACAATTCAACGATTTTTTATTTATGTTATATGATAGGTGGTTACGAGAACATGGATCACCTGATTGTAAGCGATTGCCGCTGCCCATAAACACCTGCAATACCAGTAAAGTCATAAGTGCGTTGCCAACGTTTAACCATCTTTCCCCCAATTGGGCCTCCGGTATCCTCACTCATTCACACAGCGCAGGCGCTGCTTCACACCGGATTCTTATATTAATATCACTTTGCGTCTTTTGACTGCAAAAAATAACATAAATTTTCATGACTAAAAACCACTAAAGACTAATTTTAAACCTTTGAATTGCATCAGCCATTGCAAGCTGTTCCAATATCCGCCACATAATCCCGATTAAATACATAGTTAACAATGGATTTGTCGATAAAATTGATAATATAGACTCGCCTTTACGGGTCGGACACTGAGCAGTGTACGTAAAGCCACACATCAAAATATACAAAACTGTAAAATTTCTTCAATCGAGTCTCATCTTACTGTCATAGACATTCCCCCATGTGGGCTTCCTAAATACCCAAAGTCTCGTCGTGTTTTAAATATTTCAGTTAAAAGAGGCGTCATAACTCATTGACAATCATTCAAGGTTAGACTTAAAGTCTTAATGATTACAATTAGTTCATGCCTTAAACCACAAAATCTTAAAAGTCAATCATACTAGTAGGTAGGTATATCGAAAGAAAACTATTCATGTAAGCGCTATACGAAAAATACGCTCGACCAAAAAGCTATAAATTAAAGTTTTAAATCTCGTTTAAAGAAGTTAAATAATGGATTTAATCGAAAACAGTAAACAATAATTGCTTGATATTTACATTAACGGGATTCAATAGTAATACAAAATATTTATGCAAATAAACGTTAATCATACTTAAGCGGATATTAAAGCCTGTGTGTCTGTATTTTGTTTCTATGGAATAGAAAATATCATTATAAATATCATTATCTATCTAATTATAACAATGAAACGCATTTTAAGTGGTAATAAATGTGTTACTCGCAGTAATTAATTAACTAACAATATTAGAGCTCGAGAATATCTCAGAGAATTGACAGTTCTACCGACAGCAGACGCCACTAGGGATGTATTACGCCTAGTGATGTTCTAGGCGTTCGATTTTCTCCGGCTAAAACTAATGAACGAAAATATTAAGGGTAATATTGAAATTACCAAATCCTAAATCATGACCCGAACCGACTACTTAGTAAACCCAGAGACTCTTTTCTCTTTTTTTTTGTAAACATCCTAATTCCAAATATCAAGGAGTTCATACAGTGACGGCAACACGTTAAGCTGATACAAATTGGAAATTATGAAAGGCCTATGTCCAGCAGTTGACTGAGACTGACTGTTGATGATTATGATATTTAAAATACTTATGAACCACAGTCCTATAGCACAATAATGTAGGATTTTCATCATGCGATAGTTAATTCCACTTCTTAACCATACGCAACAAAAATGTACATACAAACACACACACACAATGCATACAGTAGTCTTTATTACCAATTTTATTTTATTTAATTTTATATAGGTATATCGTGATGTTTGCTGTCGACCTTTTACGAATGTTATGAAGATAAAATCCGTTATTGGCTGTAAGAAAAATATATCATACTTAAGATATTTAAGAGCTGTGGATTTTGTAACAGTAAATAAGTAAAACTATGCCATAGTTGCAATGTGTGTCACTTCTGTCCGTCCACTACATCCCTGTAGAGGCTTCGAGAGGGTTGTTGCGGGATCAGCCGAACTGATAGCTAAGCCGGCAGACTGGGGTGCAATTACGGAACCCAATCGAGTGTGAACGTTTTTATCACGTATAAAGGGAATGCTTCACGGGACTTAGCGGGTGTGAGGAGCCCACTTGAGCTAAGTAAATCAGTTGTCAATTATTTCCTGATGCAAGATTACTGGACGTTGTTGTTGTTTTCGGTTTCTGGTGTATTGGTGTGTTTCTTTTTATGACTCTTTCTTTATACATAGATTCCTTTGATTGTAAAAAAATACATAGACCATTTTCACTTAGCTCATAACTTTTTTTATGATATAGGATGCAGACGAGTAGACGGATCACCTGACGGTAAACGATTACCGCCGCCGCCTATGTACAGTCACGCGCACTAATAAGTATACAACTTCATTGAAATATGAACTTTATGGTCCTAGCATAAGAGTCGAGGTGTTTACATTTCATTGCAGGTGACTGCAACACCAGAGAAGGAAAGTTTCTTGAGAAACGCACAAATTGATGGTTGATTGTTCAACCATCAATTTGAAATCGTTTGAATGATTGTTCATTCAAAAGGAACTACGAGAAATGTACTAAAGATAACAGTTGCTAACCTATCATGTATGCCTACTACGCCGTAGCACATTATAGCTACGAGAATGCCGTAGCAGCTACGGCTACAGCTATTCGCTACGGCATTATAAAGCCATAGACTTGAATTACCCTCCGCAGTCGGGTAAAAATAAAGAAAAACCGTTAAGACTGCTTTGCGTTACCTTTAATGTTATTTAGCGATGATAGTTCTAATTTGGTAATTCGTCATGTCTCGAACTCAGACCGCCTTTTGACACCTCAGTCAGTGGTATAAAAAAACTAAACACTGAAAATGTATCAAGCCCCCCAAAACTTGTCATCGTGCATGCATTCTACTACTCGAGCGCTTTCATTTGATATCTAATTATGGGAATCAAGTGAAAATATGAAATTTATCATTTTGTGGTGGCGGCCATCTAACTAAGAACACTCCCGACTTAAAAAAAAACAAACGAAATCCAAATCAGGGACTACGTCACAGACAGATAAACAGACTGACTCGTCAAACTTATAACACCCCGTCGTTTTTGCGTAGGGGTTAAAAAAAGAAGATTTATGAGCCTTCAATATTCCGAATGAACTAACCCGGATTTCTACTTTCCACATTAACATAGAAATAGATACAGCCGTATTTTCATATCTTATGTGTCGATATACGCGAAAATCGGCAAAACACCCGCAAGTTAATAAAGGGTGGGATCTTTTGGAATTATCTGGAACAACGGGCGAAGTTTATTAAACGGTGGGAGAGTGCGATATAACTGTTTGCTGAGTCCGAGGAGCTTGGACGTCGAGATTTAGTGACGTCGGAACCAAAATGGCCGTCATAGGCGGCCATGTTTGACTACCCTTTGTCGGCAAGTCTTTTATGTGATACCTAGTGGCCCGCCCTCACTTCGTTTCGGACTGTTGTTCCTCTGTCTGCCTATAGATGGCGCTGGGCATTGATTGCATCGCGTTAGTGTTTGGCTTTTGGTTTGTATATAATGTTAGTTGAAGTCTTTAGATAATGTATCCCTTTATAAATAGTATAGAAGAAGATCTCTCTCAAAGAGAAGAACTCGAGAAGAACTCTTTCAACCGATATTAGGCTACGGCGGCCAATCCTAACCATCAGCCACGTACGCAGGTTATCTTATAGTGCTCTAAGTGTGTGCAAACACAGGTGCACTATCTATTCCCTTACCCTCTTAATCCGATGGGACGATACCAAATGCACCATTCGGCCAGTCGTAATTTCTATATCGAACTCCAACTCCTCCTCCAACGGTTGTCAGTTCGACACCGTTGGAGCTATAAAGCCCTTGAGTGGAGACCGCGACTCGGTAAACGTAGTGTTGGACGCCCTGCCACAAGATGGGATCACGACATTCGAAGGCTGGCTGGAGTGAGCTGGATGAGAGTGGCCGAAAATCGGGAGCGATGGCGTGCATTGGGGGAGACCTATGTCCAGCAGTGGACGAGCGTGGGTTGCTGATGATGAATTTCTATATGGGAACCTACGCTACGAAGCTCGCTTTTTGTGAACCTTCAGTAGACACATCCAGTAGTCTTACCGTGTTAGATCGTATCGACATATCCGAGCTCGTGTTAATCTGACCCCGCCATAAACAAGTAACGTAACCTAATTCTAAGATCCCAGGGCGAGTTCGCTCAGCTAATGGCGGATCAGGTTTCGCTTGTCATGAAGTGAAGCGTGAACTGATTTACGTGGAAACTTGGTAAAAGCTGGTACTGCGAAAACGTTCTCGTCTTATGGTTCAGTGGTGGCGGCACTTGATAGTTATATTGCCAGACACAACTATGTGATGTTAATAAACAATATAATTAAAAGAAATTGAGACAACATTCATACTTGTCCTGTCGGACTAACATGTGCGCCACGATCTACCATCACTCCATTATAATATAATTTTAAATAATTGAGATGATTTTAAGAAATATAAAGGAAAAATCTCTCAGTAGTGTAAGTCACTTCAATTTTGCTTCAACGTCCGATCCTAGAAGTTGCGAGACCACTTTAAAGATGCTCATTCGGCGAACTATCGAAGATTTTATTCTTCGATGTAGGTAGACGCGTTTATGCTCTTTCCAAATAAGATCCCTCGGAGACCGAGCTTTCGAAACATCTCTAATATTTAAAACAATTGATATACGAAAGTAATTTAAGCAAAGCGATTCAATAATACATTAGACAGTCAGGTCATTACGAGCCGACAGAGTACCAGCTTGATGGATGTGAAGATTCCATTTTAGATTAAAATAAATTGAACGTTTTCTTTGACATTGTAAGTTTCGGTGACAAACATTTTAAGATTGGTTCAAATCCGGTACATTTTTGCTTACACCTAATAGTTAAATCAATTCCCAAACTAAGTTTTCCCCTTGTACCTACTATAGAAACCAGTAACAACGAAGAAACCACAAAAACTCAGACCTAACACAAATATCAGTTTCATCAACAAACATATTTTGTGTTGGTGCTGGAATTGAACCCGCGACCCTTGCGTCTCAGCCGGCGCTCAAATCACTGCGCTAAACGGGCAATCAATAAAATATATCATTTATTGCTTCATTTACATGTATTAGGTCATACATTGTGTACATAATTAGCTCCAATTAAAACGTACAAACATAACCTGCTGTACGGCATTCAATATTGCACATGAGTATTAACTTACAAAACAATAAATACCTAAGCTACCATTAAATTTAATTACATTCAGGTTATTTCAATAATAGGCATGACTAATGATATACCATGATAACAAATTTATGCAGTTATCCAGCGCCGTCTATTGGTACATTTTAGACGTAAACTCTCCTTATACTAAGCCACTCACCGCGTTAAATATTTTAACGATGAGAAAGCCCCGCTTAGGCATGAATGGGCCATGTCCACAGGAGTGATAACACGACCTCACAGAAAACCGGCGTAAAGCAGCGCCTGCGCTGTGTTTCGTCCGAGTGGGTACTGGAGGCCCAATTAGGAAAGGAGGTAAAGGTTGGCAGCGTCGCAGGTGTCTATGGGCGGCGAAAATCGCTTACCATCAAGTGATCTGCTCGTCTGCCACCTAACACATACTAACAAACAAAAAATCGCTCTTTTGTGATGCAGTAAACTCCCAGCGCCATCTATTGGTACTAATTGGAAGTAAAGTCTCCGTATGCTAAGCCACTCAAAGGCTACCCTGTATTAAAATCTAAAACTTACCATGCATTTTATCATTGAGCAGCGCGTATCTCGGGTTGGAAGCCACGTCCAGGGGCAGGGAGTTCCACAGCCACTTGACTCTCGGCGTGGGGTTCCCACTGGCCTGGCACGGTAGGGTGGCCTGTGTGGCCCACTTCCACCACCATCGTGGAGGACGGCGGCACGATAGCAGGGAAACCGGGAGGGGTTTTTTCGGCTGCAACAAAGAAAACAGATTTTATTAATGGTGAGAATAGAAAAGAACTCAATGGACACTATGTCTGTTATTTTGTGCCTGTCAATCTCATATTTGGATCTCACGGCCGCTTACCATCAGGCGGAGTGGGGTCATCTTGATTGTCCTCAATATATAAATAAAAAAAAGAATAGCAATCTTTATTGCCAAATCTTTGCCGTGGTCTGTTTTTCTGGACTACCTATAATCTGGACATCTTTAAGGCAAGTGTACGGAACACCTTAAAATGATATAATGATATAGGGAGAAGAGAGTTTATTGTTGATTATAACTTAGACTACTGATATTGCTAATGATTGATGATGAGAACGCGTCCGCCTTGTGTCCGTGAGATCGTTAACTGGTGAAAAATGTAAGTGATTGACGCGTTTCGCGTACTTTTCAATTATTGCTGCATGTTAATGCAGCCTGCAGTAAGAAAAATGCACGTTTGCTCCGTACAGCAAGAGTGGACAGACATCTTCTAGGCAAACGCCTGTACAGTGTGTAGGCACAAAATAATTACACACAGAAAGTAGGCTGCCCACTAAGAGCTAAAAACGTGTCATGTACTCACGCATGCGCACTAACGGGGAAATACGTCTTTTCGACCACATTAATCCTAGCCTATGACATAGGATTGTCGAACTGTCGAGGTCTGTAGTAGAGGCCGCGCGCTTATGTACTCATGCCGGGCAACAACCCTAGCATATGTCAACGAACTCTTCTAAATTCAAAATAAGGCTGAGTCTACCTTGTGTGTTATTATTTTGTGGTGTAGGTATGTAATTGACAAAAGCTAATAGGATCTTTTTAGACAAATAGAAAGTTAACAATGAATAAGAAGGCTATATGCCTGTGGTATGTTTAGGGATCGATTTATAGATTCAGGCTACTTTTTTACAGAGACAAAAAGGGAGAAGCAAACATCAACTGATCCACTCGGACACGCTGTAAACGAATTGCTATATTTTTCATATTTTATATACAACTCAGTACTCGTGCTTTTCGTCTTGTTACAAGTTCCGTGAAGTTAACGCTCTTTGTCGACTATTTAGGAAGGGAACTGGAGCGAGAATATCTTGTGGAAATCTTAAAACGCCCGTAAAATTCCGAATAGTGAAATGTTAATTCGCTAAATGAAATTCTCTCGGCTCTGTCGGCCAAACTGAACGAAATTTGATTTAGTTACAAGGTTGACATTATTCTCTGGGATTTCCGAATTGTTTAGTGATGTGCTTAAACTGTTTTATAATTCGAATATAGTTTTCGATTCCTTATTTATCCGTCCGTGCCTTTTTTCAAATGCCTTTGCTGAGGCAGTAGGTATTCTACTCTATGTTCGCAAAATAACCTAGTACTCGAATGAATTCATTTGATAATGATCGTTATATTCGATGATTGAATATAACTCAAGCACAAATTCCCTTGAGTTAGTACACTAAGAGATTGGTTACAACACGAGTCCAAAGGTCTGTTCGAATATCGTCTATCTGAATAAAACAATAATTAAAATCTCGATATGATACAGTTGCAACACTAGCCGTGTTTTGTCGTGCAAATGTATTCTGTGGAATATCGTTTCTCAATAAACAATAGACTTGATATGTTACAACACTAGTCCAAATGTATTCTATAGTATATCGTTTCTCTGAATAAGAACTATAGACGAGAACGCTTACAGCATCAAACTATAAATCGCGTGTAAAATGTCACCTGGACTAACACTTAGGGACAGTCAGTGGAGTGAGTCTGGTTACGTCTTATGATCTTTTGAACAGACTGTAAAGGTCTTAATTCTTTACTATTTACCTTACTTACAACAACCATTTTTTCAAAATTTTGGCGCAAAGTAAACAGTGGTGTAAAGTACTCGAATAAATCCACTCAATCATAGAATATAACTCAAGTGTTTTCTGTACAATATCGTCTCTCTGAATAAACAATAGACTCTGTAAGTTACAACACTAGTCGTGTTTTGGTTGCGAATGCGTCCCTCTCACTCGTCCCTAAACGTCGCGAATGCAACCGGTGACGAGTCGGCTGCAGACATAGTCATCGTCGTCGTTTGGGGGCGGGGGGTGGAGTTGCCGCTGCTGACGAACCGCGACAATCCGTAGTCGGGAATGGGAGCAGGTGGGATTGGGGGAGTGTGTCGTGGGTGTCGTGTGGGTGTTACTGTGGTGTGTGTGGGTTGTGTGGGTGTGGTGTGTAATGTGGGTGATGCGGGGGGCTGAGTATTTCCCGCGGGAGCGGGCGTCCGGGCCTGTCAGGGGGCCGCGCGTGGAGGGGAGCCAGATTGCGGAGGTGAGAATGTGGGCTATGTCGGCGCGGTCGAACATTCGACGCGCCAACCGCACCACAAACTCCTCCACTGACTCGACCCTCGTATCGCGAGCGAATGCGAGCGGAGCGACCTTGTTCACTCCGTGAGATTGCTTTGTGAACTTTTAGATGCGAACCAAATTTATTGCCTTGTAAAACTCAGCTCGATTAATTGAATAAACAACGGGGTTCGTCTGCTTGTAGATAAGGTATGCGGTACACAGTTGCACGGAGTAAATTATTCATAATTTTTGAGGTGGATCAGCTAATTTGATCTTTATTGCTCGTTAACTTTGTGTCTTATTTAGGGTTTATTGGCTCTTAAGATCTTTTGAAGAGTTCGTGATAATGGAAGATTCAGAGTAGGGTTCAACTGTTTATTATTATGGTCCGTGTTAGATAAGCGCGCAATGAAGATCATTTACCCACATATATAATATGATTTTTACTTGACTAACTTTAATGTATAAAACAAATACATATTACCACTAACTACTAGCGCTGAAACCGTTGTGATCACACGCAAAATGGTTTAGCAGCTCATATTTCTGCCATACCATCAAGAGAATAAGAAAAATAAAAATATTACGGCCATTTTGTGGCGGCGACATCTTAAAGGAGGAGGGGATCTCTGGGCCCAAAGTTATCAAGATGAAAAGCATCCTCAAAAATCGGTTATATTTTTGTAAAGAAACTCACAAAATACTAGACCATTTTACAATCCAGAATATTAGAAAACTTAAAAACATCGTATTAAACTAACTATCGATATAAAGCGAATTTGATGACAACACAATAATCGTTAAAATGTATGAAAATCGTGTAAGAAATTGATAATCGATATTGTACCTAATCTATGAAGTACTCGGACTAATTAGAACTCTTTCGAGTTGAAGTATGAGGTGTTGTATTTTTCTTTTTCATAAAGAAAAATTGATTTGACAAGTGTCAATAAAACGTTTGTCAAGAAAAGATGAATTTCATGTTATTCAGCGATATAATGTTATTAATTTCAAAGTTATGGATGGCTTTTTATCACGGAGATAAATTATACAATTCGGTATTTGACATGGTTAACAATTAAATAAGAAAATAATTGAATTATGTAGATTTTAAGACGCTGATTCAGAATATCTATGTTAATTTACAAATTAAACATTAGAAATATTTTTATTTCTTAAAAATAAATAAGAAATTTTGCATCTGTGGATTATCAAAACTAAAACGGCTTGTAGCCAATCAGAACGCGTGACGTCACGATGCAAGAAACAACAAAATTCCCCTTGTGAACGGTGCTGTTACTGTTAGTTTGGGGTTAAACATTTGGACAAACAAAGGGAGAGTAAATGAAACAATATATTTTTAATTAGAATGATTTATTGAAATATTACAAAAAATCCTTATTACGCATTTATATTGATTTTCAAAATGAATAAGTTTATTGTACACGTGTCGAATATATTTCTGGGGGTCTAATTTTTTTGAAATATTGGATAAACGAACATTCGTATACTTTTCTATATTAAAATTAGCGAGCTCCAATTATGGTTTACTATCTACTCCGTTATCATGCATGATACTCCCGGGCCACATATTTTATTCCTTTTACCTCGAAATATTTTATAGCCACCTTTTTATTTTAGAATAAATTCCAACATCGTATGACCAGAAGAAAGGACAGTAATTTCTCTATTCACTTTACAATGTTTTAATATTATAATATACGTCTATACTATTTTATTCAAACTATAATGAAAACTAACTAAACTAACTGCAGTGAGTGAATGATTCATTCAAAAGTCGAGTTGATTTTAATTGGTCCCATCACTAGGACCGATACCACGATATCATTATTAAATTTTTCTGTCGTTTACGTATCGTAACGATTTTTTATTAAAATAGATTTTCTAGTTTAATACACATTTGATAATTAATAAAAGTCATTACTTATGATAGGAAACGCGATCTTGTTGCGAATTTTAGCTGTCAGATCGCCTTTTACATGAAAATACTGCACAATTCACCATTTTTAAGAGAAAACGTCACGCGACACGGAGCGATGCAAAATGGCGATGTAGCGACATCCAAGTAGTTTTGTATAACTTAGTTGACCAGTTCCGAATAGTTGACCAATGTACTTTGCCGGAGGGGAAACGCCCGGTATGGCATCTCCAGTGGCTATATACTCAAAGATTGAATCATGACGTCGAGGGCTAATTTGTCACGTGACTTGCTGTTTTGGCGGGAAATTTTAATCGTATTATTTAAAATGGCTGTTTTTGTTATAATTAACTTTAAAAATGAAATAGACAATTATAAAACGTATCTTTAGTGTCCTAAGAATACAATAAAATACTTTTTTAAAAATTGTCAAATACCCAATTGGATATAATTTTGGGATATGTGTCCCGTATAAGTACCTATTATAGGTAAGTACCTTCTTAACCTCACTTTTACTATTAATTCAAAAATTTCGATTTCTGGATTGCCTAGTTTTCGTAAAATGTTTGTGGCGAATTGTTATTATGAATATTTCATAATAAGGCATCTTTGATTTGTATAACACTTGAGCCCACAAATATATTAAACCGGTTTCGGTTTCCTTTTGAAATTTGTCATATTTTATGCATTCTACTACTAAAGCCCTTTTTACATTGAGGGAAATACTTTAAAATGTGTAATCCGTCCTTTTGTGGGGGCGGCCATCATGAATCAGCGGCCAACAATCGTAGATACAACACTGCCGACTATTTCAACTTTCAAACAAAAATAAAATGCAAATCGGTTCAACCGTTCGGTAGCTATGATGCCAAAGACAGACATATATAATTAGACAGACACGTAAAACTTATAACACCCCATCGTTTTTGCATAAGGGGTTTCAAATGGAACTTGACTTGCGTATGGATTCCTTCAAACGAAGCGTGAAGAAGTATCTCGCGGGCCAATATGGCAGTGCCAACGGATGAGTTATCGGGCCATCGCGTCCGTTGAAATGGGTGCTATCGCGTGTGAGAAATCCACTAGATGGCGTACTGTTAGACAACGGCCCAACTTCAACGTCTTGGTTATTTAGTGACTGTTGGCGACAGACCTGCTTTGTTATATTAATGGTTTTTAGAAGCATTTTATTGTTATTTTATATTTGGAATTTCTTCTTTTTTATGTTTTTTGATATTCATATTTTTATTAGTATCGATTTGTGTTTACGTGAAGAAAGTTGTCTTAAAGTAATCAAAGTGCCTGAAAGTGTGTCTTTTGCTTTGCTGGTGAGTCCCTTTACTCTCCCTGTGCTGCCGCCCGTCGTACGCACTTAGGTAGGTGAACCCCACCATTTCCATCGTAGTCAGTGACCTTTTGAAATCTCACATCAAAAATGACCAGTCATCGTGTAGATGGACCTCAGTTCCACAGTACGCCATCTAGCGGGATTTATCACATGCGATAGCGACCCTTTTAACGTGGGTTCTCTCTTTGTTTACTATAAGGCTAAGGAGATCAAATATTTTTTGTTCTGTGAACCGTATTTTATAAAAAAAAGTTGACACTAATAAATAACAGCAAATCACGCGAAGCGACATCTCATATCGGAGGCCAAGACTTATTTGGGTCGTTGAGCCATCGGTAGTAAGTAAGTAAGTACTTCTCATTACGGGTATTTGAACAAGTTAGATCTGACATGTCGTATGTTATTTGAAATATTCAATTGATTCGATCCTAAAACATCAGTTTACGATAGCGTCTAAGTGCTTGAGTGTTGCGCGGCGGGCCGTAAACTAGTTCAAGATATACGTTTAGTACTATATGTAAGTCTTGACTTGTCGTACTTATAGGTACAAGGAGAATCTATATATTTTCTTTTCATACATTTTCCTCGAATATTATTTTTCTTCCCAACATTAACTAGTCCGATGGATCATGTAGATAGATAAATACACCGTTTAGCGACTCATCATAAGCCAAAGGTCGTGGGTTCGGTCACCACACTGGACTTTTGGATTCTTGTGATAAAGAATTGTATTTGTTCAGTGGCTGGGTGTAATATATGTATTTAAGTGTTATGAAATTCCACTGTTGTCTGATATCTGCAATACAAGTGCTTTAGGTACTTAGTACGAAGTCAGGTCTAAGTATCAGAATTGTTTAAATTGTTTGTTATTATATCTAAGAAAAAGTAGTTAGGAGCCTGCTTGTTGGAAGTGTGGACGCCTACGCTAAATATCGAGCAATGTTACTAGCGAGTGCAGCTGTTGTGGTTGTGTGCAAAAGTAGGCTCGCTCTCTCGTCAAAAAGCTTAGCAACTGTCATTCCGTAAATATATATAGTTTACCCGGTCTTATTGTCTCAATTCACACTGCATCAAGTTATGGGCTGTTGTCTGTTTAGCTTGAACTTATTTTGCA
Organism: Cnaphalocrocis medinalis; assembly: GCA_014851415.1. Lineage (NCBI taxonomy): Eukaryota > Metazoa > Arthropoda > Insecta > Lepidoptera > Crambidae > Cnaphalocrocis > Cnaphalocrocis medinalis. The sequence continues at coordinate 4,339,763 of CM026287.1, read as the reverse complement.
ACCTGTCAAACCTAGGCAGGCGGCTTGGGGTCATTAATCCGGTGACACACAATGCTTGCGCAATGTAAAAATGCATAGTGCCATCTACCGGAATAATGACGCACCGCCTGCTTGTACGCTTTTGTACAGTCAGGTCAATGTGTAAGATGTTGTGCGAGTTTATTTATTGTCAACACAACCTGTATATTACAATAATGCACCCCCATCTTGCGACCGGACGGCAAACACTCATAACTTACAATTACACTAGTGCAAATCTTGTAATAGTGTTCCGGGACTCAGTCCGCATAATTGTTATTAATACGGCGCTCTGGGACTCAGACCTTACACGACCGAACTTGGACCATTCGAGGGAAGGCGTTTTGATCTGCTGCAAATTGTGTTGTATAGCAATTTAAGAATCAAAACCATCTATCTCCAAGATAGAATGATATTCAAAATCGGACTTAATATCAACTAATCTTAAGTTCATATTCACAAACCCCAAAAAATTTTGATAGATGTAATTGGTTCTTAAACGTCGAAGCCGAGGGGAGATATAAGATATCTGAACCGATTATATTGTGGCACAATGTGACGTAAAAAAGTAAATCAGCCTATTTACTATCCCACTGCAGGGCAAAGTCCGGCTTCATAGAAATTAAGTCATCGCTACTATGATGGGATTAGGTCTAATCACCACGCTTGCCGAATGTGGATTAGTGATTACAAACTCAATGTACAGATCTAAGTTGGTGGACACAGATCACATGGGATGAAGCTGAAGTAAAACATATTTTCTTTTTTTCTATGAGATAGGGGGCAGACGAACAGACGGATCACCTGATGGTAAGTGATTACCGCCGCCCATGGACACCCGCATCACCAGAGGAGTCGCAAATGCGCTGCCGACCTTTTAAGAAGGAATACGCTCGCTTTTTGAAGGTTTGTAGGTCGTATCGGTTCGGAAATACCGCTGGTGACAGTTCATTCCATAGTTTTGTAGTTCGAGGCAGAAAGTTTCTTAAGAAACGCACAGTATATGATACATATGAGCACATATGATGATGATGTTGAGTCATTGCAATCACGAAACCGCTATCACTGCAAACTCTATCCGTCCTCGGGCCCGGGAAGTCACAAAGCCAAGAAAAGATAATAAAGGCGGATTCCTGTGGCATTGGTTGCCATGGCAACGGGGCGCACACACCGTTTGCACACACCCTAGTGTTGTGACTCCAATACTCCAGAGGACGTCAGTCACTCAAAGTCATTATCATCATCAGTGAGTACAATTCCACTGCTGCATATACTCTATTTTGGTCGCTTTAACCTGATAATAAGCAAAAAGAGATCCCATGTTGCATATTCCATGAACGCACGCACGTATGGGATTCCATTCCACGCACACGCATACACACACACACCTATACACAAACGCACATAGGCATATACACAGTACACACCGAACACATCAATTGCATAGTTAGACCAATAGATGGCGCTGGGAGTCTATTGCATCGCGCATGTGTTTCCTGTTTTTGGTTCACCTATGGGTGAAGCATTGATGTGGATTATGGGCGGGAAACACCTCTGCACCGCTGACTCGCGTTTAAGCATTTACCTTTTGAGTAAAATTATAGGAAGGAAAAAACGACTCGAGTGACAGAATCGAGTCGCACCACTAACTCAGCCCATGTGGTCGTGTGCACAAGCCGATTATCGTAGATTGTTTTTGTTATATTGCGTGGGGTGAGATGGGAGGTCGCGTTTTTGTAATATCTGAAGATTGGCGTAGCTCAGGGGGTGGGGGAAGTTTATAAAGCTGAAGGAGCTAAATTTACATTAGAGAAGAGTAATTGATCAGTCATGTGGCAATATTTCAAAAGCGACAGGTATCTTGACTGTTAGGGAGGTTGTCCACGTGAGTCGAAGCGGCGCGCGGCGCTCCGTACGACGTGGAAATAAACCATGCCGCACCACCTAGCACAAATTTTTCACAGAAATCGTGACGTATGCGTATCGTAAACAATTTGTATGAAGTTTTAAAGAGCTCTTTCTATCGCACTTATTTTTATAGTGGCTCAGTAAATTGGCTCATCTCAGCCTAATGATAAGGAAGAGGGGAGCCTACGTTGCAGTTACAACGGACGTGCCGGGACGGCATCACATGCGTTGGCATTACCATACTAATATGCGTTGGCACTGTAATATGTAAGTAGAACTAAATTGACAAAGATTACAATACATAAAGATAATTGTATTTATCCAAAATAATTAATAAATAACGGTAATTCTTTCACAACGCGGCTCGCCTTATGATAAGTAACTACCGCAGCTTACTTAGAGGACTTGCAAAACCTTTAGGAACTTTAACACATCATTTTTTTAATAACCTCATACATACTGTAGTCCCTCTCTGGAGGGAGCTTATTCCACAGCTGCAAAGTTCCAGGGAGAAAAATTCTCAAGAACCGTGCCGTACAACCCGAACGCCCAATCTTTGCCATCGGTCAAATCATATTTGTCGCACTTTACCATCTCATAGATTCTCTAGTCGGCTGCTTCTAGCAATTTTAATATCACATAGATCACTAACTGACAAAGTCGCTTGCGCGAAAAATTCTCTGCTCCACGTTTCCAACGCTTTACCCCCCGCCTCTACCCGCCCAAGAATACCGTTCAAATTCCTTTGGCAAAGAGAAGCTGCCTTCATAAATTTATCACAAACTTGATATTAATTACGCCGGTCCAGTGTAATTGTAATATATTGTAATACTCGTTACGTTGCGGTTGTGGCTGAAGTTGCTTTTATTTTCCCACCGTCTGCCTTTTATTACGGCAAGAGATTGCCTCAATGGTGCCTCGTATATTTGCTGTAGACCGCGAAGATTACCGCTGCAATGTAATAACTAAGATTGCCATGGTTCTACATTATTAAAGGATAGGTTGACTAGAAATGGGACTAGTCGATACGTGCCGCTGGACTCACGTGTACAGAGGACATTAAAAGGTATTTTACGGTGAAATTTCAATAACCTTTTACAGTATTAGTTCAAAGTTCTCCCATTGTAACAAGTATATTTTGGTGTCAGCAAATCATATTCCCGCCGGTCTCCCCGTTATACGCCCCCAAGTCCTGGGTCGAGTAAAAGTATGTTTCGAATTTTTCGAACAACTCGGTTTTGTGATCACCAACCTGCATTGGGCAGGCGTGGCGATGACTTGATTCCAATGATGGAGGCCTTTTCCCTGCAGTGGGATAGTATACAGGCTGATACTTAATTACTTTAAATCATATTCTATCCAATATGTTTATCAACCTAGCGTGTGATTCCAGTAGTAGCATCTAAAGCTGTTGCTACAAACACTTACATAGATTTGAAAAATCCATAGATTTCATATTCGGATTATGTTCCGATCTTTATTCTACCCAATTAGTAAGTCGCACTTTAAAGCGACGGCTGCGCCCAAGGTCCTGGGGTCGATTCCCGGGTCGGGCCAAAATTTGTACCTGAGATTTTCTGTTCAAAAATTCTCACTGACACCAGCGAAGTCTGAAAGTTAGTGGTCTTGTAACCACACTCGTCTAGGCAAATAAATCTACATTTCTCCTAATTTTTTAAACATTTTGTGACTTATCATTGACTTAACCAGCAATCTATTGGAACCTCTATCGCAGTGGTAGCGAAAATATTTCTCTATAATGGTTATGTATTCTGTGATAATGGTAAAAACGTAAAAGATTATTAAATCTTTTACTTGAAACCCATCAAGTGAAGTCTCTTTCATCTCCCTAATAAATATAACACGTAGGTTTTCTCATAAAGGTATAGCTGGCATTGAATCAAAGGCCATTGAAAATGAAATCAATATTTACCGATTTTTGTAATGCAAAATAATGTTGGTGTAATTTTTTACGATAAAGTATTTCTAGCCAGTCAATCAAGAAATCTTGGTTAATGGTTATATTGTGGAGTCTCTACTCTAGAAAGGAGAACCAGTGTTCCATCATCGACGTTGGTGTTACTTATAGTATTGGATTATAAGCTATACTTCGATCATCTTAGATCATAGAAACCGTACCGTGAACGCATAAAAACATGTGACTGATCTACAAGGTATATGTGGACATTTACATCACTTTAACCACGTGTTCTTTCAACTCCCCATACAAAATAACCAAGACACGTCACCCACTTTGTATGGAAAGATGATTAATTTATGTGATTTTTTAAAAGTCATAGCGCAAATGTTGTTCAAAATGGTTGGTAGATCACGATCTATAAGGTTGTAAATCTTCAAAAGGATACATCACAAGATAGATTTGTATATATTCGATACATAAAAGGCGTTTAGTATATTGAAACTTGCAGAAGTCACGTAACTGCCTGTAGCGGCTCCCTGTATTTTTTCGTCCATCGGATATATTTCCGCCGCAAAAACAAAACGCAATTATTTCCTGAGCGAGGCCGCGTTCTAAACAAGATTGGACAAATTGCGTCCTATCGGAGACATATTGAGATAACTTGATTCGCCTGCGATTTTGTGGACTTGTAAACCTAAAGTTTTCAAGAAATCGTATCGTGGCCACGCTAAGACTACGCTACTACTGAGCACATTGATGCTGATTGATTGATGATGAGGGTGCTATGTACGATACGATATGTACTGAAGGTGTTCAGTACGTATCGTATCGTACCATTTTCTTCCAAAGTGTAATGGATACGTTAATTGTATATAATCTGTGTGTGGACAGGGGTACTATCGTTTTGACATTTGTACGGTAAATTTTAGTTATGCTTAATTATATGTACGATTGACGCCCCGTTTGGTCTAGTGATTTGAGTACCCTACCGTGATATCGGGGTCCTGGGTTCGATTCCTGGGTCGAGAAATAATGTTTCAAATTTTTCGAACATAGCTCGGGTTTGTGATCACCAATCCGCATTGGGCAAGCGTTTTGCTTAAGCCTAATCCCATCATAGTAGCGATGACTTGATTTCTTTGATTTTACCTGCAGTGGGACACTATATAGTCTGATACTTTTAACGGTTATACTCGAGCAGTTGGATTCATAAAGTTAAAAAATGAAAATGAGGTGCTTATGATGAGAAGACCTACAATGAATCCGTCCCGTAAGGAACGAAAATATACCAAAATAAAAGACGCGTGTTATAGAGTAGGGGATACAATTCAGTTTGCAATTTCAAAACATAAATGAAAACATAACTGCAAACTTTTTGTACATAGGTTTGTACTTGTTTCACGGTTATTCAAATACAAAATTTAGTTACGAGTTCGAAATGTATTGTTTGGGTCAAATTGTTTTAATAATTAACTACAACTTTCAATTGTCTTTTCCAATCGAGTAAAATTCAAATTAAGCGCTGTGAATTAATACGTCAATCAGCTGTTTGTTAATTTGTTGATTAATTTCGGTGCGAGGGGAAAAATAATAGTAACTAAGCAATGGTAATTGAAAAGGTAGCTATTACAAGTTAATTGCTTGGAGTGGAAAGATAACTTTTAATTGCATCTATTTATTTATAGGTCTAATTAACCTACATTTGGGTGCTTTACAGACGGCGGGATGGGAAATTTGACCGCGAACGATAGCGCAAAGGGATTCCTATACTACCAACGCACACGACGGGTAACAATACCGTGTCACGGGTACCCGGTGGACACTGGCGGCGAGACATATCTTTGGCTGCCTCCCATGGATCACACAAACCACTTTGTATGAAGGCAAGCGGCGCAGTCTACACTGTTTTTTATTAGAACGAACGTCGTGAATTAACTATCCCCGTCCATCGTGTGCGTTGTTTTCAAGGCTTCATTGCTTCGCGGACAAAAAGTCAGGCTCTACTTCGTCTGCAAATCGCCTTACGAAACATACAGGGTGTATCTGTGAACATTTACATCCCTTTAACCACGTCTTCTACCAACCATTCTGAGCAACATTTATTGTTTCATCAGCAACCCACGCTCATCCACTGCTGGAGGTAGGTTTCCCCCAATGCACGCCACCGCTCCCGATTTTCGGCCACTCTCATCCAGCTCACTCCAGCCAGCCTTCGAATGTCGTCATCCCATCTTGTAGCAGGGCGTCCAACGCTACGTTTACCGAGTCGCGGTCTCCACTCAAGGACTTTATAGCTCCAACGGTTGTCAGTTCTGCGGCTAATGTGACCAGATCACTGCCACTTCAGTTTACTGATTCGGTGGCATTTATTGTTTGACTTTTGTGAATTCGTCGAAAGCTACGTACAGACAGCTGCAGCTGCACATCAGATTACCACAATCTGTCTTTCTCTAATTGATATTCAACCTAATTTGTTTGACAGTAAGATGAGAGTCGATTCAAGAAAGTCAGTTTCGTATACTTTGATGTGTGCTGTACCTCTTTTTTTTTTTTTTTTTTTTTTTATGTGATAGGTAGCAGACGAGCAGGCGGATCACCTGATGGTAAGCAATGCCGCCGCTCATGGACACCTGCAACTTGATAGGTTTAGCGCTATTTCGTTAACACATTGTACCTATATTTTTAAAGTGACCCGCATTCGATATTTGGATACGATATTGCCTTTAATCTACTGGAAACTAGCACAAGTGACCACGGCCGGTGAAAATGTTTACTCCATTACTAGACTAATTAAGCCCCGGTTAATTGAAAAGCCAATTTTTGTGCGTTAATACTGTACAATATAATAACAGTTGTTAGCGTGAGGTTTTGCGAATAGTGCTTTCAATTATGGGCCGGGATGAGTTAATGTTTAATATGTTTAATTTTATTTAGATTATGTAAAATCGTTAATGATTTCAGTTACAAATAAAAACAGAATGAGGATTATAATTCAAAACTTCTGTGTATAAACTGATCTTGGGAGATCCACACTACGGCATGAATGGGCCGGCTCGACCGGAGTGATTCCACACGCTCACAGAAAACCCAGACTCAAGAAAACTTAGAAAATGTAGTTTCCTAAATTGACTTCGCATCCAAAGGACTCCCGCGACCTGCACTAGATCGTCGGTCCACCTTGTGGGGGGCCACGGCTGCGGCCTCCTGTACGCGGTCTCCACTCAAGGACCTTCTTCTTCTTTGTATGGGCTTTTCCGCAATCAGGTGAACCCATTTCGCGTGCGGAAGGTGAAGTTGGCCGGTGTTCATTCCAACCAGGCAAATTCTTCAAGGAAACCTGACAGTGCCCTGACGCTGCCGAAGATTTCCCGGAGACTACCCAGGTTCCCAGTTAGTGCGCCAGCTTGCTGGCTGTGCCGGCAGCTGGCCACCCCTGCATTCCAGCAGTACGTGCGCGGCTGTTTCTTCTTTCTCCATGCATGCTCTGCATAGAGAACTGTTTGTTATATCTAGATGTTGGTTAAAGCTGCCAAGGACCTTTCATTCATTCCTGATTATTATAATATCCCATTATTTGTTTTGTCTTTAAAACAATCCAGTCCAGATGACGCGATTCCGCCACAGAGCTACTAATCCAACTACTTAGCTAAAACAACATAGTGGAGATACCGTTTGCATTTTTACCCCCAGTGTGTTGCGCTTACGTTCCCAGCAGTGTTGGCTTACGCTGTTTGAACAACTAATTACAGAGTAATTACTTCACTCTTGCAAATACGCCCTCTGTTTATCATTCTTAAAACAGTGACGTAACTACTGAAACTGCTTTAATATTCTAATAGTGCGGGTAATTGTGGTTGGGTCTGTACAAACTTAATCGAAATACAATATAGGGCTTGAGTGTAGGATCGTCTAATCGATACATGTCTTGAAGTTTTAGGTACAGACAGCCACACATCAGGTTACTACAATCTGTCGAATTTCCTCAGTTAATATTGAACCAAACACGTTTGACATAAAGGTGAGGTTCGATTGAAGAAATTTGACAGATTGTAGTAACCTGATGTGCGGCTGTCTGTACATGAAGACGGATAGATAAAAATATATTGAGACAACATCACTTAACATACACAACAACTTTTTTTATGTGATAGGTGGCAGACGAGCAGACGGATCACCTGACGGTAAGCGATTACCGCCGCCCATAGACACCTGCAACACCAGTAGAGTCACAAGGGCGCTGCCAACCTTTAACCCCCAAATTGGGCCTCCGGTCCCGCACTCACTCGGCGAAACACCGCGCGGGCGCTGCTTCACGCCGGTCTTCTGTGAGGCCGTGGTATCACTCCGGTCGAGCCGAAGCGTGGGAGCATTGGCATAATTATTATTCTTAGATTTTGTCGCAAACTAAGGTTTTCCCTTGTACTATGGAAATCAGAACAATGGACCGCTTTAAAAGAAGGCTCAAAGTCACTCAGAGGGCAAAAGAGAAGGTTAAGCTCGGTGGGTTTAAGTTATGTGGGCTGATATGATGATGACGTTGATATTATGAAGAGGAGAAGAGAAGTTAAAGAAAGTAAGCAGACTCCGGGCTCCAAAATGAGAGCATTGAACGCAAATGCTGACCTGACTATAAAGGCGTAACTTCTAATATACTGAGGATGTCTGTCTATGTATATATAGGTACGTGCAAATACAATGTGTCTAGCTGCGGTCGTACAGCAATCAACGGACAGACCGCATCAAAGAAACCGCAGTGCCCACACCAAACAACGCGATAAGAGCGTACTCCTTTTTAAAAGGTCGGCGACGCACTTGTGACTCCTAAGGTTTTGTGCGTCTCCTCGTTTGCCTATTTCATAAATAAATCTAATTCTAAGGACAAAGGTCGATCATAAAATCTCTGAATATACAATAGGGTACTTGACTATATTTTTTTTATGTGTTTAATCAAAAGACCCCTCTATTAAAGAAACATTGTTGAAAGAATTATTTGATTCTGATTTGAATTACCTGAGATATCACAACTTTAAGAGCACATATTTTACGCGGGCCCAAAAACGCTCTATACAAATGGCTACAACATGTGACGTCACACGCTGGTATCTTGTATGCGCGTCTAGCAAATTTTGTTTGGTAGCTATATCAAATGTTTCGTTTATGTACATAGTTTTATAATAAAAGTTTGTGTTTAATGTGTGGGTAGTTCAATGATATAATTATTTTTATAATATTATAAACTTTAAAAATGGACTTGCCCATGAAACTTTGAATGCTCACAAACCAGCTAGACGTTATATTTTTAACTGAAAATTTAGGCTGTTGGTTCTTATTTACCAATATTTTGGTAAAGTATCAATATTTTTTACTACATCGATATTAGTCACCTACCCTATTCCATATAAATTATAGGAAGGCAGAAAAGGGAAAAAATGGAATCATTTGCATGCCCGTCCGTATGTCACAGCCACTTTTTGTATTAAATATTTTTTTTTATAACGATAAAAAAAATCTAACATGTTTTTTCTAATGGCGGTTTAAAATGTTAAATAGACTCAATTTCACCGTCTTTATTTTTAAGGATTAACAAAAATATACCTATCTAGTATTTCATAGTTTTTTTTTTGATTTTCTATTGTATTAAATTATGCGTATTTGTCAACATCACATAATAATATAGTTATTGAGACCAAGATTAAACCCATTAAGTTAGTTAATGGGTGTAATCTTGGTTCCATCTTTGTAGAGATTAGGTCTTTGCTTTTATCATTCGAAACTTTTAGCTAGACGAAGGCTAGAACTGCAGGAGCAACAAGGCAAATTTGAAAACACTAGGCCAATTACGAGCTCGTTGGTAAAGAGATTCGCCTGATTTCTAAAGGTTCTTGCTCCAAGTTGTTAGGGCAAACTTTTCTAGTCTGACCCAAGTCTAGAACTTTTTAGTTTTTAGTTTAGAGTTTAAACTTGAATGAAGATCTTAGATTTCCAACTTATAGCGTTGTAATCAAACAAACGGGTTTTATGTAAATGTTATACTACGAGTAAGTATGGAACTTTTTGGTGTCCATGGGAAATCCGCCATATATGGGCTGGCATGTTTTTTTTTTTGTGATAGCAGGCGAGCAGGTGGATCACCTGATGGTAAGCAATTGCCGCCGCCCATGGACACTTGCAACACCAGTGGAGTTACAAGTGCGCTGTCAACCTTTTATCCCCTTCCCACCGGGTGGGCCTCCAGTACCCTCACTCACTCGGCGAAACACAGCACAGGGGCTGCTTCACGCAGGTTTTCTGCCCAATTACATCAAAAACAAAATAAGTAAAGCAACTAACAAAATTAAAATAACATGGAACGTTATTAACAAAGAGACTTGTAAAAATAAAACAGAACAAAACAAGCTCTCTTTAAAAATCAACGGCAAATGCCTTGACTCTGATGCTGAAGTGGCAAAAGCATTTGAGTCTTTCTTCACCAACATACCAGTGTCAACAACAAGTAAATTAGATTCGAGTTCAGATGTTGCCTTATCATTGCTTAAAGCAAGTGTTGGCGAGTGTAAAACACCTTTCAGATTCACACATGTATCCCCGGAGATAATAGTTAAAACTTTCAAGGATCTAAATATGAAAAATACTGAAGATCTTTGGGGAATATCAGTCAATATTTTAAGAAACATAATACTGTTTATTGCACCTCATTTGTCAATAATATTCAACAAATGTGTCGATGAGGGTCAATTTCCTAGCTTAATGAAGTACAGCAAAATCATACCATTATTCAAATCAGGCGATAAAAGTGACCCTTCTAACTTCAGGCCTATTTCTGTACTACCAGCACTGAGTAAAATTTTTGAAAAAATCATATTTGTTCAGTTGCTGTCTCATTTTAAAGTTAACGACTTACTTCATAATAAGCAATTTGGGTTCACTAAAGGTAAGTCAACAACTGACGCAGGAGTTGCACTTATCAAGCACATTTTTGATGCATGGGAGAACAAACAGGATGCTATAGGTGTTTTCTGTGACCTATCGAAAGCGTTTGATTGCGTTACGCATCAAACATTGTTGTTGAAATTATCTCATTATGGTGTTTCAAACAATTCATTAAGTTTGATAAAGTCTTACCTATCAGACAGAGTTCAGAAAGTAAATGTTAATGGGACTGATTCTTCAGGCGCTGCTTTATTAATGGGAGGTCCCCCAAGGTTCAATTTTGGGACCTCTACTCTTTTTAATATACATCAATGACCTTCCTTACTTTACACAAGATCTTTGTGAGATAGTTCTATTTGCTGACGATACTTCGTTGATTTTTAATGTTGATCGACGAAAAGATACGTTCGACGACGTAAATGACTGCCTCTCACAAGTGCTCCATTGGTTCACCACTAACAACTTGCTTCTCAATGCTAAGAAGACCAAATGTGTAAAATTTACTATGCCCAATGTAAGGCAGGTCAACACTAACATCATCATGAATAATGAACGTATTGAGGTCATTAATTCAACTGTATTTTTGGGCATCACTATGGATGCCAAATTGCAATGGGGTCCTCACATAGCAGCCTTGGCGGGAAGACTTAGCTCCGCCGCATATGCGGTAAAGAAGATAAGACATTTGACTGATATTGAAACCGCGAAACTGGTTTATTTTAGTTATTTTCACAGTATAATGTCATATGGTCTCTTGTTGTGGGGGTCTGCTGCAGACATACAGACTATATTTGTATTGCAGAAGAGGGCCATCCGTTTTATATACAACCTTAGACCTCGCGATTCACTTAGAGAAATGTTTAAGAACATTGACATTTTAACCGTTGCATCTCAATATATTTTAGACTGCATTTTGTACGTGCGAAAGAATATTCATCTTTTTTCAAAAAAATCTGAATGTCATGGTTTTAATACGAGAAATAAACATAGACTCGCGGTTCCAAATCTAAAACTCCAAAAGATTAGTAGTTCATTTGTAGGACTAAGTATTAAAATGTATAACAAGTTGCCACAAAATGTTATTGACTTGCCAATTCATAAATTTAAAACACATGTAAAAGCCTGCTTAATAAAGAAAGGATACTATAAAATTGTAGATTATCTCAACGATAAGGATTCATGGGTATAATGATCCCATGCCTGCACATTTGTATTTTCTTGCAGTATTTTAACACTGAAATTATTATTATATAAATTTTAATCAATTAAGCATTGCAGCATTGAATTTAATTTTATATACAAATTGAGTACATTTACTATTAATGATTAATAATAATTGACAAGATACTATCAACCTGTTATTGTACACCACGTCCTACAGTTTATTAGTATTTAATTATGTACATACTATTTTTGTATCTTATGAGGAGAATTGGAATGGTCATGCACGCTCAAACGTTCCTGAGGTGGTGGCGCTATGTGGCGGGTCATTACATTCCCTCTGATATGGTTGAGTGAAATGATGGCTGACACATACGTCATACTTGTGTACAGGTGCCGCCTCTGGGGACTGGTCTGCTCTGGTTTACCTCATTTTTAGCTTTTAACATTTTCTTCATCTTGAGTAAGTATTGGACTGTAGGAGGTGGTATGAGGAAAACATTGTAATAAACATTTTGGCGATTAAAAAGAGTAACTGGCGAGTTTCTTGCCGGATCTTCTCGTCAGAATCAACTTTCCGATACCGGTGGTAGAATCGCATTATGTCTATTTATTTTTTAGTATATCTTATGTATCAAGATATATATTTAATTTCATTTAAATCATATACATTATTTTAAATAGTTTTAAACATTTTCTTTATGTATGACGATTTGTAAGTGCTGTGTACAAGCCTATGCAAATAAAGAATATTTGACTTTGACTTTGACTTTGACTTTTGTGAGGCAGTGGTATCACTTCGGTCGAGCCGGCCCATTCATGCCGAAGCATGGCTCTCCCACAATAATTATAATTGTTTTGTGAGCTCGATTGGTTCGTGTCCCACCTAAAGCCGTTGATGATTTTTAGTGCATTATTTACTTAAGAATAAATTGCAAAGATAATTAATAAAAATACACCTCTGCATTGTTATGTAACGTACCTAAAACCAGACATCAAAGTATACAAAGCTGTCAATTTTTTGTAATCGACTCTCATCTTACTGATACACATTAGCCTGAATATCAATAAGGAAATTTGACAGGTTGTGGTAACCTGATATGTGGCTGACTGTACAGACACACTGTTTCCGTGAAAATACGGTAAAATAATGCTGCTAATATCAGCTCACGTAAGTAATGACATTTCGTTATTGCTTATTGAGAAGCTGCGCAATGCCCGTGTCACCTTCTCAGAACATGGCTCCCACTCCTTAATCTCATCTCGAAGAACAACGACAACCTAAAGGTGTCGTATTAACCGAGGGGTGTCTTCAGAGGAAGGATTTGAAGCGAATCAGGTTCCCCCGAGTCATTCGAGTAATATACTTATTGGAGAAACCCGACTAAGTCTTAAGAAGTATTGTTGTGCTGATGGAATATTTTTCTCTAAGAGCATATTGACGTACGTATTACCTCCCTTGCGAATTTCCGAAAATATATATCGCTAATACGCTATCTGACATGTTATTGGATGTAATTTTATACTCGCGAGAGTTTTACTTTTTTATGAGCTCAATTACCAAGTGAGAGTATAGGGAACAGCGCAGAGGGACTGGCAGTAAAGACATAACCAACAATGAAAAGGTAAACATAAAATACATTGACTTTCTTGATACACACAATTATATAAACAATACGTTTAAACGGGATTGTACAAAATAATAATAAGAAATACTTAATAGAAAAGGAAAAAAAGCTAACAAAGCCAAAAGAGAAAAGATAATATAAATATAGTAAATATACATAGTAAAATTGGAAATAAAGACGCGAGTTTACATATTTTTGCTACTACGGCCAATTCCTTCAATTAATACATAAACAGACACGCAAAAATCACATGTCATGTACTTGATAACTAGGCATGTAATACATCAGAAATGTTACTGTTGTCATACTATTCATGTACGAGTACATTAAAACTTTTCACAATTAGTTAATGAGTACGTTAACTGTTTGTGCTAACTTTAAATTGGCTGTCGGTAAAATAACTACCTGTATGTTATATTATAGATTTTCATTAATATTTTATATACAAACACAACACACACAAGCAATACAAATATTTTATATCCAGAAAACCGTCGTGAAGCAGCTCCTGTGCTGTGTTTCGCCGAGTGAGTGAGGGTACCGGAGGCCCAAAGGGGGGGAAGGGGATAAAAGGTTAGCAGCGTACTTGTGACTCTACTGGTGTTGCATGTGTCCATGTGCGGCGGCAATTGCTTACCATCAGGTAATCCGCCTGCTCGTCTGCTACCTATCACATAAAAAAAAAAATCGATTGGAGATTCTTCACTGTTGGTACTATGCTTTGGTATGATAAGGGTAAAGCGAGAGGATATAAAAACCGAAAATACGGAACGATGGAATTTATACCAATAACGCGATAACTGGAATTATTGGCGGAAGCCGACAAATAAAATTCAAATTGTGTTACCATTGATGATACAAAGCAACGGAAGACTTGTTTGGTTCTTTTATAATAACTTTTTTAGGCGACAAACGAGCAAGCGAGTCACCTGATGATAATCAATCACCGACGCCCATAAACATCTGCAAGACTAGAGAGGTCGTTGATGCGTTAACGACCATAGAAAGAAGTAAGCTCTTGAAGGCTGTTAAGTCGTAGCCATTTGGAAATACTGCTGCTGCTTAACCGATCCAGAAAACTGAGGTACGTGGTAGAAAGTTCCGAGTGAAACATTAACGTCATACTTTACTTACAAAAGTAGGTCTAACCTTAGGTAGATTTGTGATTTGTATGACCCACGCGCTAGCTTGTTCGGATGTGACCGAGCATCACGCTCGAATGATTGTGGGTTCAGATCCCGCCCCGAACAAACATCCGTATAATAGACACTTGTGTTGTGTACCTTCGTTAATTCTGATACCCTTTACCCAAGTGTTTAAAACTTTTATTAGTAAAGGAATCCCTTGGGATAATGGCGATTTATGGTATGTGATATCTTCTGATATTGATAATGATTATTAATTAGAACTTTCCAGAATATTCGTATAATTTAGTCAGACAAAATATACATTAGTAATTGCAATAATTAAAAAATAAGGAGGAAAATTGTTGAAACACTTGCCTTCTCCCAAAAAGATCCGTTAATATAATATTGAGAGAGAAAAAACAATGCTAGCTTCTTTAGAGACGTAAGTAACTGACAAAAACACAGTACCTACTAGAGAACATAACACAGAAACCACTTGCAAAGTCATGATCTTGGCTCACATTTACATAATGACCTCTTGTATACTAAGGACCGACTCAACGTCTTCCACAAAAGTCCTCCAAAAGATTTTCCTCAAAAAGGTACAGTACGTAAAAATGATAACGAATCGTGTCAAAATCCCCATTGTGACACGGTTACGAAACTTCTTAGTGCGAGTCCTGACAAAAGGTGGGGATATACGAGGTATGACAAACGGCGTCGCCATTACAAGAGAACTGGCCGACACGTGTAGTCGTGTAACACTAGCCAAAATGCACACATTCGGTGTCTTCTTGCCGTGCTCTGTTTGGGAGGACGAGTGTACTCGTACTGGTTGTGCCTTTTGTAAATCCCTTTGTCACAGATATTCAACACGGCTATGGTTAGGAGCCCACCTATTTGGTATTTCATTACGATGTTGTCTGTGAATCTATTCGTCAGAGGTTTACAATTGTAATTTCACAGGCAAGGAAGGCCAGGAATTCCTAGTCAGAACAACTTTACTTTGCAGAACGATGCAGCTGCTTTGCAGAACCGAAGACATTTTGTCTAAGATATGCCAAATATGCAAGATAATTTATGGAGAATACTAGTACATCACCACATTTCTAAAGTGTCTTTATTATTTTTCTGACGCGATCCATGGATGGAAATAACATCAAATACTGCTGGCTGATCTGCCGTGCTCAGGACATAATTTTATCTCATTAGTTGGGGGAAGACAAATGAGCTCATTATTAGAATTGGAGGTCAGATGCTCTTCCTGCACCTCAAGATACCTAATATTGGAGGTAAGCACACCTAGTTTGATGTTCTCACTTTATGTTCTTAAGAATAAATTCAAACATAGCACAGTGGGTCGGTCACAGCTCAATGGCTGGTCCAAATCTCAACAATAACCGCGGCACGTGGCACAATCCCGCGCCCGTGACGGATACAGGTGCTGAGCGGCGGCGGCCATGTTTTATATTGCTGCCATTTGTCATACGTTTGGACTGGATTACCGTCTTAAGTTGAGGTTGAGCGAGCGAATGAAGTTCTGAATTCAAATTCGAATGTAAAACCACAGGCACCCACAGAGTATGTAATAAGATTTAAAAACGTTGGTAACGGGAGATGAAGCGAATTTAAACTGCACATTTAACTTTTGAATATTTATACATATGATTATGAAAAGTAGACAATATTCCATAACAATTTAATGTGAACTAAAATATGAGTACCTAGTCTATATTTTTTTTAATTTGGTTCTTGTCTCTTTTATGATAAGGTTCAGAGTATTTTTATACGACATTATTGACACTGATTTGTTATACCTACACAAAAGCTTGGTGAAGAAAAAAATACCAATGCTGCCGTTTTTGTATAGGTACCTACCCTCAGTAAGTAATCAGTTTAATGTATTTATTTAATCCTAATAAAATTTCAACGGCAAAAAAAGATGTTTCATATAAATAGTTTGACGTTAACACCCGAATATTCTTTCTGACGGTCACAAAGGACTTTAACCTTTACTGAACAAAGCCTCACCTTTCGAAGAAAGAGTAACATTTTCCTTAATAAACACCAACAATTTTACCAAAATTCACGATACTAAAACATAGTACCTAACATTACTAACAATATTTTAACTGAAGATCCCTGAGGAGCACGTCGGCCAACTTAGAAAAGGGAATCTTAGGAATTATTGTTACTTACACCGATTTTTTGAGAAATAAATTTTGTTACTAATAACGGCGTACAAGAGAAATTAAATATCATTGTAAGTACTTTTACCTAGAATTTTTATTTAGATTCAAATACATACCCCAAGCTTGGCGGTTGGAGCCCAGTGGTCGTTAAGGCCAAATCTTAGGAATGGAACATCTTGGCGGCTTCTGTATTCCCAGAGAGCTACAATTTGGGTGTCTTTAAGTCTAGAGTGAATAGGCTTCTTCTGGGAAAGCACGCTACATCTTAGACCTCATTGTCACTCTCCATCAGGTGAGATGAGGTCAAGTGCAAACCCATACAATATAAAAAAAATCTTAACGATGACGAACCACCAAGTTCGCTTGCTAAATATTATGACTGCTCTAACGCAGCAAAAATGTCGAAAAATTAGGTCATATGGACTTCAAAATTAATTCACATTTGTTTTCATCTTTTTTTTTATGTGATAGGTAGCAGACGAGCAGGCGGATCACCTGATGGTAAGCAATTGCCGCCGCCCATGAACACATGCAACAAGTGCGCTGCTAACCTTTTATCCCCTTCCCCCCCAATGGGCCTCCGGTACCCTCACTCACTCGGCGAAACACAGCACAGGAGCTGCTTCACGCCGGTTTTCTGTGAGGCAGTGGTATCACTCCGGTCGAGCCGGCCCATTCATGCCGAAGCATGGCTCTCCCACAGTTAAACCCATTCAATATAAAAAAAATCTTAACGATGACGAACCACCAAGTGTGCTTGCTAAATATTACTACTGCTTTAAAATGACATTCACATTCATCTTCTTCTTTTGCAATTAAAGAGATCACTTTGCAACGTTGGTGCAAAACATCTATGTATTAAAATTAATCTTCTAAGAGCACCCTCTTCCTTGATATTTTTTGCACAAAATAAAAAGTGCTCGATTTAGACACCATCGTATAAGGAAAAAAAGAAAATAAGTGAGTACGCTCGACACGAGAAGGCATTGTTTATTTGTAAATCTCTCCTCGTTTCTTTAGCGTATCCTGGTATCACAAGAGCGCATTTTGTTCATGATATATCAAAAGGAAACACATTTAGGCGATATTTTCGTAAGGTCGCCTACAACTAGGGTATCAGTGCGTTGAGTTATTGAGGGACTTTTCATTTATTTATATTTTTCATTTATGAATGAATGAATGAATATGCTTTTTATTGCACACAAAACAGAGGTATATTTTATTTAATTAGGTTACAATCCACAGACTTTGGGTCGACTCTGCTAGTATATAATGGCTTATACTTTATTGTGTTGCTCCGCGTAACATTTTGGGGATTACATTTTTTTGCTTACATTACCATCACTTATCAAAGTTTCAGTACTAGTGTGTTTTATTTTGTCTGAGGACTTTTATTTTTTTATGCTAAAGGTATCAAACGATCAGGGCACCTGAAAAGCAGCTGATGATTTGCCTGCCTTTTGGAGAGGAGTACGCTCTTCTCTAAAATGTTTCTAAGTCGTAGATGTCGGGATATACTGCTGTAGTCAGACCGTTTTACAAAACTATTAATGTGGTTCAGAATGGTTGTAAAGAACACGTGGTTAAAGGGAGGGTAAATGTTCACAGATACAGCCTGTATTGTTTTTACCTTTCTTTTCCTTACGAGTGTTAGTCCCATGGCATCATGGCATGGCATGGGCAGGCCATGTATGCAGAAGGGGAGTGGGAAGTGGAGCAAAGATATTCTTGAATGGAGACCAAGGGACGGAAAGAGGAGTGTTGGCGGACAAACTGCCAGATGGTCCGACAATATCAAAGCTCAGGCTGGGGCAGCGTGGTCCAGAAAGACCCACGACAGAAGGAAGTGGAGAGAAATCGGAGAGGCATTTGCTTTGCAGTGGGCAAATATGCTGCTAAAGAACAATTAGTCCCATTTTCCCCCCAAAGCCTGGCCACGCGCAGTATAACTCAATCCGTGGAGGGCACGATTGACGCGCGAGTCATTGCTTTTGTACGGCACTCGGGCAAAATTGGATAATGTAGAGTCCTCGATACCGCCCGGGGAGGACCCGGGTTACCCAGCAACTGTAAGCTCGAGATGGGAACTTATTTGGTTTTGTTAGACACGACTTCGCCTTGTAAATGTTTGAGGCTCAATTAGTTGTAGGATGGTACAGACGGCCTTAGTTAAAGCATTACATTTTACAGTGTCGTGTTACGTGTTTATGAATGAGTAGATAGCAAGACTATGTTCGGATCTTTGAAGGACCGCATCAGAAATGATGTAATCCGACAGAGAACCAGAGTCACCGACATAGCCCATCGAATTAGCAAACTGAAGTGGCAGTGGGCTGGTCACATTAGCCGCAGAACTGACAACCGTTGGAGCCATAAAGGAGTGGAGACCGCGACTCGGCAAACGTAGTGTTGGACGCCCTGCTACAAGATGGGATGACGACATTCGAAGGCTGGCTGGAGTGAGCTGGATGAGAGTGGCCGAAAATCGGGAGCGGTGGTGTGCATTGGCGGAGACCTATGTCCAGCAGTGGACGAGCGTGGGTTGCTGATGATGAGATGATGATGAGATAGCAAAAACCTAAAATCGTATCATAAAATCGACTGGAATATTAGGAGAGGCCTATATCCTGCAGTGCACTGCAAGAAGCTGATGATAATATGTAATGATTTTCTTGTTTTGAATTTTCATGGTCACGATTTCATACCTACACGGTGTATCTGAGAAAATTTACACCACTTCCACCACATATTCTGAATAATTGAATAATTCGAATGTTCTATGACTTTTAAAAATTCGCTTAAATAAATACTTTTCATATCGGTCATTGTGTGGGGAGTCGAAAAAAATTTATGAATTTCGAAAATAAATACACTGTAGCGTGTGATATTCAAAATATCGGATGCTCGAAAATAAAATATGAAATGAAATCAAAATAGCTTA
Organism: Cnaphalocrocis medinalis; assembly: GCA_014851415.1. Lineage (NCBI taxonomy): Eukaryota > Metazoa > Arthropoda > Insecta > Lepidoptera > Crambidae > Cnaphalocrocis > Cnaphalocrocis medinalis. Next base: position 4,319,937 of record CM026287.1, on the reverse strand, counting down.
TTCAATTTAGGTTCATACAGAACACTTATGAATATGTTAATACATGGTACGAGTAGCAATCCCCTATACACTCGAGTCACTCGAAACTATTCTAATTGTTTTTTTGTGTTTATAAGATTTAATTTTTCATCATCGCATCTATACAATGAGATACTATTTCAATTAATGATTGGATAATATAGAATCCTCAATATCCAAAAGGTTCCGAGCTACCCAGTAACTGTAAACTGGAGACGGGACCTTATTTGGCTTTGTAGGGCGGAATCGACGGTAAAACTTTGCCTTGTAAGATGAGCTCTCAATTAACAGTTCGGCTAATTACTGTAGCAACAAGATCATCTTACACATTAAAATAAACCTGTGTACCTACAACACGAATGACTGTAACAATTGGATATTTGAGATAACAAAGAATTCGAACAAAGTAAAGTATCAGCCCATATACGTATATGTTTTGTGTATGTCTACTCTTTTTTATTATTTTAAGGCGTCACCCAAGGTCCAGCCTGAAAACCAGCGCTGCAGCAGCTGCTCGCGGGGGCTACAGCATCATGCTGAGGCCGAAACCTTGTTGGCCGCAGCTTCTATGTTTTCTTTATTTTGTCTGTGTAAATATGTTGTGGTCAATAAATGTTTTCTTACTCTTATAACTGGCCTCCATCATAGAAATCAAGTCATCGCAACTATGATGGGATTAGTCCTTAATCTACCACGCTCGCCTAATGTGAATTGGTTCGGAAAAAAAACTCACTATTTGCCTGTCTCGGCAATCGAACCCTAGACGACGACATCACGGCATAGTATTTATACCACTGAAATCGTAAAAGTAAAAAAAATTTAGAACACGAACATTTTGCAAAGAGGTGGTTTTTTCTAGAGGGTCAAACGACCATGTGATTAACCTGTGGGTAAGTAATCACTGCCGCATGAATATTTGCGTGGTCAGGTAGATAATTAAATTGACCGCATTCAAGTAACTGTTATTTTAACCTGTTATTTTAAACCGATACCGTTTCGCTCCGCACCTGTCCCAGAATTTTATCGCAAATTTTTCACCTGGTTCGGATAATGGGGGGATGTGCTAAGCCTGTTTGCATACACGCCTACGCTTTCAAGAGACCGCCGACCGGCAGAGAGCTGCCGAATCTCTTATCCCTAATCAAATATAAACAGCTCTCTGTTTGTAAGAAACAACAGCGTGCTAGTGATGGCCGTTAGAGATACGCGATATCCGAACAGTCCTTATTCGCTTCGGCTTCGAGCACAAAACCTGTAGACACAAATTCATATGATAAGCGTTTGAAAAAGTGATCTTAACAGCGTTGTTGTTAGTAGTTTTACAGTTATAGATATCGCACAACGACGCAGGTGCACAAATCGTTAAAATGGGTTAGGTATGAGAAACACTGTTAAAAGTATCAAACTATCGCAACAAACTTGACTCTTTGTAATTCGAATAAATGCGGCTAGATTGAAGTAACGTCGAAAGTAAGTTTTACTACTTTAGTATTGGCGTAAGGGTAGGCCAATTATACTCAACAGTGGGTACTACAGGGCTGATAATTTTAACTCTAATTCATTGTTATTGGTATAAAATTACGAAAATGCCAAATAACGCTCTTTTGCGAATGGTGCCTTCAATGGCGGTGACACTTATAACGAGTTCACATTGTACCTAGAAGGGTTTCTATTATAGAAGTTGATCAACCTATTTATGTAGGTGTCAATAAGAGAACTAGTTTTATGACCAGTTTAGTAGAGAAGTACGAATGAGAGAGTTCACGAAAATGTTGAGTTACGGATCCAAAAGTTCGGATACGACCACACTCGTCTGTGCCCATCACTAGCGTGTTCTAAGAGAATCCCGTAACGACAAACAAGATCCTTTCTGAGTGCGAATTGTGTTATCGGCAAAGGGTACGTATCGTGTTTTCGTTTTTGAGACCGAATAAAGCCTTTGATAAAAAATATGGGCCGATTTCCACCTAACCGCAAGGAAAGTAAAATTATGCACGTAGTTTTCTTTTTGTTATACAACCAAAGGGTTAATCTACTTACTCTTGTCTGGAATGGGGTATATGTATCTTATATAACATTTAATAAAGTTGAATAATGTAGTTATGTACAGCCACAATATATACCATTGAACTATTTATTTTTGGTATTTGTTGTTTTTTTTTTCAATTTTGATAAAATTTATGTGGGACCATCTTTGAATGATGGCCTGCTAAACAAAAAAAAGAATCATAAAATCCATTCATAATTGGCGGAGAAATCGAGTAACATACATACAAAAAAACATACCGGTCGAATAATTGAGAACCTTCCGCCTTTTTGGAGTCGGTTAAAAATGATCTGTTTTAAACAAAATGGAACGCCTATCCAACGAAAAGCGAAAAAACATTATACAATTCACGCAGTTATAGCGTGAAATGTAAAATTTTTTTTTTTGTATATAATGCGGCTCTACTCTTTTCTAACTTAACTTAAACTTAACTTCACATAATGTCAACCAAATATTTTCAAGAAGGTGGGTTAGCCAACTGTCGTAGTCAAAAGAGCACTAGGGTTTAATTTTAAAACTGTTTTACGAAATCAACATAAACATATTAATTTTAAATTCAACATTATTTTTCCTTTTAACGTAAAAGTTGAACGAAACTTCATAATGGTAAGAGGAAGTGCCCAGTAATAGCGACGGTGTTAAAACAATGCTTCTATTAAACCAACGAGGGTTATTTTCTTAATGAATAATTAAAAAAACAATCTCCCTGACGACAGTTTTCCGTTCAAAAGCAACCATATACCTCGCTTTTATTAATACCAAGAAGCCTTAAGATCATAAGAGAGGCGTGTTGGCATTAAGGCTGATACCTTCAGAGCGCAATTCAAGCCTTAGATTAAACCAGCACAGATACTACACTCCGTACGTTTCCTTATTTACATCGTAATGACGCCAAACCAACTGCCTGTCGCCGCTAAGTTGCCTTGATACGCGCTCCCACCTTTGTATTGAAGGAGTTTGCATAATAAACTGTTAAACCATGCCAAATTAAAATACTCATTTGAGGTACGTCAAAGTAATAAACAGGGTTTTCAATGTTAATAAAACTGTTTATATGAGGCAAGTAATGGCAGTCAACGTTGTTAATTAAAAAGGAAATTGGTATTTTCTTTTGGATTACAGTCATGCTTAATAATCTTTGTCGTCTCACACACCATAAAGAAGTAGTAAAGGAGAGATGGCTAGTAAAAAGTTGTTATGACCACTTTTGGCGGTTAACTAGGTTACGGAGTACGCAACATTTTTACAAAGGCATAGTTTGGCAAATGTTAAACCCTAGGAAATATAAAATACTAGCTGTCGCCCGCGACTTCGTACGCGTGGAGTTAGTTACCGTCATATTTTAAACAATCCACACAATACAGTTTTATAAATTGTAGCCTATATGTTATTCTGATATATACCTAAGCTATATTATTGTAAAGTTTCATTTTTCACGGTAAAATTTAGTTTCGAAACGAAGTGAGGGCCACGGGCTACTAAAACTTCATATAAGCTCACCTTAGTTCACGCACTTAACTACTCTAACCACATAACAAATGTATTTACAATGGTTTGCTCTACTTAATTTAACGTTAACTAAGTTAACTGTGGGAGAGCCACGCTTCGGCTATGAATGGGCCGGCTCGACCGGAGTGATACCACTGCCTCACAGAAAACCGGCGTGAAGCAGCCCCTGTGCTGTGTTTCGCTGAGTGAGTGAGGGTACCGGAGGCCCACCCGGGGGGGAAGGGGATAAAAGGTTGGCAGCGCACTTGTAACTCCACTGGTGTTGCAAGTGTCCATGAGCGGCGGCATTTGCTTACCATCAGGTGATCCGCCTGCTAGTCTGCTACCTATCACATAAAAAAAAAAGTCTTAAGACTCAGATGTCCTCATACGAGGCAAAAACAATTGATTTTTTATCGTGTCTGCTGTCTGGGCCTTACGACGGTTAAACCCGTTTTAGTTCTCACACTGAACTACCAACCTACATCCACGAGTTTCTCCGACTTGCCCTTCTGCGAGTTACCTACTCAAAAGCTACCGCGGAGTTCGCGTATAACGAACATAAAGAGGTAATGACACAAAAACCATCTCAGACGCCCATCTAATCTCGGCGTCTTGTTGTGCGTATGTTAATACAAAGTTAATTATGCATTTTGTGCGGGAATAAGCTACGTTTGCTCTTGGAGCTTAAGGCTACGTAGAAAGTAGGTAGAAAAGCTCAGTAGCGCTACCATGAGTTGACATCTAAAACTGACATAACGTAAACTATTGCTCTGTCTCTTTCAAATCACAATGAAAGAGACAAAGCGATAGTTTTCGATAGCGAGGATAGTATTTCAAACTCATGGTAGTGCTACTGGGCTTTTGAGTTTTTAAAACTATGTGAGCGTTTTAAAATCTGAATGAAATGTGTAAATATTTTACTTAGTTCAGTCTAGTCGAAATTACAGTAGGCAAATAAGTACCAGACGCATCACCTGATGGTAAACGATTACCGCCGCCAATAGACATCAATGGAGTCACAAGTCCGCTGCCAAACTTTTAACTCCTATTCCCCCCGATTGGCACTCAGGTTGGGTGGCAATTTTTTTTATGTGATAGGTGGCAGACGACCAGATGGGTCACCTGATGGTAAGCAATTGCCGCCGCCCATGGACACCTGCAACACCAGAAGAGTCACAAGTGGGCTGACAACCTTTAACTCCCTTTCCCCCAATGGGCCTCCGGTGCCCTCGTTCACTCGGCGAAACGCCGGTCTTATGTGGGGACGTGTTATTACTACGGTCATTTCATGTCGAAGCGCGGTTTCCAGGGTAAAAAAAGTTTGTTAGTACATTCAAAAGGAATGGAACTAAAAAGATAAGGTGACACAAGCCTTTCTGTTTCAAGGGGACTCTTCTTTTCATTACCCAAGAGACACTTTGGCAGTGCAGTAGATGTACAAGCACACACACAAGTGCTCTGCTGAAATACTCTCCCCGTTGTAACTGGACTCTGGGGCCGGATTTTAAATTCCGCTTGCGACTGCAAAAGCATTATATTTTATGCGCAAATTATTTGTTTGCTGTATTTTGATGAGGGTTTTTTAAGACGGGATTTAGATGAGTGAGGTAGCTTAAGAGTTTAAGACTGTATTAAGCGTGGTATTAAAAAATGATAAGCGCAAATAGGTCATGGAGATGGCTTTATTTGAATTTTACATTTTGCCGTTTTATTTTTTAATGGCAAAGCGACTGTGCTTTACGTGCAATATTGGTTGATCCCACATAGGCATTTTCTGTATCTCCAGTAATAAACATTTAGTTCGAACCGAGTTGTTACCGGGAACCGGGAACATTTGTACTGATGGAAATAGTGACGATTTATGGGTTAATACCCTGACTAGTAATCTTGATATAATATCTTATTTTATTTATGAGATGTTTTATGGATTTATTAGTATTATTGATTAAGTGAGTAATATGTTGTACATTACATTATAACGCCCCAATGATCTTGTGGTTTAAGTACCAGGTCATGATCTCGGGGCCCCCGGTCGAGCAAAAAGTATATTTCGAATTTTCGAACATAGCTCGGGTTTGTGATTACTAATCCGCATTAGGCAAGCGTGGTAAATAAGCCTAATGGTATGTGGTCCCAACATACCTCGAGTTCTAAAGCGACAGCTTGGGTCTTACTACGCTGGCTCAGCGATTTTAGGTGGGACTTGGCATTCGACGTCAAAGTTTGCCATTTTGTTCTTGTGCCAATTCCGACCAATCATGCACGTTTAGTGCTTTAAGGTCCACTCAGCTTGGGACGTCAAAAGGAAAAAATAAACGGAGATGACCAAAGTAAAACCAAACGCCATTCCACAACAAGGTCACAAATAACAGATACAACATCGTTTCAAATTCAAGCCATTGTCCCTCACTATTTACACCACTAGAAACCAGAAAAACAGGAACAACGTATACTCGTATAAATAAATGTAAGTCCGCAATTGTCCGCACGTCTAGCTTTAGTCTAGCGCAAATTGAAACCGGCCGCGAGTGTACCGCTGTCGCGTGAGATAGTGCTAACTGCGGCGTCGACGCGAGACACATTTTTGCACAGAACCCGATTGCAAGCGACTGTACACTGGAAATTAATTTAAAACTGGCCACTTTAATTCTCAACTTTTGTTGTTTAATTTTAGAAACGTATGTTTTTGAGCGGTTCTGTAATGAAAAATAGCGAGTGGTGTATAATATGGAGTGAGGACATATTATGTCAATATAAGAATTGAAAGCCCACCGAATCAGCAAACTGAAGTGACAGTGGGCTGATCACATTAGCCGCAGAACTGACAAGTGTTGGAGCCATAAAGTCCTTGAGTGGAGACCGCGACTCGGTAAACGTAGTGTTGGACGCCCTGCTACAAGATGGGATGACGACATTCGAAGGCTGGCTGGAGTGAGCTGGATGAGAGTGGTCGAAAATCGGGAGCGGTGGCGTGCATTGGGTGCGATACAAGAAGCAAAATATTGTAATTATGAGAGAGCCATGCTTTGGCATGAATAGACCGGCTCGATCGGAGTGATACCGCCTCACAGAAGACCGGCGTGAAGCAGCGCCTGCGCTGTGTTTCGTTGAGTTAGTAAGGGCACCGGAGGCCCAACCCAGGGGAAGGGGAGTTAAAAGGTAAGCAGCGAATTCGTGACACCACTGGTGTTGCAGGTGTCCATGGGCGGCGGTAATCGCTTATCATCAGGTGATCCGTCGGCTCGTCTGCCACCTATATCATAAAAAAAATATCACATAAAATAAAACAAAATCCAAATCGGTTCATACGTTCAAGAGCTTATCGTAGCTCCTGAACAGATGAACCGACAGACACACAAACAGACATAACGACGGGGTCACAAAATAAAGATTTTTGAAACAGAAGGCTGAATGCCCACTAAGAGCTAAAAATATGTCATGTTCTCACGCATGCGCACTAAACGCCTTTTCGAACACATTAATCCTAACTTATGACATAAGATTGTCAAACTGTCGAGGTCTATGGTAGAGGCCGCGCGCTTATGTACTCATGCCGGGCAACAACCCTAGCATATGTCAACGAACTCTTCTAAATTCAAAATCAAGGCTAAGTCAGCCTTCTGTGTCAAAAGTCTTTATTTTGTGACGGGGTGCCATAAGTTGAATGTGTCAACTTATGGCACCCCGTCGTTTTAGCGTCCGCAGGTTTAAAATAGTGATACACACCGCCCAATGAACATCAAAACGTGTAGTCTAACTTATTCACGTTACAAGCAAAGGAAACCAAAACATGAAGCCAATGAATGTATCGCGGAGGTAATTGATGTAGAATATATTAAAGAAGCCGTTGCAATTTCCCTGCTTCGATCCAGATAGGGAGACTTCGTATACATGCACAGATATGCTGCGCGGTTGCGTGAAATGAAACGCACAAAATAATTTTATACGAGTGCGTTTGAAAGGATGGATTGTGATCTTTTCATTATATTTCTTATTTTATTTGCGAGTATAGGGGCCGCCCGCGACACCGTACGCGTAGAGTTAGTTATTGACACTTACCGTCATATTTTGGACAATCCACAAAACATATTTCTATAAAATGTAGCCTATGTGTTATTCTGATGTACCTTTAAAGCTATTTTATTGTAAAGTTTCATTAAAATGAAAGAGGAGCAAACATCCATCCATACTTACAAACTTTCGAGGTTACAATATTAGTGGAATGACGTCACCTAATGTCTTGTACAATGGCGGTTATGTAAAGCACGTTAAGATGTCGGTCCTGCGCCTAACTCCTCGTGGTTGTGTCAGACTGGTTTCCCATCGAAATATGAGGGTAAAGGAATATGAAATGCACTTGTGGATGCGTACACCACACATTTGCACTATTAATGTAGCGTCGATAGTTGACCATAGAGAAGGTGGGTCACCTCATCCGAAATATCGTATACAAGCGCATTTTTTAATTTCTTTAATATGATAGGTAGTAGACAAGCAAATGGATCACCTGATGGTAAGTGATTGCCGCCGCCCATAGACGCCTATAACACCAGGTAAGTCACAAGTGCGCTGCCAAACTTTCACCCCCTTATAAGGGCCAGCTCGATCGAAGTATTACTACGCCATACTAATGTATGAAGTTATTTTTTTTAAAACTTCGCCGAGAGAGCGAGGGTACCAGAGGCCCAATCGGGGGGCAATAGGGCCTTCTGAGAGGGAGAGAAGCCAATAGAAGAATTCAGCTAGGCTGGGCGGCATTTGGTAGGCTTCGTCAAGTCTTCTCGTCACCCATCCCTCAAAGTCTTAAGTCGAAAGTCTTCGACCAGTGCGTCCTTCCGGTCATGAATTACGGTGCCGAGACGTGGACACTCACGGCTGGACTAATCCACCGGTACAAAGTGATCACCGCATCAGAAATGATGTAATCCGACAGAGAACCAGAATCACCGACATAGCCCACCGAATTAGCAAACTGAATTGGCAGTGGGCAGGTCACATTAGCCGCAGAACTGACAACCGTTGGAGCCATAAAGTCCTTGAGTGGAGACCGCGACTCGCTAAACGTAGTGTTGGACGCCCTGCTACAAGATGGGATGACGACATTCGAAGGCTGGCTGGAGTGAGTTGGATGAGAGTGGCCGAAAATCGGGAGCGTTGGCGTGCATTGTGGGAGACCTATGTCCAGCAGTGGACGAGCAGTGGGTTGCTAATAATGATGAGGGCCTTCGGCACCCTCACTCACTTGGCCAAATACAGCGCAGGCGCTGCCTCATTATTTTTTATGACTATATCAGTCCAGAACCTTAAGGCCGAGCATCATAGGCGGTTGATTTTTAACAAACTCCCTCGGGACCTGAGCCCTGATTTATTCACTGACGCGTCTCCACTCCGATGAGTATAATGCGAAGTGGAGCATGCCGCCTGATGGAATGAAGGTTTATTTATAAATACAAGCACGCGCAATGTTTGTGGATAAATATGGGACGGCACAGGAATGTGTGTTATGATACCAAATGGTAAATAAATGGATGTGTAAAAAATAGCACTCTGTATAATCCAATAATTTATGCGGATTGCGAATATATTATCGATTTTACACGATTCGTGTCGGCTATGGATAAGTAGGTATTAGTTCAACATCATTATCTGCTTCTATCTTCTATACTATTTATAAAGAGATTAATTCGATAGACACCGAAAAATCTTAGTATACAAACAGAAAGACGAAACACAAGCACGATGCAATCGACTCCCAACGCCATCTTACGGTACAAAGCGGTACTAATGACCCGAAACGAACTGAGTGATGACGGAATTGCATATAAAACGAGTAGATATTTCATTGCTATTAGAAATATCACCAACTAAGGGTAAATAATAATGACAAACGAGCATTTAATTCATTTTGTAAAACTAACATTGGTACCACTTGTACTCGTAAATATACCTAAAGAGTATCTAATAATAGTAGAGAATGAGAGAGTTATTACTGATGACCTGAGGCATCAATTCTTTAAGATGAGCGAAACTCATGGAAATTCCTTTTTAAAAGCAGGTGTCCAAAGGCGTCTGTAATCGCTTGCCATCAGGTGACACTTACTCGTCTGCCCTCTATATCATAATAAAAATATATATCATAGTGCCAGATGCAGCGCCGAAAGTGCTAAAGTGGCAACACTGGGTAAGCGCTTCACACTGCCGTTTAATTTTAAAGTGAGATGTAAAAAGTGCTTGAGTCGCTCAACTCTCGAGTTTGAGTTTAAAATGCAAATGGTACTGACGCGCGCAGTCAGCGTCCGGTCATCTTTTAAAGGTTTTCTGGTTTTCTTTGCACTAGTTTTTACAATATCGATAGCTAACTATGTGCTATTAGATTTGGTAAAACAAAAAAGATCTATAACGCGGAGCACTTATTATTTATTTTATTTCACACTAGTTTCCCGCCCTCACTTTGTTTCGGGAATAAGTTTTTCTCTAGTTCCAATCATTGCCAATAGATGGCACTGGGTGTAAATTACATCGCGCAAGCGTTTCGTCTTTTCGCGTTGCATAAGCCTTGTGGTACCGTATAGAAGTTAGCACTTTATAAAATGGTATAGATGAGTTTGTCGGTCCGGTTCGTTTTAGGGCCTCTTGTACTTCTTAAGCAAGAGTGAACCGGCTTTTCACGGGTGAACTTGGCCCACCTTGTACTCAAAGTACAGTCTTAGTTTTTGTATACTCGAGGCGGCAAACGAGCAAGCGTGTCACCTGCTGGTAAGTAATCATGGCTGGACATGAACATCTGCGAGATCACAGAAGTCGCTGATGCGTTGACGGCCTTTTAAAAAGGAGTACGCTCTTTTCTTGAAGGCCTTCGTCTCTTTCTCTCTTAGTATAACAAATTGTTAATTGTTTGAAGGTTTTAATAACAACAATAAATCTTTATCAAACTTAAGCTAAACGAGTTATCCAAGCCTTTTTTAGGAAAATTGTACCTCAATTCAAGAAACAAACGGAGGCAAACTAACAGTCCTTTGTGGTCTTAACAACCATTCCTTTTACGTTTACGTCAACTCAACACGCACATCTTCAATCCAATAATCAAGCGATTAATCACTCAGCCAATTAGCCGAAGGTCCAATTAAGCTCAATAATATATTTCCTTCGTGTCCCCTGGCCCAGGCCGTCCTTCTGTCGCCTCTGGGGTCTATGTGTCAATCTACATGACTGCAGGCCAGCGGTCGATGTGGTCATTGACTTAGCTTAAAGTATGTATGTGTGACCGTAAAATAATCTGAATCGTAAGTTGATCAATTTCCAAGAAAGTTCTTTATATAAACGGGACTAAACGCGACGAAAATTAATAATTACATTCTATCACTTACTGCTTGACGTTTCGACTGCGTTACCAACAGCCGTGGTCGAAAGCGAAGCGAAGCGGGTCGGTTTAAAATGAAATTGTATAATGCAACGCGAAAGTTTCAAAACATATATAATTCAATGAAGTTAATCAACTTTCAGACAATAGCAAACTGCAGTTAAAATTAAAAAAAGCGGTGTTAAGTTTATCTTTCAAAAATAGTTAAGTTAAGTTAGAAGTGACAATATCCCATAGGCTGGTGAGTTGTTGGGTCACCAGGTCTAATATATTTATGAAAATAAATAAAACTTTTTGTTATTTCTGAATGTTGATCAACTATTTTACAGTGACGCATATTGACAGGATAGGTGAAGATTGTGGAATGAAATTAGAAGTGGACTCTTTTTTAGACTTTCTTTCGGTCCATTGTACTTGATAAATTAGTTGGCTATTCGTTATTATCCGTCTAAACTCCAAACTGGAATTCAAGACCAAAAAATCTACGACAGATACGTCACTATCAAATCTGTTAAAGTCACTTATGTCATTTTCAAATGATGTTTTCAGGTTTCGCCAACCTTTTTGGCATTATTTTTCTTATTATGCAGACTAAACTGTCAAGTTTCCATACATTGTTAAAATGTTGTGGGTAGATATCAAATGTTATTAACACCTGAAGTGTTACAAGCGCAATAACATCTTTGAAACTAAAATTACGGATGGTTAAGTTTTTATTAAAGTGCCTTGTATTTATGTGAAAAAAAGTAAATATATATTTTTTTTAAATTATAGAATGAAAATTACCAATTAAATTTAGATAAAAAGGGGTATACTATGGTACGATCATTTTATTGCATTAGCAACATTGTATTAGTTTTTTTGGTTATGAATTCCAGTTTTGGGTATAAGTGACCTTACCGTTCTGTGGATTTGCATACGCTGCTTCACCAGTAGGCAGGAGCAATAATACCACGGTCTCACAGACCAGCGTTTTTGGGACTGTGGAATTGCTCCGATAGAACCGTAAGAGACACGCTTCGATATCGATCGCTACGCTAGCCTAGTTTGTTATTTTAAAGTGTATACTTTAAAAGAGGGAGAGATGAAGTCGTAACGCGTATTTAGGCAGTATGATAATGGTCTGAAGACTTAAGAGAGAATTGACACGTTAGGTTACTAAACGCAGACTTTCAATTTAAAAAGTGTCCCATTGCGCTAGGGCTGAAAATAGTTCAAGTACTTTTAGTGGGTAATTAACTCCAGTGATCGCCTCCTGAAAGTCACCGAATTACAAGCGTTGTGGGGAAAAATAGACATAATACACATTCAGTTAAGTCTCAATCTGTGTTTTCACTTTAAAGACCCTCCTTTTGCTCATAAGCCGTTTGCGGCACAAATTGTGAGTCAAAGCGATTTTAACTTAAGATTTATCGGTCCTTTTTAGAACCAGTTATCAAAAAATGTCACTATGATCACCATATGTTCATCAGCACCATTTAAATTCAAGCTTAAAAGCCTGTGCTACGGCGTATTATTATTGTATAATTTACAGATTGCCAATTAGAAAGGTAGGTACGAAAAAGTTTTCAAACTAAATACTTTATTGTTATTAATTGAAACTCATTGACATTAGACACTGTCCAGAAATATTTGATCACTTTGTCTGCTCCAATATATCCTCCGGCGACTGTACTAGCCACAGATTTCGTGTCCATTTTTTATTGCTAATAGGTATTATTATCAAGATTAACGTTGTAAGATCCAAAAGCCTCATACGAGGCGAAAACAATTGATTTTCTATTGTGATTGTGTCTGCTGCTGCCTTACGACGTTAAAATAAAATTGCTCCCTGTACGTCTTTCTAAGATAAAAAGCATCTTGTGTTGTGTAAAAACGTAATTATATAAATAAGTTTTGTACGCACGTAATTCATTGATTCCAACTTCACTCCTTGTTTACAAGAAAACGAGTCTCAAAGACATAAAACCTTTAATCAAGCGTTGCGTTAAGATTTAATTAACTAAGATACTCTCGTCCGCATGCGCCCGCTCCTTGCGGCATCCCCCGACAATATAGCGAATCGCAATCTTCTTCTCTTTGAAATTGTTTGTGATTACAGCAGTTTGTGTAGCGAGGTGTAATTTCGCTTCCTATCAGTATCCGTCTACTTTGTTACGTTTTGTTGTTTCTTATTAAAATATCCTCCGTAGACAAACATGCCGGGATCGGTAACCAGCGATTTGATAATTAACGACATTGGGTGCGCTGCGATTGTTTGTAGCGGTATTTGTTCGGTCTTTTGATTTGAGTGTAACTTTTAATGGTGTTTGGCGGATGCTTGCGAAATGTGGGTTACTCCTCAATTGTTAATTTGATATGACTTGCTAAGAAGTCTTAAGAAAGAAGTAAGAAGACGTGCTGCGCTGTGTTTCGTCAAGTGAGTGAGGGGAAAGTGGGCTACAGGTTGGCAGCGCACTTGGGACTCTACTGGTGTTGTTTGGTGTCTATCTGGAGTCTATGGGCGGCAGCAATCGCTTACCATCAGGTGATCCATCTGCTTGTCTGCCACCCCTTATATAAAAAAAACAAGTACAATGTACCTCATTCCCCTTATCATTATTCCCAACGTGATTTGTTTCAGGCTAAGCCATGCAAAGTTTTAGTTTACAAAAGCAAACCCTGCATTTAAATCAAACTTGGCTCGTTGTTACCGTGCACCCAAGACCCTTTGTGCGTTAATTAGCAGACGCTAATCAGCCTGTGTGTCAGTCAAACACCGCGCGCAAACACGATGTGGGCAAATATGGTACGCGAGGTCGCAGTGAGGTCGCCGCTGTTGATCTTTAGACAAAGCTAATTTTCAGCATCTCGGCGTGTCGTCTCTTTTACAACTCTGGTGCCTGCCTAATATAATTTTACACTTTCAAGTTCGAACTGTAATAGTATATTTCAAAGTGATATAAACTAGCGGTACCCGCGAAGTTCGTATGACTTTTTTTCTCATCTTTCCCATACATGGAACTGAAATTCAAAATGGTCATAAGCGGTCACAAGATATTAAGTATTTATATAATGCATCGCAATATTTAATACATTTGCCAACGGAAACCTAAAAGGCCATAGCTACTGCGCCATCGACTTTAAATAAAAGCCTAAACAAAACCAAGACACAAAAACAAAAGAAAAACTAGAAAATATACTTTTTATGACAATGTTTATTCTTGAGACACATTATTCTCGAATGCACATTTCATATTCAATTTAAGTGGTACAGTGGAGGCAAAATTGGAAAGCTATTTTCAAGAAAGCTATTGCATCGTGTTTTCGTTCATATGTAAATTCTATTTGTATTGAAAATGGAGAACATTCCCATTTTTGCTAATATTTTGATACTTTCGATGCATAAGGTGTTTGCAATGTCTTTTGGATGTACGCAATATTGCGTTTCTATGATATTAAAAGTGTTTACATATTTTATTGTTTTTTATAAAGGTGTGTGCGCAAGAACAAATGCACTTATTGAAATGAAATGAAATTATTATTCTCTTATTGTATGCTAAATAGAATTGTTCTATTTAAGACCGCCTTATTGTACTGTCTATAGCTGTTGTTTCACTCATGTATTCTATTTCTGTGCAATAAAGAATATTTATCTATTATATCCCATTCTTCCCCTCTATTTGTACCCTTATATTTCCAGATGGGACCACCAATTAGCATAATGGACACGTCCGAAAAAAAACCAATCGGAGGACCACATCAGGTACTGGAGTACAAGACCGCCAATTATCCAGACTTTGGTGGACACTGTTGTTGATTGCGAATTACTGGTGCCTGCTGCATGGTCATTATCGTGTAAGCCCCGGGCCGTTTAAAACGCCTAACACAATTGATTTTTTATTTGTCTGCTGTAGGCCTTACGAAAGTATGATGCGGCGGTAATCGCTTAACCTCAGGTGATTCGTTTAATCTTCTGCCACCTATCACATAACAAATTAGTCAATGTATTCTTTTATAGGTTTTTCGATTTCCCAAAATGCCGCCATTATATTATATTTGACCCGTGATTCCGAATAAAGGCCAAATAGCGCTCTTTTGCAAATGGAGCTTTCATTGGCAGCGACACTTTTAGCGGATTCACGCTGTATCCTACGGTTTATACTTATCGAAATAAAATGAACTACTCTTTATTAAAAAGAATCCACTCAACTAATGAACAAACTTACCTATTATCCAGGTCAGAGTGTAAGTTATTCAGTTATTAAATAATGTGGGCGTTCTAAATGCGACACGTTACGCCAAATTTACTAGTATTACACACAAAGGCTTCCGGAAAAATATGGCGCCGTTTGAGCTAGCTTTACAAGGGCTCAGCGCGATATGATTGGTCCAATTTAGAAGCTGACGCGATATACTTGAGTTTTAAGAACTAAAATTCACACATCTTCTCTACATTAAGCTGACTCTGTACTTAGCTTAAACACTTGTGTTACAGATATCAGACAACAGAGGAAACACTATTATAATACATAAATACAAATATTACCTATATGTCTGGAACATTCGAAACATTTGCTCGACTTGGGAATCGAACCCAGGATACCGAGATCACGACCCGGTACTTAAATCACTGGCAACAGGGCGTTATAACAGTAGGTACAGAAGATAATTGTATAACATTATTTACTTTATGTAGCTATAATTCATTTGATATTAATTTGTTTTTATTTTAATTTTAATTTGATTTAATTTTTATTTTTATTTCTGAAATGTAATTAATTAATTATTGTAATAATAATAATATTATAACTTGACATAATTTTGTACTACATATTTAATTTAATTTGATTGATATGGGTTATATGTACTGTACATGTTATGCAAATAAATAATCTGAATCTATATTGTTACCTGCAATAAATAAACGATTTTTATATTTTATTTTTATAAGTCGCCAACAAACAAAGCCGTCACGTCAGTGAGCTAGATTCGACTAGGTGAGTCTTATTTATTTTGTGATTAAGTTAATAATACCATCATGTAGCAATGACTCGATTTCTAAGATGGAGGCCTTCGCCCTACAGTGGGACAGTATACAGGCTAATACTTTACTTCACTTTATATTAATAAAAAAAACGCTTCCGACCTTAAATTAAGCCACAAACCGAGGCTTTGTTTCAAGTGGCCGCATTTATTCTCCCCGTGTCCGAGTCTCTTTAATTATGGATAATTTATATTCAGATTAAACCGGCCACCAGGTGGGGGGCGTGTCGCGGATTTCAGCCGCTCTATAATACGAGCACGTGACTGTAATATGCAACTATCCGATTTACGCCGATAGTGAATCAGCTTACTTGAGATTAGAATTTGTTGGCGGCAAACTGCCACCTAAATTGGTTTGAGCGAGATCTCGTGAGTAGTTTTTTAATACGTTTAATTTTATTATTGCATGCTGTGATCATAACTTCCTAACTTATATTATAAATGCGAAAGTAACTCTGTCTGTCTGTTACTTTTTTACGCCACTACTGAACGGATTTGAATGAAATTTGTCTAGTTTGGTCTAGACCCTGAGAAAGGACATAAGCTACTTTTTATGGCGAAGAAGGGGTTGTAAGGAGGGGTGGGGGAATTATTAAATAATTTAAAAAATGCTACCCAAAGATACTCTATATGTACAATGAATAAATAAATAAATGAAACTTATGCATGAAAATCAATAGTACGGAACACATTTTTTATGCTATGTTATTTCTAGCATTTTTAATACGAGTTTGAACTCGTAGTGACAGACATAGATTTTTTTGAAAAAAAAATTGAATCTATCTACCGCACTCAGATACGTCATTTAACCTTCAGTCATTTAATTCAATGTTCATTATCTTAATAGGGATAGTCTTTGTGTGTATTATTGTGTAATGTAATGTGTCTTTATGTTATTTTTTTCTTAAGTGATAATTAAAGTTATCTGATGTCTCCGAGTGCCGCAGTTAGTGCCTTTCGGCACAAAATACTTTCCGTCCAGAAATCCATGAACATAGATTTAAATCTTTTAAAAACTTTTAAAAAACTGAGCCGCATTAATTTAAACACCCAATCATGAAATTCGAAAATGCAAATAAAGGATACTAAATACAGACCGAATTAGACTATCAAATATTAACCAATATGCAGTAATAAATTTAGAAGCTACGTAAGCAGATTCGGATGACTCCGCAGCGGTCTGCCAACCACCGATATTAGTAAGCGTGATTTACAATAATAGTCCCCCTACCCCCCACTCCGATAATCCAAATAGGCCGTAGTTATTGCTATAAAACTGGGGTGACCAAACACTATTTGATTTAAGGTGCCGGACTTGAGCTTAACGTCGTAAGAACCAAAAGCCTTTTTTTATAATATAAGAAGGCAAACGAGCAAGCGGGTCGCCTGATGGTAAGTGAACACCGCCGCCTATGGACATCAGCTACACCAGAAGGAGTGCGATGCGTTGCCGGCCTTTCAGGAAGGTATATATTTTAAAAGGCATAAAACAATTGGATTTCCATTGTGTCAACCGCATATTTGCATTTCACGGCCGCTTACCAGCAGGCGGAGTGAGTTCGTTTTTCTTGTCCTCAATAAAAAAATACGCGGGGGATAACCTGGTCACCCCAAATAAACCCCAGTAGAATCCGTTTTGAATTATGGGCCATTATTGTATTAATCGCAACTAATTTTTGGCTATTTTTGCATGAGCGCCGATTTGAGATTTACGACTGAAATGTTGATTTAACGCCATCTGCGGGGAAATACGGTAATTGGTTATTTTAATTTGCAAATTATGTTTTCCTTTCTGGAAAATAATTTACGGTACGATAGCTCACATTTAGTGTTGTTCAGATGGCTACGATAAAAGGGACGGATCGCTAAATATTTTGACCTCATTTGAATTTCAAATATTATATTAAAAGCTAAAAATGTGCGGTGTCCGTAAATTTTCTTGAAAAGTTGGGCTAGAAAAACAACGACGTAGAGTTCGCCCACTAGACAGACGATTTAATGACATTTGTGTGTGTTGTGAAGATATTGTCGACATGAATAGGCCGGCTCGACCGAAGTGATACCACGGCCTCACAGAGGACCGGCGTGAAGCAGCGCCTGTGCTGTATTTTATCGAGTGAGTGAGAACCCTCACACAGGCCCAATAGTTGAAAAAGGGTTAAAGATTGGCATAGCACTTGTAACTCTACTGGTGTTGCAGGTGTCTATGGGCGGCAGCAATTGCTTACAATCAGGTGATCCATCTGCTCGTCTGCCGCCTATCACATAAAAAAAACTCTTTGAACCGTCCGGCTCGATTTCGACAACCCTACCCTGAGTCTGAGTCTACCCTACGAGTCGCTTGTGCTGTGGTGTTTCACGCCCCATTTGGGGAGAAGTGACATTGATGGGCTAAAGACACAGACTTTGTAGGGAGTGAAGAAACGCACCGGGGAAAGAGCCCTTAGCAAGTACCTGGTGAGCGTCTCCCAAAATTCGGTCCGTATGCCGAGACGGTAGGAAGGACCATGGGGCGACCTGTGTCTATAACCCTACCCTGAGTAGTGAGCGTGCACTCATTCGTTAAACTTTCCAAACTCGGGTACTCGGGCTCAACACCTTAGATTCTACGCCATCGAGTTCGTAAAACAATTCCCGATCAACACTCCATCGGCACGCACTAAGCCCAATCTCCGTCCGCTAGGTGCAACACAAGTTTTGATTGGGTGTGATCCGCGCTGATCCGATTATGGCGCAAGTTATAATGATGCCGGGACTATGCTAATGGATCGCCGACGATACCTGCCGATAGGCGTCGCGCGAGCCTGGTTCTTCGTATCTTATTGATTGTAGTACAGTCGGCAGCAATGAGAGCCACATCCAAGACTGTCAAATAGAAACAGGCAACAAAATCAGCGCCTTGGCATTTTATGATATCTCGTATCTTATTGATTGGAGTAGTAGTAATCGATACCTGCAATATGCGTCTAAGTATAAAATAAAAAAAAAACAGTCTCAAGTATTTCTTTTTATCCCAAGTGTTTCTCAAGTCTCAAGTGTTTCTAAAAAGAAATACTTGAGACTTGAGAAACACTTGAGACTATTTCTTTTTATCTTATTGATTGTAAGTAAACGATACCCCTGCCAATACACGTAGGGCAAGGCCGATTATTCGTATCTTATCGATTGATGTAGTAGTAATTGACGATACCTGCCGATACACGCCTTGTGATATCGAATATACTCTCATTTATGGAGAAAAGGAGCTATGTTCTAATGCTCATGTTGCGAGAACAACTTTAACCTTTGATATGACGGTGAGTCTCTAGGGCGGGTAGCACACTGCCAGAGTCGAGGCGGAGTCAAGGCACAGTCGAGGCGGTGGTGTGATATAAGAGTCGAGGCGGAGGTGCAGAGCATCGTTTACACCCATTCAATATGTCGTCGTCAGAAGACGATGACAAAATGGCGGCGGGGTCGGGGCGGCAGCGTGCCGTGCGCCCGCGCCGCGTCGCCGACTCGACCCTGCACCTCCGCCGCCTCGACTGCGCCGCGACTCTGGCAGTATGCGTTGACATATTTGATTGTATAGAAAAGTCAGAGGCGGTGCGCCTCTTGAACGCTTCCGCCTCGACTCTTGAGTGTGTGTGCGACACGCCTTAGTTTGAGTTTCAACCATACCTACGGAAAGTATCGGGCCGAAGTTACGTAGGCCGTCGCCTCGCCCGGGGCTGACGACCCGCTGAATACGGTGTCATACACAGAATTCGCTACGTGGCTTGTACAAGTATTGTGCTACTCATACAAGGTTAGCAGGATGAGCTCAGGCGGTTCCTACATATTATGTGTGTTAAAAATTAAAAACCGCCGAATAAAAATATGCACATATTTGCATTGTCTAAGGTTTTAGAACAAAATAAATGCGCCAGACAACCACACCAATCAAACTTGTCTCAAACTAGGGCAATCCCTGTATTATGAGAGGGTATCAGCTGACGATAATTAACTAGGGGCGTCAACCCAGAACACCCAGATCTAAAAAAAATAAAAAATGTAATTTTCTAAATATACTTGACCGGGAATCGAACCCGGGACCTTTCACGCTTCGGTTGAACACCTTAGCCACTGCGCCATCAAGGCCGTCATGAATATGTGCATGTGAGGGTAAGGGAATATAAATAAATCAATTCTCACATCTCATACATTGACCTGACTCATCAGGATATAGAGTGAATTTAATTTAACATAACTACAGTGCTTGTAATTTGTTAGAACTGTAGTAACGTTGACATTCAAGTAATATTATATCCCAATTCAGTTTAACTTATTATTATAATTACGTATCTATATATTGAACATGCTTCGACGTAATTACGCGATCGTATCAGATCCACAATACAATTAACGTTGTACTAATTTGTAACAGATTTGCTATGGCCTCGTATCGGGTTCCACGGTATTAGCATAAATCTACACGTTTAGACGTGTGACGGAGCGCATGATACAATTATAACTT
The DNA here is from genome assembly GCA_014851415.1 of Cnaphalocrocis medinalis. Classification (NCBI taxonomy): domain Eukaryota; kingdom Metazoa; phylum Arthropoda; class Insecta; order Lepidoptera; family Crambidae; genus Cnaphalocrocis; species Cnaphalocrocis medinalis. The sequence goes on along the minus strand of CM026287.1, from coordinate 4,299,501 downwards.
GTGCAACGATACTATGTTGGAGTAGTTGAGAATTAGCTGTGTTTACCCACCAAGGTTGGAGGCGTGTAAGTTATTGATATGTGTTTTGGAAGGTCTGTACCCCAGATACGCTCTGTCTGTTCTTTGTTTGTTGAGACGCACAAATAGTGCCAGCTCATGCTATGGAAGGTCTATACCCCATATATGCTCTGTCTATGCTGCGTGTCTGTTTAGATACACATTGACTGTGGTACCGGTTCGGAGATACCGTTGCGGGAATTTGATTCCACCATGAGGAGGTGCGTGGCAGAAAGGGACGAGTAAAGCACACGGTAGTGGACCGCCATCCATCTAGATGGTATGGATGGAATCCAAGTTTAATGGCGTGTGGTACGGTGGTGAAATATGGCAGCGGGTATTAATTCAAATAAATCCTCGGAGCTCTCACTATGGTAAAGGCGGTAAAAGACACATAGAGATCCAACATCTCTCCGCAGTGCCAGAGAATCTAAGCGATCAGTGAGATTCTCGTCGCCGACTATTCGAGTTGCGCGACGTTACTTGGCTAGTCTTGCGAACTACGTTCTAGCTGGCTCGTACGAGTCACTTGTAAGTGACGTCCAAACAGTGTGAGTTACTGCCTTGTAGCTTCTCGATAGGATACGCTAGATCATGCTATGGAACTGATATGGATTATTGATTTTTCTTTTTAACAAAGCAAAACTTTCCGAGAAAGATTTTGGTTTGAAAAACGTAACATAAACTCCAGTGAATACTTTTGTTAAACACATAGAAGGAATTCAAATTTAAAATGCACATTTATACAAGTTCTTCATGATAAATCTTGCTTACGGAACACTTTTAGACTTGTTAACACTATTTATCGTAGACTTTGAATATAGTGTAACCTCACGAATTTCCCATGCATTCTAGGCAACTAGATTTCAGCTCGACCCATTGACAGAACGAAATGATATCGGATCTCCCAAAACCGTTTCCACAGGCGAAATACATGAGTAATGAGCGACAGATCAACTCTGCTCCGCGCCAACTTCGGATTGTTTCTGTGATATTTCGACGTTCCGTTTTTCCTGTTGTTCCAATGGCAACATTTCAAAATGTCGTAAATACGTAATGAAGAGGAATATTGGGTCAATTGAAAGTCGGGGTTTGAGGGGGTATTTTGTAATGTGTCTACTTACCGTTGAATTTTACTTTGACTCTTTCGTCGTATGTAAGTATGTATAGCTGGAGGCACGAAAGTATAGCGATGACCGTTATTTTGCGCACTTGTAAAAAAGAAGACTTTCTATCAAAATTGGTTTCTGCGCACTCAAGGTCATAACTACACTTTCTTGCCTCGGACTATATGTAGGTAATATTTATTTAGGACAACTAACAAGGCACACACTACAATAGTCTTAGATCGAGCGCTGTAACAAATTCTAAGTGTAATATTAGTAAGTATGGATTTGGAAGAAAAATAACTAGTATTTCGAGACGAAAGATATTTATATCCATCCATGTCATGTGATCATGTAAACCATAAGTTTACCAGTTCCATACAAACGCAGATTTTTTATTCCGTCGTTCGTCGTCAGCAATATATCGTTAAACGTGTTCCATACAACAACATGCTCATTATTCATCGGTGTGTTGCATTCATTAATTCTGGGCCTATCGAGCTTTGTATTTACGAGTTTAAGCGAAAGGTTGGCTGGGAAACTGAGGGAGTTATCTATACTATTTTTAAAGAGATAACTTCTATAGACAACGACAAGGCTTATAGGTAAACCGAAAACACGAAACGCTTGCGCGATGTAATTGGACACAGCGCCATCTATTGGTTCATTTCTGAATTACGGTCTCGAAGCAAAGTGAGGACGGGTCACTAGTAATAGATAAATAGATAAACATACTTTATTGCACCAAACTCACAATTTAACGTTTAACTAGACATTATAGTAATTTTATGTAAAATTCCCCAAATAATAATGTTCCCCTAACCGATATTGCGGCTATGGCGGTCATTCTCAATGATTAGCCATCGACCCAGGACATTTATAGTGCACAAGTGTGTGCGCAAGCACTGCATGCACACAAGTGTCACAAGTGCGCTGTCTATCGACTGGCCGGATGACGCATTTCATTGTGACCTTGCCTCATGCTATGCTCGGAATCTCCTTGCGTGATCGTGTCAGAAATGATGAGATCAGCAGGAGATCTAAGGTCACGGACATAGCCCAAAGAATTGCGTGGCTGAAGTGGCAATGGGCAGGGCACATTGCGAGGAGAACAGACGGCCGTTGGGGTGGAAAGGTCCTTGAGTGGAGGCCACGCGCAGGAGGCCGCAGCCGTGGCAGGCCTCCCACCAGGTGGACCGTCGATCTGGTGAAGGTCGCGGGAGTCCATTGGATGCGGGTGGCACAGGGCCGATCTGCGTGGAGAACTTTGGGGGAGGCCTATGTCCAGCAGTGGACGTCTATTGGCTGAAATGATGATGATGATTGCCTCATGCTACTTGTGTCACTTCACGAATGTTTGTCCAGGGTAACCGAGCGAGCAAAGTTTGGAACTAAAAGCAAAAAAAGTGCCAAAATGAAGTGGGGAAATTATGATGATAGAAATGTCCAGGCCATCAGCTTCAATGTAAAATAACCAAAATTATTAATTGTTTGAAATTAATCAATTGTTCGTGTTAATCGTATTTAGGTATACCATTTGCCTACCCGGGGTCAAATTGTAGGTAGTTTTATTTGTATTTGCTTTGACTGTTCCTAGTTGTGAATAGTTTCGGGACGGAAACAGCTTGATGAAATGAAACTAAACTAGGACTTAAAATACAGGGTAAGTAATTTAATTTAGTCGTCCAAATATTCGCGTGAAATACAGTATTGAGAAAGGAAATCTTTGGTACTAACGATTTCCTTTCTCAATACTGTATTCATTAGTTTAAGTTATTTTCCAACCATTATTTTTTTTATCTATAATGGACTCTACCATCTACGAGATTTGATTGACTGAAAATAGTGGATAAAATCACAGAAACTCAATAAAATGCCAGTGTTTGCATTTGATCGATTCACTAAAAACGCAGATATGACGACTACAAATCGCCAGACACTAACACACACAACAGCAAAGTAACAATACTATTTGGAAATACACAAAATTCTCATTAGATTTGGAGAAACTCTTTTTTATGTGATAAGGTATCAGACGAGCAGACGGATGACCAGATGTTAATCGCAATCATATAGCAAATCCCAATACCAGTGGAGTCACAAGTGGTTTATTGTAATTTTGATCCTCTGGTAAGTTTATATTTTCTTAAATTTTTTAGTGACTCTATAATATTAAGAAATTTCTTTTTTTTTTGTGTTTATTTATTGTTAGACGTTTACCTTTATAACACACCCAATGGAAGATACTTTTACACCTTATTCCAAGGCAACTACTAATGCTACTGGCATGAAAAAAAAGTATGAGTAATTATAATTACAAACTTGTCAAGAAATTAGAGCCATTACTATGTCAAAAGTCACAGTGGCAATTATGCCCCATATTAACTATAGGTACTTTTATTCCCCTAATAACCGCTCTAATTTAATGAATACGCTACGCTGTGGTCGTAATGACTACTAGGAAAGCATAAGTTCGGGGAGTAATGTCTCGTCGTTTGGCTGCTCCGGCTAATGTTCCACGCCCAAGTACCAGGGCGATAGCGTTGTGGAGGTTAGTTGGTTATTGGAATGAGTTCGAAGAAACATCCGTTCTGGTCATGTTGTCCTGTTAAGTTGCATAAATAGTCGTATTAAAAAAAGGCCTAACATAAACCTGATTGTGCCAGTCGGAAATCTACAAGGACGGATGGAAGTAGCCGAATGCTAGTTATACTCTGATTCATAATCATGTAAAGTAAACTGACAAGTTTCTATGCATTTTGACATTTTGCATGTGTCAAATTGATTGATAATGTATGGGGATGAGGCATTGACATCTGTCAGTTTACTTTACATGATTATGAATCAGAGTATAATTATGTTTTGAAATATAATTTTCATTTCATTAATATGCCAGATATGGTTGCTCAAAAATAAATAGAGACCACACGGCAAGCCGAAAAAACGTTGCACTGAACCGAAAAATTCACTGCCAAATTTATTGGATGACTGTCACTGGCCGAAAACGTTGGAAGACGAGTAGGGGGGATTTTGCCCAGCAGTAGGATATTAGAAGCTAACAAAAATATCATACATAGGTCTATTCTATAAAACTTGCATGACTGGTTGAAATTGGCACAGAACCGAACTTTGACGTCGCGTCGGAGGCCAACCTTGGATCGCTGATCCCGCGTAGTAAGTATTCTATGAAACCTTAAACTTACATTGTTGGTATGGAAATTGTTAGAATATTCCTAGTCTGTTGATGTACGCATACTATATTATTCCTTTGGACGCCATTTCTCTAAATCTACCTTAACACTAAGCAAATTAACCCATTTTCATGTAACGTCATGTTGAATCCGAATTGTCTTTAATTCATTTTGTTGAAGCCACGTATTTGATTATTAAACACACCCTGACATTGCTCTGTAATTTTACACGGTAAATTTTAATGACTCAGCCCAATGTGTGCCTTTCTTCACTAATTAATATTATATTAGTATAATTAACATGTCCCATTTTGGTTGTCTTGAAGCACAGTTAAAATGTACCAGTATCTCCTTGAATGATCATATCAGGATTGATGAGATAGGATGATAGATGATATCCTTTAACCGATATTCGAGTACGGCGGCTAATCTTAACGATCAGCCACGTACGCAGTAGATTATATTATAGTGCTCAACTGTTCGTGCAAACACAAGTGCACTCTCTATTCCTTACCCTATTAATTCGATGGGAGTGACACCAAAGAATAATTGGGCGCAAAACCAACGGCTTGACGAGCTATCCGAGGCAGGGGGGTAACTAGACCACCAACTTCCAGACTTCGGGCTGACACTGAGAATTTCTGAACAGAAAAACTCGGGTAAAGACGCCTCAATTTAAGAAACATTGTTGAAAGAATCACTTGATTCTCATTTGAATTACCTGAGATATCAAAACTTTAAGAGCACATATTTTGGGCAAGCCCAAAAACGCTCTATACAAATGGCTTTCAAGTGTGACGTCACAACTTAGACTCCTGTGTGCGCGTCTAGTAAATTTTATTTGGTAGCTATATCAAATGTTTCGTTTAAGTAAATGGTTTCAAAAAAAAAGTTGGTGGAAAATGTATGAGTAGTTCAATGATATAATTATTTTTTTAAAATTTTATACTTTAAAAATGGACTTGGCCATGAAACTTTGAATGCTCACAAAACCAGCTAGACGTTATATTTTTAACTGAAAATGTTGGCTATTGGTTCTTATTTACCAATATTTTGATTGAGTATCAATATTTTTTATTAAATTAGTCATACTCCTATACCCTATTGTCTGACTACTGATAATTTTACACTGTGGTAGAAGTCAACATTATTTTCGACTGGCAAACGGATTTATGTATCATGAATAAGTGATGAAGCTATGTTACGATGTCTTAGGACGATAATATTGGAGGCTGCTTCATATAACATACACGCGTATGTTAGATATTAACTTAGTCAAACAAATGTACTGGTTTGTTTAATTAGTAGGGTATGTGTTTTAGAAAGAGCGAATCAAATTAATGTATCCGTTCAAGTACACGCCAACCTTCTATGTTTTTGGTCAACGAGAGTTGAAAAGTAATTATACAGGGTCTACTTGTGTCTGTCTGTAGTTTGTAAAAGACAAAGTATACAAAGCAGACTTGTCGTTCCCAAGCTCAGATTATAATACAGGATGTATCTGTGAACATTTACCACGTCTTCCGCCAACCATTCTGATCTGAACGACATTTGTTCTACAACTATTGAAAACTCGTGAAACGTTTTTCAGAATGCGCATACAAAATGAAATCCCTTTAAAGTGTTCTACCAACATTTCATACAATCTCGGTCACGTTTTATACTTGTATTTCAAATCTATCTATCTAGGTTTCTATAAAGAGGTTTAGGTTATCCTATAGTAAACTTTAAGGCTTTTAATTATACCCAAAAGTGGAAACACTTGTGCGATATAATCGACTCGCAACGCCATCTGTTGACTTAATTTAAGTGTCGACAAAAGTGAGGGCGGGCCACTAGTAATTAATAAAGTCGTTAACACAGGTTCGATAAAAAGTTACATCATGATGATAAAAAATCGTATCGCCTTTTTTAAGCTCTGCGAATAAACAATTCAGTGTACTCGAAGATTTATTGGGTGAGCTCGGGAAAGGATTAAACGCAAAAACATTGTAATAAATGGTACACCCTGTATACCCGAATATTAATTTAATAGCGAATAAGATGGAAATATGTTTCGTGTTTATGTTGATAATCTGACTCTGGTGTATTAGAAGCATATTCATAATTTTATTGATCGAGTCGATAATGTACCACGTTCGGTATTATGTTTATTTTAGTATGATCTATTGGCTTGTCTAAGAGAGATTAGAAACTTGTCTTAGGGGCAACTTCAAATTGTGTGATCTTATATTAGTATGTTTATGTGTGACTATATAAACTCACATTATGTCGTAAGAAAATTCAGTAACAGTTAAAAATCGGAATCGGTGACCGGCAGAGATAAGACTTTAAGTCTTACGAAAAATCCAAAAGATCAAACCCATCTCTTGCTTAGGCAAACATGCTCAATTCATATAGAGAAATAGAGAGAGAGAGTTGTTTTTAATATCTAGCATTTCTAATAATAAATAAATGAATAAAACATTTTATAATAAAACTCTTTAAGCCTTGCGTAGTCTATACGAAACAACTATAGTTAAATTTGCATGCCTGTCTAAGGCTTAATATTAAATTTAAGACCTGTATGTATGACATGTATACCTACCTATATTATGCAAATAAATTATTTGATTTGATCTATTCTACTACAGTTATAATCCATTAAGAACTTTTCCTCTTATGTGATTAATTTCATTAAAAGATCAGATACTTGCAGGACCGGGCAGTGGAATCTTAAGCTACTAAGGGACAGCGCGTACGCAGTCCCCACTATCAAATATAATGCGTCCGGGTTACCCACATTAGGGGTAATCGCAAGGGTCAACCATTCCGCAGTGCAATGGAACGGTCTCTCCCCGAGGGAACCGCCATTGTGATCACGGTAACCCCTACGTCAGGTAAGTATGCAACAAAATGGAGAGCCCCCGATAGTCATTGTTTGGAAAAAAATCTGGTCATCGCGGTGTTGAACAAAACTGAAAGCTAAATTGCCTAACGCCATCTAGTGGTATTTTTGTGAAGTAAAATGTTAAAAATTACCGCCACGTTTGATATTCAACCTAATAATAAGTATTACAGTAAGATGAGAAGTCGATTGAAAGAAATTTGACAGTTTTGTAAACTTTGATGTAGTGCTATACGTACTTGGTGCCAAGTACTAGTGCAATCGTAACCTAGGCACGATACGTTAATATTACGAATTCTGTAAAATGTTCGTGCTAGCCCCTCAGATTGTGTAAAATGTAAATATTCGTTTTTGGACTACGTTTATCAGTTTTATTCGACTTTAAAATTTAAGTACGCTTTCGGATAAAGCCATATTCCCGAAATAAACAGGCTAACAGAACAGTTCTGAGCTTATGCCAAAACGAGGAAATACAAGTAGTAAATGTTAAATTTTAAACCAATTGTTAATAAAAACGAGAAAAATGTTTTGATTTTTATATTTGATCTTTCCGCTAATAAACCGAATCTACATTATGCTATCATGGTAAAACGTGGAGATAGGTGAGGGGATGGAGCGAGACAAATGCTACTTGTTGTCTCCTTCTAAGGCGAGTGCATACGCACAGCGCAGCTTTTAGAGAATAAGAATACTTTTATTTGGCATAGTTAAAAAGTTGCATTGGGTGGTCACCAACTTGTATTATTTAAAAAACCAACATCATACATCAGAGGTCACCAATAAATTAGTTTCATTCGGAGTCCACTTAAGGACCTTTTCACCCCAACAAATGGAACCAACGGAGCGAGCTATGCTCAAAACCATCCTGCGTGACCGTGTCAGAAATGATGAGATCCGCAGAAGATGGTCGCAGACAAGTGAAGAATAAAATGAACTAAATCCTATTAAAAGTGCACCCGCTAGGGTTGGCCCAAACACTTGGAAGTCACTAAGCTCGCCTTCAAAATAACAGCGTCGAAATGACAATAACAATAATTACCGACTTCTCAAGATGGGGGGAAATTAGACGTCCCCCCACCGCTGGCAATTCCCAGAATTGTATGCAAGGAATTAAACGTGAAATATCACATTATTATCGCGATTTACTCGTCAATTACCGACGACACGCTGCGTAAATCGGCAACTTAAGCTATCTTCGTAATAATTTCCCTCATTTACAACAGAAATTGTAATGCTATTTTGTTGGGGACGTCGTTAGTCGCAATTTAGACGGTTGTTAAGAGGCGAGGCTGTGATTTGGATTGACAAATACTGTGTATTCGGCCAGTGTTTGGAAAATAACGAATATTTTGGAGCGAACTGTTCTGCGGTGGATGTTTGATTTATTGGAAGCAGCAGCAAACTTTTTTAATCCCGATTACCAAAAAACATCGGCGCGGCTTGTTTTATGCCAATTTATATAACCAAACAGCGCAGATACTTCTAGTGGCATAATAACTTAATAGTTAGTATCAGCCTATATACTATCCCACTGCAGGACAAAGGCCTCCATCATAGAACGCAAGTTATCGCTACTAACTATTATGGGATTAGGTCTTATCACCCACTTTTGCCAAATGCAGATTGGTGATCACAAAACCCGATCTATGTTCGAAAAAATCGAAACATTTTTTTTTGCTCGACTCAAGAATCGAACCCGGGACCCCGAGATCACGGCCTGGTACTTAAACCACTAAACCAACGGAGGCAAATACAAATGAATTCTCGAACACTCGCCGGTTGTCTTCGATGCAGTATCTGTAATTTTAGGTCAGCGGGTTTTTTCTGCGGTATCATATGTGAGTGACGTTTTTATTCCCATATTCTCAAACAAGCCGAATACCGAATACCAGTCGCATCTCTAGTTGTTATCGGACGCGGTATAATGCTTATTTATTGGAAGTCCACCGTCTTCGCCCAGCGAGTTATTTCTACAGGATCAGTGTGTCAGCGCCCTTGTTTTATGCGCTTGCTGGTCGTTGCGTAGAGCTGGGAGTTACCACCTTAAGGTGGAGTTTCACTGAGGGAAGGCATTGGGTGAACGAGTTTTGGAGTGGACACTGGTAAGCGTAGTGTAGAACGCACTTAGGCCTTTAGGTCAGATGAATGACGACTTGCTCAATATTGTCAGCCATATTGAGCACGTCGTCATTGGAGCTTGTTAATTATTTTTGAGGAACTATCATAGACACGCGGTTAACGCTCAAAAACTTTTTGCTTACAGCTAACGTAGTGATTAAAGTACCAGCCTCTGGCCAGATGGAGATGGAGACAAACCTATTTACTGTCCTACTGTAGGGCACACGCTTTCATCATTGAAATCAAATCATCGCTACTATGATGGGATTGTACTTGATCACCACGTATACTTGGGGGCTGATAACGAAACCGTCCCATACCAAATGAGAGTATACAATGTCACATTCAAACAAACGCGCGTGTCAAATGGAGTGGAGGATGGGATGGTCGTAACGTCTGGTTTGTTTTAGGTCCTCTAATGCGGAATTATGATCAATAGCAAACTCGAGTTTAGTTCCAAAAGTCGAAACATGCGTTTTGTTTGCCCGAGACCAATGCCTACGGCCATGTACTTAAATACTAGACCAAGGGCTATCGCGCGTGATTAATCCGCTAGATGGCCGTCATGTTAGACTAACGTCCAAATTCAACGTCATTGGTTGTTTAGTGTAATTTGACATCTCAAATCAACCAATCACCGAGTAGATGGATATTAGTTCTACAGTACGGCATCAAGCGGATTTCCCACACGCGATAGCGCCCATTGGGCATTGGATGGGACATAGTGGTAATACCAGTGTATGCTTTCGGTGAGTCGCCACCTTAAGAGTAAGGATTGCAGTCCGCGTATACCTACATATAATCATTATAGTAATATTACCGTCGGGATGGGGTGCGAAGAAATACGGGAAGCTCCGTTTATTGCGGACCGCGGTTACAGTAATATTGTATGTCGCTTTGTTTCTATGCGTTTTATTGCAAAAGTGCAGTCGTGCATTTGTTTGTGCAGATCATGGAACTAAAAACTTTTTTGTTCCTTTGTTTAATGGTTTTTGTAAACCTCAGCAAAATATATATATTTTTTTTGTTGCTTCCTCGGCTAAGAGGAGGCTGCCAATTCCTTCAGGCATGGACACCCGAAACTGTATTTGCCAATAGTTTTTCAGACTTGAGATTACTAAGTGCCCGGTCACTTTATTAAATACTTTACCAAATAAAAACTGTCATAATAAAAAAATCATAAGTTGAGAAAATAAAAATCATCATGTATTCTTTGTTACTCAATTAATGTGACTGCTTATTTATTAATGCTGATCTTTAATGATTAATATTTTGATTGATGTAGAATTTAATAAATTTGTTTCCAAAATGTAAAAAGTTTGGTATTTACAAAGGAAATCTCTAATAACTGTCATAACACGACAGTTTTTCAGAGGATGTAGGTACGATGTGTAAATACGCCAGTAGTTTTATCATCACAGTAGAATGTTTCGCCGCCATCTAGATGATAAGGAAATAATAACACTCGCTTTCATGAGGTAACTGTACGGGTAAAATCTCAGCTGCAAAAGTATGTAGTTCGAACAGTCCCACAAAAGCTAGAGAAACATAAAACTACTGTTTTTGATAAAAAAACTAAGTTTAAATTTCTTTTTTTATAATCTGTGTTCTGCTTGAAGTATACGCCAATAGTTTTATCATCAAGGTAGATATTTCGGTTAGATATACCGGCATCTAGATAAAAAGAATAGCACTCGCTTTTAATGGTAACTGTATGAGGAAAACGTCACTTGCGAAATGCACAAGAACCCAAAAGAAACAAAAACCTACTTTTCAAAAAGGAGGACGTTCTCATTGAGGGTTTTTGCAAATGCAAAATCCAACTTTGATTGTTGTTTTGTAGGCACGTAACTTCGTAATTATGACAAGATACGTCAAAATGGAACTAATCCACTCGTTGTTGGACCTGAGGTCAACGTAACGCCATCTATCGGATTTTGCATTTACGGAAAACCTCCATTGCTTTTTAATAAAAACTTGCGTTTTAATTTCGATCAATACATAGGTAATTCTATTTTCAAATTCCATATTCTGTTTGAACTGATATTCCATTGTCACCTACCTTCGAACACGGTGAGCGTCGCGACCGCAGTGACGGCGTCGCCGACGCCATTTTCCGCGACGCACTCGTAGGTCGCGTCGTCTCGCTGCGCACGCACAGGCTCGATGCGCAGGACCGCGCCGTTCGCGCGCGGGCCCGCTGCGCTGTCCATGCCGAACACTTGGTACCGGGATTGCATGCCTGTGGAAGAATAACAAGTTTTGTATTTAAATAATCTCTACTATTAATAAAGAGATAACTTTTATAGACAACCACAAGGATCATATGTAATCCGAAAAGTCGAAACAATCTTCTCCAAAAAATCATGCCAGCACAATCCAAACAGTGCTTCCAAAAAATACGTGGGAACCAGAAACTGTTTTGTGACACTGAAAATACGGACCTCCTATTTTTTTTGATTTAATTAAAATTGCAGTAGTAGTTAAAATAAATAGTAGTTAACAGTTTTGACGCTTTTCCCTATATGTATGTGTGATCTATACGATGTGGTTTGCCAAATTTCATTGTTTTAGGTAAATGGGAAATATCCTATAGGTTACGATTCCCTCAGGAGTGTCAAAAAAATGTGTCTTTAACACTTTACAGCATCTACTACATATAATAATTTTATTTGTATAACCTAGACCCCCAGAAGAGGCAACCTTGTAAAAAAAAAACTATGAAAGCGTATAAAACAGAGTTTATTAACAAACCGTTTTAACAGTTGCAAACGCAGCTCGCAATAGATGCTCGTTTGATTTCAAGTGTTCCAAGCCAAATGGCCGATAAAGAAAATTGACTAGAATACATTAGGCGACATAAGAAACCTAAGAGTCCATTTCCTGTACTCTCAGTAGGGTTGCCTGATAGCGCAACTTGAGAGAATTTTTAAGACATTTTTATATTTACTTCGGCAGTAAAACTACGTCGAGTAAGAGCCGCCACGGAACAGAGAGAGACAGGAATAGTTAAACGCTAAACGCAAATTGCTCTGTTTCAGTTTAAAAGGTGAATAGCAAAGTCAAATGACTGAATGACAATGTTTCTTAGGGTTGGCTATTCAGACAGAACAGACAGCCCTTTTTTTGTTTTCCCAGGGGAAACCATCATGGCGTTCACCTTGCTACATGTAGGGGACAAGGTGGTATGTGGGACTCTAACCCTAACCAAAACCCCTGGGGTGTCCATCTCAGCGCAGTCGCGTCGGATACCCCACAGCCGGGACTGGACCAGTACCGCTAATCGCGTTCGCCACTTTACGCCAAATTGTTTGGCGCAATGCAGCCCTTCCAGATGCACGACCTACCAGGACACCCAGTAGGATTTTCCCTCGCGGAGTCGTGATACTGAGCAAGCCACTCCCCAGTAGTGGGTATGCTCACGTACTCCAAAGCCCGATTAGTCGCCTCTTACAACAGGCCGGGGATACATTTGCAGTATTCTTACTTAAGGCTTGTACATGCGCGGATTGGGCACTTTGTGTACGTTTTAACTCGGTAAATCGTTAAGAAGGATACCTAAAAAAAATACATGTTATAGACTGGATTTCGATCTTGAATTTCTGACGAGGATTTTTATTTAATGTTTATAGCTCATTAGGAAAAAAATATAACGTAAACATCGATTTTATGCAAAATATTGGATAAACTACAAAACTAAACACTTCAGATGACTGATTTTTTAATATACAATACAATACAATGTACACTACAATCCCTGACGAGGAATTGTTGTTTGGGTTTATAATTTTTTATTAGTAATATTCTGTTTTTTCTATACGCGAGCGCGAGTTACTCTCTATATGCTCAAGGCCGTTAGCGCATGTACAAGCCTTAAGCCACAGGGCACGAGGCAGACAACCCTATAGCAACCTACTTACCGTTTTTAGCTGCAGTGACATAGTCACGTCCGTGTAGTGTTTCCGAAACGGCGTGGACTAATCTAAGACTTAGATCGCAGCTAGGAATGTGCAGTTAGCGCTTAGCTTAAGGAGCTTGTATCAAGCGACGTTTGCTGCTTTAGATTTGGAAGTCGAACGTCGTTAGCGAACATAAAACGTTGGTGGTTAGAGCAAATGTGTTTTTAAAATGCAGGTTACTATTTGTTTTTTCAGCAGACGAGCAGATGGATCATCTGATGATGGCGATTACCGTCACCACATGGAAATAAATTATATTATAAATAAATTATTGTGATTTGAGATTTAGTTACCTTATTAAATTTTTTGTTGAGTACAGAACCTTAGAAATTAATCAAGGGCCCAAGTAAAGTAAGCATTATTGACCCCAGAAAATAGGTACACAACAACAAGGAACTGTTGCAGACATAAATCAAGTGTCGCAGACGAAAGGAAAAGGCTGATTTCGGAGGTAAAAGATAAATATATTATCATAAAAATGAATACAAAATCCAATAAATGTACTGAACAGAGAAACATATCTTCTTCTTAGTCTGTGCATAGATGTCAGACAACCGAGACGTAAAAAAGAATTAAAAATCTGATTAAAAAATATTGCGCCGCCCAATAAGTCTGTCCTTGACAACTAGTATACTTAGTAGGTAAATAGGTATTCGTAAATTATTAACTAAATTTATTATTACTATTTATTTTTTCTTCTTTCATTTAGCGTTATTATCCTCAAAGAAAAAAGATAAGGCACATTATGAAATAATAACATTACTAAAAGCATTATTTTATCGTACCCAAGGTAAGGCATAAACTGCGCGAAACTTTAATCCAGCATTGTCCATGTTTCTTAACACACGCGATGCGAATAAAAAACACCTTTTCGCAAGAAATTCATTAGAATATTCTCGTTTTTAACGCTGGAGCGCTAGTATTAAAGTCCTAGTTCTTTTGTGGAGCATCCTGCTCTTTGCATTTTTCCCTCCAAGATTGCAAGCGGTTCCTTACTGCATTGATGCATTTCGAGAGAGTGGTTCTATTTGTGTTGGGTTAGAGTTCAATTTGCTTTGCAGGTCTCTTGGGCACCGGCTCGTAGGTTGGGTCTTGGTGTGACAGAGCTAAATCGCCACTCGTGGTAAGTGCCAGGAAAATGTATTTCACAACAAGTGAGAATAATCGTTGTCTTACTTCAACGGTGAGATTTTCAACGGATTATGGCGTTGAATGGGATTTTTAAGTTCTCTACGTTTAAATTTGTATAATAGCTTTAGGTTTAGCTGTAGCTGTGTTTCCCGGCCATCACGAGGACCTTAGACCTTCAAGAGAAGAGCGTTCTCCTTTCTAAGAAGCTGGCAACGCATCAGCGATTCCTTTGATCTCGCAGATGTTCATGGGCGGCGGTGATTACTTACCAAAAGGTAATCCGCTTGCTCGTTCGACACTCCTAGCAAAAAAAAATGTTGTGACATTTCCGTGGGTACCAGAGACCCACTCGAGAGGAAAAGGGGGTTAAAGCTTGGCAGCACACTCTGCCATTAGACTTACCATTAGATTCGCAAGTGCACTGCCTTTTACCAAATACCTACCAATATTGCGCGTGTCCATGGGCGGTGGAAATTGCTTAGCATCAGCTAATTTAATTTTTTCTAGAACATTCTATTACCAATTCGAACCAACTGCTATCTATCTATATGTTGTATTTAGTGCTTAACCAAAATTTTACTTTATTCACTATAGATAAGCTCTATTTCTGTCTGCAGACCGATAGCAATATTAATGTCGAAAGATTTTTTTTTGTTTAGTGGTTTTCTATTATGTTATTTTTATGTGGTAAACCAATAAATGCTTATAAATGTAACTATTTGACGCTATAATGTATTTTCATATTAGATCACAAGTGACTACTAAAATGACAAATCTTAATAGTTCCAAGCATAAATCAATGGATAACCTTCAAGTGACTCATGAGTCCCAGTTCCAAAGCAATTAATCAGCGACGATAAGGAAACAATAAAGTTATTACTCAGACACCCTGTATTATTTATCGTTAACGATGTGTCTAACGGGGACAATTTAGGGCCCTAATCTTGTAAAAATAAAGATAATAATCGTGTGGCAAATTTATTGTACGGTAGACACATCAATATTGTTTTGGAATATTCCAAACATGTTTGTATTAACAGTCGAAGTACAAAAAGTAACTCAAAAACTATGGAACTTATTTCAACAGTTTTTTCTCAGTTACAATGTAACATTATACTTAATTAATAAAAGCTATAATTCCTACGGGAAATCGACTCATCCTTATAGCAAAACATCAATAAGCCCAGACAGTTAAGACCTTAAAAATTTTAAAAATATTTTAAAAAGCAAATTATTTTTGTCTCGTCAGCGTCAGTAAGATAGGTATTTAACCAATTTTGTGAACAAATTTTAAGCGAGCAACATTTTTTATTTTTTATGTGATAGGTGGCAGAGAGAAAACGGATCACCTGATGGTAAGCAATTGTCGTCGCCCACAGACACTTGTAATACCATTGGAGTCAAGTGCGATGCCAACCTTTTGACCCCCTTTCCTTCCCCCTGATTGGGCCTGCGGTACCCTCACTCACCCGGTACAACAGCGCAGGCAATGCTTCACGCCGTAGGCTTCAGCATAGCTCAATAACATGAACTTCGTTTGTATGCTACGATTTCGTAACCAATGTGTTTACTGTAGCGGGCTACGAAATCTCGTAGTCAACATAAGCTACGAGTGCTACGACTGTTACGAGTTAGCGCAATGTATTTACGAATCTGGGTACCAATTCTCGTACACTCGACATTGAAGTCGAATTTAGAGATTTCATACATTCGTCCATACAGGAGGGCAATTCTCGATGATCCGGAGGGTTCCGGATCATCGAGAATCTGCCTGGGTAGGCAGACTTGGTTTTTTTGACAAGTATTGTTTTTAATGGGACACATCTAACAATATGTATAGTGCTCATAGTTTCGGAAAAAAAGGCTGTGACATATGTCACTCATATTTATCTACATTATTTATTAAGAGATAAATTAGGGCATCGACAAACCTTATATACCAACGGAAAAAAGCACACTATACAAATATAACACTTGTGTCTTCATCAAAAAAATAATTACTGTAACTATCAAAACTAACATAGAACTAAATATAAAAACTAATCCACGCAATCTTCCAAATAAAACAAACACACCACGGACCAACTGACCAATACTATTTGACAATACCTACTATTTGAACGGGAGGCAAGAGGACAATACTATTTGAGGGAGCACAGCATTTCAATAGTTTGCCACATGATTTGAAGGCCTGTGAAATTGTGAATGCTTCGGCAGCTTTAGAAATCGGTTAAAATCATACATAGCAGCAGCTAGCACTAGTGCATGATTTCTAGTTGTAATTGATTTTTTTTCAAATAACTTTTTGTATCTCATTTTAAGTGAAATGTAAATTTCTTATGAGAAAATAAAGATCTTTGAACCACTAGCGCGATGCAATCAACGCTCAGCGCCATCTATTGCTAGAAAATGAAACTACTACGCCGTAAAAAAGGAATCTATAATGGTTCCATTTTCCGCCGGAACCCTAAATAGCAAAAAGTTACATACAAGTCACAACGCTAGATTGACAATTGCGTCGCGTCCCGACATGATGGATGATCCGGGAGCGCCCGGGAATTTCACACGTCTCTGAGCTAATGCGGTGTGGAAGTCAATGTGTTTGTGTATATTGATGATAGGGTTCTAGGAGGGGGATAAAAATAGTCTCCGGTACAATAATAAGCGTTTCCATCGGGTGTTTTCAGGTTTGTAAAGAGAACAAAGATCGGAATGCTTTCCTACTTTTTTGACGGTTTTACTCGTAATGTAACATTGCTAATATACAAAATTAGTTGTTTTTTTTCGTTTGCGGTTTTTTTTTGTGCTAGGTGGAAGACGAGCAGACAGATCAGCTGATGGTAAGCGATTGCCGCCGCTCATAGACACCTGCAACATCAGTAGAGTCACAAGTGCGCTGCCAGTTAGCTCAAAGAAAGTCAAGCTAATTGCCTATTTAGCCAAATAGGTTGCTTTTTTTTGTTCGGCAGTTCAGTTTACATTTTCTTGCACTATTCTGAGTGGCCGGATAGCGCATTTGGTTGTGACTATATCACATACGCCAAAGGTTGTGAGTTCGATTCCCACCCTAGACAAATATTCGTGTGATGAACCCTTGTGTGCTCAGTTGTCTGATATACCTAGTCGTATCTATAGCCGGGACATACATTTCACATAGATTTATTTTAAATCTTATGGCAGCTATACTGTATACTTATCTCGCTTTGTTTAGCTAAAAAAATATCGCTACAGAAATAAACGACAAGCAAAGACAAGCAAAGTTTTATACTATGTTGAATCCGTGCAGGGCTGCCAGCAAATGAATCGTAATACGGTTAAGTATCTGTAATTATACGGAACTGTTTTTGCATTATATTATAATACTAATATGACGATTTTAATAACGTTTTCTCAAACCGGAGGAGGGTTCACACTTCAAAGTTTGCCCAAAAATGCGAGTTGACATAGTACCCCATAGTAATTACCTACTTGATCAGTGCGATTTTCGTTCGTATTATTATTACCATAATAGCCAACCAAATTCAGTCGTAGTAAGAGATAACAGGCTACCGTACTGAAGATTCACATCGATCCGCCATTCTGTAGTTATTTTTATTTGTCTCTTACGGTGATACGCGCTTGGCCACTCTATTGATACTTTCTCTAAGCATACATATTTGTATCCAAACATACAAACTGGCAGCCCTTTATCCGTGTAACATCGCTGTCACGTCACACACGGCCATCCTTCACCGGCAGGCCAATATCCGTAAACAATCGTGCGACAGAGTGCGCAATAAACGCTACACGCCGAGTGTCGCCGGATTGACAATCGCGGCTCGCGGAGACATGATGGATGGCCGGAGCTACTCAGATCGGTTAGCTCAAATCGTGTTCAGAAGAAATTCCGTATATGGTCGTAAGTTTTCTTTCAGACTGTTACTGTTATTACATTTAGGCCCGATTCAACCAATCTTTATCCGAGGATAAATCTATGACATCACACTACGTTTACCGAGTCGCGGTCTCCACTCAAGGACTTTATAGCTCCAACGGTTGTCAGTTCTGCGGCTAATGTGACCAGCCCACTGCCACTTCAGTTTGCTGATTCGGTGGGCTATGTCGGTGACTCTGGTTCTCTGTCTAATTACATCATTTCTGATGCGGTCCTTCAAAGATACTTCTACTAAAGATAAATGTTCTGTACCAGAGGCGAACTATTCTCATTTCATTGTAGGTCGGAAAAATCTACTAAACTAACATAGTAATATTAATAACATAGCAGTTATTAATGACGCTGTTCACATATTAACATACTCTCCCTACATTTTGTCCTCTAATGTTAGCAATAATAATACCGTGACGTCACAATTATATTACCATGAGCGACGGTAATGACGCAGAGCCAAGTGATGGTAATGATGCTTCATTATCGTTTCATGTCGCTGTGTGTGTTGATTTTCAATGATAAACTATTTAAGTATACCCATGACAAGTAATTAGTACAAATATTATTTACACACTAGAATTTAATATGTTTTTTTTTCTAAGAAACGTAAATAATAAGAAATAAAAAGTTCATTTTCTACTGAAATCCATTATATCTGTAAAATTGACATCCAACTCTTAAAATATAGTTAAAAGTTGAATTACTTATGGAAAAAATACTTTTATTTAAAAGGTTTACTTTTAGATTCTAATGTCGATTTCTGATCATAACGGCTTATATGTATAGATATCAGCATAAGTCGCAATGTGTCATTGCTTACACGTCACGACGCAACACGGCTCTTTATGTATCTCCAAGAAAAGATGTAACTCACAGAGCCCTTCTTAGAGCCACTTCCCGAAGTTACCAGCAATTTGTGAATAAATAATTCCTGGACGGTAGATAAGAAACATTGACCGTCCCCAACTCTTTAGCCTAAGTACAAAGTATCATAAATACAGGAAGTGGCAGACGAAACCCCTATCGACCCAAGCGACCTGTGAGTAACTTCGTTGAATATTTAAATGTGGCCAGCCTTTAGAGATTTGGGCTTATGGATTATTTTGCTCCGGTTATTTTGTTGGGATATAAGCAACTTACCGCGGAGATAAAGAGAATATTTTACCGGGGAGCTCTGCTGTATAAAGCTTCTGTGTATCTTGTAATTTACCTTTTGTAGGGCTAAATTTGGAAAATCGGCAGATTAGGCTGATGAGAAAAACGATCGCTGTGTTATACGTAAATCTTTTGGTCCATTCCATTGCCTTTGGGATAAGCAAATACTTGTTTTATGACCGAAATACTTCGACACTTCGTAAAGTGTCAGAAGATTATATTTGCAAAAGAGAGCTCTTTAGCATTTTCATCTAAAATTACCTACTATGGGTTAGGGTTGTGGTTAGGGTCAAAAATAAAATACTACATTAAATTTTGTTTAAACCTAATTGTGGGAGAGCCACGCTTCGGCATGAATGGGCCGGCTCGACCGGAGTGATACCACTGCCTCACAGAAAACCTGCATGAAGCAGTCCCTGTGCTGTGTTTCGCCGAGTGAGTGAGGATACCGGAGGCCCACCCGGGGAGGGGAAGGGGATTAGAGGTTGGCAGCGCACGTGTAACTCCACTGGTGTTGCAAGTATCCATGGGCGGCGGCAATTGCTTACCATCAGGTGATGCGCCTGCTCGTTTGCTACCTATCACATAAAAAAAACGGTATGTTCGAAACTCAGAATGTCTACAGCTGTACAGCTGCTACTGATAACGCTGTTGGGATTACTTTTTCAAAAGCTTTGAGTATATCTTTGTATTTAGAGAATAAATTGATGCTTGAGGATATTCATATTCCAAAATAGCAACAACGGATGCCTGTCAGGAGGTGACCAGCTTCCTCGTTTGCCGCCTCTAGCATAAAAATATAGGAAAAGTTAGATTTATTGACCACCATATTGATAACAATTTTACACACATAAACTACATAACAATAAGACCATTATCAAAAATACGTACAAATAAACACAAAGAGAGAACACAATGGTAGGTAGAAATGGTCTACAAGATTACCACAACCAGTGTATCCGCTGCGGTGCTGGTTTTCTAGTTAGACCTTGAGTGACCTTAATTTGACATTAAAACAGATAACTTTTTACCTCATGTTTCAAACTTTCAAAATTAGGCAACCTTGAAAAACCCCGAGCTACCGAAACTGTAATCGGAGCTTACTATCTTCCAGCTATCAAGATAAAAGAGGCAAGAAAAATAAATCATATTGTTCCCCAATACCGGGGCAAGTCACGCACGCCCGTCAAACTATCTCGCTGACAGCCAATAGTAATAATTCAGTTGAAAAGAGTATTTTTTCATAAAGAAAACTGTGACTTTTGGGTTCCCAAGTTTCCGTTGTCCCGGAGGAGATGTAGTGTACGACCACTTTGGAACTTTAAGCGTGTATCTTCGACGTTTGACAGTTGGAATGAAACTGCGATACACGGGTAAAAGCATTTTTGCTGAGAAATCGGAGAGAATAACATCGAAGGTCATACGAGTATCGAATAGATCTGGCAAATCAAAAGGCGGATTTGTGAACCAACAAACTGTACGCGTTTCATCAGTCACAATCATCATCATCATTTCAGACAGTAGACGTTCGGGATGTGAAGTAAGGTTCTTCAACCCGTCCTCATGTCTCCTCCCCACTCTGGCGATGCGGGAGCGTCGCTGGGGTTTAGTCGGTATTTCTCCGGTCCCACCCGGAGGAGAGCCCGACATAGCCCGCCTGCCTCCCGGCTCCTGCCGTGGGTATGCATAAGGAGTCGCAAGACCACGTTGGCCCACGTTGGGTCAGCGGCATTCCCCAGCGTCAACAAAAAAAAAAGACAGTAGACGTTCACTACTGGACATAAGCCTCCCCTTATGTTTTTCACACGGATCGGTTCTGTGCCATCCGCATCCAAGAAATTCCCGCGGCCCTAACTAGATCGTCGGTCCACTTTGTGGGGGGCCAGCCACGGCCCGCCCCCCACATTGTTGGTTCCATATGTCACGCTTAGGGAGCAACTCGGGCAACTATACATGCCTTTCTGTTGATTTAGGTGTGTACCGAGAATCCTAACTCTAAAAAATCATAGCGAGCCGTATTCAGATAACAAATCCGAATGTCACTCACAAAACGAAACGTTCAAAAACTAGAACAAAAAAAGTTTGGTCAGATAGCTGCACTAATCGACACATCAATGGAAAAAGTATCCGACTGGTATGGTTTTGTGCTGGATGGTATATTCATATTCTATTTTACAGGTCATAGGATAGTTAAATACATAAAAAATGTAGATGTTAGCTTACATTTTGTCGGTAGGTGTAGGTATAGGTTAGGTATATATAGCATATGCCATAAAATATCGCAATATCCTTGATATTTGGATTCATTAGATTTCTCTCAATCCAATTTACAAACGACGATCTGGTGAAGGTCGCGGGAGTCCCTTGGATGCGGGTGACACCAATCTGTGTGGAGAACTTTGGGGGAGGCCTATGTCCAGCAGTGGACGTCTATTGGCTGAAATGACGATGATGATGAATTCACAAAGGAAACATACACGGCCACTGCCAACGTGAACAGCGCCATAAGCCAGGGTCTACGTAGGCACCAATTGAAAGGGGGCTATCGTCGTCGCAATAAAAGCCAGTTACTCCATCTTCCATATTTCTTTTTGATGTTTAAAATGATATCATTTATGTATACCCTGACATAAAATCAAGTCCGTAACTCCTTAGGGACAGGGCGATATTATTGGGCGCGGGTCCGCGCAGTCGATAGTGAGACATAAAACAAAAAGGGTCAGCGAATTCTAAACCCGAAATAGTAACAAATTCATAGAGCGCAGGTAAACGTGCCCAGGCCGATGGGAAAATCTTCAAAGAATCCTTTTCCGAGGCCGTACTCGCTAGTTAGGGTTGTCAGTCACTCTATATTAGAACAGTGTCAGTATAATGTCATATTACCAATATTTCGCGGCCAATATCAAGGAGCAGTCAAGAATTCTGAAATAATAATAGAAAATAAATATGTACATTCGTAGCTATAAGTTACACTCTGTATGGAATACATCACACAATTTTATGAAAATGCGGGCAGCTAAAGATTAAATTTCCTTGCACTTGAAATGAAAGTTTTTGTTTCCTGATATTTATAATCTGCATATCTTTTAGGCAAGAAAAAGAACATTCTAGGCAAACTCGTAACATTATAGAACAAATCATCGTTTTCTATGTGGTGGTATAATCTTGTGATCAAGTGTTAGGCTGTAATCAATAAAAAATCAGCGTGACGCGATCGGAGACAGTTTGGGTGCAGACCCAACGACTTAGCATAGTTTCCGAGGCAAGGGGTACTTACAAGATCACCAATTTTTTATCCGAGGATAACCGGGGGCGTCTTCCAGTGCACTTGGACTAGAATTCAACCGTGGGAGAGACACGCTTCGGCATGAATGATTCAACGGACCGGCACAAAAGACCGGCGTGAAGCAGCACCTGTGTTTCGAGTCGGGCCTAATTGAGGTAAAGGGGACTAAAGGTTCGCAGAGCATTTGTGACTCTACTGGTGTCAGGTGTCTATAATCCCTTACTATCAGGTGATCCATCAGCTCGTATGCAACCTATCACATAAAAAAAATCGAAAAGTTCAAAAATCATAAATGCTATAGATTTTTAGAGGGTAGAAAATACCCTACAGACTCCGCCAGCCCTAGCAAAAATGCGTATTCGTAGTTTTTCGAGTCAGCGACGCTCCCTGATAGATGGCGGGCGATGACAGTAGGACAAATCGCGAGCAACTTTGATAAAGCAGATGGAATATGAAATGAGATAGGTGCGAGATACACCATTACTCTTTTATGGTCAACGCTTGCTGTGACGGAGCGTATACATTTGTTCAACCCAGAAACTAATAAGGCGGGAGCAGGATAGTGATTTTTTTTCCCTTATTCTATGTTATTCACTGCTAACACGTACCGGTACAGATACTAGATTTTCGTCAGTAGGTACAGTAGGGTACGTACCATACGTTACCGTCGGGATACTAGTTTGTTATTTCAAAGGTTGCTAATCAGTAGAGATAATTAGTTTTTTTTTTCAAATATCTTTCGCATAGATAATCAAACTTATTGACACACTAATGTTCCCGGGTTCGATTCCCGGTCGAGCAGTATGTTTCGAATTTTTCGAACATTAGTTCCGGTTTTGTGTCACCAACCCGCATTAGGCAAGCGTGGTGGTGATTAGTCCATCTATCATAGTAGTGATAATTTTTGATTTCTAGATGGATGCCTTGCCTTTGCCCTGCAGAGGGCCAGTATATAGGCTGATATTTGACTTTAGTTTAATTATGTATCTTATAGATTTTCTATTTCAAGTTATGATAAATACTAGTTTTTGCCCGCCGCTTCACTTGCGCCCCACACTTCACTAAATTGGGGGATTAGAAAGGGGCAAAAAGTAGCCTATGTTAATCTCCATCTCTTTAACTTTCTCCACTGAAAAAATCACGTCAATTCGACGCTCCTTTTGCCGTGAAAGAAAGCAAACATACAGACAGACAGACCCACTCTCCGATTTATAATATTAAGTATGGATTTCGTGTCAAAAAACCGAGTATTATTTCCCATCGCCAGTCCGTCCGTGAGCGCCTCGCCCTACGCCTTCTCAGCTCATTGCCCCGGGCTTATTGCGTCATTACCGGCCCAGATATTTATGGGCCAAAAACTCGGGTTTTACATTTCAATCGCGAATAAAAATAGTGGAAGTAATAGCTCGCAGTTTCTCATTTGATATAGCTACAAAAAAAAAATTTGCTAGAGCGTTGATACGCGTGACACAAATGTTGGTAGCCTTTGATAGAGCGTTTTGGGCCCGGTCAAAAGGTATAGATTAGGTTAAAGAAATTAATTGGCTCTAAAGTGTGATATCTCAGTAATTAAATCAGAATGAATAATTCTTTCACAATGTTTCTTTAATAGAGGGTTTTTATTAAACAATATTTATAGTAAGACCTAAGTTTTTTTTTTTCAAATATCTTTCGCATAGATAATCAAACTTATTGACACTAACTAATGGTCCCGGGTTCGATTCCCGGGTCGAGCAAGTATGTTTCGAATTTTTCGAACATAGTTCGGGTTTGTGATCACCAACCCGCATTAGGCAAGCGTGGTGGTGATTAAGTCTAATCCTATCATAGTAGTGATAATTTTATTTCTATGATGGATGCCTTGCCTTTGCCCTGCAGAGGGCCAGTATATAGGCTGATATTTGACTTTAGTTTAATTATGTATCTTATAGATTTTCTATTTCAAGTTATGATAAATACTAGTTTTTGCCCGCCGCTTCACTTGCGCCCCACACTTCACTAAATTGGGGGATTAGAAAGGGGCAAAAAGTAGCCTATGTTAATCTCCATCTCTTTAACTTTCTCCACTGAAAAAATCACGTCAATTCGACGCTCCTTTTGCCGTGAAAGAAAGCAAACATACAGACAGACAGACACAGACACTCTCCGATTTATAATATTAAGTATGGATTTCGTGTCAAAAAACCGAGTATTATTTCCCATCGCCAGTCCGTCCGTGAGCGCCTCGCCCTACGCCTTCTCAGCTCATTGCCCCGGGCTTATTGCGTCATTACCGGCCCAGATATTTATGGGCCAAAAACTCGGGTTTTACATTTCAATCGCGAATAAAAATAGTGGAAGTAATAGCTCGCAGTTTCTCTTCCCTTGGGTTTTTGTCCTTGTCGTTTTGTGATTTCGCCTATTCATCATTCGGCCCAAATTAAGGAAACAAGTCTTTGTGGCCAGTGGGATGGAAGGACAAGTTACTTTTAGGATAAGTGTGTTTTTTGATGTAGAATGATTAAGGTTGTCGTCAAAGATACAGGATGACGTCCATTAGCTTTTAATTGTGTTTAAAGGCCGGCAACGCATCAGTAACCTGTCTGATCTCGCAGATGTTCATGGGAAGCGGTTTAATCCACTTTCTTAAAAGTGCAGGATTTGAGACTGAAATGTAGCATAGCGACGATCACAATAGATCAAACTGGTCGCAGTGATACTGGTCTGAATAAGACCTGCATAGCCGCCCATTAATCTAAAAAAAAAAATGGGAAGCGGTGATTACTTACCAGCAAGACCCGCTTGCTCGTATGCCGCCTCTACTATAAAAATGTTTTTTTTGTTGTGTTACTTACATCGAGGGCTCAGTTTTTTTTTAAATTTGCTCGTCTATGACGGAAAACATCGTGCAAAGCAAGTACGTTCTGATAGTGTCTGAAACGTGCAACCATGATACATTTGACCTGCTTCCGCTATTAAAGGTTCCTTTAAGGGGATAGCGAAAAGCTACTGAGCTTCATTATAATTACCAGACTCCCCAAACCTTCGAGTTAAGTGACAGCTTTGGACGCAACTGAACATAGAGATTTCCATAAGCGACCAAAAATGTGTCTTGGCTGTAAACACTCCTTCACAATTTTATTATTTTCTAAATCAACGCTTCTCTTTTCTTATTAAAGGCGAAGTGTCGAAAAGCGACATCTGTTGTCCGGCAAGAAATTCTCAATGTCAGCCCGGAGTATGAAAGTTGGTGGTCTTGTATTCACGTGCCTAGAAAAGCAGCGTCCAATTCCTCTCTGTTAGCGACAAACTGGCGTCCCAAAGAAATAAGAGGGTAAGGAAATAGACAATATATCCTACACGACGTACAAGTGGTGGAGATTGCTGCTACAACCGTAATATTGGTTAGTATTAATACGTTTTTTTCGTCTAACATATAGCCACAAAATAAAGACTCTGAGACAGAAGGCTAACTGCCCACTAAGAGCTAAAAATATGTCATGTACTCACGCATGCGCACTAATGGCCAAAAACGCCTTTTCGACCACATTAATCCTAACTTATGACATAAGATTGTCCAACTGTCGAGGTCTAAGGTAGAGGCCGCGCGCTTATGTAGTCATGCCGGGCAACAACCCTAGCATATGTCGACGAACTCTTCTAAATTCAAAATCAAGGCTGAGTCAGCCTTCTGTGTCAAAGTCTTTATTTTGTGATATAGCATTCGGATAAAAGTACTAAAAATTTAATACTCACTAGGAAACTCGTTTCCCGTTCTTCCTCCACTGAATGTTCGGTATAGGGTCCCCGCGGGCGGCGCAGTAGAATGCAGCTATGCCGTTCGCCCTCACTTGCAGGTTGCGGGGCCGGATCGTGATCTCAGGGGGATCTGCACACACAGACAAAACGATTTTCTGTTAGTAAAGCTCGTTTTGGTAGAATGAAGGAAACACCCTGTATAATGAAATTAGAATTTCAGAAACACTGTATAGGATATTTTACACAAAGTAGGTACTTCAGAATGATGTAATCCGACAGAGAACCAGAGTCACCGACATAGCCCACCGAATTAGCAAACTGAAGTGGCAGTGGGCTGGTCACATTAGCCGCAGAATTGACAACCGTTGGAGCCATAAAGTCCTTGAGTAGAGACCGCGACTCGGCAAATGTAGTGTTGGACGCCCTGCTACAAGATGGGATGACGACATTCGAAGGCTGGTGTACGGCACTGACTTATTATTTAACAATAAGTTCAAAATGGATTGATGAAGATTTGTATAGTTTATCATGTTATTTGCCCATACAAAACGCCAAATTTTAAATTATTATAAAAGGAAATTAACCATGAGGCTAAGGATACTTTGTTCAAATTGCGGCAAGGTCATACCAGTCTTTATGACTTACAGGGTTAAGCCCAAAATTGTAAGACAACTTGTATAAGCTAACGTTGTGATTACCATACATTTGATATCCCGATGACACTTATGGCAATGCGGGTCAAAAAAGGGCCTAGGGCATCTTAAAGGGTTGAGTGTAAACTGCCGATTATCCGCCACATAAACCGTTAAGACTGGAACCAAATACTCAACGGGGCATTTAAGGGCCCATACCTATGACAGTTGCAGGGTTAGTATCTTTTAAGCGAAATTAAAGCTTAAGCCTAAAGTGGTAGGGTAGGGTTTTATAGTTTGTATAGACAAATCTTAAATGCTAATGTATGATTGTTCACATTGACGTAATCGAGAATGGTAGATAAGAAGCTAGTCTATAAGTAATTTAAAGATAAGTTGTGATTTTTTGTGCAATAAAGTATATCACTTTGTTGCACAAAAATCACAACTTAAGAACTAAACATTATAAATTGAATGTACATTTCAGCGGTCATATTGCTTACGAATACGTACCGTAATATACATTACGAATTATGAAATACCTCGTGTGTTCATAAGTTTTGAGACAAAGTAAAAGTTGCATAACTTTTTATATAATTAACTTCTATTTCTAAAATTTTCAGTACACATTAAGTAAATAATAATAAACAATACAATATAATTATTGTTATTATTGTTTTTTCCCGCCTTAAATAGCGAAATCACGGTCGCACGTCATTCTTTGGTTCCCTCCATCACGAAAAAATTAAGAGAAATGTATTTGAAAATCAATGAAAACAAAAGTTTGCATTCCAAATTTAAAATTGTAAAAAGAAATAAATAGCAGGCACAATTTTTTTATTTAATTTTTATAGTTCAAAGTTTGTCTCAAAACTTATGAACATACGAGGTAGAAAACAGTAATAAAAAAGTTACGAAACTCCCATCAACTCCTACGCTCAAAGGTGAAAATAATGCAGACAGCAGACAATTCATATTCAATTAACATGCACGGCCAAGTTCTCCGTTTCTTCATGCACCCTCTTTATTAGCTCTTGTCACAACTCGACAAACGCGAATTTAATTCCTCACCAAAAGTCGTGAAGTTAGCAAGCCAGAAACTTCGTTTCACCAGTTTCACGTCACACTAAGGGGTAGTGATGCGATTCGTTGATATCTATTCGAGTAAAATCGGAAAAATAATCGAGTAATGTTTCATCTCGAGTCATTATAGACCCATTTGGATGTTTTTTTCATTTATCCTGACAAAATAGGTACCTTAAATAAATAGGTGCTTTATATTTATTCGAGTAAAATTGGAAAAATTATAGAGACAAAAAGTGTGACTCGAGTACTCGACTCATTAATCGTCGTCAGACCCAAAAGCCTTTTAAAAGGCAGAAAACAATTGATTTTTTATTGTGTCTACTGTCTGGGCCTTACGACGTTAAAGAACCAATTATACTCGTATGTTAAAAATTAAGATCCTTCAAAGACTACATATCGGATTGAGTCATATTAAGAAATTATTTCTATTCAAATAGCGTTAATTATTTTACCAGTCCATCTTCACAGCCTAGCATTCGGCGGCTTGCGGGCCTTCAACGGAACCATCCCAAAAAAGAGATGCACGGCATGTGCGAAAGGGACAGGTATATCTGTCGAGAATTCCGTTCCGTTGTAAGCCCTCTGGATTGTTCTCCGAATTACCAGAAGGCGCTGTCGAGCGGTACATTTTCATTACAGCGAGAAAGATTAATGGCGTTATCTCGTAGAAAAATGCGCGTTTAGCAACTATAATGGTTTAAGAAATGCTTTGAAGATGCTGAAACTTAAGTGTATTGGATGGTTGTGATACGAGCTTTTTGAGGAGCGATTTTTTGTCAGCGCTAAAATTTGTTACTTGACGAAGTATTTTTAATCTCCTAAAGTGATGTGATCTTGGTCGGATCTTTGGGCTTTGACGCCTCCCTTAAGGCTATTAGCTAGACGGATGACATGATTAAAGTGCACATGTGCGTAGCGAAAACATAAGTGCACTTTATATTTTTAACACTCGTATTTTGATGAAGAAATCTAATTATTTCTCGGTTTCACGGTCTACCGTGACGTTCAGAAAATAATTGAATGCAAAATTATCGGATATCTTCTATACTATTTATAAAGACATAACTTCTATAGACAACGACAAGGCTTATAGATAAACCGAAAACACGAAACGCTTGCGCGATGTAATGGACACAGCGCCGTCTATTGGCTCATTTATGAATTACGGCCCCGGAGCGAAGTGAGGGCGGGCCACTAGTTGGTAATAAATCTAAATTAAAGATATCTGCTTATTGATCTGAGTTAACGACATGAAATTAAAAAAAAAATTAGAAAATCTGTTATTGCTTTTAAGTGGGCAGGCGAGATGACAGGTCACCTGTAATAAGCGCCCATAGATTCACACAACACCAGTGTTCACGAGTCATCAGTGCGCTTCGAACCTTTTTCCTTTCCTCTAAATTGGGCCTCAAGAACCCCTCACTCACTCGACAAAAGACAGCGCAGGTGCTACTTCTCGACAGTTTTTTCCTAGAAACGGCCTCATGGCCTTGATATCACTTCGATCCAGCCATACCTACTGTAGGACTTTCCCACGGCGAAACGGTTCTGACACAACTAACACTTTCGTAAAGTTAAAATAACATTATTTGATCCCAAAATTCGCAATTTATAGGCCCTAAACAAACTCTCAAGATATCATTAATTTATTCATGACTGGACATTGCGCAAGCGTAGGCCAAACATACCAGCGGTTGTAAAATTTCCGTCATACATAATTCATATCAGTAACTTCACCATCAGTTCGGGATTAACTACAGGCAATGGGTTGAGGATACCACGAATTTGCATTTGGGAAGATAAGTTTTCTATTGAATTATTTCCAAGTCTCCGAATTCTCAAACATCAATTACAGTACTAAATTAAGTGAGGCTGGGGTGATTGTTGTACTCGTTTGGGTAATTCTGCTGATTTATCTTTAGAGGGTGACCTTAATTTGGGGTTCTCATAAAGTTATTTGATTACATACATTTGTGGTTAGGTTCACGGATTGGACTCTCTCGTTGGTGCGGACGTACATTATATTCTAAAGCATATAAGCGTCTGCCTTCTTCTTAGCCGACTTAGAAGAAGAGCTGTGGTCGAAGCTGTTGATAGACAGGGTTGCAGCTCATAGGCTTCAATGGCAGTTGCGTATGGCTCCAGTCCCACCCGGAGGAGAGCCCGACATAACCCGCCTGCCCCCGGCAGGAGGGTATGTAGCGCGATTTCTCTCTACTTTTTTCGACTTAGTGCGTTGCGAGAACACTGTACTGCGGTTGACTGTGTAGATTTTCTGGTGTAGTCGTTCTAACGAATCGGAGAGCGTCTTCCTACAAGGCTGTGTTAGCCCCATGAAGAATGGGCGTAGTTTTGTCAAACGTGCGGAAGAGGTCATGTGGAGCACGAATATTCTTGAATAGAAATTAAGAGACGGAAAAAGGAGTGTTGGTGGGCAAACTGTCTGATGGTCTGACTTAGTGGCAGTCTAGCATGGAACGCTCCATTCTAACAGGTTCAGAGTTTTTGCCCTATTCTCTCTTTCTCTCTCTCGGTCATCTTATCGCGTGATTCCCTGTTGTGTCCACCTGATTACGCTTAAACCAAGATTCAGGATTTTAGAAGTCTGATAATTGCAATAAAGCGACTACCGACTGACCTTTCGCAATGCAATCTCTATTGTAACAGGGGAACCAGACCAAGTCAAGCCAATCATGGTTAAACATTGTAGAAACTATCCGATAACGTGCAGGTGTCCTCACGAATGTTGACCCTCATCGGCGAGCTAATAGTAGAAATACGTAGTTAACTGTTACCCGTGTTCCGGCGCAATTAGGTCCATTAAGAGCTTTTCCGGTAGCTACCGCAATTGTTTTATTCCAACACAAACCGCCTTTCCCTCTAGCTCTAATCCGCGCGACCGCAGCGGCGCCGGATCATGAATATTTTAACTTCTGTGACAGTCTCCTTCGCAACACATTCGTTTATTAATGCCGACGCGTCGGTCCCCTGACGGGCAGGGCTTGGCAGGGTTGTCGCGTTAGGTAACATTAACGGGAACGAAACATCAAGAATTACCTACATAAACATGTAAAGTAAGGAAGTAAAGTATCAGCCTATATACTGTCCCACTCCAAGGCAAAGTCTCCATTATAGAAATCGTCGCTACTATGATGGGATTAGGCTTAATCTTAACCACGATTGCCTAATGCGGATTGGTGATTGGTGTAGTGATTACAAACCCGGGCTATGTTCGGAAATTTCGAAACGTACCTTCATAATTGTATATACTTAAAAAAATACTATATAAATAAAATAAATATAAATTTACATTATTATTAACCTTAGTTTTGTATCTTTGATTCA
The DNA here is from genome assembly GCA_014851415.1 of Cnaphalocrocis medinalis. Lineage (NCBI taxonomy): Eukaryota > Metazoa > Arthropoda > Insecta > Lepidoptera > Crambidae > Cnaphalocrocis > Cnaphalocrocis medinalis. The sequence continues at coordinate 4,267,882 of CM026287.1, read as the reverse complement.
TAGCGTTTCTGTAAGCTAGACAATTTAACTGACTACAGACAGTGGAAAGTTGTGTTACTCGTTTTATTTATTTACACTTGTCATTGGCAACATTATTACTAACAAATTAAACATCTTTTCTGCACCCTTTCCTAATAATTGTGAATTCTCGTAAAAGAAGCCATAATTTTTTTCTAAATGCTTCCGTTCACTTTCGTTTCTTAACCGACAACCCTGCCGCGACGCGTGGTGTATCCGGAACTAAATGGGTTTTCATTTTCTAGTCCAGAAATCAAACGCTCCCAGTGGCGTCGGCGATTCTTTGTGGATATTGTGTTACGGAAAATTCCGGTTCGCTTTATTCATACGTTGACACGGTAAGTAATTAAAGAGTTTACCCTTTCCGATTGTAGATATAATTAAGTCGTTATAGCGCAGTCAGGAGGCTGTTTCTTGATGTCTTCGCTTAGACTTTAATCCAACACTTGGTTAATAATTCTTCATGTCTCCTGTACGCTTAGACTATGATCCAATACTTGCACAGAATCAGAACACAATATCTCATACATTGACCTCACTCCGTACTAAGTAGTTTAAGCACTTGTGTTACAGATATCAGACAACAGACCGCACTATCAAATGCGCCATCCAGCCAGTCCTATAATAAAAGCCTCCATTTAGAACGGCCCTGTTCCACCTCCTGCCAGTCTCTCATCAGCCTGATCAGCCAGTCAATGCAAATCCTTATCATCTTCATCCCTCCAGCGGGACCTCGGATGGCCAACTGGTCTTCGACCATTTTTGTAGGTTGTCCCAGCTAGGTTTTCACTATCTTCTCCCATTTTCTTGAGGTAGCTGAGCGAGAGATGATGCGCTTTAGTTTCGCCGATGATCTTTGTGGAATGTCATTAAAATGAACCGACTGCCGTCTGATATTTGAAATTGATAGACAGTAGGCACCTAATATAGGACCTTTTTTATAGGTATCTGCTGTTTTGTGCAATCTAATGTTCATGATATTTAAGGCATCACCCAAGGTCCAGCCTGAAAACCAGCGCTGCAGCAGCTGCTCGCGGCGGCTGTAGCATCATGCTGAGGCTGAACCTTGTTGGCCGCAACTTCTATGTTACTTTATTTTATCTTGTTGTCTATGTATCAATGTGCTGTGGTCAATAAATGTTTTCTTACTCGTACTCTTAGGAGGTAGGTAGTATTTATTTTGCCCGATGCATCTACGCACGTACCTGCAGGCCTAAAAGTGTTTTTTTATTCGAATGCGTAGTCGGCACGTTTCGCCCGGCGATTCAATCCCGCGCACGACGAACGTGACCATTCACACGCGCCGGGTCCCGCATCCCGCACATCCGTCAGTTGTTCGGGGACGTGATTCTAACGCAAATATTTGTGAGATGACAGTGGGCCGATGGTAAGCAAATCCGAAAGTAGTTTTATATGGGAAGACTTTTATTGGGGCACGGTTGCGCGGAGGAATTCGTTGTTATTCGAGTGTTTGGTTGCGTTGTTTGAGCTACTGGAGTATGTTGTCGGTGCGAGGGCATTGATGCTGATATTGCACAGGCCTCCTTTGCAAGCTGGTGGGAGATACTTTGGTATTCCCGGCTGTCCTTGTTACTCCCAACAGCCCATACAGGAGGAGTACTGTCGGACCCGTGCTGGAATCGGGTCTGTGCCAGTGGAGGGAAAATGGGGCTCTTACAATCGCTTACCATTAGGCGATCCGTCTGCTGGTTTGCCACCTATCATATACAGGGTGTATCTGTGGACATTTACAACTCTTTAACCACGTCTTCTGCCAACAATACTGAACAACATTTGTTCTAAATTCATGAGGGTTTGTGGTTTTTTTTTTCATTCAACAGCTTGGTGAGCAAACCAAACATTGGCCCACAATCGGCCAACACGCAGCCAATACCATCCCGTAATTGGAAGTGGAGCACGGCGTCATTAAATCCTCACATATCGTATTTTAGACGCCATCCCACCGTTTTTAGGATTCCGTACGCCCATAGGAAAATTGGAACCCTTATAGGACTTCGTTACACGTCTGTCTATTAAGTCCCGTTAATCTGAAGAAGGCGTAAAAAAGGGTCATAAAACACGAGCGTAATTTAGTAGCATTTGCAAGTGTTTTAATACTTAGTTATGTTCAGTCTCTGATACTATTTTATCTACACTTATATTTTAATCTTCATAGTAAATAATTAAACGGAAACACTATTTTTCGGGCAGTATGATGAATGCAACCTGTCCTCACGAAAACCCTTAAAAAAATTTTGTTACATAAAGTGTGTAATTGAACGTTTATTGGTCACTAGAACACACTTATCAATTTAAATGTTCTTATAAGCTATACTATTTTTAATTGGGTTCTTGATTCAAAGATTATGACATGAATGTAAATGAAGTCATGTATAACTTACTTACAGACGTATATATAGTCCGATGCAAGAAAGTGTAGTTATGATCTTGAGTGCGCAGAAACCAATTTTGATAGAAAGTGTTCTTTTTTACAAGTGCGCAAAATAGCGGTCATCGCTATACTTTCGTGCCTCCAGCTATACACATTTAAAGCACCGATTGGTCTAGTGGTTTCCTACCGGTCCGTGATCTTGGTGTCTCGGGCTCAAGCAAAATTATTTTATTCAAACATAGCTCGGGTTTGTGATCACCAATCCGCATTAGGCAAGCGTGGTGGATTGAGCCTAATCCCATCATAGTAGTGATAACTTGATTTCTATGATAGAGGTCTTTGACCTGTAGTGGGACAGTACCTATGTAGGCTAAAGACTTTGTGTGTAAATTTGTACGGAACCGTCCGCGAAGCGAACTCGCACTTGTCCTGTTTTTTACCCCATGTCATAATTTGCGCGTATTCACGTTCGACCCAATCAAACCCTCTTGTCATTTAATTACTGGTTGCGTATCAAAATGTCAATCAAAATATTCTATCGTTAATTAAGTCTTTGACGAAATCTCATTAATTAAGTAGAGGGGTCTGCGGGAGGTTTGCTGCCGAAGTTTTCGTGTAAACAAATTTAGTGATGTCCGTTATATTGATGGGCTTGTAAGCAGGCTTTCCTTATAATTTGTGAGAACTGTGCATTTCTTAACAAACTTTCTGCCTCGAACTACAAAACTATGGAATGAACTGTCACCAGCGGTATTTCCGAACCGATACAAACCTACAAACCTTCAAAAAGCGAGCGTATTCCTTCTTAAAAGGTCGGCTCTGGTGTTGCGGGTGTCCATGGGCGGCGGTAATCGCTTACCATCAAGTGATCTGTCTGTTTGTCTGCCCCCTATCTCATAAAAAAAAACTACTATTTTAACTAACTTACTATTGTAACTGTTTCAGAAAGAAATTCTATTCTATTCTCTAAAGTACGTTCCCACATTCAATTCAGGCACATAGCTATAGGATATTTTGTTAGGTACTTTCATCCCTTCCAAGTAGGATTCCGTAATACTATCGACCGATAATATCGTTTGATAGCCGAGTATCTGAGGCCCAAAATGTTGACAAGACTCGCGTAATATCGCGTTTCAAAAGTCGGAGATAGCGTTATGTGCCTATTGAAGATATAATGTAAGATCGTATGTACTAAGTAGTACATTGTAGTTGGCGCCATCTACGAAGAAGCGCGCCTATTGGGTTACAAAGCAAATGTAGGGAAAAAAGCTAATGTTACAGTCCTATCTATGCATGTTAAACTGTCTATGACTGCATTTAAATTACAGCATAAGAAAATATTAGTATTATGATTATTGGTTTGACCAAAATTAAGTAAAATAACTATAAAAAGTTCTAGTGGCCCGCTCTCACTTCGTGTCGGTATTCCAAACTTACCAATAGATGGGGCTAGGTGTCGATTACATCGCGCAAGTGGTTCGCTTTTCGGATTACTTAAAAGCCTAGTTATTTTCTAGAAAATTAACTTCTTTATAAAGAATCTAGATAGGTAGCCACTACAAAGGAAGAAAAATGCTAAATTATTATAACGAATAAGTACCTGTGTAATACTGCACCACAACATTTCTCACTACAATAGATTCAAACAGATGCAGCTCAAAGCTTTGAAGCTTTCAGCAGCTAATAAAACGCTAATGGCAAACGACCTGATCTAATCAAAATCATCCGAGTGCTGTATTCGATCTGACACGGGCGCCATTGTTGCAAACGAGGTCCATGGTGCCAGTTCCAGCGGATCTAAGCCACAGATCACACCTATGTTTTTTTATGTGATAGGTAGCAGACGAGCAGGCGGATCACCTGATGGTAAGCAATTGCCGCCGCTCATGGACACTTGCAACACCAGTGGAGTTAAAAGTGCGCTGCCAACCTTTTATCCCCTTCCCCCCGAGTAGGCCTCCGGTACCCTCACTCACTCGGCGAAACACAGCACAGGGGCTGCTTCACGGTTTTCTTCTTCAATTTGGTCTAATTACTAAAAAGTGGAATGGCCCATCAGTCCGTTTACAGTAAAAATTAAAAAAAAAAGTAGGCCCCAACCTAAAATAAACTGAACTGCTCATACGAATTGTAGTTTATGCACCACGAAAATATCTGCTCATATTTGGTCCCCACGTTTCGAAAGAACCCATTTCGATCACAGTGGGCCCCGACCTCAAATCAAGCGGTCGCTGATGTGAATAGTAGTTTATGCACCATGGAACAATATTTAGTCCACGCATTTTGTAAAAACGGAAAGAACCCATTCCAGTCAGTACGCCTCAACCTTAAATAACTGAAGTAAACAGTTATGTACACCGCATCTATCTTCTGCGATTATGTCCACGCAGGTCGAAAAGACCTGAAGATCCATTACCCATTCCGGTAGCAGTGGGCCCCGACCTCAAATCAAGCGAATCGCTGATGTAAACGCGCTATCAGACTCGTTCATAAAATTGTCCGGCCGATAGCGAAACGATTTCACATCGCTGAGTAATGAATACTCGGCATTAATTGATAGCAATATTCCACTGTTGCCTTTCGCAAACAAAGCTTTTTATTTTTACGCGAAAAATTGAGCGCACGCGCTGTTAATGTCAATCAATTTATCATTCGTACGGAACCACTTTTAAAATTGATTGGGATTTTTACTGTCTCGTTGGTTTGTCAAAATTAAGTTAGATTAATTACTAATTACACCTAGATAAATTTCACAGTGTAAAGATAAAGCGTCCCACAGCTATGCAAGACATAAAATTATTTAGAGGATAAAATTTTAGATTTCCGTCTAATAAATCTTGGGCGTAAAGTGGCATATAACGCTATTTGACAGTCGGGAACGCAACGCAAAAACTGTCAAACTTATCTGTTGTGAAACAGACCTTAGTATTTGATTGAGCGGTATCGATTCAGCTCATGAACAGTAGAATAATTATTAAAATATCGAGAAAAAACAAGTCTTCGCATTTTATGTGCCAAGTACATGCTAACCGTGCTCTCGTGTGAGAAGACGTCTCGCTGGAAGCAAAGGCGAAAACTTTTTACAAAGTTTATGTAGTGCAAGTACGTGTTTAAATGATAGATGCAAAAACATTTGTGCTGTTGGCCGTTTCAAAACAGCCAGTGTCAGTAGTTTCAATAAATCAAGTTGCCACAAGTTTTCTAGGAGATGTCTTGTTTTAAATCAAATCCGAACAAAAATACTATGGTAATTTATCGAGTCATATTACTGTCAGACTGAAAATCTAAAAAAATTACAATTCTACGCCACGATACGCTAAGCAAAATGCTAGATTGATGAGGGGAGTTAGACTTGTGTATACAGTTCCTAAATGAGTGGTTCATATTAGTTCAACTAGACCAAAAATAGTTCTATCACTCACTCTTTCTTGTGCCGTGTATTAGGCACATATATAAAATGTGCACAATCTTTAAAAATAGCTTAACAAGTTATTATTCATACACTAGCTAACCAGTTTTCTTACTTTTACGGTACGTAAAATAAATGAATCTATGTATATTCAATTTCTACGCCATTGTACTTTTGAGACATAAATGAAGTGCCTCTTTACGATTGAGTGAACTGTTTCTCGTAGACCTAACAGGAGTTGTCAACCCTATAATACAGAAGCGACTTATGATGCCGAATCATGCAATTTTCGCGTTCGAAAGCCCTCAGCTTCATTTTTTATTCAAAATATCGAGTAACCGATTTACCCTTCCATCAGGTTTAATTTTATTGTACACGAACATTTCAGAACAGCATCAATAGACTTAATCGAAATGTGCATACGGCAATGAGTATATCCGTATAGGCAATTTATGACAATAATCTGGACATATCCGACCAAAACCAGTTTGCGGCCCATATAGGAAGCTGGGAGATTTACAGAAGCGAAATTTATCGTATTGGTCTATTTAATGGGGATCGTTTGCATAAGAGTGATCTAAATTATTGAATTAATGTGTGTTGTAAAAGTGATGACAAATTATCAAATTGAATTACGAAAAGGGATTACACGAATAGATGTTACAAATATCACTAAAATATTCTGATTGACTAGTAATTTGTTTAACATATGAGCAGATGTAAAAAATTAAAAACTGTCGTCCATTTTTCATGCAAAAGATTTACGATTTTAATATACTGTGTCTTATGTCTATCCATGAACCTACTCATAGATCTTTCCAAGACTTAGCTTCTACCTAAGATATGAGTAGTTAAGTAACTCTTGTGAATGTGAATAGAAAGTCCACCTTAAAAGACCTTCCAAAATTCGTCAATGTGAACAATCATCAGTAGAATAAAAAGTCCGCATCTGCAACATCAGCTGTGAAGAATACAACGAATACGCTTCGCCAACTCGAACCCTGCAACACAAGAATACACTTCAACTTACGTGTTAGATAACGTATAAATATATTTCCAGTGTCGTTGACAGGCGGCGCGGGAGGCACGACTGGAGGCAGCTCTTCCGTCACTACTTCTGGAGTCGGCTCGGTTTCTTCTGTGACGTCGTCTGCCCGAGAAGATTTAGTTTAGACGCGCGCGGTTGTCGTATTTTTGTGATTTTTGTATTTGGTATTTGAGATTTTTGTATTGGTTGTGAAATGTTTTGCGGGTTTTTTAGTTATAATTTAAATTAGAATACTTATGTGTCTAAACTAGCTTACTTAAGATTAGCTTAACTTATTCTTACCAGTAAAATCTCCGTATGTTTTTAGATCGTGGATCAATATAAATTCTTTATACCAATTTCTAGAGTTACAATATATTCTATATTCTGTAAAATATTCAAACCTAAAATTGATCAATTAAAACATACACTTTGTAAATTAAAGTGCGATAGCCTTTACAATGTTTTTAAATGTTTATTAGATGGATTTTACAATTGGATCCACTCAATCCAATAACATGGGAGATATTACAGATATCGAAAAACGTTTCGGACCATTCCATAATCAGATATTGCTAAAGCCGTATAATTTACATTTATAATGGTTTCGATTAACATAAACATGCGAAATACTTATACAAAGGAAGACATATTCAATGCTGCAGTTCATAAAATACAATTCAAATATAATATCACTCCAATATAGTTCATTTGAAATATTGCAATTGTAATTTTAGAGGCAGTGGCGTTATTTCAATATAGTTTAGCTACATTTGGTTTCAAATTAAATTTGTGGCCGATGAAACGTATTTAGTTCATTTATCAATATAATGCTTCAATTCACTTTTAATATCAACTATGAGATTGTAACATTTAATTTTGATATATTGGGAATGGCCAAGCTAGATGGCTAGATGTGAACACGCCGAAATACGATCATATAATTGCTTACAATCAGGTGATCCGCCTGCTCGTCTGCTACCTATCATATATAAAAAAAATATACGCGCATCCAATTTTCTGAAGCGCGTTTCCATAGCGCGTATAAGTTTGTATACTCATACGACTATACCCGCGCGGGGAAATACGCTAATCTGAAACCACTCTAATAGATAAAACTGGGATGTCAAAACAAACGTGAAACTTTACTCACACAGAGAACTATAGTTTCTGTTCCTCAAACTTACCCCAACCTATACGAAAATAATATATTACCAATACAAAGGTTGCCCGGTTGGCAGTAAGATACAGTTCGGCGAGATATTATAAATCACCTTATTGTTATTGAGAAAAACACCCTGATCTGTACCTATACAGTGCCGACACAATAAATAAACATCAGCGCAACATCGATTACCCTAAGATTTATATCTCAGTCCATTTTGACGTGTGTAGTTCCACCATTATTCATATCTGCCGTATTGTATGGAGATTTGATAAAACTGGATGATGGAGTTTTGTGCATCTGTATACTGAACCGTTGTAGTAGTTGTTGTTGTTGTGAACGGTTGTAGAACCGATCTTCAAAATTTAAAACCAGACCTGTAGCCATACCACTATTTGAAATACTATCCTCGCTATCGAAAACTATCGCTTTGTCTCTTTCATTGTGATGCATTTGAAAGAGACAGAGCAATAGTTTACGTTATGTCAGTTTTAGATGTCAACTCATGGTAGCGCTACAGAACCAGAGATTGACGACTACTCGTAGTCTAAGAGTTTTGCAAGTAGGTATCTGTTTTTTGATGAAAATCATTTTTGATCATAAAATTTCTATACATATACCTCATACAGCTCCATACCTACTGAAAACTTTTGAAAAAGTGATCCCAAGAGCCATGTCATTTGTAGTTTTGCAGTTATCTATAGATAATATTATGGATTTCGTAAAATAGGTACTTTGTTCTTTTGTGCCTGTCAACCTCATATTTGGATCTCACGGCCGCTTACTATCAGGCGGAGTGAGGTCATCTTGATTGTCCTCAGTATAAAAAAGGGATCATTACGTCAAAGATCGAAGATAAAATGTAGTATGTTATTTACGACTCTAATCCATAGCAATTAATTGGTTTCAAATTCCGAAAATGCCTAATAGCGGCGACACTTTTAACCCTTTATGGGGCTCTGTCGATATGTAAACACTATATTTTGAACCCTATGTGTTGGAGATAAGGTTCAAAACCAATTAATTGTATTTAAACCTACTGCCCATAAAGGGGTTAACGCGATCACGCTGTATCTAGCTGGGGTTTCCATTATCAAAGATAATAATTTTAAATAAATGTTGAAGAAGTATTTAGAGGATTAGTGATTACATGTCTGAACTACAATACGCTGAAAAAACGGCGATACTATATCGTAGCCGACATTCGACCATTATTGCGTGACTTCTATACATACTCATGTCTACATAATAACCATGAATTTGAGTGCAAAACTATCCGTCCTTCAATAATATTCCATCGTACAACCTTGAACGTACTTCTGATAGCTCCCTCGAACCTACCTACATCAAAGTATTATTTGAAACCGAAAAGAAATACGGCCCAATACACGCCCTCGATAAAGCAACAAAAAAGTAAGTAGGTATGTTTATCGTTTCACCTATACGGAGAAGTGATGTACCCTCTATCGCATATTTATGTAAAATGAGTTATCGAAAGTTGGCAATGGGTCGCCGCTGTTCGGTCTGGCGTTCTACGTACAAATAAATATTTCGAGGAATAAGGAAAATGAGTAACCAAACAAACATGTAGGTATACATGCTTCTATAAGAATGTTGCTTAATTTTGGCAGCGGAACTCTTGAAGAGGTTTAACGAAGGTGATTTAAATTTTTGATTCGGTGAAAATTATTGCGGACTACTGCTGATGTTAATGACGTAATTTTATAGTCAGGGGCTTGACATATTTATTTATGGTCAAATATGGAACAAAAGATGTTTTTCGAGCAATTGTTAGCTTAACCAATAGTCATATAATATGGTAAAGTCGCTTCCAAAAATATGTATACACTTTAGGACCTTGTCACAATACATTTATATTTAAGAACGACTTCTACTTTCATTAACATACAAGGTAAATTTTTATTCACCATCCAAAATTTTTAGCTCGACTCAGAATGGGCAAGTATACAACTCTCTCCAAGAAACATTAGTCGAAATACAACAATAATTTTAAACTTCCCATACTACATCGATCGCAGTGATCCGATCAGTCTGATTTGTATGAAAATTAAATAAAAATTGTCACAATTCGATCTATGTTTCTAGGACAAAGCTGTTCACTTACAGATTCTAAGTCGAGCTTAAAAATTTGGATGATGATTAAAAATTCACCTTAGCCTTGTAGGCTTGTTCCTATGTATTGTGATAAGGTTCTAAAGTGTACTCGCAACGTGCGACTCCAACATATTTTTGGAGTCGCACGTTGCACGTATGCATGGTACGTTGTATTTATAGTTAAAATGCAACGCGAAATCATTGTTAATTAATTAATGTAACATGAAACTGACCGTTAAAAGGCTAGCGTATAATAGAGAACGAAAATCTAACCTAAAGTAGAATATTTAGACTTGCAATTCCCTCGCAGACTTCAACAACATTTTATATTCCCACAATAGGGGAACAATAATTTCTGAAACACCCAAAGGCTATTCAAAACACGATTCCTAAACAGAAATCGTTCCCCTAATAATTCACGGGCTGACTCTTTGTCCAATTCGCAACGGTCGGTTTTGTTAAAGAAATTACATCCTTCTCTCGTATGTAAACAGGTGTGGTTTGTCCCTTGTAGAGGACTTTGGGTCTATTGGGGTAGAATTTGACATCCTTTCGAAAGTTGTGCAGTAAGGCTTACTTTGTGTTCTCCGTGCTTTTTAGAGAGCGATTTATGCAGAGGGCAGAAAGTATATAATGTTTGAGCTATTTCTGATTAGATTTTCTAACTTGTATTGACTTGCGTGAATCGAGGTAACTTCTTTAAAAAACATAAAGCTTACAATAAGTAACCCGAAATAATGAAACAGCAGCGCGCTGTAATCGATCCTTAGCGCCATCTATTGGCGAAACGTCTAACTACTACAAAAATTAACACTAGTTTGTGGTGCAAAACAACATACAGTACCTACTTACCTTTTCGTTTGTAGGTTTTAATTTAACTAAGTAAAAAAGAGTATGATAAGGCCATAAATATGTCATAAACCGTCAGATGACCCACTTGCTCTTTGTTTTCCTATTTTATAAAAAAACTTAACACTGTTTTTATGAAGATTAACAGAGAAACCCTAGATCATCTTGATGAATATAACTAATTGTATCCAAAACATCTAAAAATTTTTCCGCAAAGAAAACCGCAAAAAAGTCCCACATCAAACATCATTATTGCACGCAAATCGCAACGTCAATATATTCAGCTCAGGAGAGACCACTTACAATTTCGTCAGCTTTACCACTAATGAATGGGAACAGAGGACAAAAAGGTTAAAAATAAACAACCGCCCACAATGGCCGCGAAACAAAGGCGCCGGTTCAAAGGAGCCGAGGAAAAAAGCCGGGAAAATCAACGATGTTGCCAGCACGTTGAAATATGGTGTCAAACGCGACCAGGAAGCCGGTAATGAAGTGGTCATCAACATTAGCCCTTGCGTCTGTTCACTTTGTACCTTTGTTTTTGTAAGGGCGGCAGATTTGGACGAAGGTAGATTCATAGCAGGGGCACCGTGCTCTTTTCACCGTCTTAGAAACTTCTCGAAGGAATCACGAGTAGGTATACCTACTGATGAAAGCAAACATTCGTTGAATCAAAACTTAAGTTTGTTTTCAGTGTTTGAGTATTTTACATAATATATTTATTATAATTATGCGTAATTCCTCTGTTGTCTGACATAAGTGCTTAAGTTACTTAGTACGGAATCAGTATGAGATGTTGTTTGAATAAGTATATTTAATAAAAACTCTATCTAAACTAGAAGAACCGTCCATAGAAGTAAGTTTTTTATGAAACGACAAGGCTTATCGCTTAATTGAAAAACGAAACTGGTGTGATGTAATCGACGCCCAGTGCCATCTATTGGTATTACTATGCAACTAATTTCCCGAAACGAAGTGAGGGCGGGTCACTAGTCTAATATAAATTCACCTTCCCACACGAAAATGATCAGCTTTTTATAAAAAAAGGAAAATTCATATCGCGATTCACCGCGTAAGCAACCAAAAATTTGAGCAATCGTCTAATTTTCTAGACAATCTAAAACCGCCCAATCCCCGTCACGCTAAACTCGATTTGTTACTCACAGTATGACGTTAGGTTACCATTTCCCATTTAACAAAAAGCCGTTTCAAAGGTAATGGTATCATGAATCAAGCATCTATCTAATGAACCGTCTATGATTAATGCTGGCCGATAAGGCGGCTATCACGGTAACGAGAAGCGCGGGCTACGGCGGTGATATTTCATACGTAGCTCGATATGTGAACAAATTGCTTGGGGAGGTTATTGGCTAGCTTCTTAAGAGCTAAGCTTGGCTTGCTTTCATTTCGAAATTATTGCTAAGTTGTTTAGATTTTCGCGTTGCGGAATAAATGTAATAAAAATGGTTAAGTATAAGATAACGTAGGTACTTACGGCTTGACGTTTGAGCTACCTTACAGATTTTTAAAGTCCTATAGGCTATGGCCACATGGCTCCCAGCAAAAGTTAGAACTTATGCTGATTGTCTTTCAAGTGTCATTTGTTAAGGAATTTCTATTAGTTCCAAATTAGATCAAAAGATGGCACTAGGTGTCAATTACATCGCGCAACTGTCTATAGGTAACTTTTCGGGTTGCCTTAAAAGCTTGGTTTTTGTCTATATAATTTACCTTTTTATAAGTATGATATATAGTGTGTCCAGAAAGTCAAAATGGCAAAGCTTGATGATTTTAAGAAACTAGAAACGGAGTTCCCATGTTTGTTACCAAATGGGGCTATCATACTCTATGACTTTAGCGGCAATGGCGTCAATCAATTACCTTCATGACTTTCTTAATGCATTATAGATGTTTTGGCTTGGCTATGCACAATCTAAGGTACATGTCTATTAGATCTTTAAATGTTTCCACCCCTACAGCAATGATCACTGATTTCATTTCTGCAAAGTTGAGAAGCAACTACTAGCAAACAGTATTGTACCGATCTAATGGCACTCTTGATGTCGTTTCAGAACCTGTATGCAACAACTGAGCGTTCAAATCTACACCTATTGCAGCACCAGTGACAATGCAATTCCAACCTTACACCCTAAAGTTTAAAGTGAACTTTTGTGTTCGTCGTGGACAGGTTATCAAGTCGTCTAACTGCGATGCAACGAGCGCTGCTGTAAGGAAGCGTTTAGGTAAACGGGGATATTTCATATCAGGTGTTGGCAAAGGAATCGATGAAACAAATCGCCGGAGATCGCCTTGGGGATTCCAAACGCTCGCTTCTTAAGTTCTGGTGTACAGAACAATGTTTTGGATATATGTAAGCGAGGCTATCGATATAATGTGAAATTGTATTTCATTGAAAGTACAGCCAGCACATCAGGCTACCACAACCTGTAAATTTTCCTCAATTGATATTCAACCTAATTTGTATGCACAGCAAGATGAGAGTCGATTAAATATGTTTTTACAGTTTTGAATACATACAAAGTATTCAAAACTTATTATGTGTGGTTGTACGTACTTATGATAACTTTGGTCTTACAAAAAATACAATCGTTTTAATGTAGAATACAGCAGTTAGAAAAAATGTTTTTGGTCAATGACCATTACTGGACGAATTATATAGCGTTTCTTTATTTCTGAAAAACAATTACTGCTTTTTTTAGCGTCACCATATCTTCTAAAACTTGTACGTTACATAAATCAATGATGTATTTTTGTATCAACATTCAAATTTTAATTACATAATTTTTATCGGTACCCAATTACTTAAACTTTGGGTATCGATAAAAACTAGAGTCAAGTAAAAATGACGGTTTTTAGTATCTAATGTTGTATCTAACTTCTATTTGTATTCGTGATGTTAATTGGTATGTAAAGGAGTCAGCCTAATTAGGAAGCGCTTGTAAGCAAATTATGTCAATATGTGCCAATTGAGGTCCAGTGTAGTAACGTCCAATGAAGTCATAGCATTTACGTAGCTTAGGTGGCAACTCATCCAAAAATTTGTTTTGCTGGTCACTGGTCTAACTAGCCCAATATTTTTTCGTTTAGTAATTTGGGGTGAGTTTTTTTTGGGTGAGTTGCCACCTAAGCCTTTACATAGATATTGTTTGAAACTTTCAGGCTGCAGCATCGAGTCTGAATGGCGCACGAAATCGCGATATTTTCATATCGAATAAATCGAATAGTGAATAAATCGGGCGAACGCCTCGGGGATTAAGCGATCGCCCGCCGCTATCATCATACTCTCAGCGTGTTGTCCCGGTGGCGTCCAAAAGCGTCGCTTTTGGACCCGGAGTACACGGACTGTGATCCAGGATTTGGCGAGTCTTGTAATGGGGGCTATCGCGTGTGGAAAAATCCTCTAGATGGCGTACTTTTGCTAGCTTACGGTTTAATTTCAACCAGTGGCGCCATCTAATCATAATACACAGCCAGGCCGATAAAGCAGCACAAAGTATGTTCCTATTCACCAAAGTCAATTAAACTATTTTCGACAAATATTGTCGTGCTTGTAGCAATACAATTGGGGGCAAGTAGTGTCCAATGAAGTCGTTACATTTACGTAAGTAGCTATTGTTTGGAGCTGTTGAAGCTGCAGCATCGAGTGCGGTGCACGCGAGACCGATATTTCATATCGAACAAATCGATATGTGAACAAATCGGGCGAACGCCTCAGGGACTTTAGCGCGCGCCCGCTCTAATAGCGCACATTAATATGAACCTCCGCTACGCTCCAGTAATGTACACCGTTGTTTACAGTTTCTCGATAAAAAGTATCTCGGTAACCTTCTATGCATGTTACGGGGTAAGATATACCCTTTGTGGGTAACTTGAGTGTAATGCAGAAAATTTCCTTGCTGTTTTTCAAGCACATTTTTAGAATAATTGTAAATAATGTTATATAGGAAGGTAGACGGGATAATGTCACGTGATAAAAAGTGATGACGCGTATACGCGTGACATTTCATTTCGTATTCTAATTTTGTGTGTGCATTTACCACAGCGGTTGCGGTAGTAGATACTGTCTATTAATGTAGTTTAATAGTGCTCTACAAAATTAGTTGAGCGTACAGTTTGACACGTATCACTCCAAAATAAATCACTACATCACCTTTAGAGAGAGTCTTATTGGGAGTGATAGTAGCTCAGTAGATAAGAACGCACCTTTCATACGAGGGGTCTTGGTTTGAATCCATGCAAGCACCTCAAGCTTTTTCAAATCTGTGCGCATTTCTTCCATACAAATAAATAAATAAATGCGCCAGACAATCACACCCATGAACCTGGTCTCAAACTAGGGCAACCCCTGTACTATGAATACCAGATGACGATAATTAACTGGGGGCGTCAACCTAGAACACCCAGACCCAAGAAAACTTAGAAAATGTAATTTCCTAAATAGACAGGAGCGGGAATCGAACCTGGGACCTTTCGCGCTTCGGGCGAACACCTTAGCCACTGCGTCATTGAGGCCGTTCTAAGAAACATCGTGAGGAAACCTGAATATTTCTTGATTTGTGAGTTGGGGATCGAACCCACAACGTTTTTGGCGTATAAGGCAGTGTCACTACCAAATGCGCCATCCGGCCAGTCTATGGTATAACCTGTCTATTACACAGTTCATCATACATTTAACACACTGTTATCCCAGTTCAAGCTCACTATAACATTTTTACCCCCCAGCTCAACTTCCTATAAAACTGGAAACATTGTAGCACCGATCCTAGAGGGGACCATAAAAATCCATGTTTCATACATGAGATGAGAGATTGAACTATAAATCTGGGGTATCGTACAAACTAATAGAGCTTTCTTTAGGGACCATTAAGCTCGAACGATGGGCCCATCCGAGTCAATTTCCCATAATGACGCTCAGTGTCGAAAAACTTTTATTTATACTGTGTTGCCAGAAACTAAAGGGAATTGATGACGCGTGGGACGGAGGTGAGGCTAAATCTGGCAAAAAGAACTTTACGTCTGTTTTTTCAAGAGTAAAAATGTGTAAAAGAGTTTTGTTTTTGGATTGCGATCAATATACTAAAAAAAAAGTAAAAAAGCAAAGTATCAGGCTATATACATTCCCACCGAAAAAAAGCCTCCATCACAGTAATCAAGTCATCGCTACTATGATGGGATTAAGCTTAGTCATCACGCTTAGTGATCACAAACCAGAGGTGTGTTCGTCAAATTTGAAACTTGGTTTCTCTCGACCCGGGAATCGAACTCAGTACTCCGACCCACCATTTTTAAGCCACTATACCAATGGGGCGTTAGTTAATCTATAAAAAGATAAAAGTAAAATAAATTGAGACAACATCATATACTCGTACATACATTTTCCTACTCCTAAACTAAGGTTTCCGTGGTGCTATGGAAACCAGAAACAAAGAAAGAACCACAATCATCCAGATCCAACACAAATATCTGTTTGATCAACAAATGTGTACCCCGACCTTTGCTTCTCAACCGGCACTCACTCATTTAATTATCTTCTCTGATTACTAAAGTACTGCTTTTCAAATTTGAATATTTTTAACATATGCTAAGGAAAAAAACTGCAAAGAAATTGCTGGCACGAAACAAAAAGTAAGAACAGAAAATTTCAATGCATAGCCATAAGCAAAAGACTCGAATTTCCTGTCAATTTACATGGAGATGCTAGCTCATCGCCTTTGCCCCAAGCATTCCATATTGACACTTAAACCAATATGAGACCTTTCTCGACACAAAGCTAGCGTGTTGCATGGTAACCTTCTTAGTATGCAGTGGGTAGGGGGTGCAGGCAGTTGCATTCAGCGAGCTGACTGCGGTGTTAGCCTGGTTTAAGTTTAGGGTTGCTAGTTTTAATAGTTTTCCTTCCTAATACTGATAGGTGGGAGACGAGCAGGCGGATCACCTGATGGTAAGCGATTACCGCCGCCCATAGATACCTGCAACGCCTGTAGAGTCACAAGTGCGCTGTCAACCTTTAACCTCCTTTCCCCTAATTGGGCCTGCGGTACTCTCACTAAATCAGCGAAAAAAAGCCCAGGCGTTGCTTCACGCCGGTCTTCTGTGAGCCCGTGCTATCACCCCGGTCGAGCCGGTCTATTCATACAGAAGCTTGGCTCTCCCACGGTAAAAAATGTCCATTACATTCTTGCTTTAGGAAGTGTACCTATGTAGTATTAAATGTGACTAACGTAACCTTAGCTCATCAAATAGTAATTGCAATTTTAAACCCAAATGCTTAGCTCTTAAAGCATATTGAGACATCCTGAGCGCAGCGGGCATTACCCAACTTTTTACGCTCACTGCCCGATTTCACCACAGGCACATTGTTGCTTTAACTTTCGACAGCCCTAAACGAAACCCCTTCGCCTTACGTTCTTTTGTGAATTTATGAACTTTAAAAACTGCTCGGCAGCTCGTTCTCAGTAATATGATCAACACGCGCTCAGATTATGTCATTGCATAATAAACTGTACACCTTGCAAGGGCAGCTTCCGCAGCTGATGAATTTGGCTCCAGATTTTTGCAACATTTTATAAAGTTGCTAGTTTAACGAGCAAGCGATTCACTTCGTAGTGAGTAATCGCTGCCGTCCATGAACATTTTAGGGATGTCACTAATGCGTTGCCGGTTTTGTAGAAAGGAGTTCGCTCTTCTCTTGAAGGTCCTTAAGTCTTTTTAATACAATAAAACAATAATTTTAAAATAAATACAATAACTGCCGCACCTGAGTGAGTGAGTCGAAAATATGCAACTGTTATTCGTCCATTAACTTTAATTGTCACTTACTAAATCTAAGTATATTGTCACTCATTTTATTACGCATAAGGACTATACTATTAAGTTAATGAGCATAAAGGTAAAATGACGTCTCTGAGTGAAGCTCACTACAATGACAGTAATAACAAGGGTTAGGTAGATTAATTCTAGTCTGTCAAACAACTTGTTTACAATACAACATGAATTACTATTGTATATTCTTAATAACACAGTAAAAAAATATTCTCGTTGAGTTAGTTATGGTGTCTGTCTATATGATACTATCTATGAAGATACATATTTACATCTCATTTATGAGATACAAGTTGCAAGAGTCTTGTATGACAAACTTTACTTACGATGGGAAGACTTGGACATCTATTAGTTAAATTAGTTGGTTGTTAGTTAGTTTAGTATACATTAGTAATATTGCTACGAGTAAGTATTAACTACAGAAGCCAGGATTAAGTACCTATATCTTTAAAGCAAAACATCATCTTAACTGAAGTTGAGAAAGATTTTGATAGCCAAAAAGAGTGAGAATAAACATTTATCTATGCTTCATGAAGATAAGGCCTAAAATGGACATAAAAACTGTTTTATTATTACTCTCAAAGTAATGTTTCCCATTTGACTTCCAAAATGAACTTTGGCTAGATGAGCTCTATTACTCAAGGTATAAAGTACATAATCTTCATCCTGATGGTGGCATTTTATAACTTTTTTAAGGAGAGTGCATATTTATTTAGTAATTTCGCTCTTACGCGACAATGCCCCTGTTATGACCGACCGTATGTGTTGCATTAAGCAAAGTGCACTCTGGGCTCTTAAAATATTTTACAACGCAACCTCAGACAGGGTGGAGAATGCGTCCTGCTTGAAAATAACCAGAAACCCTGGCACCTCAACTGGGAAGAACCTATGCAGGTTTAGGGGTCTGGTGGTTTTGGTCAGTTTTCTAGAAGACCAGAATAATTAGATCCGCTGATAGTAGAATTTAAACCAGATGAAGGGGCCTTGGTGTTTGGTCGGGATAATGGGAAAGTTAGACGCGAATTGCGTGGACGCAGGAATGTTAGATAGTTTCGAGTAACCTAGATAGAGGTGTGGAAACTGCTGCAATCAAGTAGAGTTTCACTATAGCTTGTGATAGACTTTGACTTAATGTCCGTACCTATCTATATTAAATATGAAAGATAAGTTGATAGAACTCTTTATTGCTCAAAAGGTTACAGAACTTAATGAACTAGTGGCCAGCCCGTTTTTCGTTTCAAGACATTAGTTCCACTCTAGAACAATAGATGGAGTTGGGTGTCGATTGCATCGCCACTAGCGCGATTTCGGTTAGCATACATATGAGAGCACACACTACAATCAGCGAAACAGCCCAGGCGTTGCTTCACGCCATATGAGGTCTGTCAATTTCTATAGAATTTACCTCTTTAAAAATAGTATAGAAGATAAAAGATTTATAGGTAGTAAAGATATCGAGATTTACACCTGACTACACCCTAAAATAATCAAAAGTATTCACCACACGAATGTTTTTACAGGGTGAGTATCGAACCCACGACTATTAGCGTATGAGGCAGGCAGTAACTCATTGGGTACCAAATGCGTCATCGTGCCATTCGATGATTGATTAATGCAGACGCGTTTAGGTTATTAATTACATCGTAATATCGTTCCTTAAGGATATTTCAGTTTAGTAATGCACATCTGAAAAAAATATGAATGAATATGTCTTCCTTAATAAAAGTACAAACACATAGTTCACTTAATTCAAAACTTAAAACTAGCTTAGTATCACTAAAACGAACTGACGAAATGGAGGCATTCGTTATATTATAAATTAACGCTTTTACAAAATATTAGTTAGATACTCATAATAATTCGCAATAAAAGGAGTCCATAAGTGATATCAATAAGGACCAATGAATAATTTTGTGATAATGATTTTGAACGTGTAACTATAATTAAATTGACCTGGTTGCACCTGTTTAAAGGTTGCGAAACTCAAACGGCAGTCGCTTCATTGTAATTATTTACCGGGCTTCCTAAATCCTGAATCATTGTCTAAGCGAACCCCGGGCTGCCACCGGGAATACGACGCGACGCTAACACGACGAAGAAGATCCCGGGTATGCTTTGGAGAATTAATTAAGTAGTAATATTTAATTAGTAGGTAGGTATAGCTCTCGAGGTAGGTAAATGTAAAAAAAATATATTTTAGCTAGGCCTTCCTAAAAATACTTTGTAAATTAAATTCTCTACCAGCATTGTAACGTGTCCACGAATGCCCCTAATAGAAAATGTAATTTCGAGTAAAAGTTACTTTTTTGTGAACTCGACGCACATAATTTAATACAGCCTTTGACTTTTAAATCGTTAAATAAAATACATTATCAAAGTATGTGGTAAAAATGCTTTCAATTTCTCCTAATGAAAAGAGATACAAGTGTCTAAATACAATAAAATACAATGATACATCAATATACTCGTAAACATAAATCTATCAGTATTCTGCTTGATTTTCACATTAATGACGATTGCGTTTGGTTTGATATCAATTGAGGAAAAGCAGATCGTGTAGCTTGATATGTGGCTGTTGAGGATCGACGGCTGAATCAGCTTCCTTTTCTATTGTTTACGTTTTTACTGTTTTTAATAGACTATATTGTTTTATTGTTTTTTTGTATGGCATTTGCATGAACGTTTATTGGAAAATACAATCGATTATCGACTATAAAAGATTATTAGAATCGGTATCCGTAACACAAGTGCTTAAAAGCTACTTAATACGTCAGGTCAGGTTGTGTGATTCGACTTTTTCAACCGTTTCATTAGCATCAAGTCAGCATACAGTATCGACTAACGCAAAACTAAATTCAGCAACACAGAGTCAACTAAATATTCGCCCGTGATATATACCATTTCGCAGTAAGCCCTGTTAGATCTACGAGTACTACATACAAAATCGACTCCGAGTTAGAACAATATACCTACATGTCGATTACGTACGTCTATTTGCCTGACGACTTCTAGACACATTGTAACCGTATATGACGTCACGTGCGCATATCCAACAGTATCATACTGTTGAGTATCAAGCCATGGGAAGACGTGAGTTACTCGAGAATTCCAGAAACGTCTCTCACTGTATAAACTTATGAGAACAATAAAAACATGGCAGAGAAGCGGTAACTGCAGGGTGCGACTTATGGCAACGACGTATCGGCGGGGTGGTTGACGAATAATAGTAAGGCAATAGTGATACAACACCAAACTATAAGTCTTTATACGCATAACCGATATTTCTGCTCTGGCTGCCAATCTGAACATTTATACATACAGGATGTATCTGTGAACAACACCACGTTTTCTATCAAGCATTCAGAATAACATTTGCTCTATGATTTTTGGAAATTCTTCAAAAAAATTAAAGCGTCACGTGATCGACTTTGTATGAAATGTATTGTATATATGTTATCTTCTTCTTCATCGATGCACTCTTAGACAGAGCGGTCGTGGACGTCATGCATTTGCTTTCCCGACGGAAGGGGCAGACAGAATGCGTTTCACGATGCCTCGCCATTTCTCTCGACTAGCCGTCATCCTGGCGCATTCGTTTAATGAGTCACCCACAATGGTTTTTATCTGGTCAGTCCATCGTGTGGGTGACCTTCATGCGTATTTCTAAAAGTATTCTATGATTTTTGGAAATACGCATAACATTGTTCAGAATGCTTGGTAAGACGTGGTCAAAGGGATGTATACAACCTGTATAGTGCGCGACTGTCTCCGTAGACACAGTAAGTGGAGTCTCTAATCTTTTAGTCGATGGGATATCAGTGTGAAATGCCAAATAGGGATCAGGCGCAGGATTAACAGCTGTTACATTTGCAACTTCAACTTCTTTCATCATCTTTTCGCAGTAGTATTTCCGAACCGGTACGACCTTGAAATTTTTAAGATACGAGCCTACACTTTCCTAAAAGGTTGTCAACGCATCTCATTCTGATGTAGCTGATGTCCATGAGCGGTGGTGATTACCTACCATCAGGTGATCCGCTTGTTCTTTGCCTCCCTATCTTAAAAAAAAAATGAGAATACGAAAATACAGGGTGAATTTATTGTAGTATGATGTTACATTTGTTTCCCAAAAGCAACACCCGTGTGTCTCGAAGTGTAAGCTCTTGTATAGAGATGCGGGAGTCTATGAATACACGTATAACAGCGGAATAAAGCCGTGACAAGATTTTCAGCTTACCATAAACAATATAACTTCAAAATTCTCCACTCCGCACAACTAGGAGAAGTTTCATGACCCACATACAAAGATGTAGGAAAGTTTCTTTTTGATATTTCTAACAGAAAACTTGAGAAAGTGGTAATAAATAAGGAGCGGGTAAGTGGTTTTCTTAAGTTACTAGGTTATTTTAAGTAGGCAAGGGTGGCAAAATTAAAGACGACCGCTCTCTCGTTAGGTGGCGGACCTTATGACTGTTGTATGTAGTAACTAGATAAGAAAAATCTGGGCAAGATTTTTATACGTGATATGTGGCAGACGAGCAGACGGATCACCTGATGGTAAGCGATGGCCGCCGCCCATAGATACCTCCAACACCAGTAAGAGTTAATCCAACATTGACAATTGAGCCTCCGGTGCTCTCACTCACTCGACGAAACACAGCACAGGCGCTGCTTCACGCCCGGTCTTCTGTGAGGCCGTGGTATCACTCTGGTGGAGCCCGCCCATTCATGCCGAAGCGTGGCTCTCTCACGAAAAAAAAGGGTTAGGTTTAATTTATCCAAAGAAAAGAGAATAATAAAAATTAAAAAAACTTTCTAAAACCAACAATTACTGCGCAAAACAAACTTATTTTCAAGTATATTTGCAACTCTACGTACATGACCGAGCGCCCCGGGACGTCTGTATATTTACATACAAAACATATACGTTAAGCTTCACGGGCAACGAAATTAAAACTGTTATAGGTACGTTATTAATATGAGGAATATTAGCTATTTTCTTGTAAATGTACCGAAAATATAACTTTTTTAAAGAGATAAGTATGTGGCAAAGGAGAGACGGATCACTTGTCTTGATGGTAAGCGATTGCCACCACCAATAGACAACTGCAACACCTGTGGAGTCACACGTGCCCTTTTCCCTTGTTGGGCCTCCGGTACACTCATTCACTCGACGATATGGTCTTATGCGAGTCCGTGGTAACTCTCACGCCGAAGCGTAGCTCTCCCACGGCAAAAAATTCTTGAAAACCAGTTTTTGGAGGTCGTGGATGACTTTTAAGGGTTGGTTTGTAATTTGGAGTTTAATACCATCATTACAATTGAAATTTTTTTTAGAGTCGAGATAAAACATATTATATAAAAGTTAAACATTATAAAAAGGTTGTTTACAAGTTCAAAGACCATGTAACAATGCAACTAAGGCGGCCTTATCACTAAGCGCAACATCTTTCCTGGCAATCTTTAATTAAAGGCAAGTAAGTCAATTAACGATACTAATTATTTACAATTATTTAATTTAATGACAGAAAGATAGATAGATATTCTTTATTGCACAGAAATAGAATACAGAGTGAAACAACAGCAATAAAAAGTAAAATAAGACGGTCTTATCGCATTTAATGATTTACCGATTCATACCGATGCAAATGATTAACGTTCACATTCAGCCGTTTGTAAGTAAAATTGATTTAATTCCAATCGAGAAGGCCTAATCAGTAATCGCGATCAAATCAAAATATATACAAAGCAAATCCAAAACAAAGGACAAATCTGTTACATCCATTTGGCCACCTCTTCAGACTTGAATAGATCCGAGTTCACCCAATTGCTCAAATTAATGAAATTCTGGACGGAATCGCGAAAATAAATTAAATTCCAAACGGTTCCTTAATTACGAGTGGAATCGCAGTTTGTTTTTATTATTATGAATAAAATTAAAGAGGGGGGGTTACTTAATCCTTAATAATGCTATAAACAAAGGTTTCCAGTTAGTTGGTGACTGGGCGGAATGTTGTAGTTCAATTGGATTTCTGTCATTCTAATCTGAACGAGGTTTCATAGTTACTTTCAAAAATAAATAAAACAAACAAACGAACATCACAAACATTGCCCTGGTTCCAAACTAAGGTTTTCCCTTAACGAAACCAGGATCAACGAAGGTACCATAAACAACCAGACCCAACACAAATATTGGTTTGATCAATATGCATTTATGTTGGTGTAAGAATCGTACCGTTGATCCTTGCATATAAACATGCGCTCAAACCACTGACTGTGCTGAAGGGGTCGTCAATAAGAACCAAGTTTTGAATAGTCACCGATGGCTCATTTGTCGAACAGACCAAGGGTATAGGGGAAGGTGGGGACCCCTCGTACGGTTTTCAGATTTTATTTTTTATTTTTTTTATTTTTCCAGGAATTAATCACATGACTACTTAAATGTATAGTCTAACTATCTGAGCTTCATATAAAAAAAATACAGGTGAATTAATCTAATGTTTCAACTATTTATTATGATTTAAACTAAATCTGGAATATGTACGAATCTGCCCCAAGAACGGGGCACCTACATACAGTGTTGGGGGTACCTTCGTACGCTGTGGGGTAGCTTTGTTACGTGCGATTAAAAACGACCCTTAAAAATCAAAATCTTTTATTAGCATTGAAATTAAACACAAACATAAATATTTAACTTATATTAAACAAAAATAAAATATTTTTCTGGTAGTCAACAAACATAACATAGCCTTTTTTGTATAACAAAACTTCAATGACTTTCCTTATAATTAACGACATTTAAATGACTCCTGTAACAACAAAATACGAAATCGCTTAATTTTTCACAATCTAAAATCAAAAATCTTTTATTAGCATTGAAATTAAACACAAACATGTAATTTCTATTGAACAAAAATCTAATACTTTTCTTGTAGTCAAGAAACATAGCGTTTTCTTAGAAAAACAAAAACGTAAATGACTGTTTTTTTAAATTAACAGCAATTAATTACTTGCATGTAACAATAAAACATGAAATTGCTTCATTTGGACGCGTTCAAATGTGCCCCATCTAGTTCTGTCCGAAAGTGCCCCACTAACCAAATGACAACATATATAACATCTTTTAATATTAATTGGAAAACGTCATGAATTAACTATTGAAAACGTAACTTAAGTATATTTTGCTAGTTACTAATAGATTACTTTACACAGAAACTTATTTTAGCTACAGTAACATAGACAAAAACATTCATCAAAAAATTACTCACCGAGCGCCAAAACACATTCGTTCCTGTCGCTTCACACTCACCGCTGCGAATGTCGCGATACTTCGTTGGCGTAAGGCTGGTACCGCGACTCACGCCCACGTACAAAAGCAAGACCGTACGTTGTATCGTTTAAAACTTATTTTGACTGTATGAACGTGCCCCGCGTACGAAGGGTAGGGATCTTCCCCTACTGACTGATTAAATATCCGAGAAACTTGTTAAGGACATAACACAAAGAGAGTATTTTTTTCCCAAGGTTCCTTCATAGGGTCTATTATAAAAAATAATCTGCCTTTCCATATAAATTGCATCAATCAGCTTACCAATTCTGTGGTACATGACAAGCGAAAAATAGCAACAAAAGTCATGAAATAAAATTCCAACAAAATTAAAAATTCAGACAATCCAGGACATAGCTCATTCCACGCTTCGCCTACGACATCTCCGTAGGTAGCCTAACGAAAGGATACGCCCAACGTAAATTGATCCATCATTTCTTCCCCACTACCCGATCTCCAAGCTCAAATTATACCGGTACAATTTTTTGTGGAGTTACAACAAAAAGAGGGGGGGTAGCGGGTTGATTTTCACCAATTACGTGGGTGTGGGGGGCGAGTGTCTTTGGGGGGGTATTACCATGCATATTGCATGAGAAGCAATAAGGTGTCAAAGTTTGGTGCCTCTGAAATACGCAGTCGCGTACGGGAGACGTTTTGGGTTATTCAAAGTGTAAACCTGGTTGGGAAATTATACTCATACATTACGGAACACAACACCCTACGGGAAGGATTTGACAAGTCTTTAAAAGTGGCATCATCTTTGCATACTTAACCTATTAGAAAACATTATAGGAGCTGTATTTGTAATGTTTTAAAGACGTTGAAGACACACGAGATCTTCGAGTTTTTTACAAAAGCAATCGAACACCGCTGTGGATGATTTGGTGATACGGTCGCTCATAGACACCGTATGAGCGATCATTAAGTGATCCATCTCGTCTACCACATATCAAATAAAAAATCAGCGAGTGGCAGGAAGTGATCATTCTGTAAGCAGTAGTAACTCACTTAGAGTGGCTTATGTCACTGACATGAGTCGTGACTTCGCGTTATGGCCGAATGACCTAAGCGCGAATTTTATAAAAATATTTTAAATGTAAAAAGTAAAGATAACAATATTAACAGAAGAATATTTTGCAAACAATACAACAAAGCTATTTAAAACTCCCATTTGAAAAGTGCAACAGTTCACTGTTATAACCAATAATAAAGGGACTTGGTACAAAATGCAAAAGCTCTAAAAAGCTCTTTATGCTTTTTGTTTCTTTTCCAAGTTGACTCCAAGAAATGTTACAGGAACTAAAGTCGTAATTGTTAAAGTCTGCAGCATTTACATAATACCATATTGTCGTTGAGAGCTCGGCTTTAAGTGAAAAGGCTACTTATACAGTTATACGTGGTCTCGCGTTTTTGCCAACTTCACTTGAACACTTATACACACGCTTTTGCTAACTTTATTTACTGAACACTTATGGGAGAAAAGGTTTTTACTATTTTTAGCTCAAGAGTTCCTTCCAGTAATTTATGATAAACAATATATATCTTCTATCTATACTATTTACAAAGAGATAACTTCTATAGACAACGACTAAGGCTTAATAGGTAACCAAAAACACGAAACGCTTGCGCGATGTAATTGGACACAGCGCCATCTATTGGTTCGTTTCTGAATTACGGTTCCTGAAGCGAAGTGAGGGCGGGCCACTAGTAATAACATAAAGTAGAAACTTTTGTAACATAATGTATGGGTATGTATTTATCGAGTACCTTCAAGAACTAAAAAAACAATTAAAAAAAAATGCTTTGAACGCAAAAATGTCTTATTGTGGATTTTTTTATTCGCTTAACTATCCCACTGGTTGGCAAAAGCATCTCCTAATCTCCTTTCATTGGTCTCTGTCAGTAGCAATCTTGTTTATAGAATATTATCGTAATGGATTTCAAATAAGTTTTGTTTCGCCGTGAGTGCGGGCACCGGAGGCCCAATCGGAGGGGAAAGGGTTAAGGGGCGAGGGGGGGCCGCGTACTTGTGACTCTACTAGGTGTTTGTAGCTCTCTATAAAGCGGCGGCAATCGCTTACCATCTAGTGATCCATAAGCTCGTCTGCCACCTACCCCATAAAAAAAGAATAGATAAAGAAGACGACATCCGGCCATCGACACGTCAAAGGCATGAAAAAATATATCCCTGACAAGTTGTACAGTAGCTGTAAGTCGGAATTGCCTAATAATGTTCTTTGGAGCCACCTGAGCCTTCAAGGTGTTTGCTTCCACGGTAAGAGGCCCTATTTATATAAATTCCAGTAGGGTTGCCACTCAAACAATACAGGAGCAAAAGAAGTATAAAAAGTTAGAGAAGTTCTAAACGTAACGTTCCTGTTTGAATAGTAATTTTAAGTCAGTAATTTTAGATTAACTGTCTGGGTCGACCGAAATGATACCACGGCCTCATTGGAAACAATTTTGAAGCAGTGTTTGCACTGTGTTTCGCCAAGTGAGTGAGTGTACATACCGAAGACCTAATCGGGGGAACGGAATTGGTAGTGACCATTTAACGAAAATGTGCGAAGACCATTGATTACGATCAGGTTATCCGTCTACTCATCTGCCATCTATCACAGAAAAAAACTTCTGGAGTCAATAATTTTGTTTTCTTTTCCGTCAGTCTCTAAAGATAGGGGAAAAACAAAAGACTTATAAAAATAAAATCTCATGTTGTACAATACCCATCTTCCACTCAATCTCGCACTAATTTCTTTACAATGACATTTCTGTGAGCGCCTGCGTCGAATAAGTACATTAACCACCTGATGCCTGAGGTTAGTGCTCGGAGATACCAGAATCTAATTACAGGTGTGCGTTGTCGGAGTTATCGGGCAAACTATAATGAACGAGTATTACGGAATTTGCGGAGCAGCTCACCACATGTTCGGTAGAATGTGTTTAGTTGCAAATGTTGCAATACTGATAGCATGAGCAAGTGAAAATTTAGTATGTTAGTGAAAATACAACAATATATAATATGATGTGTTTCGCCGAGTGAGTGAGGGTACCGGAGGCCCACCCGGGGAGAAGGGGATAAAAGGTTGGCAGCGCACTTAACTCCACTGGTGTTGCAAGTGTCCATGAGCGGCGGCAATTGCTTACCATCAGGTGATCCGCCTGCTTGTCTGCCACCTATCACATAAAAAAAGAATAGATAAGGAAGACGACATCCGGCCATAGACACGTCAAAGGCATGAAAAAATATATCCCTGACAAGTTGTACAGTAGCTGTAAGTCGGTAATTTGCCATAATAATGTTCTTTGGAGCCACCTGAGCCTTCAAGGTGTTTGCTTCCACGGTAAGAGGCCCTATTTATAAATTCCAGTAGGGTTGCCACTCACAATACACAAGGTAAAGAAAAAATATAAAAAGTGAGAGAAGTTTAACTCAAAATATGATGCCCGTTTGTAATCCAAATCAATTATTTTAGATTAATTATCTGGGTCGACCGAAGTGATATCACGGCCTCATTGGAAACAATTTTGAAGCAGTGTTTGCACTATGTTTCGCCAGGTGAGTGTACATACCGAAGACCGAATCGGGGGAAAGGATAATCAAATGGTAGTCAGCATAATTGTGACCTAACTAACTAACATACCTGACGGGTATGGACGACGACAAAATGATTAGTAACAGGTGATCCGTCTACTCGTCTGCCACCTATCACAGAAAAAAAGTTCTGGATCTACATATGTCAAGAACTTTGTTTTCTTTTCCGTCTGTTATGTATAAGAATAAAATCTCATGTTGTACGATACCCATTTTCCACTCAATCTCGCACTAATTTCTTTACAATGACATTTCTGTGAGCGCCTGCGTCGAATAAGTACATTAACCACCTGATGCCTGAGGTTAGTGCTCGGAGATACCAGAATCTAATTACAGGTGTGCGTTGTCGGAGTTATCGGGCAAACTATAATGAACGAGTATTACGGAATTTGCGGAGCAGCTCCCCACATGTTCGGTAGAATGTGTTTAGTTGCAATACTGATAGCATGAGCAAGTGAAAATTCAGTGTGTTAGTGAGAATACAACAATTTCTAATATAATACACATTACCCGTAATACAAATTATGGATCATTGCAAAATTAATTCGAAATGTGTACAGACAGCCACACACCACAATCTGTCAAATTTCCTCAATTGATAATTGAACCAAACGCGTTTGACATAAAGGTGAGAATGGAATGAGGAAATTTGACAGTTTTGTATACTTTGATGTGTGGCTGTACGTTCCTTATTTTTGAGTTTTCGATATTTCAGCGCTATTGTAAGCGTGGTCACGGTGTAATTGAAATAGGTGAATGTGGTGGAGCAATCCCTTAATATAATAAAAATTATATTGTAAGTGACAGTTAAAGTTTAAAACATCAGGCGGAGTGGGGTCATCTTGATTGTCCTCAATATAAAAAAAACAATATAATATGATTTTTTGTATGTTGTAATTTTCATTTTATTGTTACCTATCAATTTTTTTGTGTTAGTGCGTGTGTTTATCTTTTTTAACTGAAACTTGCCCCGATCTCTGCCTCAGGTGTCGCCCAAAGGCATAAGGATCAATCAATACCCTTTGAAGTATAAGAAAAACTATTGGAATTACAATTAGATTAAATTAACAATTACGATCAATATAATTTATGGCACAAAAATAAAATACTCTAAGTTTAAACTTGTGTCTCATATTTCTGCATTTTTATTTGCATACGCGCGCCAACCCTACGCTACCCAAATGCGTATGGGAGCTATAAATCATCTTTCATCATTTTGTATCCCGAAGGCCTCCCCATTATTTCCACACCATAAGGAAAAATTAACCGGCAAAGTACCGTAATATGATTGGGGTGATCCAATATCTACGGGATGGATTTTATTATTACGTACAGCGAAAAACTAAGGTCGAAGGTTGGAGAATTACCCCTTGAGAGCAGAGCTAACAGGGAACTTAGTAGAATATAAAGGGAATGACACGGGATGTTCTTATACCTGGTTTTTAATGGCCTGCTTCCTTTTGACGAAAGAACAATTCTGCTAATGTCAATTGAAATGTAATGCAATTGAATGTTCAAGTTACATTAGAAACTCTCTTCGGAAGACTCTTCGGTCATGTCACACTGGTGTCCCATCGAATTATAAGGGTTAGGGTAGAATGCACTTAAATAAATAAATGCGCCAGACAATCACACCAATCAAGCTGGTCTCAAATTGTACTATGAGTACTAGGTGACGATAATTAACTGGGGGCGTCAACTCGGAACACCCAGACACAAGAAGATTTAGAAAATGTAGTTTCCTAAATTGATTTGACCGGGAATCGAACCCGGGACCTTTCGCGCTTTGGCAAACACCTAAGCCACTGCGCCATTGCGGTCACTTGTGTTTGCGCACACACTTAAGCACTAATTAAAACCTGTGTACGTGGCTGATCGTTAAAAATTGACGCCAGAGCTGAATATCAGTGAGAGGATATTGTTTATTTATATTGGCCTTACAAGAACGCATACCTGTAATAACAACGCCCCTTTTTTAGTATTAGGTATGCGGTCCTAACACAAAAGCTTGGAATATAAAGGAATCAGCGCGCTCATGCAGGCACCGGATTTGATGTTTATATTTGCACAACAATCAGTTCTCTTTGTAGTGGTAATTTCATTAGACGCGGCCCCGACAGGGAATATTAATTGGAGGTGACTTTATGCACTCTTGAGTCTGGAATCTATGAAAGCAAATGCCAAAGGTTAGTGTACCATTGATGAGATCGCCTGTCTATAAATACTTGAAAGTTTTTTACATATTAAATTCCATTAGCTTAACGAAGAGATGTTGATAATTCTAACATTATAAGATAGAACAGTGTTTCCCCAACTTTGCCATGGCCCGGTAAATTTTCACACTGACCCTTCGTGACCCACTAAGTACCTACTTTCAAACTCAAGCTGGTTCCATTAAGGTAAAATAATACACATTTATTTAAAGTAGAAACGTTTATTAGTACTAGGTACTAATATTTTGTTAGTGCGAAGTATGCGGCTGTTTCTTATTTTTTACTAAGGAATCAAAGTTAGATGAAAAGGCAAAAATGTCGCGACCCGGTTATTTCATTTTAGTGACCCGGCCGGGGCGCGACCCGGCTATTGGGAAACGCTGTGATAGAAGATGCTGTAGATAAGAAGATGCACAAGCCGGGCGTAGCAGACGACGCCGTGCGCCTCCAGTTCGCTTGTGACCACGGCTGTTGTATCGCAGTCGAAACGTCAAGCAGTAAGTGCTAGAATGTACTTATAATTATATTTCTCGCGTTTAGACCCGTTTGATATGAAGTATTTGTCTAACATAATAAGTTTGAAATACGTAATCCTGGTGTGCGATGCTGTGACAAGGTAAAGGAAGGAAATCCTCGGATCTGCTAGGTCACTCTGCGAAGTCTGTGAAGTTCCCAGGACGCTCCTGCGCTTTGGAATGGAGTTAGGCTGGCTAGAATAGCCAGGACCCTACACACACAATGGACCAAGTATGAGTGCGGAAACAGGAGTCCACATTTCATTATCATTTAAGTTTCACATTGTGAGTGAGGCATTACTGTTTTAAACCTAATTGAAATAACTTTTTTATTAGAATCGATATAATTGTCACACTGTCAGACAAAACGTGCACAATGGGAGTGTGAGGGTGGGGAAATACGATTTAGTAGTAACGTTTGCTTCAAATTAGGCACTCATTGCCTACCCTTATACTTAGTGTAAATTCTCTTTTTTGAAGTAAAAAAAAAAACAATCGTTTATTATTTTCATGACCCGCCAAAAAGTTCATCATCATTCATTTATCCTATAAAGGGATCCAAAATAAAAAAGTTACTGGTCCAGAAACGAAACATATGATTTACGTCTATCAGATTTTAATTCCCAGCATTATGAATCGCAATCGAATCAAACGACACCCTTTGAGCCATAAATAAAAAGGAGAATCGTAAATAACTTTAGAGCGGAGTCTAATGAGTTAAGGGTGGGTACGGTCCGCAGATGGATTTAAATAAAAATAGCAGCCTATATACTGTCCCACTGCAGGGCAAAGGGCTCTATCATAGAAAACCAGTCATCGCTACTATGATGGGATTAAGCTTAACCACCACGCGTACCTAATGCGGATTGGTGACCATAAACCCGAGGTATGTTCGGAAAATTTAAAACATACTTTTTGCTCGACCCCGAGTTTAAGGCCCGGTACTTAAAACACTAGACCATAGAGGCGTTAAAATAAGATTATGAACTAGGATTAAGGGCGCTTATATCAAGGTATGAGAATTCATTTTAACATCCATCGACACCGTCGATTTATGTCTAATAGAAA
Source organism: Cnaphalocrocis medinalis (assembly GCA_014851415.1). Classification (NCBI taxonomy): domain Eukaryota; kingdom Metazoa; phylum Arthropoda; class Insecta; order Lepidoptera; family Crambidae; genus Cnaphalocrocis; species Cnaphalocrocis medinalis. The sequence continues at coordinate 4,235,346 of CM026287.1, read as the reverse complement.
CTATCGATCGTCGACTTAAACATTCTTCCATTGATCGTTTGATCTAGTAACACTGACATAACTGACTGAGTGTACGACACTTGATCAGGCCTGTCCCACTCCGCGTGTAGGTATCGAACTTGCAAGTACATGCGGCGTCCCCTCCGGAGGGGCAAATTAGTAGAAAATCACGAACGAGCGGCGACCCACGCGCGACAGTTGCTTGCGATAGAAAGAGAACGCCCTTCTAGGTATGAATAATGGTAGGCATTGAACGCTGGGCAGTCGGAATTTCAACGTTGTGTTATGGTAGCCTGAGTCTTCATTTCCATAAACGGTTTTTAGGAGTGGGCTTTATGTACATGTACTGTTAAGTATTCTGTGACTTGATTTAGCTTCTGTTGATGACCGTACAGAGGGAAAATTGAAACCGTTTCTCCAATAAACCATTTGTATTCAAACGGCTGCCGGTCGCCGCATTTTAATTTACTTACGCGAATTAAAAACGCGCGTGCTACGAATCCTATCGGCTTTTACTCCGATACTTTATTTTTATCGTTGATTGAAGACAGCAGTGTTAAAAGGGGGTTTTCTTAAGGCATTCCGGTTCGAAAGTGGTGCAATAATCCACTCTAAAAGTTACACTTGAATCACTTCTTCAATTGAAAGAATGCGGGAAATTAAAATAATATAAAATAAATCTTTATTGTGAGATTTTTGACTGGCCGGATGGCGCATTTGGTAGTGATCCTGCCTCATACGCCAAAGGTCGTGGGTTCGATTCCCACCCTGGACAAACATTCGTGTGATGAACACTTGTGTTTGTTCAGTGTCTGGGTGTAATATATGTATTTAAGTATATATTTGTGTTTCCTCTGTTGTCTAATATCTGTAACACAAGTGCTTAAGTCATTAGTACGGAGTCAAGTCAATGTATAACATGTTGTGTGAATTTATTTATTTAATTAGGTTTTAAAATAAATGCAAATGTTAGTCGTAAATGTTTAGCAATTTTAGCAATTTTCTATTTAGACATAATTTAAATGTTTAATTTTGGAACTAGGAATGACACTGAAAAAAGTTGAGTTGAGTTGATGCCACTTCAACTTCCTAATCTGAACTCTAGTGTATTCTTTTCCTATACTATTCTTACAATCGACCCGCAACCCAATTGGGTATTCCTCGGAGGCCATCACTTCCCATCCTCTAAGGTATATTTTTCAGATCGACCATAACTTGCCCGTGATGAAGTCGATTGTGTACGATCTATTCTTTCAATTTTCGTATGCGACGCTTTTGTCGTTCTTCGGCTGACTTGCGTTTCCTTGAAAAATGTTTACGGTTCTCATTCGTACCAGGTATTTGTTCTTGGCATAAAAATGTGAAAGTATGATTAATACTTCTTTTATTGACTGAATTTGGAGAGAAATTAGCATAGACGAGCAAAGTAAACTGAATAATGTGGTTGTAATACTCATAGTATTTATAATAGAATAGAATAAAAGTTTTGGCACATTACAATTGTTATACTAATTAAGTATATAATGCCTTGCTTAGTAAGTAATAAAAAGTGTTATTTATCACATAGTTAGTATGTCAAGCTATAATATTCATACAGTCGTTGCGTAGACAATTGGCAAGAGTCCAACTAAAATTATGTCTAGAACCTTTTGTAACACAAGTTAATTAAAAACTTAATTCGAAGAGATAATATCTTAGAAAGGTTTTCTACAAAATTTTAACCAAAAGAATTAGTGGGCCACCCTCACCTCGTTTCGTTTTGGGGCAGTAGTTCCACTGTCTACCAATAGATGACGCTGCGCGTTGATTCTATGGAAATGAAAATGAAAAATGCTTTATTGCTTTCCGAGTTACATACTTAGACTAGCAAAGAATTAGGTACATACATATTATGAAATTAATATCTAATTATTGTCTATCGCACAAGTGTTTCGAATTTTCGGTGTAGCTATAAGCCCTCGCGTGGAATATGAGATTAACCTCTATATAAATAGTATAGAAGAAGATATAGATGTTTGCAGTTGGTTTTTCGAATACATTAATTCTTATTTTTTTATTCATGGTTTTTTAGTTATGGTTAGACTGTTTTGGAAGTGCAATTTTGGCTACTGTCAAGTAAAATATAGGAAAAGTACGTTTCGTAAAGTGGCCTACATTTTTCTCACGCAAAGAGCTGCCAAAAGTTAACCTACTTTCCGTGCCAATACACATCCTATGACTAGGAACCATAAATGTTAAATGAAATTTTGTATTTTAAACCGTGTCTGGAAGACATAAAGGCAGCTCTCACGTGATAACACGTCGTTACTCACTAGTTAATGCATTCACAGGTAAATTATTAGTTTCACTGTAAGCAACGGTGTATTAATTGTTTTAACAGCGACATCCGGGAATCGAAAATAGATTATCAAGATAGATAATGAGGTTAGGCTTTAACGATGCTTCAAGATACAAGAACGTATGAAAATGCGGGTTAAACTCAAAATACGTGACAAAAAATATGACACCTCACGTTGAAATATAATGATAAAAATACCCTCAAGTTTGTACTTGGCTCAAATTACTATACCTCTTAAACCTACTGACCATTTTCTATTGACTACTCACAGTTATAATTCGAGGCGGAGGACACTACGCCAATTCTTCGTATGCTAACCGGAAGGGCTGTCGAATTACGGGTGGCATAGAGTCTGCGAGCGCGCAAACAAAATGATCAACGCTCTATTTGGACAACCTTAGTTACCATTTGCAACGCCCTGCGGCGACGCGCGTCAAAACGCTCTTCACCTTGTGATCTGACACTTGAATGGACAAACCGTTTTCTTCAGATGCCAAGATCAACAACGCAATTCCCAGCTTATGCCTTAAAATTCCACTGTTTACCCTTCCCCCCACACTCAAAGACCGCAACTCAATTTGTAGTATTAGACGAAGAGGCCATTCGCTTGTTAATTAAACCCATCTTATCCAGTTGTAGCCGGATTGAACTGGATCCATCCGTTGTAAATTAAAATTAAATCGAGTCAGATTGCGGCCAGTGATATTAGAATTTGACCTATTTTCGTTGCGGAATCACCCGCCAGTATTTAGTATTTCATTTGAAATTTTGGATGTTGGAGCGCCGATGTGGGTAAATGTGGAAGAAGAGTTCAGCAGGGCTATTCTCACACGTTTGATCTGAAGATAAAATTATTAATTTACATACATGAATAGTCATTAGTGTAAAAAAACGCTCACCCAATTACCTGATTTGAAATAAATGTAGGAGGTAAGCGATTAAAATCCATTAAGTAAATTGAACGTAAAGTAAATTCATGGAAGTGTTATAACGATGGTTACTTCAATTTAACGATGTTCCACATACATCTAATATTTATGTAAATTGTAGTCGCTTATGAAAGTCCATTCAGAAAGTTAGATCAACAACATACGCGTATATATCCTCCGGATAACTTTACGATTCACTTAAAATACATGCCATGCCTAAAGGGGTATATCGACTTTATGACAGAGACAACAATGTTATTTAAATGCATTTCTCAATTACTAAATTAATACGGTAAATGCCACCCATAAGATAACAAGAAAATAGTAGAATAACGGTTAAAAATAACGCTATTATTAACCGTTATTCTGTTATTTGGAAGTAATAATGACCCCATTGCACTACAACGCGCAATCGTCATTCAAACCAATACACAATCGTTACAAACAGAATATGATATACCGGCAGTAATGACGTTGACGTAGCGAGAATCAAAATCGACTGTACACTTAGCCCCAGTTAACGAACAGCGTATACAAATTGTTGAGTAATTACACGCAACTGTGTAACCGATCGATTTGACTCGATTCTAGTGCTGCAGGTAGCTAACGTCGTTGAAAATGTGGTTTGTTGGAAGTCGACGTTATTGATTTATTCATCATTATCAACAACCCACACTCATCCACTGCTGGACATAGGTCTCCCCTATTGCACGCCACTGCTCCCGATTTTTGACCACTCTCATCCAGCCATCCTTCGAATGTCATCATCCCATCTTATCGCAGGGTGTCCCAACACTAAGCTTACCGATTGTGTGAATGTTATTATTTAAATAGGTACTTTTTTTAATACGAGGAGTGAGGATAAACGTGCTCGTTTATCCTCGTTTATCGCTTGCTAGCGGGTCACTTGTTTTCACTTGGGTCACGCGGTTTTTTTATGTTTTAGGTGGCAGATGAGCAAACGGGTCACCAGATGGTAAGCTATTGCGCACACAGACACATGCAACACAAGCAGTCACAAGTGCCCTGCCATCTTTAACCCCCTTTCCCACAATTCGGCCTCCGGTACCCTCATTCAATACGAAACATTGCGCAGGCGCTGCTTCACGCCGGTCTACTGTGAGGCCGTGGTATCACTTCGGTCAAGCCGAAGCGTAGCTCTCCCACGGTAAACAGTAGGTGATTGTTGAAAACACGGATCACCTGTTGGTAAGTAATAACCGCCGCTCCCGAACATTTGTGAGATCAGAGAGATTGTTCTAATTTTATTATATTTAATAGAAAACTTACATCATAAACATCGACAATGACATTAAAAACGTTGTTTAAAATCAAGAACATCACTAGCCAAGTTCGAAATTACATCAAAGTACTCACTTATAGGAAGTTTTTGTTTCCTATCGATTTATGGAACTCCACTCCTTTCCAGTTTACTTTAAGTGTGTTTAAATTGAGTTTTGTTAAATTGAAATGAAACCCTTTTAATAATTACGAGTACCTACATTACGAGTATACTTGGATAGTGACGAATGTTGATTTTAATTCTGTTATTATTAAATGTTAATTTGGGTAGAAGGGAAGACTTAAAGGGCTGTTTTTTTTGTGCTTATCAACCTCATATTTGAATCTCTCGTCCTCATACCATCAGGCGGAGTGAGGTCATCTTGATTGTACTCACATTAGAAAAAACATTTAAGTATTTATCCTCTGTTGCCTGATATCTGTAACGCAAGTTGTTGGCGACCACCGCTGACCACCACCACTAACCATCACCTCATTATCACCTCTTTGGCTATCTGTGTAATTCAAATTCTTTCAGTGTTCTTTTATAAGTAAAATAATTAAGTGTCAATTACCTTCTGTACGTTCAGTTGTTCTCCAAGTGTGTTGTCGTTTTCTAACTTGTAACTATTGTGACCTTCTGTATCATTTAACTTTCTAAATATAAACACTTGTGCTGTGTATTTTCCTTCACTCCCACTCATTCCCGCTCCATCCTCATTCATATCCTGGAATCGTTCATCATCATCCGCCCATCAATTTCACCTCATCTACAGCGAACACAAGTGCTTAAGCTATTTAGTACGGAATCAGATCAATGTATGAGACGATGAAAGGAAAATTTAGCAAATAGGTAAATGTGACTCGAATTCTAAGTTGCAGCAATTTTTCAGCTGGTTTCCACGTTCAAAAATACTCATTTCTCGAACTAAACATGAAAAAAACCTTATCTCCACGATGGCGTTATAAACGATACCATCTAGTGGGAATTTCCTTCACCGTTTCCTACTTAAAAGTGTCTTGCTCATGTCCTAGATTAAACCGTGGTTAAAGTAATAGTCTGGCACGGGTTCAAATTGGCCCGACTTTATTTAAATGATTTATTTTTGTTGCCGGATAACGTGCTGCCAATGTTTTTTGAAAGTAAGGCTTTAAAGTTATCTCTGCATATGGATGGACACCAAGTTTTAAATATAAATAGAGAGCAAATGTTTTTTGTACCGATGAACGTCCTGTGGGATAGACCACCTGCCCGTTGGTCCGACGATATTGTAATGGTAGTGGGGAAACAATAGATGAGGCTGGCAGGTGACCGTAGGGAGTGTAATAAAGAAGTGGCCTATACTCAGCAGTGGGTGGATGTGATGCTGATATGATAATGATGAACGATGGAAAGTGAGATGATAAATGAATTAAAAAACACCTCATACTTTGACCTGAATCCGTACTAAGTAGCTTGAGCACTTGTGTTATAGATATCAGACAGCACAGGAAACATAAATATAATACTTATATATTTCGAATATTTCACCCAGACACAGAACGAACACAAGTGTTCATTATACTAATGTTTGTTCAGTGTGGGGGTCCAATCTACAACCTTTGGCATATGAGGCAAGGTCACTACCAAATGTGCCATTCGACCAGTCAAATTTATTCGATCTTTGTCAACATTCTAGAGTTAAAGGTGCTTGGTCAATCTTGGCCTAAGACAAGGTGTGGAGCGCACTTTGATCCGACATCAAGATTTTACTTTTGGTCCATGAGCCAGCGAAATAAGTAAGCGTTTACATTGGTCGATGATTTCAGGTAGCTTGTCAAAACGAGACGCGTTCTAAAAGTATTTTTTTAACGATCTAACTTATTAGGAACAGAAAGAAAGACGGTCAACAAAATGATCTTCTAAAGGTTAAGTTCCTCCTTTAAGGTCCAGAACCTAAAAAGGATTCAAAGGGTAGGTACACAAAGGTGTTCAAAAAGATATCCTCGGCTAACGTAACCAAGAATCCATCGCAAACATTAGATATAGGATACACGGGCGTAAAAAGGCTGGATGTAATGAAGTACGTCCTATATTCACGGTTCGGCGGCTTCCTTTAGAACGATTCTCTACTCCTTACGCTCCGGGCTGGTTTCAAAAGACTTGAATTTGCAACGGGTAAATAAATATCCGATTTCGTACGGCTCGGATTTTTGTTCGACTAATGAACGATAACAATGGATCCGTTTAGCTGGAGATCCAATGTTTTTATGTACATGAATAGGCTTTATTTTAATAGTTATATAGAAAAAAAGTTGTTTTGCCCAATTAAGGTATGTTTGGTATGTCTATTAAAGTATACATAAGTGGTCCGCCCTCAATTCTTATTAGGCTTCCGGCAAAGGTCGTAAATAATGCTTACAGCTGTCAGTTTTAATTGACATAGGAAAAAAATTAACCAACGCCCACCTGTCAATGTCACTGACAGGTTTCTGATAGTAGTTCTAAATTTAAAACGCAAATTATTAACATCAGCTGCCAATTTTGCCATTACCGTCTCTATATCCACTTGACATTGGCAGAATTGACTGTGCACGATGACGCATATCAACCATTTTATTATTTGTAAAAAAAAATACTATATCTGACAAAGAAACTTGCTGTAAAATCCTTATTTACTTCTTAGTCTGTGATGTTACATATAGCCTTCTTTTGTATGTAATGCACAGACTAATATGATGATACTAGGTACGTGTTTTTTTTATACTAGAGGCGGCAAATGAGCAAGCGGGTCACCTGCTAGTAAGTAATCACCGCCGCCCATGCACATCTGCGAGATCAGAGTGGTCGCTGATGCGTTGCCAGCCTTTTAAAAAGAAGTACGCTCTTTTGAAGGTCCCTAACTCATAGCCGTCAGAATATACTGCCAATCTCATGCTTATCTAAAACAACCAGAACGTAAGAAAATCGCGCAATTCCTTCTGACATGAAATAAACAATTCACACCACCTATCACTTCTTACAAGCAGAAAGGAAATGTTTACTAAAACACCGCTCTTAAACTGCCACAAAAACCTCAGCAATATTAAAGCGGTTCATAATGCCTACGGATTATAAATAAATCATGGTAAATGTACCAAAAACACGCCCTCAGCGAATATTCCCTGTAATAATGATAATAAGTATTTTTACTCGTCACCCAGTCCGTGACAACACAAGATTGATGACGTGGTAGGCGCTGGAGTTCGTTCATTTTTGGCCGACTGAGAAGCAAAAGCAGTTAGGGTTTAGAAGATATCTAGAATAAATACTTCATACCTATAAACGGGACTAAACGCGACGAGATTTAATAAGTATCTACATCCTAGCAATTACTGCTTGACGTTTCGACTGCGTTACAACAGCTGTGGTCACAATTGACTGGAGGCGCACTGGCGGGGAATGTACTTATTAAATCTCGTGCGCGTTTAGTCCCGTTTATATGAAGTATTTGTATAATGCAACGCGAAAGTTTAAAAACATATATCTGGTTCGGAATGACAATTTGACAAGACACCAGCATGAAACTCATTAGTTACTGTTTTCAAAAAGAATGTCTTCCTAATGTCGGCCTCTGTTAATGATCAGCCATCGACGCAGGACATTTATAGCTAACACAGGTGCACTCTCTATTCCCTTACCCTTATATTTCGATGGGACACCAGTGTAACACGACCGAAGAAGGATCAGACGCAAGAGCAATAGCTTAACGTTCCTTCCAAGGCACGGGGGTACAAGACAGCCATCTTCCAGACTTCTGGCTGACACTAATAATTTCTGAACAGAAAAACTTCGATACAAATTTTGGCTCGATCGTGAAACCCAAAGGCAGCCGTCACTTTAAAGTGGGACCTACTACAGTAAGTAGGTTTCAAATAGTAATAAGTTATCTTTAGCCGTTATTATAAGGAACCTAAAACTTAAGTGAGCAAAGTAGGCAGATTCTTCGCACACACACGTAAGTATACTAATAACTTTGCAAGTTTAGCTCCCTCCATTGAAACATTATTTTTTGACTATTTTTCCGTTTTATTCCCCTCGCTACCGGTTAGTTTGTATGCGTATTTATCGAAGTTTTCCCTTTATTCTTGCTATAAAAGGCCCTCCAACTTTTACTCGGCAACTTTTAATGTATGTAACAGCTCTCGCCCCTCAGGTTTGCCCGTTTCTCTGTTGTGTCTCGAATATGATTTTTGGGAAATGTTTTCTTACTTTATCAATATTCTCGTACGGAGGTTGTTTTGAACGGGTAAGTAGCTTTTTGTGCTATAATACAATGAAACGATTATCTTTGTTATTCATCTTTGTTATTTCTTCGCAGTTCGACGATATGTTTCCTAGAAAATATTGGCTTCAGTTGTTACTGTTTATCTTTATATTTTGTGTTTTCTCAGCCATTTCTGGGAAGTATCATATTTGCGCAGGCTTTTGACCGAAGCGGAACATAATTTAGGTTTTAGTCTAAACTTAAATGGAGGCTCTTATTATCGGTGGACAAGGCTCACTATTTGTCGCTGCGGCTACTCAGCTAGCTAGTTAATTAATGTTAAAATAATTATTACATATGTGTTTCCGAATTGTAGATCATATCAATGTTAGTGTGTCCTTCCGATGGTGTTCAAATCGGTAGTTTGTAAGTACGCGATCAGATTTCCTGCTACACTTTTTCACTTTTCACGATCTTAGATACCTCTAATTACGGGAGAGCTATGCTTTGGCATGAATGGGCTAGATAAACCAGAATGATTGTTAGGACTTAAGGACTAAAAAATAAAAGATGGACTGTAATGACTGATTATATATTGCTGGCCAAAAGGGAGGCACCTAGTGACTAGCCTGGAGTGTGTGGTGGTACATGCGTAGGCAGTATGAAAGGATTTGCAACTTTATCAACCAGAGCCTACACGAAAATCATCTTAGAATAACGAGGAACCTTTCATAATAAAAGACACACATCAAAACATAATCCAAACCCTATTTACAAAAGCATACTCCTAATTCATTACAAAGAGGACAGAACCTCACCCAAATCCCCATGGATCAGATCCCTGATTAAAAGTTCGCGATTAACGAACGAGAGAATTAATTAGAAGCGTCCCAAGTTCAGTGGAAAAAGTTGCTGTAAAGTTGGCCGTAGAGTTTACAAGTAAATGTTGACAACTGGTTGTCGGGTCCTCTTAACTGGAGGTGAGACACACGGCTGCTCTAGCGAACACAATGTGGCTAAGTATGTTATGCCTCTTTTTATACCACTGTTGAGGGTTGACGGCTGGACCAGCCTCCTTTATTGACTAAGGCGCTGCGTGCCTCCTTTTGATGCTCGACGGTCAATTTCTGAAGCGCTCCGTACCATATACGGCACCAAATAATAGGTCACAGTCTTTGTGCGGGCCAGTGCTTAAGTGGGTATATTGTTAACTAGTGGCCGTTTCGGTACTTAACTTAGACCAGTACCAATATATAGCGCTGGAAGTCCTACGCTACTAAGTGAGGTCCCAATCTACCTAGATGACAAATGTTCGAAAAGACATCAATAACATCAATAAACAGTACAATACGGCGGTCTTATCGCTTGTAGCGAATTCTTCCTGACAACCTTTAGGTAGAGGAAAGTAAACAGCGTCACCATCACGTCTATTCTAAGTAACAGGTACACTCGCTCGTTCCTCCATAAACAAGCACTTCGACTTTCTTTAACGTAAGACCCAAACGCCTTTTAATGGTATAACACAATCGTTTTTCTATTTTGTCTGCTGTCTGGGTCTTACGACGTTAAAGAACTTACGATGCTAAAGAACTTCCACTGTCCGCCCCACCCGTATGTCCCCCACTTCCCTTAATAAATGGTAATGAGCGACGCCCGTAATGAATAAGCGGCGATCGGTTTGTTATTCCGTTTGCGCGTAGGCTTTTTGTTGCCGCCTATTACCCAAATTAAATCGACGCCGATATCCAAGCCAGTTCTGTTCACTTCGGTAAAGGTCGTCTTAATGAATTGAAGATTGAAATGCAGGGTGCTACGGCTTGTCAAAGAAGGCGGAAGTGTTTTGTGTTAGTGTAAATATTGGAAAGAGCATTCACTGCTACCACATCGTTGAATGCCCGACGTATTTACTATCTAAGATAATGGGACTATAGCGTATGAAAAATCCAGTAAATAGCATACTATTCAACATCATTAGTTATTCAGTGACATTTTGACATCTCACGTCAAAAATAAACCGACGTGTAGATGGACTTAGTACTACAGTACATCATCTAGCGATTTTTCAGATGCGATAGTCTTTAATTATCGAAGATGGACGATACCATTGTTCTCATGGTGTTCTCATTTTAATTGTCGTACACCACGAAAAGTACTGGCTGTAGCACCAAGAATACTCAAGTACACTAGTAAATCAGCTTAGACGTCATCTTCACTTAACATCAGGTGTGATCGAGGTCAAATGCTTGTCTGTCGTAGAATAAAAAAAGCATAGAGGATGTAATGACGTTAAGAACTATAGTAACTAAAACTTGCAATGTGCTCTTGTACATAATATCAACATTGGTCGTAACAAAGTTACAACCAATTCTACTAAAACTCAACAAAGTAATAAAAACACTACAGTATCTAAGTTACGATTAAAAAATTTAAAGAGCCACCACTACCACTCATAATAATTATAAAAGCGGTTTTTCATTCCTTCTATGACTCCGGAGTAATTTAACTTATTGCCGAGAAAACCTAGACTAAGTAGGTACCTCCGTTCCGACTTTGACATAGTGTTGAGACGCGAGTCTCGCGTCGTTAAAATAATTCGATGTTAAAATTTGAGGACGTTTCGATTCTAAAGCAATTCAAATAGTTTATTCATGGCGTTTTATACGCGACTAAATAAGCATTTCCTACATCTGGTAAAATTTGGAGGCTAAGAGAATTTGTAGTGAAATTTATTGTTGAACCGCAAGACAATGAAAGATTCCATAATAGTAAAAAGAGAGTCAACAAAATTTTAAAAGGCAAGCAAGTATCATCATTATTTCAACCAATAGCGTGCACTACTGGACATAGGCCTCCTCCAATGTTTTCGACATAGATTGGTCCTGTGCCGCCTGTATTCAAGAAATATTTCACGACCTTCACCAAATCATAGTCCATGAGCTACAGCGTATATTCGTGGTGGGCAATGAACATTAATTATAAAGCAAAGCTTAGTCGTTTTGCCGGACTCTTCCATATATTTCGAGTCGCTCAGCCTGTAGTAATACATTTATTCAATGTCACCCGTCTAATGAAATCATAAATCTTTAATCTTATCTTAATCATAATGAGCGCTGCTTTTGCTGACTCGAATAGTTCAAGTTATACTCGCATAAGTCGCATCACTACAAGTGCTTTGAAATCCTTACCGCGGCTAAAATGTTTTAAGCGAATTGCCCGACTTCATTCCTCGCTGACAATCCCTTGACTTGTTTTATGTTCTAATTTAAATTGCTTTATCGCGAACACGGCAGTAACGTCCCGGAATGGCCGCCAAAATCCCGTTTTTCACTCAGGAAGACCAAAATTACGCCTCTTGGTTTCACTAATTGTTTCCAAGTGTTAATAAAGACGCAACATTTTTAAGGGTCATAAAGTTTTTTGCCTTTTTAATTTTATGTGTCATTGGCCTGATCCTGGGGTTTGTTTTATTGCTTGTTGCTGGTAATTAGTTTGGGGTGGGACGTGGTAACAATTCGTAAGTGACATTTTATTAGCTATTTGATGAGTTCAGTGGCTCAAAGGCATTAGCAGAGTATGTTTACGTATTATGTATTAGTTCGTGTATCGTTTGAGAAGTATACGCTCAAAAATTACGTAAAAGATGAAAATATAAGTCACTCTCAGACAAGGCACAATATAACAATAGACATACATTGATGGGCTTTCGATTCAGTGTTCGTATTTTTAGAGCATGAGTTGCTAGGCACTGTTATAGTATGATAGATACCGCTCAATGAGAACAAGAGAAAATAATGTTGCAGTTATTACAAATTAGTTAATACGAACTAAGTTTAACTCAATTATTACAAAAAATATAATTCCTGAAAGTAATTACGCGAATAATCGAATGTATTTAAAGGGTGCTGTTACTATGTCATAAAACTCCTTGTCTGTTATATAGCGGGCACCGTCTTGGAATAGTAATGAGGAGTCGTTTTGATTTCGTAAGCATTCGCCAACGAAACGCTAAAATGTATTTTCATTTTGTGTGCGTGTTCAGTTATTTTATTTTTTATTAGTTGAAGTTAATATGTTAGTACTACTAGTAGGATTTATTAGGTGTTTGTTATGGTCTATATTGGGTCAAATACTAGTCATGTTTATACTATATAGGGCTCTATCTTTTTTTTTTCTGTGAATTAGAACTGGAAAGTCCTGTTATATTTAAAAATTACAATAATAATCCTCTGGATGATCCCAGGCAAGTTTTTGCTACTATTGCTTTTGCATATTGACTTATGCGATCGTATTATTTACATCCAAGTGGGCAATGGGCTTGTATTTATACTTTTAAAATAATAAAATCTGGAAATTTGCTTTGTAGGATTGAACTAAATGTTTTTTAGGCCTTATTTTTTACTAAACATCAGATATGTATTGGTCTGTCCTTTGGATTAGCTAATCCTATTTTAAGATAGTTGTCACAACCGCAACGTAAGTATTTAACTCTCCAACTCGTAATGTGATTTCTGTTTGGCATTCACAAGGTACAGTTAGATCGGTAAAAAGTCCCACAAACAGCAAAAACCTCTAATCCCCAACATTAACAGCACTTGTGCGGTACCACTTTATTTTTAAATTAAAGTGACACGAATTTTCTACTCTGGGATTAGTGTCTCTGTGTTCAATTAGACTACTGAACAAGTTCACTTAAAGCAAACTGTAATTTGAAGTCAAAAACTTGAATTGTTTGGACTTCGGTTTAATTACTGGAACACATTAAGAATTTCTGTTGTTGGTATGGGTTTTACAATTACCCGTGTTTACTGCGGCAATTTACTTAGTAATGAAAGGTAATGTATGAAAGAGTGACAGAAAGTTCTTGAGTATTTGTACGTAGTAGCTGAAAGGAGTAAGTAAGAAGTGTATTAACACCCCTATGGATTCTACTGGTCACACAAAACACCATATAAGTTGCGTAACAGAACTGAAAATAGAAACTAAAAAAACGTAAGTATAAATATAGAATACGTGTAGTAAGTAGATTTGTTTAAAAAAAAGAAGAACCACAATTTGAATTTAAAAATATTTGGATTTACTTTTGTAATAATTATCTCAAAATGAGGTTGATCCAATTTTTTAAGCTCAACGCCAAACCTTTTTAAGGCATGATCTTGCATTAGCAAAGAAAATTTGCAGGAAAAGGCAATTTTCCTTGGCAATTCCTTTCTTAAGGAATTTTGATTTTATAGAATACACATTAGGTTTAGGTTTAACTGGGGACGGTATTATTTGGGGCGATCGGCGCGGCGCTTATCCAAATTAAAGGTAAACTAATTCCAGAAAGTAATTACGCGAATAATCGAATGTATTTAAAGGGTGCTGTTACTATGTCATAAAACTCCTTGTCTGTTATATAGCGGGCACCGTCTTGGAATAGTAATGAGGACTCGTTTTGATTTCGTAAGCATTCGCCAACGAAACGCTAAAATGTATTTTCATTTTGTGTGCGTGTTCAGTTATTTATTTTTTATTAGTTGAAGTAATATGTTAGTACTACTAGTAGGATTTATTACGTGTTTGTTATGGTCTATATTGGGTCAAATACTATTCATGTTTATACTATATAGGGCTCTATCTTTTTTTTTCTGTGAATTAGAACTGGAATGCTTGTTATATTTGAAAATTACAATAATAATCCTCTGGATGATCCCAGGCAAGTTTTTGCTACTATTGCTTTTGCATATTGACTTATGCGATCGTATTACTTACATCCAAGTGGGCAATGGGCTTGTATTTATACTTTTAAAATAATAAAATCTGGAAATTTGCTTTGTAGGATTGAACTAAATGTTTTTTAGACCTTATTTTTTACTAAACATCAGATGTGTATTGGTCTATCCTTTGGATTTGCTAATCCTATTTTAAGATAGTTGTCACAACCGCAACGTAAGTATTTAACTCTCCAACTCGTAATGTGATTTCTGTTTGGCATTCACAAGGTACAGTTAGATCGGTAAAAAGTCCCACAAACAGCAAAGACCTCTAATCCCCAACATTAACAGCACTTGTGCGGTACCACTTTATTTTTAAATTAAAGTGACACGAATTTTCTACTCTGGGATTAGTGTCTCTGTGTTCAATTAGACTACTGAACAAGTTCACTTAAAGCAAACTGTAATTTGAAGTCAAAAACTTGAATTGTTTGGACTTCGGTTTAATTACTGGAACACATTAAGAATTTCTGTTGTTGGTATGGGTTTTACAATTACCCGTGTTTACTGCGGCAATTTACTTAGTGATGAAAGGTAATGTATGAAAGAGTGACAGAAAGTTCTTGAATATTTCTATGTAGTAGCTGAAAGGAATAAGTAAGAAGTGTATTAACACCCCTATGGATTCTACTGGTCACACAAACCACCATATATGTTACGTAACAGAACTGAAAATAGAAACTAAAAAAACGTAAGTATAAATATAGAATACGTGTAGTAAGTAGATTTGTTTAAAAAAAAAGAAGAACCACAATTTGAATTTAAAAAATTTGGATTTACTTTTGTAATAATTATATCAAAATGAGGTTGATCCAATTTTTTAAGCTCAACGCCAAACCTTTTTAAGGCATGATCTTGCATTAGCAAAGAAAATTTGCAGGAAAAGGCAATTTTCCTTGGCAATTCCTTTCTTAAGGAATTTTGATTTTATAGAATACACATTAGGTTTAGGTTTAACTGGGGACGGTATTATTTGGGGCGATCGGCGCGGCGCTTATCCAAATTAAAGGTAAACTAATTCCAGAAATGGAGGTGTGAGGAAAGATCGGGTCTCGGGGGAGTAAACGTAATTAATTAATCGTGGTGGCTTTTATTTGTGGACTTTTATGCAAATTTTGTAAGAGAATTTATGGTTTGTACATTTTGAAATATGCTACATTCAACGGATAAGTTTCAGTTTGTTAACGAATTAAAAAATAAGTGAAATCTTATTTGAAAATGAAAAAAAAGAAATCCCTTTTATAAGCACTATGTTACCTTTGTTAGGATGTGACAGGACAATATTCTCATTGGTTACGAGATGGTTTCGTTATAAACCACCTGGAGTACTTTTCAGAAGAATAATTAAAAGTAGTGTTAAATAGTGTGGCTCAAACCCATTGCACCGGTATGACATCATATCACAATAGTTGCCACGCAGGAGAAACAACAGTGTATGGATTCAGAGTACCCTTTTGCAGTTTACTGCTGGATTTAAGCCTCTTTGTTGCCATTTTGATCGATCCTTGGCTACATGCGCTATCTTGTTAAAACGTCACTCCACCTGACCTGAGAGCGTCCTACCAAATACACTATTTACCGGCACGCGCGGTTTCCACTCGAGAATTCGTTTTTCCCAATGGTTGTCGATTGCCACTTCAGCTTGCTAATCCGGTGAGCTATGTCGATGACATTGTTTCTTTCCCTATTAAGTCGATGTTCATCGGTATGGGTTGACATAGCCGTACGTATACGTATGGCTATTTCCTCGCGACAATTTGTTGCATAACCCGCAGACAAAGGGTCTACAACTATTCGATTTAATTAAACTCTGCAGAACACTCGCGATTTCAGAGTTCGCTCTACTTCGTCTGACGGAGAGCCAATTTGTTCGAGAACTGTTCTTTTATCGAATCTACGTGTGGAGGGTTAGATAAATACGTTTATTTACGGCAAAATTCGAGTGCGGAAAATTGCATGTACCGCATTCACTCTATTTTTATTGGAAAGTTTAGTAGTTTAAAAGGCAAAATATTCTGCCAAACTGAAATGGTACATGGAGGGTTAAGTACGTATATAGGATGCACCCAGAGAGTTGGACTAAAACCGCACACACCAGTCAGCTCTAGTACCACTGTAAAGAGGTAACTAAAATGTACCGCATACGACCATAAGAAGCTATTATGAAAGCATTTGCAACTTCTAAGAACGTTGTTGTTGAATGAAAATAAAAACATCTTAATATTACCGTGGCATCTCCTAAGGGGAGAAACGTATCAGTCAAGAGCGGGACGCCAGATTCCTCGAGTTCCAATACCTTATTTATGGTCGCGGAATAATGTGACTCCGTTCAAGTTGGCTCAGCGATACTAGCAAACTATTTAAGATAATAGAGGAGTTTTGACCGAAGACAATAATGTCAACTCTGTTTGTATAGTGAACAAAATTACGACAGCTAGATTTATTATGACAATTAAACTCCTATAAAATGTTACAGTCACTAAAAATATAGAGACTTTTATTTTTGTCTTCTCTCTGTTTCGTCGGAAAGGCTTCGCAATGGAATCGCCCCTGTTTAGTTCACCTCTGCAGACAAGATGAAGAACGATTTCATGCACTATTTTGACTACCTTAAGGTTGGTCTACACTAGACGCTGCCGAAGACGAGATGAGCACAAGCCGAGCCTCCTGCTCGGATGTCTCGCAATCCTTTTGTGTTCGTCAAAAAACCGACAATAGACGCAGTCGAGCACGAACCATACTGCTATGTTGGCTCGGTTCGTCTATAGTAGGGATGTTAGGGAGCTCCGTAACCGTAACCAAAAGTGTCGTACATAGGTAGGTATACTCTGATTTTAATCACGTGGAGTAAACTGACAGATGTCAATGTGTCATCCCCATACATTAGCACTCAATTTGAAAGATGCAAAATGTACATTTTGTATAGAAACTTGACATTCCTATCTGTCAGTTTACACCACATGATTAAAAATTAGAGATTAGGTAAGCATCGGATATAGATCCGATTTAAAAAGCCAAAGCACGAGCTATGCATACTTGTAGATTGGTTTGGCTTGTAAGTTCCACACTACACAAATTATTGCTCGTATTTTCAAGTATAGACCCACCTTTAAAGGCCTTCTTTATATCCGTGTACATATCATTCCATTCCCTTAAATAGACTTTGCCTATAAAATACTGCAACTAAATATAATAACTACTTACTCCCTAAAATTGGCGACAAATCAAAGTAATATCTATGGAAAATGGACGTAAGGGGTTTTACACCAAAAATATTGCGGCAGTTATTCAACTCAATAAAATCTATCCGTGAAGGTGAGAGTCATCGTTATCGGGCTGATATATTGCGACGTGAAGGTGCTGGGTTAAGGCATATTTGTTACCAGGTAGATAAGGGTGCACTCAAAATGGACTGTTCAATTATTAACTTGTATGCGGGGTGGCCAGTTGCCGGGCACGCTACCTGAGGAACGACGAAGACTTCAGCAACGTTAGGGCGCTGTGTTTTCTAGAAGACATTGACTAGTTAGAGTGTAAACCTGCCGAATTCACCCTTTGCACGGGAAATGGGTATACCTCTTAATTTAGAAATACTTAATCCCTTTTTGAAGATCAAAGGTCATATCTATTCGGAAACACTATCGTTGGTAGCTGAATGACCAAGCACGAATGCTAGCATAGAGATTACGTTAGTAACGTATAATTTCCTTCAAACATATTATTGTAATGGATGCGTTAGTTGTATAATTAATCTGTGGACGGGCGATCTCGTTGCAATACTATCCTTTCTAATGTTTGAGCGATAAATTTTAGTTCTGCTTACATTACAATAGAGAGAGCTCTTAAATTTTCATACAAATTGTTTACGATACGCATACGCTACGATTTCTGTAGATCACGCTTTTAGAACTGATCAACTTATTTGTTTCTAAGCGTTGTTTTTTAATCCACATCGCTCATAACTCCATAACAATGAAAAAACGGCCTACAAGCGGGTACATCTTGCCCATGTAAATGCGGAGTCTAAGTCCCCCCATAATTGAAATGAAATTCCTCCGGGCTCAGCGGGAGTTAATGTGCGTTTGTCTTGCAGGATCAGGGAGTTTTTTATTTTCGCTCTTTTTAATACGGATTGTAGGATAATATGTAGACGTCTGTATTGCGAAGCGTTTGTCTTGCAGGATCAGGGAGTTTTTTATTTTCGCTCTTTTTAATACGGATTGTAGGATAATATGTAGACGTCTGTATTGCGAAGCGTTTGTCTTGCAGGATCAGGGAGTTTTTTATTTTCGCTCTTTTTAATACGGATTGTAGGATAATATGTAGACGTCTGTATTGCGAAGCGTTTGTCTTTGCATTTCTGAGTCAGTTATTGAGCTATGAGATATTAATGAGGGTTTTGCAAATACGATAAATAGGTATAAGACCGGCATGAAGCAGCCTCTGCGCTGTATTTCGTCGAATGAGTGTGGGTACTGGCAATTCGGGGAAAAGGTTCAAATGTTAGCAGCATACTTGTGACTCTACTGGTGTTGCAGGTGTCTATGGGCGACGGCAATCGCTTATCATCAGGCGATCCGTCTGCTGGTCTGCCAGGTGGCAGTCACATGTGTTGTCAAGGGCGGAGGCAACTGCTCACAATAAAAATAGAAATACAGACAATAATGTTAAGAAGGCGCAATCTAATAAGATTGAGTGAAAAATCGATTGACAAATCTACCAAATAATGACCTCTCCCGGCTACCACGAAAAATAATCTGCTTACTTTTCCCGCAGCACCAAAACCCTCATTTAAAAAAGAGCGAAAATAAAAACATCTTAATATTACCGTGGCATCTCCTAAGGGAGAAACGTATCAGTCAAGAGCGGGACGCCAGATTCCTCGAGTTCCAATACCTTATTTATGGTCGCGGAATAATGTGACTTCGTTCAAGTTGGCTCAGCGATACTAGCAAACTATTTAATGGATTTGAATAAAACTTTACCACAATATAGCTTATACATCAGAATAACACATAGGCTACAATTTATAAAAATATATTGTGTGGATTGTCCAAAATATGACGGTACGTGTCAATAATTAAGTCCTAACGTACGAAGTCGTGGGCGGCCGCTAGTTTAGAAATACTTAATCCCTTTTTGAAGATCAAAGGTCATATCTATTCGGAAACACTATCGTTGGTAGCTGAATGACCAAGCACGAATGCTAGCATAGAGATTACGTTAGTAACGTATAATTTCCTTCAAACATATTATTGTAATGGATGCGTTAGTTGTATAATTAATCTGTGGACGGGCGCTCACGTTGCGATACTATCCTTTCTGACGATTGATCGATCAATTTTAGTTCTGCTACATACAATAGAGAGAGCTCTTAAATTTTCATACAAATTGTTTACGATACGCATACGCTACGATTTCCGTGGATCACGTTAGGCTTTTAGAACTGATCAACTTATTTGTTTCTAAGCGTTGTTTTTAATCCACATCGCTCATAACTCCATAACAATGAAAAAAAAACGGCCCTACAAGCGGGTACATCTTGCCCATGTAAATGCGGAGTCTAAGTCCCCCATAATTGAAATGAATTCCTCCGGGCTCAGCGGGAGTAATGTGCGTTTGTCTTGCAGGATCAGGGAGTTTTTTATTTTTCGCTCTTTTTAATACGGATTGTAGGATAATATGTAGAACGTCTGTATTGCGAAGCGTTTGTCTTTGCATTTCTGAGTCAGTTATTGAGCTATGAGATATTAACGAGGGTGTTGCAGATGTCTATGGTCGACGGCAATCGCTTATCATCAGGTGATCCGTCTGCTGGTCTGCCAGGTGGCAGTCACATGTGTTGTCAACGGCGGAGGCAACTGCTCACAATAAAAAATAGAAATACAGACAATAATGTTAAAGGCCCAATCTAATAAGATTGAGTGAAAAATCGATTGACAAATCTACCAAATAATGACCTCTCCCGGCTACCACGAAAAATAATCTGCTTACTTTTCCCGCAGCACCAAAACCCTCATTTAAAAAAGAGCGAAAATAAAAAACAGCTCACGAACCAAAATCCGGTAAGACAACGCATATTAACCGCCCGAGTCGAGCCGGAATTCCGTTTCAATTACGGATTTAAACCGGGGCCGGAGGATCTCTCGTACTCATTTGTCGTCGCCGGAATTTTATTACTCTATATTCTGAATCATATAAACAAAACAAATGAGTATTCTAGACCTGGAGACCGGGTAATTAAGACTTTCTCTAATCCTAACTAACTAGGCTGGCGCGGCGACCCAAAGTGTTCCTTGGCCTCCGATAATAATATCATCAGCAACCCACGCTCGTCCACTGCTGGACATAGGTTTCCCCCAATGCACGCCACCGCTCCCGATTTTCGGCCACTCTCATCCAGCTCACTCCAGCCAGCCTTCGAATGTCGTCATCCCATCTTGTAGCAGGGCGTCCTACACTACGTTTGCCTAATATATGTTATAATAATATATGAGCCTCCTTATCTAGGTCGGTCCTGCACCCCCTCCTGCCAGTCATCAGCCTGCTAAAATAGATTTCGGACAACATCTCATGGACCTGATTCCGTGCTAAGTAGCTTCAACAATAGTAATTTTACGCATATCTAACAATGGCTAGAAATTATCTTGAAACAAAACGTGTTGTCGTTGTCTGCTAAACAGTCATAATATAAAAAAAACTTATCTTTACCTTCGTGTATGTATAATCAGGAAACATATTATTATTTATTCTCATTATTTGAGGAAAATATATTTAAAGTTCCCTTCACGACGTGGGTAGTAATTAAAATAATAGCCGGAGTCATAACTATTAACGATTCAATATACTTCTGCATGAATAAAATATCCGGATTCATAAAGAGAACTCTCTGAATATAATATGAATTGAAATCGCTATCGAATCTCTCCGAAAAGCGTTTACAAGATATACTGAAATAGAGATGCATTCGGGCTCTTTAACTATTTATACCGAACTTTTCCTTCCCCTTGAACTTTAGCTATAAGAAAATAGGGTCTATTTTCGAGTGTATTTCTATTTTGCCTCGAAGGCAGGCAACCTTCGGGACTTGGCAAGTGACATGAAGGAGTGACTACATTGTTTTGCTGTAAAGAGCATGCGAAAATAGCTTGGAGCTCAGGTGACTAAGTAGCATTATGTATACTTTCGAAAAATAACGTCAAAACCATCTGGTTCGCTTGGGGGAGTATTTGCTTTTAAGACCTAAAATAGTAACTCATTTGTATAATATTTCAGTATGGGAACAGACATAATAACTACCCTACTTACGAAATTGGCATTTTATGATGGAATATAATCAACTGTGTTTTAGTTTAGTAGTAAGTTTAGGTGCGTGTTAAATAGTTTTTAAAAATCTTTTAGAATCGTTAAGAAATATGATAGCAAAAACAAAAAAAAAACATTTTGGAAATGTTTTTCCTTTGATTTTATTACTTCATAAAACATAGAAATAGGGTCTAATAACAGAATATACCAAATACTATTGAGCCATTCTCATTTAGTTTTGGTACTTAACTTAGTACATATACAACACCGAACAAACACAAGTGTTCATCACGCGAATATTAATAAACAGTGGGGATCGGATCCACGACCTTTGGCGTATGAGGCTGGGTCTCTACCAAATGCGCCGTCAAATATTGCAGTAGTCAAACAATGTAGTTAGCGTTTTTAATACTACTAGCTAAAACCATTAAAAGTAATAACATCCAACTCAATACAATTCCACATCAGTACACGTCACACGCGACATCGAGCAATCCCATCAACCGCTACCATTAAACACCAAATAATTAACAAAGTGTAATAACGTTTAAATTAATTAACTCGGAAATGAACGCAAAAAACAATCCAGTGAGGAACTCCACGATTGCCCGCATTGGACAACGGAAAGCTTCGGCCCATCGTTAAATTCATATTGGATTACCCAATTTAATCCCTGTAATCGCCAACAACTAATTAATATCCCACTCCATATGAGAATTGAAATTTAATAGTTTGCGCTGTTTATCAGCTGAGGAATTGTTATATGATAAGTGTAGTGAGATCTCAGGGAATTCCATGTTATGAGATCCCTTGATATAGGATTCGATTTGGGTGCGGAGTGTTAATTCCGAAACATTTGAAGCTCATTATGCCTTCAACGGGACATTCCATTTAGTAAGGGCCAGTTATGTATGTGTAGTCAGGATCCATTAAGTATCATATGCTATGACTATAGATTGGTATCTATAGTCATAGCATATGATACTTAATGTATCCTGACTTTTTAAAAACATTCAAAGAATTGAATATGAAACCAACTGAGGATTTATGGGGACTCTCGGTAGACATACTAAAAAATATAATACATGCTATCGCACCCCATCTAGCTATGATCTATACATATAATAAAAATGTAAAAAAGCTGTGTCTGTACATTGAAGATATTTATCTCAAAATAACTTAGGACGACTAAAAAACAGTAACAGAACATGAATCAATGATTTTTAAAATTTTTGTCTGTCTGTTTGTCTGTTTGTCTGTTTGTCTGTTTGTCTGTTTGTCTGTTTGTCTGTTTATCTGTTTGTCTGTTTGTTCGCGCTAATCTCGGAAAGTACTGAACCAATTTGAATGAAACTTTTTTTATTGTATAGCTGTAATATCAGGGCAACTTATAGGATATATTACATTTTGAAGACCAGGCTCCTTATGAAGAACCACAACAGCCCAGCTAAACTATAAGAGGTAGGTCAATGGCACCTTAACAAAAGTTGTTCAGATTGATGAGCAGTTTATGATGCCATGAAAAAAAAATCAAAGATCATGGAACATCTGGTTTGGACCTATAGAGCCCAGCTACAATATAACAAATATGGAATGAAATGGAATGGTAAATTGTCAAATGTGATGAGCATTTTTGGATGAGATCCTATAAGGAAGGATATTCCGAACTTAAACCCCTAATGGAGCGAAAAGGGGGTTCAAAGTTTGTTCATGGGACTACGTGATTCCTTAGCCCAATTTACTTCAACTTTTGCATACACATTCTTTGACAGAATTGATGGATAAAATATAAGATTCAAACTTTAATAGAATACTTACATCCCCTAATGGAATAAAAAATAATTTGGGGGTTACTTTCATTAGAAGTTGATATTTAAAATATTAAATGGGTTTGCACTTGAACTCATCTCACCTGATGGAGAGTGACAATGAGGTCTAGATGTAGCGTGCTTTCCCAGAAGCCTATTCACTCTCGACTTAAAGACACCCAAATTGTAGCTCTCTGGAATACAAAAGCCGGCAAGTTGTTCCATTCCTTAGCATTTCGTATAAAATAATATTGAAGCCGCCTTTAAAAATCTATTAACCTATAAACGAACATTTATAATAAGTAATATTTTTGTTAAATTCTATTTAAATAATCATCTTTAAGTCAAGAGTCATAAAGTTCACGCAAACGAAGTTGCGGGCGGCCACTAGTATTCAATAAATGTGTTGACGACGGTGTATTTCCCGATATGATGAAATACAGTAAAATAATACCATTATTCAAATCGGGAGAGAAACAGTGACCCGTCTAACTTCAGACCAATTTCTATACTACCAGCTCTTAGCAAAATTTTTGAAAAAGTTATATTCATCCAGTTATTGGCTCATTTGAATTTGAATAAAATATTGCACAGTAAGCAATTTGGATTTACAAAAGGTAAATCCACTACTGATGCTGGATTGGCGCTTATCAAGCATGTCTTTGATGCGTGGGAAAATAAGCGAGATGCTATTGGTATATTCTTGGACTTGTCAAAAGCCTTCGATTGCGTAAATCATGAAACGTTGCTTATGAAGTTACATCATTACGGTGTCTTAGACAACTCAATTAGTCTAATCAAATCTTATTTATCTGATAGGATTCAAAAGGTGAATGTCAATGGAATTAACTCTTCGGGTGCCCCTTTAGTTATGGGTGTACCCCAGGGCTCGATATTGGGGCCGTTGCTGTTTTTAATCTACATAAATGACCTTCCTTACTATACTAAAGATCTATGTGAGATAGTGTTATTTGCTGACGATACATCCTTGATTTTTGAGGTTGATAGACAAAAAGAAAATGTTGACGACGTAAATAACACTCTCTCTCAAGTACTACACTGGTTCACTTCTAATAACTTAGTTCTTAATTCAAAGAAAACTAAATGTGTAAAGTTCACTATGCCCAATGTAAGGCAGGTCAATATTAATATAGTCATGAATAACGAACCTATTGAAATTATAAACTCCACAGTTTTTCTAGGCATCACTCTGGATTCCAAATTGCAATGGAGCCCCCATATTGCTGCCTTGGCAGGAAGACTTAGTTCAGCTGCATATGCAGTTAGGAAAATAAGGAATCTGACTGATATTGAGACTGCAAGACTAGTATATTTTAGTTATTTTCATAGTCTGATGTCATATGGTCTATTGCTGTGGGGATCCGGTGCTGACATACAAGCTATCTTCATATTGCAGAAGAGGGCAATTCGCGCCATCTATGGCCTTAGATCACGTGACTCACTTAGAGAATTATTTAAGGAAATAAATATTTTAACGGTAGCTTCTCAATACATTTTTGATTGCATTATGTTTGTACGTAAAAACTTGCAGCTTTACTCGCGAAAATCTGATTTTCATAGCTTTAACACACGAAATAAACATAGGCTTGCGGTCCCAAATCTAAGACTTCATAAAATTGGCAACTCATTTGTGGG
The DNA here is from genome assembly GCA_014851415.1 of Cnaphalocrocis medinalis. NCBI lineage: Eukaryota > Metazoa > Arthropoda > Insecta > Lepidoptera > Crambidae > Cnaphalocrocis > Cnaphalocrocis medinalis. Next base: position 4,210,050 of record CM026287.1, on the reverse strand, counting down.
ATTGAGTATAAAAATGTTTAATAAGTTACCACAAAGAGTAATTGACTTACCATTGCATGAATTTAAATTTCATATTAAAAAACTGTTTAATGCAGAAAGGCTACTATAATGTAGAAGATTATTTAGATGATAAGGATTCCTGGACATGTTAATCTCCTCGCCTATTCTATTAAATGTATAATTTGATTTTATAATTTTACTTTGACGATTATCTAAACGATATAAAGCATTGTACACATCATACTGTTATTGTAATCTTAATAATATTTTTTATTATCAGAATGAAAATTGTAATACTGATCATAATTTGAAAAGAGTGACTACTGAGTTTCTTGCTGATTCTTCTCGGTAGAAATCGACTTTCCGAATCAGCGGTAGCTTACATATTTGACATTCATAAATGTTCTATAAGGACTTAAATTGAATAAAGAATATTTCTATTTCTATTTCTATTTCTGACTGCATTGGTATGCATGATAGCTGAGTTTCACTTTGTGCAACAGTTAGACAACAAAGTTGAATGCATAGACTTAGAGTTTAGTGAAAAGTTGAAATTTGTCTAGTCAGGTTTGAATACGTTTTTATCCTTTAAAATGATTAAAGGAACGAGCAACTATCACCTTAACAATTGCTTGCTACAGACAACTACACATTTGGGTCACTATTATGCATTGAATTTGAATGCATATCTAAAGTAAAACCGTACAAGGCACTACGACATTCAGTTATGTGTATAAAATAACTATTGGATACAACACCAATAGTTATTTTATACACATCTCGAAACATCTGTTTTTACTTAGTCATCAGTACAGTCTATTTGGAAAGGGCATGTAATATATTTATAGTCAAGATCCATTAAGTGCTAAATGTCATAAATACAAATTCTAATGTGTGACTAAAATTGTATGTGCATATACAACATAGAAAAAATATTATACACACAAGTCTCGACTTCAAAAAGTTTTTGAATGAAGAGAAGATCTCAAGCAGCCGAAGAATTTTTGATATGCGGCGGGAACCCGATATTGGTACTAGAATGCAGATAAAGCAGGCGTCGGTTTTGGTGCGAAATAGAAATACCGATACATTCGAAGTATTACTCCGTCATCGCCACTGATCAAGAATGACATGGAGCGTCATATAAACTACCTATATCGACTAAGTATACGCGTATGTCGCAATACATAACAGCTTGATAAAGAATTCATGTATGTATAGTCAGGTCCCATTAACTGCCACCACCGCGACTATAGATCTCAATACTTGGATTCGACCGCTCAGCTGAGCTGTCCCTGTCCCTCTATATTATTCTGTGGTGGTAGTGCACATTATTTTACAGTCCAAATAACTCAAGGTTGTCAAAACATAATATAATGGTACACTTTTAGTATTAAATCACAATACTTAACGGCTCATAAAAGAATTTATGTATGTGTAGTCAAGGTCCCATTAACTGCCATCACCGCGACTATAGATAACAATACTCGGATTCAAGCGCTCAGCTGAGCTATGTGCATGGGAACATTAACCAGTGAGTGCATATTTGGCGCAGCAAATACTTCAAAGGCTTCATGCAGTCGCCCGCTAATGAGGTCATTCATTCCATTGCTCCATTTTCGTACCTTCTGCGTCTGCCTTTGAATATTATTTTCTTTTTAAGTGAAGCAAGTTGAGATGCAACTTTATTAGAAATATAGTGTGCCAGAAAATGTGCAATATTTTTACGAAAAGCCTAGTCATTTTTTGAGTAGTTATTCCAGGAATTTGGATATCGAGATTGCAGCCAAAGGATTAAAACAAAAAAACCTCTTTTTGTGCAGAAAAGAGTATTCAATCCTGTCATACCTTCGTCGACTATAACTATGGGACAATAAATCATATTTTCGATGATCAAGTAGCTTATGAATGATGCTCCACCTTTTTGAATCTCTGAACTGTGTTTTTTTAACAATATCTACATAGATTTGTTGTTTACCATCAAAAACGTTAAATGAAAAAACCAGCCAGGAATACGTATAGGCCGTAAACTACGGGGCTAGTTGTTGCCAACAATTTTCGGATTCCGCGCTGTCACAAAAAGCTAGTTTGTTACGACTATTTTGCACTTAGTTTCATCGTGTATCCATCTGCCACAGTGTTTTTGACCGTAAATTTTTGTTGCATGTAAGCGGGATAAATAGCATCAGGAATGAATGCACTTTTACTTTTTATTAATTCTGTACAAAATAAAAAGGAAATTAATTATTACAATTTTAGATTCGGAAACAATTTCTAAATGAACAAAGAGTATATTAAAATTTGTCTCAAGTCACAAAGTAGTTAGTCGCCGTAAAACTTATTAAAAATTAAAGTGCGTCGCATTCCATTTTCAAATATCGAATGTGTTTTGTTTTTATTGCAAAATAAAATTCATGGAATATGTACCTATTTTGTGATGAACCAAGCATTTCAATTAAACAAATGAATATCAGAAAGTGCACACTGTTACCTATCTAGTTGTTGAATCAACAGTCTAGTAGGTAATTTGGACGTGTGAATGAGATAGTATACGTCAAATCCGGTATGATTTTTTGCAGACTTGTTCATGATGTTAGCCCAATGAATAATCCAAGTTTGTGACCTTCAACGCCGAACGAAACTTTGTCAAAAATCGAAGAAACCGCCAAAAATGTTTTTCAGATTTAGTATATTTAATGTTCCACTCACCAAATCTATCTTCTATACTATTTATAAAGAGATAACTTCTATAGATAACGACAAGGCTTATAGGTAAACTGAAAACACGAAACGCTTGCGCGATGTAATTTAGCACAGCGCCATCTATTGGTTCATTTCTGAATTACGGTCCCGAAGCGAAGTGAGGGCGGGCCACTAGTCATTGATAAAGTATCTACAGAGCTACAGCCCATGGTCAAAGTATACGTGAAACAGTCCGATAGTTTCCAAACCACAGTATCCATACTAGCCAGTCTCGCATCAGTTAGGCATTCCACACGTGCTCCAAACTTGGTGCGAACTCAAATCAAGAACAAGAAGACGCCCGTGACGTCACATCAGGTAGTTTAACGAGACCTCTATTAGGGCTATTAGCTTAATTACTGAGGCTCCAAACGGCCTCAGCGGTCTCCCTCGTTAAGGTAAGGCGAGTTGCTCGTAGAGATGTGGTTATGAAATCGATTTTAATACGATTTTTATCGATTTTTATGAATCAACATTGAAATTCGATTTTCATTCATACATCTTTTTTTATGATAAGAATGCGTCCGTTACGTTACATCAGGTAGTTCAACGAGACCTCTATTAGGGCTATTAGCTTAATTACTGAGGCTCGAAACAGCCTCAGCGGTCTCCCTCGTTAAGGTAAGGCGAGTTGCTCGTAGAGATGTGGTTATGAAATTGATTTTAATAAGATTTTTTATCGATTAATATTTATTATCATCATAACATTCGGTTTCAAGACGGGCGTCTTCTTGTTCTAAGAAAACATTAAAAACCGATTTTTTATAGTGACTTCACATCAGGTACTTTTTTTTTGCCAGTTTAACGAGACCTCTATTAGGTCCAGTAGTAGTGCTTGTAAAGGTATAACGTTGTATAAAAATATATCGATTTTAAATCGTTTATTTTATCAGAAAATGGACAGGCTTGATGACGCATTTGGTAGTGACCATGCCTCACACGCCAAGTTTTGTCAAAAAACTCGATGTTTTTAATAATGCATAATATCTTACGTCACTATCGCCCACGGTCCCTTATCCCCACGGGACCTACTAAGAATTTTCGATTGCTTGTCAAGCGTAAATATTGTTCAACGGTTCGTAGTAACAAGGATGGTCAATAAGATGGAAGAAATCTGGAATATAATAATCCCTGTTCGTCCTTGTACAGTCGGCTGCAAAATGATGAAGGTATTTAGAGCCTTGTCACAAACTATGTCATATACTCGTACCTACATTTGTTTAACCCTTAACCAAGCTTCGTGTGCACTGGCATTAAAACATATTTTTAAATTTGTGTGTTCTTAATTTTTATTTGTACAATGTATGCCTAAGATCTTGTTTCTTAATTAGGCCTAGATATGCCTGATTGAGGGTTAAAAAAGTAGACATCAGATTTCTATTGTCTTTGGTTGATCATGCAATACAAGAAGTATTGGCCCTAAGTTCTCGAAGATCAGCCTCGGCGACGATTCGAACAAAGTGGCGTTCTCTTGTTTCGCAGTTCAAGATTCTATTTGGGTCGCTGAGCCAGCGGAGTAAGTAATACTAACGTGTATGTATTACAGTACAACTATTTGTAGCAGTCTGTATCTAGCAGTCTACATATTGTTAGCGAGATAGTTTATAATACAAACTTTCGAAATCTAAATGAATAAATTATACCCTTCAGACCAACAAAATCAGCGAAAAATATAGGTACCTATTCCATTACAATACATTACCGAGTGGATATTCTGTTTTTTTTTTCGCTTTTTGGTTGTTAATAATATGTTTGTATTTACAATGTATTTGATCTTTACATTGTCAGCTCTCTCTTTCAAAAACAGTTTCTTTTTACTTCCCATGTTTACAGCATCTACAGCACATTACTGTTATTTACAACTCTCCTTCGTTTATACCCTAATGTCCATTCCCAATTTAGCGAGGGCTCCCGTCAAAGGAGGGCCGCCACATTTATTTATTATTCTCTGTACTCCAACGGGCAGGTAAAAGGTTTTTTAGATTAAGCGATGCAACATAATGAAGATAAAGGGGTTCCTAATGGTGTGTAGGGGAAAGAAAACTTAAAACAGTCAGTACTAATTGGTGGCGCGATTCAACTCTTTGGCAGATTTATTACTTAATTATTCAGGCTACATGCCTTGGAATACGGTTAATTTGCCTTAAGTCTTGTTTGCGGTGGGCGCACGGGAGTGTGCGCGCCGAGTTCAAATTGATAGGCTGGTAGGCGTTTTTGTTTTACCAGTTTCGAGAATTCTGGTTATGAAATTTAAAACGTTTTCAACTTTTGAATAAATTGCTAAAAACAAATCTACAACAAAAATATGTTCTGGTTCTGGTTGGTTTGGATGGACTAAAATAATAAAAAAATATGCACTAAAAGGTTTCACAAGTGTAGTGTTACTGCCATCCTATATGTTAATGCAATCTCGGCAGTTTTATTGATAAAATCTATAGCGATTCATCTCTACCGATCAACTTTGGGGTAGGTAGCGGAAAAGTAGACCGAATTGTAAACTGAATTGAATTGATTTTGGAATCGGTGTTGATTCAAGAAATGAGGCAGAAACTTTCTATAACTTTCTAAAGGAGGAAATGTTCGTAGGCGAAGAGTTAGTTGTTTCTAACTATGGACAAAATACGACTAACTTCAATAAAATCAAGGTTTGAGGTAAGTTTCATTTATTACTATAATCAGTAGTCTTTTTTAGAAAAACGAGAGATAGATAACGTAGTCTCCCGGTACAGTTTGTGTCTCACAAGCCGCTGTGTTATAAAAATGGTAAGTGCTTAAAGAACTTGGCCCATTTTTTCCAATTTATACTCTCCGTGAAATATTCCTTACATATTAGTTGTCTAGTTAGTGTATTTTGCCGTTATTGGAGCCATAACTTAGCACGTGGTGTTTGCTTAGTGAGATTTATTCGCGCTTTGGAGCATGGTCTTGCATTTTTTGCTCTTGCGCAGCGGAGTTTGTGCTAAATTGCATTTTAGTGGTGCTCTAAGTACTCCATTGAGTTGTGTTTTTGCGGGTAGATTTTGATAAATGTTGCAGAGTGTTATCATACTATCTCTCTCTTTTCTTTAAAATACTCATATTAATTAGCGTTGTCTCTTATTCATATTTTAGGAATTTCAGTAGCAAATAAATGTGTAAGTACTTACCTTATCACTTGACCATACAACGTAATAATAAAATTGATAATGACTATAACAATGTTTCTATTAATAACGTAAGTAATTGAGATTCTCTTTAATTTAAAAGTAGGATCCCTAATATGTACTTGAACATATCTTAGGAACTTTAAGTCTAGATACTTAAAAATCAATCAGATGACTACACCTTCCATGGTATTATTGCCATAATGACAAAAGACATTTTGGTATATAACATTTGATGTAAACTAAAACTAGATAGAAAACACGAAATGAAATGAGGACAAAATGTCTACAAAGCACTCAACGAGTACAAATAGAAGAAGTTCAGAATTCCATGTGAAACCGTTAAAATTCATATGAAAAAAGTATCAGCCAACACTACAAACGTAGCCATGCACTCTCTACTTGAGGCTTGTAGGGATGAAACAATGAGGAAATAGAACTAAGACCAGATTCGACCAGCCTTTCAAAATAAAGTATTAACCTATATACTGTCCCACTGCAGGGCAAAGGCTTCTCCATCATAGAAATCAAGTCATCGCTACTATGATGGGATTTTTTTAGTGCCCTCTTTTTGATTATGATGGGATTCGGCTTTCACCACGCTCGCCTAATGCGGATTGGTCATCACAAACTCGAGCTAAGTACGAAAAATTCGATTCAAACCCAGGACCTCGAGATCACGGCACGGCCACTTGAACCACTAAGCCGACGGGGCGTAGGGACTAGTACTAGTCCTGCTGTAATGTGGCCGAAACGTCAAGAAATAAGTCCTTCATTCCGATGGCAGTCTGAAAAATTTCGATCTTAACAAAGATACATTTATACATTAATAGAAACCGCGTACAGAAAGTCGAAACCACGGCAGACCAACAAGGTAGACCTACGATCTAGTGAGGGTCGCAGGAATTCCTTGGATGCAGGTGGCACAGGACCGATCCGTGTGGAAAACATTAGGGGAGGCCTATGTCCAGCAGTGGACGTCCATTACCTGAAAGGATGATGATTAATATTACCTAATTAATTGATATGAAAATTCGGTTCAGAGCATAGAGTGACAACCCTATACAACAGACATCTCCATTCCATTGTTTGAGATCGCACGGGGCTTCTCGATCCCATGTGGAATAAGAGTTGATGTAGTTAACAGCAGTAGTTACAGAACTGTAGCTCTTGTTTCAAGCGCATAAGATTCAATAGCTGTCCAAATTGTGCATAAAACTTTTGCTGTTAGCTGTACGATGTTCCTTACTTAGCGATATGAAAAGTCAAAAGTTCGACTAGCCGACGAATGAAGAACGTTTTCATGTAGATTGGATTGAACACAGTACGTTGCAGTACGTTCAAAAACGATAGACAAATAAAAATGTCATACTTGCAAGAGCTTAACCAGAAGCAGCTGAATGGAACCTGTATCCTATAAACCTGCAAATATATGTATAGCAACAGCGAACAAGTCTTCTGTTGGTAAGTCACCTCATCAACGCCACTCATATGCTCCTTTTGTTTCCTTTATGGTACAGGTTGGCAGATGTGTAGATGGATCACCTGATGGTAAGCGATTACCGCCGCCCATAGACACCAACATCGCCAGTGTAGTTACAAATTCGTTGACGTCCTTTAATCCCCCTTTCCACTTGATTGGGCCTGGGTATCCTTACTCACTCGGTGAAATACAGCGCAGCATGATTTTAATGCAGCCGGCCCATCATGCCGAAGCGTGGCTGTCACACGGTAAGAAATGAAATAAAAGAGTTTGCCGAAGCGCTACTGGCCTTTTAGTCCCCCAGCTGGTATGGCAAATATAACAAAGAAATGCTATTTGAATTCGAAATTTAAAATATTTCACTGCCGTTTCACTTTCTATCAAAAATAGAATGTGATAAAAAGCTAGAGTGGCACCAGTGTGAACGTGCTAAAGACTTAAAATGCATTTAAGGTAGAGAGAAAACCGCAGTACGGTCCATTTAGCGACGATTGCCGCAAATGGTGTGACGAAACCGACACTGATTGGTAGATTGGTTCAAATGAAATAGGGTTGCCGGCAATGTGTGGTTTGAACTGCAATTAGGGGCTTTTCGTATGAGGAGATATAATTTTATGTTCCAACTATAAGGGCTCTTAAAATAAATTAATAGTTCGAGAACTTTGAATACTAGCTGTGCTCCGCGATTTCACCCGAGTGGTGACATCGATCCCTATATTTTGGATAATACAACATATCTTTATGGTTATAGCCTCTGCGTGTTATTCAGATATAAACTCTAGGTATTATTGTGAAATTTCATTAAAATCGATTCAGTAGTTATTTGCGTAAAAGAGCAATAAACATACTAGATAGGTGATCACAGACTTTCGTGTTGCTAATATTAGTAGGATGGGTTTTTAGATAAAGCAAATCAATGAAAATTCTCTGAAATTAAATTTTGAAAAAATCTTTGATGCGACTTCATGTTAAATCAAAACCAATCATGTTTCACTTCTCTACCAATTAGAAACTAACTACGGGCATTTTATAAGGAGATTCGCATCTCCTTTATTCCATTTTATGAGCTTTTAATGCTCAATAATATGATATAAAAGATAATATCTGTAAATGGCTGTAAATACATATATGTAATGACACTACCACCATTAGATTCACAGGTGCGCTACCGAGGTGTGTCATTGTATAGAAAACATTTTTATTTGCTGACTTCTCACTCGCGAACTAATGACAACCCTTAGTCAAACGCACAACTTAGCAAACCGAGCTAGTCGCTTTGTTTTCTGTCTACCCGATACATTAATTTCAGTAAAGGCTGCGTAGTTTTGTTTCCTATGTTTTCACGGGTGATAAAGCACAACTTTGGCGCTGAGAAAATAAGGTTTAAAAAGTTTAGATGCGTACGTACGTCTTTTGTTTTTAGCGCTATATTTGGCTTCAAGCGGTGACACATTGGGTAGTGATATGGATTTTAATGCTGGCCACTACAATTTTGTATTTTTTTGTTCCAAAGATGATAGGTTGAAAAAAAAATAGGTCGGCTCTCACTTCATTTCGAGGCATTATTTTGTGAATTATTCCAATAGATAGCGCTGGGTGTAGATTACATCGCACGTTTGTTTTTTTTTCGGTTTACTTATAACACTTGACTTGTATTGTATAGACATTTTTATTTGCTGACTTCTCACTCGCGAACTAATGACAACCCTTAGTCAAACGCACAACTTAGCAAACCGAGCTAGTCGCTTTGTTTTCTGTCTACCCGATACATTAATTTCAGTAAAGGCTGCGTAGTTTTGTTTCCTATGTTTTCACGGGTGATAAAGCACAACTTTGGCGCTGAGAAAATAAGGTTTAAAAAGTTTAGATGCGTACGTACGTCTTTTGTTTTTAGCGCTATATTTGGCTTCAAGCGGTGACACATTGGGTAGTGATATGGATTTTAATGCTGGCCACTACAATTTTGTATTTTTTTGTTCCAAAGATGATAGGTTGGAAAAAAAAATAGGTCGGCTCTCACTTCATTTCGAGGCATTATTTTGTGAATTAATCCAATAGATAGCGCTGGGTGTAGATTACATCGCACGTTTTGTTTTTTTTTCGGTTTACTTATAACACTTGCTTGTATTGTATAGAAAGTACCGATAAATACTATGATAGACTTAACTGGCCCGATGGCGCACTTGTTTGTAACCCTGTCTCATTCGCAAAAGGTCATGGTCGATAATGAACCTAATATAGACATCATACAGCTGTATTTTAAATACCACTTTTCTCTCTCTCGTCACTGGACGATGATGCGTCTTAAAGCTTGATGCATGTTTTATGGATACAAACGAAACTTATCCATAAATGCAATAAAGAACTTGGAACTTCAAAACCATGTAAGCCAACAAAGTTACTGATAATATTCAACCGTGGAATGAACTAACATACGCTCAACTCCATCTTGTATTAACAGTTCAAAAGTAGTGGAACTCAATAAAGTTGACTTAGTTGACTTTGTGACTTCGCGAGGTATTGGCGGGCATGTGTGCATTTCTGCTAAATAATTCATATTTCAGTCTACTAAACTCGATATCGGAATCTAGCTGCATTGCTGCTGGCGACAAACCGACGACTAATCGCAAAGGTTAACGATTTGGGCAATAGATAACTTATTTCAATCCCTTATGTATGGCTGAGCTCACGCTATAAAGGATGTCCACCCATTCCATATTGTAAAGATTTTTTAATTTATTAGACATTTTACTATTAGATTAGACTACAGGCCAACGTTTGACTACAATCGCACCTGTTTTGTAGACGTTTAAAAAAAGTTCCCCAACAGCGCTGCCATGTGTATTTCGAAATTCAAATAATATAGGATAAAAGGTTAGCAGCGCACTGGTTGCATGTGTTCATGGGCGGCGGCAATTGCTTACCACCAGGTGAACCGCCTGCTCGTCTGCTACCCATCACATAAAAAAAAAAACCTTCAATGGTGGCGACATTTTTAACGTGTTCACGCTGTGTCTATGGTTCCTATCAGTTGTTCGTGACCGTTCCGCCTAAAGGAGATCGTAATGTTTATTTGCAGTCTCCATACCACTCGGGTTCCGCCCAAGAGTCGTCACTTTGAATTATTTAGTTTACTTTGAAATTGCATTTATGTTTGGTTAGATATTTATCAATAGCGTGGTTTACGTGGGAGCTGTCCTGTGAATATTTGAGTGAATCCGTCTACTGGATAAGATGAGTACATGAATTCGGAAAGTGGGGAATGGAATATTAAAATGCAAATGGAAAGTTGTAAAATCCTAGGAACTAGCTTGCTTTGAAATTTGGTTGCAAATGACACATATTATCATTACCTATTATAAAGAGGTTTTTCTTAAATGTAATCCTAAAAGGCGAAACACTTGCGCGATATATTCGACTGTTTTTTTGGATTTGAATTCATCACCTGATTAAAAACTATTGGAGTCATAATACATCCGATTAACAGAAATATCTGAAAATCGTCAGCTCTAATTCAGTTCACCGATTCAATTTGTATGCGTAATTTTCCAAATTGATGTCAAATAATGAATTTGTATAATGTCCCAGCATTGTATACTGTTTCCACGATAGCTGGTAAGCGATACTAATTTATTGTACCCATCAATATTGTTTGTGTCAGCATTTTGTTGACTGTTGGTATTAGTAATTTGACAATATTTGTGTAAGCCTAGTTTAATTAAATTGGGATAACATTAAACTAATTGTCACGCTCTCTAACTAGGGACAATTTTGCACAAATTAAATGCATATTGAGATGAAAAAATATGGAGAGGTTCAGGGATCATGTTTGTTTTTTTTAATGTGATAGGTGGCAGACAAGCAGACGGATCACCTGATCCTGGAACCTGGCAAGCGACCTGCCGCCGCCCATAAAACAACTGCAACACCAGTAGAGTCACAAGTACCTACGCTGCTAAGAATAAGAGTTTTATATAAGAATTTTAACTCCCTTTACCCAAAATTGGGCTTCGAGTACCCTCACTTGACGAGACACGCAGCGGAGGCGCTGCTTCACGCGGTCTTCTGCGAGGCCGTGGTGGTATCACTCCGGTCGAGCTGGCCCATTCATGCCAATGTGTGGCTCGTAAGTAACCGCGTAAAAAGATTAAAAAAGTAGTTTTAAAAATCTTGGTTTACGAGACTCATATCTCAAACTACTTCTTTAATCTTTTTAGTAGGCCAACATATGATTTAAGTGGGGATATTACAACTTCGCGATTGTACTTAGTTTAAATGATACTTATTATGAGATCACAAAAACTCCGTAAGATGTGCCGATAAAGAGTAGGAGGCATCCACTCTTTTCCTAAAGCACTTTATTTTTAGGTCGAACGATTCATGAGCTACTTAAGTACATTCAATTGCGCTAGGCCGTTCTGATAATGGCCCTTAAAGGGCACTGGTTTAGGATATCTTCTTGGCGCGTAGGATGAAATTTGAATCCCTTTTTAGTGTTTGGTTTTTAAGATGTAATGAAATCTGAAAGGAAGGGTTTTTAAGCATTGCGGTTAATCCTTCAATTGCTTAGAAAGGAAATTAAGGTGACGTCCTTTTTAGCGTTATTTTTCTATCCTTTAGGCGACAAACGAGCAAGCGGGTCACCTGATAGGTAAGTAATCACCGCCGCCCATGAACATCTGCGAGATCAGACACGTCACTGATGCTGGTTAGAAAGGGGCAAAACGTAGTCTACTTAAAAAATCAAGTCCATTCGTCGCTCCGTTTTGCCGTGAAAGAAAGACAAACATACAGACATACATACTTTCCCATTTATAATTTATTAGTATGGATAGTCTACTCGGGAACTTTATGACCGATGATGACGATACAGGACTCAATTATAACTATAAATCAACAATCATTTTAGTGCACACTAGGCAAATGTGATCTTATCTTTTATTAAAGCCACATGACAGATTATTCGGGTCCGTCAAAGCCGGATAGGAATCGCCATAATTCGGTGATCGCCCATCAACCCCACAAGCGGCCGGTAAACGTTGCTCAAACATTTACGCAGCGCTTCATTTCCACCGGGAAATGACGTAATATCGATATTTACGGTATCGAGACTCGCATCGATATCTTCGGAAAAGGTACCTCACTATTTTGTATTAGGAAGACTTTTTTCCTCACTAGCAGTTACGAAGGTTTTATGACAACGAAACAATGCTCTCATGCCCTTTGGTATAATTTCCTAATTTTGGCATAGTTAAGACAAAGCAATGTTTAATGACTTAGTCCATTGTGCATGTTTACAAGTTCTATATATTTTTTAAATAAATCGCACTTTTGTTAAAATAAATCGAAAATTGTAAAATTGTGTTCTCAAAAGAAGTGAATTGTGTAAATTCTTGATTAGAATAAATGTCTTTACTTAAACTTAAACTTTTTAGCGAAGTCGGCGCTGCGCTTTTCGGAATATATAGGCACAATTGTCCAATATACTTGCTCAGTTTAGACACCTTGGAGTCGATGACTCAGTTTTTCTATCGATATACCTGTGTACAACACTACGGTGTGAATAAACAACGCCGATCGCGAATAAACGACGCGATTTATATAATACTGTCGCATAATGAGGGGAATTCATCTTTTATGTCCAAGTTTAATGAAATGGACGTTTCCAGAGGAACGGAATTTCAGTTTCAGTTATATCTACTTAATTTACAACGTGTCGAGATAATTGGGCGTTTCGTTAAACTTTGTTTAAATATGGCGCGGATGATAAGCACATTTTAAGGGGATTAAAGCCAGGTAATTTTAGTTAGCTATATAATATGTGGACCTTTAATAACCTTGAAGGCAAAGCTTTATTAGAATTTCGGTAAAGGAACTCAGATTAGCGCAAGTCTCTAACAATGTATTGTTTTAAACGTTCATAGTCAATAACATTTCGATATTTATTACGGGATTGCTACCATGTGCTGCAGATTAGGCCGGATTTTTTTTTATGTGATAGGTAGCAGACGAGCAGACGGATCACTTGATGGTAAGCAATAGCGCCGCTCATGGACACTAGCAACACCAGTGGAGTTACAAGTGCGCTGCCAACCTTTTATCCCCTTCCCCTCCTGAGGTGGGCCTCCGGTACCCTCACTCACTCGGCGAAACACAGCACAGGGGCTGCTTCACGCCGGTTTTCTGTGAGGCAGTGGTATCACTCCGGTCGAGCCGGCCCATTCATGCCGAAGCATGGCTCTCCCACAGATTAGCGCAAGTCTCTAACAATGTATTGTTTTAAACGTTCATAGTCAATAACATTTCGATATTAAATTACGGGATGGCTACCATGTGCTGCAGATTCGGCCAGAATAGCTTATACCGGTATAGAGTGCTGGTCCACCAAAATCAAAAGTCGCCACCCTGAAAAACCCAGGTGTTCATATCGTCCTGACCTTGGAATTCGCTTTAAGTTCGTGCCGAGCCACCAAGCAGTTTACTTTCAAAAAAACTTACTTTCTCCACTGGCTTAGCGACCCGAAACGAGTCTTGGGCTCCGAAACAAGAGAACGCCACTTTAGTCGATCCTGCACCACTTTAGCGCTACCATGAGTTGACATCTGACACTGACATAACGTAAACTATTGCTCTGTCTCTTTCAAATGCATCACAATGAAAGAGACAAAGCGATAGCTTTCAAACTCATGGTAGTGCTACTTATCGCCATCGTCATCTACATGTCATCGGCGAGACCAAGGCGCAAATGATCTGCGAGAACTTAAAAAAAAACAGTAAACAAAAATGGCGCTCTCATATCAAAATGTACTATCGCGTACACAACCATCTGGCGTTTCATTAACGCTGCAAGGGTTATAAAGGAAAAAGTATCCCAAGTTATTTATTCAGTAGGTTATAAATCATATCGGCACGTGGGAACGGCAGAGAGATGAGCTACATGGAAACAAAGCTTGGTAAAAACGAAACGTTTTTTACGCGATGGTATTACGCGTTACGTAAACTGATGTATCGTGTGAAAGTGTTGGGGAAATAGTTCTTGCGTGGGCTTATGAGAAGGTTGTCTTACAATAAATATAAAAAATGCAATACATTTTAGTGGGCATAATCTTTCTGGCAGATTTTTTGGCTACGAACACCGAATCTACCTTACCTAATAAACTAAGAACATATTATCATAAAAAAATGGCGACTAAGGGTACGAACAAGGGTAATATTACACGAGCTATTTAGAGCGACTTTTGACCCCCTCATAACATGTAACTATTTACATATTATTTGTTAATAAACTTGGCGGAATAGATTACTTACACACGAGCAAGCGGGTCACCAGCTGGTAAGTAATCACTGTCGCACAAGAACATCTGCGAGACCACAGAGGTCGCTGATGCGTTGCCGGCCATTTAAAAAGGAGTACGCTCTTCCCTTGAAGGTCTTTAAGTCATAGCCGTCACATTTGAAACTAGGTCCCTCTCATCTCAGCATGTTATCCCCAGTTGAGTCCAAAACTGTAGTTTTGGAGCCCAGGGTAAACTTAGACATTCAAAATGTTGGGAGTTTTGTAATACAATTATGTGACTGCCGTCTGACGTTCGCAACCCTTTTTAATAAAGCAACCAAGTCAACTAAATCATGGTTACATAATTCATTATCAGACTAATTGAATCACGATTTTGGATTTGGGGCATATTGCACGATAAATAACTTACGATGTTTTTGCTCACGGCCGAGCATGGTAGGCAAATGCATTTGATAAATCCAATCTACAACCACAAAATATAAAGGACACAGAAAGTAGATTGCCCACTAAGATCTAAAAACATGTCATGTACTCACGCATGCGCACTAACGGGCAAATACGCCTTTTCGACCACATTAATCCTAACTTATGACATAAGATTGTCGAACTGTCGAGGTCTGTGGTAGAGGGCGCGCGCTTATGTACTAATGCCGCGCAACAACCCTAGCATACGTCAGCGAACTCTTCTAAATTCAAAATTATAGCTGAGTCTCCTTTCTGTGTCCTTTTATATTTTGTGCTACAACCTCCCGTGTGGAAGGCACATTCTCATCCATTAAGCTTAGATCGTTCACTGAAATTGACACTTGAACCTAGGCCATATTATGTTGTTCATAGTAGCTAATATGGATTTCCAGACTTCATTATATTTATTATGCTAATCGCTTTTCATAAACTGTGTTGATTTTATGTTAACATCTCCATAATGAACCGTTAATTGTTTCGTTAATCTGAATGCAAAATTAATATTAGAGGGTTGTTACCACTATAGTATTTGTGGAGAGCAGTGATAACTAATTCATTGCTAAGCTCCTATGATTTTACGTTCACATATTTGCTCTATTCTAATATTAATATAGAAGATTAGAGCAGTGCGAACAGGCATTAAATAGGAAATGTACTTCGTAATGTATGAGTATCAACTTGATAAAAATAGAATGGATGAATATTCCGCTTCCTCCGAAGAACAAAGTCCGATCTCCTATGTTAAACATATTGCAAATAGGACTTTGTTCTTTGGAGATTTTACTTTTATAATTGTTAAGATACCTAGGTTTGTGCTGGACTTACAGAAGTTTGGAATAGGGGGACAATATAAGACAGAAAGTGTAAGATTAATTACACAAATATTTAAACGAACGAAACTAAAACATAGACATGAGAATTACTTATCATTATATTAGTGGTATTTGTCTCATTTTGAAATTATTATCCGGTATGTTATCTTTTGTATATCCTAATGACCATATTGCCATAGCATTAACTTTTATAATATCTTATGCAAAAATACTTCTAGATTCTTTATCTTTATGTATGTTGATGTCATTTCAATCTTCATCTTATTTTACGAGCACGAACATATTGATCATAGCAATAACTTCTGTATCATCTGTAATCCTTTGTGCAATAAAAAGTATCCATCTATCTACGTTAGCTTCTCGCGATCTGCATCTATTTTAGGAGCATAAAAGAAACTTCTATAAAAGGTCCCACATGAGCACAAGTGGCTCAAATCCTCCGGGTTCACAGTATCAATAACAAACGGCACAAAACTCGTACGTTTGGTCAGTCTCTCCAAAACTTCGTTACTGCTGCTCCGGACAGTTTGTCAATAAAAGTTTCAAAGTAATTTTACCTTGGGACTATCTTGTATCTTTTTATAAACTTGAGGGGTCGGACTTTTATTACTTTGACATTTCTGTCGAGATAAAACAAGGTTAATTTGTTGAGTTGAACGAATCAATCTACGAATGGCATGTAATGATGTGACCAAACATCGTGTGGCAACTCGAGCCAAATAATTGTAAACTATTTGACTTAAAGTTTAGGTTTTATTTAACATTAGTTCTTAAGTAATAATGCTTGTGTAAAACTGCGCCTACAAAGACAAAAACCAAAAAAAAAAACAATATTCTAGTTTTTTTTAAGCAAGCGTGGTGATTAAGCCTAATCCCATCATAGTAGCGATGACTTGATTTCTATGATTGGAGGCCTTTGGCCTGCAGTGGTACTGTATATAGGCTGATACTTTAATTTTCTAGATTTTACACTATCAATAAAAAGAAAAAATTAATAAAAAAGGTTTAATTTCAACGTTTCAAGTGAAATATTTGCGTTATTGCCTACTCTTTAAGTTATCAAACTCATTCAATTTTATGCTTATAAATCTTCATCATCAGATGTTCTCGCCAAATAAAAGGGTACCCGGACTGTAGCAGCAAAAAATTAAAATGGCCTCCGTTTTTTAACAAGAGGAAAAAAAAGTTTTGTCGATAAAATTTATCATATTTACCCGCCTACACGGGTTGGGCTCCAGTCACCGAATACACTGTATAGAAGAATAAAACTTAAACAAACTCTTGTATTGTGTTTTATTTTACTCTATTGAAAACCAACGGACGAATCCACGTCCTTTTAGAACTAGGTCATGTTATGGCACGCATTTCCGAGAGCAAATATCACTTTGTCCCACAAACAATGTTTATTGTTGCTTTTGTCATTATATTCTTACAACGACACATTTCTAAGAAACTGCAACTAAAGTTACTCCATCGTTTTTAACCTCTAAGCAACCACAGGAGAGGAGAGTTTATAAGTTTAAGTTAATATGTGTTTGTAATTATGTCTACCAAATGATCACTACTTAGTCAATAGTCATATTATGCAATATATTATTATAGTCACTGCAGTCTATATTATACAAACCTCATAGATTGACCAGATTTCGTACTTAGTAGCTCAAACACTTTTATGAACAGGAGAATTAGAAATGTTTTTATCTTTATTAAGAAATATTTTTATAGACTTTTATAGACATCGACATGTTATAACATGAAGTCGGATATGGGAAGCACAAGCGCGATACATTCGACGCCTAGCGCCATCTAATGGTTCAAAGTAGAACTAATGTCCCGTAAAAAGAAGGGAGGGCGAGCCACTAGTACGTAATACTAATTACACTGTTGAAAACACGAATGTTTGTCCAGCGAGGGTATCTGACTCACGACCGAGCGCATGAGAAACGGTTAATATCAAATGTAACATTGGGGTATTCATACTAGATATGCTGTGTATAATATCAGTATATTCATTCATTCAATGCAAAAGATATTGGTGAAGAGAGAGACCTGCTGACAAGGACGCGTCTCCACTTAATACCGGAGCTTTATTTGATCTCAAGCAACTTATCATTCTATTGAAAAAATATTCAAATCGGATTCTCAGGAGGACCAAATAAAACGGACTTTCTTTGCGCAAAAAATCACAGAAAACCTAAAATTGCCATCTCCAATTTGTAAGTACAAACATAGATTATCTAATTGGACGCCGGATTTCGTGGATGGATGAAAACGCAAACTTCCAAACTAACGATAACAAACACCCCACAAAATCCACTATGAAACTGCTGGAATTGCTTGAAAAATATGCTGCCCCCTAATCCGGATGGCAACAAAGTAAATTTAGCGCCGCCACCGCGGGATTAGTCCGGGGAAAGTTTGTGGCGGCCTCCGCTAAAGTTTTCATCTCTTGTTGATGTTGAAAAATAAAAAATACGGAACTAGGATCCTTGGTGTGTAGCCGGCGGGATTAGAGAGCAGGGGATAGGCATCGATGTTGTTGCCGCAGCACGTGATAATGGGGGAACAAAATGTCGATACTTTTTATCGATGTTGATGTAAAATGGCGGAGCTTCGCTATTGGCGCTTGTGGTTTTGTAAACATACCCTTGTTTTTTAACTAGTTTAGTTTAAATGCTTTATGATTACATGTACATGAATATGTCTATTATAAATTATTTTTACTATTAAAACATAGCAGTATATAATGGTTGTGCCGAATTTGATAACGAAACGAATGTTGTGTATTTGCACCTACATAGTTTATAACTTTTTGTGTAAGTGTTTATCTTCGGGAACACCTAGCGATTTTACCAGTAGTGTAGTTATTTATTTACAAAAACACTACCTACTGTATTATTTTAATTTCTGAGTGTGTTTTTTTTTATTATTTCATTGTCAATTTAGCATATTTCCGCTGTCCACCCCTTGCTTGTAGTGTAACTGCTGGTTAGGAGTGGACAGAGGGAATATTAAGTTAATTTTATTCAAATGAGCATATTGCCATGATTTTTCTTAAATTAATCAAAATATCGATATATCGATATTTCTAAGCCAACTTTCCGTCCCTAAGCGCGATGAATAACCGAGGTCTGAGCCGGGCGATTAAAACTGATGCTTCCTGAAGACCACGATGTATCACGGCTTTGTGACACTATTGGCTGGATAGAGGGGGTGAGTCTTCAGGCATACTACACAACTGCACATAGGTAGTTAAGTGGTGCTGGGTTTATGACCTTTTTTTGCAGGATAAAAGAGACACAAGTCTAAAGAACAAATGAGAAATAATGTTGTAAAACTGGTGCTTCTAGAAGACCAGTATCACGGCTTTGTGACACTATTGGCTGGATAGAGGGGGTGAGTCTTCTAGAATACTACACAACTGTAGGTACGTAGTTGTGGTTGAGTGGTGCTGGATTTAAGACCTTTATTTTAGGAAAAATAGGATACAAGTCTAATAAAACAAATGAGAAATCATGTTGTAAAAGTGATGCTTCTTGAAGACCCATATGTATCACAGTTTTGTGACACTATTGGCTGGATAGAGGGGGTGAGTCTTTTAGCATACTACACAACTGTACGTAGTTGAGTGGTAGGTACTGGATTAAAGACCATTATTTTTCAGGAAAAAAGAGATACAAGTCTAAAAAACAAATGAAAAATAATGTTGTAAAACTGATGCTTCTAGAAGACCACGATGTATCACGGCTTTGTGATCGCTTTAACAATATTTTTTTTACATCTTTTTAATACATTAATAATAGTAAATAAAAATAACATTAAAAGCGCATTCCAAGAATAACGAAGCGAAACAAGAAAAGGGCCCGCAATATCTACCCTTTCCGCATTCTGAACATAAAACTCAAAAGAAAACAACAATATGAAAGTGACTCCGACCGCACACATGTCTTGCCTACTTATGTTTAAATTACTGGTGCTCTGAAGACCTCTACATGTTGGGATTTGTTGTTCAAAGGCTAAGGTTTAGGATGTTCATCCAGTTTCGGTGATTTAACCAGTGAGTTGTAACTACCATGTATAGAGAGAGAAGATACGCCAAACAAAAAAAGTGCCGCGAAGGAAGCAGTGGCGGACAGTCGCGACTCACAAAAAATAACTTTAGATTACGTTTTGTATTGTATTAAGGAGTTTTGTCTTTGGACGCAATACTGGCTGAAATAAAACCTCATGTAAACTCTGATTTTTAATCATGTGGGGTAAACTGACAGATGTCAATGTGTCATCCCCATACATTACCACTCAATTTCGACAGATGCAAAATGTCAAAATGTATAGAAACTTGACATTTGTATCTGTCAGTTTAATCCACATGATTAAAAATCTGAGTATAGGTCGGAGAGTTTCTGAAACGTGTAACTATAATTCAGTTGATCTGGCACCTCATAACGAAATCATATTCGGTGATAATACGGGATTATGATGTTATAAAAGAAGAGAAGAAGGATGTATCTTTTTCTGATTCACCTTGCATAGGAAGTAAAAAAGAAAAATGGTCTAGTGAAAATCACAATTATTTATGCACTAGTAGCCTGAATTGATGAATTATGCATTAAAATAAATTATTCTGTCTCAATAAAAAATACGTAATAGTCGCACAGATTTTGTTTTATTACCTGTATTTACTATCTTGCAGAGAAGATATGAATCGACCCACAGGTCACAAGAGCCCTTCCGAATTTATTAAAAAAGTTCCCCTTGAAGTAGAGAGTCGAGCCGCTCTTGAGATTCCATGACCCGTGTCAGAATTACAAATCTGATTTGGTGTACAGAGTTTCTTGAAACTTCTTGGAAGAAACAGATATACTGTGAGATTAGCGACTCTTCCTTTGGTGTTCTTTGTGTAATAATTTAAATTGAAAATTTGAAACCAGATGGCCAATCTTTTTCGCACTCTCAATCCGCAATAAGGCAAGCGTGGTGATTAAGCCTAATCCCATCATAGCGATGACTTGATTTCTATGATAGAGGCCTTTGCCTTGCAGTGGGACAGTATAATATAGGGTGATACTTTTTCATTGTTAGAAACAACAGCATGATGAAATCAGTCAACCATAACAAATGTGTTTTCCTGTACATGTTAACAACAAGATTAGGAATATTAATTAATGCCTTTATTCAGTTGAGGCTATTTAGACCCTAAGTATGAGTAGGTATGTTTAAACAATTTTCCTGTTGATTTACATATCTTGCCAATAGAGTCATTTTCCGAGATCTAACTACCGTGGTATTCAATATACCTCAGAAATTGGCATAAGGATTTTAAAATAAGGATTATATGTTTTTACATAAATAATATAACTTTTAACTATATTTTGTGATTAAATTTAAGTACACTATTGAATTTTGGGACTGCCATAAAAGTTAGACTACGGATAATAATCCAAATAACATTAATTTATGTTGTACTCATCAATCACGACACCAGGGGGCGTGCTGTATGAAAAGTATCCAGTGTTAACTAGATTGCCACAGCGATGCGTTGCAGTGACGAAGCGGTTGCGCTGCGTTGCGTTGCAAATAAATTAACAGGCCAGAATGCGTTGCGAGAGTGTCGCCGCAACGTGCGAACAACATTGTTGAATAAGAGAGACGACGCGGGCATACATAGCGAACTGCCCATACAAACAAAGCGATACAAAGTGATCTGTATGCTCGTCTGCCACTTAATATATAAAAGTATAGTGATTCGAGTGCGAGTTAGTAAGTAAAGGTATTGTGGGAGAGCCACATTTCAGCATGAATTTACCCATTCATGCTGAAACGTGGATCGACCTAAGTTATAACTTACAGAAGACTAGCGTAAAGCAGGGCTTTGCTGAGTGAGTAAGGGTACCGGCCCAAACGGGTTGAAAGATTGGCAGCGCATTTGTGATCCCACTGGTGTTGTGTGACCCCACTGGTGGAACTGCCCGAGCGCGAGTCGCTTGTGCTGTGGTGTTTCACGCCCCATTTGGGGAGAAGTGACATTGAGATGGGCTAAAGACACAGATTTTGAAGGGAGTGAAGAAACGCACCGGGGAAAGAGCCCTTAGCAAGTATGTACCTGGTGAGCGTATGCCGAGACGGTAAGAAGGACCATGGGCTGGTGGAGGGACCTGGTGTTGTGTGTGCCAGACGAGCCTAAGTATCATTAGGTGATCCGTTGTCTCAGGTTGACAAAGAAAGGAAAACAGAAAAAATACATTGCGATTGTGGTCAAGCATTAGTTGGCTACAATAAAAAATATTTGTTCGTGCAAATTTCATGCGTTCACCAGACCCGTTGCTCTAAGTTCAAGCAAGTGGAACCCCTGTTTACGGAATAAATAAATAAATGTACATAGGTATCTGCATATCAATTACATATAAGGATCGTAATTATCGTGATAATTGGCGTTAGCCTCCATGGATCATTAAACGGTAAAATTGGGGTACACGAGGACTCTGCATACTGTGTTATTATTAAGCACAGTAATGTCATAGCACAGTGAAACATCAATACAAAGCCATAATTTGGTAGTGACCCTGACTCATAGGCCAGACATTCGTACGATGAACACTTCTATTTCCTCTCAGTTTAATATACAGATTGAAGAAAAAAGTAAGTTAAATATGATAATAATAATAAAATCTTTATTGTTCAATTGCGGTGTTACAATAAATAATTGAAGATGTTACAAATATGAAATTAATCTCGCAATTACCTCAATAGGCTTACAATAGTTAATTTTCTAAGATTCTAAACAATAAGGAAGACTGGCGCAGACCAGGTCCCAAAAGTGGCCTTGATTACAAGAATGGCATGTCAGCCATAATTTCACTCAACCATGTCTGAGGCAATACAATGACCTGACGATGATATTTCAGTCTTGTATGTACTGACAACCGCTAGGGTAAAGCTGTAGTGGAGACCATGTCTCGGTAAACGTATGTAACATGCCCTCAAGCCAGATGGAGTGACTATCTGCGCAAGATGGCTGGCAAGAGCTGGATCATAACTTCAGCCAATAGACGTCCACTGCTGGACATAGGCTTCCCGCAATGTTCTCCACACGGATCGGTCCTGTGCCACCCGCATCAAACGAATTCCCGCGACTAGATCGTCGGTCCACCTTGTGAGGGGCCAGCCGCGGCTGCTGGATGAGAGTAGCGTAAAATCGTTTTGAGTGGCGAACATAACACTCTGCTTATGTTTAGCAGTGGACAGCAACTATTAGCTGATGATGTAGTCACTTTACTGTAATTTTTACGGACTGTACCAGGTATGAGGCCCAAAATTGAGCGAGCGTTCATCATTGAGCAGCGACGCACAGACAGACCCGTTGAACAATATTTATTTAAGCTGAACGGACGCGTTGTTCAGCGATGGGAGAGTTATGCATATGGTAATGGCTACCGTAGTTGCTAGAAATAATATCTAGATTTCATTGTTCTTTAAACTATTCATAAAGGTAATTTTTTTTGACCACGGTAAGTCCAGGTAAACAGAAAACGAGAAACACTTGCTCGATGTATACCATAGTAAGCGCCATCTATTAGATTGGTTGGTACAGTTGCCGTCAGATATATTGGAGTGGACAATAGTTTCCAATATAAATAAGACCTCAGCAATATCCAATCACTACAAGTTACCATAAAAATATGAACATTAATTGCGTCATAAATATCATAGCGTTGCGTTGATAGTTAATAATTCTATTGAATGATTTTTTGAAAAAATGTGTTGCACAAGTTTTTCAAAAGAAAATAAAATAATTTCAAAGCAAGCTATGTAATAAAACATGAGCTAACAAAGAGAGAAGAACATAACGCAAGGAGAACCGCGGGTCGTCGTTTCGAGTTTGAGAAGTCTCGGAATACCAATTGTTGTGAAAATTGTCGTCCAACTTTGGAAATTTAAAAGGATCAGTTGCGTCTAGCAAGTTCCGATGGAAGCAAGTGCAGTTATTTTCATGAATTTATTTTAATAAAATTTCTTTTGTTGTGTTGAGTGAAAGGAGTGAAGTCAATTGTTTCTTTTCTACTCAAAGAGTGAAATGTCTAAGATTCGAAATCAAATCTAAAGATAGCCTTTTTGAACAGCAGGCTTGATATTTGCTGGATTTTTATAATTTGATCAAAGTTCAACACTACAGCAATAAGTCCCGGGTTGGATTCCCGGTCAAGTTAATTTAGGTAACTACATTTTCAATTTTTTCTTGAATCTGGGTGTTCTGGGTTGACGCCCCCAGTTAATTATCGTCATCTGGTACTCATAGTACAGGGGTTGCCCTAGTTTGAGACCAGATTGATTGGTGTGATTGTCTGGCGCATTTATTTAAATCGCGAAGGTCAAACGGTAATTGCTTCATTGTGATTACCAGACTCCCAAAATCCTGAATCATAGTCTAAGCACAACCTAGGTTCCAAAACTATAGCTTAAGATACAACCGGGAATTTCACGCTAAGACGCGAGAGAGAATTCCAGTGGCTAGTTATTCGATATAACCCAGCAATTTCAATCAGAAATGCCACATTTGTAGCACAACGAGCGCTGTTTACACAATGACGTGCAACAAATGTTGCTTAATGAATACGCGGCTATTAATAACTAAACTCCGATGAATCTCCGTCAAATAAATGCACGAAATTAATTCGCAGGAAATAATGATCGCAGCCAGGTTTGCCTAAAACAGTTCACTCAAGTGAAAGGATTTCTCATCTAGCTCATCCAATCTTATTGAGTATACGCCTGAATCACGGTGATGCTATTTTATTCTCTAGTATCCTTTAACCTTTTATTCAAATTCAAATAGTGAATGAAAAGGAATGGGTGTTCATTAGTTGAAACGTGAACTAGTTCACACGACCTACCTACTCATTGAGATACACAAACCTATTTGCAACAAAATCTTTAATGACAAAACACAAATTACGGAAGCACGTGCTAAAATCGCATTTGAATTTCCACAGCAATTTCGCATCTATTCCACGGGAATAAGAATCACGGGAACAATGTGTGTGAACTTTCTTACAATATGCAAACTTACGTCGGGAGTAAACAATGCAATCTAACTTTTAAGTCGTATGAATAAGGATCAGGTGGGACTCTTATTTCGGAGGAACGTGGAGAATTTGATTTACTCCTGGCAGTCTGTCAAGTGGCATATTCAGTCTCGGAAGCGGAATATTGGAGGTGTGATGAAACGTTATTTGGCATATATTGAGCGGTGCCGTAGCTCTCGCCCCGCTCGGTTATCGGGAGCTTTTATGTAAAATAATAGGTCACTTTGCTCAATAGTACCAATACGGTTCTTGTCGGAGTACGGGTGGTAAAGTTGGGTTATAATGGTTAGCAAATTGCTTGGTGATTATGGGAACATTGATGTGGTGCGTAGAAGGCAGAAATTGAGTCGGGAATAAACTTACTTTTTTATTTTATTTTTCTACTTTTAGTTTTACTCTCGTAAACTTTATATTACGTACGTACTGTTACAACCCTTGATATGCTAGGAATATGGCTGATGACCCTAACTTCTTGCTGAAACAGCATTCTAGAGTCTTAGCATCGCGCCCGCTTCACGAGCACGAATCAGTCCTTCCCACTGCCCTCACTCGCTGGACGGTCCGCCTATCCGCAATAGCCAAATTAAAATCTTTTTTTTTAAAACCTTCTCTACTATCTCCGATCTAACATTGGTGGCAGCGTAAAGGGATCCTAAAAGTGGATCCTCGGTCGTCTCTCAAGTGAACGCCGGTACCCTTAGAACTATCATCAGTGCTAAATCTGACTCCAACGCTGTATCCTGAACTATTCTCACTGTGTCGTGTATATACAAGTTCTGCCGTCGCGAGTACATACTTACTATCTCCGCCGTATCGTGTTGCATCATACTATCTCCGCTGTATCACAGACTCTTACTATCTCCGCCGTATCGGGTGTCATACATACTACTCGGAGACCCACTGTATCCGCTGTATCCTCCGAAATAAGGAGACCCACTGTATCCGCTGTATCCTCCGAGACAAGGAGACCACTGTATCCGCTGTATCCTCCGAAATAAGGAGACCCACTGTATCCTCCGAGACAAGGAGACCCACTGTATCCGCTGTATCCTCCGAGACAAGGAGACCCACTGTATCCGCTGTATCTCCGAGACAAGGAGACCCACTGTATCCGCTGTACCCTCCGAGACAAGGAGACCCACCGTATCCGCTGTACCCTCTGAAACAAGGAGACCCACCGTATCCGCTGTACCCTCTGAAACAAAGAGACCCACCGTATCCGCTGTACCCTCTGAAACAAAGAGACCCACCGTATCCGCTGTACCCTCTGAAACAAAGAGACCCACCGTATCCGCTGTACCCTCTGAAACAAAGAGACCCACCGTATCCGCTGTACCCTCTGAAACAAAGAGACCCACCGTATCCGCTGTACCCTCTGAAACAAAGAGACCCACCGTATCCGCTGTACCCCTCTGAAACAAGAGACTTACTGTATCCGCTGTATCTCTGAAACAAGGAGACCCACCGTACCCGCTGCACCCTCTGAAACCAAAGAGACTCACTGTATCCGCTGTACCCTCTGAATCAAAGGAACCTATTGTACCCACCGTATCTGCTGTTCCTAAAGCAACCGCTGAATCCACTACGTCCATCACAATTTCAAAGCCTAACTACGCTGTATCTTCTGAACCAAGGAACCCCACTGTGTCCGCCGTATCCTCTGAAACAAGGAGACCCACCGTATCCGCTGGACCTTCTGAAACAAAGAAACCTATTGTACCCACCGTATCTGCCTGTTTCCAAAGCACCCGCTGAATCCCACTACGTCCGTCACAATTTTAGAGTCCAACTACGCTGTATATTCTGAAGCAAGGAATCCCACTGTATCCGCCTTATCCTCCCAAAACAGGAAACCATAACATCGATTCAAAAAAAGTAGATAATCCTATTTTTGAGATTAATATAGACACAACAAAGAAATCGCTACCTCACATCCTCGTCAATACTCAGATTTCGGACATACCCGTCACCTTACTAGTTGATTCAGGGTCAGCCATTTCACTCCTAAAAAAATCATGCATATCCAATAACCTTCGATTAGTCAAAGAATCAATTAATCTAAAAGGGTATCGATCCAGGAGGAGAAACAACTCCCACGTTAGGTCACTTTCAGCTGAAAATAGAATTACCCGAAGGAAAGAAGGTTAACCATAAATTCCATGTCATAAAGAAAATTGATTTACCTTATGATGGTATTCTAGGCACCGACTTTTTCACAACTTTTGGATGTAACATTGATTACACCAAAGATATCCTGAAAATAAAAAAGCATGAATTAAAACTTCATTTCTATGACCCTACCATTCTTATCCCTGCTCGTTCTGAAATGATAATCGAATGTACAGTTCAAAACCCTGAATTAAAAGAAGGAATGATCCTGGATCAACACTTATCCAATTCTTTGTTAGTCTCCAATTGCCTCGTCCGAGTTAAAGAAAATAAGAGAGTAAATCTTACAGTAATAAACACCTCTGAGTCCCCTGTGAACCTGAAAACAAATCTTAACCTAATACTTACCCCAATTGACTCGATCCATTCCAAGCCCGACTCCAACGCGACTCCTGTCTTCTACTTCAACTCCGAATCTGAAAAAAGGAAACAGTTTACGAAAGAACCAAGCGAGTTCTAGATTTATTAAGGATAGATCACCTCAATGACGAGGAAGTCCAAGCTCTTTTCCAAGTCTGCTCAGATTATTCAGATATCTTTCATCTTCCAGGTGAGAAACTTACCTTTACTAATACCCTGAAACATGATATAAATACTACGTCTGATATACCCATCCATACTAAAATCCTATAGATTCCCTGAGGTCCATAAGAAAGAAGTCGAAAAGCAGCTTAACCAAATGCTGGAACAAAACATAATTGAACCATCATCATCTCCGTGGTCTGCACCAATATGGGTGGTACCCAAAAAATTAGACGCCTCTGGCCAACAGAAGTGGCGAGTCGTCATCGATTATAGAAAATTGAACGACATAACGGTAGGCGACACCTACCCTATTCCCCAGATTACTGAAATCCTAGACCAATTAGGTAATAGTCAATACTTCTCGACCCTTGACCTTGCGTCAGGGTTTCATCAAATCCTTGTAAACCAACCTGAAAAACTGCCTTTAATGTACCTCAGGGCCATTTCCAATTCACTCGTATGCCCTTCGGACTCAAAAACGCGCCCTCGACATTCCAAAGGCTGATGAATACAGCTTTATCAGGGTTGCAGGGCCTTCGCTGCTTCGTATATTTGGATGACATCGTATCCTACTCGCGTGATCTAAAATCCCAAATCCAGAACCTAGAAGCCATATTTAAGAGACTCAGAGAGCATAACCTGAAATTACAGCCCGATAAATGTGAATTCCTAAAAAAGGAGGTTGCCTATCTGGGTCACATTATCTCTACTAACGGAGTCAAGCCTAACCCTGATAAAATACAAGCGGTCGTTTGGGTTCCCTACTCCAATTTCCCCAAAAGACATAAAGTCATTCCTCGGGCTCGTCTCCTACTATCGTCGATTCATCCCAGACTTCTCAAAGATAGCTAAACCCTTAACCTCGCTCTTGAAAAAGAACATTCCTTTCGAATGGAAAAACCAGCAACAAATTGCATTCGACACTCTTAAGAACAAACTAACTTTCAGCCCCTGTACTCTGTTATCCTGACTTTTCTAAACCTTTTATCCTTACATGTGACGCCTCCAATCACGCCGTCGGCGCAGTTCTTTCTCAGGGTCATGTCGGCAAGGACCAGCCAATTGCCTATGCGTCACGTACACTTAATAAGGCTGAGACTAATTATAGCACAACGGAAAAAGAGGCTCCTGGCTATTATATTCGGTTGCAAACAATTCCGGCCCTACCTTTATGGGCGAAAATTCCAAATCGTGACAGATCACCGCCCCACTCAAATGGCTCTTTAATCATAAGGACCCAAGCAGCAAAATGCAACGCTGGCGTCTAAACTTGAGGAGTATGAGTACGAGATAATTTACCGGAAAGGTAAACTAAATTCCGTCGCCGATGCACTTTCTCGCTATCCCGTCAACCCTGTATTACCAGATCAAAATACCAGTCCTTCTAACCCTACTAATTCAGCCGACCCATCGGCTCCTACCAATTCCGCATCAGATACCACAGCCAACTACGTCGAATCCTGAAACATCAAGTCCTAACGATGACTTACCTTTTAGTCCCCTTACATTAGACGATTTAGGCGTCCAAACTTCCCGCTTTCCCCAGCGATGACAATGATACTCTACCCTCCATTGACCTGTTGGAGAATGACAATGACATATCATTTCCCTACAAGTCCCGCTGAAACTACTATGCCCCCTGAAGCGTATGATCCCTTGCCTTCCACGAGTAAGGACGCCACTTCCAAGTCAATTCCTAAAAGAAAAAATACTTACCTGCTATGTCTCCTCCGCTGAATCCTCCTAGTCCTAGCGCTGAAATTCCAGAAAACTTACCTCTGCAATCTCCAGCTCCAAATCCTGAAATCTTGATACCTGAAAGAGAAAAATGACTTACCTACCTCTCGTCCAGCGTCGGCTCCTGCTGTACTAAATCCTGAAACGCAAAATATGACAAATTCTCCCATTCCTTCTACCTCGAACGCGGAGACTGCATCTGCTCCCTACGATTACTCTACGTTCCTGAAAGAAATGAGCAACAAAAATAATACCTTTTGTACGAACATTATAGAACATAACGAATCCCTAATGAAAACCCACTGCAAAATCGTCCTAATTCCTACATCTATAGACTTAGATGAATCAAACTGCTATGTCCCCGAAATTCTAGAAATCCTCCCAATCCTAAAGATACTCTCTACAGAGAAAAACAACTTTACTCATTCGAAGAAGCCCCTCTTCGAAACAAAATCGCTTACTTCTTGTTCACAAAGGTCCATCACTTTGATGACTGCTCATACCCTGAAATCTTCCAACATTAGTCCAAATAAAAACTCATCTCATCCAGACAAATAGTGAACTCACGGACGTTGCAATATCAGATTTTAAAAATGCTTTCGAAAAACATTCTTTTACTAAAATTTATAACATGCTTGTTTATATTTTCCACAACACAAACATTACCATTCATATATACCATAACAACATCGTTTATCCACCTTGAGCGAGATCAAACAGATCCTCAAAGCTAATCACGATATTCCCATAGCTGGTCATTTAGGTACCGACAGAATGCTTGCCCGCATCCAGGATAAATACTACTGGAAGGGAATGAAAACCGACGTGGAAAATTACATTAAGAACTGTTCCGCCTGTCAAGAGAACAAGGCACTCAGGAGGTGCAACCGAGCACCCATGCAAATTACTACCACATCTACTAGCCCATTCCAGAGAGTATCTCTTGATATCGTCGGCCCTCTGCCCGAGTCGGGCACGGCCAAGCTCAAATACATTATGACACTTCAAGATGACCTTACAAAATTCTCAGCAGCCTACCCTATGCGTAGTACATCCTCCGAGGAAACTACAGATTGTCTTGTTCATTTCATTTCACTCTTTGGTATCCCTAAAAACCATCTTTACAGACCAGGGCACCAATTTCACTGCTGATCTCTTTAAGAAAACTTGCCAATTCCTAAAGATCAAACAACTCTGGTCCACTCCGTATCACCCACAATCCCAAGGTGCCCTGGAAAGGAGCCATTCCACTCTCAAGGAGTACCTCAAATCCTTTGTCAACGATAACCAGGACGACTGGCCCCAGTACGTTTACACTGCCATGTTGGCATACAATACGGCAGTCCATTCGACAACCAATTTCTCGCCCTATGAATTACTATTCGGCCATAAGGCTTTTATCCCTGATTCCTTGTATAATCAAGACCTCACCACGTATCCTGACTACATACGCATGCTTCAACATCGTCTCAAGTTAACCTGGGAAAAGGCCGTCGAGAATATTCAAAGGTCTAAAGACCGTTCCAAATCCTATTACGACGGAAGATCTCGTCCTATTCATTACAAAATCGGAGACTTCGTCTATCTTAAAAATCATTTAAGATTGCGTAAAGCACTCTCGCCGATCTGGAAAGGTCCATTCAAAGTCATTGCCGTTCACGGGAATAATACGCTTACCCTCCTTATAAATAGACGCCATGTTAAACATCACTTCGACGAAGTCAAGTTAGCTGGCGTCTACCCAAGTTCATCCTAAATGTAATTCATCTAATCTCTACTTAGCTTTAGTTTTATTATAGTTTCTTAATTAGTTAGTTAATACTACATCTTCTATTTCATATTACTATCTCAAATCTATTCTAAACATAAAATCATTATTTCATATTTTCAGCATGACTACTTCAGCAACCCAAGAGTTTTAAAACCAATTCCCTCGAGCTCTGGAATCTACTTTGATTATATTGGTAAAGCAAAGATAATTAACGGTCACTTGAGTATACTAATTCCATTAGACATATCATACATTAAGCCGCATATTGAAAATATTAACTCTGTCCTGGACAAGACCAAATATGTCTGTGAGCAAATCAAGCCCATAGACAATTCAGAGTGCTATAACATTCTACAACCGTTCACGATCCGCTTTATGGATATTATTAAAGAATACTCTTCTATTTCCCATCTTGTCGAAAACAGAATTAAACGCGGGGCATGGATAGGTGGTATTGGCACCGTCATGAAACAAATTTTTGGTACTCTAGACGAAAATGACGCTGTTAAATATAATAATGCCATCGAACATGTACAGAATGGTCAGATGAGACTAGCCTCATTAATGAAAGAACACATATTAGTAACTAAATATACCTTATCCGCATATAACGAAACCCTACATAAAGTTAAAATCAATGAAGCTAATCTCAACTTAGCTATCGACAAGCTCTCTGCTAATCTTAAAAATGTTACAGACACGGCCAACCTCCTGCTGATAAATGCAGAAGTAATACGCTTTTTACAATTCTAGAATCGTCTTTACTCACACTGTCCTTTCAGTTAGAAGATATTACAAGTTCAATTCTATTTAGCAACGCAAATACAATTCACCCTTCAATAATAAAACCCCATCAATTATATCAAGAGCTTGCCGATAACTACAGACACCTACCCTAATAGCCTAGAACTAGCTGTAAATCTAGATTTAAGCCTCATTCATGTCTTAATTAATGTTAGTAAGTTAGTTAGTTATTATGTTAAAGATAGAATAATGTTTGTATTACAAGTGCCTTTAGTAAGCCCGCGTCAATTTATTTGTATAACATATACCATTACCTGTACCTCATAATTCGTCAGAATCAGACTCATTTAGTGTAATTATACCTAAACATAAATACGTTGTAATCACAAGGATAAATTACATTACGGTAATCTGGACTCTCTAGAAAAGTGTAAAAGTACTAATAGTCCGAATTATATCTGTAAAATCGCGAGTGTTTTCCCATCAAGTGAAAACCCCAGTTGCGAAAGCGAACTGTTGTCAAAAGTAGTAACTAAGCTCCCGGAACAATGTAAGACCGAATTCATCCGTGGCAAATTAGATATATGGAAGTCACTCCATAATAATAAATGGATATTTGTGCAATCCATTGCCAGCAAACTATCTATTGATTGCGTAAACACCGAAGTAAAGGAAATAAATGTATTAGGTACAGGTATTATCGAGATCCCAATCTTTTGTAAGGGATATTGCAAAAATACTCAGCTTTTGCCACAATTCAATATATTAAATATTAGCTTACCGTCTACTTTGTTAGACTTTAATCTCATAAACGACTCTTGCTGCAAGTATTGTTAAATTTAATCAAATAGCGAATAATGTGCCCAGCATTCATTTAGAAAACCTAAATCTAGAAGAAATTAATTTAGCAAAAACACTAATGAACAGATGATATCAGATTTAAACAAAATTATCCAAGAAACCACATATTATAAAATACGGGGCGCACTATTCGGTACTCACCTTAACAGTTATTTTAATTATAGGTTTCCTAGTTGGATTCATGTATTACAAAAATAAAATAAATAATGGACCAGGGAACTCTCACGAGCAAGGGCATTTAGTAATTCCTTTAGTAAACTTACCTTCTCCGTCACAGCCAAAAAATCTTGAGAGAAAATCAGCAGATAAATCCCCTCGATTAAAAGAAAAAACTTTAGCTAAAACTCGAATTAACATTTAATTTCATACTAATACATATATAAATAAATACATATTCTTAAACCGATAGATAAACAAATAATAATATACTTATATATCATCATCAAATAAATATATAAATACTTAAAAACCTAAATTGGATTAAATACTTACTTACTTACTTTTACTTCGTCAAAATAGTTCATAAACTTATAAATAAATACATATTCTTAAACCGATAGATAAACAAATAATAATATACTTATATATCATCATCAAATAAATATATAAATACTTAAAACCCTAATTGGATTAAATACTTACTTACTTGCTTTTACTTCGTCAAAATAGTTCATAAACTTTAGGGATTCTAACCCTTAAGTTTATTCTTAATGGGGGGAGGTGTTACACCCTTGATATGCTAGGAATATGGCTGATGACCCTAACTTCTTGCTGAAACAGCATTCTAGAGTCTTAGCATCGCGCCCGCTTCACGAGCACGATCAGTCTTCCCACTGCCCTCACTCGCGACGGTCGCCTATCCGCAATAGCCAAATTAAAATCTTTTTTTTTAAAACCTTCTCTACTATCTCCGATCTAACAGTACGTACGGTTTGTATTTAACATCAGTAATTTTTTTTTTAATAGTTTTTTACTAACCATTTAAAATAAAAAAAACATTGTTGCTCATAACTTTTATGGATGAGGTATTTTTAATCAGGTACTATATTACAATAACTAGCTAGAATACTGCCCAAAAATTACGTTTTCTTGCCTAGTTGTTTTAACGCTACCCATATTAATATGCAATTGCGTTAATGTCGCTACTTTTTCAATTAATCAAAAAGACTTCGTAATCAAGCGTCGACAATTTTTATCACTTTCGTTTCAACTGTGAAATTTTCGAACGCATTAACATAATTTTATTTCGCAAAGCTATCAGCTCAACTCCAATCACTATATGATACACGAATTATATTCCTGACTATTGACGTAACGATACAAAGCCTGCACTTTACAAAAGGGAGATTTTGCGTACGTCAAAAATAATTCCCACTGTATGTTTCCCTGACATTTCAAATGTGATGATAAATTCAAATAGTGACGATAAAACTCGAATTTTAAAAATGTATTGTTTGACAGTGACAACTTTTTTGTGAATAAGCAATTATTACAGTCTACCAATGTATTATGTGTTCTTTGTGTACCTACGTTTTGTTTTAGATGGTATCCAACGTAAAGCATGAAAAAGTCTATACTATTTATAAAAGAAACAAATTCGATAGACATCGACAAGTCTTATCTAATCGAAAAAGCGCCATCTGTTGGTACGGAGCGAAACTAATGTTCCGAAACATAGAGAGGGCGGGTCACTTATAATAATTACAAACTCAGTAAAGTGATTCACCAACTTGCTTCACCGTCCAATTTCAACAAGGAACGAGTCTTTTTAATCGCTTGACATTAGCAACATTTGTTGTGTTACTCACACAAGACACAAAAAGCCAAAAAAAAGATTTTTTTATATTTGTCGTCTCAGTTCCCGATAAAAATACGCCTACTACACATAAAGATTAAGACACAGCAAATGACAGAGAGGGCTCTATAACATAATTAGTTGCAAACTAACGCCATCTGTTAGTAATTGACTTGCAACAATAATATTTATGTTAATTTGCAGGGTGTGCTTTATTGTCACTGTTGACAAATACCTGTCACTGGAGATAGGTCAAACTCACCCCTGCGCCTGTTAAGACCCAGATGTACAAATAATGCAAACGAAACAACGTACAATGCATTGTCAAATCAAGTAATTGCTTTGAATTGTAATAGGTAGTATCCTCTTTTTCAAAAGTATGTTTCCTACAACACAAAAAACTACTTAAGAAAATAAATCGACCATCTGTATTGCCCTCACGTATGCAGAAATGTAATAACGACGAAATTAAAACGTGCCTTCATTTGTAAGATGGCAACATTTTTTGCGGTCGCCCAGACCCAAGAGAATCAGCCAAGACCGTTCCAACAGCTGTTAATTAAAAGATATAAACTAGAGGGGAGTTTTTTACCCTTTGGAGTAGTGATGCGACTTGAGTTGGATTTTACACTTGAGTCATTATTAGTTTTACAATATCAACGTCCGATTTTCACTCGAGTATTAGTTTTACAATGTTAACTGAACCAAAATCTAATGTAATTTTACAAATGATGCCTACAGCTTCAATGAGTTGAAAATTCATCATTATGTTTTGATCAATCGAGTTATTTAAGTAACTTAATAGTTTTAATTGATCAATCAACAGCAGCCTATCACATAGGCTTAGCGCATGCTATATTTGATTTTGAGTGAGAAACCGTAACTCTGTTTTTCAATAACTCCAATTTTGAGTTTAATAATCCAACCAGAGAAATAGCATCCTACAGTACTTACCCTTCTCAGACTTGTTTGAATACAAATTATTAAATAGAACTTCAATGCCCAGACCAATAATTTATAATTTCAGTATAGGTATTACAGCTGAAACGAGGCAGTCGGACGCAACTGCTTTTATTTTTCACATGACTAAGATTTTTATATTCCTCGGAACTTCGTTACAAATAAAAAAACGATTACTCAACTTTTTCACTCAAGTGACATTTTCTAGATACGCATCACTACTCTACTAGGAAAGGGGTATGTTCTCATTGTTTCTTATTGTCGAAATATAAAAGCAAAAACGGGAAAGTTAATTCAAAAGTCATCTCAGAAATTCAGTTGTAACTAAATTAATAATTATACTACTATAACGGTGAAGAGTTTTTTACTCAGTTCATCTCTTTGTGTTTAATATTTACTAAGTGAAATTGTCCTTTGCGTGAGTCGGGAAAAATCTAGACAGGTAGACAGTTCTTAAAAGGAAACATAACGAGTGTAAAGAGGATTTGAAATTGCTTCTTTATAAAGTGCTAAATAACGTTTTAGTCAGATAAAGGCAATGCTAAAAACATTTTAATAAATTCTCGTATAACTAACTGTACATCTTCATTCTGAACAAATAAATCAGATATTTATGTAAGTCAAGGTACTTGCTTAAGTTACTTATGTGTATATATGACGTCACTGGTTTCCGTAAGTTACAGTGAATAACCACAAAATGCCAAAAACAAAACACACAAACAACAAAAAAATAATCCCTCTGTTTTGTGTGCAATAAACAGTATATTCATTCATTGAATGCAAGAATTACACTATCTATTTTGTTAGTAATCCATCATAAGAGTGCATCAAACTGTAGCTCATTCAGTAATTTCAAGACTCATACTACCTATGCACATTCGAGTGTTTACCGTGACACAATCCTAACTTTCAATATCACTGAAGTTATATCCACAAGTCTTTGCAGCCTGTAAGGTATCAGAACGAATGCGTCCCACGATCTGGTCGATTTTTCACCGCTCGTCTGAATTCATAACCCGTAGAGAGGTACGACTCCCTGCCTCCACCTCCGGAACTAAAGTACAAGAGGCGGCAGTAATATTTCATGAATGAATGAATATACTTTTTATTGCACACAAAACAGAGGTATTAAAACTTAAAACTAGATGTCACAGGAGTAATGTACAACAAAGGCGGTCTTTCACTATGAGCCTATGGCCTTATTCATGATACCGACGTACCGAGTTAATAAGGAAAACAAAGAAAACATATTTTAATTATTAGGATAATCATCATGCTGATGATGATTAACAACCTACAAAGTAAAATACGTTTGCTCAATTTCTTTTTTTAAACTTGCGATTTGTACACATTTTTTGCGATATGTACAGATATCGCAAAAAATACAGTCACACCGTGCGAACTCAATCTATTATCGATTGTTTGTCGTTTGGATATAAAAAGAAAATTGCGTCTGATTCTTCCCCAAATTTCGCTTTTCAATAGCTAAATACACACTTTCAGATACATATTTTTGATATAATTAAGCTCGCTCTTCAGCCACTTTGACACACTCAGGTATTAAAATAATATACACCTAAATGCAAGTTCAGTTAACAAAATGAACCATAAAAAATGTCATCTCCTCCCAGACTATTTAAAGAGAGCTACTTACAATTCTGTCATAACTGGCTATCCGCTATCAGTAGGTTCATGATAGTTATATTTCTCTCTCTACGATTTTATCTTGGGACCGGCGATTGTCGTCTGAGATTTTCTTTGTTTTAGGAACCTCGGAAATGCTATTCAGCGAAAGTCTTTCATACTTTATTTGAATAACTAAAAAAATTTACTAATTGTAATGTGAAAAAACGTATTTTCAGTAAAGTATTATTTTTTTATTAAATCTAAGGGCGAGAAAAGAATATATTTTATAGACAAATACACAGACAGAGTGTATCTTTGAACAACCCTTTAACCATTCTGAACAACATTTGTTTTATGAGTTTTGAATCGTGCTTAAAGGGAATGTAAATGTTAACAGATACACCCTGTATCATTGTAAGCGCACATGTAGTGCTTACCTAGTTCAGCATGCGATATATTGTGTGACTACGAGTGTCAAGAAAAGCGTAAATATTGCTACAAATACGGCACACCTGAACCCCTCAACCTCGTAAACGTTAAAGGTATGTAAAACGATTTTCCTAACTTGTCAGTCACGCTTTCAACAAAAGCAACCTGCTGTCATACTGTTCCTTTAACATTATCTACAAGCTATCGTATATTCTTTGCTTGTATTTTTTGTGTATTCATGTTATAGCTACTAGTTTTGCCCGCAACTTCGTCTTATTTGGGCAATATTTTACGATAGGTTATTTTATTATAACTCTTCCTGCTTTGTCATGCTTATAAGTACAAATCTTCACCTTCCTAGAATCAGATTCTTTTTACCTGACTAAGACGAAGCAAAAAGGAGACCACGGCTATCATTTAAACATAACTCTTAAAACTATATAATTTTAGCAGATTCTATTTCCTTGTTTCGTAATTTATTAAGCCAGTTGTTAGTAATCGGGTTTAAGTTTTTAAACTTTTAATATGTCATCGTCAGCGGACCACGGGCGTTGAAGTGATAGCTTAGATGCAACTGGAACAAAATGTTTCGATATTAATAATGGTGTCCATGTATTTATAGGGAAAACTTTGATTTAAATCTGATGCTGTCACTTTCATTTGTGACTTTTATATAAGTGACAACATCATTTTTAACCATGATTATCTTTAGTCTCCGTTTGTATTATGGTGGTATTAGTTTTAGCTCTAGCAAAAACGCTACCAACATTCTACCTTTTTTCGCATCATTGTATCCAAATTCAATAAAATCTCTTTAGTGGTTCGCACTTAAAAGCACCACACATACAGAGTTACTTTCGCATTTATAACGTCAATAGGGATTTCTTTTCTTTACAACTTTTAATGGCTACAATAGCATGTAAATATTTACGCCGAGAATGATACATTATTTTGTAAAAGCCTAAGCTAGGCAAAAAGGCCATTATATTCAACGAAATTTATTTATTATAACTTAAAGCATATTAAACATCTAAAAGCAGCGACTGCACACAATACCCTAAGGACATTATCAAAAGCACTCTAAAGTTTACACCGAAAACATTTTATTCTTTCGAGGCTTATGCAAAAGACCTATAAACGTTAAAAATATTACTTGAGAGCAAACGTCGGTAGCTAAACGTTCTGCTTAATGTATTCCGAAAGTTGCTTTATGACTTTCTATAAAAATATAACGGTCAGGCCGTAAATGTTGAAATTTGGCCCTTATCGATATAAATGGATAACTTGCATCTGAGTAAAAGTAGATTTAAGCTCGCTTTAATGTCTTGGACCAATTTTTTGGAACATTATCCAAGATCAGCGATCTAGAGTCAATATCGAAGATAGATGGTAAGTATCGATAAAAAGTGGGGATGCGCATAAATCGCATACGAATTTTATAAAGACGAATATTTGTATCGATATATCTGGATTGAAAGAAGGAGTATGGTAGTGAGCAGTGTTTTACTGTTGTGGCTCTAAATCACGTGAATTTGTTGGGTTAGCGACTGAAAACTTGGATAGGTACACCAGTATAGTGTGGAAATTTGATGTCAGGTGTTGTCTTCCACCGACCAAGGTACGGTCCAGTCCTAAGTACTAATAGGGGTTTCCAACCACGATTCATTGTATTTGTTGGTCAGGCTTAAGGTCCTACACATTACCTTGTTCCCAACATATGAGAAGGCGACGTCCATGATGGTTTCCTCTGAACCACTAAGATGGTAATCCAAGTCTGTTTTCACTACTGTTCCATCAGAATATGATAAAAAAAGTGAACTTGTGCATGAAACAAAGCATGCACTGTATTTCGTTCAGAGAGTGAAGGGCCTCCGGTACCCAATTCGGGAAAAAGGGGCTAAACGATTGGCAGCGCACTTATGACTCTACTGGTGTTGCAGGTGTCTATGGGGCGGCGGCAATCGCTCGTCTGCCACCTATCACATTAAAAAAAAATTATGTTGGCTCACACATTTGTGTACGCATCATCACCTTGTACCTATATTTAACTGCCACACATTCGCTTGCCAAGGCGGACTCTTCTCGGAGAGGTAGCTTGCGCTAAAAGACCAGTCGGTCGACCAATGTTGAGATGGAAGGACTGTGTGAAACGGGACATGAATGCTTTCGGCATTCCGGTGAATAAGTGGAAGGATCTTGCTGCTGAGCGCCTCAGCTGGAGGAAGATAGTCTCCGAAGGCATAGCCCAACACGACCAAGCCTGGTTTGACTTACTGTCATCAAAGCGTGCTAGACGTCATGCTGGAAACCCCTCATCCGTCGACACTCGTTTCGCTTGCCGCAAATGCGGACGAAACATACAATCGCGAATTGGTCTGTACAGCCACGAGCGAAGGTGTAGTGTCCCTATTTAAATGCTACTTATCTGCTAAGATGCAAAAGGCCTATTATATATATTTAACTGACTATCGATAGATTGTAATGCAATCACTATCGATAAACCGTACCGCTACTCAGCCATCTCTAGTTTAAGCTTAGTTTAATATTGTGGGGCAATTTTTTGGAGCATTATCCGGGTCCCAACGATCCATAGAGTCCGAATGACAGGGCAATTGAGTCGTTAACGGGAGCCCCTACTTGATTAGGTTTTATGGACTCGACTCGTGATTTCGAGGAAAGAGATTTTTTTGCTACTGTGAATGCGAATTTGAAAATTTAACTCTTTTCTCTGAAGTAAAAGCAAAAGAGCTGACATTCGTATCTAACAAGCTGAGAATAATCTATACTATTTATAAAGAGATAACTTCTAATAGGCAACGACAAGGCTTATAGGTAAACCGAAAACACGAAACGCTTGCGCGATGTAATTGGACACAGCGCCATCTATTGGTTCATTTCTGAATTACGGTCCCGAAGCGAAGTGAGGGCGGGCCACTAGTTTTCAACTAAAAACATTGTGTAATGTATTCAAATTTTAACAATACTAATAACATAAAATATCAGCCTACTGTCCCACTGCAGGGCAAAGGCCTCCAATCATAGAAATCAAGTCGTCGCTACTATGATGGGATTTGGCTTAATCATCACACTTGCCTAATGCGGATTGGTGATCACAAACCGAGTTATTGTCCGAAAAATTCGAAACATACTTTTGCTCGACCCGGGAATCAAACCCGGGACCTCGAGATCACGGCCCGGTACTTATACCGCTTGGCCAAAAACGGGGCGTTAGGTAGGTAATACTAATTAATATCGATTCGATTCCCGCGCCAAAACAAATGTATTAACAGGCTCATAGCACAAGATAAACCCTTTAGTTAGGGAGATAGCCTCATTTGATATTCTCTAAATAAGACATATTCTTTTTTCAATTTACAGTCAAACATTTGCAAACTGTGCCAAGGGCCCAACTCACCTGCGTATTCATACCCAACATTTGTATAACCAAACGTTACCCATAAAATAGTTATTGGAATTCTTACTACGCTCGTCCGACCTTTGAATACACTCCTTTAAATAGTTTCTTGGACCCTCACAACTGTGGTCCTATAAAGTGAAATAGAAACGTTTAGCGGAGACCCTGAGTTTCCGACAAGTCTGCCGTCCATCGGCCGAAGAAATAAAACCGAAAATTTTATTGGGGCCCCAATGCTAGTAGAGATTTTATGTTTCTCATGCGGGCCTCTTCTGGGTGGGCCAGTGATTCTCAAACTGATTTGTAACGATATCAATCAATTGAAAAGTCTCTCATATTAGCGTGTGATTCCCAGTTTCGTAATGCTGTCACTTTGGAGCCCGGCGAACGCTAAGGCTATTATTCAGGATTTCGGGAGTCACAATGAAGCGACTGCCGTCTGACCTTAGCAACCCTTGAATAGGAAAACTAGACCAACTGAATCATGGTTACACGTTTTAGAATCTATCCGGAACGTGCAAGTTTCCTCACGATGATTTCCCTTACCACAGATCGAAAAGG
Organism: Cnaphalocrocis medinalis; assembly: GCA_014851415.1. Lineage (NCBI taxonomy): Eukaryota > Metazoa > Arthropoda > Insecta > Lepidoptera > Crambidae > Cnaphalocrocis > Cnaphalocrocis medinalis. The sequence goes on along the minus strand of CM026287.1, from coordinate 4,168,411 downwards.
TGACCCTCAGCATAATGGCAAGGCACTGGTTTTCAGGGGCACCTGTGGGTAAAAGACAGAGGCACTTTACCTACATGAAATTATTACTACATGAATAAGGAACCGTTTAAAATACCAAGGTATTTCCCCTTCATTCACTTCAATCAAACTTCACTTAAATAAAAGCCACTTTGACCAAGGTCAAAGTGGCTTTTACAACATTTCATCTTAAAAAGGTCGACATATGGGTATCGAATAACGATAAATAAGGAAGTTCTAACTTACCAATAACCAAAATCTTTGAGAACCAACACTGCCGACTATGAACAGATTCGCTATTCCGCAAACAGTCGTAAATCCAGCGGATTCTGATCCTCTCTATATAAATAGTTTAATAAAAAACGAAACAAACATTCCCTGTGATACTGCCTAGTTCACTGTCGGTCTCGCCAGATGGAGCTTTTTGAACAAAAATTCTGGGACGGGAAAACAATGACTCACACTTTACTATGCACAATACATGGAAATGCGACTTATTTTTATAAAGTTTTTTTTCTGTGTAAGCTTTAACAGTACGATGAGGGAAGGATCCATTTCCCTAACACGAACTACAAACATACTTGTATGTATATTACATACGAATGTTGAAAGAGGATGTTCGAAGTTGTTCGAGTCATACACTCTATTTGTACTTCCTGTATAACATAATAATATTTAAATGTTTGAAAAAAATAAAGAAAGTTACACACTGTTTTTTGTTCGGCCTTTCCGTAACTCATACATAACTTATCTTTAAGGTTCTAATGAAGGTTTTCTGTTATTGGGTGAAAGAAATACCTCTTACTTGAAGTGAGTGAAGGGGAAAACTTCACTCGTAGTAAATAAAAAATTACTTTGATACCTTTTTACGACCTTAAAGGATTAATTATTAGGGCACAACCCGAGATTAAAAATCACGGACAATATTATTCCCATTCAGATTATTTCCCGGTTGACTGTACCCGGCTCGAAAAACAACAAAGAGTAACGAGTGGGCTTAAACGTTTTTGTCCGAAAAGCATTTTCAAACTGAATTATCGTTAAATGAGCGCACATAACGTCAATTCATGTCACTTTAGGCTTTATAAAACAAAGATGCGAATTAATGACTCTCATTCGGAAAGGTCTATTGTGAAAGCCAGTCCCTGGGGTGTACCCTTCCATTTGGGGAGAATTGGTCGTGCATCCGACCGACCTACTTAGACCTCTTGGAAATGATATTGACAAAACCCGAAGGAAGACCGAGGAGAGCTCATCGAAAGCTGGATGTATACCAACAAACGGAATGGATACGGGCCTTCGTTTATTAGATTCGGCGCTTTCTTTCTCTCTTTCTTTACCTTTGACTGAGAGGGTGATATTGTCTTTGAGGAGGCACTTTGGTTTGACGCCTTGTTGCGAGGAAGCTATTGGAGGTCCAACTTCTGGTAATCGGAAATTTGGCTTAAAAGAAACGCTTAATAAATGGAGTTGTGAACCTTCTTATTTTTAGCGTTGAGCGTTGATCGTAAAATTTCTAAATACACAATCACACTGAAAGCGTTTGAAAGAGTGATTTCAGCATAGCTGTCATTAGTAATTTTTGCAGCTACAGATATTTTGAGTTCCAAACATGCCGTCGAGTAAGTATAGGGTTTATTTCGATAAACCCTATACTAAGACCTTCGGGTCTTGAGAGTCAAACTTTCTTAGATAAATGCGCCTATTGCCTTTTTTTTAAGTAAAAAGAAAATGTTAGGCGTCGTCCTAAACCAACATGACAACGAAATAATCGCTGGAAAGCTTAAATAAATAAAATTTATGGGATTTTTTACAATAAGTGTATTTTTTTGTATGAAAGGTTACAGACAAGCAGACGGATCACCTGATGGTAAGCGATTGCCGGCGCCCATAGAAACCTGCAACACCAGTAGAGTTTTTTCGTCATACTATGATACTCTGTTTTCGTACGGCATTTCACCAAAACAAAAACTAACACAACCTTACGCCATAAACAGTTACCTGCACAATCAAAAGTTAGGAAATCGATTCATCAAACTATTACCTCGGTTTTCGGTCAAATTTTAACGTTTTACGACGGCTGTAATATTTTATAGCGTACCGTAAAAGCACCTCTTGAAATGTGCGGAGGAGTGTTTCTGTCAACGGTACATATTCCTCAGTTGACTTCATTTTGTAGGTTTTTTGTTATCGCTTTTATGGCGCGCCCTGGCGGCATTAACACAGTGTAAAATAATACCCAGTATAGTCCGAGGCAGGAAAATGTAGTTATGACCTTGAGTGCGCAGAAACCAATTTTGATAGAAAGTCTTCTTTTTTACAAGTGCGCAAAATAACGGTCATCGCTATACTCTCGTGCCACCAGCTATACAATAACAAACGAAATACGATCCACGAGCGCTCCGTTACCTTGTAAATGAAAACTTGGGGTTCTCAAGACAGTATACAGATGGACACATATCGGTTTGCCTGGGAGTTTATGCAGCCAAGTCTACGCTAGATACCCACGATCGCCCTTTTAATAAGGCGATGTAAGCAACGCTATTGTTTTAATTGGTATACTGTGAGTTTCTTAACCAATTAAAAGCCCATCATGACTATTTATGTCCCTGCATTGCAAAAACAAATATACACTAGTTAATTTAACTATGCATCAATATTTAGCATTATCCTTCTTCACTTCGTTTCGGGGCAGTAGTTCCGTAGTCTACTAATAGATGGCGCTGGGCGTTGATTGCTACGCACTATTTCAAGTTTTCGGTTTGTATTATCAAGTTTAGTCGATGTCTATAAAATTTATCATTTTCTTACTTTTTCTTTACCTTACTTGATTTTATAACTCAGGTCATCCTAGTACAGGTTCAGCTCTCTAGCTACCTTGTCAATATGCTGTAGTAATAAAGACACTTCACTGTAATATTTTAATACAGTATCCGTTGTTAAGTAAATCATTTATTTACTCCATAACTTTTGATTGATAATTGATTGGGTTACTGGACCAAAAAATTAACGAATACCGTTAAATATTCCAACCACCCAAACCAATTATGTGTGATATTCAACGAAACGAAAGTTCAGTTCAACGTCCAGAGCTGAACTATTCAAACAATTTCAACAGATTCAACTTCTGATCCCGAGACAAAATTAATTTCCCGGGAGATGTATCAATTTATTACTCGCATCATGGAAACAGGTGTTGCGAACTAAATTGGTTTCCATATAAATCGTAGTTTAGTTTAAATTATTAAAGAGAGTGGTTTTTGTGAATAAGGTATTTAACTCTTATAATTCAAAAACATAAAATGTATCTTACAAAATGTACTTGCAAACAACACGTTGGGCGCCAAAAAGGAGTAATTTTTAATAATGCATTTTTATAGAAACTATTTGTTTCACAGATATTTCTTTTGGTTGTCTTTTGTCCATATCTACTCATTTCTTATATTATCACCAATACTATTTAATTATTTGAGAAACGTACAAAACAAAAACGTAAACCACATAAATCAGTCAAACAATGTTTCAATGGTAAATTCTATGGATATTTAAATTTCATATGTATAAACCGAAAAAGCGAAAAACTTACGCGATGTAATCAATATTAATGCCATAATATATTGGTATATCATGGTACTGATAGCAACAGTAAGCCCCGAAAGGAAGTGAGGGCGGGCCATTACTATCATATAAATGAATTACATATTATAACCGACGCAAAAAGAATATGACATAATTTCCTCAACACTTTTCACACACAACCCATAAATTAAAAGCAATGGGACTTAAAAATGACGCCCAAGCATCGCAGTAAGGTGTGCCCGTGTACTTTAGAATGGCGCCCAACGTGGGGTAGCAACCCTTTTATTCCCTATCTAAACACAGAGTATGCTGACAAGCCCCACAGAGATAAGCAAACATCGTGTTTGCGTTGCGAATATCGCGTTGTGGACAATGTTTGGACGCAACAAAGTAAACCGCAAACTGTGCGGGAACTATTCATTAGTATAATTGGCAGTCAAACGCATGCATTAACTGACAATGAATAAGACAGCATGTTAGCTTTCAGGATGTTAAATTATATACTGTCCTGCGGCGGGTTCGGCTAGCGATGGCCGATTTCAACAATATACCACGTAAGCTTGATATACTATATAGTGTGCAAGGTTGTATGCGGAAACAGCAGTGTACTCGATTGTCATGGAGCACCAATGTGAAATGAAGAACAAAATTCTTCTTTGTTTTCACCGCATTTTACTACGGAAAAATGCTCATTTTTACGGGAAAACATCGAAATATACTATTCTCAACGCAAACACTCTAGGCAGATGGCACGATTTGGCTCAAGCATAAAAGTAACTTTCCTTTAAATCTACTGATCATTTTGAAAAACTAAATTACTATCATTTACGAGTATCATTATTTAATGACTTAAACACTATCGTTTGCCAGGAGTATTTTCTTTCAACATAAATGTACCTAACCTAATATGTCATTTTCATATTGCACGAATCTGCATTTATAACACACAGGTGTGTTTGGGTAATTGAAAAAGCAGTGAATCGGATATTAGCAAATTCAATAGTTATTGCCCTGAGAGAATTAATTAATGAATTCAAATTGATTCTGCTTAAAACGTTTAAATGAATGGCTTCATATGGCAGTTATGTATGAATTTGATTGGTAATTACAAAAGTGTGACATATGTAAAATGTTGCATATATTTCGGTTATTGTTAAACTTGCTTCATTATTTTAGTCAAAGTTATTGATTACCTAGATATAACGAAAATCTCTTTACTTGCAGTGAAAACATCTAATACATATAAAATTAATACAGTTGTAAAGCCTATTACTCAACAATATAGCTACTGAAACATTTAATGGTTCATTTAAAACCACCCATAAATGTGTGTGTATAGCCCATAAATATGACATTTAGTCAATATACTCGCGATCTTTCCCAGACAGTATGCGTAAATATGTTATACTCTCCCCACCTTGTCTCGCATCAGAATGTAGCTTTTACATCTGTCAAGGATGAAAGCAAATAATTTCTTCATCTGTAACCTACAGTATTTTTCTAAACAAACTCTTAGTTCTTTCATGTCCATGGTCAAAGTATTTTTAATCCTCGTAGCGAATTATCTCGCGATCTTTATCTATAAAGTAGTAACTTCTTCTTCTACTTTTCTTTACGAAGATAAAGCTTAATAGTTTACCATTAAAAAAACTAGGGTAGAATGACGTTCGTTGGGGCCACCAACTATTATTAACATAGTGAGACCAACTTTCGCAGAACCTAAATGAGGTTCTAAGTATTTTGAGGCGCGCCTAAAAGTAGGCCAATTCAATTTGTGTTCTGCTTTTAGCGGATAGCTTCGGACAGTCAGATAGTTAAAGATGTTTTCTAGGAAACCACTAGATGTCCTCGTAGAAAATTTTAAGCCACAGCCAAACCTTTGATGATAGTGTATAGATAGGCAAAACCTCCACTCATGAAAATTGAGTTGTAACCAAGTACTTGAGTAAGGGTACGTAGGAAGCCTATAGACAAGCTAAAATGTCAAACATTTTGAGACTACAGTAAAAGGCTGCCTGCTAGCGATGGTAATGGACAAAAACGCATCTTCATTGCACCTATATATACCTCTACATACTATAATAGTAGACCATAAAAGAAAGAATGCAACACCAGAAAAGAAAGAATTTGATTATAACACTCATCACTTCCAAGGAACTAGAAACGTGAATGCTGGCCTGATTTCCACGAATGGGTGATTACATTCCATCAAGCAGTAATAAAACAAACATGTGTATGGAAAGTTAATGATGGACTGCTTAGAAAGGATTCCGTAGATGCTCGTATTATGTATAAAAACACTTATATAAGTGCATCTACACAACAGCTTAACACAATCTGTTAAATTTTCCCAATTAATAATGAACCAAAGCTGATAATCGATTAAAGAAATACGATAGATTTGTGTATGTGGCTGCCCTTATTTAATAGGTTTTTTCAAGTCAATAAGGGTTATTGCAAATGAAAAATTAGATAGTAGGTGTAACTGTAATGGTAAAACGACTCATGTCAAAATTATGCAGTTATGTTACAACCATGCCAAAGTTATACTAGTCGTCCACTAAATTAATCGGTACTCATTTTCGATCCCCATCCTGGAAAAATATTCGTGTGATGAACACGTCTTGTGTTTGTTCAGTGTCTGGCTGTAATATATGTATTTAAGCATTATATTTGTGATCCTCTGTTATCTGATATCTCAGATATCTGTAACACAAATGCTTAAGGTACTTAGTACGGAGTCAGGTCAGTGTATGAGATGTTGTGTGAATTTATTTTGTTTTAAGATTCGTTATAGTAAATCCTACGAAGGTTTTCTTTCCAAGACTCTGAATCCCCAAAAGAGGTAACTCCAAAGAGTTTTTCGCAACTGCAGAGTGAGTTACGACTCCTGTACTCGTGGTCTGCGGAACATGTTAATGTGTTGAACCTCCGTCCATTCCTCTTGTAGTTGAAAGTTATAGATGTAGAATTACTGGGTTTAATTCCGCTGCAGCTTGCAACAATTTGTGGAAGGAGGTGAGTGTACACTGTTTTGTAATGAATTATAAGATGAGTCCGGGTTCTTGTGTGCGGTGTGGGATTAGAGCTTTAGTTTCAATCATTCATCTTCAGTTGTTATTATGAAAGGAGAAGCCAAGGAAAAATGGTACCTACACATTGCAGTTTAACGTTTAAAATGGTTTGGATTCTATCGGATTTGTTTTGCAACTTTACCTCAAACTGATGTTAATTTGTTTTTCCGTTCTGTCGTAGATGCAAGATGAAGACACTTTCAGAAACCGACATATTATGTACTTATACAAAAGTTGTCTTTTTGAGAATTAGCCGTAATAAAATGAAACGGCCTGTCGTGTTCAGGGATGTCTCTTCAGAAAACTTCTCAAGGGACACTAAACCCGCTGCGGCTTTTTCTCTCACTTTGAACGGAAAGAGTCTAGTATGACTATCGGAAGCCACAACCTATGTTGGTGACCCTAAACCATAGTTGGTCCCATGGGCTTCGACTTCAGTCTAACTTACCTTTCAAGCCAGAGTACTTCAACTTATAAGCAGAAAGTTTTGCGACCGTCGATTGCAGGAAAGGTACATGCAGACTTCAAACGAGATCCAATCAATTTTTGAAGAAATTTCTTCCCCTGGGACTCTGATTCCATTACGCACTTACGATACGTACTATCAAGTTTTATATCCGCTCCTCCCGACCAGGGTTGGCATGATATTATTAAAAATACAATTACTAAAAATATATAAAAGTACCTACTAATAAAAAAATATATCATAAATTTTGTTAGAAGCTATATTATGAGCTACATAACAAAATGTATGATAAGTTTAAGAGGGATATGTGTCGTCGCCCATGTCACAGAATACTTAATAGTACAAGGTACAGAAGACCCACTTCTAAAAACCGTTTATGGAAATAAAGACTCAGACTACTATAATCTAACGTTGAAATTCCGACCGCTCAGCGTTCAATGCCTACCATTATTCATACCTAGAAGTGCGTTCTCTTTCTATCGCAAGCAACTGTCGCGCGTGCGTCGCCGCTCGCTCGTGATTTTCTACTAATTTTCCCCTCCGGAGGTGACGCCGCATGTACTTGCAAATTCGTAGGTACACGCGGAGTGGGACAGGCCTGCCCATGTCGAGAAAAAAGCGGTACTTACCTAAAGAAAGTTATTGTATGTATTTTGTTAAACAGACGTTATAATCAAGGAATAAAAGAGAACTACTTTAGCTTTAGTTAGCTTTTCCATGTCGGGAATGGGACACTATCAACGTGCACAGTTTCGATGAACGAGTATTTTTAACATCTGCAATTCTTGTTGTTGAAGTCTTAAAAAAAGTGCTTTTTACCAACCCTACCGTTCCCTTTTGTTTTCGATAGATCATCCATTATCGTTAAAAGGATCGAGGAGCCCTTAACATCTATCAGACTAAGGAGTTCATTCTATTTTATTTAATAAATGATTCTAATAAAGTAACTATTAGTTACGAGACTCAAGTCATTGGTAGATAAAGGAGTTACTATAATAACCTCCATATAAATTTACACTACATCATCTATACTATTTATAAAGAGACAACTTCTATTGGCAAATTTGGCAAGTACAAGGCTTATTGTAGCCCGAAAAGACAAAACACTAGCGCCAAGTAAACGATACCCATCGCCATCTATCGGCAATGATTGAAACTAAGTCCCGAAACGAAGTGAGGGCGGGTCACTAGTTGGTAGATAAAGGAGTAACTACAATAACCTCTATAATAAATTTACACTACATCATTCTCATACTATTATTATTAATCTGACTCCGAACTAAGAAACACATATCAGAAAACAAAGGATCTATATTAATATACTGTAAATAATATTATTACGACTTATTATTAAGACCTGTTTTTTAATACAATAGAGTGTATCTTTATATTAAGGCGCACCGTAAATTATATTATCTCTTATAATATTGAAACAAACAAGTAGAAATGGAAAATAATATCTTGCCGAGAAGTTTTATTAAAACTTCACAAATAATTTACATAAAAATAGCTACAAGGATTACTTTTCCAACTTTAAATTTAAGTTTCACTTTCCTAACTTTATCATAAAGTCTCATATTATGTGGTATGTTTATTCAGTTATTCATATCTTAGAATCAGTTCAACGAACTTGCACACGACACGCAAAAGAGTATTTTATAAAATAAATTCTATTAGTGTCCAAGTTTCTTAACTTTCACGAAAGTATTTTCGTTGCTCACTATTTTCTTACGTCTAATATTTTTCACGGAAATATTACGCGAATTTTTCCAGCAGTAACTTATGCCCGTTGCTCCATTGTTTATGAATATCGTTAATCATGAGTAGCAATTTTTACTCTCACTGTTTTCGGCTTATTAATATTCTTTTTTTGGTAAATTGTTGAGGATTAGTAAAGCCTACACTTTGGATGATTTGTTCATAAAACCTGAGGTACAGCAATATCCTAATTTAAGTATAAACTCGCCCTAGTCATCTATCCTCTTTATGTATGCAACCTTTTTTTAAATATCACTACCTACTGCAAAAAATAACGATGTCAAGAAAAACGAATTGAAAAAGTGCATGTAGTCCCATCAAAGTCGAATCTATCTTTACTTCTTATATCGAGATAACTTCAATAGACAACAAAAAGGATTATTTATGTAACTCAAAAAGTCGAAACACTTGAGCAATGTAATCGACACCCAGCGCTATCTTTGCCAGAAAATGGAACTTATAGCAAAATTTTGTCCTGAAACGAAGTGAGGGCGGGCCTCTAGTTACTAACAAGCAAAGTATTTTATTTTTACATTTGATCCCTTATTTAACACTGAATTTCAAAAGGGCATGTAAAAAATGTGAAAGTATAATTATATAGTATAATTGTATAGTGATTTATTTTATTTTATTTATTGATTGATATAGGTTAATTTGTTACCTGCAATAAACGTTTTTTTATAATTAGCTATTTCCGGGACATTAGAAAAGACTTATAGAATCTACAAATCACATAAAATACAAGGTTACTCCCATAATTAAAGCAACCAAACCTGTATACCTATCCGTTGACGTCGAAATTTTCATATTTGACGTAAAAGGGGCGGCATTTAAATTAAATTAAACCTTCGTATTTTGCATCTCACGGCTATTAATCTCCTCATTGCCGCTATACGTTATTAAAGTCAGCCATAACGCAACAGACAGATATGGACGGGGTGAATGTAGCGTCAAATATACAATTGAATAGTAGCATTTGTAATGTGAACAATAAAGTTCCACTTTGCGCTTTTATATCTCGCAAAAAAAACTGCTTAGTATCTTTTATGTGATGGGACGTAACCACGTTTTGTTTTTTTTTTAATGTGATAGGTAGCAGACGAGCAGGCGGATCACCTGATGGTAAGCAATTACCGCCGCCCATGGACACCTGCAACACCAGTGGAGTCACAAGTGCGCTGCTAACCTTTTCTCCCTTTCCCCCTCGGTGGGCCTCCGGTACCCTCACTCACTGGGCGAAACACAGCACAGGAGCTGCTTCACGCCGGTTTTCTGTGAAGCAGTGGTATCACTCCTGGTCGAGCTGGCCCATTCATGCCGAAGCAAGGCTCTCCCACAATAACGTTAAGTAAATTGTTATTATAGCAACATCCGTTGGTTGATTGTTGATTTAGATCTATAATTTTCGTAAACTTTCCAGATGTCATAAACCAGCGACTTAATCTTATTTCGTACAAATGTTTCGTAAAGCAACTACGATCCATGTCCATCTTGTTTCGTAAAGTAACTACGGTCAATTAAATTAACATACTACGCGCAAACGCAGCTGTACGCGTCGTTTTTCCGCGGATCACACTACCCTTTACGATGGCCATAAAATTGTAGCACCGGTCAATAGATGCCAACTACTAGGTGCTCTGGCAGGTTTAGGGATGGGCATTTGAATTGGGACAATATTAAAAAAAAACATGCTTTTAGGGCCTAAATTCTTCTTTGGATTGAATGTTTCCATAAAAAACGAAAAAGAAAAAAAAAGTCCAACTAAGTAAAAACATTTTTGTCAATCACAAATGCCATTTGTGTACCAATGCAAGTTTTTTGGGTAAGTTGCTTTAGGTGAACAGTTTAATACTAATCAATAAAAAATAATATCATTCTGTTATAACGTCCTTGTGTGTTACTATCAATCAAAGTAAATACAGAAGTAATGCGGGAAACGGTTAAGGAAAACCTAGAATATAACATACTCTATTAAATATTTATATTGTAAAAAAAATGCTTTTGACAATAAAATTACAACGCAGCGATCTGTGGGAACCTTACGCCGAGTAATTTCGTATGAAGCCGCGTAGTCTCCGTGGAACGCAATTTCCGTCCTTAGCATCAAGAAATTAAATGATTTCACTTTTTAAACGTGTTAAGCGTTTGAATGCAGGCTTCTACACAATTTAAGGCACAACACTAGTACGTTTACTCTACCGTTCGGAAATCGACAGCGTTGCGCGGATTCTCGTTTTTGTCCGACTAAAACCTGAGGTTTGCTCAGCTAAAATGGGACGTTTCAAAGCGGCAGGATTTCTGCTTTTTTGAGATTTTTTGAGGTCGATAATTTCTTTTGTTTCCAATTGCTGGTATCCGCCAATACCAATTTGCAGTAAGCTATGTTTTATGGTCGATGTTTGATTCGGTTTGGCCTTTATTGGGTTATTTTGTCGCTCTTTCAGTGAGTCAATGACCACTTCGAACAATTTAAGAAATTGGTGATTCTAAAAGTACCTAAGTACCACTCTAGCAATATACTTGGTCTCTACTTGATATCATACAATTTAGGAAACTTTCAGATTGGTTATATTGATCTTACTTTATTTTAAATTAAAAAAGTTGTTGGTAGAAACACATTTAAACGTTTGTCACAAACTAATCACCTTTCTAAATCGAACCTTTAATATTTTGGTAGTTACAATATTAGAATCAATTCATATTGAAGGGGTTAGGTTTATATCACTCATAAAATCATTAAGTCCTAATTATTTATAGTTAGGATCGTGTTGCTTGTTAGTAATTAATATGTTTGAATTATATTCAAAATAAATGTACTTTTCAAACATCATTAAAATATTATAATGGAAGTTAATCTCCTATCGCTTTACAACAATGACATGAAAATCCTACTTACTATTATAAAGGCGAAAGTTTGTATGGATGTATGGATGTTTGTTACTCTTTCACGTAAAAACTACTGAATGGATTTGAATGAAACTTTACCACATTATAGCTTATACATCAGAATAATACATAGGCTACAAATTTTGGGGTTTCTACGAACCTGAAGTCCACGCGAACGAAGTCGCGGGCAAAAGCTAGTATTTGATATAAACTAAACGACTAAACTAGACTAGTCCTGACTACACGCGAGGAAAATGAGGGGGTATCCAAAGATGCAAAAGCCGGGCGTACAGACGACGCGTGCGCCTCCAGTCCGCTTGTGACCACGGCCGTTGTAACGCGGTCGAAACGTCAAGCAGTAAGTGCTATAGTGTTCCTTTTTATTTAAATATCCTCACGCTTAGTCCCGTTTATATCAAGTATTTGTATAATGCAAGGCGAAAGTTTAAAAACATAATGACATGAAAGCCGATGTAATCCATACTATTCAAAAAAGAGATAACTTCTACAGACAACGACAAGGCTTATAGGTAAACCGAAAACACGAAACGCTTGCGCGATATAACTGAGCACAGCGCCATCTATTGGTTCATTTTTCAATTACGTTCCCGAAGCGAAGTGAGGGCGGGCCACTAGTGTCTATATAAAATTGACCCAACATCGGGCTTTTAATAAAACAATACCAACCGTAGTAACGATTCATTCCTCTTCGGGAGAAGTTTTTTTCGCCTCGTAGTGTCCATTACGGATGGTCGTAAAAGGAATGACCGCAGAAATAGCCGAATGAACCTACCTTGCTCGATACTGGGTAATGTTTTCGTAAGGGCGCGAGATTGAAGTTTTATCGATAAAGTGTCGATGTTGGTTTTGGTTTTTATTAGGGTTCCGGGACTTAAAAGAAGAAACAGAACATGAAAATGGTCGAAAACCTTTTTTAATGTTTTTTAATGCCTTTGTTTTTGATAGTCAATTATATCTGCTGGGCCTTAGGAGGTTCATATTATGCATCACCTTGTTGTAAGTACATACATCAATCTGTCGTCTGAATCTGATCACAATGTGAGACTGTGATGCTGAAATTCATATCAAATAGTTTTAAAAGCAATCACTAGGAGCCGTGAAAAATTATAATATCACTTAATTATATTCCCATTCTTGTAATAACGGCTGAATTATAACAATAATGATACCTATCATTAATTTTTTCACCTTTGAACCTGTAAGTTGCTCCATTGTATAATTAATTACCTACCCATGAATCTTTATTCAACATCTATGTAAACAAAACTAGTTTATTCAAACCATTTAATGGTTCATGATTCGTACTTATTCAACTGCTAAATGATAGGTCACCCGCCTAACGATCAGCCCCACCCATTCCAGTGTCATTTTCAAAATATTTTCAATGTCGTACTGTGTTATTTGCGAAAACGATATCAAGGGTACAACCAAAAACTTCTACTTTGAACCTTATTCCGTTGAGTTAAAAAGGTGAATTTGTTAGTTTTCTCCAAGCAAAAAAAAACGAATAGCAACACGCAATTTCATATTTAGAGAATCAATTACAGGTACCTGTATTTTACGATGTACTGGGTACAAGGTATAAAACTTGATGGCAGGTAGCACAAATGAATTGATTGAAATAAAAAATAAAACGTTCGCAGTTGACTTGGCAAAGGTTTAATGTTATTTTCACGAATGACCTGTGACGTGGGGGGAATAAACAGGCTGTTTATTAATCTAATGACGAAAATTAAATAAATGTTGAATGCTATTCATTTAAAATGTTGAGTGGTATACGATGCTGACACAAAAAGTTTCAACTTCTCAGAAGAAGTAGCTTGAGACTGAATGATTTATTAAGTACCTAGTCATTTAGCATTGTTTAAAGTATCTATGATTTCTACATAGTTTTCATACTATAATTGGTTTGTAAAAGTCGCGCGAATTTCTTGGATGCACAGGACCTATCTGTGTAGAAAACATTGGGGGAGGCCTATGTCCAGTGGACATCTCTTCTCTTGGCTGAAATTATAGTATGCACCAAACGCAAAGACTCGTGGCAGACGCTATCACATGTCATTCATTAAATTATGACATATTATTTGACACGAGTACACATAACAGTTAATTTCCTTTTAACTTTTAGCATTTTACTTAACTGTCATATAAATCATAGATTGTTAATGACCAAAAAATTATTACAATAAAATTTGTATATAAGTGCTTATGAACGATATAACACAAATACTACGGCTACTGGAGAATCCAACAACTCACTGATCATACAGATACGAGTAGTACAACATAAAAATGCCGATAAGGCTGTTGTTAGTCCATAGTGATGTCCCGGTGAAAATGAATCGTATCCGGATATTGAGCTGACACGGATATCCGAGTGCCTAAATACTTGTCTCTCATCTTAGCGTGTAAAAAATATGGGGAGTCTGGTTAGTTACAATAAAGCGACTGCTGACCGTTGTAACTCCTTAGCATGGGAACCAGACCAACTGAATAGCGGTTACAGTTTCAAAAACTATTTGAAACGAGCAGGTTTCCTCACGATGTTTTCCTCACCGCTGAGCAAAGGTAGAAATATAGCACATAATATGTGCATATTTCTAATTAAAAATATGATATCATCATATTTGAAAAATCCATTAGTGCATGCTTGGATTCGAACCCTCCGTATGGAAGGCGCGTTCTTATCCACTGAACTACCATTGAGTGCTTTAATATCTATAAACCGTATCCGATAATGATATCCGAAACGATATTTAAACTACTTAGTATCTTTTATCAAGTCAATATAATATGAATTTAATATATATTTTGACTGAATGTATAATAATGTTTTACACTGTACCTACATAATCAAATGAATATTTGCTTTCTGGCATTTCTAAAGAGAAAAGTTTAGGCGTTCTGTATCCGTATCCGCGGGTACTCATTAATTTTCAACACATCCCTCAGAATAGTTCAACAAAGGCCCAAATTCGGGGCACGATCCACTAATCTACGACTGTTACAGATTATTAAGCAACTGTTGCCCATTGAGTATGGGAACAAAGGTAACAAAGCTACACAAAACCCGAAGTGGAATAGAAAACAAACAATTAATCGCACTCAAAGAATCCTTTTCAATTGGACACTAAGTGTAGGTAGTACAATAAGTGGTAGTACAAGACGTGCTTACTCATCATTTTAGCGTATCATACCTGGCCTCATATTTTAGTGCCTGTGTAAATAGATATATATCGCAAAAGCATAGTTTTAAGTCGTATAGTTTTCATGTGACATCCGCAATATTTTTTAATATCGAAAATCAATGAGAATTGGGAGCCTGGTTACTGTTTGGAGCCTGGATTATTTTATTCTTTTTTTTTAAATATGACAGTTGGCAGACGAGCAGATAGATCACCTGATGGTAAACGATTGCCTCCTGCAATACTAGCAGAGTTACAAGTGTAGCATCTATTAACCCCCTTTGCCTCCGATTTGGTTTCCAGTACTCACTAATTCACCGAAACAACGCGTAGGCGCTGCTTTATGTGATATCACACTGGCCGAACCGGCCCATTCATGCTGAAGCCAATTTGAGTGATCGAGGATTTGGCTTATTACAGTGAGCGTGACTGGCGTCTGATTTACCGCAACCCTTATCGCAGTCTAAAATGACATCTGTCCAGTTAACTTGTCATTTAAAGTCCAGTAAAAGGATACTGCATCGCAGCTATTGGGCGAAGCCTCAATTCAGACCCCGCAGTTTATTGCTAAGTGTCCAGCTGTGGATTTGAATCTTTTACGAACTGTATAAAACGCAAAAGACAGTCCACAGAAATAAAAGTAATTGCATTTATATTATGCACTAGATCTGGTGCTATGTGGTTGAATTAAACCAATTCGGGCAATGAGTGGGATGTACGATTTTTGTTTAATCTTTTTCTCGTTCATAAATGTCCCGCTTTATAACCCTCCTTGACCGATCATGCATGTTGCTCGTGTTCATGTCTGTTAAGAGTTCGTTGACCTACGCGCTAGACATTCGCTCGAATCATGTCTCCCGAAAGTTTCAACTAGTCCTAAGGCCCAGACATCAGACACCATAGAAAATAAATTGTTTTTGGGTTTTATTAAAACTTTCGGCCTTTCAAAATTTTTCAAGGGAACAAACATTTTCTTGAACACTTTTATATATACCATTCATATAAACCAAACATGTAGTTCCAACAAAGTTCTCACAGTACTATGTTTTATCCGTACAAAATATAAGTACTATACGAAAGTCTGTCTGACTATCTCTGTCTCACGCTGAGAACACTACACGCGTGTATGCATGTGTGCGTAGCGCTTTATTAAGCACGCAATTTGTGCAGAGTAGACCGTCTGTACTGTATCTACCTTTTTGTGCCACAGGATAAATCAAAGTTTATCTCGGTCATACTGTTAATCTATAGTAGTTTTAGCACTCGGGGTGGTATCTGACCCCGTCCATTCGTAAACATTTGGTAAGCGCACGCGTGGCTTGAAGCTAAATAGACGACTTAGCTAGTGTTGGGATGGATTGTCGACAGTTTGTCGATACATTATTAAGACCAATTAATTCTTACATCTCATATATTGACTTGACTCCGTACTGAGTAGCTTAATCACTTGTGTTACAGATATTAAACCGAAGTGGAAACACAAATATAATAATTAAATACATAGATTATATCCAGACACTGAATAAACACGGGTGGTAATCACACAAATGTTTATCCATAGCTTGGCGCTACCCTGCCTCATACGCCAAAAGTCGTACTTTAACGGGATCAAGTTTTGCGTCAATTTTTCGCTTCTGATTAACTTTTTTTAATAAAACAACAACAATTCACTTCATAATAAAAGTATAAAACACAATACACAACAATACAATGTACATAAAATTCTGATGAATATGTATGTATGCAGATAAAAAAGACATGTTTATAAAATGTAAACGAAATGAAATGCCGTTTTCATAAAAAGTAGTTACACTTTTAAAAATATTTAGTACACTCGTTATAATGCAATGGATTACAATATATTCTGAACAAATATGTACATGTGTTTATTTTTATATTTAAAAACGTGACATGGCAAAAAATAGTTTGAACCGTTTATAAGTCAGCGAAAAATTTCATTGGTTTTCGCTCTTATGTTTTGATGGATAAGGTTCTTAATCAGGTAGCAACTATTTTGCCCCTGCCATTATAAGGGAAGGCAAAATTGGATTTGTATTTCTTAAAACTTTCATGTGCTCATCGAACCGAACGCATTAAAAGCTCAAAACAACCGTTGGAGAGTTACGCTTTGGCATGAATGGGCCATCTCGATCCGAGGGATACCACGCCCTCACAGAAAATATACACGGAATCAACGCCTGTGCTCTGTTGCCTGATATCCGTAACATTAAGGAGTTAGATCAATGTATGAAATGTTATTTGAATTCATTTATTTATATACTAAAGGCCCGTCCTCACTTCGTTTTGGGACTTCAGTTCCACATTACACCAATAGATGGCGCTTGGCGTCATTTACATCGCGCATGTGTTTCGATTTTTCGGAATACATACATATAAGCCTTGTGGTTGTCTATAGAAGTTATCTCTTTATAAATAGTAAAGATAAAGATATCACAAAAAAAGCATGAAAGCACAGCTACCTGTATAATATCGTAGATCTACATCACTCACTAGAAGCAGACAATTAGACCCTCATTTGTACGCAAGCTGAATATAACCCATCTTAGGAATCGGACATGGGTGCCGCTAAAGAGAGCCGGGTGTTCTGCAAATAAGCCACGAGTGTGTTCCATTAAGGCCACTAAGTTTAACCTAGTTCGATTTTGTCATTAGGTTTAAATATGTGTTTAAAAATAATCGCCAGGTAAATCACGTATGTAGTGTATCTTTATCAGTAGAGTATATTTGGATCTCACGGCCGCTTACCATCAGGCGGAGTGGGGTCATCTTAATTGTCCTCAATAGAAAAAAAAGTGTTCGCGTAAAACGCCGCTGTAGTGAGGTATTATTGTACCTACTAAACTCTGATTTTAAATTATGTAGAGTAAACTGGACAGATGCAAATGTCAAGTTTCCATACATTTGACATTTTGCATCTGTCAAATTGAGTGATAATGTATGGAGATGACACATTGACATCTGTCAGTTTACTCTACATAATTAAAATCTGAGTATACAAAAGTAGATACCTACAAGTACCTACTTCTACACCTACTTTTGAATTCAAAATAGTTTAAGATTTCGGGCTACCATAAGCTAATCTGCAAAAAACAAATGAATATAATACCGTAGCACAAGTAGTCAGGTCAGTGTATTAGGTGTTATGTGAATTAATTTATTTATTTACCTACAGTGAATATACGAGTAGTGGTAGACATTTTAAAAATATTGCAATATGCAACTACCTCTAAC
This sequence comes from Cnaphalocrocis medinalis, assembly GCA_014851415.1. Classification (NCBI taxonomy): domain Eukaryota; kingdom Metazoa; phylum Arthropoda; class Insecta; order Lepidoptera; family Crambidae; genus Cnaphalocrocis; species Cnaphalocrocis medinalis. Next base: position 4,150,172 of record CM026287.1, on the reverse strand, counting down.
AAAGTTGATCAAACAGCTGTACATGCGTATCCTGGGCATAGACAAGCAATGTTGTGTAGATAAAACAATGCATTCCGCTTTAGGGTTGCCTGATGCGAGAATATAATAATAAAGAATAGTGTATCACAAAAGTAAACTAGATAGCTACTAAGACAACAATTGTCTGGCCATACCACCACCGACAATCTCCGGTAGAAGGGATAGGTTTAGCTTAGCGTCTTAAAGAACTACATTTGTGCCAAAAACTTCTCAACAATGTATACAAATGATCGTGCAAAGTATAAGAAATACAGTAGGAAAGCGGACCCTGTCAACTCGAACCTCCAAAGCACCAGATTGGGACGCCCCACCCGGAATTCGACACTAAGACAATCCTAATAAAGCTACCGAAGCGGCTGTAGTTTTTGAGAACTACGAAAGAATGATCGGTAACAAAATTTGCAACTCCGAGTGTTCAGTTCCAAATCTTGATCATTTTAAATTTAGTTCACATTAATGTCACTTTTAACCAATAAAAATTTTTGAAATTTTCTCGACAGTTTGCACAATTCCAAATTTAAACTGGAAGAAAAAAGACAATAGGTATTTTTGTCCCACTGAAGGGTTTCTGCCTCTATCAAGTCATAGTATGATAGGATTAAACTTAATTGTCCACGCTTCCTCATGCGGATTGGAGACCTATGTTTGAAAAATTCGAAACATACTTTCAAAAACAACAGATAAGAAAATATTGTCTATAGCTTACTTTGTGTCACAGCTCACCCGCTTTATTTTAAAAACGCTTAACTAAAAGCTAACTTTAAAAGTTGCCAGCCCTATCATTCATTCAAGTTATAATAAAAGTTGCGCACTAACCCGCGCTCTGGCGTGGCTTTCGGAGCACTCAACTAGATTGTGTGTGCGGCAGGGACACCGGGGGTAGACACCAATCTATACTGTATTAGGTGTTTGTTTTTAATTTTGACGCGATGTCGATAGAGTGCATGTTGTTTGAACAGATTTGAAAGGGTTAAGTTAAGCGTGACATTCCTGGCTAGTTGTAGTCTTCAGAGCTTAAATGTAGATTATACTCCTGTTTCCGCTCGTAGATTTCTACTTAGTAAAATGTGTGTGTCGCCCAAGGTATGTTTGGACTAGATCAGAATTCAGTATAGATAGATATAGGCCTAACAATAAGGTGCAAAATTAAGACGCCATTTCCTAAAAATAGGATTAGATTTAGTGGCGTAAACAAAAGGACGCAACTTAACAGTGTACAGTCAGCCACACATCAGGTTACTAAAACCTGTCAAATTTCCTCAATTGATATTCAACCTAATGTGTATGACAGTAATGTTACTGTCATAGAGTCCATTGAATAAATTTGGCTGGTGTGGCTGTTCGTACCTCACAGCGAAATGCGGATAAATGGTGATGTTACTGGCATTAAAAATCTGCCTCAAAACTTCAAAAACCCTATCCATTACATAAAAAACGAACTATAGAGATATAAAATTCAGAGCACTTAACAGTATTAAAGAATTGACGAAATAAAGTTAAAAAAGCGAAATGGACATTGAAGTTCGCTCTAAAATTGGATGCAACATGCCACTAGATATTAAAATGATTTTATTCCTACGCACCGTATCAAACTGGATTTTTGTATAATCATTAGAGACAACTGAGCCAAATTTATTTTGTAGATGTTTCATTTGGTTTTTGATTTAGTTTGGAAGGGTTTTTCGTTCTATCAATCCAAATCCGATCCAATTACAAGGAATATCAAAACAAGATCTATTTTGATATCTGCGAGAAACTACTAAGGGGCTACGGTATACAGTTATAAAGTATTGAGTATTAAGTGAGAGATACTTAATAATCTATCCATACTATTTATAAAGAGGTAAATTCTATAGATGTACCGAAATCTGTGGTACAATAGTAGCTCAGTGCGTAAGAATTTATGCCTATTAAGTGTGGGATTGTAGGTTCAAATCAAAACGTATTTTTATCATTACTTCGGTGATGATGCAAAAACATCATAAATCTAGACGTTTTGGAAATATTCTGAATGTGTTTCGCTTAAAGACAAAATTACTGATTCCAAAACTTAGATCACAGTCCCAGGTTATCTTGGGCTCTGTGACAACATTAGGGGCAACTGGGAATGACATTAAGGATGATGACCCATCACCTTCTCAAGGTATTTCCCGCCTTCTTGGCTTACGGATCAAATCCTTGGCATATGGCAAGGACGGAGAGAAATATATGCCACAGTCACAGCCTTCACTTTTTGATTCAATTATTCCACCCACACAACCCTGCTCCGATTTCAATCTCCCGTGTTTTACAAGGAAGCAAAAATGCTGAACAATGGCACAGCTCGGGAGACAATACGCGAAAATGTAACAAGAGAGAATAATTGTTTTCTTGATTAATACGAAACACCCGGTCCCGTGGCGGCCATCGCGTTTATACAAGATGGCGGTGATGAGACTGGTCTGAAATCTGAATCGATATCCGAGTGACTCGAATCGAAGTCGAGGTCGAATCGAAATCGAGTCGACTCCAGACAGAGGCTTGAATTACCTGTCTTAAGTCGAAATCGAGTTAAGAGGAGGGATCACTCAATGGTAAGCAATTACCGTCACCCATAGACACCTGTAACACCAGTAGAATCACCGTGCGCTGCCCAAAATTTTGGCCCCCTAAGCTTTCCACCCAATTGGGCCTCCAGTACCATCACCCACTCGGCGAAACACAGCGCAGGCGCTGTTTTACTCCGGTCTTCTGTGAGGCCGTGGTATCACTTCAGTCAAGCCGGCCCATTCATGCCGAAGCGTGGCTCTCCCAGTATGGCGGTTAGACGGTTATGGTAGAAATATGCACACATAGATTTGTAAAATCCAGTCGAACCACAACCCTCCGTATGTGTAAAGGTCATTCAAGCCTATTTTTACGAAAATTATATCGGAAAAAAGACTTTCAGTCAACTGCCAATGCGCAGAGTCACCGCAGCCAACTTAATAACCTAATTTCCGCCCCTCTGGTCAAACATTTTCTGATTTGCCTACCAGGATAAGTACCTATGGGCAATTTCTTATTACTTTAGCTAAATGACCTGAAGTGGGTCTTGCTTGACCTCCAGGAGATTTTGCTATTCCTATTTGTCTTCAGACACAATTGCCAGTCCAGCTTCGCCCATGTATGTATGAATGGGTTGTTTAGTTGGCGTTCTGTATTCAATATTTTGTGCCTTCTGGCTCACTTCTTACCTCGCGTCTTATCTTATTATTCGAGTGAAATTTTAAAATTATTCGAACGGTTTGTCTCCAGTTGCATCACTAGTATAAATTGAAACCATTGCCGAGTTTTAGTTTAAATGAGGGAACTAAGATTGTTTTAAGTTCTCGCTAATTGTGTTGGAATCATACTTTGCGCGATAGTGAGATTGAATTTTGTCCTTGTAAAATGTTGTCATTCTTAACTAATGTGCTCGAATCTCTCAGGGGACATCGAGCATGATTTGTGACTGATTCCGATAGAATATCGATATCTATCCAATAGATGCGTTAATTTATTTTAAATTGAAGAGTCTCCAATAGAATTTATGAAAAATGTAACGCACAGTAGAAAAAATCAATTGGGATCGAGGTCAATTCGGATAATCGAAAATAATTGGCGATTCGGATATACTTATATAATCGGCGATTGGATAATCGACTTCCTACGTGTTTCCATATTACTAGAGAAAAGTGTTGTCTCAAACTAGATTCATAATACAATCAGAATTAGTTATGCCGGCGCCGTCAACGCACACAATTACACAATACAAAGCTATATTCACTTATCCGAATTCAGAAGCAATACCCAAAAGGAAATGTGCCTCTGCAACCCCTGTTCCATTAAACGCGAAATCTTAAACAGAATCAAATGCTCAAGCATTTTTGAATCTCTTAATCAGCTAAACCGAGGAATTTGGCAATTCTCACCAAATCCGAGCCACCTCCGCATTCCGAAGCGCGTAACATTCCTCACTAGACTCCGGCAAACAAATACACTGGCTTTAAAATATTGAATGGGATATTCCGAATAGTTCAAGAGGATTTGCAGATTAGTTTGAGATATAGGCCGTGCCGTATTCACGGGTAATCCGAGCTGATAGAATTTATGTTAATTAAAAATTTAATTGAATGTACTAGGATTGTAGCAAGGGGATGGCGATGAACAAAGTAAAGTGCTACTTATTTGATCATTATCACTTGTATAATGATGGCATACAGTATTTTGAAAAGGCCCGATGGTGCATTTGGTAGTAACCCTGTCTCATCTGCTAAAGGTCGTGGGTTCTATCACCACCCTGGACAAACATTCGTGTGATGAATACTTGTGTTTGTTCAGTATCTGGGTGTAATATAATTATGTATTTAAGAATTTATATTTGTGTTGCCTTTTTTTATGATGAATGTAAACAGTACTTAAGCTCCTTATTACGGAGTCAGATTACTGTACGAGATGTTGTGAGAAATTATTTGTGTTTTTTTTACATTATAGCGGCCAACGAGCAGACGGCTTACCTGGTGATAAGAGATTACCCTCGCCTATGGACATCTGCCACACCTGAGGCATCACAAATGCGTGGCTGGCTCTTAAGGAAGCCTTTTTCTTGAAGGAACCACCCGCGTTGGCAGCTGGTTCCACAGTTTCACTATGCCCGTTAAAAAGTGACGTGCGAAACTCACTGTGGTGGTGTTATTACAACAGACTCGGATTGGAAACACAACATTCTAAGTTGTGTTTTCCGGACTAAATCTGGCAACCTTTAGTTCTCCGCACCGGTCAATAGATCCGACTGCTCGGACTCATCAATCATTAGCCCCGATATAGATGTAGGAACCTCGCGATTGGCTGCCACTCTTGACGTACCAATTTATAAGACAAAGAATGGCCTCGCTTCCATATGATCATTGTTTGACATTGAATGTGTATTTTGTTGTTACATGAGACTGATCGTAGTTGTAATTTTTTTTTCATTCACTAAAATAGTATTTTTTAGTTATAGGGTTCTTTAGCGAAATGGCTGTCTATCTGTCCGCATGTCAAAGCCGCATTTTTTTTCAAAACTATGAGTACTTCTGTTGAAATTTGGTAAAGTGTATTCTGTAAATGGCAGCAAAAAGAACAGTATATGTAACGAACGAATATTATTAACAACTAAAAGTGATATCAGACTGCATCAATCTATTATTTATTTATCATTTATTAGGTTTCCTCATTGAACTTGGCACCTATTTACATATCACTTCTTTTGACGATGAACTTAACAAAATTTATTGAAAGATTTAACGCTCCTATTTCACATTTATGTATTTGGTGAAATATCACTTGACAGAGTAAAAGGCAGGTATACATAAACATAGTATACAACTTGTACTTTTTCGGCTTATTACAAGGGTTAAAAGTATTAAACGTAAAATAGATGCAGAGTCAGCTACTAAGTTCATGCCGTAACGCCGAGTTAAGTCAAAGTTATGCTCGTTTAGACGTAAAGGAATCAATTAATGCGAACTTAATGGACGTTAAGTGCCGATAATCGATCAGAATCTCTGGTAGATTTGCACAGCTCTCGGTCCTCAAGAATTTCTACTAAAATCGACGGCGTATTTGCCGGAATCATTCCGTAAATCGAGTTTATTGAGCCCGACTGTAAGTAATATTTTGTACGCGAGTCAACCATATTCAAATATCCTTACGACATGGTGTTAAGGTTTATTTTGGCGGGGATTCGCTGGGGAATGAAGGATAAATGTTACACATCTGGTAAGCTTATTGATTAACTGTTTGATAAACGGTTCCTGTTTGAAGCGGATGGTTTATATTAAATTTTGTCTTAGAATTTATACATATTTAAGTAGATTAAGTTTGATATGCTGCTTCATATTTAGAAAGATAGATGGATGATGTTTACGGGCCACAAAAAGGAATAACAAATATTATTTTTGCGGCAAACAAGCGATGACATCAGGATTTGCTGCAGCATCTAGAAGCCGCTGCGGCGCTGATTTTCAGGCTGAGCCTTGGGCCTTATTTCACTTACAAATTATAATGTTAAGAAATCCAGGACTCACACAACATATCTACAATTTGAGCACATTCATTCATTAAAAGTAGAAATTACACATAAACTTCAAGTATAAAACTAATTAAAAAGAAACTTAGAAATGGGACATGACACATTTTACTCCCAAGCACGGAAGCGCTATGTTCGAAGAAGTGCCATCAAGAGTTTTTTTTTACAAATTCTACAAAGTTGGATCCTCTCGTGGAGGTTAAGTAATTAAAATGTGTTGGATTGAACTAAAGGAGTGGCTGCATTTCCTTTTACCGACCACTATTCAGTTTGATAAAAAATGTTTTAGATTTTAAAGGGAATATTTGAAGTCAGAACGTCAAATTTAGTTTTATGGACCATACATATGGCCTTATTAATGTCGAAAAAACTTTAAAAATGCATTTTTTTATTATTTTAAGCGATAAGTAGCAGGCGAGCTGACAGATCACCTCTTGGTATATACTTTCGTTGTATGTAAGTATAGTAAGTAAATACTACATTTTCATAAATAGTTTTTTAAATTTTCGCGTTGCATTATAACTATAAAGTAAAAATAAACGTCGCGTTAATTCCCGGTTTAATACTTTATAATTACATTTTCATAGTTCAAAATAAGTATAACCAGTTTCTCTGAAATTTTGTTGCGAATGACTATATACTTGCCTATTGTTAAGCGTTTTGGCTAAGTTACAGCAGCGGTGGTACCAAGCCCACCGACCGCCGAAAATATTCTAAAGTTGATTCCTAACACGAAAACAAAAACTTTTTGATTGGTCAAAATAATGAAGAAAATACCTCTTAATACTTTAGGAACTAAAGATAAACACAGAATATTTCCGAATCATTAAATCACACAATGTTTAAGTAGAGTAAAATTGAAACAGAGAACAACAAAACCGCTGTGGGGCAAAGTTGCGGTACACTTAAACGTTTGTAGTTTGAACTAACTATTCACGGGCCGTAATCTTGCGAACTGTTTATGAGCTACCGTAGTCGATAAATTTGACAGTAAAGAACAAAGATACGAGGGAGATAAAATGACGGCACTTTCATCCGAGCGGTTGGAATACATATACACTATATGTGTACGTACTTCAGTTTTACGCTTTACGTGCAATTCGTATAATACATCATCTAGGTATAGGTCACAAGACTCATCTTCTATATCTATACTATTAATAAAGAGGTAACGCCTCGGCCTGTGACTGACTGACTGACTGATCTATCAACGCACAGCCAAAACTACTGGACCTAAAATCATGAAATTTAAAACATAGGTAGTTCTTACTATGTAGGCGCGCACTAAGAAGGGGTTTTGCGAAATTCACCCCCTAAAGGGGTGAAAGGGGGGGTTTACGTTAGTATGAAAGTCTTTCAATTTTGATGTTAGAGATTTGAAAATTTGGATTATGGTTGTTTATCAAAAATAAAAATTGACCTGTTTTAGTTTTTTTTTTTAATTTAAGCCATAAAGGGGTGAAATGGGGGTTAAAAGAATGTATGGGAGATTTATTATTTTTAAACCTAGAGTCTTGAAAATTGGTATTTAGGTTTTCCATACAAATTAAATGAAAGTAATTTCAGCATTTTTTTTTCTTCAGCTTACAAAGGGGTGAAAGGGGGTTAAAACGTCGTATGGAAAATTCGTCATTTTTAAAGCTAGAGCTTTGAAAATTGGTATTTGGGCTTTGCATGCCAATGTAAAGAAATTGAATTCGGCATTTTTTTCTTCAACCTAAAAAGGGGAGAAAGGGGGATAAAACGCCGTATTGTCAATTTTAAAGCTAGATTCTTGAAACTTGGTATTTGGGCTTTGCATACAAATGTAATGAAAGTGAATTCGTTATTTTTTTCTTCAACCTAAAAAGGGGGGAAAGGGGGTTGAAACGAAGTATTGTCATTTTTTGAAGCTAGAATCTTGAAAATTGGTAGGTATTTAGGCTTTGCATATAAATTTTATAAAAGTCCCCACCTATAGGGGTGAACGGGGAACTGATTAAGTTTGACAAAGTAAAGTTATAGAGTTTCCAGCATTTTTTAAATCGAATCTTTTTGAGATTCCTTCATTAAGGTTTACGATCACCAAAATTATCAATCCTATAAGTATCAGTAAAATTTCTTTTTGCTAATTACTTTGATTGTTGTGAATTCTACTTCGTTCAAAAAATTAAAATACCGAAGCGAAGCGAGGGCGGGCCACTAGTAAGTATATAAAACAATATCTTCCAATACTATTTATAAGGACAAAACTCTATAGACATAGGCAAACCTTATTGTACAAACTTAAAAGGCAATACACTTGCGGGATGCAATCATCGCCCAGCGCCATCTATTGGTAAACAGTGGAACTACTGTCCTGAAACAAAGTGAGGCTGGCCACTAGTCTCCGATAAAATAATGTCCTTCTTACCGATGTTTCGACAAAACTGTTATGTTTAATTTGTTATTCTAAACTAATATGAAAGACACTTCAGATAAAAGTTTGGATAAACAAAACAGGCAACAGAGTATTGACATATTGATGACCTCGATGGCGCAGTGGCTTAGGTGTTCGCCCGAAGCGCGAAAGGTCCCGGGTTCGATTCCCGGTCAAGTCAACTTAGGAAACTGCATTTTCTAAGTTGTCTTGGGTCTGGGTGTGCTGGGTTGACGCCCCCAGTTAAATCGTCAACTGGTACTCATAGTACAGGGGTTGCCCTAGTTTGAGACCAGGTTGATTGGTGTGATTGTCTGGCGCATTTATTTATTTATAGCACAATTATTGTCAACTTAACTAACTAAATGAATTTTAACTATGTGCGTACCTTTTCGTTAATAAAAACATCGGGAAGGCACCTGAATACTTTGAAAAAGAAAGCCGTAAGCGTGTGTAAAGGTTTAAACCGCAGCAGACAAGCTGAAAGCATCGTGTGAAGCTAAGTGCTGGGCTAAATGACGCGTTTTGACGGGCGGTTTACATGCGATTTTAGGTCAGTACTCTGCACCAAGCAGCTCTGAACACCACGAAACCTTTCCATAAATGAAAGAAAGAAAGAAAAATCATTTATTTGGCACATAAAAAAATAGTGAAAAATAGTAAATGAACTATTTTTACGTCTAGGAAGTGTTTTCGAGTGGACACTGTGACCATAATTTGTCGATAATCCTACTTACTATTATAAAGGCGAAAGTTTGTAAGTATGGATGTATGGATGTTTGTTACTCTTTCACGTAAAAACTACTGAATGGATTTGAATGAAACTTTACCACAATATAGCTTATACACCAGAATAACACATAGGCTACATTTTATAAAAATATATTGTGTGGATTGTCCAAAATATGACGGTAAGTGTCAATAATTAACTCCACGCGTACGAAGTCGCGGGCGGCCGCTAGTTGGACATAGTTTTGCGAACAAGAAACAATCTTAATCCTAAATCTCTTTGCACTGCCTTACTCCCATTGCCAACACGCTGTTTTCTCTCCTCTACCTAAAGGTTGTCTGGAAGAAATCGCTACAAGCGATAAGACCGCCTTATTGTACTGTCTATAGCTGTTGTTTCACTCATGTATTGTTATTTCTGTACAATAAAGAATATCTATCCATCTAATTTTGGATGAAATCGAGTTGCATATTTTAATAGACTCTCCACTACGTTTTCTACATCAAAAACTTAATCGAAAGTAACTTCTTATGGGTTGGTTCTACTCGTAGTTTGCATAAATATACGTGGTGAGAGAAAACATTGTGAGGAAACCTGCACTTTTAGGATAGTTTCTGAAACGTGTAACCGCGATTCATTTGGTCTGGCTCCCCTGTTAAAGGGTTGCGAAGGTAACAGGTCACTTCATTTCTAACTGCACAGTCGAAGACAACTATATCAAAGACACATCAAAAACAGCCCTTAATTTGGTGTGTCATCCGCTTGTAAATCGCAAAGCCGACGATAGATCAATCATGCCGCCAGACCGGCCGCGTCGGCCGACGAAATAGATTTAAACCTTGAGATTGGACCGTGACAGATCGAGCCATCGTGTGGTAGTTACGTGAGAAATAAAACTACAAAGCGATGTTTTTTCCATCGGTTTTTATGGTTAGGGATCGTTTTTTTTCCATTGAACTAGTGGCCCGCCATCACTTCGCTTCGGGATAGTTACAAACTCAACTAATAGATGGCGCTGGGTGTCGACTATATCGCGCTTGTGTTTCGTGTTTTCGGTTAACCTGTCGGTTAACCTGCCTTGTCGTTGTTTCTAGAAGTTACCTCTTTATAAGGAGTTCATTAAATAAGCACACCAACAGTATACATATTACACATTACAAAACAGATAAAACACATTATTTTTCACTCCTCCTTATACCAAATACAGGTGTACACCACATTGATAATTGATTCAATCAATCAATCAATTGGTTGATTAATGACCTCAGCTAAGTGATTATGATAAACTCTGGGAAAGATCAAAGTTCAATATTCATGTTATCGCTATATTATTTGTCTTTCAATTTTATAAAGGACTTTTGTCGAATCAAACTACTCTAAACAAAAAGCTAAACAAAGGAAGGAAACAAATAATTACGTCATTAAATAGGTGTAGGTACTCCCCAGCATAATACCAAAGCATTTATCCATTTAAACGAAACAATGTAGAAGATATTGGAAAAACGGCAAAAGCGAACGATCGCCAAATTCATTATAACCAAGACGAGAATCGCCCTAAGCTTCATGGGGTGCGGCAGGGCCGGATTAGGGCTGGAGGGCCCGGTGCGAAGATTAAATATAAATAAAATTCTCCGACTGATATTCGGCTACGGCGGCCAATAATTAACAATCATACACGTACGCACTATATAACAGGGGGGTGGTACTCTGTGAACATTACATCCTTTAAACCACGTGTTTCTACCAAACCATTCCGAACAACATTTGTTCTATGACTTTTGAAAATTCGCATAAAAAATTTTCATCTTCCATAAAAAGTCTGGTCAACGTGACTTGGCCATTTTGTTATGGGGAGTCGAAAATTTTTCGAAGAATTTGAAAAGTTGCTGAACAAATGTTTGTTCAGAATGGTTGAATAGAACACGTGGTTAAGGGATTGTAAATGTTCACAGATACACCCTGTAGTATAGTGCTAAGTGTAGGTAGGTACAACAACACTGTATTGTACTTAACGCTGTATCTTATCTTGGTAATCCAATAAATAAATAAATAAACACAGGTGCACTCTCTATCCATTACCCTCTTAATTCGATGGTACACCAATGTGACATGACCGAAGAGAGATCGGGCGGAGGACCAACGGCTTAATGTGCTTTCTGAGGCATGGAGGTAGAAGACTGAAAATTTCCAGACTTCGAGCTGACACTGAGAATATGGGAACATGATAAACTTAGACAATTTTTTTTTGGCATGGGACCTTAAGTGCAGTCTTGCGACCCACTTGCGATGACTGCACTTTAATGCGATAGCGAAAAATACACAACTGTTACAAATAATTGTCAAGGAACTATTTAAAATGTTTAGAGCGGCTATTATTTATCCTTTTTCTCTCCACATATCACAATTACGTCTAATCTTGAATCAGTTATTGCGTTGGAAGTAACTTTCCAATCTATATACATTATTTCTAATAGCTGAGAGCAAATACCATACCGGCTCTACCTAGTCCGACCCTGGGTACAGCCCAACCGAAAAATTGTGCTCAAAATGAAATGCAAATTAGGAAAATTTATTATTATCCTGCGGTCAACGGGAAAAAAAGAAAATCCGTGGGGAAAATACAGGACGTGATTAATAAGAGCCTTGTAATGCCCCCTTAGAAATTTGAGAACGTTAAATCTTAGAAGGATAATTTGTGCGAATTTGTTTTCTTTTACCGAACAAAAGGCAGAAATTAAACCAATAAAGGAATATAATACGACACGAAGAAAACAAAATTATAATTGGAAGTATTCCGGATCTCCGACCTGGATGAAATAATTCCAGTAGGCGTTCATAGAAATAGTTTTAAAAACTAATGTACGTTTTCTGTAGCTTGCGCGTATAAAGACTGATGTCATGACAATTTGTATTCTTTTAGATGGATGTTTTATTTACAAATTACAATTTGTTAAAATAGAACTGATTACCTACCGATGATAATGAACTATCTATTGTTTTAGTGTTAATGTATCACTCTATTACCCTTCGAGTATTGAGCAATATTCCACCAAACCAAAATGTTACAAGTCTTTGTCAATCCACAGAAACTCAATAGGACATAATATCGTATGTCAAAAATCAAATTTCGCACAAAATTTCATACTTCACAAACGCGCGTACAATTAAGCGTCTTTCAATTTCATACTGTCTTTCGCAATAAGAGTAAAACAAACATTGTTTAAGCAATACTTGCAAAGCCGTACATAATGATCAATCGAACTAAGTCACATCTTTTGAAGTTGACGAAGACGAACGTACGAAAAAGTTGTTCCTCGTAACAAGTATACTGTTTGAAGCACATCATGAAGTTTCATTAACAAAATGTTACGAGAGCCGACATGTATATTTGTTTGGGAGCCGCTCCGTATTTATTTAGTCTTCAGTTAAGCCTGGAGCTGAATTAATCTTGAAGACGATGGAGTAGGAGTTCGCAAGCCTAGTTAGATTTTGTGTTATTTTTGCAAGTGGTATACTAATCAGGGTTTAATTAGTGTGACTGAGTTTAACGGGTTAATCTAAATATTTGTTGATGGGGAACGTCAGATGATAATAAGAGATCTGTGACAAGAGAGAGATATTAAGACGTCTGTGACAAGAGAATACATTAAACAAGACAGAATTGGCTGCAAGAAAACTAATCTTTAATCTTTCAAAATATACTACGTGCTTTCAGGTAGAGATAACTGTTAAGCAAACGCAACACTCATAGGGCAACTGATCTTGGAAGAACTGCTACATTGATTAAATGAAAAAAATAATTAAGGAAATATCTGTGGCAAAGCATGAAGAAGGCTTCCAATCAGAAGTGCGTAGAAACAAACAGTTGATCAATTTGAAAGAGTATTTACATTAGGAACAATGTGGAATAAAACATACCAGAAAATGTGTAAAGAACAAAATGTCAATAGCTATTCAAAAAAGTATCTGCACTGAGGTTTATCCCTGACCCAAATTCGAGTTGTAAACTTCACCTCGTCATTCCGAATTCCCGTACCGAGCCAAGTTTTCATTTCGAATAGTGACGGTCAATTTTTACGGCTCGAATCATACAAACCATTTTACAATTCACTCGAATACCTTTAGGCTGCGGCGGTAAACTACGAGAATGGCGGACTCAAAAAATAACTAGCTGTGGTGTGGCTGAGGATTAAAAAAAGTGATGACGGAGAGTAGAAAGAAGTGAGAGACTAGAATTCTTAAGTATAAAGAGTTTTGAGCAACTTGAGCAAAGCGGGTGAACGTCTGACCACGTGGTTTATATCAACCTAAAACATCAACCTGGTCCCAATGTTTAATTAAACACTTGTGTTGTGAGTATGAGACCCAACGAATATATTATCACAAATGTAATCCTTCAAATATTAACACAATTATTGAACACGTACATGTACAAGTGTTTAACACACTTTTCTGTTTTTTTTTTCAGATTGAGTGTGAATGAGAATATAGTTGGTTTTAACTATAGACAACATCACCATCACAAGCCGCTCCTAAAGTTTGGCATCGATCGAAAAACATTTGCAACTCGTGTTGTCAACATTTCCGATGACACTCGAGTCATTAAAAATACGAGTAACATCACTAATTCCGATCGAAAAACAATGCTTGCGGACATCATGGCTCGGCGACCCGGATCATATTTTATGATGTGCGTTCGATTGTAATTTTTCGTTCGTTACGTAGAATACGAGGTGGAATACCGCGGCCATTTTTCGGCGGCAGCCAAAAAAATGTCGAATAATGCCAATAGGAATGTTTGGACTAGAATGTGTTTATCAACAAAACATAGGTATGTTGTAGCGATGGAGTGGAGATCTACAAATATTTTGAGGACTATATACTAGGTACAGTCGTATAAAATATGCCAAGTAGATAAAGTGTATATTCGAATTAATAATCAGTAGTTTTGATTAACCGAAGACGTTTTGTTTTCAATTGCGTTACATAATAATATAATTTAAGAGGCAAGGTCATTGTAGAAGGCTTTAGTGTTTATCGCAGCCTATGCAGCGTTTTATAAGTACTAAGTATCATCCTATATACTGTCCTACTGTAAGGCTAAGGCATCATCATAGGAATCACGTCATTGCTACTATGATGGGATTGGGCTTAATCATCGTTTGCCTAATGCGGATTGGTTATCACAAACCCGAGCTATTTCCAAAAAATTCGAAACTTCCTTTGGTGGACCCGGGAATCGAACCCAGGATTCCGAGATCATGGCCCGGTTGAACCATTAAACCAAGGGGGCAAAACATAAATGAATATAAATTAAGATATTGTATAATTTCTGGCCCGTATGTCAATTTTAAATTTCCCGTTCTTTAAATGGTTTCTGACGCAGTAGAAATAGGTATAGTAAATATTTTAGCATGTTCACTGAGAACATAGATATACACAATTCAAACCTCAGTATCATAAATTAACCCAAATACCAATACTATGATTACATAACATACATAGAGCACGTTAATGTAGTTTCAATAACAAGATTCGGCAGCTTCACATTCGATATACGATTTCAGTGAGGAATGAGGATATTAATATTCCGATTACTGCCTCAAAGGGTCATCGACAAATGAGATTTCTCAAGTTTGTAACTAAATAATTAGACGTTCCAGTTACTGAGAAATTCACACTTGAGCTTGAAGTTTAAGCTGAGTTTAGATTATAGCTTTTGATGAATCACACACCAGAAGCAAGTTTAAATAGCCTTCAAACTTAGTACGAAAAATGCTCTTAAAGCAAATATTGCCCTGATGACTGATGACCCACGATAAATTTATAATTTCTCAAGCTTTTACACTTCTCTACCTACTCACTCCAACCCGTACTAATCAAACAGTTAGAAGCTCGTGCAAATGAAAGCGTCTATGCTAGTACGAGTGAGAAAATACACTTCTAGGTAACTGTGACGTCACCAAACGGGAGTGAGGCTGCATTTAGCGGGAGGCAGGGTATAATCATAGTGCGTGCACTATGCCGCTGTATTGCAAAAAGGCATTAACTGCAGTTGGTTGATTTTGAGATTTCAATCTTGTAATTATTATTATCCTATAAAATTGCTTAACGACTATTAAAATATAATACGGGCAGCGCGTACAGTAGTCATAGTTAAAATATGCTTTAGAACTGAGCTGTTGCCTTCGAACAAGCGAAGTGATATACTCCAATAAAAAAGATCTAATTACGAAAAATCTTCCTTCAAGGATGTGCCCATATAATTAGTATTCATGTCACAGAACATTCTGATTCTTCACACGAATCTCGCGTTAACCCTGAAACTTGCCGTTCAGCGATCCGACTGAGCACGTATTAGAAGCTAAGCCTGTTATTAGTTTACCCATCGCGACATCACCAGCAATTTCTATCTAGAAACATCTATCGGCTAACCTCGATAGTGTTGTGACGAGTATATATTGACTCGAGTCAAATTGCAGAATAATTGTCTTACAAAATCTGCTGAAAAGTGAAGTTTGTTCATTATTCAGTTGAAGTTCATAAAGACAACTTTTGAATGTCAAATCTGACTGCCAGTCAGTAAAAAAGGGATAACATAAATAAAGAGGTCAATAAAAGATCCAGAGGGGTACATTTCGATAGCCTTCGAGAGCTTGGAGAGGAGTCGGTGAGCCTCTCTAAATACATTTTAGCCACACTTCGCCACCACACAGGGTCATCAGTAGATAAGTGATGAAAATTTATCGAGGCTTAGTGGCATCAACATTTTTTACTAGAGTCTGAGTTCCGCATCATCCCCAGTTGCATCCAAAGATGCTCTCGAAAATCAATTTTCGATACCACACACGACTACTCGATCGTCTAAAAGTAACGTTGTGAAAAGACTTGAGTGACAAATCCGACTCAACTCACATCACTAAACCTCGGTAACTAAACTACGTACAGTAACTCGATTACTGGAACGACTGTCGGTAACTTGTAAAGGCACATTTATTTCGTCCAAGCTTTTAGTATCTTGCGTGTTTTATTGGAATTATTGGTGATCTAGTTTATACTTTGCGGGAGTGGTAATAGGTATTATTTTTACATAAATTGTGTTTGTACAGCTACTTTCTGCGATTAGGTATCTACTTGGGTAGTAAAAAAGACACTGTAAACATGCAAAAAAAATGTACCGATGTGGTTGATAGGGTTGACTCATTGGCTGTAGCGTAGTGGGTGCGGGAGGAGTGATCCGCCCCGGGAGGACCGTTTTAGGGAGCGGTAAAACTTTGATTCATCCTGAGAATCTGGGGGTGGCAAAATCTTAGTTTTATTCTTAGGTCGATGAATAAAAGAGGGCGGACAAATAGTATTCCGCCCCGGGCGGTCAATACAAACGCTGCGCTAATGCTCACAAGATGAAATGAATAATCAGGGGTACGTGTTCGGATTCAAACCAGTCCAACTTTCTCTACTGACATACTACTCCTAAACCAAACACCAAGGAATGTCAATCATGTTTTAAGATTAATTTCGCACAACAGCACTGATAAAACATTTCCAAAGAATTTCTGTCACCAACTTATTTTCCAGTTTTTCATTCCACCCAAGTCTATAAAGATCTGATGGCTAATTAATTACTTGGCGGAGTGGTCATTAGTTAATTAATTAGGGTGTCGAAGTTATCGGTATTGCTCTGTTTATGAGGTAGAGATGGACTTCGTCGGGCCTGGTAGTGACAGAAGTGTTCCAATCATGCTATTTTCAACTGAATAAGAGATTGACTATAATGGAAATATTATAAGCTTTTCAATGGGTGTTATTTAACGTATTAACAAAAAAAACTAAAGTTGTCCACAAAATTTACTTTGTAATTTGTGAGATTACGATTAGTATTACAGTGCTTAGATTTGTACAGAAATATTAGTACAGCAATAAAGATTTACTGGGCTATTACTTATTTTGCTAAAAAATTTGTAATTTCTCTTTCTTAATTTTTGGTTCTTATTCGGTTTGGTTTTTCAATTGGGCTTATTTAAGCGTGGTGTGTGGGGGGTGGTCTAAGTTAAAGGATATAACAGGAAGGAAAAAGTTTTTTTATATAAATCAGATATTTTGTAATAGGGCTCCTAATCCTGAATGCTATCCTGAATGTCAGTATCAGCGGGATAATGAATTTTCATAGGTTGTTGATAGTGATACGTGACAAAACAAAATCGACACACACTCGTCACTCCTAAACAATAATTAAAATGAATCTATTTGCATTTCGAGAGTGTGTAGGAAATCAAGAAGGCAAAGTTAACCAGAGCCGGATTTCTGTGTTTTTTTATTGTGTTCCTGGGCTTTGCAAGGGGATAGTGTCACAAAAAATATTTTCCGCTCCATTGCGACGGCCGGTAAAAAAGTTAGAAATCGGATTATTAATCTTTATTTGCCTAGGCTTATAAAAGCAAGCAAGTAGTCAAACATTAAAAAAAAATGTTTTTCCTCATACCACCTCCTATGCAGTACCTACAAGCATAGGGTACTAAGAACTATCTTAGTAAAGTTTAAACTATAAAAAAAAATCTTAGTCATACTGCCGCCACTCAGACACGTTAATTAAACCTTAATTGTCACTTAAGTAAAAATCTTTACCTTTATTTTAATAGACATCCCCTAGACTACCCATATTAAAATAATGAGCTAATGATCACAGCTAACTTAACCTAACCTATAAAGGTTAAATTACGTCTCTGAGTGTAGCAGTTAATTACTTAACGCTACAACTTTTAACTTAAACCACCCCGATGGCACACGCTCAAATAGGCCCAAATTATGACACATGGCGTCGACGCGCCGGAAGTACTCCGCGCGCACTCGCTACTTACCGCGTTACGGCCGATAAAAATGTTGCGAACGCCTGATAAGGCGTTTTTTGTTAATGCTCGTAATTCAGCACTCAGTGTAGAGATGCCTTTATTCGCGTAGGGCTGTCGATGTGAAGTGTTGTGGAATAATGTATCGTACTTATGTCGGTGTGGTAATGGCGTAAAATGGATACAGTCACGTGTACCTACTATTAAGTATTCTTCTAGTCGTATTCCTCATTGCTGAAGGTCGTGATTCCTCCCGTTGGAGCTCAGTTTTCTTGCTTTATCGTCGTAAGACCAAAAGCCTTTTAAAAGGCATAAAACAATTGATTTTGTATTGTGTCTGCTGTCTGGGCGTTACGACGTAATATTATGGTCCACCATATTATACTACTTACTACCTTTTGCAACCATGCAGCTTTGTGTTCAGCATCAAGTGTACTTGCACCGATAATTTCAATAAGTATAACCTTCTTCAAATATAAACCTTATAGCCATGGCAAAAGAGTCGAGGTGTTTCTTTTTATTGTAGGCGACTGTATACCTATGTCTGTAGTAATAGACTCCAACCGATTTGGCTACGCGGCCGGTCTTAACGATCAGCCACGAGCATACTCGTACGAGCATACGTGGTACGAATTGTATTGCTCATTTGATACCTACATTATTATTACGGGAATCAATTGAAAATATGAAATTCATCATTTTATGGTAGCGGTCATCTTTAGTTGGAGGCCGTCTAATCTAGCTATGAACACTTCCGAATATTATAACTTTCAAACAAAAAAATCCTTAGAGCATTTTTAATGATCTGAGGCTTAGCTTAGACAGACAAATAGACAGAAACGTCAAACTTATATAGTCTGCAGCACGAAACAATAGCGATGACCTTGAGTGCGCAGAAACTAATTTTAGTAGAAAGTCTTCTTTTTTACAAGTGCGCAAACTAACGCGCGGGCTGGATTATAACACCCCGCGCCGTTTTCGCGCCGGGGGGTTAAAGACAAAGCAAACAGGACCTAAGGTACAAAAAACTGTGACCTTGACCATGACCTTTCCTTTCATAAACTTTTCTAACTTACCCCAGTCTTCTCGAAATCACATTTAATTAGTATAACGAGGAACAGGTGTCGCTGCAGCAAATTTATTTCCACACCTGCCTCATTTGTTGTGAACTTTTATGATTACGGCTCCGAGCGGTATCTACAGTTTATGACCCTCTCGTTTTAATATCTAACTGTGGTTGGTGACACGTAAAATATACCCCTAATTGAGATCACGGGGGCAGAATTTCGGAATTGTGCTGCGGAAAAATTAGGGCACCAAGTAGTGATGTGCGTTAGATGTAAGTATATCCGCGGATATATATTCAAGTGTGGGACACGTAAAATATACGAGTAATTGAGATCGCGGGGCAGAATTTCAGGATTGTGCTGCGGCAATATTAAGATCAACTAATGATGTCCGTTAGATGTAGGTAAGTATATTCGCGGATATAGATTCAAGAGTGGTTATTGGGTGTTAAGATACGCTTTAACAGATCTTTACTTTTTTACCCAATTGGTGACGGCGCGCAAGACCTTTAAACGACTGTTAATGACATTTTTACCCAATGTTGACGATTTCGCGTCTGTTGTAATTGCTGCGTGGGATCCCTTTTGCTTACCGTCAGGTAAGCCTATAAAAAATAAAGGTTCCATATTATAGGTACTGAATTAAATTTTTATAACTTAAAGAAATTGGTTACATGGCGTTAAATAGAGGGCGGTGGAGGGATTTGGGGGAGGCCTATGCCCTTCAGTGGAACATAGGCTAAATAAAAATTTTTTTTTCATTCAATTTATCCTACCTAGTCACCTAAATACCTATATATAGGGATTCGTCCTATAAATTGAAAATACTTATTATTTTCAATTTATAGTTTATATTTTTTTCCCTATAAAACGAAAACATTCGCGAAAAATGTACGGTTACAGATACGGATATTTTTTTCTTCCGCTGTAATCGGTAGACACAGAAATCCGGAACATCACTAGTCCCTACTATAGCGCAGTAAGTTGTACACGTACATGTGTAGGCAACAATTTGTAGTAGTGCTCATTGGTATGCAATGGGAGGAGTGACGAGATCGTTAGGTATGCAGTGAGGGAGATATACACAAGAATTATTTAGTCGGTTGACTAGGCAAAAATATGGCGGACATGTTCTTAATAAGAAAAACAGTTCAAAACCGCTTAAGTTTCCTGTCAAAACGTCAAGCAGTAAATGCTATAAATCTATACTAAGTATAAAGAGATACATTTTATAGGCTTAACATCCGAAAAATCGAAACACTTGCGCAATTGAATTGACACCCCGCGCCATCTATGGGCGATGATTGGAATGAAGTCCCGAAACGAATTAAAGGCGGGACACTTGTGTACTTATGTTTTTCGTTGCGTTTAGTCCCGTTTTTATTAGGTATTTATTCCTAATAAATTATTTTTGTGATTGAGCTGTATCTCTTTAAGAATAGTATTCTTACAACTTGACGTCATTTACGTAAACACGACATGTGCAGTTAAATAGCTGTCTTTAGCTCTACCGAAGTTATCAAATGTCAATCAGTATATACATGTAACCATACTCCGAAAAACGCATCACATTTATAAATTTGTTAGTATTATAAAAGTAATCTAGATTAATAGTAATAGCGTATAAACACAGGTCGACACAAGTTTATGAACGCGCTACGAAACATTAATAATGCTCTAGTCATACACGTCATATGGCGTAAAATTTTTCGCATGTATAACTATAAAACCCGTTTATAACTTTAAGTAATCCTGCTTCTTGACTTGGCGGGTAATTTTAACGCTTATGAATTTTAAATGTGAGACTTCTTTACGGTTATTTCGCTAGAACTAAAATAATCATGAGAATCCATTTTTAACTTATCTTCTATACTATTTATAAAGAGATACCTTCTATAGACTACAAGGCCTATACGTATCCCGAAACCGACAAAAATTCATTTTTTTTTATCTCTTCAATCAGTGGCCAATATTTTATCTAAATTGCAGTCACCGATTATGAATCTGTTACTAGAAGTTTCATATTACGTATTACGATCCAGAATATCGATACAAAGTGCCCGGATCGAACATCCCTACTCCCGCCTACAACGTTTCTAGTACTTTATTGTTTGAAATTAAACATTAAGTGCTTTGAAAGTAACTGTTAACATCCAACATTAATCAGTTTACCACTACCTGAACTTTTTGTGAGCAC
Organism: Cnaphalocrocis medinalis; assembly: GCA_014851415.1. Lineage (NCBI taxonomy): Eukaryota > Metazoa > Arthropoda > Insecta > Lepidoptera > Crambidae > Cnaphalocrocis > Cnaphalocrocis medinalis. Next base: position 4,128,825 of record CM026287.1, on the reverse strand, counting down.
TTAAGCCATGACGTCGGGCAACGTGTACGAGACGTAGCAATTATGGCCCTGCAAATAAAGTGCATTACTGTATACACTCGATTTTGAACTGTAATTGCCAAGCTAAAGCCTTCAAGCGACGAAAATAAAACATGTCTTTAGCTAGGTTCAATTTCGTGTATGTAATCGCTGGTTTAAATTGGATGGCGCGAAAAACGGATGGTTGGAAAGAGTGGTTATTTTGGAATAAACGCGGTGTTATAATGCAATCAGCAAGGGATTAGAAAACTGCTGTATGTATGTGATAAAAATAACTTTTTTTTTCACTTTATAGCGGACAAAAGACGACTCGCCTGATGGTAAGTGGTCACCGCCGCCCATGGACATCTCTTCAAGAAACCTTGATACAGAAAGAGATTCTACAATGACGAGGTACGGCCTATGTGCTAAACTTGCAAAGTATTAAACCAAATATTTTCATATTTGGTTCAAAAGTGGCCAAATAGGCCATATATTGGCCTGGAGGCCAATTCTCAGTTTTCGCCTTCTATGTCCAATCGACTTCATGGAACGCACAACCAATAGGAGAACACAGATTGCAGTCGACATTCCTCATCTTGTTCTCCTATTGGTCTATGCGTTCCATGCAGTCAACTCGACATAGCAGGCGTACACCGAGAATTGGCCTCCTGATATTCGTGGCACGGATATTTTTGTCCTTCGATACATAATAATTATACATACAAAAGGCTTGCTAGAGCTCAAATCAAATCAAAATATCTTTATTCAATTTAAGTCCTTTACAGAACATTTATGAATGTCAAATTTTATAATCTACTGCTGATTCGGAAGGTCAATTTCTAGCGAGAAGAATCAGCAAGAAACTCAGTAGAACTTAATCTTTTCAAATTTGTTATTGTTGTTGCTGTCCTTGAAATCGAAGAAGTGTTCGTTATGATGGTTAAAATTATTGCAGTATATATGTATCATTATCGTGTCTATTCCACATGTTTGTCTCTGTCACAGAGAACCACATTGAGATCTCTGTAAGCGCGCATGCATGACGTATGCGTAGGCGTAGTCCGTTTCGCGCGCCATCTAGGCAATCATCTTGTGTGTAATTATTTTGTGTCTTCGTAATTTCGAAGCCATCAAACAGCATACAATTTTTCGAGTCTAAACTCCTAGACCCGTGGTCGTCAAACTGGCCCCCGCCGACGTTATTTGTGCGGCCCGCGATATAGTAGATTTATTTAATTACTAGTCAACTACATATTCGTATTTATCAGAAATCAGTTTATTACGCATATACTGCGGCCCGGGCCCTGATGTTCATGTTGATATGTGGCCCTTGAAGAGTAAAGTGTGACGACCGCTGTCGTAGACTTTTTCAAGTCTAAACTCCTAGGCGTTACGTTGTGGCTCCTGCACCAAAGTCACAGTGCACATTATTTGCCCAGCGACAATGTAATTGCGGGCACCGCACCGCACTGTAACACTTCTTTACGAGGTTAATTTCGTGAATTGAATTAAACACCACCGTTTCATAACGGAGGTCGGGCGGGCTTTAATATTTGGGGCCACTTTGACCGTTATTTAGTTCTTCTACGTGCGGATTACAGGCCAGTCCGTATTTTAGGGTTACCTTACTAGATACTGGGAGTGGAAAGGAGAGAGAGAATATTTTTAGTATTTTTTTTTATGTGATAGGTAGCAGACGAGCAGGCGGATCACCTGATGGTAAGCAATTGCCGCCGCCCATGAACACATGCAACAAGTGCGCTGCTAACCTTTTATCCCCTTCCCCCCGATGGGCCTCCGGTACCCTCACTCACTCGGCGAAACTCAGCACAGGAGCTGCTTCACGCCGGTTTTTTGTGAGGCAGTGGTATCACTCCGGTCGAGCCGGCCCATTCATGCCGAAGCATGGCTCTCCCACAATTAGTAGCACAGTGGATGGAGTCCAAGGTACCGTTGAAGGGACGAAGTGGATAAAGATTTGCGTGGACTCCAGACTGATGACTGGCAGGACATCGCGCAGGACCGTTCTAATGGAGGCTCTTATTATCGAAGGCCAAGGCTCACTTTGGGTTGCTGCGACAGCCTTGTTAGTTAGTTAGCACAGTGGATGACCTTAGCCTGATGGTAAACCAAAGGAGAGCCTACATTGCAGTGGCAATGGACGCCACGGCACGACATCACATCCGTTGGTTATGCCATCATGACCCGCGAGATGCTTCTTCATCATTCAAAAGAATTCAGAAAAAAATCAATAGAAAGAAATTCAGTATAGATTCCTTCAAAAGAAGGATTCCATACTGTACTGTGTGTGATGTTTCACTCATGTATTCTATTTTGTGCAATAAATAATAGCTATCTATCTATCTATCTGTAGGACGGAGGAAACACATGCGCCGGGACTTGATTAGTTTCTTATCTAAGTTACAAAGATCGTGGGTTCGATATTAAATTCTTACGTTATAAATTGACCCATGCTCGACCGCACAGATTTCAAAAAAACATACCAATTTTATAAAACCACGGACAAAGTAATTTACTCACATTCTGAATAAAACCATAAAATTTTAACTTATTTAGCAGAGTAACTGTACAAAAACACATCCAGAAACAACAGCAAAACGCTAATGCCTTAGTGCCCGAACAAAATCTAGCCAAGTTCAGTCGAAATGATTAAATAATTAAGTCGGAACACACCTGCCGTCTGACAAGGGTGCACATGTGCTGTTATAGCTCGAATAAGCTGGGGTATTATTATTCTGTAATCTGCCTAACTTCAAAAATACTCTGCAGGGTAAAAAAATAAAGTTAAGTTGTGGTTTGTGCAAATGTTACTTTCATTGTAAATGTCTCTGTTTGGTCTAGGAAGTAAAGTGTAGAAGTAATTAGTATTGTGCACTTTGTTCTTAATAGGAGGAAAAAAAACCTATCACCTTCACAACGGTAGCGAAACGGCGATGCCGTACATTTTTACTGATATGTAGAATTATTGAAGGTCGTCGGTAGAGTTTGGCCGTGTAGATGCCAAGTCACTACATGAGATCTGATATCTTTTTCACAGGGCGAATCTTATGTGGGTTGCCTTGGCAACATTTTACATGAAATGTTTTTGGTGGGATTCTCAGTTAACTAGCTTTGATACGTCAAAGGTCGTAGGTCCGTTAATTTTAATTAATACTTTTAGGAGCACAACGTTGACAGCTATACACAGTACACTAGTTGATCTGTCATTTGTGCTGACGTATAAGGTACGCACTTAGATTTGTAATATCTAGAGATGCATCTTTCGGATTTCAACTCATTACCTCCCATTCGAAGAGCACCGATCGATCTTACTCGTATCTTCTTCGCTACCATCACGCTTATAATTACATTTGAATAACATTCAAAGAGGGGAGGGCCCTACTCACCTCCAGCTACATTGGCAACTGTCAGTGGCCAAAGACGATAGATTTTTCTTTGTTCGCAACTGATACTATTGACAATTGAGTATGTATTTAACCAAGAGTTATTTTATAACTATGGTTATGCTCAAGGCATTGGATTCCCAGTCCACAACTAATCATTAGAGCGTAACACGCTGTTTTCTCTCTTTTACCTAAAGTTTGTCTGGAATAAATCGCTACAAGCGATAAGACCGCCTTATTGTACTGTTTATCGCTGTTGTGTCATTCATGTATTCTATTTCTGTGCCATAAAGAAGAATATAAGAATATCTATCTATCTTCTTTTGGCATCAACTTTGAAACCGGTTTTTTCTAACAAGTATTGGCTGAACAACTGTGTAGTGTAGGTACAACGCCGAAGCAACCCCTACGCATCGTTTCAAAAAACGACGAAACTTCTCGTCCCTATCTCACCCGCCGTTAGTCACCGAATCCTGGTTATCGTCAAACCTACGAAGTTTCCAACTCAAAGTTGTGTACACCACCTCAACATAAATAATTACACGGGCCGTAAGCACGGAAAAGTTATTAGTCGGGGGCCTGGAGGGCGACTCTTTGTGTTCCTGTTTACCGACGGTGAAATGTGTGCACGGTGTGGTGAGAGTGACCCTCTGAGTTCGGTGTTTTTTATCGTAGAGATAGGGAAGAAACGGTTTGAACGAGTTGTGAATAGTTGGGTTTTAGGTGTGACGGTGATGAATTGTGAACTTTAATTCAAATGGATGAAAGTCGTTTAAGATTAGCGTGTTTCGCTTACAGAGAAGGTGCATAAGGTCGTTTTGCCATAACACCTAAAATTATGGTTTAAGTAATTATAAAATTGTACTTCGATACTCGTAAGTACAAATTGCGCGACCCTTGAGCCATCGATATGAGCGAATAAAAAATATATGTAAACCCGAATTTATAATAATGCCAAAACTATTCATACATAATAATCTCTAAGTACACAACCACATTATCTTCTGGGACAAAACTTAAAAGATGTAGATACTTAAAACGTTTGAAACAGTGACAACTAATGCAACAGCACTGTAGCATTAGTAGTATTTAGCAGAAAGATATTTCGAATTCGTATATGACGTCATTACATTTTATTCGACTCTAATCCATAGTGATTGGTTTTAAATTCCGAAAATGACAAATAGCGCTCTTCCACCTCGTCGAAAAAATAAAATACTGTATTTTGTTTTCGACCTCGATGGCATATTCGAAATTCAAAATATCTACACCTGCAATCCTCTTGGTATCACTTTTTCAAATGCTTTAGAGTATGGAGAGTGTATCTAGAGATTACATTATGATGTCTTCAACGCATAGAAATACAGTCATCTACTTTTATACATCTGCTTGTTCAAATATGAAACTTATTTCTTCGCTACAAAAGCTAATTTTATAAGACTGTCCATCACACCAATTAAGTAGTAAAGAGTAATTTCCACGAAATGAATATAAAAACTATGATAACCTGCGTCAGGCAAATAGGACATGGTCTAAGACTATGGCCAGCCGATTGTAAAAGCCCCAGTCACGATAGGCCAGCACGCGAGTACAATTAATAAAAATAGGGTGAGTAACATACCCCTTAGGGGTAGATTCCGTAATACAAATTGGAGAGAAAATTACCGCTTTTAACTCGTAATGCTCGTAACCTGGAGTATCCTGTTCGTATTTTTAAAAGGAAAAAGAAGAATAATTTGTGTCTATGACCTAAATTGACATCTCTTTTAAATCCTCACTTAAAGTAAAGTATCAGCCTATATACTATCCCACTGCAGAAATATCCATCATAGAAATCAAGTCATCGCTACTATGATGGGATTAGGCTTAATCACCACGCTTGTCTAATGCGGATTGGTGATCACAAACCCGAGCCATGTTCGTAAAATTCGAAACATATTTTTTTGCTCGACCCGGGATTCGAACCCGGGACCCCGAGATCACGGCCCGGTACTTAAATCACTAGACCAACGGAGCGTTAAATCCTCACTTACTTCGTACTTAGTTTGTTCTTTTGTGCCTGTCAACCTCATATTTGGATCTCACGGCCGCTTACCATCAGGTGGAGTGAGGATCGTTTTGATTGTCTACTTAGATTTTGAACAATAAAGTACTTAATATCTATGTTGCATTTACTTTTCTCTGCCAGTATATAAACAGAATTTGGCGTTACATGTAACATTAGAAGGTTGAAGTCTAATTATTATAATGCAAAACCAGTGTTCTGACATGCAAAATATTACTGAGAACTTTATTGTTTGTACAGAAATAGTTAATTGTGGACGTTCTTGACAGGTTGGTTGAAGCCTTTATAAAGTTGTGAATTAAAACACGACAGCGTAATAAAAAGTAAATTATGCCCTGATTTGAAAAGCTTGGTTCATGTAGGTACAATATAATTTCGCTTATTTTACACCAAGTAAAATAAAAATTCGATAGAAACGGTTCCCTTTCTATCGAATTTCCAACATGAACATTCAGCATTATATACAAGGTGAGTTTTTAATCACCATTCAAATTTTTAAGATCGACCCGGAATCGTTAAACGTACAACTCTCTTCAAGAAACATTAGTCGAAATACGTCAAAAAAATTTCAGCTTCCCATACTGTACCGACAGACCCAACACAAATATCTGTTTGCATCAACAAACATTTGTGTTAGTGCTGGAACCGAACCTGCGACCCTTGCGTCTCAACCGGCGCTCAAACCATGGTCAACTCCAGTACAGAATAAACAGCAGTTCTTTTCATCGCAAATAAAACAATTTTATTTGGCACCCGCCGTAAAAGATAGCCATTAATCCCATACAAAGGCCACGCTGCAGTTAACCCTCGATTCCCATCAGAGACCATAAGAAACGCTTTCAGAAGAATCAATGGACTGTGAGCCTCGTAACTAGGAGCACCATGTTTTTGAACCACGACTTAAAGATAAAGATAAAAACCATTTATTTGTTACGCGATGGTTTGAACGCCGGTTGAGACGCAAGGGTCGCGGGTTCGATTCCCGCATCAACACAAATGTTGTTGATGAAACAGATATTTGTGTTGGGTCTGGGTGTTTGTGGTTCCTTCATAGTTTCTAGATTCCATAGTACAAGGGAAAACCTTAGTTTGGGACCAGGACAATGTATGTGATGTTGTCTTAATTTATTTAATTATTTATTATTATTTCGTTACGCATACGTGATACACTGGACAAATATACAAACAGGCTAGACAACCAGAACACATGACTCAACGAATATTTATCATACAGACATAATATATGAATGAGGTTAGTAGGTAACAGTCTGGTCAATACCAGACTGTTTGTCGTGTCTGTCTGTCTACTGAACAAATAATTAAATGTCTTTATCTTTTATCTAAGTCAATGTCAACTCACACCTACTTTCATTTATTATCTATATATATATATTATATATATATATATATATATATATATATATATATATATATTATCCTATTTTTTCCAGCCAGATGTGGTAACACTACAAATAACCCTCACGTTGTACATAAAACACAACCCGTGTTCGATTCGACCCGAAAATTGACCGACTCGATCGGTTGGGCCCCATATCTGTGACTTCATAAAAAACACATGCTGGATCTAAGGCATAACTTGGTTTTTTATGTGATAGGTGGCAGACGAGCAAACGGACCACCTGATGATGATGAAGGTATGCAAGTGATTTCCGCCACCTATAGGGACCCTATTTTGGAATGGACGTAACTTTTTTCCCAGGCTAAGTTTAAAATAGGTTTATGCTAATTGCAATAGCGTTCCCAGTAAATTAACATTTTGTTTTATGTCATAGATGGCAGACGAGCAGACTGATGACCAGATGGTAGGGATGCCGCCGCCCATAGACACCTGCAACACCAGTAAAGTCACTAGTGCACAGCCGATCTTTAACCAGTAGACTAAGACCCGATTGGGCCTCTTAATTGGGCCTCTCCGGTACCCTCACGAAACACAGACGACAGGGCACTGGTTCACGCCGGTCTTCTGTGAGGCCGTGGTATCACTCTGATCGAGCCGGCATACAATAAGGTTTTCCATACAAAAGGTCACAGATGAAACAGCAATATCTCCTACTTTGTACCCATCAGAGAGAGATCTTATTATCAAGAATGACACACGAAAAAGCCTCCAAGCCGCCATCTAACAACGCCGTGAAATTTTATATTCCTCCAAAAATTCAGATTTCATTTGATGACAGGCGAAATTATTCCAACGCATACTAGCCCTTATTACTGTGTACCAAGAACTACGTGTCTTAACAGGCACTTAGCAGTACATCTTGAGACGGCTATTATGGTCTTAAATAACCTAAAGATGACGATGATGAAAGTTATGAGGAAAATTTTAAGCCTCAAATTACGGGGCTGACGCTTGTTTAAGTGCGTAATCTACTTGTTTCATCTGGGTCGGGGGTTCAGTGCCAGCGGGAGACAATAGGTGAAGGTCGCGTACAACCGCGAACACGACGGGATTGGGTTTCATAATATATTATGTGTAATAAAATATATACATACATCTTATCTCATATACTATTTATAAAGACAAAAGACAACGATAGAATTATATAGGAATCAAAAAGGCGAAACAGTTGCGCGATGTAAAAAACACTCGGCGCCATCTTTTGCTTATGATTGGAATTAATAGCAAAATTAACTCACGAATCAAAGTGAGGACGGGTCTTACGTAAAATCAGTTTACATTTTTCCTTTCAAAATAAAATGCACTTCCGCAAATTAACATTACAAAGTCAGCAGCTCTTGTCTTGGGAAGAATGATTCCATTCGTAGGCAGTGCCATTCCATTCATTGGCAGTGCCATCCTATTCGTTGGCAGTGCCATCCTATGCATTGGCAGTACCATCCCATTCATTGGCAGTACTATTCCAACAGATGTCAGTGCTATTTTATTTATCGGCAGGGCCATTAGCCCGCAAGGTTCTTCTTCACGTTTCGTCTGAAGGTTTTCGTTTCTCATTTGATGATTGTTTGAATTTACTTATTTTTTATTTTAGTAGTATAGACGTTTGTTTTGAACAACCGCTCACCGCTCCCACTAGCTCCCCACCAAGATGTTGAGGGCAACCAACGCGACCGTTCCTCGAAATAATCTCGACAATATTTCAAGATGATCCATACGCCCTATTACAGAGCTGCGGCAACATAAGACGTTATATGATTTTGTTTAATCTTTACCCTTGGTTTGGGTTAATAAAGCCGGGTAATAAACGGAGTTTCACAACTTTGGGTTCGATACTTTAATTTGGGTTTTTTATTAGCGGCCGGCACGAAAGGCGCTCGCAAGGACGGCGGCTACGTAAACGTACGATATTTGTTATCAAAATATGAAAGTCCAGCAGCATATTTGAGTGGTTAAATTTGAAGGCACTTTGAGCATTACATAAATACATTTTCATAAAAAATAAAATAGTTTATTCTATTAGTATGTTTTTAAATTTTCTTACTTCTTGTTGCAATACTTGATATACGCCGTGCCTCCAGTCCGCTTGTGACCACGTCCGTTGTAATTGTAACGCGGTCGAAAGGTCAAGCAATAAGTGTTAATTATGTACTTTTTATTTTAATATGCTCTGCGTGCACATTTTGATATGATACGTCAAACCAATCAAAGTTTAGTTGGACCTGACACCTACACAACGCCATCTACCGAAATTTCTATTTGTGAAAATTCTCATTCAACACGGAGCAAATAAAGTAACAGGGGCTGTCGCGTGTGAAAAATCCGTTAGATGGCGTATTGTAGAACTGGGTCCATCAACACGGTGATTGGTTATTTTTGATGTAATATGTCAAAATGTCACCAAAACGACCAATGACGTTGACGTTGGGCGTATTGTTAGACTGAGGTCCAACAATACGCCATCTAGCGGATTTTTCACTCGCGATAGTCTCTATTAACGTGTGTACTGAGTTCCATATACAATTTCACTACTTGATGATATGATGGATTACCATATCAGCATTTTTTTTCATTGGTTTGGCCGTACTAACCTAATAGTTTACTTCAAATTAGAATATTTCCTACTGGCAGCACCGGCAATCTCTCACAACCATAAGCAAATTGAATATCGTTTGAAAAATCCATTTCCATATTTTTCAATCCGCGATATTAAAATGCATTCGAATCTCCCATTTGTTATGAACTAACAAGACACAATGTAGAGAAAGATCTGAAAATATACTTATAGAGACACGCTGAATGGAACTTATGGAAACACTAAACTAGAGATGTGACAAGTTGGCACTTGAGTTGACTAGAGTGGAAAGTACACGATACGTAATTGGATTAGTCATGTTATAGTAAAAAAAAGTTATAATAAAATTCATATTATGAATTTAAGTATTATAATTTTGTTTCTACTTTTATCTGATATCTGTATGTAACACAAGTGCTTAAGCTACTTAGTACAAAGTCAGATCAATACATGAGAGGTGTTGTGTGAATTTATTTATAAGTATAAAAGAGTTGGTTTATTACTTTATAGATGGCAAAAGCAGAATCAGGATGATGTTTAACCATTGCCGCTGCCCATGGCTCAACATCAGTGGAGTCACAAATGGTTTGTCAAACTTTTAACTCCAGAAAAAGAGGTTAATTCAACTTACTTGTATATATTATAATTACTAGCGAGCTGTGTATCTATAACTAGTGGTAATTACTTCGTTTAAGGACATTAGTTGCACTATATACCAATAGATGGCGCTGTTTCGCCTTTTCGGTTTGTATATAAGGTCTCTCTCTTTTACCGAAGTGGTTCTTAGCAGCAGGTAAAACAGTATAAGAGCAGGATAGCTGGTTCCGCCTTTGACGAGTGTATTTCACCAGTAAAGCAGAACCCAAATTGATCCAATTCGAGTTTAGCTCAAATTAGTATCAGTTTGAAACGTAAGTCGATACCTCACTACGTAGAACGCAACGTATATAGAACCACGTATAACGGAACGTACATAAACACATAGAACGGAACGTATATGCTGAATGGAGCTGGTTTGTTCGTGTGTCTCGTTAGGCGAACAAAGGATAGCCTAGCTTTGAAAGGAGCTAGAAATAGCTTAATAAGATATCCTTTTGATACTAAAATTTGACAAGATGATACAAACGAGGTCTTAACATTGTAAAAAAGTTATGGCTACAACAAAAACAGTGTAATGACGTTTTGTATAGAGATTTTGTAATAGATCATTATAGGCCTTTACTATCTAATAGTATAGATCCTCCAACCGATATTCGGCTACGGCGGCCAATCTTAACGATCAGCCACGTACGTAGGATATTATATTAAAGTGCTCAAGTGTGTGTGCAAACACAGGTGCACTCTCTATTCTTTTACTTAGGAGTCATTGTGTCACAACAGAAGGTCTGGGTTTCGTATCTGCTATTAGTTTGAGAGCAAGCACTGATTTATTAGATGTCACTTTTTTACATCGCGCACGCAAAGTATGGATTGTGTGTAAGTAACTAAATACTATGATTAGAAGGTCGCTTACGACCTTATGGTTCATAAGCCAAAAGCCTTCTTAAAGGCGAAAACTTATAGATTTTATTGTGTTTGCTGTCAGGCCTAGAAGGCGTAGTGAAATGTTAAGTTCATAGTTGAGAAACCAAATCAAATATTATTATAGGTACATCTTCATATTCCCCCTCAAACCCCCATATTATCCCGTGCACATTAAAATACAATCTGGTTTAATTTGAACAAAATGGCGGCCTTTTAGCTCAATTAATTAATTGCTAATCTCGGTGAAACCGCAATAGATTTCCCGGAGGGCTTTCGAATGTTACAATGAGAGAAAAATATAGGTGTATATCCGTTTCGTATTTCATATTTGATATTTTTATGTAGAGAATGGGATCCCAATTAGCCTCTAACTAGTTTATGCATAATTTAGAAGCTAACATTAGAATTGATTTTACTGTTTGGTTAGGCAAGCAAAGTTTAGGACAGGATATCAGAAGAACTAAATGGATGTAACCGGGACTAAACGCGACGAATCTTAAGTACCTAAATACCTTCTAATTTCTGCTATGCATGTAATGTAACGCTAAGGTTAATAAATGTATACTTATTCAAATAATTTCTTAGAAACACGGTCATAAAAAAAACTCTTTTGTTAAAGAAATTCAACTGTACATATAGTTTTTATAACATTTTTCCACCTAACGTTTCGATATTAAAACATAATACCGTTCCAAACTACAAGATCAAACCCCATTTTCACATGAAATTTGCGCGTAAACCACCTCTTTTAGCGCGATAAAAGAAGTGTCACGTTCAACTTTTAAACAAGCAAGATAAGACAGCGCTTTCAACGCTCCTTTTACAAGTTCCATTAACTTTGGCAAAGCAGAAGTGGCGTCTAAACTATGCATGTATCGTGTGTACATCTCTTTTCATCGCTCGCTGGCCACGCTTCGCACTAGTTAACATTCCGCCTACCGCACTATAAAGGAATGAAAAAAAGCCGCCTCAAAGAAACACGGCGGGCGACACCAACACTCGAGATGCCATCTTTAGAGGGGCGGGAATTCGATCTCTTTAATGTACACCTTTTGAATAGTTAAAGAACTCTGCACCTGGCCGGAATGAAGGGAGGAAAAAATAAATTCAAATTTTTAAAAATCGAACAGTTTTCAATCTACAAAAATGGAACCGGCCGGACTGCAGCGTTTGTGATTTGTTTTCGAATAAAAACTATTTGCTTCTGAGTTGTTCGATATGCCTGACTCAAAGTTTTGCGTTTTTTTTGGATCAGACAGAACTCCGAATTTAAATAAAAAAGGGAAATATTAGCCGCGAAGCGTAAGTTGAGAGATTGCTAAAACAGCTTTTTGTTTAACTACTGTAATACCTTCATACTTGAATGAGTATGTAAATATATTTGTTTTATGAAAATAATATCTATGGCTGTTTTAAATAATACTGTTTAAACTTTCAATATTATTTTCTTTCAACAACTACAACGGTATTACACTTGGTATACTGATGTTTTAAAAATCACATATCTTAAAAAAACGTGCCAGCAAAAGGATTTCAGTTGGTTTCACTATACGGCCCGTTTTTTTCCACCCTGTATAATATCAACGATCTTATTCCCTCCACCAAACAAGGACCCTATCACAGCGCCATCTTCATAATTTGAAAAGTCCGTTACAAAATGGCGGCCGCTCCGCAAACAAACCGCGACGGCTGCATTGAAACCGCCACAAAGAACGTTATTAACCCGCACTGCTAATGGACGATAGAGAAATGATGAGTGCCCCGGTGCATTGGGTAGCAACCCTGTCTCATTCGCTAAAGGTCGTGGGTTCGATCCCCACCCATCGATCCCCAGGTGTGTTCCAATTAATGACATCAACATGTTTATTAGATTCCTCGTACCTGAGTATTCGAAAATAACCGATGTATGTTCCGCAAATTTTCTTAGTTTACAAATACCTAATAATTACATCTACATTTTTTATGATTCTTGCCAGCGAGGTTTTAACAATTCATATCTTTTTCGAAGAAGGTTCGTAATAGGTAGGAACGCCTTATTGGTCTAGCGGTTTAAGCAACTGATCATGATAAAGCTGATCATGCATGATCAAGATGTTTATCGGTCAAGCAAAAAGTATATTACGAATTTTTCGAACATAGGTTGGGTTTGTGATCACCAATCCTGGGCAAACTGATTAAGCCTAATTCCATTATATCATAATATCATCATAGTAGCAATGACTTGATTTCTACGACAGAGGCGTTTGCCCTGCAGTGGGACAGACATAGGCACATACTTTACTTTTTTTTACATGCATAATATTGTACCAGTGCAAAGCCAGGACGGATTGCTAGTAAAAAAAGTAAGAACTCGAGAATGCTTGCCTTCAGGGACGGCTACAAAGACCTTATTACCGTCATTCCTAATGGACGATAGGGTTACGGGACCTTTGTAATGGTAATACGGGGTTGTAATTTTAAATAGCTCAGTTTTAAATTTAAATGTGAAACTTAGGATTAGTGCGGGAGAAATGAATTGGTCATAAGTGGGGTTTCCTTTTTTTACTTGGATGCGGGCGGCGTAAGAGCGAGTGTAGAGACACTGGGTACTACATCATCAACATCATCGTCATATTAGCCAATAGATGTCCACTGCTGGACATAGGCCTCCCTAAAGTTCTCCACCCATATCGATCCTGTGCCATCCGCATCCAAGGGACTCCCTCGACCTTCACCAGATCATTCCACCTGGTGGGAGGCCACGGCTGCGGCTTCCTGCACGCGGCCTCCGCTCAAGGACTCTTTCACCCCAACGGCCGTCTGTTCTCCTCGAAATATGCCCTGCCCATTGCCACTTAAGCCACGCAATTCTTCGGGTACTACATAATAAGCATAATATTTGTATCTATATAATTATTTAAGTATAATGTTTTTTTGTTCCTTTGTTGTCTGATATCCGTAACACAACTGTTAAAGCTACATAATATAGATCACATCAATATAGGGTGTAACATTGACATCCCTTTAACCACGTATTCTACCAACCATTCTAAAGGATATTTGTTCAACGACTTCTCGAAATTCCTCGCAACAGTTTTGAACTCCTCATACAAAATTATCAAGTCACGTGACCAAGTTTGTATGAAAATATGATTTTTTTATGCGAATTTCCATAAGTCATAAAGTTAGACCATGTGGTTAAAGAGGTGTAAATGTTCACATATACACTCTGTATATCAGATGTTGTATAAATTTATTTAATAATAGAATGTATTTTAAGTCTAAGGACTGAACAAGAGTGTATCCGTTCCAAAGCCTACAAGATCCTAGCATATTTCCAATCAAAAGTGAAGTGCAGCAACCGGACAATGCCTGCAGCCATCGACCAAACGTTATTAAACTTAAATAAGACCGTCCGTTCATGCAGAAACTTCCCATTACTGGGGATAGAATGAAAATCTCTTATCACTGGATTATTGGAGGATTAATATCTGTCGCGGTAGATCGGATTTTTACGCCAAAGCCTTTGTGGTCGTCTCTTGTTTTATTGGTCTTTGCTGGTGGAAGCTAGTTGAAAATTACGATACAATAAGTTTTTAAGGGCAGCTTTGTTGGGAATATAATATGTGTGTTTATATGTGTGTGTGTGTGTGTGTGTGTATATACACACATAGAAACACACATACACCACACACTCACATGTGTATGTGTGTGTGTGTGTGTTTGGGCAGAGATTGTATAAGACCGAGATAAATGACAATAGCATTAAGTTCTGTAATATTTTGTGCATTAAAGAGTATCTATCTAGGTATGTGTTGAGAACTATAACGCGCATTGATCTATCTATCTTTGTGTTGAGAAACACAACCTTAAAAGGCAAAATAAACCTTTTTTTGACCTTTGTCGAAGTCAGGCATAAAGTTACGAAAAATTCTTATTTCATGTTAAAAACGTGTTCCCTTTTTTGTGACGCACAGGATATTGACTTAACTTCAACTGTTTTGCCAATTCAAATTTCATCCGAGTTAAATTCAGGTTATAATGAGGTTTCACCATCATCTTGATACAATTTACCTTGTACGCGTTAACTCCCCCGACGACCGTCTTCGTAGACAATCGATATTATATTCAAAATAACAATAACAGTTTAACAGTTATCTAGAAGTGTTCCAGAATTATAACTCATTTGAATATGCATGAAGTACCTCAGGCGTTACCGAGGTACGTGTTCCTTAAGGAACATTCATTAGGATTCAATGCTTGATGATAAAATGGAAGATTTATGTCAAGCGAGTGATTGTGTATGAGAATTGTGGAAGAAACAATTTGAGATAAAGTACTAGAATTAATGAGTGTGGTATCTTCTTAGCGGAACTGACAGCAAAGCATGTTTTAAATGTGGTTTCAGCTATGGCATATCTCAATCAGGAAATCGAAATCACTTTATTTTTATACTAGAGACGGCAAACAAGCATGCGGGTCACCTGCTGGTAAGTAATCATGGTCGTGCGACCATGATTATTTACCAGAAATACAGTTGAAATGAAAGAAAAATGAAAATACAGTTAACTAAAAAAAATATAAAAAAACCTCTTCAAAATCTGTAAAATAAATGCAATGTTTTACCATAAAAAAAAATTGAAAGCATTTTATCTTAACAGCCTTACCAAACTTTTTCCTAATAGAACGAGCTGGCAGCTACTAAAACCTATGCTAGTTCGTACAAACAAAACATTTAACACCTGTTCCAAACTTGAAATTCAAAATGTTGTTCTGCCCTAACTAAACACTACGTACAGGCAGCTTCACTTTCCCATAAAATAAAAAACCAACAATCCAGATTCGAATTTCAAACCGGAAAAAGCGGGAAACAGAAGCGGCGAATCCCGCAAATGGCTCGTCAAAGTCCCACCGTATCGTCACTGCCGGCAGTGACGCAGATATATTAGCATTTAGATTATGTCCTCGGGCGGAGACACGTGGTGTCGTCGTTTGCTACGTATAGGGCTGCCCTATCAATAAAACGCTTAGTCTAGGACTGTGCGCGAGTAGAATTTTTACTATTGAATCCACACAAAATGGCCTCTCTGATAGCAGGCGCGTCGTATATGATCGTGATCTTTGCCGAAAGTATAAAAGCGTTTGACAGCTCAGAATATACGAAAATTATCATATTACGTGATTTAATAAACTTTTAACAGTAAATTAGTCTCCAAGATGTTGTTAAAAAGGTTTAAAATTACCAAGGGCAAATTGTGAACGGACGCGTCAACAGAGGCAGATTTTATCAGACGATAATTAAACTAAATCGCAGAAAGGTTCCCGACGGAGCTTAATTCAAATTAATACGACAGTGTTATCTGTATTAGTTCCAAACTTTACCAACAGATGGCAGTTGGGCTTCGATTACATAGGGAAAGTGCTTGGTTTTTTTTTGGGTCTTGTATGCATTATTGTTGTCTATCGAATTCAACTCTTTATAAATAGGTACCTAGTCCGTTTAGTAACAAGGGGGTTTAAGTTGCAAATCAGAGAAAAAGATGGCGCAGAGTGTCAAATGCATCGCAAGTGTTTTATCTGTAAACGTCATCACTATGTAGACGACGTAAACGTCATATATAACACGTGTAGATCACTATTTCTAAAGAGCTATAGATCTTCTAATGGCACATAAGGCTTAAATCTAACCCGAAAAGACGAAACGCTTGCGTGATGTAATCGACAACCAGCGCCATCTACTGGCAAGGATTGGTACTAATAGCAAAAGTAAGTCCCAAAACGGAGAAAAACTAAAACGTGACACTAAGTTCCGAAGTGAGTGAGTCTGTTAATAATTATGTCTTAATAAATAGTATTAGATAAATACATAGCTTATAGATTATAGGAGCAGCCCTACGAGTAGGATTTGTTTCACGGCGCCCGGACGTGCGATGTTTAATGTGCGGAGACGTTGTGTCGCGATAATGATAGTTCTAATAGAAAACCCTGTTACCTAGCAACGGGGATGATATTAAACGGGCTCATCTATCCCTCTATTTATTTGAAATCCATTATTACACCCAATGGGGACATACTGTGAGTGAAAAAATCTGTTAGATAGCGCACTAAGAACTGAGGAGCCAACGCCCACTTCCAGAATTCGGACGTTCGATTTTTAGAAAAACTTAAGTTACATACACATTATTATATGAACATGCAGCCGACACTTAAAGTGAGACCTACGAGCCAGCCACCAGATGCAGTCATTAGAAGCAGCGTTCTGAAAACTACTTTTTATGTTGTACTCTTTTATTCGTAGGCGATTACAAGAGTACAACATACAAAGTAGTTTTCAGAAGGCAAATAACGATGTTTTGTTGATAATTGTATAGGTACAAAACATCGTTATTTTTAATGATATTAATGCCAAGGCCTTCATAATAAGTATCATGGATAAAGCCTCTTAAGCATGGTAGGTAAACGTTACCTATTATATTTTGTAAGAGACGGCAAATTTTTATTTTGCGTACTTTATCCTTAATAAGGCAACAGTAAAATAGATCCCACCTGATATTGAACCTTATCTATCAAAACATGCGAGCGAAAACCAAAAAATGTTTGGTTGTATTAAGAGTTGATTAGGTACGTATTGCAAAGACATTGCAACGATAAAAAAACAGTTTATACCAAATATTTTTTCTTTATATTCAAATTGCAGTCAACGTTCGCATAATTACTAGTGCAGTCTGTTATTTGTGCAAGCGCAAACACGATGTACTACGGCGGTGTACCTACTTCGTCTGTATAATGTACATATTGACTTTATCGGAACATTGTTGACGACTCGTCGTTTGCAATAACGATTTCTTCGAAATGCGCTATTAGCTAAATGATACCTCTATATAGATAGACTAGTGGCCCGTACTCACTTCGCTTCGGGACCGTTATTCAGAAATGAACCAATAGATGGCGCTGTGTCCAATTACATCGCGCAAGCGTTTCGTGTTTTCGGTTTACCTATAAGGCTTGTCGTTGTCCATAAAAGTTATCTCTTTATAAAGAGTATAGTTTTAATGGTATATGCATTAATGATATTCAAGTACTGGAACGATATTGGAACAAAATACACAACAATATAAAGTAGTTTTTTTATATGTTTGCGTTGCATTATAACTATAAAATATTAACACGGGAATACAGAGTACAATACAATGCACTTAACAATGAACGTTGCGTTAATTCCTGTTTTTATATATTATAGTTAAAATGTGAAGTACCTATCAGCCTATTTATTGACCCATTGCACAAGCAGGCACGGGCATAGACCTCCATCAAAGAAATTAAGCCATCGCTACTATGACGGGATTAGCCTTAATCACCGCTTGGTTAATTGGTGACCACAAACCCGAGCTATATCAGAAAAAATCGGAACATATTTTTTATTCCCGCGAATATAACCCAGGACTCCGATATCAATATGCATATTTCAGGAGGTTCCAAAGAACATAATACATGTTCTCATCATAATATAATAATTCTGAATTTCTTCAATACTTGGGTAAGTATATCAGTCTCATTCATACACTTGAGTTGTTGCAGGAATCAAAACCGCGACCCCTCGGCCCTAACACAAACCTATCATTTACACCTAGTTGTACGGAAAATTGATATAACAAACCACAAAGTATCAATTTCGACGCCATTTCGCCGGTAAGGTTACGTAATAAGAAAACTTGATTAGCCGTTTCGTATAAATTGCAGGTTTTGTAGCAAACTAGATGGTCAGTACACACGAATAGATTAGCTAGGTCTTTTTTCTAATAAAAGAAAGGAAAGCGAAAAAGAATTTCAAAAACACAAAGATTGTTATTTCATTGATTGCACTAACATTGACATACATTTAAAAAAATACTGTTGGTTAATGTTTTTAAAACATTAAGTGACAAAATTACATGTTACTACCCTCACATGAACTTCCCATTACGTACAGAAAGTCATTTATTCAGATAAGGAAAAGCGATGGTCCCAATACGGGGCCCTGAGGCACTCCCATTACCGCGTCCACTTTTAGGAATCCGTTAGCGAGTTCACTCCAACGCTTTCAGACGCTGTCACACAGTTATTTCGGCTTAATAAAAGCGGTCGAGTCTGTAAGTTGAGATCTCAGTCTAGTCGTTATGGTAACTTGTTTGCCTTAATTGATGGCCAGGAAACGTCGCTTTCCCTTCCACTCGCCCTGAATATGTCGTCTCGAATGCGGGCACACCGATTGTTTTCCGAGTCAGCCTCGCATCGATCTACACAATATGACAGCTTCATTCTCCGCTATCCCCTTGTGCATATTAAAATGCAAATCAAACCCGACGCCTGACGACGTAATTTTTTCTCGAATAATCGATCCGACGGATAGTCACGTCTGTAATATATTTCACGGGGTGCCGTAAAGAGTTCTAATACAAAATCTTTTTTACTTATTCCAATATGTGCAGGCATAAACCGTTTTTTTTCGTTTTACGATGGCGATAAAATTCTTAATCGAGAATTAATGCTGTGGCCACGGCGTGGCCGAGGAGCGGGCTGGTGATGGGTCTGGGCGTCATTTGGGGGTTTGCTTGGTTGTATCATTTGGGTACATTAATTGCGTTCATAAGTCTGCCTGCGCCGGTCGTTTTATCGCCGAGGCAGCCGCGCCGGAGTCTGTCCGCTTATGCAAATGTTACACCGCGTGCCAGTAATGTTGGCATTATAACAATTTAAGAAGTAAAACAACAATAAGTATTTCTAATATCCGCTCGTTTCGGGGCCCGGCCCGCTCCAGTACTTTCGGACATATGTAGCAGTTGTAGGTTTTCGGGTATCGGTAAGGCTTCCATAGAGCTTTGATTCGGTCAGTTGTATTATTCTCTATGAGTGTTAGTCCGGACTTTTCTTGTAGTGGCTATCCCAGAACATTTGTTTTCTATAAGTACATTAGATTTGAAAAAATGTAGCTTTTTATTATAGCGTCAGTGGTATTCTGCACATTTTATTGCGGTATTATTAATTAGACACATATGAAATTACTCCAAAATGATTTGATTTCATTACAAGATAAACTAATTTTGTGTTGAAACAAGTTAGTCAAATCAAATCCTAAATTTCTGCTCTGAAATAACTATGAGTTAGCATATTAATTAGTTATTCAATTAGATACGAGAATTACTGAGAAACCTTATTGTTAATGACGTGTGGGTCAATATAAATGTACTCTGAACTGAAGGTTCACAGAGATAAAAGGGGGTAAATACTTTGGGAAGGGGGTAAACACATCTGGGCTGTTGATGCTAAGTTGATTCGTGCATTGGCCGTACTCGTAGCGTAGGATTGTCGCAGTACGGATAACGCATTCTCTCAGGCCCGTCACGTATGAACAAGTGTTTTGGCAACTTAGCCTGCATTTCTAGCAGATATGTGCTTTGAAAATGAACGATGTGAAGATGTGCACAGACCTGTTGCAGCTTATAATACAGTGCAACATATAAAAGAAGAGAAGGCTAGGAAGAAGAAAATTTTGGCTTATGAATACGCCATCCGTTAGCTGATTAAGAGTAGCTGTATCAAGGGCTCAAGTCGCCATTATGATTTCCAAACTTCGTCAGAAAATGGGACTGCTGGGCAGAGCTGTGAAAATACATGAGCGTTTCCACTAAATATTACCGCATCTTTGGTGAAAGTAGAGCGATGCGGAAATGTGAAATGGTATCCAGATGCGCAATACTAGAGCATAGCACGAATCTCTCGAACAAATCTCTCAGACACATCTCTCGCTTGTTTTGTACGTACAAATAACCCCTCCAGCTAAGCCCTTTAAACCGAAGCTGCAAATCGAAGCTAGGTGAATTAAGCGATTCTATTGGTTCTTAACAAACACATCCCTCACATTTTCGCACATCTCTAGTGAAAACGCAACCATACCAACAGGGCTGTGTGTAGAATCTTGCTATCTTTGTACAATTGACAAACTTTCATTTGAAATTTAACTCTATCAAACTGGATTTAAAGTAACATAAATTATAAATAAATTTATAGATCTCAAGTTATCAAATCCTCGTGAACCCATAAACATTGGAAGCTAAATTGAACCGCTGGATTCCGTAAGTCGTTCAAAATGCCATTGCTTCTAGGGTGGCCAATCCTGCCACAAAAGTAGAAAAAGGTTCTTTAAATACATCTTCTTTTTCAGTCAACTCCGCATATTTCACGCTATCTCTTGATTGATGTAAGATCTCTGAAGCACTGGAACTCTGTGGCACTAAAAATCTTCGTATCTAACGTGCCTTAGCACGTGAATCGTGAAAAAAACTACATATTTTAACAGACGAAAACTGATTCTTTTTTGTTTTGCGAGAAAAAACGGGGTACGTTTGTACTCACAACATACATGTAAAAACAAAGCTCTACCTAAGACTTAATATATATTATTATTTAGAATGTTTAGTAGAAGACGTGGTTAAAGGGATGTTAATGTTCACAGACATTATACCCTGTATGAGGCTCTACTGGGACTGGTCGCACAGTCATTAGTCTAAAAATGCGACCTTTTAGTCTTCCAACCAAAAACCTGTATAATTCACAAATGTTTGCTGATAATTTCCCATATGTTTGCTAGCCCGTATATCAAAAAGCGGCAGCTGGTCACCCTACTCATAATGACAAACAGTCGGCCGGCATGCCGACTGCCACATTTAATCACGAATCTCGAATTTACTAAGGGAAATTAGCATATTTTCCTTTACCCAATTTCTGCTTATGTTAGTCCGGGAAGGGTTAAAATAGTGGTTCCATATGAATACTCTCACATTCACTCATTAGCATAGAGCTAGGGCAGTGAAGTAAATGATTTGAGCTGTCTGGTCTTAAATTAAGGACTTGACTTCCGACTGTTAGTATGGCGAAACACGAGTCTTTTGAGACTTTCCGGTTTTTCAATCCTTTGAGTATTTGCAATTATTTTATATACGCAAAAAAGTGCCACTACCCGCTTTAATCACGAAGTCCAATGAAAGTGCGAAAGTCATTTGTTTGACTCGATTTTAAATAAAGACTATACTTTTATTGTCTGTCGTAAGTACCCTCGAAACTCAAATTTTCTTCAGAAAAAGATCAACATTTCACCTCAGCGTACGATTTCAACAAAAGTCGTGGTTTTTGAGCCTATGCTTGAGCTATGGATTCGGAGTCTAGGTTTGATAATTACGACTGATTTATTATACTTCCATAAGCGTTAGCTCTATAAATGTAAGTTTTATGCTATGAACGAACATCTTCGAACGAATGTAAGAAGTCTCTAAATTCGGTTTCAATATCAAGTGCACGAAAATTTACCCCTGGGCAACAAAAAAGACCGATGTTAACAGTTTTTTGAAACTATTCGAAACGAGCCGGTTTCTTCTCGATGTGTTCTCCGATTTATTTTTCGAAAAAGTTTATATAAAGAACTGTGTTTCCAAAAACGACTCAAATCCGAATATTAAAAGACTCGATTCGAGTCTCACAGCACTAGGGGTGTGAATTAGCATAAAACTCGTGAGCAAAAATCGCGTACCATGTGCGGGGTCCGGACCGCATAATTGGGGTATATCACGGAGTTATTAAATAGGGTACCGCATGGTTTCACGGGTTGATGTCAATGATAATGATAAGGTACGGTTGGCTCGCTCCAGAATTTTACTAATTATTAATGAAGTTTGGGTAGTTCAAGCTTCATATACAATTAGTGTCTCTTTTTAGTTCAATTAAAAGCTTTTTTGCCTGAGTCTTAAGACTGTAAACTCAATTATATCGGGATTTAGAATTTAAAAACTTTTAACTGGTATTATAATAAAGCTATTGGCGTCTCCATTATTCTAGTGGTGTAACAATGCGGCCTTGATCTTGGGGTCCTGGGTTCGAGCCCTAGGTCGAGCTAAATTTTTCGAAATTTGGGTTGGTGATTTGACATTTCCCAGTGATTTGTGATCATCACCAATCCAAATTAGACAAGCGTAGTGATTAAACCTAATCCCATCATAGTCTGTAGCGATGATTAATTTTCTATGATGGAAGCTTTTGCCCTGCAGTGGGACCGTATATAGGCTGATACTTTTAATCGCGGCCAAGTCGGTTCGACCTTCGAAAGACCAACTGGATCAAGATTTCATGTGTAGAATCATTTCATTTTTAAGTGATAAACTTATACTAAATTAATGTACAGTACTGAGATAATGTACAGTTTTAGAAACTATTCAAACTTGTTCATCGACAAGCACAAAATATGCACAAACCATTGGTTTTTTAAATATCTACAGACGATGCTAGGATTTAAATTAAGGCTTTATGTTTGAAACACTTTCCTATTCACTTAGTATTATTCATTTATATCATACCATAAAGTATTTCACGATCCTACTAAAACAGAGTTCCGCCCCTCCATTCTTTTATACTACACATTCAAAGCTTTAAGTAACACTTTGATGCCTATAAAATGAACGACCAAATTCTTGCTAGCAACAGCAGTCCGATTGTTATTTAACGATTAACCACGGCCAGGCCTGCACTGACCTACATTTTATCGCCAACTAGGGATGCGACATTATACTCGAATGGTATAATCTTTTTTAGAAACGATTGAGAGAAAAACTAGTATCGATATTTTTTTGTTAAAACGCAAAATTATGATGCTCACAAGTTTGCAATATGCAATTTTAAACTTTCGCATTGCAATATAAGCCTTTGTATGAAGTCTAAGCGTGACCATATAGGATGCATCTGTACATTGACATCCCTTTAACCTCGTCTTCTAGCAACGATTCTGAGCGACATTTTTGTTCTACGACTTTTGAAAATTACTCAAAGATTTTTCTACTTCCCATACAAAATGAACAAGTCACGTAACAGGCTTTGTATGAAAGTAGATTTTTTTAAAAAGTGTTTCCAAAACTCATAGAACATGTTGTTAAGAATGATTGGTAGAAGTTGTGGTTAAAGGGATTTAAATGTTTACAGATACATCCTGTATAGACTCGTTTAATATCATTGAATTGAGTCCCGTTAACATGAAATTGTGATACGATTTAAAAAATACCGTGTCTACAATAATGGCTCAAATATTCTGTTGCAAGTCTCTACACTCAACAAAAACTGACCGATATGAATCATATTGTCGCAACAGTATTATTCAGGGGACCAAACGTGTTATTAGCTGTTTCAAATTGCACTTTTTAGTTTCGCCGTAAACAAAGAATGGCGCTTACTGTTGACATTACGTCAGTTGTGAATTTATTGGCCTATCTTTTTTTATAGTGGCTCAGTATACTGGCTCACCTCAGGCTAATGATAAGCAAAAGGCGAGCCCACGTTGCAGTTACAACGGACGCGACGAGATGGCATTCTATTCGTTGGCACTGCCATACTGGCCCGCGAGATGCTTCTTCACGCTTCGTTTGAAGGAGGCCATATTGTTTGTAAGACAGAGGAAACACATGTGACGGTAACGAATTTCATTTTATAATGAAGCCGCAGTCCAATGACATTTCAGGGGAATGTCATTGCCGCAGTCTATTGCTTTATGCCCGACTTCAAATAGATGCTACATGATTGGAATTTTTTTTTTCAGTGCTTACTGGTGAATGTTACTAGGATCGAAATAATCTCAAACACAACATTTTTCAAGAAAAACTTAGAATGATCAAAAAATCTGCATGTGCCCATTTTTCTAAAAAAAATTTTATATCCTTCTTATCATTGATGAAACCTAAATTTAAAGTAAAAAATAATGTATAGGAAGTCATAATTAGGTTACTAGAGTCTGTCAAATTTCTTCAATTGATATAGAACCATAAATGTCTTTGACATTAAGTTGAGTAACGATTGTAAAAAATACACATTTGTATAAGCACATTGATGTTTAGCTGTTCATACATATCTAAAAGCTAAAATTAATTATTAAGGGAATAATTCAACATTTTACACCAATTACGAAATGTCTTCAAACCGAATATTCATTAAAATGTATAATTACTGGCGTAATTCTTCCTGTATTTAGCCGAATGCCGTTATATCGTCAGTTCGTTTTTTACAATTTTCCTTATGACTACTATAGAGCTATATAACTTATAATTAACATGCGAATAGCTAGACCGTCATTTGTTGAGTAAAAGTGAGATGGCACAAAAGATATGTCAAACAAAAGAAGAAACTAATCTCAGATTTTTTTAGATATTCGCGTTGCATAGTATCTAATGTTGATAAAAACGGGAATTAACGCGACGTTATGTTTTAAGTATAAGATTATGACTTACTGCTTGACGTTTCGGCTGCATTACAGCAGCCGTGGTCACAAGTGAACTTTGTAACTGGGCTGCTATAACGCAGCCAAAACGTCAAACAGTAAAGTACATAATCGTATACTTAAAAAATAACGCCGTCTTAATTTCCATTATCATTAACATTAATAATGGAAATATTTACTTGTTTTTGCATTTACTTAGATATGCAACATGACCATTATCATAATATCAGACTACTCCATTGGATGAGTAAATAAACCTACGAAGGTTCATATTGAGCTTCTCCAATGCACTGAAGTTCAACTTCTAAGTTAAATAAATTATGAGGTCACGTCTGCCGGATTTGTCTTATCCGAGGCAATTTCGATGGTTCTTCGATGTAGATTATCTTGAATAATTTCAGATTAAAGTCAAGAATTTGTTCTTGTAGTTTTGTAAGGAAATTTCTATTCATACAACGTAATCTTTCAGACGTTAGACAATTAAGTGCCAATCTCATTCCATAAGTGTAGGAAAACTAATTTGGAGAAATTGCAAAGGAAATCAGTCCTTGTTGTATGTTAATAAGAACTTTAACATTATTGTTTTTAGGTTGACTACTAGGGCTTAGTTGCCCTCGAGTCAAACTTTAGAGATGATTCAATTTTACCTCAAAACATACCACAAGTTACCTTGTTTGTGTGGTATGCTCGCAACTACACTTTAACGGTGTTTGACACTATTTTAGTGTTTGAGACTCTCATCGATCGATCGATAAATCGTTGTATTAACAATATTAACAATGCGAAGTATATTTTTGCAGTTGTATATTTGATTTGACTATGTAGTTTAATCAGATAGCTGATAACAGACCAGAAAGCAAAAGTCTGATATCAGAAGCTTTAGGTTGCTGTGCCAGCATAGTTAAATATGCATGAATTTAGATCTAGTATCTTCTAATGTTCAAATTCTGGTGATTTTCATTAGCTTCGCCAGTTTTTACTCCTAAAACAAATGACAGTCTAGAAGTATAATAAAATAAAGACTAGGACTCACCAGAGGCGTCGACGTGTGAGTTGAGGAGAACAATGCAGGCGAACACGAGTGCGGCGGTGCGATGGAGCGCGCGACGGCCCTCTCGCATTTTACCGGCGCCGCGCCGCGCCTGCGCCAAAAACCACGTGACAACGCAACGCGAGGAGAAACGCCTCACGCGCCGCGCACCGCGCCCCCGACATCACCGCGCGCGCGCGCGACCCATCCACCCCCCGCACCCCTCCCACACTCTACTTACGATACTGCTTACAAACTATACACATCACAACCGAGTTTTGCCACTTAAAATTACAACTTTTTAAATTCAATATCACAAAAATACGACAACCGCTTCGATGCTTTAAATTTTCGAAAAATTTTATCTAAGAAATATTTTAAAAACACGTAGACAACGACGAGGATTCATTTAGTAAGATTTAAATTTTAACTAATATATACAATTTTTATTTTTTAAATATTAATTAGGAGTTCTTGTTAGTTTTTCTTTTTTTTACTATTTCGATAGTTTCACTGCGCGAGTACGTTGGGAAGCACAGTTCGATTGAAACAATAGGTGTTCAACCATATTCCATGTTCTTTGCCACTGTTTTCGTCTTCTCAACTTTGTAAACAATCACTGCACCCGTGCGTTCGTCCGACTTCACAATACACACAGATCTTAATCTCGATCAAACACATTTTTTAGTTTTTGGAGCCAGTGTCACTGGTGTTGCTGGACCTGCAATGAGCGTGAGAAATGTTGTAGATTAGCATGAAGTTGGCCATACTAATAGACAACATGAAGTTTGATATTCGAACGGAATTGGAATGCGCATTAAAAAAGTTAAAGACAGTTTAAATCCGCGGTAAGCTCAAATGTGTGCGTTCGTTGAAAGAAAAATATACCTACTCTTATAAAAAAATCAGAGGTCATTGGTTAATGGTTATATAACGAGACTAGATCAGCATAGCTATAGATTCCCTCTCATATTAGAGTGTGATTCCCGGTTGCATCCAGGGCACGCTAAGACCATTATTCAAGATTTGAGGAACAATGTGAAGTCACTCAGGATGTTTTTCTTTAGGGCCAAACTTTCTTATCCACTGAAATACCATCGTTCATAGCATAGCTATTAAAGAGTGTAAAAGAAGAAAGTGTAGGCTGACCTAATCAATACTCTATAGTCACCAGAATCATTTTGTAAAAAATGAGTTACTAGTTTTCTAAACCTGTGTGTCTCAAAGTAGAAGATGATAAATAAACATTCATATTTTCCGAAAGCTGGCACAGAATACACATTTATCTTGGATGCAGACACCGAATAAAGATTTCCAATCCGAGATTTCGGCAACGAAAATATAAGAACCGATACGACGGCCGAAAGAAATCTAAACTTTACAAGTTTGAGACGTCAGAATTCAATTTTGTAAGGAAATTCGCAGTCCCGCAAAATGGAGAGGGACGGAGCATCGGAAACTAAATATTCAATGATAGAGAGCGTAGTCGGCGGCAGTTTGCACAACTTATAACTCCAATAAGACCGGCCCAGGTGTGACCGGGGACTCGGATGGAGACATTTGCATGAGCCCGACGATTGCTCGGTTGTAAAATTGTCTCAGTATTGTTGCGAAGTTGACCTTGCCAAATATTGGCTGTTTTGATGCGGCATTTCTATTATGTAGGTTAATGGTCGCAATAACGGAAAAAATCTTAGGTATCTTCTTCTTGCGTCGATTTCCCAATTGACCCACGTGACCTCCCTTTTTTAGAAACTTGTGCCTAATATTGACCGCCATTGGTGTCGATTTGCGACTCTGTAGATTGCGAAATTATTTTTTATAGTGGCTCAGTATATTGGACTCACCTCAGCCTGATGATAAGCCAAAGAGAGCCAAATGTATAAAATCGGTCACAACAAACATTACAATCTAAAACTGAAGACTCGTATCAGACAATTTCGGATGCCTAACTCCGTACATAACCGATAAACATTAAAACTTCCCTAATCCTATTAAAGTTAAAAATAAGAGTCTCCAAATGTCTTCGTGGAGTGGCAAATAAGATCGTTAGTAAGTTAATTAAGATCGCGGCTTGATTAAACGGTTCCCAGACTCATGATGGATGGTAATTGCCGTTGACTACTGGTATCTTCCTATTTCGCGAACTTGCAGCGTCTGCTATCATGCAAATCTTGGACATTACCATATTTATGTGGACAGTTTCGAGTGCGTTTATTTAATCACATCTGACTAAAAAGTTCGGACCAACTCTTGGAAACATCAAGTGTTTGGGTATACAGTGCGTCCGGTGATAGGCTCCTCTTACATTTTACTTTTCCGCTTTGTAAGTCCTGTTATAAAAAGATATTGCCAAACTAACGATCTCACACAGTCTAAACAGCAATAAAAATGGCCGCCATTATGCCATTGTGTGTGGAGTGTAGTGTGAGTTGAAGAAGACGAAAATTAGATTTATTAGAAACTTTCGGCTACCACAACTCGTCTCTATTTCTGCTACCCAAAATTAACGTGTCAAGAACATAAATACGATTGATTGGTCATAACAGCTTTAGTATGACAACTATTGATACCAGCAAAATTGCGTGGTTTATTTCCCCGCAACGTACCAAAACAAATGTTGGTACATTGTCACCAGGCCCGAGCGGGATAATCCTCAGTCTGACTGTCACTCTAAATACGGTAAATACGAAAATACCCAAATTCCATCACTTGTTGGATATATTTATTTGTTATTTTTTTTTAGTTAAACATCCTACTATATTAGATATAGTAATACTTTATTAGATAGTAATAGAATTGGAAGTAGGAGATTGGCGACCAGCTGCAAAATATTTTTTTTCGGCGCGACCGCACGTTGGCGTTTCTTTGGCAAACAGAAAATGAAAAAAAATAAAAAAAGAACAACGTGTGTAAAGGGGCCAATGACAAGACACCTGTGTGTTTTTTTCTTTGGTGAGTTTGTTGCTTGCCAGTCTTTTTGGTAAGCGTACGTAAGGCCATAAGAGTACACAGTAGTCGACCCACCAGATTATAACAATGTCGCATAATACAAGCATCCCTCACGCACGAGGGGTTCCCACGTATGCGTGAAAGGGATAGTAGGTAATCCGTAAGTGATCGTTAGCGGGACAAAATTGTTTGAAACTATAACTGTTATACTGAGCATGTCACAAGGGTAATATGCTATTAGTGATTTTAGTAGTATCGTTTAGTAGGGGCGTGTAAAGCTTAATAGCCTGTACAAAATTAGGATGTGCGTTTAGCCGTGTCGTGACTGTTTTCCAACTAATTTTGTATTGGAAGTATCTATCTACCTAAGTGTTAGATCCTTTAACCGCGTAATCAGATTATATTTAGACTATCCCGCCCTCACTTTGTTTCGCGAGTGTTGCTATTAGTTCCAATCCGTGGCGATAGATGGCGCTGGGTGTCAATTGCATCACGCAAGCGTTTCGTATTTTAGAGTTACATATAGGCCTTATGGTTGTCTTTAGAAGCTAGTTCTATATAACTAGAATAGAAGATAATGAGGTAGGCAGTACCTAATATTTGGCGTCTTTGTAAGATTCTTTCCTGCGTCTGATTTCCGCAATGAGTAAAACCTTAAATTTTTTAAAGCTAGAGTGAATAGGCTACTTCTGGGTAAGCCCGCTCATCGTAGGCTTCTTTTCAAATCTAAGGTTCGGTATGAAGCCAAGGGCAAGCAATCAATGAACACAAACGTTTTAAATGAAATAAGTATTCGTTTATTTTCACCAACTTACTAAAGCCCGTCTTCACTTCGTTTTGAGATATAAGTTACGAATTTTGCAACTCTCAATTCGATGGGAGCAAAGTGTAAAAACTGAGATCTACAATTACTATTGTTCTGTAGGTTTCCGTTTCTACTTTATCTGCCATCGAAATCATAACACAGCTCTGACCAGCAACGCTCAGAACTGTTTCGTTCCACCGCAGAAAGTTCGAAAAGGATTTCCCGACGAAAGAAAAAGTGAAACACGAAATGTAACGTAGTTTGGCGGTTCCCGATCCGCCAGCGATGATTCGATGACGCGGCGTGATCAAACTGCAGAGTAACCTTTGATTTACGGACGACGTAAGCGCTTTCATGCACCGGTAGTGCAAAGAATGTACACATATCGATATTTATAATGTGATAGACGGCAAACAAGTAGACGCATCATACCATGGTTAGCTATTATCACCGCCCATAGACATAGTAACACCAGTAGAGTCGAAATCTTTATTCCTTAACTAGTGGCCCGCCCTCACCTTCGTTTCGGGAAAGTAGTTCCATTCTCTACAAATAGATGGCGCTGGGACTCTGGGAGTCAATTACGTCGCATAAGTGTTTCGTGTTTTCGGTTTACCTATAAGCTCTGACGTGGACTAAAAGATTAAACTCTTTGTAAATAGTATAGATAGAAGAAAGTAGAAGATATACATAGATATACACTCAATTACTCATAAACAGACTCATTATATAAAAACGGGCATATAGAAGTCAAAGAAAAAAATCATTAAATTCAAATATCAATCATTACAATACTGGGAATATCTTACATTACTTGACATTTTTAATTAAGTTCCACCAAACCAGACTGCATCAGTCCATCCAATCGAATGCAAATAGAACCAGCAATAAAATCAAAATCGAGAACTCAGTTCGAGCAAATGTTTTAATCCGATGCAGTCGTATCGATGATTTTTTATGTTATTTGCATCCCTAGTCTCGGTGATCTGATGGCGGCAAATAGAGGAGCAAGTGGACGTTTGCATGGGGCGAAATGACGTGGTATTGAGGCTGTTACGAGACTGGTATTGGTGCCGAGTCTTGTTAAGGAATCCACCAACCGTGGACAAGCACTTAGTTTGTATAGTTCTTACTTAACGTCGTAAGGCCCTGACAGCAGACACAATGGAAAATCAATTGTTTTATGCCTTTTAAAAGTATTTTGGGTCTTACGACGATTAATGCTCTTCTATCGATATTTTGGCCAACGTCAAATCAGTCAAAATCGCGTAAGTTCAGAAACAAATGCTTACTCTATTATTTTATCTTCATGATTTGAGAGAAAACCAGTAAGACACGATATAATTATGTAGAATTAATGAATTTTATAAAAAACCAAGAAGCAAAGATGATAATCCGCTATTCCTCTTTCTCTATGAGAGAATAGGGATCGTAAAACGCTCAAGCAGCTCAGAAGAAAGATGTTTTTTTTTTTCACTTCATGACTTATAAGTAGCTCAGAAGCAAAATGGTTTATTTCACTTCATGACTAATTGCAAAAGAAATAGGTATCAGCTTGGTACCCCGATAAAAGAACATAAGAAACACAATTTTAATAAAAGCGAAACATTCCAAGTTATACCTCGTTATTCCCTGTAATTCCAATTCTTTGGAGGTAAATTAATACGGAAAATATTTAAGGTAATGTTTTGCCCTAGAAGTTTAACAATCTGAACAGAATAAATGTTTTTATTTGGACATAACGCTCATTATTTTCTAATAAGGTATTAGTAGATAACGAGATACCTTAAAATTTTTCAGGAAGTTTCGTTGCTTTTTCATTTTAACCTCATTTAGATCCTGAATATAATATTTGAACTAAGACAAAATTGTTTTACTCAGATACAGCACGGTCAAAGAGTTTCGATATTAAGAACATCTTAGTTTTTAAATTTCAGAACTGAATAATAATAAGAGGCAAGCCATTTTTTTTTACAAAAGAGTACCTATATAATGAAGTATAATATAATTCTATTGTGTTTTGTTTTTTTTTTATTAGTATAATACTTATAAATATCTTGTATTTAGTTTAAAATATTTGGAGATAAAAATTGCTATTGCGAATAATAGCAATATTTAAAGATCTAAATAAAGTTAAATAAAGTTTTGTTTTTGCGATAAAGTTTGTACTTACAATAATTATGTAATGATTCTAAATACTAAGAGATAATTTAATAAGCAATGAAGACTTAGACTTGCGGAGCTCAAAATCACGTATTAAACTCTCTAGCATATACATAGTACGTTAAGTTTCTCCGCCTTTTAACTTTGTACAGTGAAGCAGTATTTCCAAACTACTTATCAACATTGGCGAGAAGGTAAAAGAGCTAAAAAAATTTTTTATTTTTTTTTATTTAACTACTAGTGACGAGTTAGGTATTAAGTGTGTTCGAATTATATCTTTGTCAGTGAAATTCGCAGACAAACGCTTACAGTGCAAAAAAACTCGAGTGCCAAAATTTTATTTTACAGTATTTACCTACTTAACTTATGTTTCTAAAAACTAAATAGCAACAGACGTATCTGATTAAAAAAAATACTGAACACAATGTAGAGTTTGATTTTTTTAATATTACAAATAGTCACTATCATTTATCTAGGTTGTTTATCATTTATCTACTTTTACTACTATTTGTAGAGAAATAGACTCAGTAGTGGTCTAGACATCCCAATATAACAAGCAAAAACATGCACAATGATTCTATTAAAAGTAGATGTGAACTGTAAAATTTTACTGCCGCATATAAAACTTTACTGTTTTCCGATAACCAGTGGTGTTAATTCGTATATTTGCATTAGCCCAAATGCGAATGAACGCGATTCCACTGCAAACCCGGCTTTATCTAGCAAATGAACCAGAAGAATATATGACAGGGTGCAATATTATAAATTATTCAATCAAAATTAAAGAAGTAATTGGTCAAAGCTTTAAAAATGGACATGTTTCTGCGCTTGACAGATATTTTTACAAGTAATTTTGTGCGTTATTTCTAATGATATAATGCTGTAATTAACCTACCAGCTAAGTAGTTTATATCCTGCCTTGCTTAATTATGTACATACCAAAGTACGTACATAATTAGGTGACCCTTTTATACAGTTAATTAGTTATCTCTCGTCAATTAGTAATCGACTTTTTTTTTCGATTATTTCCGTAAAACTACTCAATGGTTTTGCTAAGCATGTCACACGAAAGAACTAGGAGTAAGTGTGGCCAGAAAACAATCCGGTTTATGTGTCATGAAGTGCTAATGATTTACTTAAAAATAATTACTGATCTTGTATTAAATGACCACATGGATGTTACGTACGTATTTACAATGGAGATAATCTCAATTGAATATCCTCATAATTTACAATCCTTTTTTTGGTGTTTTACGCCGAGCGTAGTTAGTTTATCTTTTCGTTTAGGCGCCAAAGCCAAAGCTAAATTCGGTCAAGAGGTCAAATATCCCAATTAACACGGACCCTTCCCCAATATTTACGCAGCATAAAACACCAAATCTTGGCATTGACTAAATATTATTCCATCTCCCAAGGCTCGTTAATTCAAATTGAATCAGCCGATGCATTAATTTCCTGTCAACAAACCCGTTTTAAATGTGCGATAAATAAAAATGAACTTGCAATAACAAACGAACGGCATGAAAATTCAATATCCGTACAGGGTCGGAGAAATGCAGCGAAAATACAACTCAATGAATTGAAAATTTATTTATGAATGAGAGTGGGTTAAGTTTTGTACCACTGTGCAACGAATTACGCTTCATATAAGAATGTTTGGTTCTCAATGAACCAAATGCGTACATACTTCCTACTGCTTTAAAAATTCTAAAATACTTTTTTTTGTACGGTTAACAGCAAAGCCAAGTTTTAAATCATGGTAAAACAGTATTGAATTTTAGATAAAGCGTAAACGTATCGCCATCAATGAATGCTTCATTCTTACAAGAGCGCTTTCGGAAGATGTTCTCGGAATTTTAAAACCAAATTACATACCTACCCACTATCGATTACATTTTGTTTTCGAACTCGTTATCTTAAATTCAAAATATCGCTGTAAAATTACTAATGACAGCATTGTTGTGGCATTGTAGTGGTTGTAATAAGTAGCTTGAGCACTTATGTTACAAATATCAGACAATAGAGGAATCACACATATTATAAACATTTATTGCACCCAGAAACTGAACAAACACAAATGTTCATCACACGAATGTTTGTCCAGATTGGGTCACTACCAAATGCGCCATCAGGCAAGTTAGTAATCAACCAAAGATTCGCTACTGGTTTTGATTTTAGTTTATAACAACTTTAACTGTTTAAATTACACTTAATATGCAGTCAGTTCCCTCATTCCATTACCCGTATACCACGCTCTATGATACCTAAGGGAATAAGTGGATTATAGACTATGAAATTATGCAATTTGCTTGCAGGCCTACAATATGAGCGCGATATACCATGATTTTTATGTGATAGGTGGCAGACAAGCAGACGGATCACCTGATGGTAAGCGATTGCCGCCGCCCATAGACATCTGCAACACCAGTAGAGTCACAACTGCGCTGCCAACGTTAAGCCCCCTTTCCCCCCATTGGGCCTCCGATATTGACTCACTCGACGAAACACATCGCAGGTACCGCTTCACGCCTGACTTTTGTGAGACCGTGGTATCACTCCGTTCGAGCCAGCCCATTCATGCCGAAGCGTGGCGACCACGGTATATTATTCTCTTATATTTATAACTTCGCTTAAATTAGTTTAATAGGTAAAGTTGTTAAATAAAATTTTGTTTATTATAGTATTCTAATCTAAACTCAAATAATAAAGGTAAGTATTAGTCGAAGTAACAGCAAAAAAGAACGCAAATATCCGACATTGGTTTTTACAAACGAATTTTCTTACGCCTCTCCTAATATATTGAGTAGATACAGAGTTGACATTTATATTGAAAAGTTCATTGTATATTTAAGTAAGTATTATCCTAAAACCCATTTACCATTTTAGATACGGTACCTTAAAAAATATTATTCAAACGTAAAATTTAAGCGCCCCGAGTACTTCCCACCCTTATGAAATATATCACGAAGGGACCGAAACTAGCCATTGATGGTGTTTCATTAACCTCATGTTTCGGCCTTCCGTTGACCTCTCGCCGAATAGCCGTAACCTTCATAGCGAAGGAATTTGGACTCTACCCTCATAAGCATAAGCTTTGTTATTGATTGTAAACTGATAACAAAGTTTCGGCAGACTTGGGAACAACGATCGAAGTTTTTCGATATGAAGCTACGTACTTAGTGATCAAACAAAGGCTTTGCGGTTAATATTAATAAGACGATGTTATTTTGGTAAAGGTTAAAACAGAGATAACAATTCTCAACATTGTAACAACAATATAATGTTGGGTATGCTCTATGGCTTATGTGGATGACAGCTGTCTTGTTGTTTAGTAAAAGTAATACGTTCAAAGGCCGTCTCTTATTTATCCCTATATTTATTAGTGGCGACTACGGAATACCCACAAAGTGAATGTAAATGGCTCACTTCGGAATTTTATCCACTTTCGATCAAGGTACTCAGTGTTGGAAATCGTATATTAGTCGGTTGCGGCAATGGTATATAGCGAATGACATCGATGATACGACGGATGCTGAGGGGACAAAGAGACGAGCAATATTGCTGAGCGCACTGAGTGATGACGCATATAAATTGGCCGCGGATTTGGTTTTACCAAAGGAATTAAAGGACGTGCCTTTCGAGGATATAGTTAGCCGTTTGGATAGCCATTTCAATCCCAAAAGATGTGGTTTTGGGGAACGGTATTTTTTTTATGCGGCGTCACAAACATCAGGCGAAACTTATGCACAATGGGCGGCAAGGCTGCGCGGCTTAACTGCGCATTGCGGTTTCCTTAACGTCGAAGAAGCTCTTCGAGACCGTTTCGTGATGGGAATGTTACCAGGACCGGAGCGGGAGAAGTTATTTGCGCAGGACTTAAAGGAATTGTCACTTGCTAAGGCCTTGGAGCTGGCCACGAGCGTGCACAGCGCGCGCCTGGGGGCGGCGGCTGCGGCGGGGGCGCAAGCGGCGCCAGCTGATCAGGCGCTGTTCAAGATTAACCAGCAACGAGGAAGTAGCGCCAGTGAAAGCAAAGCTCAATGCTTGGTATGCGGTTTGAAGAACCACACAGCCTCGCAGTGCAGATTTTCTAATTTCAAATGCAAAAAGTGCAATGAAAGGGGGCACCTGAGGCGAATGTGTAAAAAAGTAAATTTTTTGGATAACTCTGCCGTGGTAAGCAGGAGCGAGGATGACGACGGTAAGCCAAGCCTGTTCAATATAAGGTCGGTTCATGGGGAACCAATGACTGAAACAGTTAGAGTTCGAAATGTAGAAATAGAATTCCAAATTGATAGTGGGTCGGCAGTTACGGCAATTTCGGATCAGGTGTATTACAAATTCTTTCAGAATATTCCGTTAACGTCAACTAGCAAGCGTCTGTCAAGTTATACAGGTGATCAGATCGACTGCGTAGGTATCGTGCGTTTGCCGGTGACGTACAAGGGGAATACTAGTACGCTAGATGTGTATGTCGTTAGTCGCGGCGGCCCGCCAATATTGGGGAGGGATTTTATTTCTCGCTTCAAGCTGGAAATAGGTCCCATTAACTTTTTAGCGGATAATGAAATTGACCGGCTTCAATCTCATTTTCCAAAAGTTTTTTCGGATGCGTTGGGTAAATTTAATAAGTATACTGTGTCTTTAAAATTAAAGGAAAATGCTAAACCGTTTTTTTCTAAGGCTCGTCCCATGGCTTTCGCGCTGAAGGGGGATATTGATAAAGAAATTGATCGGTTAGTTAGTATAGGAGTCTTGGAACCCGTGCAGTATGCGGAATATGCTTCGCCCATTGTTCCTGTGCTCAAGCGCAATGGGTCAATAAGGCTGTGTGCAGACTATTCGATTTCGATAAATAAGCAGTTGGTTATTGAACAATACCCATTGCCGACGGCTCAAGAGCTGTTTTCTCAGTTACATGGGGGTAGTCAATTTAGTAAACTCGATCTCACACAGGCTTATTCTCAATTTGTTTTGGATGAGGCGTCGCAAAAGCTCACCTGTATTAACACGCATCGCGGACTGTTTAAGTACACTAGGCTCGCGTTTGGGTTGTCTAGCGCACCTGCAATCTTCCAGCGTGCGATGGATTGTTTGCTTTCAGGCTTGGAGGGGGTGGTCTGCCTATTGGATGACATTTTGGTCACAGGGGTTGATAAAACTCAGCATTTACAGAGGCTAAGGACAGTTTTGGAAAGACTACAAGATGCTGGGCTCACACTCCAAAAAAGTAAATGCGTTTTCTTTCAGAATCAGGTAGAATATTTGGGTTATACGATAGATAAAAATGGGTTACACAAATCACCGCAGAAGGTAAAGGCTATTGTAGAAGCTCCCGTTCCAACTAGTGTTGCGAAGCTTCAATCATTTTTGGGGCTAGTAAATTATTATAGGAATTTCGTTCCTAATGCATCCACGATCTTAGGTACCACTATATAAACTATTACAAAAAGGTTGTAAGTGGGAATGGAACCAAGAGCAGGACGACGCTTTCAGAATAATTAAGAACTGTCTCGCATCGGATCGAGTTCTCGCTCATTTTAATCCGAAAGCAAAGGTCGTGTTAACGGTGGATGCATCTCCGTACGGGTTGGGGGCGATTTTATCCCAAATTGATGTGGATGGAACGGAGAGACCGGTTTCTTTCGCTTCCCGTACTTTAAACTCGGCTGAGAAAAAGTACTCACAAATCCAAAAAGAGGCTACTGCCATTATTTTTGGAGTCCGTCGTTTTCATCAGTACCTGTATGGGAGGTCTGACCCCTTCATTCTGCGTACTGATCATAAACCCCTTTTATCTATTTTTGGTTTCCAGCGTGGTATACCTGAAGTTTCCGCTAATCGGTTGCAGCGTTATGCAATGTTTCTGAGTGGGTATAACTACTCTATAGAGTACATTCGCAGTAATGCTAATAGCGCTGATTACCTGTCGCGAGCTAGCCTACCAGAACTCGTGGAAGCCGAGGCGCGTGCGCGCGCGGAGCAGCCTGGCACTTCCGACGATGTTGTCGATGACCGCGCATCGTATGTTTGCTTCGTTACGGATGGCACCTTACCCGTGACGTTGCGCGAAGTGCGCGCGTGTACGGACGAGGACGTTGTGTTAAAGAAAGTTAAAGATTTTATTTTAAACGGTTGGCCACCTAAACTTTCAGATCCAGGAATAAAACCTTATTTTTGCTGTAGGACACAACTTTCTTGTGAAGGTGGTTGCATTATGCGCGGTCACAAAGTAGTTATTCCAGAGAAGTTGCAAGGCAAAATCTTGTTGGAACTGCATAAGTCGCATTTGGGAGTGGTGAAAACCAAGGCTGAGGCTCGCGCTAGACTATGGTTTCCGGGTATAGATGAGGCTATTGAAAAGATGATTGGGAGTTGCAGGGTGTGCATCCAATTGAGACCGGCTCCGGGTCGTGCTCCTCTCGCCGTATGGCCGCACCCTGACCAGCCGTTCCAAAGGATCCACATAGATTTCCTTGGTCCAATAAATGGCTTGAACTATTTAGTTATTGTAGATGCTCGCACGAAATGGGTGGAGGCTTACAATATGAAAAGTACCTCTTCAAGCGCCGTGATTAGCACGCTATCCGAGTTTATTTCAAGATTTGGTCTGCCGCAGACGCTTGTTAGTGACAATGGCACGGCGTTTGTGTCTGCGGAATTTAATTCGTTTTGTGTTTCTAACGGTATCATGCATGTGACGTCACCCGTTTATCACCCAGCGAGCAATGGTACAGGCGGAAAGCTATGTCAAGGTGGTTAAACGTGGTATTAAATCTTGCATTCTCCAAGGTAATAGGAAAGATATTTGCGAAAAATTATTGTTTAAGTATCTTTTCGATTACAGGAATTCAGTTCACTCTACTACTGGCTTTTCGCCTGCCCAGTTGGTTTTTGGGCGGAAACTGCGCTCTCGGTTGGATTTGATCAACCCGGTAACTGCTGCGCCGTCATCCTCCGTTCTCGCGAATCACGTTCGGGATAAACAGTGCTTGCAGAGTGAACAGTATGGAGGTAAAAACGAACAGCTTTTTACTGAAGGCGATAAAGTTCTTTATAAAATTTACAATGATAAGTTAAATCCTTGGAGAAAAGGGGTTATTTTGAAAGTTATAGGGAAGGTGACTTATTTAGTTAAGGATGGCTTGACGTCACTGGCGTGTAAAAGGCATAAAAATCAGTTAATGCTGTATAAGGGCACTGGCAAGAGCTTCCAACAATATGGAGCAAGTAATTGTCCAATTGAGCCGAGTGATTTTTCAAGTTCGACTCAATCTGATCCGGCAACTGGAGAGGGTCAGTCTTCGCCGCAGCTGGACCCCTCTCAGGAGATGCAAGCTCAGGAGCTCGCAGTGGATGGGGCTCACAGTTCGGAGGGGAGGAGTGGGGTAACCGGTAGCAGAGTGCTGGAAAAGCTACGCCCGGTTCCCCGAGTGGATTACAAGCATTTCTTCAGTTTGAATATTTAAGGGGTAGTTAATTAGTCGTGACTTGACTAATGGGGGAGGAACTGTTGGGTATGCTCTATGGCTTATGTGGATGACAGCTGTCTTGTTGTTTAGTAAAAGTAATACGTTCAAAGGCCGTCTCTTATTTATCCCTATATTTATTATATAATTAATCATGTAACGATTAGCTTGGCATGCTTTAAGTATTCATTAATAATAAAATATATTGGACAACAACTGACTCATCGACTAGAACGAAAAGTAAATATTACGTCTATACCTTTACAGTCCTTAAGTAGAACAGTAATAAGAAAAAAAATGGATATATTTAAATTATAAGCGCGCGGCCTCTACCACAGACCTCGACAGTTCGACAATCTTATGTCATAGGCTAGGATTTATGTGGTCGAAAAGGCGTATTTCCCCGTTATACTCACGCATGCGCACATGCGTGAGTACATGACACGTTTTCAGCTCTTAGTGGGCAGCCTACTTTCTGTGTGTAATTATTTTGTGGTTGTACTATATTATTTTGCTCTGAGTGGGAAATGAACACATAGCCTTCGGCGTGTAAGTCAGGATCACCACCAAATACAACGAGTAAATTTTGTTTCAACGGGTTTGTGATCACCAATCCGCATTCGGCAGGCATGGTGATTAAGCCTAATCTCATCATAGTAGCTATGGCTTGATTTCTATGATGGAAGCCTTTGCCCTGTAATAGGACAGTATGTAGGCTGATCATTTACTTTTTTCATGTTAATTATTTTTAATTTCCTATATTTAACCCGTAAGTTATTCGATAAATCCTCTATATAACTGCATAATATAGACTAGACCTAGAGAGCTAGATTGCAGCTTTTGTTGCCTTGATTGCCTTCGCCAGAGACATGGCTGTTCAGGCTTGCGTTCCAGTAATACTGTAGCTAGTACCAGACTCAATCCTCAAACCACAATATAGCAATGCTAGCATACTTGATACTCGAATAACGGAAACTGTTGGTACGAGTATATCACAAAACAAGATTATTTCAAATGTAGTTCTAGTTCTTTGGCAGGATATAGCTTCCCTTTGTGTTCTTATCGCATTTACCTCAGGGAGTATAGTCTGAGGAACTATTTGGTCAACTTCTTACTCTTTTATTCCTTAGTTTTATTCTTACATCGAACCACTCGCAAGCGGTTGTCATTCTATCCTCATCACCACGCTTGCATAATGCGGACTGGCGATCACAAACCCGAACTATGTTCAAAAAATTCGAAACATACTGTGGCAGACTAAAGAAAAAGGCGATAGATAGATAATTTAACGTCGTAACGCCCAGACAGCAGACACAATGGAAAATCAATTGTTTTATGCCTTTTTAAAGGCTTATGGGCCTTAAAAGATAAATATATTACAATAAAAATTAATAAGGAAAACAGACAAACCAAAAGTGATATAAGCCGAAATGTCAAGAAAAAATTAAAAAATCTTAATTTATACAGCGCAATCAAGCCGTCTGTTCACGACACATACTTTTTTGTTCAACCCGGGAATCGAACCTGGGACCCAAACATCACGGCTCGGTACTTATACCATTAGACCAACGGGGCGCTCATGGCCACGGTTAGCAGACTCAAATTCACTGGAACAAACAATGGATGAAACTACCAACTGCAATATACAAGTACATACACCCAAGTTTTCTTAACCCATTCAAAACTTGCGAGTTGTATGAATTTAATTCTTGCGAGCATTCCGCGATGACAAACCGTATCAAGGGTACTTATAAACAAGAAGGTAACTTTTGTGAAGAACAATGTAACTGAGATTTGAAACACGAATGTTTGCAGAGATTCAGCTTTTAATTAGCACTGAACTCCGTCTCAAAAAACCTCTCTCAATTTAGCGTGTAACTCCGGGTTGCATCCAAAGCTGTGACTTTGTAACACGGAGTATGCTTTGACCATGATTCAGGGTTTAGGAAGCCTGGTAGGAAGAAGCGACTACCGTCTGGCCTTCGCAATCATTAGCCGGGGAACCAGACCAACTTAATCATGGTTACACGGTTGTGAAACTATACGAAACAAGAAGGTTTCCTTACGATATTCACTCTCACCTCTGAGGTACGCACGCACGCACATAGATTTGAAAAATCCATGACCTCCCGTATAAAAGGCGCAATCTCATCCACTGAGCTACCATCTCTTTTAAAAAAACCTATTAATAATAAACAAGAGCGAGCCTCCATGGATTCTAAATATTCTTAGATAGTATAGGATACATAGACAGATACGGCGACGTAAGTATTCAAATATCGAATTTTTCAACTTTCATCATCATGGCAAACATAATTTGTTTTGATATAAAAAAAATCAAACGTGTGGTTTACACACCAGGTCTATTTACCTAAAGGAAACCCAAAAACAATGTGACTTAAGTAAACTCTCTTACTTGAACAGAGTTTTTACTATTTACGAGCTAAACAGCAAATTTAAACATAACGCTCTAACACTGTTATACTATGCGAGATACGTCCTTACACCCGTGACGCGTGACACAACTTCTCGTCAGAACACTTATTCACCGGAATCATTCTCATTTAGACTCAAGAAGTTAGCATACGAATACGACGCCACTCATTATAATGACAAAGATTCCAGACAGCGGACTTAATTAATCATTGTGTTTGCTGATTAACATCTGGCATTCAAACAACTTACCCAGTTACCGGATTTACATCGAGATGGAATAGTTAAATTGTTTGGAGTTCCAGGTGGCTATGGAATGTTGGATTACCGTGTTGGGAACAGATGTTCTATTGTTTAGCTCGTAGGGAACCTATCTGAAGTCGAGATAAGAAAGACTCTTTAGTTGTCTAGCTTGGGTATAGGAGTATAATAGGAGAAAGCGCTGGTAGAATCTTTTATTTGGTAGAAATTGTCTGTTGATGACAGTGATACGACAATAGTTTTTTTTTTTCATATAACTAACTCATAATTTTTAGGATCGGATTACCCGAGGTTTACAATAACAATTACCCACCAGTAGAGTCACAAACTCCCCTTCTCCAGCCAATTGGATCTTCGGTACCCTCTTGCTCACTTGCCAATACAAGGGCTCTGCTATTAACCGGTTCTTCTATTAGATCTGGTATCACTCCGATCGAGCCAGCTCATTCACGGCCCTCCCATGGTAAATGAGTTTGAGGAATTCTGTTTTGTAGAAATGTTTTTCAAATTAGTTGTTGTTTCAAGTAACTATTGAATTTAAGTGCATTATGCACTTGAAGTGCATTATGCACTTGAATTTGAAGAAGCAGTAGACATGATTTTGTTTCCTTGTGAACCAAGCTATGTGTCATTCAATTGGCAATGCCAGTTCATATAGAGCAGTTTCGCACTACGTCCAATCCGAAACCGATCCGAACCAGAAAAAATCGGACAAAGTGCGACGCTCTTAAGGAGTTGTAGATTTTTGACCAAAACTTATAATGTTAGTTGAGCTTACAAGCAAAGCCACAGGAATCGTTATTACATATAATTCTCGGGTTCACGGTAACAGCAAGTGTAAATCACGCGAAGTAATCGAGTAAACGGCTAGCGTGCGAGGTAAGAGGTTATACCGAGACCTCCCTGTGTTAGTAATACTGAATTAGGTTGGTTAAAAATAGCCGGCTTTGTCGCGAGCTGACTAAAGAAAATTGGCCTTTAGAAATTTAATCGATGTACGATTAGTCGATATTTTTGTCAGAGACGATTTCGTCCCATGACAATGATGTCATCCAGATAAACCATGCATTCCCAAGTAGTCCAACCAGCACCTCTTTTCATTAACCGCTCGATGGCGCATTATAGATTGCACGATGCTAAGCAACTCATATTTAATGGTAAATGTTAATAGGTTTCCACAAATCGTTAAAAACTTTTTCAGTAAAGCTTACCTTTACAAATGCTCTAGTTTTTGTTTCATCGAAAAATACCAAGTATTCATGAATTACCTACAGACATTTCATATTTCGCAGGCGCTCGTGGAAGGTGTGACGTCACGCTACGCGCAATAGTCAAAGTGGTAAAAGGTACGGACGAAGCGTTAATGGAGCGTGCGAGTGGACTTAGTCCACAATAATCTTTTGAAAATTTAGTAATTCAAAAATTTCAATGTTAAAATCCATTCAACGAAATGTTTACGTTTCGAGAGTCAAGTTTTTCAAATCAAACAATAACCGAAAAATTCATACACGAATTTGAAATAAAAATCCCTGTACACGCTCGTACTAAACATACCTTCACTCTAACAATTGAATGAAATAGAAACATTTGCCCTGAACGAAAATGTTTACCCAACCTCCTGGTTGTATTTGCTTTCTCATAACACGGGCGGGTCTTTCCAGGCTTGCGAAATGATAGTGATGTGCTTCATCGGGTTTCACACTATTCGAAGCAACTTGAGTTACAATTCATTTTAGTCGAGATTCGTACATTGATCTATATTCGGTTATTCGTGCAATTAATTTCAATATCAAAATCATGATGTTACTAAAAACATTACAGCCCTAAATCGAAAATGTATGAAAAGACTGCCTCATAGTCCCGTGGTAGTGATCCTGTCTCATATGGCAATGGTTGAGGGTTTAATCCCCATCCTGGACAGACATTCGTGAGATGAACACTTGTGCTTATTCAGCGTCTGAGTAGGTATTATATTCGTAATCGTCTGAGTATTAAAGTTCTATTTTTTTCCCTATAACCAACCACAATCCCACCCACAACCACAGAAACCCAGACCTGACACAAATATATGTCTCATCAGTAAACATTTGTGATCGAAAACGCAACCTTTGCGTCGGAACCAGCGCATAACTTGTGGTCTTACCACTAAAAACCACAGCGCTAAATATTGCACGCTCAGAAGGAACTCACCTAGAGGTAACTGAAGCCATCCGCCTCGAGTTATTTTTAATCAACTTCACATAGAACATCACTGCTTCCATGCTGGAGAGATGATTTGAAAACGTGAGCTATCAGTGGCGGTCACAAGTGCTGTACGTATATAGAAATGTCTCTGTTTCGTGCCTTTTGTTACTAGATGTCGCCGGAAAGTAATAGGAATCGTAACCCCTCAGTTTACAAACTAGCAGAAACATTTTAAAGAATTCATGACGAAAAACGTATCATGTCCACGTTATGATCACGAAGTATCGTATGTATCGTATCGTACCATTTCCAAATTTAAAAATGTATTGA
This sequence comes from Cnaphalocrocis medinalis, assembly GCA_014851415.1. Lineage (NCBI taxonomy): Eukaryota > Metazoa > Arthropoda > Insecta > Lepidoptera > Crambidae > Cnaphalocrocis > Cnaphalocrocis medinalis. The sequence goes on along the minus strand of CM026287.1, from coordinate 4,083,947 downwards.
ACTGAATGAGATTCACAGTTGTCTATCTCAGGCTCATTCCTCATTAAGAGACGTCCTAAATATTCTCTGGAAACAAATACTAAATATCGATATATTAACTGTTTCGTTAAAAATATATGAGTAGGACTCACCAGTACGATAACGTTTGAGTTAAACGAACAATGGACAGGTCGAATGCTATTATGGTATGGACGAAATTGCTACTCAACTTTACATAATGCATTGGCTTTATTTATACTTTGAAAAAGATTTTTTTAAAAAGGTACTTTTTTCGTCGATCACTTGTGAAAGAGTGGTCGTGATCAATATAGAGCGGCTTTTTTGAGATCGCTGCTAGCTTTTCTTTCAAACTTTGCCCATCGATCTCTGTTGGCTGTGTAGGAGAACGTATTTGGTCTCATATTACTTAGCCATAGATGGAGATATTGTGTTGTGTATACAAATATTCAAAGGTGAAAAGGCAACCTATTTTTTTTATTATATTATATATTTAAATACGAGTAATAGGTACAGTAAAGTGGCTCTATAGCTGAGGCCACGAAAGTACTAGCGATGACCGTTATTTTGCGCACTTGGTAAAAAAGAAGACTTCATCAAAATTGGTTTCTCGCACTCAAGGTCATGGAACTACACTTTCTTGCCTCGGACTATACCTATGTGCGGTCACTTACATGTATGAATACACAAAAGTGAACAAAAAAAAATCTTACATTCAAACTCTCTAACGATACACATAGACAATGAGTAAAGTTTTATTGTAAACCAACACTGTTTTAAACAATGCTGCCAACTATATTATATAACTACTGAGATAAATAACATGATGACGAACATAAATGAGTAACTACTGACTTTCTTGCCGGCTAAATTCTTGTCGGTAGAAATCGACAATCCGAATCAGCAGTAAGTTACATAATTATTTGCACTGCACTGTAGATGAATACTTGGGGAATCGTCTCTCCTGGTACGGCCATGTTATGTAAGAGAGAGGAACATGTTACCAAAAGAGTGATGGGTATGAATGTAAATGGGTGGAGGAACAGAGGACGGCCCGAAAAAGAGATGGATGGATTGTGGGAGAGCCATCCTTCGGCATGAAAGGACCGGCTCGATCGGAGTGGTACCACTGCCTCACAGAAAACCGGCGTGAAGCAGCTCCTGTGCTGTGTTCCGCCGAGTGAGCGAGGGTACCGGAGGCCCATCGGGGGGGAAGGGGATAAAAGGCTAGCAGCGCACTTGTAACTCCAGTGGTGTTGCAAGTGTCCATGGGCGGCGGCAATTGCTTACCATCAGGTGATCCGCCTGCTCGTCTGCTACCTATCACATAAAAAAAAAGAAATGTCACATTTAGCGGATACAATGGGAAATAGGAAATAGTTCAGTCATAAACGCGTCTACCTCAGGACTGTTCAGATAAGGCAGATTTAAGCACAAAATTCGGCAGATTAATGTAGCACCCTGTTAAGTCGGCACCAAGAATCGGCCAAATGGCTAATTCTCAGTCAAAACTTGCTCTAGTTAAGCCATTAATTGTCGAAGTTGGTACGTATGGGAATCCCGCGGGCGAAGCGATATCGTGCATGTGTTGAATAAACTTTGTGAAAATTATCGCTCGTCGTCCGAAGAACGGTGTTTCGTATTGGAAATACGTAACAAACAATTGCTTGTGTTTGGTGTCCATAGGATAACGGGGCCAAGTTTTTGTCAGTTACGAATGTGTGTTCGGTGTTCGCAATTGTGAATTTATAATATTTACAGTCCCAATGGACTGTACCTGATATGGAAACTTTTTATTGGATCAGTTAGCAATCGCAATGGGATAGTTTCTGCATCAATATGGCGGATTGTTAAATGCGCTTGTATAAATTCATTGACTTTTAATTTGAGTGTCGTCATCCGACAAAGTATAGTTAGCTAGGGGCGTCTCTTTCCTACTCTGGCCAAGAAGGGAGCTTTTTTTATCATAATGCGTCGTTGGGGGTTCAGTCAGTAGACCCGACCCGGTGCCATTTTTAATACCCATATCGGGAAGTTGGCAACTGAAGGGCTATGAACTTAAATCTAAACTTAATATTTTTTGTAATTAATAAGTTCTAGCCACACGCTGACGCAAACCTGAGTTCAGGGAAGCAATTGCACTCGATATTGAAGTCGAATTAGTGTGTACGAATGTATTAAATCTCTGTATTCGGCTTCAATTTCAAGTGCACGAGTATTGCCCCCCAGGGCGAGATACTCTCGGCCATGATTTAGTAAAATAAAATAACGATTTCTACTTGAAACTACCACGTATATTTTACTTGGATTAAGTTTACACTTGATAAAAGCTTTACGGCTTGTAGATTCATAAACTGCTTGTCAAAATATAGCTAAGCCGAAGTATTCCACGAAAATGTTTCATTACGACCACCACGTTAATTAAAGATTCCGTTCTCACCACGAAACCTCCACGTAGAACTTAATATAAATCACCCACAGGGAACCAACCAGGCTACGTCAGAGTAACCCCGTATAAATCTGGCCTCGAACGAATAAATCAAAAACTGCAGATTGCAGGTACGTGCCTGCCCGTGGCGACTTACAATTACAGGGTAGCATACGGGAAACTAATGGTGGGGATGCGGTTACGTTGCATCCGACTGTACCTGTAGGATAGAATTAGACTGTACCTATCCCACATGGTCTGATGCAACTAGCTTACTAGGAAACTAGCTGTTACCCGCGACTTCTATCTTGGGTAGCATTTTTAGGGTTCCGTACCTCAAAAGGAAAACACGGAACCCTTATAGGATCACTTTGTTATCCGTCTATCTGTCTTTCTATCCAGACTCTTTTTCTTAAGAACGCGTAGACGTATCAAGCTGAAATTCACATGAAATACTCAGGTCTATTGTCCCTTTAAACTGTGAAAATATCAAACTTCTAAGCCAAGCCAATCAAAAGATACAGACGATTATGTCTATATTTTCAATAAATTATCGACACTCGCAAGGAAGGTACTTCCCGTAAACTCAGAATCTTAGAATTTGGCATGAAGCATTGTCATACAGGGTGTATCTGTGAACATTTACATCCTTTTAACCACGTGTTCTATCAACCATTCTGAACAACATTTGTTCAACAACTTTTTTAAATTCTTCGAAAAAATTTTCGACTCCCCATACAAAATGACCAGGTCACGTGACCGACTTAGTATGGAAAGATGAAAAAATTTTATGCGAATTCTGAAAAGTCATAGAACAAATGTTGTTGAGAATGGTTGGTAGAACACGTGGTTAAAGGGATGTAAATGTTCACAGATACACCCTGTATAATGCAAATATAGGATAATTTAATAATTATAAGTTGGTCCCGTTGGTCTATTGGTTTGAGTATCATGGGCCATGGTCTTGGGGACTTCGATGCCCAGGGCGAGCAAAAGTAGTTACTACTAATTGTGTGTTTAAATCGTTTAAATAACTGTTTACTAAGTAATACTCGTAGCAAGCTCAATGTTGGATTAAGAATAGTACACACTGAAACTACAACGATACCTGAAACTTTCGGAACAGCTAACCTATTGTTTCAAGATGTGAGTTTAGTTCTGATAACCAACTAAGTAAGTTCTATACATTGAATGTGGTACAAAATCGCGTTTTAAAGCAAGTGTCAAAATAACTTACAATCCTTGAACTTCTATTTTTTCTTCTACTGCAAAGTGGGAAAGTTGTTGCAATGTAGTGGTAGTGTTCTTTCTATATTGAACTTATATGGAGATGCATTTTAGCAAAATATATTTTTTTAAAGGACATGGCCCAAATTGTATGGAAGCTTGGCTAAGGCCTTGTACAGTTGTAATAGTATTGGTATTAGCTTAATAAGTCTACAACACGTTTTTGCTATCTAATCTCTTTATAATGGCTCCGTTTGCTGGTAAAAACAAAAATTTAAAACATAGATCAACGTCGACCGAGGTTGTTCGATTGGTCTAACTAGATTTGGTTGATATGCAAGCGTTCAACTAACGAATTGGTTGATTCCATCTATAAATCGATATAAGTCGACTTCTATCCACTCTATTATTGATCGATGCTCTTGGTGGACGATTGATCGATTGAAGGATCAGGTAAAATCTTTAGCGGCGAAATCACAGCACGATAATTCTAAAAGACAAAAATTTTAATTTTTCTAGCCGATATTAAAAGTGATAATTAAGTCTATTCGACAGGCCATTCCCGAATAAAAGAGATCTTTTCACTCTAGTTTAAAGAGTCTTAAGTTATTAGATCAGAAATACCTCATTAAGGCATAAATTGGTTTATTACTTTACTGCCCATACTAATGAACTGGCGCCGGCATTATTACAAAATCTAGATCCAATAGGTCATCTAAAAATACTCTTTTAATCCAGGTTAGAAAGTCGAGTCTCAACTTTCATAGATTAATTGATTTAGAACAGTTCGTCTACCAAATTAAAGGGTTAAAATTGATTGAAACCTTCTGCGCCGTTATTTTATTTTAAGTTTTTTTGATCCAGAAGCCATCAAAATAGGTAACACGAATGCTAAATAATCAACAAATAAGCAAAATAAAAATCTGATGTTCCATACATTATTGCCAATTATTTATTTAAAATAATATTTTTTGTATGGAAGGGTTGATTTTTTCATGTCCTTTTAAAAGTTAAAAGTTACATTATTTATGAAAAAATACTTCCATATAAACGGAATATTTTAAGATTCTGATGAAAATATCGGAGGAATATTGGATTTGAGGACTACGACAGGTATATCTCGAAGAATTAACCCAATCATAGTTTAACGCATTGAATTAACATAATAAATCGACCTTAAGGCCATTGACATAAAAAGCCATTTACAAAATACCTGGCACTTTGCCGTCGATATTCTACATCATTATAGGAAAAGCAATTAGTAAAGTATAACTAAACCAGTAGGGTTACCAAAGGTTCAATGCCATAAAAAAATGGTTCGTGAAGTTGAGTTTGTACTGTGATAAAGTGTATTTTTAGTAGGTATATAGTATTAAATTGAAATAAAAACATATCCGCAAACTAATGTATAATAATATATTTATTACTTGATTCTAATAGAATGCCATCATAATCAGCTTGTTTGGACGTGGCACTAATTTCTATCTAAAGAACGGAAGATGGGCCTAGACCAAAGCCATAGGTTTACGCTACCACTGACAAATCTCTTCTAGAACTAGCATACGAAATGAGACGAAGAGGTAACCAATTTTTTTTTAAACTTAACGCATTGTCCAGACTTCGTTCTTGGTCCTAATAGTTTTTTTTTCGACATTCCACAACCACCATTATCCACCTCTAACCCATTTTTTTTAACTTTCTGTTGTTCATGAAGTATGTTTTATTCTTCTTTATAATATGTCAGTGATTCTTTTGAAACACATCGGTCACTCAATCCACTTATTTATTTTCGGCCGTACTTTGGTCTCTTAATGGACAGCCCTACGTCCCTTATTCGGCAAAAACTAATATTCCAGCCCTATTAGCGAACAACTGGGAAACTATAATTGAATTACAGGTAAACAAGTTTTTGCTCCTGCGAAATAACCTGGGTTGAAAGGTAAATATTAGAAATATGTATTTGAAAATGTATTTTTCGATGGTTCTAAGTGAATATCGCATTTGGATCATTACTGCCTAAACAGCAGTTCTAGACTGCGGGTTTTAATACAAGCACACGCTGCGTTTTTATAATCTGACAAATTTTCACAATTAATAATATAGAACCAAATGTGTTTGACATTGAGGCCAAAGTCGAATGAAGAATTTTGCAAGATTCGCATACTTCATAGATAGATAGATATTCTTCATTGCAGAAAATATTACAGAACTTTTTTTACAGCTGTCTAAACTGTTCATTAAACCTTTGGTTGTATTTTCCAATACTTTGCAACTTTTTTACATATACTTTAATGTTTAAAATTCACAACAGAAATTTATAAACAATTTCGGTGGTTCAAAGGTACAATAATTACGGAAACAAAAACTACAGATACTTATACTTTTAAACAATCCTAAGATTCTACTAAGTACGAAGTTCTTCTCAGTCCGAAAATATCAGCTCATAATTTGAATTATCTTTAACCTCAATTCTGGATTCGAGCGTATCTTTTCCCGGAATTCTCATAACTTCTTAAGAAAAATAATATGCGCCCAACTAAGACGCTAAATAAATTATAATCTCGGGGAGAGTAAGGCCCGTGGAAACGATAAAAAGTTGTTTAATATTGAAATGCCAATTTTATAAACACGCTACAAGTTTCACCCTGAGCTATGGGTCAAGGTTGTAATTAAAAGGCAGAATTGTCTTACAAAAGTCCTTGTAAGGCTTTCTATTATTTTTACCTGCCTTCAGCCGAAATAGGAAATCGACTTTACCTGTACACAATTTCGTTAAGCGACTTGAAGTCGTCATTCAACCTTATTGCTTAGACCTTAAGTTTACTCACTTGACATTGGCAGAATTAAAGTGCCCAAGAGCACGGTTCACGTCACAATAAAAAAAAAGTTAAGTAAACCTTAAATGTCAAGTATTGAACCTTATTTTAAAGACATAAAGACTATCGATAATTAAGATAATAAGCATTTAGGTTAAATGACATCTCCGAGTGCGGCAGTGACTGTTAGTAATTTTACCAATTGATCGATCATCGATGGCCAGTCGAACAACAAAAAAGTTTTAACAATTTTTGAAACTTTTGTGAACCTAAATTCATATCATAATAGAACCCCTAACATCTATCATGAGCAAATATTCGATAGGACGAGAGCAGGTGCCGTTAAAATTTGGCCCGGTGCCATATCTGGCCGCTTCGAATCTGGGTGTTATTGCTTTATGCCCCCGTAATGAGCACCTGAACCAAGAATGGAATTTAATATTCCCCTTTAAAAATCTTCCTAGCGTCACTTGAATAACTTTCAATAATGAGTTTCTGGTAGAGTTGCTATTAAAATTGATAGCTTTTGACTTTTGTATGGCGACGGTTCATATCTGCAAATGTAAGGTAAGCGGAAACCTAGCTGTTAACTTCTTATATTACGCGACTAGTGGCCCGCCCTCACTTCGCTTCGGGACCGTAATTCAGAAATGAACCAATAGATGGCGCTGTGTCCAATTACATCGCGCAAGCGTTTCGTGTTTTCGGTTTACCTATAAGCCTTGTCGTTGTCCATAGAAGTTATCTCTTTATAAATAGTATAGATTGTACGCAGGTTTCCATAACTATTGAGTTTTAAAAGATTACATAGTCTTTTTTGCTTTTCTCAGTAGAAATTGACATTATCAGCGGTAGAATGCATGTTTTTTATGTGATAGGCGGCAGACGAGCAGGTGGAACACCCGATGGTATGCAAAAAAGATTTCCCTACCTCTATAGAATAGAAATAGAAAATAGAAAAAAAACTTTATTCAAGTAAGTTAGGTCTATATCCTTACGAATGTCAAAACATAAAAATCTACCGCTGGTTCGGAACGTCAATTTCTACTGAGAAGGCAGATCTCAGACAGACTGAGAAGACAATTCACATACCCTCTTAATTCGACCAGTGTGACACGACCGAAGAGAGAAAAAAAAATACAGTTCATACAGAAACACTTAAAAAATGTCCTTGTGATGTCATTTATTGAGGCCAAAAAATACAGTCGTTAACGCCACCAACCCGTAATAATCATAACAAGCTTGAACTAATGACCCAAGGAGCTCCACTCGATACTTAAATTGCGTAACATTTTCGTCCTGCTGGCTTTAGTCGCTAATGTTTACGAAAGAAGTTGGAACTGTAAGCTTTTCTTTCCTGTATTTCACATGACACTTTTTTATATTGAGGACAATCAAGATGACCCCACTCCGTCTGATGGTAAGCGGCCGTGAGATCCAAAGATAAGATTGACAGACCACTTCATTTTGTTTTTTTGAGGTGTTGGTATGTGATGACCTAATGATAAGCAATTGCTGCCACCCATAGACACCTGCAACACAAGTAGAATCACCCCCTTTCTCCACAATTGGGCCTCTGGTACCCTTTCTCACAGGACGAAACAGCGCAGGCGCTGTTAATCGCGCCTCACAGAAGACTGGCTTCTGTGAGGCTGTGGAATCACTCCGGTCGAGTCGGCCCATTCATGCCTCTCCCATGGCTTAGTTATAAGGGCTGATTTATTCCTCAATAGGCAAGGATAATATTTTTAGACCACCATCTGGTCTTAGAATTAAGGCTGCGCATGCCAAACTTGCCATCTCGACTTCTGTCAAAACGCACGATCTTTTGACAACCGCATGTAAAAAGTTTTCGTGTGGTCATAGGTAAAGTTTCGCTTATTTACTGATTTGCAATAAAGAGTATCTATCTATCTTATTTCACAATATTATCATCGTTCGCTCTTACATGAATTATAACTCTTACAAAACTAACTTAATTTTATCTAGAAATCCATCATTAAAATTATCTTGCCGAGCTTCCGTTCTTTCTAATAATAATAAGTTCTTACCGGGGTCTAAGTAATTACTAAGGTACCTCTGAGTGCTTTTGTTTCAAGCTCGGATCTTAGAGAGGGTATTCTAGATCCTTCCGTTGTTTCAGTGAACAGTATTGTTTTTATTACGTTTTCTGGTATGAAATATTCTAATACTTAATTGCGTACGAAAAAGAATACAGAACTATAATAAAGTGGCCTAAATTACGTACCATACGAGTATTACATTTTGTATGGAGAAAAATAAAATTATTTTTTACATTGTTTATATTTGTTTTCTTTCCATCAGGTGCGATTGTGGTCAAACGTTGGCCTTTAGTTTGATGACAAAAAAAAACTGTGTAGTGTCAAACCAAATAGCGTTTTATTTATGTCACCTTAGGCACGTCCAAGATAAGTTGAATTTGACAAATAGAAAATGCAAGTTAAATCTTCAAAATTAAAAACAAAACAAATTTTCCACATTTTTTTTTTTCGCCCCTTTTTACGTAGCGTGCACGTTACGTCGCATAAGGCTAAGCCTGATAATCAGCACCGCAGCGGCTTCTAGCTGCTGCAGCAAATGCTGAGGTTGTGCCTTCTTGGTCGCAAGTTGTCATATTACTTTTTCTTTATACTATGAAAAGGACCCATACTATTATTTTTTACTCTCCTTTGCTTTATTTTGTAGGTAAAAGTCTCAACAACTAAACCAGAATCGGAACATCCTTTGCCTGGGACTCAGCCGAATTCAGGCAGAAGTTTTTGGGGCAAGTTTTAATACGGTTTCCTTTACTGCATCCGTTCTATTTCTGCTCTAGACTGAATAATGGAGGAGTGTGCGTTGAATTTTACAACTGTTCTCGATTTTACTGGTATTAACTAAACGGCGCTACAGTTTTGATACCAAATTAGGTAGGTAAAGAGAAAAAAACACTATAGATTCCTACTAACCAACTAGTCGTCGCCAGTTGGGCTCCCACGCTATCGCTCGCGGTATGTAGTAAACGATAAAACTGCAATAATTGGAAGCAGGAGATTTGCGACATGCTACTAGTATTTGCTATTAGTTCCAATCGTTGACAATAGATGGCGCTGCGTGTCGATTACATCACGCAATTGTTTAATCTTTTCGGGTTAGATATAAGTCTTGAGGTTGTCTGTAGAAGCTGTATCTTTATAAATAGCACAGAAAAGGTAATATCTGCTGTGCTTATTACAAAATAATGTAAAAACAGAGATTTATAGGAGTATATTTTTTTTTATTATTAGACTATAGGCCAACGCTTGACCACAATCGCACCTGATGGAAAGTGACGATGAGGTCTTGGATGACACGCGTTTATGTGTGTTCCATATAGACATAAATTATTATTTTCTGAACATAATCTGTGTTTATTAAAAAATCGAAAAAATATTTCACTGTTAAAAATAAATCAAGATTAAATATTTCGTAAAGTGCCAACAAGAATTCGTAAACGAAAACCGAATGTTGCCACAACAACACATAAACAGTTCCCCAAAAATAGGGTAATTATCACCAGGAGGTCTATCTCCCGCAGACCCGAACTCCTGTAAGACACTGGACCAACTGGCCCCTGTATTTTATGTGTTTGTCCCCGCTCGTAAAGAACCATCCGAATGTTTGTTGGTTCGAGGTTTACAAGTACACTCTGAAGAGAGGTCGGTTGTAAAAGTTAATTTATGTGAAACAATGAAAGTCGTTGTAGTTTAGTTGGGAATAAAGAACTTTTTGAAACTAGTTTACACAAAAAATAAAATACTATGATCCATCTACGAGTACTTAAGTAAAGATGAGTTATCATTACGGTAGCATTCTTTAAATCAATTTTCCTCCAATATTTGTGGAATCGGTGGGGGGCGCAGTGGTTTAATGGCTGGTCCGTGATCTCGGAGTCCTGGGTTCGATTCCCGGGTCGTGCAAAAAATAGGTTTCAAAACATACTTTTTTCACGACCCGGATTTGATTTTCCGTACTCAGTTCTGTTTTTTAACACAAATCCAGATGAGGCAAGCGTGGTGATTAATTGGCCTAATCCTATGAAAATCAGTGATGAAAAAATTTTTAAATTATAGACCTTTGCAAGACCTGCAACTTAGGAACAGTTATAGACTGATACCCTTTTCCCCCGATTGGGCCTCCGGCACCCATAATGACCCTGCAAAACAATGCGCAGGCGCTGCTCCACGCTCCTGTGAGGTCGTGGCGTCACCTCAGCATGGATATAAACAAAATAGTTAATACAAATAGTTTATACACGTTAACCTATCCACCAGGGAATCATAACTATTACACAGGGTTTGTGGAACTAAGTTGAAGTCATATTACTTAGCGAATTACTTAAAGTGTCATATAAAGCGGCAATTGCAGAGCAGTGCGCCAACTTTGGACTTAATTAACATTGCAACTTGGCATCTGGCGGTTTCTAACACAAACTGGTGATAACTTTATACACTTCATATCGCAGTTTTATTGTGAAATGGACCTAAAGATGATAACTAATAGTTTTTATTTCACAGAAACAAATTTAGAGCCAAAGTAGAGAACAATGTACTTAATAATAAACAGCGATTTAATTCCCGTTTTAATTAATTATAATTAGGCCCGATTTGACCAATCTTTAACCGTTAATCGATGGTATGACAGCCTTATACCATACATTTACTGTCAGATTGGTCGAATTGCATATAATAATAATAATGATGCAATACGAAGTACAAATAAAAAAATAATAATTGAATAACACTAAAGTCTAATTTCATTCAAAATAACATTAAGTGTCATCCTTAATTCATTTTCAAACTCTTTGCCATAGTGTCTTTTCCGATTGCCGTCATAAGACCCAAAAGCCTTTTAAAGGCATAAAACAATTTCCGTTGTGTCTGCTGTCTGGGCCTTACGAAGTTATACAACCTTTCGCTTTAAATCATAAGTCCATCAGGTGCGATTGTAGTCAAGCGTTGGCCTATAGTCTAATATAAAAAAAATTTAACGTGTAACTAACTATGCCTGCAGTATCGGAAGTTTAATTGTACAGAAGCGTACCCGAACTTCCATCGTCGCAAAATATATCTAAAACACATTCGTCGGAGCAGATAAGCGATGACCGAATCGTTATTTTGGTCTCAACCGAACAGTTTGCGACAATAAATAATAAACTTCCCCAATTTACGTCTTCTCCGAACCCCCAGCGGAAATTATAAGCGTTCTCATAATTAAATTAAAACATAAGTTATGGAGTTTAAAAAGAAATTGCAATTCCGGCTTAGTAAGCAGAGGGCTTGTCACCAGCTCTTGAAGAGAATTTAATTAGAGTACAGCGGCGACTACGCGTTTTTGGACGTCAAAGTCAAGAGATGACAGAGGGTGTTGAGAAAACGCCTTGTTGGTTTCAAGTCACAATGTTGTTAAGGTTAAACATATCACTTAACAGCGTGGTATCACAGTAGGTAACACTGTAAAGCAATGGCTGCGCTTGAGGTCTCGGGTCCGATACCCTGGTCAGATCAAAACGCATAACAAACTAACTAGGCTGGCGCAGTGACTCTAAAAACCGATCACAAACCGGCGTGAAGCAGCCCCTGTGCTGTGTTTCGCCGAGTGAGTGAGGGTACCGGAGGGGGAGGGGGTTTAAAGGGGATAAAAGGTTGGCAGCGCACTTGTAACTCCACTGGTGTTGCAAGTGTCCGGCGGCAGCAATTGCTTACCATCAGGTGATCCGCCTGCTCGTCTGCGTCGTCTGCTCGTCTCCTATCACATAAAAAAAAAAACTATCGGCCGTTCAAACGGCAAAAATGACTTAACTCGCTGATAAAGCAACTTAACTCGCTACTGTACTTATAGAAGTGTAAATCGCTCTTAAGAGAGCATTGGCTTTCGGATATAAGAGCCTCCATCTAGGACGGTCTTGTGCCACCTCCTGCCAGTCATCAGTCTGGAGTCCACTCGAATCTTTATTAACTTCATCCCTCCAGCGATACCTTGGACGAACCACTGGCCTTCAACCAATTGGCCGTTTTAGGTAGACTCTTTTCAGTACAACATCATTCACAAATATTGATCTGACTTCCAAACTAGGTTTAGCACTTGGGTTACAGACATCAGACAACAGAGGAAACATAAATATAATACTTTAAGACGTATTTTACAACCAGAAAATATTATTACATTCTTGGTACGCCACCTTTCAATAAAAAAAAAACACTTATCAACTTCGGTGCATTCGTTTACAAGTGCGCTGCCAACCTTTTATCCCCTTCCCCCCGGGTGGGCCTCCGGTACCCTCACTCAACTATAAACAGACACTCACATAATTTTTTTATTTTTACTCTTTTTCTGTTTTGTCTCGAGAGTAAAAAAATCTACGTACATGCTACTAAACTTGGACCACATCTAGCAAATATTGCGAGAACTTCACAAAACTTACTTGCGTTTAATAAAAAAAAAACATTTATTCTAATTAAATATACGTGGGTAAACTGAATAAAAAGAAAGTATACAAGATAACCTTACTTAATTAAAAGGTATACAAACTCTTAATGCTGATTATGAAGGTAAAAGCTAGTTTTATAATGAAACTAAAAATCTAGTTTAGGCGATATTAAAAACTTGTTTGATGTTAAAAATAACGAGACTTAGTTTTACACAGTCTAGAAAAAATATTCAAACTATTTTTTATCTGCTCATATAAACTCTTAGTGCCCGAGCGAGAATATACTCATGCTTGTATACATATAAGTTTATGTTTTATTATTTTGCTTATAAATCTAATAAGCTATATGTAACCGTACAGGCATTGGTAAAAAATCATTTTGACCTTGCAATGTATGTATGTTCGAGTGGAATCTTCTAATGTAATGCATGTACTATCAAACATTTTATTGTAAAAGGCCATTGAAACGGTACTTCCGAACCTGACCCGAACTAAAGAACTAAAACGGAAGAAAGCAATTATCTACTAAAAGACAGGACCATTGATAAAACGCCCATTCAGGACGCATCTGCCGCTAACTCGATTCCAAACGTGTGTCACACAGTACAAAAATGGTAGCAGTGTACTCACGGCGAACAAAACAACGGCTAAGACAAGTCACATACTCAACTATTCTTTTTGCAAATTGATCGATCAAGCTCAATCTTAATAAAAAAAAAATTATGGGTATGGCTGCTTAGTGCTTTCACGAGCACATTTAACTCTGCCAACGTCGAGTGACACGTAACAGTAAAACTTAATAAATTATTTGCGAAAATAAACATGACTGTTTTTATACGATCAAACGTGGTATAAATACATGATTGTTTTAGTTGTATTTTTTCGATTTACCTTGCTTTTATTGAGATGGATATTCTAATAAAACAAAAACTATTGAGGTTGACATTGCGTCTGAGATGGCAAGCGTCCCGAGACTTCATATACACTGTTTAATTTATAATAGCAATACACTGTTTCTCGCTTTTTGTTATTTAGTTGTGCAATAAAGAATATTATTCTAACTATCTATAACACACTAGTGGCCGCCCGCGACTTCGTCCGCGTGGAAAAGTAACTTTTTACCCCCCTTTTAACCCCTTACAACCCTCTTGTAGCAATAAAAAGTAGCCTATGTTCTTTCTCAGGGTCTAGATCATCTGCCTATACCAAATTTCATTTAAATCCGTTCAGTAGTAGATAGATGAGATATTGTTTTGGTAGTAGTAGCCATAACAAAACAATTTAGAAAACATTCTTAAAATGGAAAATTTATATCATTAATTCATCAATTGGTTCTAACTAGACAACCTGAGCGTCTTCAAATATGCATCACTGGCGTTCGATGTACTGCGTACATTGAGCCCATCTGTTGTTCATGTAGGTCGTAAACTCGCCGGCAGATGTCGCGCCGCTGCATTAGGCGATTGGGTCAATACGTGCAGGTTCAACTGTGTGTTCAATTTGAACACTATTATCTATTGTATATTTACGATTACGATCTACAAAGGAAGTGTTTACACCGAGTACTAAAATATTGTGGGTTTCATCCTAGTTCGAAATTGAATTGTTTGCAACTAAGTAAGTGTATTTTTAATAATTATTATTTTATTTCACATTTATTGTAAGTCTATCTATGGGAAAGAAAACATGTCACTAGGAAAAATAATACATTGAAGAAGGATCACTAATTTAATAGTAAACTTCTTTATTATAAAACAAGAATAATGTAGGCCCCAATATACTCCCTAGGGTTACTCCTAACGTTTTTAAGTGTGTCGTCAAATAATAGTGGTAATTTTCAAGCATTGAGTGTGTGCTTAAACACAGATGTTGCATGTAACCGTAACATCATCAAACAGCGATTTGTTTGCCCGTCAAGAACGTCGAATCCAATCGAAGGAGTTAACAGCTAGAATGTCCGAGGCAGCTGGCCGGACAATACTGTCTGTTGTGTTAGTGACGATCGTAAACCGGAGGCAGATGCCGTTGCATTAGGAGATTAGGTCGATACGTGCGGGGTGCAGGTCAAACAGCGCTGTTTGAACTACGGCAGCCGGACGTGTAAATACGGCTTGGCTGAACGTGAAACTAATTTAAGGTACACGACCGAAATATGGTCTTAAATGTTGCTGAAGTGCCTTTTGATGTATCCACTACATAGATACTGTTACAGCCATACGTACTCGTAGCTTGAGCATATAGTATTGCATTGCGGCTTAAGCACAAAAACATTTCCTCAATTTTTGACTTATGATTAGAAGCTGAAAAAAGGATCATGATCAAAATAGTAAAAGCAAAAAATACGAGCATGAGCGACAAATGTAAAGTATCGAATATGAAACAACTACTTCTTATACTGTTACGTTTACACATTTATTGAAATATTGGAACGAACGAAACTAAACGGAAAGCTATAAAACCAGAGCAACAACACGAAACAATTTGAATATTAAACTAGCAAAGTGTTGAAAGCGTAATAAGTTTCCAAACTTAATGCCTACTTTTACGTGATTTTCCTACGCATTTCTTAAATGGAATTGTGTTCACATTTGGCATAATAAATGTAGGTCCACTTAGGTTTAGTACGCTCGTTCTGTGGCCGGAGAAACAGTGCAGATTTTCCGGGAAAAATTCTCTTGAGTGCTACCTGGGATAAGTACCTCAAATCCAGAGCTGCCTCATAGGTGGATAACACGATTCCTGGAATGGGCGTTCATGATTTTTATCTCTCATATTCGCGTTATGTGGAACGTGGGTTTTAGCAGGATTTACCCGGATTAGTTTAAGGAAATATGTGTGTTTTGAGAAACAAGATTTCGGGCATTTATTACAAAAATTGAGACGGTGTAAAACTGTCGCCCTTGTAAGCAAATGTAAGTTTTTCTTAAAAGTGGTCAGTTTTTAAAACATATTGCGTTTACAATCGTACAAAAATATATTTGATAGAGTTTATAAGTATTTCGGGTTGTTTTCTTTCTTTAAACGAATTACTACAAGACTTAAAAGACAAATATTAAAAATAAATGAAATCGTCTAGAAAATTGCTAGTCAGTAAAACTGTTCTTGAATAAATGAAGATCGTTAAAAATTAAGTCGTAAAACACCGATTTAGGAACTGGTTGTACTAATTTAATCTCAATGTTCATTCGAGTGTGTGTGGCCTTTGAGGTTGTATTCACTGAACTGTAAGTTTTGATTTTGACGTCTTTTATATTCTGACGGCTCTTCGCCAAGGGTTTAAACGAACTAAAGGCAAACCTTTAAATAAAAACTAAACCAAAAGAAAGTGTCACCTTTGTTGGGGCTCTTTGATCTCAAATTCCAATTTGCATTCTCAGATATCCCTGTTCAAAATATGTAGACAAAGGATAAAAGGTCAGACAAACCGTTTATTTCAGCATCTTACGGATTTTTTTAAGTGGAATTCTCTTGATTGAGCCTATCTTTGTTCATGACAAATAAAAAGAGAATCCACTGGCAGAATTCGATATACATTTGCGAATGGTGGAATCAATGTTTCAATCAAGCTATCGAGTTTGGTTGCTTGTTGGAATAACAGACAGAAGGCACTGAATTCGATTTTCATTAAGTGATTTTTGGAATTGAATTGTTAAAAGGCTTTCAGACTGAGAGATATGCCTGTAACGCGAAAACGTCAAAAGATCTAAGAGTGAATGAAGTAGCAAATAAAAATATCTGTAGATAAAAACTTAAATTAATATGCGTGTGTTTGTATGTGTATTTGTGTGCGTTTGTGTTTATGTGTGTGTGTGTTTGTGTTTATGTGTCTGTGTTTTTGTGTTTGTGTGTGTATGTATGGCAGAAGGCCAGTCGGCCGTCCGAGATATCGCTGGAAGGATGAGGTCGAAAAAGACTTGCGCGGACTCTCGGCAGATGACTGGCAGGAGGTGGCACAGGATCGACCAAGATGGAGGCTCTTATTATCGGAGGCCAAGACTCACTATGAGTCGGTGCGCCAACCTACGTCGTGTATGTATGTGTGTGAAAGATGAAAAACTTAGCATAATTGAAACACCGGCTTTTCTGTCTCTTCATAATTTTTAGTTTGAAGCCATTCTATTATTAAAAACGCTTACGCTACGCTATTATTAAAAAATTGTAAACGCTTCGTTGTGCTTCTATTCGCTGTAGCCCCACTTCCCACATACACGCACGGAGCCGCAGGCTCGAACACAACTTGAATTCAAATGGCAAATACCAATTAATTGGAAGAACATACCCACAGCTCGTGCCAAATAGTGGTTCGGTATGTAGAAATAGAAATGTTGAAATATTTGCTTTATATTTTTAGCAATAAGGTTTACCGATTTACAAGGATAATGTAGACTAAGTTTAGGATTATACAACGTGTTATCGAAATAGCGCAAAACGTCTCAGTGGGTAGTTCAACCCAAGAAATTGAATGTCTTTCACTATGGGACCAACACTGAAACGTTACGTTAATATATTATCTCGCCGGACGTTATGATTACGCCAATACTAAGCACAAAGTACGTACAGTCTAAAAATATGTATGCACTTTAGGACCTTGTCACAATACATATTTATAAGAAAGTGTAAGTCTTATTCTTATACATAAGTACTGTGACAAGGTCCTTAAGTGTATACATATTTTTGAACTCGACTATACAGCCACACAAGTATACAAAACTGTCAAATTTATGCAATCGACTCTCATCTTACTGTCATACACATTAGGTTGAATATCAATTGAGGAAATGTGGCAGGTTGCGGTAACCTGATTTACATGTGGCTGACGAGCAAGCGGGTCACCTGCTGGTAAGTAATCAGTACGCTCTTATCTTGAAGGTCCTTAAGTCAAAGCCGTCAGAAAATACGGCTAAACCGTTCTACAAAACTGAACAGATTAATGAATTTAGTAACTATTGGCCTTTACAAAACCTCTCTTTTCTTGAAGGTCCCCAATATAAATTAAAATAACCAAACATACATTTTAACCTAACATGTACACTGTACATGGCCGTGAAAGTTAACGATCTTTTCAATTATATGGAGCCTAAATACGTAGATGGGTTGTTTTATTTTCCAATTAAAACTCTACGGAAAATCGCACGGAGTCGCCGAGTCACCGTGATACACCGATGGTATCTTTGTGAAGAATGATTTTTGTGTTTCAAATAGGGTGACCAGTTCCAATAAGAAGTAAAGGAAAAGTATTGGTCTATATACTGTCCCACTGCAGGGCGAAGGCCTCCGTCATCGAAATCAAGTCATTGCTACTACGATGAGATTACGCTTAATCACTGCGCTTGCCTAATTTTTTTTTTCATATAAGAATGAGATTTTTTTATGTTTACTTTATTTATGGCACAAAAATATAATACAGGTGTGTTTATTGGTTAGAATAATAAATAGGTACGTCAAGTAATAAGTGCTTAGGTTTTTCCCCAATCAAAGTTTATAACGCTAGAGAGAATAGGGTACTTTTTTTAATTAGACTATATAGGCCAACGCTTGAACACCATCGCACCTGATGGAAAGTGACGTGACTTCTGGGTAAGTGCTTCCACTTCTGCTCCATCGTAGGCTTCTTTTTAACTCAAGTGTTCAGCATCAAGCTAAGTTCAAAAGCCCATTTTTAATAAAGAAAAACATTGCAACAATACGAGGGGATTTTTTTTCTTTAATGTGATAGGTAGCAGACGAGCAGGCGGATTACCTGATGGTAAGCAATTGCCGCCGCTCATGGACACTTGCAACACTAGTGGAGTTACAAGTGCGCTGCCAACCTTTTATCCCCTTCCCCCCGGTGGGCCTCCGGTACCCTCACTCACTCGGCGAAACACAGCACAGGGGCTGCTTCACGCCGGTTTTCTGTGAGGCAGTGGTATCACTCCGGTCGAGCCGGAGCGTGGCTCTCCCACAGTTAAAATAAACTACTGTGTGCAATGACACACATTACATATTTCTTTACACTTGCGAAAAACGGGAAGTCCCGTAAAGTACCTACGGGTAGACACCCTACTTTCACAGAACACAGCGGTCTTTGTCGGGAAAATGGACGGGGTTATAACCTGCGTTGCATAGAAATGGGCTCGAAGAATGTAGCTGCGACCGAATTCAATGGGGACTTAATTTGGAGTGAAAACGTATCTTCGTTATGGCTTACATGTTTTTAGTAGAGTTACTTAAAAATAATCATTGACAAAAACGATCAACCAAAAAGCAGCCGTGGTACAATATAGGGTGTATCTGTGAACATTTTCATCCCTTTAACCACTTGTTCTATCAACCATTCTGAACAACATTTGTTCAACAACTTTTCCAAATTCTTCGAAAAAATTTTCGACTCCCCACACAAAATGACCACGTCACGTGACCGACTTTGTATGAAAAGATGAAAATTATTTATGCGAATTTTCAAAAGTCATAGAACAAAGGTTGTTCAGAATGTTTGGTAGAATACATGGTTAAAGGGATGTAAATGTTCACAGATACACCCTGTATAAGCAAACGTTCTCTGTTTAGAGCAGCTGTGTCAAGGGTCCAAGTCGCCATTATGATCGCCAACCTTCGTTAGAAGATGGCACTTAAAGAAGAAGATTGGAAAAACGAGTTTTGCGTCTCGGAAAACTTTCAACCGTGGGAGAGCCACGCTTCGGCATGAATGGGCCGGATCGACCGGATTGACCACGGCCTCACAGAAAACCGGCGTAAAGCGGCGCAAACGCGCGCTGTATTTCGTCAAGTGAGTGAGAGTACATAGGGGGAAAGGGGGGTTTTAAGTTGGCAGCGCACTTGTGACTCTACTGGTGTTGCAGGGGTCTATGGGCGGCGGTAAACCCTTACCATAAGGTAATCCGGCTGTAAGTTAGTATGCTCCTTATTGCATAAATAAAAAACTTATTGTTAATGGTCAGTCTTTTAGGTAAACCGAAAAAGCAAAAAGCTTACGCGATGTAATCACCGCCCAGCGCCATCTGTTAGTACAATGTGAAACTAATCCAAAGCGAAGTGAAGGCGGTACACTATTTAAAGTAAAATTACTGCAAATACTTTTTTAAACAACGCTTAAACGTTAAACTGTCCGGACATATCTAGACTCACGTCTCCGTTTCCTTTAATTCAATACTAAGCGAGCTTTGTGATAAAAAGCGAGATAATATCCTATTTAGCATATTTACTTTAACCCCTTGACTTTGCGGATATAATAAAGTAACAATCAGTGAGAGATCTTCAAAGAAGCAGTGAAATATGTGTTTGATAATAATAATATTCAATGTGTTTCGTCGAGTGAGTGAAGACCGAAGGCCCAATTAGGGAGACCCCCATTTAACCCCCTTCAAAGGTTGGCAGCGCACTTGTGATTCTACTGGTGTTGCGGGTGTCTATGGGCGGCTGCAATAGCTTACTATCTGGTTATCCGACTGTACTGGTACACAACAAAAAAAAATAAAATAAATAAGGAACCAAAACTAATTTCCAGAAACGTGAGCCAATCGTTCCGCAGAACGTATATCCTACACATCGATCTCTACGTCTCTAATTAAGTAACATTTTTGAGGTTTCAACCAATCAATTAAGCGACGTCTATTACTGAATGTAGGCCTCCATGCTTCGAAAAAGGCTTATCCCAGGCTATCCTCTTCCAGTGGCCAGCAGTCCAATGACTGACAGAAACAGAACATACTATATTTACTAGGTACGCTTGTCCAACCGCTGTCTCCACCCAAGGAGACATCTGCTTTGACGTAAGTCTCGAAGACGTAAGTCAAGACAAGTCTTTGAGTGCCGTGTGTTTGTCAAGATAGGGTCTCGGAACAAAAAAGCGGTGAAATGGGAATTAAACATTTGAGTCACTACTGTCCATCCGGAGTGGACATGCAAGTGCTGACACTTCGACGTTATTTCATCGTTCTATAGCAAAAAGTTTCGTCTTTTAAAAAACCCTTACTTCCTCTCCCTATACTGTGTCAAGTTACCCGTTTCGTAGAACACAAAAGATCCCTTTATGCAATATTCATACAGTTATTATTCATGTAATGCACCAAGACAGTGTTCCGTACGTAATGTGTGAACGTTTGAACCACTTGGTTAGGATTCGCTTTGAACTGCTTAATTACATGCGAGCATATGTAATTAGATTGTGGTATTGTGTAATTAGTTTCTTTTATTGTACTATGTGTGTTGTACGATGATTGATTGAGGAGGATAAGATCTTCTAACATTACAATTTAAAGCTTGCTACCAATGCCTGAAGTGATGACCACGACCACTCTGTCAAGAGTAACACCGACTTAGAAGAAGATTACAATTTATTTGACTGGCCGGATGGCGCATTTGGTAGTGACCCTGCCTCATACGCCAAAGGTCGTGGTTTGATCCCCACTCTGAACAAACATTCGTGTGATGAACACTTGTGTGTGTTCAGTGTCTGAGTGTAATATATGTATTTAAATATTATATTTGTGTTTCCTCTGTGTCTGATGTTCTGTAACACAAATGCTTAAACTACTTAGTACGGAGTCAGGGCAATGTATGAGATGTAGAGTAAATTTATTTATTTACATTTATGTCTCGTCGCTGAATTCGTTTGTATAAAAAATGCAATGGAGCTTTTTTCCGCCAAAAGTAGTCACCATATTGCCTGTTATCTGGTGTTAAATTTATCTTTTTTTTTCTGTACATCGCCATTTTTAAACGCTACCCTAAACTCAAAAACTCCACACGTCAATTAGAGGGATCAAATCTCAATCGCGCTATCGCACCGCAGTACATCACGCTATACGCGACGTTATCGCTCTGACGCGCGATTTATCGCCGGCAAAGTATTTACGAAGTCGCATCGCAGTAGAGATGGGAAATCAAACATCGATTGTTTCTGATTAGATTATTTTTATGAGACTTCACTTGAATCGATTTCCGAGTTGCTTATGTACAGTATGAGATCTCTAAGGCAAGAGTGAACAGGCATCTTCTAGGCAAACGCGTACCATCCTAGACCTCGTCGTCACTTTCCATCAGGTACGATTATGGTCAAGCGTTGGCCTATAGTTTAATAAAAAAAGATATATTTTTATTTTATATACTAGAGGCAGCAAAGGAGCAAGCGGGATACCTTCTGAAAGACATCTGCGAGATCAGAGAAGTCGCTGATGCGTTGCCAGCCTTTAAAAAGCAGTCCGCTCTTCTTTTAAATTCTAAAACGAATTATACATTTCACGCCTGTAACTTTTACTTCCTAAAAGGACTCCTAGTAATCATCATCATCAGCCTGTTGCAGTCCACTGCTGGACATAGGCCTCTCCAAATGCTCGCCACTTTGATCGATCTTCGGCTACTCGCATCCAGCTCCAACCAGCCGTCTTGCACAGATCGTCACTCCATCTGGCCTGAGTTCGTCCTACACTACGTTTACCAAGACGCGGTCTCCACTCCAGAACTCGTTTACCCCAACCTATCTGCCTAGTAATCACGTTTATATTTTTATGTTACTACATACAAGTATTTTACCATTCTACCCTGGTGGTTTCTAACGACGCCATCCCGTAACGAATGAGAGTATATCTGTCACATTCAAACAAGAGAGACGCACAGTGTGTGTGGCGGAATACGGCTAAGGGAGGGGAATTCCCGAGTCGGTCATAACGTCCGGTTAGATTTAGACCCTCTGATGTTAAGTTGAAGATGAGGTCTTAGGTAAGCTAAGCTTGCCCGTGAATCAGCCTAAGTCTAGGTTATATTTTTTTCAAGAAAAACATCGGTGAGCAACGAGTTCCACTCCTTAGCCATTCGCATCATAAAAGAATTCGCGCAAGCGCTTGGTGCGAATGGCTGTAACTTCAACAATGTAGGGATGTAACTTGAACCATATGAATCTTTGCCTAGTCTCCCAATAGTGACATATAGGTGGCGGAACTATCTTATGTAATTATTGTTTATATTCCCCAAAGAGTATTTAATGGAATATCGCCATGCACGCTACTTTACGACGGTGATTGCTTTGTAAGTTAGCTTTGTGGAATAATTTTAATACAGAAAATAAAGAATATTTTAGAATCGATTTCTGTAGCGTGCTTTAAAAAAATCGGTTTTATTAATCGATTTTTATATTTCAAAATGATCGAAGATTTCAAACAATATTGTTTGTCGAGAAACATCTTTTTCCCATCTCTACCATCGGATTTACATATTTTTTGATTAGCAAGCGCCGCTGATGATTTATCGGTCGGTGCTCCGTGTATCGCGATCGTGTTTTGTTAACCGTGTTCTGTTTTTAAAATGGCGCCCAATAAATTTTGAGTTCCTGGGTTTGACTCAAGGGTTTAATTTTTTTAATGTAGCACAGCTGTGGACTGCGAGTTCGAAATAAACGAAGGTATGATACATTTTGTAAAAAAAAATTGAATGCCCCAATGCCGGGTTTGGTAGTGACCATGCCTTATTCGCCAAAAGTCTTGGTTTCGCTTCCCCCTCTGGGTAGATACATACCTACTCTTTATCACGCAAATAAAACATAAAAACTAGGTACTTAGACAGATATTCAGTGTAGGTACAATTTAGGTGGTAAACATTATAAAGACTTCGGTTTTTATAGTCTTGGTGTCTTTCTTAAATATTTGTGATTATCTCTATGATTTTTATACCCATAACACAAATGCTTAGATAAGCCACCATACTTGATACGTAAACCGATGTAAGTACTGTTGTGGGATATTTATCTTCGGTACTATTTATAAAGAGGTAAATTTAATAGACAACTACAAGCCTTATCGCTAAAGCGAAAACGCAAAACGCTTGCGCGATGTAAACGTCGCCCAGCGCCATCTATTGGTAGAGTGGTAAACTTATGTCCCGAAACGAAGTGAGGGCGAGCCACTAGTATATCAATAAATTGTCTTGAAAACATTTAAATGTTCAAGGAAAAGCATGCGTCATTTCAACACTTATAAAGCTTGTCGTAGCAGCCCGAAGACACGCCATCCGCGGCCTCGTAAACCAGAAACGTGTAACACACTTTTACACTGTCCAATATTTTACACCGGAATGTTTTTCCGGAGGCCGGAACTAATTTGCAATACAATGCGGCAGTCCGCGGAACGCACTAAAGACTAAAACGCTAGCTTGCCGTGTCTAAAGTCCTAAGACCGAAAGTAATTTTAATGTCATAAAGTTAAATCAGCCTTTACACTGTCCCAGAGCAGGGCAAGGACCTCAATCATAGAAATCAAGTCATCGCTGCTATGATGGGATTAGGTTTAAACACCACGGCTAATGCTGATTGGTGCTCGACTTCCTGGTTCCTCCTGAGTCGTTGTTTGTTTAATGTCAAAAACAATTATTGATTTTCTATTGCTGTCTGGGCCATAGGAGGTCTAAGTTGGGAAAGTCCAGTTATTGCTCTGTATCATTAAGGATCGCGGATTATTTTTATCAAGATGCCATTGACATGACAGTCTTGAAGTTTATATTCCTCTGAAATTGGACATCAGGATCTATAAATATAGCATCATCAATCATCATTAGCAACCCACGCTCGTCCACTGCTGGACATAGGTCTCCCCCAATGCACGCCACCGCTCCCGATTTTCGGCCACTCTCATCCAACTCACTCCAGCCAGCCTTCGAATGTCGTCATCCCATCTTGTAGCAGGGCGTCCAACACTACGTTTACCGAGTCGCGGTCTCCACTCAAGGACTTTATATACTTAACGAATGAGAGATTTCCATACATTCGTCCATACATAAATTCCGATTCGACGTCAATGTCGAATTCACGAGAATTGATACCCTGAACCCCGATCACGCCCGGTACTTAAACCACTAAACGAGGCATTTTTCAAAAGATATGAATAATTAATTTCAAGAAATTCCACCTTCGAAAGTAATTAATTAGCGCAGAACTTTACCGCGTTAACGATGATCTAAGCAATATTCGAGTTTCAAACTTGCGCCTGAAACTTATTATTAAACTAAATTATTCTCAACTTAGACTAAAACTTGTATTTTTCAAGTGTCTAATATCGAAGTTTTCCTTTTACTAAGTATCTTTTGAAATTAAAATAATTGATAAAAACGGAACAAAATGGGAAGATGTTAAGATATAAGAACTTGGTCTTTATCTATTCCATTTATAAAAAAAACTTCCAATGTAACCACGAAACTTAGCAGTAGGTAACCCAAAGAGAAAAAAACTCGTATTCGACACCCAGCGCTATCTATTAGCAAAAAACGAAACTAATATGAATACTAAATCCCGAAACGAAGTGAGGGCGGGCCACTAGTGTATCATAAAAAAAGACAAAAAATCTGACATTGGCTTTATTATATCGTCCGTTAACCTTGAGTATTCACTATTCAATAAAACACTTATAATGCTCAATAAAAGTAGGGTAATTGTTTACTGAAACACTAATAAATCATTGGCAATAAAAGATATCCTACAAAAGATCGGATCGTGTTAAAGTCTAGACGTCTTGTTGAAAGACAATTGTCTGTCTATTGTAACTAAATTCAAACTATAAAGAACTTTTTTCATAGAAACCAAACACGCCAAGTCACAAACCTGTATAAACTGTGTTCAATTAATCACTTTTAGTGTGTTGGGAGTTATGACAGATGTCATGTGGTTCTATTTATTCATGATTCAAAATTGGTATGAAAAGTTAAGTGACGAAGATAATAGGAGGTTTTTTAAATATCACTCCTATTGATTGACTACACTAACGCTTGAATACTTAATGTGAATGTGTTTAAAAAGTTAAATATCAGCCTTTACACTGTCCAATATTTAACACCGGAATGTTTTTCCGGAGTCCGGAACTAATTTGCAATACAATGCGGCACTCCGCGGAGCGCACTAAAACGCTCGCTTGCCGCGCGTCGATCTACAACGTTTAATCTAACTTCGACGCTCAAGTACACTCGCCGAGACAACTTCACAGAGTTAATTTATAGCTCGACTGTACAGAACGCGTTTGTGTTACTCGCGTGATGTGTGGACAGATAGGAAGCGATTATCTACGATATAACTTACGTATATTTATATAAGTTTGTGTTATTTATAAGCCGCCATCGATCTTTCTGCCTCGCGAAATGGTTGACTTGTAGAGAAAGCTGTACTTATAATATTAAGTCAATTGTACTTTTTTTGTGCAATAAAGAATAAATAAATATGTTATCGCTATCGTTGAAACAACAGCCACCAGCTTCCAGCTTCGGTAACCATCAAGAGATCTGTCGGCTCGTTCCCTACCTATCTTCTATCTATACTATTTATAAAGAGATAACTTCTATAGACAACGACAAGGCTTATAGGTAAACCGAAAACACGAAACGCTTGCGCGATGTAATTGAGCACAGCGCCATCTATTGGTTCATTTCTGAATTACGGTCCCGAAGCGAAGTGAGGGCGGGCCACTAGTGTATCATAAAAAAAGACAAAAAATCTGACATTGGCTTTATTATATCGTCCGTTAACCTCGAGTATTCACTATTCAATAACACACTTATAATGCTCAATAAAAATAGGGTAATTGTTTACTGAAACACTAATAAATCATTGGCAATAAAAGATATCCTACAAAAGATCGGATCGTGTTAAAGTCTAGACGTCTTGTTGAAAGACAATTGTCTGTCTATTGTAACTAAATTCAAACTATAAAGAACTTTTTTCATAGAAACCAAACACGCCAAGTCACAAACCTGTATAAACTGTGTTCAATTAATCACTCTTAGTGTGTTGGGAGTTATGACAGATGTCATGTGGTTCTATTTATTCATGATTTAAAATTGGTATGAAAAGTTAAGTGACGAAGATAATAGGTTTTTTTAAATATCGCTCACTCCAATTGATTGACTACACTAACGCTTGAATACTTAATGTGAATGTGTTTAAAAAGTTAAATATCAGCCTATACGCTGTCCCACTGCAAAGCAAAGGCCTCCATCATAGAAATCAAGTCATCGCTACTATGATGGGATTAGGCTCAATCACCACACTTGCCAAATGCAGATAGATCATCACAAACCATAACATACAACAAACATACACATACAACATACATATAACATAAACATACAACACACATACATAACATATTCAATACATATTAACATTGTTGAACATAGCTCGGGTCGGACATACATTTTGCTAGCAATTTTCGTGCACTCGACAATGAAGTCGAATCAGAATTTTGTATGAACAAATGTATGAAATCTCTTAATTCGACTTCAATATCGAGTGCACGAGCATTGCCCCCCAGAAGCCCAATTTTCATGCACTGGATATACTTAACGAATGAGAGATTTCCATACATTCGGCCATACATAATATTACATAAATTCCGATTCGACGTCAATGTCGAATTCACGAAAATTGATACCCTGAACCCCGATCACGCCCGGTACTTAAACCACAAACGAGGCATTTTTCAAAATATATGAATAATTAATTTCAAGAAATTCCACCTTCGAAAGTAATTAATTAGCGCAGAACTTTACCGCGTTAACGATGATCTAAGCAATATTCGAGTTTCAAACTTGCGCCTGAAACTTATTATTAAACTAAATTATTCTCAACTTAGACTAAAACTTGTATTTTTCAAGTGTCTAATATCGAAGTTTTCCTTTTACTAAGTATCTTTTGAAATTAAAATAATTGATAAAAACGGAAGAAAATGGGAAGATGTTAAGATATAAGAACTTGGTCTTTATCTATTCCATTTATAACAAAAAAAACTTCCAATGTAACCACGAAACTTACATGTAGATAACCCAGAGAGACAAAAGACTTGCGCGATGTAATCAACATTCAGCGCCATCTATTAGCAAAAATCGTAACGAATATCAACACTAATGAAGCTAAGGCCCCGAAATGAAGTTAAGGCGGGCCAGTGAAATATAGTGAAACCATAGTCAATTCTCGTGGCATTTTGTTCCGATGATATCAATTACCTATTTGTGTTATGCGTACCTTTAATAGGTACCTACCTTTTGCATATTGCATTATTTCATTCAAGGGTAGTTATCGAAATAAAACCTAATAGCTCATAGAAATTTAAGTTTTGTTTATAGGTCGTCATACTATATGGTTTTTATAGTTGTCACAATTATAATTTATAGAGACCAGACGAATGAAGGTGTACTGAATGTAAGCAATTGCCCCACTCACCTAGAAGAACTGTATAAAAACAACACAGTATCCGATAATAATCGTACGATAACCGATAAAATTAGGTAAATATAGAAACGACTGATTAAGCAGATGAGACAGTAACAAACAAATGTATCCTAAACATTTTTTAAAAAGACCAACGTCTACAACACTCTTACAAGTAGAAAAAAATTACGTTAATTTCAAAAACTCCCTGTAGAATTATAATGGAATGCATTAGCCAGCGGTGCATAAATTTTTAAGTGACGTCATCGCCGCCGTCACAGTCTCGCATGCAGTGGCCGTAATCAAAAAATTCCCGAGAAAACTTCGAAACTTCCCAGATGCCCATGAATAACTTATACCAGCGCACGCCTCACTTGTTATGGTTAAAAAACTTTTTTTATTTTCTTCTCCATTAAAAGGCGGCCGACTGACGATTTAGCGACGGCCCGATGAATAATTAGAGGGTATTTCTTGCCTGTCACGTCTCTAATGAATATTAGAACAGACTTGTGCTGTACCGAAAATTCGTGAGAAAAAATTCGAATAAGAAATCTGCGGTCGCTACTTCGAAAGGAATCCCGTTAATTACACGCGCTTGACGGATAAATAAGTCAGTAAGCACAAATTTGTCCATCCATTCTGTTTTTGCAGGGGTTTCCAAGGAGTTGCTTATTGGGTCATTTTTTTCCTCGGGCTGGCCATGTGAGTTATATTAGTCGTTTGTGTGCGTGAATAAGGTCGGAATGGCCTGCTTTGCGCCCCTTTGTACGTTTTAGGTCGTGGAATAAACACGGGGAACACTGGCAGCTATGGGGTTTGTAAATCGAGAACTGTTATACTTTTGTTTTTTTTTATTTTTTAGCGGCGTCATCAGTCAGTCGCAGTTCTCTTTTTGAATTGGTTACGTAATGGATGTCAATTTGTACACATTCAAGAAGCGGAACGGTTGAAAAATGAGTATTCGTTACGTTGAATAGTTTTTGAAACTCTTATGTTATTTTTGACTGATCCATTTCTTTAATGATATAGATAATCTAAGAACAGTTTAACTGTTTTGCAAGGCGTATTTCTCAGTGTTGTGTAGTATTTATTACTGTGTCGTTTGTTTATTAGTTTGTATCAGTGGTAATTGTAGCTTTTATGCGTAAATTTTTACTCTTAAAACAATCATAACATAACATTTTTCCTGTGAAGCTTCATTAAGAAGTGATATCGAATAACAGGACAAGTGGTGTCTTCCCAAAGAATAAAAAAAATGTCTCTTTAATAGAACATAGCCCCCATCTAATTTACTATTCAACGCCCATTCAACACCTATTTAAATAAGTCTCCGAAGCCACTTTTTTATAGTTTCACCCCTCAAAAGGTGACAACACTATAAATATTTATGCCAACCTAAATGGGGTCATGGGAACAAAAAGTACCCCAAACTAGTGATGCGATTTTAGTACAAACTTACTCGAGTGACATCTAAAGATTTCTATGAATGAATGAATAAAACATTTAATGATCATAACACATACTAAAAAATATAAAAAAAACATAGAAAAGAAAAAAATAAGACAAGAGTAACATAAAAAAGAAAAATAGGTACCTATACATAAACATTGTGCCAAATACGCGCCCGCTCAGCATAAGTAGCGCCGTAGATCGAAAAGTTATGAAACACGTATTTGTACCACATACACAAACTGTGGAAGATAGCAATGACAAAGACGAATATTGCTCTTCAATTTATATAAGTAGGATACATTTTTAACCAGTTTAGTCATATCATAACAAGTTGGGTACATCGCTATAAAAATGTGTATAATAGAAACTCAGCATTCTATAGGCACTCTTATCGCTAGAAGCTTTAATGAACTTTATGTAATTTGTTTTACTATGGACTCAGTCTAAAATTAACTATTTATTAATACAATTATTCCAGAGAAAACAATAAATGCTACGGAAAATAATCAATAGAAGCTACGGTAGCGGGGAGACTCCGAAAATTTGATTTGTGCACTTCCTATTAAATGGCAAAAGTTTGTTCTTTTTGATTGAGAGTAATTTATTAGTACGAATAATCAAATTTCTGAATTAATTAAATATTATTATTTCTCTTCAGAACTCTTGAACTTATATTGATGAAATTGATATTTATTGTTAAAAAATAGCACAAACAATACTTTTTAGAGTTTTGCAATAAACTTTAGGTTTCATTCGTCACTCGTATTGCACAAAGGGTAACCGGAGAAGATTAGTTTTACGTGTTACATTAAATGAGTTACTTCATAACTTATTTTTATGTTGATTTTTATGGAATACTAGCGGCCGCCCGCGACTTCGTCCGCGTGGAAAAGTAACTTTTACCCCCCTTTCAACCCCTTACAACCCCTTTTTCGCAATAAAAAGTAGTCTATGTTCTTTTTCAGGGTCTAGATTATATTATCTGTATACCAAATTTCATTTAAATCCGTTGAGTAGTTTATGGCGTGAAAGAGTAACAGACAGACAGACAGAGTTACTTTCGCATTTATAATATTAGTATGGATTACAGCTCGACGTTTTGCACACAGCGTGGTCGGACTAATTTTTTTTGATTATGCAATTACCGTAAAAAAAATTGGATAAATTAAAAATAAATAAAAAATGACTCAGGTAAATCTTTCACTCAAATCTCTTCACTAAAAGTACCCCAATTCATTCGACGCCCCAGGCCCTGACTAATGCATGATCAGATAATCCCATGTTCGAGTATGCACCTTTATTCGTACTTTTGTGGGCTCGTGTCACCCAAAACTTTTGAATGACTACAAAAGGGATGCCTTTGTTGTGATTCTTTGGGGATATCGCTTACCGCATAATGGGGCGTCACTATTATTGAATTACACTAAAAAGGCTCAATTGATTTGTTTGTTTTTTTTTTATTTATTTGTCTAAACACCGTGTTTTTTAATCTTTTTACTCACGGCTTGAGGGTATTACTGATGTAAACAATATTTTTTCCCCAAGGAACTTAGTCTTATAAAAAAAATATGCCTTCTCATACAAATTGCATCTATTACCAGATGACTTTTGTATGAAAAGGCGAGTTTTTTTTTGCGATTAATTCCTATGTTTCTTGGAGACATATTTTTGTTTTTATCAGCATAATGCCCTAGAAGTGAGTGAGATGGTTAAAAAAGCACAGTGTATTGTTTGTTCCCTGTGAATGTGTTATTGTCGTTACTGAGAAATTGCTAAAGCAACAATGCTTAAAAAATATAACCAAAAGTTTGATACACTAAAACGCATTTTTTAATATTAAGTATTCAAATCAATTAAAGTCCAAAAAAGTAATACTATGAAATGGTCGAGTCCACGAGCGGGATTGCAAAGTCGCTATAAAGTGCAACCTTCCATATAATTGGGGGGAAAAACGAGTGCACTGAGCTAAATATGCCTGCAGTAAAACTGGGAAAATAAGCGAGGTATAAAAATTGAGAAAAAATGTTTACCCACATTTTATGTACACGATTGTACACACATATTTGTTATAGGTATGTAGTTATTTTTCTTAATGGGGGCTATCGCGTGTGAAAAGTCCGCTAGATGGCGTATTGTAGAATGTGAGATGAAAAAAATTCACTTAACAACCAATGAAGTCGAATCCCAGTCTAACAGCGTACTGTTCAACCGTATAATGTCCACTACATGGCGTAGTATAATAACGGATATTTCACCCGTCCTCATTTTAATAAGTCCGTTGGCAGTCTACCTCATATCCCTGGCTGATGTCTATACTTTACCGCCCCGAAACCTATATGGTGCCGCACCCCTTACACAAAATGTGTAATGAGTGACATAGTGATATAGAGATCATTCTCTTTTCTTCTTAAGTTTTGAACGATTGTGAGCTTCGAAGTAAACTTGTCAACGATTGTAGTTCTCTTGTAGAACCAGTGGTAGATTATATTATGTTTTGACATTCATAAGTGTTCTGTATGGACCTAACTAATCTTTAAGATAAAGATTATGTTCGTTAATTTTCAAACACCGGTACGACATTTAAATCTTCAAAAGATTTGACACCTTCGACACCTTCCAAAAACGCATCCGCACTCCTTCTAGTCTAGTTGATGTCCATATGATGGTGCGATGGTGTTCACTTACCATCAGGGGACCCACTCGCTCATTTGCCTTCCTATATCATAAAAAACAAGTAGATTCATTTTCCTTCCCTAAACCCAGTACTACCATTTGCCCGAACATATCTGCCGGTATATTTATTGCCCGTAAAACCGATACATTTCGGACTTGGTCTGCACTCCAACTTCCAGGAGTCGTAATATTTAAAAGTGCACTTTTAGTTAGTCGGAAATCCCTTTACATATGGTTCGACCGATACCGCAGTCGACGTGTAGAAGTCGTTATATGCCTTTGCTGGGTAGTAGACATTTTAGGTAGATTCACTGGATATGACACCTCTATGTTTTATTGCCAACTTGCTCTAACTACAGATAGATATACATTATTGACCAAAAATCACAGCCTAAGAACCAGACATTACAGAAAAGTATACAATTTCGGAAGTCTTATCGCTAACACAGATTGTACGTACAAGTTGTAGTTAGAACAAGTAATTGTGAACTAAGCCACCTACGATTTATAGTTCACAATTGCA
This sequence comes from Cnaphalocrocis medinalis, assembly GCA_014851415.1. NCBI lineage: Eukaryota > Metazoa > Arthropoda > Insecta > Lepidoptera > Crambidae > Cnaphalocrocis > Cnaphalocrocis medinalis. Next base: position 4,051,181 of record CM026287.1, on the reverse strand, counting down.
CTAATTACCATTTGTAGTTAGTACATGTGTGCACTAAACCGAAATCGAATCGATAGTCGAAATGGTGTTACAAATTTTGGACTGCCTGCATTGGTACCCAGGAAGATTTGTAAATCCAGAACATAATCAATGAATAAATAAATCAATGAAACAGCCGAACATTAGTGATTCTGTTTTATTAAATAAATAAAAAAAATCAATGAGTGCATTGTCAAATGCATATAAAAAGTGTTTCATGCTCGAAAGTTAAATACTTTTTTTTGAAATTAAAGAAATAACGCACCTAACAAATCTTTTTGGAACTAAACGTACAATTTATGGGATTGAGATTACTCAATCACTTACAAGCAATAAAAATACCTTACAAAACTCCCCTTTTATTTGCCCCTATTTCGGGCGACTACAAGAAAACTTCCCGCACGCGATACGGTTCGGATTTAAATTCAAATATATTTCACTTTAGCTGCTACGTTGCGTTATTTTTGAAGCATTCGACATACGAGACGACTTCCCTGTGCATCATAACCCTACAATTTTTATTGAGGTACTTGTCGTCGTGCTGTCACATCTAGTTGTAGGTTTATACCGTCGCGTGTTCCCGGTTACTTACGAACCGCGCTGAGTGCAGGAACGGTTAAGCCAATCCCGAACGATGTTACCGGGCACTGCAACCACGGATTTTCTAGAACTCTCTGGAATATTGTGGCATACTGTCAGATGTGACTATAATAACATACGTTCGAAGTTAAATCCTATTTTTATTGGCATAGGAACGAATTTTGAAATATATTTTATTTGGAGCTCCCAGAATCCTAGCTCGATTGGAGTTATTTCAATTTATTAAATTAAGTTTTCTAAATCGACTACTGCGTCTTTTATATTTCCTTGTTTCGAGACCAGTTTATTTGTAAAATCGTTGAGTAAAAAAAAGATAAATATTGTCTATACAGTGAATATATTTACCTCAAAATAACAAGGGCAATCAATAAACGGTAACAATAGGACGCTCGCGTAGACCACTAAGTTTTTTTCTAAAAGAAATACTATACCTAACCTACTCAAATTAAACCTTAATGTTAAGATATACAATGAAAATGTTCTCTTTAAATCCGTTCAGTAGTTTACGAAATTAACATGAGCACACAGACCGGTAAACACATACAGAAAAAAAATAAAGGTTAATTTGGGTAGGGTAGGTAGAGTATTTATTTTAGAAAAAGTACCTATAGTGGTGTACGCGAACGTATCTGCGAGCGTCCAGTAGTTATAATAATAAATCAGCAAAACAATGCAACTACAATATACCTCCTTGCAGCCAATACCACAGACTTCTAAACTATAATTCAATATCTCTGAGATCTGGATGGTGGCTCTCTACTTAACTTCATCAAGATAAAATCGAGATCTGGCAGATATTCTCGGAAGCGCTTTTGTCAGAGCTCTAGTCAGCATGAGGTAGGAATTATATTGCCGGTATCTAACTCCGGTATAAAACTTATACGGGACCAAAAATTCCGAATCCAATAACGATAATAGTCACTGTATGCGTACAGAAAAATACAAATATAATACTTAAATACATAATATCACACCCAGACACTGAACAAACAAGTGTTTGCCCAGGGTGGCTAGATAGCAACACATTAAACTGTTTTATGTGGCAGGTGGTAGACGAGCATACGGATCTGCAGTGGTCACAAGTGCGCTGCTGCCCCTTTCCCGTCCCATCGGGCCTCCAGTACTTTCACTATATCATCGTGAAAACAGCGCAGGCGCTGCGTCACGCCAGTCTTGTGAGGCCGGTATCACCGGTCAAGCCAGCCAATTCATGCAGAAACGTGGCTATCCTACGACCGAGTCCGCTCTTATAAGTTCGTTTTACATATTTTTGTGCTTATTTTTACAATAACAATGTTCGTCTTAACCCTCCACAGCGGATTTGGTACTAAAATCCCTCATACTCGATAATTGTCAACATTATTTTTATTTATGTACTTATAACAAACATAACAACGATTCATAGGCACGTGTAGTAAATGTAACAACACCTAACCGTAACTGTTTCTAAGGACATAATAATGATAATAACGCCAGTTTTATGACCATATCACTATTAAAGGCGTTATGAAATGTCCGGCTCAGACCTGTAGGTCTACCTTTTCACAGAAATCGTAACACATGCGTATACTTTTTCTTTTTTTTAATTGGCTTGTATTGTGTTTAGGACACAGGTAATTTTGCTAATGTCAAGTGATTAAAGAGATACGTTCCTTTACAGTTTGGTCAGTGACGGAGCTAGTTAATCTCTTTAATTAATTGAGTTTTTGTACATTTTATTTAAACAATCAAATATCCTAAAATAGATACCATTTATAAATTGTTTTTCTATTTTCTTGTTGTCTTCTTTCTCTCTCTACATAATAATTACAAAGCAATGAAGTATAAATGCCGAAGAAAATAATTGTACGCCTAAAGAGTCGTATTGAGTAATTAAAATCTAAAATAAACTAACGGACGCCCTAGTGGTACGTAATACTATACTTTAGTTAACTGAAGGTAAGTGACTTAAAATATAGGGCAAAACACTGGGTCTGAATAGAACCAGGCGTTCTAATTATTCTCATACAAACGTATTCAGTTCATATGCCTACAAAAAATATTTGTACTACGGTATTTTTTTTTATAAATAGAACAAAAACATTTACAATTTTTTAAAGTAAGCAGCTGAATCTAGACACACGGAAGTTGCAGTCGTCAAATAAGCTGTTTTTTTTATTGAATCATATTTATAAATTGTACGACCGCCCGATGAGCATTTTTTTTTATAGTGGCTCAGTATATTGGCTCACCTCAGCCTGATGATAAGCAAAAGGAGAGCCCACGATTCAGTTACTACAACGTAGTACGCGACGGCACGGCATCACATCCGTTGGCACTGCCATACTGGCCCGCGAGATGCTTCTTCACGCTTCGTTTGAATGAGTTCATATTGTAGGACAGAGGAAACATACTACGGCAACGATTTCCATTTTTAAATGGTGCGGCAGAAATATGAGCTGCTTAACTTTTTAATATTATTTATTAAGCCGTATTTATTTTGCATTTTTTTTCTCCAAAATAAACATAAATAATGAAATAGATGTCTTTAATTAGAATCTCCGACTAAATACAAAAACAAACAATGTGGCAGCCAATCGCAAAATTCAAATAAACAATTCATGTAACATTCACGAGGAAAACACCGGATTAACACTTCACAAACTCGGTGACGGCCGTTGTAAATAATTCCGGAGCGTCACAGTTTGGCCGCAGAACTGTTACGGAATTCGGCGTTCGGCGTTTTAATGTAGGGTGAGAGTCAGTGAAGAATTGCCCAGAAAGTGCCTTAACGCATGACTGATTTTGAAAGGTGTTTTTTTTTTATTTTTAAAATCGATTCGGATATTCACTAGTCTGATTATCTGATGATAATAAGTCCGAATCGGGAATGACAGGTACTCTGGATTGATTCCAGTGCTAAGCCATTGGCTTTGGAGCCCATGTTTCTTCAGACTTTGGTGTACAATAGACTTGAACCAATGAACAAATCAATAATTCCCAATCGTCGCATTGTACTCTAAAACAATTTCTTTTCCGAACATTTTCCTCGGATTTATGTTGTTTTTTTTTGTAATTTGAGGTAAGTTCCAATTTGGTTCCATTTAACAAGAAATGCAAGGAACATCAAAGTCGACATTCCGAACTGACGGTAGATTTGTGTGACTGTAACTTTTGACATCTATTGTTCCTTATTTAAATACATGTGTATATTTTATTTTTATTAAAAGCCAAAATATTTGAATGTAGCTGCCAGTTATAATTTTTTGAAAATAGAAAGGTTTGCCAAACAAATGCTAGTACTCTTATAGTATTAGCTTTTTAAGAACAAAATTTAAAAAATGTTCCAACTTTTTCGATTAGCCTTACCCTACTGTTCGCCCTCAGTTTCCCGCGTGACGAACGGGAACTAAGAGCTACCTCGTTAACCGTATTTTCCCAAACAAAGGCTACATTTACCGTGGTCGCGTCAACATCATGTGCTGTGAAGATGTGCCGCTACACAGAGAATACCAAAGTAATAAAGCCCCTTTGCCTTTTTAATGAGATTTTAACAGCGCCCCCAACTGCTCCCAAACAAGATTACAGTGAAAACATCGTGTGAGAACGCCGGTCAAGCGGAAGTGATGAAACCCTAAATTGGTTGAATAAACAATAGAGTAAACTTAATCACGTGACCCACTGTGTTACCGGGGCAAATTGCAGACAAGGACACTTGAGGTACAGGGCGAAAAATAAAACTGACGCAATCAGCTAGGAAACGAAACGAGGCCGGGTTGAAAAGAAACAAATTAGATCCGTCTCAAGAACGCCCCATTCAAATGGGCTCGGGTTTAAAGTAGAGATGTTACGGATATGACATTTCGGGTACGGATATCGGAATGATGTATTGATTTCGGTTACAAATTGTGCAATTTTGAGGGTCAGAACCATTTCTTATGCTGTGGTACGACAGTATGGTATGATCAAACAGATCTTGACGTCTTCCCCAGCATTTATCCGAGTGATGTACAAAGTACCTGATGACTTTCAACGAAATTGTACCGTAACAAATGAGAATATACATATCACATCCAAATAAAAGAGTCGAGACAGGAAATGTGAAAGGATCGGAGACAAACATTCGGTCGTGAATTCCGTTGCCGAAAAGCTATGCGATTCTTTAAGCAGTGACATGGCTACGCACACCGAAACCCCGTCCAGTCACGACCTACAGGTACAAGCAGTATTTTAAGCGCCCCATGCCACAGGCTCCGCTCCATTCCGAAATCTTTACGAGTGGAATTCTGAACAAAATTTAAAAAATGTTCCAACTTTTTCGATTAGCCTTACCCTCCTGTTCGCCCGCACTGTTTCCCACGTGACGAACGGGAACTAAGAGCTACCTCGTTAACCGTATTTTCCCAAACAAAGGCTACATTTACCGTGGTCGCGTCAACATCATGTGCTGTGAAGATGTGCCGCTACACAGAGAATACCAAAGTAATAAAGCCCCTTTGCCTTTTTAATGAGATTTTAACAGCGCCCCCAACTGCTCCCAAACAAGATTACAGTGAAAACATCGTGTGAGAACGCCGGTCAAGCGGAAGTGATGAAACCCTAAATTGGTTGAATAAACAATAGAGTAAACTTAATCACGTGACCCACTGTGTTAGCGGGGCAAATTGCAGACAAGGACACTTGAGGTACAGGGCGAAAAATAAAACTGACGCAATCAGCTAGGAAACGAAACGAGGCCGGGTTGAAAAGAAACAAATTAGATCCGTCTCAAGAACGCCCCTTTCAAATGGGCTCGGGTTTAAAGTAGAGATGTTACGGATATGACATTTCGGGTACGGATATCGGATTGATATATCGATTTTGTCGTGAGTTTGATATCGGTTGGGGTGGAAAGGTCCTTGAGTGGAGGCCGCGCGCAGGCCTCCCACCAAGTGGACCGACGATCTAGTAAAGGTCGCGGGAGTTCCTTGGATGCGGATGGCAGGGGACCGATCTGTGTGGAGAACTTTGGGGGAGGCCTATGTCTAGCAGTGGACGTCTATTGGCTGAAATGATGATAATATCGATTCCGGTTACAAATTGTGTAATTTTGAGGGTCAGAACCATTTCTTATGCTGTGGTACGGCAGTATGGTATGATCAAACAGATCTTGACGTCTTCCCCAGCATTTATCTGAGTGATGTACCAAGTACATGATGACTTTCAACGAAATTGTACCGTAACAAATGAGAATATACATATCACATCCAAATAAAAGTCGAGATAGGAAATGTGAAAGGATCGGAGACAAACATTCGGTCGTGAATCCCATTTCGAAGCTATTCTGATTCTTTAGCAGTGGACACGGATACGCAAACCGAAACCCTTCCAGTCGCCACCTACAAGCAGTATTTTAAACGCCTCATGCCATAGTCTCCACTCCATTCCGAAACCTTTAGGAGTAAATTCGGATTGGATCGGATTCATTACATATTATAGTAAATTGTTTGTATTATTTATTTATTTTATTTATATTTTCCGGATATGTTACGGTCACGCAGTTCCGTAACCGATCCTACGGAGCTCCACACACCACTGGCCTGAAGTACCCCTACCGCTAATGAAGGGTTAGACATAGCATTGAACCTATTCAAGATGCAGGCAGTAGTTCCACGTAGTTCAATAATGACCCGTCTCACTTTAAAATAGGTATGATTTTCCATTCACGGTCCGTAGTTTTTGCAATTTTGTCGGCAGAATTTGATATTCAAAGGGGATTGAATAAACGAACCGCAATTCTTTTGAGTGTTTTGCTACTTCAATAATACTCTAAGTTAAGAATTTCAACACTGGTTTTTTTCTCACTTTTAATTTAAGACAAAATATTTCCTAGTTTTTTAAAGAACTTAAAGATTTGCCATAATAAGTATTGGTACATGAGTTTATAACAAGATTTGTTAATATGTTGATTTTTTTACACTAGAGGCCACAAACGAGCTACCGGGTCACCTACCAACAGGTGTATAGTAATCACCTGATGCGTTTCCGGCCTTTTAGAGGAGTACGCTCTTCTCTTGAAGGCCTCAAAGTATAACCGTCGAGAAATACTATGTATACATAAATAATAATACTGCAGACAAACCATTCCACAATACTAAGAATTGTGGTAGAAATTGCTGCGAGAAAAGCATAGTACTTACTGAACCGCAATCCGTTAATATGATGAGGAAAGGAGTAATGTAAGTAAATATTTTATAATGCAGCTAGATTTAACATAAATCGACATGTTCGATTAAAAGCCAAGTTTAAAAAAAAATTACAATATTTTAAGAAAACAACCCTCCACCAGCCCATGCGGTCGCAATTCCCCAAATAGTATAAAAATGTATCACTACAACTACTTTTGTCAACTTGTTTGTAGTACGTTTTGCTTGCTCAAGCGAGTTCCCTCGCTGTTTACTCATCGTATTTACCCACAAGCGGAAAAAATCCGCACACAGACTCCGTATTTGAACACCGCGTTACCTATTACCGAAATCTCGATACCACTATAATGATGTCGAATTTGGCAGCTCTCAAAGGGAATAATCCCGTTTTCAAAGACAGTGTTGGTAATTGCAGAAGTAATGGCACGTTTGAATACGGAGCTTCAAAGATGGCCGACAGATTAGTGAGTTAGTCAGTCAGTAACTTCACTAATGCGATGTTTTCCACCAGTACGCTTTTCAGGGGTGTGTGATGAGTTTTCAACAAATTTTTGGAGGTAGTACTATCGTCAAGTGAATCGAATGTACAGTAAATAAATGCCATCCATTTAAACAAACACTAACAGATAACTTTTAGAATACGTAGTTATTTGATGATAACTGTACAGTTAGGCTTACAAATATCCTACTACTATTATAAAGGCGAAAGTTTGTATGGATGTATGGATTTTTGTTACTCTTTCACGTAAAAACTACCAAATGGATTTGATTGAAACTTTACCACAATATAGCTTATACATCAGAATAACACATAAGCTACAATTTACAAAAATATATTGTGTGGATTGTCCAAAATATGACGGTAAGTGTCAATAATTAACTCCACGCGTACGAAGTCGCGGGCGGCCGCTAGTATAGATATAAAGCCTCTATATGGGGCCTGTTTATGTGGAAAAATTGCTGGTAGCCCGGTTCGTTTGCTTACATAGATAGTACCTATCACTTATTTATAAGAATAAAACATGTTGAGACAAGTTATACTCTATATATTACCAACATAATAAAAAAATGACTTATCTCATTTTAAAACGAAACGAAAATTATTTGAAGAACGTTTTCGTCGTAAAAGGACCTAAATTGGGTAAAAACAAGCTTGGAACAGAAATTCGGCTACATGTGGTGCGTGTGAACTCCATCTCAGCCAAATTCGTGTAACATTGTACACAAAGCACTTCGGTCGGTTAGACCTGAATATGTAATGGGGGGTTAATGAAGATTGCCGTTTTACTTCGCACGTATAGTGTTTGGTGCTTAGAGATTAGTGCTTTCTGACAAAACTTAAGTGCAGTTATTATAGTAGGGCTGGCGATAAGCTTAAGAGAGCAATTGTTTTAACTTCTTACCCTTTGAGAAGGCCTGGTTGAGAAAGCTTTCAAGTGATAATACAGCGTAAATTGTATATTTAAGTTATTAATGTCAAGTTATCAAGTTGTGTTTTATCACAGTAAAAGCAGCTGTTTAAGATTTGTCAGTAAAGAGGCGATATGTACAGACAGCGGCACATCAGGTTACTACAATCTGACAAATTTCTTCAATCGAACCTCACCTATATGTCAAACAGGTTTGGTTAAATATCAACTGAGGAATTTTGACAGATTGTAGTAACCTGATGTGCGTCTGTCCGTACCAATAGCTTGACTTTCGGCTAAGTTATAACAGTTTTACCGTCGCGTTAATCCCTGTTTGTATTAATTTACTAGAGTTTTGGTGGCTTCAAAACTCAGGTTAAATATCCTTTACAATAGTATTTTCAGTGAACCCTAAATAGCCGTCATTACAGCTACAACCCCGCTTGTTGCCAAGTACTAATTACGACGATTCCGGGGATTTTCTTAACAGTTTTCTCAGTAGCCGCCCACTGTTTGGACTTTTTGGAATAATTTATAGCTCGCGCAACTTTGCTAGTTTATTTTTTGTGAATGTGCCTAATTTGACCTACAGCAGCGGAAAGGTTAACTTTATTTCTTAGAAGTCAACTGTATAATGTTACATCGATTAATTTTAGTTCTTGTGGCGTTTTGCCATTAGTAATTTTAGTGTTGACTAGTGGTTGTAGTCGTTTCGGGACTTAGTCTCGCTATTAGTTCCAACCATTTATCAATAGATGGCGCTGGATGTCGATTACATCGCTGCAAGTGATTCAGGCTTTTCGGAATTATCCTTAAACGCTTGATTGTTGTCTTTAAAGGAAACCTTTTAATAAATCGTATAAAGATAAGATTAAATAGATTAGATAAGGTAAAATAGGATAAGATAAAATACATAAGATATAGGCTAAGATTAAATATATCAGAGTAATACATCAGATAAGCTAAGATTACATAGATAGTAGATACAAAGATGGTGCCATTTTATCTTATCTAAGATGAAACCATTTCGAATAAAGTAATAGACTAAATCCTATTTCGACCAAAAAATCCAGTCTTAAGCACTTAAGTGAGGGTTTTAGAACAAACCTCTGAAAGCATAAAAAGGCAAAAAGGTGAAGTCAATATGAGCCATACTCAGTTAACACTCCTCAGGTAAACCAGCAGTTCCCCAAAAGCATTTAATATAAAGTAATGGGTCCGCCTTTTAAGGAATACTCACAAATTCCATTACGGAAATGTATAAACAGAGGAGTGTTACTTTTTTCCTACTTCCCATTCATTTTAGAGCCACTGACTGTGTCGAGTCACTTATTGCTATAAGTTAAGATGTTTCTGACGGCCTTTTTATTTTTATTATGGCAAAGAGGAAAATGGATAGAACGGTTTTAGATTTCATGGGGAACTTTGCGGGATTTCTTGTTTTTAATTTCCGTAAAAGTTGTAAATGCGAGGGGAAATATTTTAGTAACGCGTTGGAGACGGTTGCTTTTGTTGTTGCAGAAGTCGGAAAATCTGGTGCAGAAAATGGCCTGCACCATTTTTACTAACGAGAGTAGAGTCTGTCTGCGAACAGAGGGAGATGGAGGAAAACTATGTCTGCCTTTAAATACGCCTCAACTCTGACAAGAGCGACAGAGAAGAAGAACTCCTAAGTATTTCATAAATGACGTCACAAGTTAAGGGTTCCTTCCCCGGTTTTGACGAAGTGTGACTTTGTGTCACAAGGACAAATTAAATATGGCGACTTCTTTGTTCAAAGAATTCTTAGACGTCTATATTTGTCATCATCTGATGTAACAATAAACATTTATCCCCATTTTTTATGTAAGCTTGATCAAGATGAATCAAGTTATCACTACTATTATATGATGGGATTCATAGTAGTGATAACTTGATTTCTATGATGGAGGCTTTTGCCCTGCTGTGGGACAGTATATAGACTGATACTATCCTTTTATACTTCTATGTTTGTATATGTATTAATTCAGATTTATTTGACAGCTTCTGCATGGTAAATGAACATTGTTCATTTACCATGCAGAAGTTGTGAACAAGTAACGGCATCGACATCGAAAGAAAAGTATTTGCGAATTTCCAAAAATCATAGAACAAATTTTGTTCGGAAAGGTTAGTAGAAGACGTTGTTAAAGGGATGTGTACCTTATGTTTGTAATAGGCGTTGATAATTTTGGTTAGCTAAATTTCAAGTATCAATACCGTTCAAAGATGACCCATGTAGTATACATAAACGTACGCATAAATCACCGAAGCTGTAGTTAATTGATTCCCTGGCCTGTCCTATCTCGGAAGTTCGTTATAATGGCCGATAGGGCCCTCCGGAATAATTAACACCAAATTAGGACCCCTCCCCTTACTGTTTGGCTTCCTAATGCCTTTTAAAAGAACAAATGATTTTAAGGCGCTCCCTAAAGTGTTCGGGTTACAAGATGTATAGGGGGCTAGAGTAATGGTTTTCACGCCGAAGTTTTATCTCCCTTTTTTTGGAAAAAGTTTGAGAAATGTGACTACTGACACTTTTATCAATGGGGGCTACCGCGTGTGGAAAATCCGTTAGATGGCGTACGTGTAGACTGAGGTTCAACTTGAACGTCATTGGTCGTTTAGTGATCATCTCACATCAAAAATAACCAATCACCGTGTAGTTGGACCTCAGTTTACACGTACGCCATCTAACGGATTTTTCACACGCGGTAGCCCCCATTGCCAGGCCTTTGGTCTACGCAGGCGAGCAACCAAAAGCAGCAGCAGAGCTATATTAGTATGTATAGTCTTCGTTGGGCCGACGATATTATAATGGTAGCAAGGGAAACAATAGATGAGGCTAGGCAGGGGACCGTAGGGAGTGGCGTGATAAGAAGAGCACTATACTCAGCAGTGTGTGGATGTGAGCCGATTTGATGATGATAGTTTTGCAGATAGCCATGTTTTTTCATATCAAAAATCACGAATTTCGGGGGCCAGGTGACTAACGTTATAATAGTTATAATGGATTGCTATCATTTAATACTTACTTAAAGAAGTATAAACTAATATATTGTATATTTCATTTCCTAAATCAAGTTTTATAGCCTAGCAGCTTTATGAGAGTAGCTCACAATTGCTCCAACATAAACTTAGCAAATTGCACTTCCAACCAGTGCATTAAGTGCACTCGTGAGCGTGAGAATTTGTGCACTATAATAACTATAACTGAATACAGCTAAAGCACTTGAGAACCCTTCAATATATAGACGAACTAAAGTGCGAGCGAGAAAACTCAGTAGAATTATACTTTATGGAAACGTTTGCTCTGCTGGCTGTTGTTTTCGTTTTGAGTAAAAAAGGGAATCAAAAAGTCAAAAATCAAAGCGCATTCTTGAGAAGCATAATAATTTTAAAATGTATGTCAAGTACCACCAACACGTAGTAGGTTTACATGGTTTCACTCAGCGGCAGGGACCTCAATACCCAATATCTTTATTGCATCCAAAGTATACTATAATAAGTTGATAATAAAATGTTGGTTTCACTATAAACCCGGCGACACTGCATTTTGGCACCACTCATGCTGGGAGAAGAAACATTATAGACATAGACTAAGGTATACTATCTGTAAAGAGGTTGAATTCACAACTTGTCAATACTCCGAAATCACAAAACACTTGCGCCACTTAATCGAGACCCAGCGACATCTCTCAGCATGTTTTAAACTAATAAAGAACCGAAAAAAGTGGCCAGCTGTCACATAGCTGTTGATTATCGTAATAATTAAATAAATTAAATTAAAGGTTATTAAAGAAAAAAGTTAACATTACGGTAAATTTAAGGATTGGTGAGGTGCGCTAACTGTCATCCTAATTTGGTGTCACAAAACTAAAACATTATTTACTCAAAACATACGTAACAAAAAAATCTGTCCGTAAACAAAATACACGCATCCTCCATTTACCTGAAAACCTCTCTTTTTGCCACATAGTTTTCGCTAATCGACGCCTATGTGATACAGAAAGCAAAACACAAAAACCCGTTATAAAAACCGCCAGCAAACCCTGGCGAATAAATTTGCTGCGGCGAAAATTCTGGTCACTGGCTTGCATATTACGTTCAATATTCAAATGAAATGGACGCAAATAAAAATATGCAGATGTCATATTTTTTTTAACATAGGAACTCGGACTTCGTGGATGGGAAGTTTCAGGGTATGTGGTTTAGAACTGAACGGTACGTTTGTGGTAGTATAGCCGTGTTTTTTTTTATGGTGGGAATCATCATCATCGAACGTCCGTTCTCGGTTGTGCTCAAAACCAAAGTTTGGGATTTTAATCCAAGACAAGTATGTATGACAACTTGTCATAATCTGATTTAAGTGTGCAATTATCTTGGGCAACCTACTGGTCGTCGGTCAGTGGGGCGCCCACGCTACCGCTGGCGGGATGTAGTGGACGCGGACCTGCAGGAATTGCAAGCAGGAGATTGGCGACAAGCTGCACAAGACCGAGACAAATGGCGACATCTCCTATCGGAGGCCAAGACTCATTTTGGATCGTTGAGCCATCGGAGTAAGTAGTAAGTAATTATTGACGAAATTTTAATATGGACATATCGACGGCGGGCTTATGAATCGAATGGATTACAATATCGATAAGGATGTTCTTACGCCGGCCCCTCGGCAGGAGGGTATTCATAAGGAGGCATTAACCAGGGACAACAACAAAAATGGTCAATGTTTGACATGTGTGAGTTTTCTTTCTTTATAGATAACTTTTAATATCCATTGAAGATTTGCCTATGTGCTCATTTCTCGAAGACCTATCTAATGAGTTAGGTAATTACGCTTTTAGAAGTACAGCAGAACGTAACTAATAAACGAAGTCCAAAATGAAGTCACGAAGTTAGGCCTAACTCCTAAGCAGGGGTAGCCAGTGCCTATTACCACCCGTGTATATAACGTTGGCCTGGCTAGAACACTTGTGTATTTTCTGAATAGTTCACTTGAACTGGTTCACTTTACTTGAGCCAATAATGTTCACTCAATCTTTTTTTTATTGACGTACTTCTAATGAACGTATGTACATAGGTCCATTGACACCATTGGTAGAAAGACATAGATGCATTTAGTGATATACGACCTAAAACGAGACTACTGTCTCGCATGGTCGATGTACGAAATGTTTGAAACTTTTTTGTAAATTAAATGAATAATTTTATTCATTCATTCAATAGGCAGGTAGGTACTACAAATTGAGCGAGTGACCATAATTGAACTACGTTTTTGAGATGTAGTGAGTAAGGTTCTTCACTTGAGTGAACTATTTCGCACAACTTTACCGGCAAGTACGATGGACTAAATATAGCCCGGAGCATACAGTTTCAGCTCTAATTTCTGCGGCTGAATATGATAGTTAAGAGTTGTTGAACTACCTAAAAGTTGTAACATGTAAACGAAGCAACGTTCTAATCGACGTGCTAGTACAACTTTTATAACAATATAATGGTTCAAGTTTGTTAGTTTTTAATCAAGAAAAAAGTAACATCAGTACAAATGTGTTGGCAGTTACTTAACTATGTTTTGAGTAAGAAAAAATATGGTCCTTCGAGCCGGATTTTACTTTATTTTCACAATAGGGCATTCAAATAACGATCCCGTAATAGAACTTACTTTTTTTCTTGTCGTGTCTATGGTCAAGATATTAAATTTTGCCGCGATGACTGCGCTATCGGTAGGCTGCTGGAGTTCGCCACATGTGCAGCTTACCGGGCTTAAAGGGCACGCTAGGAGATAGGCCATGGTTGGGGGGAAGGGGGGGCATCCCCCATACCATGCTATAGGATTTACTGAATACATCTCACTTATACGAACACCAAAAATCAATTTACTAACATTTAAATCTCTTCCCCATAACAAACAAACAAATTAAACATGTCCAAATCTCGCACGATTTTTCCCACGAGGGGCGACTGGTACACAGATACGCAATATCCAGCCGCCAAGGGTCCCACAAATGCCACTGTCAATCAAATGCTTCGGCTCACCGCTTTCGCGACAAACGGAGGCTAAACACAGCGCGTTTGTGCCCCAGTCACGCGCGATCATCCGTAACCAACAAAGGATGGGGACAGTGGCCAATGCGTCGCGAGTCATAAGCGGAAAGAGGATAGGAAACGTGTCTAACTGCCGCACTTAGAGACGTCATTCAACCTATTATCTTAATTATGGATAGTCTTTAAGTCTATTAAAAAAGGGTCAACACTTTTACTTAAGTGACAATTAAGGTACCATTTAGAAAGCGATTTAGAGCCGTAAGTGATCTACCACTGTTGATCAAACGCATCGGTTCACCGCTTTACTAAACACAGCGCGTTTGTGCCACAGTTACGCGCGATCATCCGTAACCAACAAAGGATGGGGACAGTGGCTAATGTGTCGCGAGTTACAAGCGGAAAGAGGATGAGAAACGTGCATAAGCGATTTGAGAGCGTAAGTGTACATACCACTATTGATCAAACGCATCTGCTTACCACTTTGAAAAAAGTAAAGTTTAGTAAAGCGGTCATGAATGATCATAAGAAGATCCGTAACTAAAAAAGGATAGGGACAGAAGTCAATGTTTCGCGAGTCATAAGCGGCGAGCGGGTCATAAACTAAGATCAGATGATACTGATCTTAGTGGTGGTCTTTGCTGACGGACAAACACTCAGTGATGTTAGAATCATCCGCAAGCTTACCATTTAAGTAAGAATGCCAATGTTCTTAGTTAATGGTAAGTTCCCACGTGATGAAAGTCATTGTTTTTACCCAATCTTGATAAAAGAAACTTTGGCTAAAAAATTAGGCTTAGAATTAAATAAAATAAAATACGATAGAAACAGATAACTAATAAGACACATTTTTATACTACAAATAAATTTCACAATCACTTCCTAATCGTAATACGAAAACAGAAAAAAATCAAAGAAAATAATATTTTTCAAGTCAATGGACTAAAAAGCAAGCTCAATAAAAATACAAACTGCGACACCAATATACAAGAAGACGCTCATGGAAATTGGCAACAGCATGCGCAACGAAATCGTGGCCCATAAATTGCGCTACAACAGGCGGACGCAATAAATCCGCCAGCAGTTTGTAGCTTGTCCACACCAACAAAAGCACAAAAGGACTGGCCTCGCGAACCCAACATTTTTCACTAACCTCGTAAGGTCAGTATTGTCTCATGTGGCAATACTGAGATCGAAGCGCACCAATTTTTTAAACCTTGAAACGCACCAACTTTAAGGTGCACCAATGTTTGCAATTTTTTTAAGGGCACCAGTCAAACCAAATACGAAGTGGCTTACACTACAATAGCACCAGTGGTGTCAGTCTTGTATAAAATCGTTAAGTGATAACGTCAAATACTTGTGGCAATATTTTTAACTACTTAGTTCAGAAGAATTATAAGTATTTCTTTATTATAAATCCTTATCAATTTGAGCAGTACAAGTATCATCAGTACTTTCCCACCGCAGGGCCTCTTAAGAATCAATTTATCGCTACTATATAAGGATTAGGTTTAATCACCACGCTTGCCTAATGCGGATTGGTGATGATTACAAACTTGAGCTATATTGGAAAAATTTGAAACATATTTTGGCTTGACCAAAAATTAACCCGACACTTAAACCATTAATCGTAAAAAAAATCAAACTATATACTGTCCCATTGCCGGGCAAGCAAAGGCCTCCATCATAGAAATCAAGTCATCGCTACTATGATGGGATTAGGCTTAACCACTTAATTAATTCGAGCAGAGCTATGAATTTAATAGAAATAGCCTAATGTCATCAGAGTGAACAGATATACCTCTAGCGCTGATCGTAGATAGCCTGTGAGCAGGACAGATGATGCATTATTGTAAATCCCGTGGGAAGCCATCTGTCTAGATCCCATTAAGCGTTCAATGTGCCATGAGGTAGTCCAAGTGTCTAATTAATTTGCTCAACCGTCGCAATGTCAGTGCTTTTACGACCAATGGCTAACGTACAGTTACAACGATATATGTACATACTGGATTTGGAGATGTGATATGTCCACATTAAATTTATTACCACCAAAAAATACCACGGCCTCAAAGAAGACCGGTGTTTAGCAAGGCTGCGCTGTTACGAGTGATGGCACCGAAGGCCCAATGGGGGTAAAAGTTTAAAAGATTCAGGAGCGCACTTGTGACTCCACTGGTGTTGCCGGTGTCTAAATAATTTCAGGAATAATCGAAATTGGACTAGAATTAAACCGACCCCAGTTTTGTAATTGCCATAGACATGACACGATTACAAGAGATGATGGTGATCTTAAAGCGGACACCTCAAGAAGGGATGAGTGACATGGTGAAAGAGATTGTCATAAAATTGTCGCTTATACCTTTTAGTTACAACAACTATGTTCTCTACGACCACACGTCAAATCGTCAAATAATAGTTGTTGCTTTTGTACTATATTTTAAAATAAAGTATACAACATTGAGATGTATCTCAATTCTCAACCAAGCAGAATATTCACGAAAAGCAAAAATATTAGCTCAGACAATTTAAGAAGTAATAGGGTAAAATGTAGATCTTGTAGGTAAATAAAAATATCATAGAGCCAATGTACTAAGTCTAGAAAGACAAAGAGTTAATAAAATGAGTCTGCATCTTTACAAGTTTCTCTAATTGTATTTTTAATCAACAAGCAATACCTTTGTGTTTATAATTAGAAGCTGAATTACGAATAAACGTTTTAATTATTTTGATGAACCAGGTAAAACAACAATATAAAATTCATTTACTGTAATTGTTTAGGCGGGGCAACTGAAAATGGGTGATTAAACGAATAAGGCCCAATCGAGGGGAAAGGGGGTTAAAGTTTGGCAGCGCACTTGTGACTCTACTAGTGTTGAAGGTATTTATGGGCGGCGGCAATCGCTTACCATCAGATGGATCACCAGATGATAAAAGTCTTGTCTGCCACCTATCACATGAAAAAGTAGATACAAATAAAAATAGGGAAAATGTCTCTCATCCTAACATGTAATTCCGTGTCGTGTCCAAATCTGTCAGCCGACCCGTTTGGAGCCCGAACTCTTTGACTAGGATTCAGAATTTGGGGAGTCTGGTAATTACAATAAAGCGATTGCCGTCTGACCTTCAAATCCCTATCAGAGGGACCAGACCAACTGAATTAGTGGAGCATTACAGAAACTTTTTTTCCACACGGTGATTTCCCTCACCGCCGACCTAATGGTAAGAAATACGCACAAAGATTAGAAAAAAACAGAAGTGATATGATTCGAACCACGACCCGTACGGATGGTGCGTTCTTTCCACTGAACTAACATCGCCGCTCCTTCGAACCACGACCCCCGACAGTGAATATATGCCTAATGAAAACGAACAATTCGAACGGCTAAACTTTTTATCCACTAAGCCCACGCTTTTTCACGGTCTTGTGTCGGGACTAAAAAACATTGACCCAGTGCATAAATCTCCCATCCGCCGAAATCTCGAAATACATTTCTTAGAATTTACACTAAATCGAAGCCGAAACGAGAGCGAGCAAATTGAAAACAGTCGACTTTGGCTCGTTATGGAGCCGGTTCCACCATTTATCTTCATTCGGCCTTCAATAGAATTGCCAGAGACGTTCCCCGCAACTCAAACGGTGGAACTACTTATTATTTTGAGCAGTCGGCGCTTAACGATTTGGCTGGAGCCGTACCTGTCCAAGATTAGAGACGGCCTTTGTTGTCGGGATGACAACGGGATGGCAACGGCATGGCAACTTGTGCATATGTTTTTGTAAAGCGGGATGGCAGCCAAAAATAGGAAGCTAAGGAAACAGATAAGAAGTAAATTGAATAATATTAGACATGTTGCTTTAGTTGATACATTAAGTGTGGAAGAGCCATGCTTCGGCATGAATGGGCCGGCTCGACCGGAGTGATACCACTGCCTCACAGAAAACCGGCGTGAAGCAGCTCCTGTGCTGTGTTTCGCCGAGTGAGTGAGGGTACCGGAGGCCCATCGGGGGGGAAGGGGATAAAAGGTTAGCAGCGCACTTGTGACTCCACTGGTGTTGCATGTGTCCATGGGCGGCGGCAATTGCTCACCATCAAGTGATCCGCCTGCTCGTCTGCTACCTATCACATAAAAAAAAAGAAATCGCGTTTGAAAAAATACTCACAAAAATATGGTGCAACGTCTGGGTAAATGTAATGTAAGATGCCCTCAAGCCAGATGGAGCGACGATCTGCGCAAGATGGCTGGCAAGGGATGCGAGTAGTAAAATCGATCGGAGTGGCGAACTATAGATGAGGCCTACGTTCAGCAGCGGACTGCAGCAAACTGATGATGATGATGATGAATAAAAGTAATTTAAAAAGTATTGGCATAGAACTTAAGTCAACAAAAATTGGAAAATCAATTTAGTATTTATATTATTTATGCATTAGCATAAGCGTTATTTTAGAAAGGATTACCTACGAGTACGCTAGTCTCTAGAAGATTCTGAAGTTGTAACTAGAGGAAATATTGCCACACCTTTCCACAAAACGGAGGTACAGTTGAAAGTTTAGTGAGAAACGCACATTACTGGCCCGCCATCCGTCTAGATGATGAGGATGGAACGAAATCGCTCGATGTAAGAATTTAGCCTCAGAAAGTTTTAAATGATGAGCAATAGAGTTCAATTTTGAGTAAGACATTATGTATGTCGAAGATTTGCATTGAAGTTTTTAAAGTAAAGTAAAGTAAAAAAATGTTTATTTGCCCCTTCTACAAACATAATTATAAATTTTGAACATCAAAGGTCAATTCGGTATGACAAAAAGGATAAGTTCAGCTTTTGCTGCAACAAGAGATTACAGTTCTCTTGGACCGCGCTGGTTTTCAACTTATTCCAGCTTTCTAAGCTGGTGTTTGAGAGCATAGAAAGTATCATGCTAGCTGACGACATTTTCATTCAGTTTTTCTCTTTGACGAACACTATCAACTCTAACATTTGATTATAATACTCTCTAACCACAAGGAAAACCCACAATACACGTCATAGCACAGTTACTTAGTACTAACAGTATCCCTTTATCTCAAAGCTTACATGTATGTAACATACCATGTCTAGTGTGCATGGAAATTAAACCGCTGATATACGCAAATGTTTGATCCGATCAATTTGCCTAAAACGCCGGAATAATAATGTAAACATTTAGTTTGCATAATATATTTCTATTCAGGCAGTCTTAGCAACACTTTTGAAGACAGCGTGTGATTCCCAGCTGCGTCCAAAGACTTCGGAGCCATGAGTGCGGTAGACCATGATCCAGGATTAGGGTAGTCTGTTTTTTGTTTGTCAACGCCCCATTTGGTCTAGTGGTTTAAGTAAGGTGTTTGGTTTGTGATATTGTATGCATAGTTTGATAAATTCTCTTATGACGTCATTTATTATACTTTCGTATCTGTGTGCAGTAGTGTGCGTTTCCCCCGAAGAACAAACTCCTTTTTTTTTTTTGCCGAGGCGGCAAACGAGCAAGCGGGTCACCTGCTGGTAAGTTATCACCGCTGCCCATGAACATCTGCAAGATCAGAGAGGTCGCTGATGCGTTGCCGGCCTTTTAAGAAGGAGTACGCTCGTTTCTTGAAGGTCACTAAGTCATAGCCGTCAGGAAATACTGCCTCTTTCTTATACTAAACATATTTCAAATCGGACTTTATTCTTTTTAGCAGTGGTATGGACCGAAACTTAAAGCAAAATTATCAAGTTGAAGCTCACTGAACCGGTATCTATAATATCTAAAAATAAAACCTTTAACGTATATACTCCAACTTCTACAAAGCAAAAAGGATTTCTTTGTAATTATCTATTAAGCACAGTCGAGGCAAAATGCGTTTAAGTGGGAAATTATACTTAGTACAGGGACTTGTGACCTTTCCGAGTGACCTGTTGCTTTGTACTATAGGGTTGTCAACCCCTGGGGTCAAAAGTAATATAACGTGTATTTAATTAATCTAGCTTGCAGAGAAACGGTATATTCATTCGAGGCATGAATAAAATAGTTGATTCAATTTGTAATTAAAGGATGAGAAGAACCCTGACGAAGCTTTGATGTTAATAATATAGACGTCTGTAATGAAATAGTCACTAAAATGCATAGAGACGAATGAACCTTTATTTTACTAAAGTGCACTTTTACTATTCTAACTTATAAATAGTTCTATATCTACATATCCTATTACTATTATAATCCTATCCTATTATTATTACTATTATAAAGGCGAAAGTTTGTATGGATGTTTGTTACTCTTTCACGTAAAAACTACTGAATGGATTTGAATGAAACTTTACCACAATATAGCTTATACATCAGAATAACACATAGGCTACAATTTTTGAGGTTTCTACGAACCTGAAGTCCACGCGAACGAAGTCGCGGGCAAAAGCTAGTTTAAAATAAAAAAAATTTTACTCGTTGTAATAGCAGCAGTGTTAATTTATGGATCTATAAATCTATAATCTATTCATCATACTCAATCACACCGTAAAATAATAACTCCCTATACCACCCAGAATAGAGAATGTAAGAGTCTGCGCAGAAATTCGTGCACTATAATGTAATGTTTAATTCATTATTGTCAAAAACGTTGATATGGCCGCTATAGCTATAACATTGGAGCGCGTTATTATTATAGTTGAAAGGTACCAACCCTACATACAAAGGTCACACAAAGTTAATAATTATATTAGTATGCGAATGTGGGCCCTACCCTCAGATACTGCCGACGATGGTAACGCGCCTTTGATGTAAAAAGGACGCATTCAGTTACGTCTCTTTTCATCTGTCATGTGTGAACTTTGTAGTTTTGGCAAGATACGCAAAGCAGCAGTCTTGTAATTTAGTTGAAACCAATTATTCGCTATAGAGCCTTGTTTAGAAAGCATAAATAAATATTAGAAAGAAACAACTGCAAGTAGCATTAAGTCCTTGTAAGTAAAAAAAAATTAAGAGCGTGGCCTAAATAAATATAACTGTTACGTGTCTTTCAATGGGATAACAATTACTTCCCGATAATCCTACCGGCTATTTTAAACAACTTAATGGTCATCTAAACTATTTATAAAGAGGATGAATAAATAGACAAGACTTGTATGGAAACTGAAAAAACGAAATATTTGTGTAATGTATTCGACGCCTACTACTGCGCCCTCACTACCTTTTGAAACTAAAAAAAGAAGTGGAGGCGGGCATCCTACTAACTTATCTTTCAGGAGCCTTTCATTTTAGTATAGTGAATTGCAAATCCATACTAATCCATACTAATATTATAAATGCGAAAGTAACTCTGTCTGTCTGTCTGTCTGTCTGTCTGTCTGTCTGTCTGTCTGTCTGTCTGTTACTCTTTCACGCCAAAACTATTCAATGGATTTAAATGAAATTTGGTATACAGATAATCTAGACCCTGAGAAAGAACATAGGCCACTTTTTATTGCGAAAAGGGGGTTGTAAGGGGTTAAAAGGGGGGTAAAAGTTACTTTTCCACGCGGACGAAGTCGCGGGCGGCCGCTAGTCACCCATAAAAGTATAAAGACTTATCTTAATTTAAGCCCCTCGCGTCGATAACACTCCAATTAGGCATGATCGCCAGTCGAACGTAAAATCGGTCAGGATTTAATTAAATAAATCGGCATATCTCGACCCAGATGAAAACACGAAATGGAATCTAAACACTTCAAAATAATGGTCATTTTTATAATTACTCGGTTTTGACAAACAAAATATTGAATAATTAATTATAATATTTTGTACCTAACACGTACATTGTCTGTGAGCACTTCCTGACCGTAGCGAGAGTTCGAGACGTGACTCAGTAATGTCTGTTAGACATGACGCGGGTCTTCAAAGGAAGTGTTACTTTAGTGATATAATGTTTAATTAGTCTCTATTAAAAATGTAGTAAAAAGCTTACTATTTATGTAATTTTGGCCAAAATTCATTTAAGTATTGCACTGCTGACGTTAAGACACTATTAAAAAGTGTGTCATCGGACCTATCAATCGGTCATCAATCAAAGGTAGAAAGAAATCCGTTGACCGATAGTTGCAGTCACACCGATCGATCAATTGTTAGAACGGATCCGTCTACTTCAATCGATATTTTTCAACGATTGTTGGTCAATGTTGTACAGAATGGTATTCCATGGTTCAACATCGAAGTTGGTTTTGATAGCGCGTAACTTTAAGGCTCTAAGTATCGCAATGACACCCATGTCTGGAAATGAGTTTGACTCTTTTGATTGGACCCTTATTTTTCCGTGACCAGAAGAAAGTTTCCCTTTGCCACCCCTAACCCCGTTCCTTATTTATGGGACGGCTATGATTCCAGGCGCTAACGGCTCAATCTGGCCGGCTAATGAACTGTGAAAGATCGGGCCTGGCTCGTTCACTCCTTTCATTCATTTTAGCTTTCCCAATCGGGAATAAGTTTCATCGTTTTTTGAACTTGTTGAGTTTTAGGCGGTCATGAAAATGTTGATTAAAATACTAGTTCGGTTTCTAAAAGTGGTTTAAAAAAACGGTCAATTAAAAAAAATACTTTTTTATCTTTTACTCTAGTCAGTCAAGATGACGATGTAGATCTCGAATTCTGGATAATGATTCAAGCGTATCCCAGGCTGTAAAGCATCAGTTTTAGACATAACTCGGAATGACAAACAGACATAAGTGGATGACATAAGATCTATTGAACAGATTACACAGCAGCATTACATAAAAAATACCAACAAGAAAACGTAAAGGCAAACAAAATACCCCCGCAAACTTATTTACAATAAAGAACTTTCTACGTTTCAGATTGAATAGATACTTCATTCTTTTTCCTATTTCCCTGTCCTCTTCACAATGGGAAGGTTTTTAAAACTTTTTTTTATCAGATAAATATTTCTTGATATTTTCCTGTTCTACTTCAAATGGTATAAGGTTGTACGGTTCTTGCAAAATACTGCTGGCTACAAAGAAAAGCCTATAATGCAGAAGTGTACACACACTGTAAGCACACGCTTTATGCTAAAATAGTGTTTCGCCCCAAGCGGCCGATGCTACTCTGGGTATTGGCCGCCTGGGGCGCTACTAGTTTACACCGCGGTGTGATATCCAAAATATTAAATATCACGATTCTATCCTTTAGTCCGAGTAAATATACGAAGATTAAACAGCCCAATTAATTTATTTACTGCCCAGTCTAAACAGTCCACAGACAGAATTGACCAAGGAACTGACCAGGCGACCTCATTACACAGTAACTAGGCAAATATACCTCCGGACAAGGGTCCAAGGGTTAGTGTAGGGTTCGTATTTACGCACTGAGGGGAGAGTTTGAAGGGCACGTGTAACTAACTGACCAGTCGGATAGATGGTACAGACAGCCTCACGTTAAATTATTATTAGAAAAGTTCTTTACTTCATTGCCCCACACGGCGATTTTCAAGTGTACTCAACTGTATGTACACACTCAGACATGAGGGAAAATGTCGTGATAAAACCTGTACGTTTCAGATATTATTATAAACTCCTAATCATTGTCCAACTGGTTTGGTTTCCAGCCAAAGGGTTGGGAAGGTCAGACGTTCAGAGCCCTCTCAAATCTTGGGCGAAGCGTACCCCGGGCTCCGAAAGTTTATTGGTAGCCTGAAAAGGCAAAACTATTAGCGCGATGCAATCGATGCCCCGCGCCATCTATTGACACAGTGAAGAACTTCAAAAAAAAGTCAGGGCTGTACTTTTGACCATAATAAACTTTACCACTGGCCCGTAACATATGTCGACAACACGACGAAAGATGGAGCAAGTGCGTTTTAGCTTGGAGAACACGTTTGAGCAGGAGAATCGTAAGCAGACCACCAGCCAATTGATCTACGAACTCACGCAGACAACTTATGAGTCAGAACAACTCATGACCAAGCCGAGTGGAGGTGTTTCGGAGAGGCATATGCCTAACATTGGGTGCCCAAGGACTGCTGATGAAGAAGAAGTGGCCGGCAAAGTGTTCAAAAGTACATACAAAGCAGGTATTGGATTAGTAAATTATTCGTTTCAGAATCCAATACCGCAGTCTATGTACATTTTGAACTAATACACACATAGTTCTTTAAATTTTCGCGTTGCATTATAACTAATATTATTATAGACTTCACTGACACTGTATCCAGGGGTGATTTTATAAGTGAAACTGTAGGGGTATCGGAAGATCCACAGCCGGGCCCCAGCAGACGTCGCCGCGCACCGCCGTTCGCTTGTGACCACGGCTGTTGTAACGCAGCCGAAACGTCAAGCAGTAAGTACATAATTATGTGCTTAAAAAATTACGTCGCGTTAATTCCCGTCTATAATAATATACTAATACACACAGTCAATTCAACATAGTCCTTTTAGACTAAGTACCCTCCCTAGTGACTAAGACGGATTGTAGACAAAAACACATTCAGACTAGACAAAGTGCCAGAAGGAACTGCGACAGTTTTTCTTAAGAGCGGTTCGAACGACAGCAAATATATCTTGAAACCTTTATTTGTTTAGGACAAGGTAGCCGTACAAATAGACGGTGAGTAGCTTCGATTATTCTGGAACTGAATATTAACTGTTGTGAGTCGATTAATTAATTGAGGTAAATCTAAATCTATTTATGGTACTGTAAACACTTGTAAGTCAAGAGGATCTAAGTCGCTTTGTGTGCATAAAAACTATGTTTATTCTTCCTATGTTTTCTTCATTGGTGGCAGCGCACTTGTGACGTCTCAGGTGTTGAGAGTGTCCATGGCATAATCGCTTACCATCAGATGATCCGTCTGTCCATCTGAACTCTATACCATAAAAAAGTCATTCTTTACCATCAATAACGCATACGTAGTTTAGTTTAGTTTACTAGTTTTTTTTATTCTAGAAGCGATATGTCGCTTTGAGAATAAAATAATATATAATGTATATTAAAAGTTTAAGTTAAGTTTGACTTTCGGAGAGCAACGCTTCGGTACGAATGGGCCGGCTCGACCGGAGGAACCCCATTTCACATAGGATCGCCGCGAAGCAGCGCCAGCGCGGTGTTTCGTCGAATAAGGAGGGTACCGGATGCAAAGGGGGCTAAAATGTTGGCAGCGCACTTGTGTTGCATGTGGTTATGGGCGTGGCAATCGCTTATCATCAGGTGATCCGTCTGCTCGTCTACCACCTATCACATAAAAATTAAAAAGTCAAAGCGTTCCACAAAACTGAGGTAGGTACGTGGTAACAAAAAAAATACTTCTGCAAATGTGCGTTTGTTTGTATATTTGTGTTACCAATATCGCTATCTTTGTAAGTATATCCCAACACTCAGCCATGAGTTAAGTCTCTAATATTGCTGTTATGTATTTCAGCCTAATTATAATGTACCAGGATACCACTGAGTGACATGAAAAGCAACCACTTCTCAAAACTAAAACTACCAACCACATCTTCGCTAATATTTCGCCTCTTTCTATACAGGATGTTTAGAGTTTAATTACTTACAAGTTAACACAAACGTTGGGGTCGCTTCGTGCGGTTTTGCCCTCAAAGTTGAGACTCAACCCGTGAATTAATGTAGACCTGTTAATTAAGATGACAGCCCGGTAGGACCCCCGTAAATAATTCCGGCTTGTTTTCTTTACACTTCTTTTTAGGGTTCCGTAAAAGGGATTAGATGAGAATATTAATGGAAAAATTCAATTCTCTATCTATAGTGTTAATCAAAATGGTTTGTCATAAATCAATTCCAACAGCGACGTAATCGATAGTAAAATATCAAAGTAGAAACAGATATTGACAGACTCGGTGGTGAAATGGCTAAGGTGTTCGCCCAAAGCGCGAAAGGTCTCGATTCGCGAAAAGTTCGATTCCTGGTCAAGTCAATTTAGAAAATAACATTTTCTAAGTTTTCTTGGGTCTGGATGTTCTGGATTAACGCCCCCAGTTAATTATCATCTGGTACTCATAAGTATCTTCTATCTCATGTCATCTGGTACTCAAAAGTACAGGAGTTGCCCTATTTTGAAACCAGGTTGATTGGTGTGATTATCTGGCGCATTTATTTATTTTTATTTAATATCCAATTCTATATAATGTCAATCACAATGGTTTAACATCAAATCAATTCCAAAACGACGTAATTGATGGTAAAATATCAACGTAGAAAAGGATATCTACAGTAGGGTATGATGTAATGTAGAAGTACTTACCACATTCCTGGTGTGTAATTAGTTCCATTATGTACGTACTTGTAGAATTTGGTTTGATCAATAACAACACAAAAACTAAGGAGTATCGCCCTTAGTTTTAAAGTGAACCCACAGTACGCTATTTTGAAATTATTATTATTTTTTAATCCGTACATAAACGCTTTTCACTCCATAAGCATGTAATGCTTTTAAAACACGTACACAGTTTCATAGTAACTACACACGAAAACTTTTCCAGTTAATCTAGGATCTTAAAATTCAGCACAAAGGAAGGTCTTATAGCGCGAGTGAAGTGTAAATTCCAAAAACAGCACATTTTTAATACTGAAGAGCGAAAAGGGCCATTATACGCTGAACTTGGTATGTAAATGTGGAAGAAAAGGTTGAAGGTCGAATTATGTTGGTTGTTTTTTTATCTAGGATTGGAGGTGCGGAACCCCGGGTGCGAAGTAACGCGAGAGGGCTCTGAGTGTCCTCTAAGGGAAAATGTCCATCGGTCTTTTTTCTTGGGCCGACGACTCAGATGTTTTTGTGGGTCGCGTTTCATTATTTTTCTTTGAGTCACAGTCATTTACTAATGAGGATCGGAGTTATTTTGTCAAGTTGCGTAGGGGTCAATGACTTGTTTACGCGTTGAGGGGATACCAGAGTAAATATTACGAGGCTGGCAAGAAATTGCGCATGTTTCCGCGAAATAATATAATAATACCCGTACAAAGTTCGAATTATATAGCCATGCAAAGTGCGACTAAAGGTAAGTTAAAGGCCATGCTTTTGTAATAACGTGGAGTAACTAAAAATAAACAAAATCGCGGAAATATTTTAGGAAAAACATGCCTGCTAGTCTGGTTATAACGAAGCTGACCTAAGATACGAAGATCACATTCAAACAAAAGTGTGCACAGAGCGTGTCAAGGGGGAGGGGTGAACGCCGACTCGATCGTAAAGGTCGTTTCAAATTAGGCCCTCTAGCTCACGAGTATGAGACTTCATGCATAAGCATTTCATAAGCACAAAAAAGCCGCGCAAATTGTTGTAAAAGAAAAAAATATATATGTCAAACAAATTTCGAGATATCAATACAATTACTAGTTAATCGCCTGTATACATAGATTATACGTTAGTAACCCGTGATAGGTTTTACAGAAAAAAATATGAAAAACCAAGCATTTTAGTTCTTCATATCTTAACCTTCTAAAACCCAGACAGCCGACACAATAGAAAATCAATTGATTTTAGCATTAAAAAGGATTTTCGGTCTTACGGCTCCAATAAAGGGATCTAATTAGCATAACAAGCGAACATCTTAACTAGTTCCTCAAGATTAACAAGCGGCATTGCGTGTACAAGTATCGACCAAGCTTACCATTTTCATGCTCGAAAGCATTATCTCTTTATCAATTCTAGTAGGTCAGAGGAGGACGGAGAAACGACCTCGATGTGATCACTATTGATATTTCTAAGCTTTTATCGAAGAGCACTTGTGCAAGTTTTTCAATAAAATGTTATAATACAAAGGTTTCATATTGAGGTTGGCCTTCCTCTCGATATTGTGTGCCTACTAGTTTCTACTAGTATGTTCAGAGACATCGCGGTAAACTTACCGCGTTAGGTAACAATATTACTCAAAACTGTAGCTTGTCTTTTATCGTCTTTATAAACGCGTTGTTCTAGTGGTTGAAGTACCAGGCCGTGATCTCGATGTCTTGGGTTCGCTTCCTAGGTCAAGTAAAGGTATATTTAAATTTTTTCCAAACAAATATTTTTTTTTTTATATTTCAATTTCTACCTCGACGACTTGTTCGAAATTCAAAATATCTACAGTAAAATTGTTAATGACAACGGTGTTGCGTGTTGGTATCACTGTTTCAAACTTTTTCAGTATAGCATTGTGTACCTATATAAAGATTTTATGATCGGAGTATCTAAGTACCAGAAAAGTATATAAAGGCATAAGTACAAAAAGGCGGGTCATGTTTCCCGAAGAAGGCACAGCTCGTTATATTCACTTATCATGTCTCCCACGGTTTCGAACTCGAAGTTTTAATAAGGCCTTCACGGTGGTTTCCAAGAAACAATTCTTACATAGGTTGTTTTACTCGTAACTTAGGGCGAAACTATAGGCCTTTTTTGAATATTTTGTAATTCTTTTTTGAAGTTCCTTTAACAATTATTTTATTTAAAGCATGATCAAAAATTTTACAAAATTAATTACAGCATTTTTAAGAGAAACAATCTAAAGATACTTCAACTGAAACATAACTCATAGAAAACTGATGTAAAGAAGCGCTTTCGATTTGTTTCGTCGAGTGAGTGAGGGTACCAGTGTGCCCAATCGGGGCAAAAGGGTGACTACCTTTTAACTCCCTTTACCCAATGTAATTACCTAAATATATTATAAAGCTCGATTACCACTGTAGGCCAACATCATAGCAATCAAGTCACCTCTACTATGATGGGATGCATTGATGATTTGAAAAGGCCAAAAAGGTTTTAGGCTTCTATAACGTAATCTAACCATATTTTTAAACATTCCACCTTCAAAATAAAGTCCACTTCCCCAGCCATTTTCCATTCAATTAGAAATCAAAATACTACCTGAATTACCTACTCAGTCGTTTTAATTAAAACAAATGAGGGTCCCATATGAATATTCCATTGCTCACTCGGTGCTGGGTCTATCGCCTGGCGTTATTGCCCTAGAATGAGATTCGGCCGGTGTACATCAATTGAATATGCAGAGGTTTCAATTCGGGAACATACTGAACCAATCGACGGACTACGTATGGCTCCGGTGTATTATGAACGGGCATTATAAATAGAGCGGGCAATAGCGTGGGCAAACCACGCTTCGGCATGGGCTAGCTGGAATGGAGTGATAATGCGGTCTTACAGAAGGCGTGAAGCAGCACCAGCGCTGTATTTGGTCGAGTGAGTGAGGGTACCAGAGGCCTAATTGGGGGAAAGGGGGTTAAAGGGTGGCAGCGCACTTGTGACTAAAGGTTGGGCTCGAACGCACGATCTTTTATGTAATAATAAGAATAATATTTTCTAAACGAATATAATATTATAGTGATCAAGTGTGTGCGCAAACACAGGTGCACCCAATAGGGTGAGAGATTATCAGGGTAAGGGAATACCCTTATCCTCATAATTCGAGGGGAGATTGAATGTACCTACATGAGTATGATGGTATGATAACATAGTGTATATAGTTATGGAAATGTAAGTGAATTCAAGACATGGTAGAATTTGCTATTGAGTATTAAAAACACTATTAAATAGTATCAAGACACCTTCTATAACAATAGTTTTAAATGAGCTTGTCGCACAAGTGTGACTACACTTTACGTATCTCAGGTGTAATTCCTAGTTCTGTCCAAAGCTGTCTCTTTTAGCTCGGGGTTCGCTTAGACCATAATCCAGGATCTGGGGAGTCTGGTAATTACAATGAAGCGACTGCCGTCTTAATTTCAAAACCCTCTAACAGGGGAACCAGATCAACTAAAACATGGATAAACGTACTTTCAGAAACTATGTGATACGTGCAGCTTTAGTGGCAGTGGTTTGTGTCAAATTTGCACTTAAAATATACTGCCTTACTGCAGGGCAAAGGCCTCCATCAAAGAATAAGTCATCGCTACTATGACGGGATTAGGCTTAATCACTACGTTTGCGTAATGCGGGTTGGTCACTAAAAACCCGTGCTACGTTCAAAGGTTTGCACTTAGCCTTATAAAAATTATCTGATATCAAAAAACGTGAAATAAGACTTTTTTTCTAATATTTCCAACAGTGAATCGAAAGCTTTTTCTCAGAAGGTTTATCAAAGAGTAATTTGATATGAGCAAAAACAGTGAAAATTTAATTATGAATGACATTTTCTTTTTACATTAAGTACATTTATAATACGGTAATTTGAAAAAAAAAATGTAAATTTGAACTGGGAGCACAGAGCTACAGGAGATATTTTTTGTATATTTCTTTACCCGTTTTTGAGAGGAGAACTTGAGGTAATATCTAAACTTTTTATAAAAAGAAAAGCCAAACACTTGCGCGATGTAATCAACGATCAGCGCTATCTATTGGTACACATTGTTACGTACAGCCATACATCAAAGTATAGAAACCTGTCAAATTTCTTCATTCATCTCTCATTTTACTGTCATACACTTTGGGTTGAATATCAATTGAGGAAATTTTACAGTTTGTGGTAACCTTATGTGTGGCTGACTGAACTAACGTCCCGGAGCTATATGAGAGCGGGCCACTAAGTACTTTTTAATAAACTTGATAAATATAAAGCTTTGAAGTCAGTTAAAGTCACAGTCACTCAATAAACATGTTTCTTTGTTATTTATGGACCTATGGATTCTACCGAGACTATACTCTGATTTTTAATGAGTGGAGTGAGTGGAGTAAACTGACAGATGCAAATGTCAAGTTTCTATACATTATGACACATTGGCATCTGTCAGTTAACTCAGAGTTTAGTCTTAACGAGATCACATGTTTTGTTTTGGCCGATAGATGATATTGACATGAGAGAGAGAGAGAAGTTGTGTGAAATGACTATCAACTAGAAAAAAAGGTGTTAATATAAGTGATTGAATCCGCGATAGCTTTTTGAATTTCCAAATACCAATACCAAATAGCCGTCAACATACGAGAGAACCGCACGCTTAATCCGGTGAATTCATTTGTTATCCAATAGTATGGGCTTTAGTAAAATATGCAAAATAAATAAAAGTTGAAACAAACCTAATCCGGAATGACTAATTGGGAGACTGTTGTTGGACAATTCGATTTTATTGAGATTTTTGATTAATCTTACGAGGGGCTTCGGCAAAATGTAAAAAAAATCGACAATTACTAAGGATGGGGCCTAACACGAATAAACAATTGATACTACTAATGCCTATGACTACTATGACTACAATAAAACTAACCAGCTCATCAACCGACCTAACTTCAAAGCAACGTGTATCTTAGTGACTTGTTATTGGCAAAATTACATGTGCCCTGAACAGAATACAATAAAGGTTGGGAGGGCACTTGCGACTCTACTGGAGTTGCAGGTGTCTATGGGCGGCGGCCATCGCTTACCATCAGGTGATCCGTCTGTTCGTGTGCCACCTATCACATTAAAAAAAAAACAAAATATCCAGATAGTAATATAGACTTCGGCACCAAATTCTATTTTAAGATATGTCATTGTTACGATGAAAATCCTCGTATTTCCATTTTCTGTGCTAATCCAATAGGTAGACTATTCTCCCTATAAAATTCTGCTTGTAAAAGTAGGTTGACTTCTGCCGCATGCCTGACGGACGTTATACCGAAATAACTGCAAAGCTGACCTGAATGGATGAAAAAGGTCATAAGCTGACCAGTGGCATTATAAATGCTAACAAAAATCGGTCCCAATTACATTTTGCTGTTAAAATTGTACTTCTACGTTATTTAACTACCGCTGACTCGAAATGCCTAAAATAGACATTGATTAACTACAACCTATAATAGATAAAAGATCTGGTTGCGGAAAAAACAAGACTATTCATCAATCAGAAGTTTCGATCATCGATACAACTCTAGATCGAATATTGTTGATGACGGACAGTTTTTTTTTTTAAACATGGATATAGAACATTTTGATCAAAAAGGTCACTTAAAATAGACTTGGCCCACTTCGCGATAGTGGCCCATATAATTGATACTAGAGTGCATAGGAAACTAAAGATCACTAAATGTATGAAATCACTCATTAATTGTGTATGAAATTACTAATAAAATATTAATTAGTTACCATACTCGTAGAAGAAAGATTCAGAGCACTTCACTATCAAACGATATCAAAAGCCCTTCGAGAAGCTTAAGAGTTCAATGCCAGAGTGGAACAGAATACGAAGAACACTAATGAATCCATTAGATATCCTATATAAAATAGAAATAAAATAATTAAATTACTATCATACTGATTAGTTTCCATTACATCAAGTTAACATCAAAGAACAATAATCATTTATTTCTGATAAAATGTCTTTACGCAAGAGGCATCCATTTTATTCTAGTCCATTTTACCTACATCACGCAAATAATAAAGATCAAATTTATTCTCCAGAGAAGATGCATTAAAAAGCTATTTTCTCTGCCTTTTAATCAACTATATAAGTACAAGGCAAGAAACTAAAAAGGACATAAAATATCCCCCGCCTACATATATACGTGTTCGCATATGGAAAGCTCTCTGGGACGACATAAAGAGCAGATACAATACAAATAAAACGCTGGGATTATGTTTATAGAACGCCACACAGTCGTAAAATGAATTCGTGTAATATTTTCAAATCGTTTCCTTTCAGTTTCGTACATAAAAATATTAGATGAAAAAGAAAACGCCTAGATGTTAATGTAATCCTCTCATGCGCTCTGCTTAAGTATAATTGAGAAATAAAAGAAGTTTGTATTCAGTGTTCAACTAAATAAATAAAAATTCAAGTGCGGTATTTACTCAAGAGTAAATTGCAAAGAATCGGTAAAACCAAAATCAAATATAATTGAAAAGACGAATTCTAAATTTCAATTCGCTGAAATA
Source organism: Cnaphalocrocis medinalis (assembly GCA_014851415.1). Taxonomy (NCBI): domain Eukaryota; kingdom Metazoa; phylum Arthropoda; class Insecta; order Lepidoptera; family Crambidae; genus Cnaphalocrocis; species Cnaphalocrocis medinalis. The sequence continues at coordinate 4,018,116 of CM026287.1, read as the reverse complement.
CGGCTCGTTCAATTACCCGTACAATTTACACGAATACTCGTTTAAGTACCCAACTACATACATATTTCCAGTTAGTAGTTCATACGGACCAACAATCGTGTGGTCGTTGAATTATAATTATAGCTCTGCCGCAGATCAGCGCTGAACAACTAATACTGCCCATTCCATATGAACGCACAAATCTGAAAAACCGTCACAGTCACAAAAATGCGCATTCCAACTCCGTGACACATGACACAAACACAAAAATAACACGTTACACTACGCTACGGAACGGATCAGCGGCTACGACGTAGCACTCGTAGCGCGTGTAGCCAACCCGACGGGCTACGTAGCACTGGCTACGCGGTGCCACAACACCGCGGGCCGCGGCGCGCGACGCTCGTATCAATTAACTCCTTTGTTGCCTCTGCGTCGTCGGTTATTTTTTGATGTGTGTCAGATAACCCTTTTGTGAGATGTCACTGATCTTGGACGGATGTAATTTAGTCCTTTTTTGTGGAATCAAGTTGTTTTATATCTACTTTTTTATCGGAGAAGTGTCATCGTGTCACCTTTTTGTTTTTACATTTTCCATACCCCATTATTTTTAACTCTTATTAATTTTTCATTCACCGTTAAAGTATGACAAATACAGAGGATATGCAGATTTAGATAAGGTTCAACGTCCTTTTAACTTTAATGCTCAGCGAATATTAAGTGCTGTGGATTTTATACATTATAATTTTAAAGTGCCTTGATTGATAGCATTTCACGTCAACCCATCAATTAAATTAACGATATGCACTGATTTATGGCCAATAAATAATGTGAGCAAGCATGGTGATTATATCTGATATCCATAATTGCGGTTATAACTTAATTAAAATGCTGGAAGATAATATTAATCCATAAGTGGATATGCATGCCCTCTTATATATGATGGAATGTGATTGGTGATGCGATGGTTCGTAAATGTTTTTTAATGAATGATATAAAACTATGGGTGTGTTTATCGGTTCAAGGCAATGAATCTTTTACCAGTAATGAGACGGCTGTCTAGCCGTATGAAAACAAAAACGATTTATTACCCTAGGGACAATACGTCGGTAAGTAGGTAGACCTAAACGTGGTACTGGTTGATTTGACTTAATGCAATTTGTGATTATATTTAATTTTACTCGTTCGTTAAGTTCAAACAAAATGGGATCAATATCAAAAGTAGAAGTTAAAAACATAGCAGTAGGTATACTTACTCGTAACAAAGGTACAACATGTAGATAAAAAAAAAGAATATCGGATTGCTATTTACAAGTTTAAGGGTTTAATAGGATTTAACATCTTTTCACCCCAGCGACGACCTACGAGATGCCTGTTCATTATTTCCTGAAAGATGTCCAGATTATAGCGGTCAGCAAAAACGGAATTCGGCAATTATTTCCATTTCTTATACACAAATTGGTCTGCCATGTTGGCATGCGCAGTGTTTAGTGGATCTCATTTTAAAGTGACGGGTGCGCTTGGGGGTACCGGGTTCGATCCCCGGGTCGGGACAAACAATTGTACCAGAGTTTTTCTGTTCAGAAATTTTCAGTGTCAGGCTGAAGACTAGAAGTAGGTGGTCTTGTAGCTACGTATGTGGTAAATCGTTAAGATAGGCCGTCGTAGCCTAATATCGGTTGGAGGATTTATTTTTACTCACATTAGGCGACTTAACTGTGGGAGAGCCACGCTTCGGCTGGCTCGACCGGAGTGATACCACTGCCTCACAGAAATCCGGCGTGAAGCAGAACTTGTGCTGTGTTTCGCCGAGTGAGTGAGGGTACCGGAGGCCCAACCCGGGGATAAAAGGTTGGTAGCGCGCTTGTGACGCCACTGGTGTTTCAGGTGTCCATGGGCGGCGGCAATGCTTACTATCAGGGTGGACCGCCTGCTCGTCTGTCACCTATCACATAAAAAAAAACCTTACGTATAACCAGCGCATGTTTTAAATAACTGGTACATTACTTTAAAAACTTCTAGAAGCAGGATGCACTCAGTTCGATTCGCGAGTACCTCTTGCTGGATGAATTTTACAGCAGTTTCATAAGAGTGGCCGGAGCAGTGATACAATATTTACTGACCTTCCACCGCCTTTACACAGATTAGTTGGGTTTGGGGAATCGCACTTTTTCCCTATTACTACGTTTTTCTCGTTGGGTTACTGACTAGGAAATCTAGTACTAACTAAAAGAGAAAAGTTACATTGACCTGACATTTGATTCTGTTCTGTGTGAGTCATGTTCCGGCATGTGCCGGCTGAATCAAAGTAGCACTACGGCCTATTTATTTATGTGATAACAGGCAGATGAGCAGAAAGTATCTAAATTAGTCTTTATTCAATACTCGCCCGAAAATTCAGAGGTCTCTAAACTTTAAGAATTAACCGCTTAAACTGTGGAATACATCTAAATTTTGAATTTTGAAAGCGCAATATTTATCAAAGGAATATCTAGAGTTTTTGGACCTCTATTTTAAATTTTTGTACAAAGTTCTAGCTCCGATATCCTCCAAATGATGGGGTATGCGAGAAAAACTCCACTATTTGTGTTATCAAAATTTTATTCTACCACTTTGTTGGCCATTGTAGGTATGTTTATGCCAAATTATACCTTTTTAGTACTAGGAATTCCTAAACTAGGCTACGGACGGACATGAGAAAACTAAAAGAATTCCTCGTGGACTAAGGAATACTAAAACGTTATTTCAGGTGATCCACAAAAAAGCGAAACAGAAACTGATTTTGTTTTCCTATAGCTTAAACACAAATACAAAACGTTTGCGCTTATAAGCAACTTGGTAAGAATTGTGACCCATTAGTTAATATCTTACAAGTGGTTTCAGATCATCGTATTTTTCTGCGCGTATACGGTTGTTTCAGCATACGAGCATACACGCGCTTTAAAAAAAACGAGCGTATACGCGCGCAACACTAATCTGAAACCGCACTAAGACACCAAAAGTACAATGCAAGACTCATCCTTCGCGTCAATAGACTAATACGTATTATTATGCGTTAGACACGTTCCACGAATTCCTTTGTAGAAAACGGGTAAGGGAGAAACTCGCCGGGAAACTTTTCCCAAACGTTACAAGTTGGCCCTCTTCAATGTTCTCAGTAGGCTGTATCTAAACATGTACGTACAAGTACTACACGCAAGTATCTTTTTATTTAGAAGTTAGAGTGAACAAGCATATTATTATTCTAGGCAAACGCGAATCATTCTAGACCTCATCATCGCTTTCTATCAAGTGAAAGTACGGGACGTATTTTTCTGCGCGTATACGGTTGTTTCAGCATACGAGCATAAACGCGCGCGTACAAGCGTTTTTCGGCGTGTTTACGTGAACCGCGAAATACGTTATTGCCATGACGCGGACGTATCCTCACAGAATTTCCTGTTTACGTTTCACGCTAATTCGAGCTTACAAACGCGTAAACGCTCGTATACGCGCTTCAAAAAAACGAGCGTATACGCGCGCAACACTAATCTGAAACCGCACTAAGACACCAAAAGCACAATGCAAGACTCATCCTTCGCGTCAATAGACTAATACGTATTATTATGCGTTAGACACGTTCCACGAATTCCTTTGTAGAAAACGGGTAAGGGAGAAACTCGCCGGGAAACTTTTCCCAAACGTTACAAGTTGGCCCTCTTCAATGTTCTCAGTAGGCTGTATCTAAACATGTACGTACAAGTACTACACGCAAGTATCTTTTTTATTTAGAAGTTAGAGTGAACAAGCATATTATTATTCTAGGCAAACGCGAATCATTCTAGACCTCATCATCGCTTTCTATCAAGTGAAAGTACGGGACGTAATTTTTCTGTTTTTTTTAATAGATGGCGCTAGGTGTCCTGTACATCGCGCAAAGGGTTGTTTACCTTTAAAGAGATGTAACTGTTCCCTAATACACCTTGTATGTAAGGCAAGTTTGGGTTTAAAGGTAAGTATGCTAATATACCGTTACGCTGCTTTTAACAATATAATCTCACCTAGACAATCTAAAAGTACCGGTGTTATTAAAAAGTAAAAAAAGAAATGAAAATTCTGTGTAAGAGTTAATCTACTCACGTATATAAATATTACTAGTGGCCCGTCCTCACTTCGCTTCGGGACCGTAATTCAGAAATGCACCAATAGATGGCGCTGTGTCCAATTACATCGCGCAAGCGTTTCGTGTTTTCGGTTTACCTATAAGACTTGTCGTTGTCCATAGAAGTTATCTCTTTATAAATAGTATAGAAGATAAAGGCGAATTTTTTGTATATACATAGGTATGTGAGTAGGCGAGTGTCCTACTTCTTCACAATTTAACTATTAAAGCAATTTTAATAAAATGAGGTATAGACTAAAATTTTACTCTGAATTAACAAATAGGGTCTATTTTCCTGCGGGATAATAACATCTTCTTCCCGTGTAAAAATATATGAGGGTAATTTTGATTGACCGATTTTAATAAATTTTGATAGTAGAGTACCTAAAACTCTGGATTACATAATATAAGCTACATTATTCTGCGGAAAAATATCTATTCCCATGGGAAAAACAAAGAAAATCACTTATTTTACTTCTCAAAATGCGAATAGACATCTTAACGTCGTAAGGCCCAGACAGCAGACACAATAGAAAATCCATTATTTTTTGCCTTTTAAAAGGCTTTTGAGTCTTACGACGTTAAAACACTATTTATTTTGCATAATAAACCGCGGGCAACACCGCGCGTGTGCCCTAGTGTTATTATACGTAGGAGTAGGAACATAATGTTAATTAGGATAAAGTATATTTTTAAAATATTCCAGTTAGCTAGGTTTCTATCTGGAAAAATAAAGGTTTCGTGTTCATGAGATTTTCCTAACAAAATATTATTGGGAAAAATGGATAGAGAAATTTGGGTGCGGTAAAATAACGTAATAGGTTACGTATATTATTCATATTCACAGTCCATAGCTGGACATAGGCCCCCTCCAAAATTAGCCATTTTACCCTTCTTTGGCTAGTTGCATATAACCTCTAGCACAGTCCTTTCGCCGAGCTTAACCCTCTATGAGCATGCGCCCATGAAAAGCACGCGGTGTCGGGAAAAACCCGAATGCATGCAGTTTGTTTTCCCATGGGAAAACATTATGGCTCTGACCTTGTCGTATGTGAGGGACGAGGTGATGTGTGGGACTCTAACCCAAATCACTGGGATGTCCATTTCAGCGCAATCGGGGTCGGATACCCTACATCCGGGACTGGACCGTACCACCAGTGGGCATACTCACTTAAGTTTTTCATCATAGATTTATTCATATTCATAATATACTCGTATAGGTTATTATATTATATAATAATTTATTATTCATAATCGGCATTTTGCTTCCAAATTCAAGGTCTGCAAAATGAAAACCGTATTTAATACTAAAACAATTCTTAAAATCCATTGTGAAAAACCACTGGCCAGATTTCAAGCGAACCTTCAGCCCTGTTTTCCCACAAACCTAATTAAGCAATCAATCAATTAACAAAGTATCAATCAATATAATCCATTGCCCAATCTCGAGCAAACCTCGAAAAAAAAAACAATAAACGATTCGTCTGTACGCAGAATGAGATCCGAAGCTTAAACTGTCCGAAATGAAATATCTTCCCGCGACAAGTTAAGATCCGGCGGAGGGCAGCTCGGGACGATAAATTAAAAACCCAATTTGAACGTTCTCTGCCCCTTTTTGTGACCGATTGCTAAGTCTCGGTGTCAATTAAATACGAATATTGCGGCATATTTTTTAAATTTCAAGGGGAGTAAAAGGTTTTTGATACCTGCCAAGCGTTGAAAAGCATGTAAGTCACCATAAAATTATAAAAATTGTTATGTATGATTTCTTGTATTTCGGCTGATTCACTTGTGCGGATCTCAAGCCATCGTCGTCTGCTTTTATTGGGCTCAGAACCTGACGAAAAACTAGGTTAATAATAGACAAGTAATGCAGGAACGACCGAAGCGGCGTTTTCTTATTTCGGAGACCAAGACTTTGTTGTAGTCGCGGTAGACAAAATAAGTATTATTATAATAAAACTCGCGAGATCGTAAAAACAAATATGGTAGTGATTTGTGCACAAACTAAACTAATGGCTCTATATTGTTCGGCCTAAAAGTTCGATTTAATTTAACCCATACTTTAAAATCTAATTTACTGAGATTTAAACCATAGCCTAAGAAACTTAACCAACTTATATTAGTTAAAAATACTTATTTATCACACGACCGTAATGTCCAGAGTGTGAATCGAACCCAACCTATTGACCGAAAGTCAAGGTCACAATCTGTAAGAAGAATGTTAGAGCAAACAAAAACACAGCAGAAAATGGAAATAATAAACAGATGGCACTTGAAAAATGCCCTTCATTTTACCGACAGATAAGAAAAACTATAATGAAAATCGAAATGACGCAATCGACCCCCCGTTTATTATTCAAGGTATCACAGGGGCTACTTTCCAGGTCGATTTGTTGACGTCACCAAATTTCATTTAAGCCCTCGCGACGGAACCCTCGCAGGGAATGATAAATATTTTCGTGTTCAGACCCCTCACCGGTTTATTCGTATGAATCCAAATTTCCCAAGATCCGAGGTGGTAATTTATCTACCAATCCCATTGACCCCAAATTCGGATTGGCTTCACGGTTTATTTCTTCACGATTCAGTGATAATTTGAGATAGATCTCAATAAAAAATCCGTCGCCAGTGATAATGACGGGCGTAAAAGGGATTTTTAATTTTGGTAAAAAAATAAGTTGGCGATCCCTGCTTTTCGTGTTTGATTTCGGGTTTCGTTGTTTCTGTGTAAGAAGGTTAAAAAGGGTTTAGTTCGTCACTTTTTAAATTCATTTGCATTTTTATATTCCGACACGTACGCGCCAAGAATATTATGGCTCTCTCTCTCTCTCTAAAAGGGAATTAAAGGTTGGTCGCGCTTCTGACTCTCTGGTGTTGCAGTGTCTATGGGCGGCGACAATAGCTTGCCATCAAAATCACCAAAAAAAATATTCAAATAGAATTGCATATAACCCCCCTTACATTTCATCGTATGTATGTAGCAATAATACTCGTAGCGGGTTATTCTGAAATCCCGTTACAAGCCAGCGTAATCTGACAATTTAATCAACATCATAGTATCATCATACAAATATACGAAGACAAATATGATGCCCCGTTTGATGTTCCTCGCTACTCGACTATTAAGATTAAATTATAAATTAAGTTTGATGACGATAAATAATTCATCGATTCGCTGTTAGTTCAAAATTCAATGTTTTCAATATACATTGGTTTATTGGAAATGAGCAGGTGTGTGTGAATTTTAATAAGGTACGAGTATTTTATAGGACAATAAAACGATTGGTTTGAATGTTGTGCCATACAAAAAAACTTTCATTTATTGTTACAGAAGAAGATTAATGTATGCTATCTGTGTGTCACGCTTCAAGGGCCAAATGGTTTTCCCACTCTAAACAGACATGCCATGTTATCCATCCAAGAAGTAGCCATGAAGTAGGTAGTGAAACTTTCTGATGTAGTTTCAATAATTTTTTGTAAAACATGAGACTAACGTCAAATGGTTTCAAATTTTTGTAAAAAACTACGACTTTTCTAAACGGTTTGTCACATAGGACTTGGCAACGAGAAGAGTGTATCAGTTGACCGCCTGTGACGAAACGTTTAAATATCACATAAAAAAAATCGACTTTATGGAACAGGTTGCGAGTAAGCGAAGCATAAGAGTAAAATTACTAAATTTGTAAACCACATAATATATTACTCTCATTTATAATTAGCTAGACTCAGTGGTACAATTAATTTGATACAGGTGTACCTCATCCCCTGAGCCCTTCCGTGATTGACGAAGGACTTAAAAACTCTTTTGTTAACAATAGACATGATAAATATTCCTTTGCAAATGGGAGCACATTTTTTAAACGAGGGAAGTGGCAGTTCCGCCTGCTTGATGACGATACGTTTGTAAAGCCATATGTGGGACATAGGACATTTTGACGTAGGATGCGCGTTGGCGGGCGCCAACTCGCTGTTCGCTCTAAATCCATGCGTGCGTTTTGTGAGTGTACACTTGTCAAGAAGTGGTCAATGTTCACAGATACACCTGTGTATTTGATATTTCGCGATTAATAGTTTAAATTTATTTTTTCTTGAGCCTTATCTTAGAATTCATAAGACAACACTAATAAGTTTTTTACTTTAGTATTCATTTATTATTTGTAACTGGCCGTTTATATTTAACTTTGTAACTGAGAACCTATAAAAAAGAGATAAGCGACAAAAAATCTAATTTAGACAAACACAAGCAAAGCACTGGAATGTTTAACGAGCATTGTCTTAAAGAATTAACTTTCTGAAACAAGCTATTTAGTAATCTAGATTGGAAGTCAAGGACAAAACGAACTTGGGTCAGTCACCGTCTGAAAGAAAGCGGTTTAATTTCACTCTATGCGGTCCGTTTGATCTCAGCCTGCTATTCCCGGTTGCGTCCAAAACCGTGGCTTTCAATCCCGGGATATGCTTGAATCGTCGGATAGTTGGTAAGTATTTACCTTCCCAAGCCTTAGGCAAAGGAACCAGACTAACTAAACAATGGTTGAACGCAACAAAACGCATCATCACTTGAATCCAATGAGCGCTCCATTCGCAAAAGAGCACTTTTTGTCATTTTCGGAATTTAAAATCAATGACTATGGATTAGAGTCGAAAATAAAATACTAGATCTTGTTTTCAACCTCGACGGCATGTTCGAAATTCAAAATATCCATAGCTTTAAAAATACTAAAGACAGCACGGTTGGGATCACTTTTTCAAACGCATTCAGTATGGAATTGTGCATCTAATATCGATGACCACAGTAAACGTGGCGAAATGGAAAATACAATTAAAAACTACATGGCGAGTGCAGGCTATCGCGGCCAGTATCTAAATAGCGTGTGCGGTCAAGCCTCGTTGGCGCGGTCATTACTGTGCGGACGGACTGCTAAACAATAGGCTTCGATTTTTAAACTTATGTTAAAAATAAAAATAATAAATTCCATTTTTAAAAGTTCAAAATAGTAGTCGCTTATCTACACCCAGGTCATAATTTTTAAATTAAGAACTCAAAGGTTAACACGTTTTGACAGTTATTTGTGGTTATAGCTTGTAAATAAAAAAATATCTGCTAGCTGCACACGTTTCGAATTTATTATTATCTCCATTTTGAACATAAGTTGAAATGTACAAGCGAACAATAGTAACATTTTACAAACAAGTAAAACTTTTAGAAATGATAAGTGAATCCCTAAGTACGATATTCAAATGTCTATAACTTTAAAAAGAGAAACTACAGAATGTTACGTAGGTATTCTACAAATCAATACTTAAACCTTTGTTATAAATTACACTTCCTAACAATAAATTGGTCAGTCCCAGGTGACTATCAACTGAAGGCGGTGTTCGAAAAAGAAAACATGGGAAGGTCATGAACTAACAAAAGTCATCGAAAGTTTAAATATTATTTAGAAATAGAATTCCATTTTAAAAAGATTCTGGCAGTAAAACATTTGAAACAGGATCGCGGTGTTTGTTCCATGTTCAAAATATGACAGAATTTAAAAACAAAACAGAATTTCTCGACCAGCCTATGTTTTGTACGCATTGCCATTAGAACTGCATTTTATATGAAAATATGCGTAAACGATTCCTTATACTTAACATCCTACTTTCCAGTAGCACACTATGAATAGGATGTGCTTAAACATCGATTGAGAATGAGCACCGATAACATCGATACCTGCAGCTCAGTGTAGAACGTACCTAATGACGGTTTTATAGCCCGTTTATTTGCAGAGTCGTCGCCCGCGTCGCAGTTAGGGGTGCAAGTGTGTCGATATTCATCAATAAAGAATAGAAAATCTTTTTACGGGAATCAAAATTACTTCTTTTTATTTTTTTATAGTAAAATATTATGTTCGTCAAAAAATAAAAAAGAAACAAAGCACTTTATATTTCGCGATAGATAGCCTACCTGCTATTCATTCAAGTTGATTTCGTGATATTTTCTTACACGTACTATTTAGAGATCAATCAACATCATTAGCAGCATTCGATTTTTTTTTGGTAGTTTTTCACTAAATCTCACTACCAAGCCTGTAATTAGATAGATAGATACTCTTTATTGCACAACACATTACAGAACTTAATGCTAATAGTAATTTACAAATACAATATCGGCGGCCTTATCGCTAATAGCGATCTCTTCCAGACAACCTTTGGGTAGAGGAAGGTAATTATCCGATTTCAAAAAATGTTTTTGGTACATGTAATGATTTTTCCGCATCGGTGATTCCGATAGGTTACCGGTATTTTTCGATGTCGAGAAATATCGATAAGCTAAGGCGTCGATAACTCGCCACAGCACAGACCGCCTACCAAATACGAGTATGGGGTAGCATGCCGTGACCAGCCAGTGCATTATTGAAGCCAATCATGGGTTTGGCCAGGTGGCGGTTTGCCTGGGTTCGATCATCAATTATTGCTGGCCGTTTTAAACTTACTATTTTTTTACACTTTTGTCTTTACGGCTGTCTTGTGTTTAGTTGTGTTTTGTTTTGATCTCGGACAATTGATTGATCAGATATGTGGCAAGCGATTTCATACAATGACATTATACCGAGTTCACGATCTAAAAGAGTTTTGTGTAATAAATGTTGAGGTGGTGGTCATAATAATTACCGGTAGGTCGGTGGCATTTCCCCTGCGACAGCAAAAAAAAAATCTTCTTACAGGTAACGCCGTAAACAAATAGGTTTCTTAACTTTTCAAACAAACCCTTGCAAATCCGAACCCAACCCATTCGGCACTCAGATAATGATCAGCTTCAACCAACAATACATAGTATTGTAATCGGGAACACATAACAAGGCAATTTATCATCCGTTGTTGCTACCGGACAATGGGAAGACTTGCCTCCGAGATTACCATCTGTTCGCTGGCAAGTATGTATCACAGTATACTGACTGCCGCGGTGGCGCCGTGGGTAGCGGGTCCATCTGTTCACTGGTAAGTACGGTACGGTATACGGTTTGGCGTCACAGAGGGTACTGACTGTAGTGACGACACATTAGCGTCTCTCTTAGAGTGAGCTTTGATGTTGATTTTTTTGTGTTACATGTATTTTTTGGTACCAAATAAACATTTCTTCTTTCTTCTTTCTTTCTTTTCTTAGAGTGAGACGCAATACCGAAAAAAACGCTAGTCTGGGGAGTTCACTGGCAAGACGCCAACGCTCAAAGGACGCTAGAGTGGGGTCACTCTTAAAATGACGGCTACGCTTGGGGTCCCATGATCGATCCCCGGTTCGAGCCAAAAATTAGTACCTACCTGAATTTTTGTGTCAGAAAATCTCAGTGTGTCTGGAAATTGACGGTATTGTACCCCCATGCCTGGGAAAGCATCTCTCGTTCGTGTCCCATTAAATTAAGAGGAATAGAGTGCACCTGCGCACAATAATATATTCTGCGTACGTGGCTGATCATTAAGATTGGCCGCCGTAGCCGAATAGCGGTTGGAGGATTATCAAGATTCTCAGTAGGAAACTGTCCTTTAAAACGAGACGACAAAAGAGAACCACAGCTTGTAAAGGAGCGTGGATCGAAAATTCAGACATCAGACGATGTCAGCTATCGATAAATAAAACTATCGATAGTTCAGCAACACTAAATTAAAGTTAACCACTAATGATCAATCGGATAATAAGCTCGATCAATATTGACCATCCTACCATTGAAGATCAATAGACGGCGACAAATGTGGTAAGGTTAAAGTATTCCCAATTGAGACAGCTACATGTCTATCTCTGTTTTTTATTAGTTTATAAATAGAAAAACTATGGTTGCAGTACATAATGCTGATTTTTTTATGTGATAGGTGCCAGGCGAGACAACGACGGATCACCTGATCTGAAGGAGTAAGATAATGCGCTTTCTATTACTAGTTTTTTTTATATTTTCGCTTTGCATTATAATTATAAACCACTTGTCTCTTGTGACCACGGCTGCTGCAACGTAGCCGAAACGTCAAGCAGTAAGTACATTACAATGTACAGACAGCCACACATCAGGTTACCACAAACTGTCAAATTTCCTCAATTGATATTCAACCTAATTTGTTTGACAGTAAGATGAGAGTCGATTGAAGAAATTTTACAGTTTTGTTAACTTTGATGTGTGGCTGTACGTACCTACTTAAACGTCGCGTCAATTCCCGTTTTAATACTAGTACTAGCGGCCGGCCGCGACTTCGTCCGCATGGAAAAGTAACTTTTTACCCCCCTTTTAACCTCTACAACCCCCTTTTCGCAATAAAAAGTAGCCTATGTCCTTTCTCAGGGTCTAGATTATTTGCATACCAAATTTCATTAAAATCCGTTGAGTAGTTTTGGCGTGAAAGAGTAGCAGACGGACAGACAGACAGACTTTCGCATTTATAATATTTGTACGGAAATTATTTTTTTTATTTATTTTAAACTTTATTGCACTAAAAAAAAATAATACAATAGGCGAACTTAATGCCAAGAGGCATTCTCTACCAGTCAACATTTGGGTCATACAGAGAGAATGATGGTGCGGCGAAAGGAGGTTATGTTTTCGCGGAGAAACTGAAAGTAATATACCTAAATGATGAAATTAGTATGGAATAGTATGGATTAATTCCTAATATTATATTCCTACTGGTAATGTTTACATTGTGGTAATAAGTATGTTGCCCGATATCTTAATTAGCTTCCGGTGAGGCCGGCCTTTTGGTATTGTTCGATATCGGCCCATTGGGAACAGATTATTTTTTTAAAAGGCACTTTTGTGGGCTATTGTATGGGAATGCTCGAGAAAAAAAAATATGTTATAAGCACATGTATCTTTTTAAGATTAAATTGGACCTTTTTTATGGGTTAGGTGGCAGTCAAGCAGAAAGTGTTATAATGTATTATGTACCTATAAGTGTATGTATTATGTATAAGTGTAAGTGATATTTAAACATCCTGGCGTTTAGTCCCGATTAGGTATATCAAGTATTTCTTAGCAAAAAAATAACATAAAAAAATGTTATACTTACGAGTATTAAACCTTATCTCATCATAGAAGCAATGACTTGATTTCAATGATGCAGGCCTTTGCCCTACAGTGGGACAGTATAAAGGCTGATACTTTACTTTACTTATTAGTGTTCTCGTTCGTTAATAAAATACCGAACACAAGTAGAAAAAAACTACTCAAAACTCCAGCCAACTCAGTTGCTACCAAAAAAAACCATTAGCATGGGCAATAAGCTCATATTTTTCTTTTTCGGGAGTCCTAACAACACGTTTATACTTTCATTTTTATTCCTAAATATCTGGAGAAAATATTGCCAGGACGAGGGGCAGAATCTTATATAATAACTCCTACTCAATATCATTTCGCGCAAATGTTGCCCAAACGTATGTACAAATTATGTAAGTACAAAAAAGACAAATATGGTATTACAATCATAACGACTTATGAGTACAGACGGCGTTAGGTCCAGTTCAGGTATAGAGATTATCTAAATTTCAAAACGTTAAATCCAAGATCTAAAATATACCTCATTAGCAACCCACGCTCGTCCACTGCTGGACATAGGTCTCCCCCAATGCACGCCACCTCTCCCGATTTTCGATCACTCTCATCCAGCTCTCTCCAGCCAGCCTTCGAATGTCGTCATCCCATCTTGTAGCATGGCGTCCAACACTACGTTTACCGAGTCGCGGTCTCCACTCAAGGACTTTATATATACCTATAACGTCGTAACGCCCAGACAGCAGACACAATAGAAAATCAATTGTTTTATGCCTTTTAAAAGGCTTATGGGCCTTACGACGATAAGGGAGGATTTTGGCAGTGTCTGCGACATATTTTGACTGGCGGATGGCGCATTGGTAATGACCCTGCCTCATACGCCGTAGGTCGTGGGTTCCATCCCCACCCTAGACAAACATTCAAGTGATTAATACTTGTGTTTATTCAGTGTATGAATCCCTACTAATATTATAAATGCGAAAGTAACTCTGTCTGTCTGTCTGTTACTCTTTCACGCCAAAACTGCTCAACGGATTTAAATGAAATTTGGTATACAGATAATCTAGACCCTGAGAAAGGACATAGGCTACTTTTTATTGCGAAAAGGGGGTTGTAAGGGGTTAAAAGGGGGGTAAAAAGTTACTTTTCCATTCGGACGAAGTCGCGGGCGGCCGCTAGTGTTATATAAATATTTAAGTATTACATTTGTGAGCCTCTGTTGTCTCTTATCTGTAACACAGGTAAGTTGCGCTTAAGCTACTTAGTACGGAGTCAGGTCAATATACGTATGAGATGTTGTGTGCATTATTATTATTACTATATAAAAAAGTACAAATGGGTCATTAAATTAAACAGTGCTATAAATGTGGCATCAAAATGACCATCCGTCTTTTTTGCCTTCTGATTTCCGAGTCCATTTATTCGGTAGCTACCCGGCCATCTTGCGAAGCGCCAGCTTAATCCAATCTTATAAAGTTAGGTACGCCGAGAAACCTAAATAACAGCATTAAATATTGCCGTCTAGATCTAATAAATATCTGGCGAATGTTCTCGTTATATTATTGTTGAGTTTTTGTGGAAAATGGGTATACTTTTTGCATAATATTTTTTATGTGTGGGCATTTCACCTGATGGTAAGCGATTGACGCCAATGGGTATCCATCATGCAACACCAGTAGAGTCACATGTGTGCTTCTGACGTTTTGAATCCCCTTCCCTTCGATTAGACCTGGAACTCTCAGTGGCTCCAGCAGTGTGGGAGTCCAGCGACAAGTAAGAGATTAAGAGTGACAGGTGAAATCTATACTATTTATAAAGAGATAACTTCCATAGACAATGACAAGGCTTTTAGGTAAACCGAAAACACGAAACGCTTGCGCGATGTAATTGGACACAGCGCCATCTATTGGTTCTTTTCTGAACTACGATCCCGAAGAGAAGTGAGCGGGATAGTTAAACACTTATGTGCGATTTAAACGCATAGTGACATCTACCGAAACAATGCCGAACCAATTGATTGTTTAATCAGTTAGACAATTAACGCGACGTCATACTTTCAAAATCAATTGTCTTATCTACGTTGCGGCTGCGGTCAAGCGAACCGTACGACGGTTTTAAATATTTTTTTGAGTTAATGTCATTATTTCACCATTCCCCGCGGTTCGTCAAAACCGCGACTAGAAACCCATCATCACATGATCGAATTCTGATAAAACGCCTCATCACACTCGATAACTGTTCAGTTGAACGGTTAAAGGGCCGTCTTCCTTGACGGCGATATTGGCGCAACATGACTTGCGCTCTGGCTGTAGTTAGTTCGAAATGGTTAGCGCGATCATAGAATTTGTAAGGAATTTATGAATCTTTATTTTGGGCTTTATTCGCGGTTATTAGGTCAAAGCCGTGTTTGACTTGATGACGTGGGTTGGATACTTCGATTTTATTCGATTTTCGCTCACCTTTGTACCTACAAATTTTAACAAGGGCTTTTAGACAATAACAAGTAATATGCCTATCTTAAGTGTTGTTTTGGTGTTTATTTTAATTACCTACCTATATTAAACTTCATAATATAACTATAATAGCTATGCTGACGCAGCAATCTTAAGAGAGCCTTAGCTTCCGATAATAGCCTCCATCTAGGTCGGTCCTAGACAAGGGTAGAGCTACATTGTTGTGTCATTTTTAATCTAACTGTTTCTCTCAACGTCACTCAAGGTCCAAACTGAAAACCAGCGCTTCAGTGGCTTCAATGAAGCCGCCGTAGCATATGCTGAGTTTGGATCTTATTGACCACCTTATCTAAATTGTGGACTTGTGTTGATGTTTCTGTATACTTAAATGTTCTTTTCCATTCTATTCGTTATGTGTTCTTATATTCTATGCCTTCAATGTTTTCTGTGTCCTATCTATTTGTATTGTATCTATTTTTATCTGTGGTCAATAAATGTTTTACTTACTTACATTTAAAAATATTGCCAGTGTTTATAGTTTTATCGTCGTACAGATTCTCTCAATTGTATAAATATTACAGTGAAGCAAGATACAGCGTCGACCACCCACAAAAGCCAAAGGAAAAATCATTGACAGTTCATTCCGTCTCGCCTTCCGATGCAATTATTTCTGATAGCCGACGCGGCGCTTGAGTTTCTCAAAGTGAAAAACTTTCAACAAAAAACATGCAATACACAGCATTGTTTATTCGATAAACTTGTTTACCTTTTCATTACAACGTCAAAATGATTTCTGTTTGTCTTTGAACCTTATTTGAAGGGAACATAGTTTGTTTTGGCGAATCTTGAAAATTAGGCAAGATACTGTCTAAACCCCTTATTGTAAAACGTAGTCTAAAAACATGATTTAAAACTGATGTTGTCACTTTCATTTGTGACTTTTATAAAAGTGACAAAATCATTCAACTAGCTGCTTCGCACCAGTCTTCTGTCAGCCCGTGGCATCACTCCGGTCGAGCAGGTCCATTCATTTTTTTTATAGGATAGGGGGCAGACGAGCAGACGTATAGGTCGTAGTGGTCCGGAAATACCGCAGGTGGCAGTTCGTTCCATATTTGCGTCGTACGCGGCAGAAAGTTCCTGGCAAAGCGCACAGTAGTGGACTGCCAGCCATCTAGATGAAATGGATGGAACTGCTGTCGCGTGGAACGATTCATGTCGAAGCGCGGCCCCCCACGGTTATTAGATATATTTTACGAACATGTACGAGTACAACGCTGCAGTACGAGGAACAGTATTGTATTTCTAAAGGCCATTATTCTTTACTTCCTGAATTTAAAAACTGTTGTCCCATTAGCAATTTTGGAGCGTATTTTTGCAACAGTGCACTCGCTAGTTTATCGGTCTCTGGCGCGCCTAAGTGTGATGAATAAGAGTCGTGGGGCGTGAAATGGCCGGTAGTGTGTACGGCCCCCAAAAGTTGTTATGATAAACGTTGTCTAATAATAATCTGACCATACGTCCTAAAAAGCATCGGGACGCAAAAGTGTCCCGTTTTGTGAAAAAAGTGAGGGCGGCACTTTGTTCCGAAACATAGTTTTTATATTTTCGTTGTAGTTTGAACCTTTGATTTTAGATCGCACTGGGTGTCGATTACGTCACACCTGTGTTTCGTCTTTTGGGTAACATAAGCATTGTGGTTTTCTACAGAAGTTATATCTTTGTAAAAAGTGTAGAAGATAGGTCGTAAATAAAAAGGCTTGAGTAGTTAGATTACATAAAATAAAAAGAGAGCGTACCTATTCCTTTTTAAAAGGTCGGCAGCGCACTTTCTCTGGTCTGGTGTTGCGGGTGTCCATAGGTGGCGGTAATCGCTTTCCATCAGGTGACCCGTCTGTTGGTCTGCCACCTATATCATAAAAAAAATGAAAGAAATTTGCCGTCTCACCTTCATAAAAGCTTAAATACAGGTTCCAGCACTTGGAAAATAAGTACCCAAACGACAGTGCATTGCGCTGCAAAGAGATTGAAAGCAAGAAGCGTCGCTGCAACGACGTCATCTCTGTTCCTTATGTAAATCGGATCGGGTCGGCTCTCTGAACAATAGCTGCTTACTGCTCGCGGAATGTTGCATTTGCATCCCGAGTGGTGTTGCCAGGTCTGATTTGTTTTAAATTGGAATATGAGGCCAAAAAATCGGGGTTGCAAATCGGGACAACCCACCACTTTGCCATGGCCATACCATCACTACGGTTATACTGGCCGAATCGGGACAGAGAAAAAAGGTATTTTACATTAAATTTCAATAGATTTTATTCTTTATTTAAACTGCGCTAGTGATGTGATATGACGCCGATTTTGAATTTGACATATAATGCGTCAAGAATGTCTTGGAAATAGACTTTTGGGGATATAACGGAGTTCCCATGTTTTATAACCAATGACGTTACGATTCCTTATGACTAAGCGGCACAGGCGTCGTCAATCAATTGCATGACTACTACGACGCATTAATGTGATGTGATGAGAAAAAAAACACGTAGTGTTTTTATGGCACAAACATTTTCTATTTTATTTATAGAGACATTTAGCGTTCAGATCAAGTCAAGATCAAGAATCGGGATGCGCTCTCTGAAAATCGGGACGACCCGCGCAACTCGGAACACCTGGCAACACTAATCCCGAGCTCCAGAGTATTCCGGCCGAACTTAAATAGTATGTTTTTCTATACATTTACGTGAGCAACAAAGGAATAGCGTAGGAACATTGAGAATAAGTGCTGTTCCTGCCTTTTGTTATGATTATCTTAGAGCAGATGGCAACTAGAGATATATTTGCATGCAAAAACGATTTTTTTTCTTGTGATGGCTGGGAGCCTAGCAAACGTATCACCTGGTGGTAAGCTATTGCTGCTGCACAAAAACAACTGCAACACCAGCGGAATAACAAATCGGCCATTTTCATTTTAATGGGCCGGCTCGACCGGAGTGATACCACGGCCTGCGTTGTAATTCGTAGAGTTAGTGAGGGTACCGGAAGCCCAATGAGGGGAAAGGCATTAAAGTTTGGCAGCGTACATGTGACTCTGCTGATGTTGCAGATGTCTATAGGCGGCCGCAATGGCTTACCATCAGGTGGTCCGTCTGCTCGTCTGCTAATATCACATAAAAATCTTTTAACAAAAATTTTAACTCCACTTCTTTTGTAATACAAACAAAATTAGTATTCCCTTCGTCTAAATAAAATCGGACACCTATACAAAACAGAAAGCACTCGTCATCATGACGCAACGGCCACTAAAATCCCAGTGATGACGTTTCATTTGCGCTAACAACCGGACAATGGACCGCGTCACCGTGACGTAGTCAGTCGCACTTATGACGTCACAAAGCAATGGTCGCACTCATTAGCAGTGATCGGATAAAGTAGTGATTTAAGGTTAACGTCCTTGAACACTTATATTAGTATGGATACGCCCTAGTAAAATGCATTTTTGCCTATTAGAAACTGAAAAAGTAAACAAAGACTTAAGTAAACATAAGGGTTGAAAATGGCCTGAACTACTTCGAGAAAAGGATGGTAGGCTGTGCCGCTTTTTTGCTTGACTTGGCGGTAGCACTGTCGTGCCCCCAGATTGGTATGAAAAACTATTATCGAAATTTTAATCCATTTATAAATGTAATCGGCATGTCCACCTTAAGATTTTGTCAATAATTGCACACTAAATTTGATCACTGCTCATTATATTGGACTATGAAATCACTGGTTAGTTTGTTAAGTTCTCATTAACTATAAATTTACAAAAGACTTAATTCGGTTTATAAGTTAAACTTTTGTTTCTAATTTTTTCAAACATAGTTCGGGTTTGTGATCACCAATCCGCATTGGATCACAAGCGTGGCCTTTTAAGTATTCTGTGGCGTGGCCTATTCCCATCATAGTAGCGATGACTTGATTTCTATGATCGAGTCCTGTGCTCTGTAAATAGCCTGATACTACCTATAATATACTTGTTCAATCGGTATAGGTTCCTTCCAGATAAAGTTAGCTCAATTTGTATGCAACAGACGTATTAGTTATGACTGCAGGAAGTGGAGAACTTGGCTGTCGAATTGAATCTTCAATTAAATGCCGAAACTAGTACTGGACTCAATTGTACCTACTAGGCTGTGTTTGATATTCATTGTATGTTATTGAAGCACGGTATGGATTGACTAATCAAATGTATTATTTGACTAGATAACTTTAAAAGTCAAAAAAAGTAACTGCAAGCCAAACAGCAAATGTCTGAGATACATAGAATTAAAGTTGTCGGGTTGGATCTGACATTTCAATCTAAACTGCAACCGTTAAACATTTTTTGTGTAATAGGTGGCATACGAGCAGAGGGATAAGTAGCAGAATGTAAGCCAATTGCACACCAACTAACTTATAGGGCGTCTAGGTAATAATATTTAGTTTTGTCTCGACGGAAACCCTTAGTTCAGACTTTAGACCATGATTAGATGACATCTGTAAATATTTGACCTGATGGATTAAAATATGCTGTAAAATAGGTCAACGACTTCCATACAGCCTTTGCATTGGAATTAAGTCTTCTCCCAAAGCATATCCAACAACATTCAAAACCGGCGAAATCCTATTCCGGCCGCCTGTCATGCGCTCGCGACAGTGGATTTACCCGAAATGTTGACTATAAGTCGCTTTCATCGTCGTCAAATCACCGTTATCATTGTCACAAATGGTTCCATTCAAAAAGCCGGTGCGAGAACCCGCAATTTCAAAATTAGCTACCGCCACCGGCGCTCCATTACCCGACATTACGTATTTATGCTCGTCTGGTCGCTCGGCGCCCGTCGACGCTCTGCACACTCTGTTTAGATAATTAAATGTAGTTTAGGTATACATTTTCCAGCTAATTTTTACTGGATGACGTCCAAATTTTACAAGTTTCCTCCGCAAACCGTGGCCTAGTTTGTGGGTTGCTGTGAGTAATGTAAAATGAATAAGCTTTCTGTCACTGGTTTCGGGAGGGCTATTAGGGAACATTACGTATTAACAGGCGCAGTCCAAGCCAAGGGTCTGAGAGTGTAGTTATATGTATGAAAGAACATTTTAGTAATACAGCGGGAATGGGGAATTCAGCTTGCTCGGGCAGAATCTGCGTTACGTACGCGGTTCTTCGTTATTCACTGATGACGAAGTTGAGTTTTATGTACAACCTTTTATGCAATGATTATACCGGCTGTGTACGAGTGAACAGTCGAACGGTACGCCATCGATGACTTTAATGGTACAATTGTATTGAGACAACATCACATACGTTGTAAGGTTTCCCTTCTATGGATACCAGAATCTTTCATCAGCTAACATGTGTTGGTGAAGAAATGGAATCCGCAACCTTTGCGTCTCAACCGGCGCTTGAAGCGCAAGCCACTGCGCTAAACGTCAAAAGCACCATTTTTTATACATTGTCATATATTGATCACAAATGTTTGTAAGAAACCCTTTGGTGAGTGAATCAGGACTGCAACCAAATGACAATCGGGCCACTGAAAAACTACATACAAATTTGTTTCATTGAATCAGGCCGTGTATTGCACTCCACTGTTTGAGTCTCTTGGCTATGACGCTTTAATATATAATGCGTTCTAATAGAGCTTGCGGATTGTGCCGCTGGCAACATGATGACAGCTATTCATTTGATATCAGACCCGCGAGTTTGTTCCTACGGACGTGTTTTAGACCTCTCTCTCTCTCTCTCTGTGTCGGTCGCTCCCTCATGACTGAGAATCGTTGTCATCAAAGGATGTGGATGAGTTGCGTATATCCAGCAAGTTCGATGCATAACACCATGACCTACAGGAAGGCACCTACACCTTCCTTAAGTTGTGGTTTTAGCCGAGAAAGTGAGCTACTTTTTGTGACGGTCCACGACATGACAAAATTTATCTTCTTCCCGGCGAACAGCATTTCGTATTTGCTTAGTTTTTTTTATGTTTTTTTTTCTTTTTTAGTTTTAATGTTGAGTCATATGTTCTTGTTGTCCAGCCTGTTTGTATATTTGTCTTATGTGTGTCGTGTGTGCGTAACAAATAAATGTTTTTATCTTTATCTAGTTGCATGTCGTTTGTATGATCTCCGGTTGAGCCGCACTATTCATGCCAAAGCGTTGCTTTTCCAAGGTCAACGTACATTTATTAAGCTGATTGGAATTGCATGGTGCAATTTATAAAAATGCGGACGTGATTAAATTTACAAAAATGGTGCCTTTACAATGACGAAACCGAACGGAAAAGCTGTCTCTTGGAGGCTTCGACAGATGAAACGGTCTGCAGCAAACATATTTGTGCTCCAAAAAGGAAATTCATACAAAATATGCAATATTGGAATGAGGAAATAACTTTTATAGGAAATCTACTTCCATTTCAAAATAAGTTGCTATTTATCAATATTTAGTCAGAAGGGAGTTGATTTTGGAATATTCAGTTAAACATAACATAAGGCGTTTTTTAATGATATAGGAGGTCTATGTACTGACCTGTAGGCCTATATCTATGATGGAGAAAAAAGGTCTCCATCATAGAAATTAAGTCAACGATTGCCTAATGTGGATTTTTGATCACATCCTGAGCTTTTTCGAAAAACTTCGAAACATACTTTTTGCTCGACCTGAAAATCGAACCCAGGACCTCGAGATCACGGCCCGTTATTTAAACCACTAGACCAATGCAACAGCGCGTTGCCACATACACTAGCTCTGTGACCTGAAACGAGTCTTGGCCTCCGAAACAAGAGAACGCCACTTGGTCGATCCTGCACTACTTGATGGCAGTCATTAGCCTTAAGTCGCAGATCATTTTCGAAGACGTCTTTCCAGCAATACCTAGAAACCACAAAATTCTAAGGTATCAAAGCGTGATATACAAATATTTGATTGGCTCACTATTCACAAAACTAATCCATACAAGAACAGGCCGCAAATAATCTGTAGGAGTGAATAGATTCATTATCACAACAGGATGGGTCATCCATAATGGATGGACTTCATTGGGAGCCAGCAAGTTCGATAACTAAGTTGTCCGCCAATTAAATGCCGACTTATATCCATCGGCGTGAAGAGCTAGGAAGAGAATTCAGATTGATGTGGCATTTTCAGTGAACTTGTAAAGTTTCAGAAGAAAATAATCTAGATCACGCAAATAAAACAAGAATAACTAACAACGACGATGAGGTTTTACTGAATAGAAACTATCGAAAGTTAGATTTTCACCTTTGTCATGAAGTTAATTTGTCTACAAAAACGAATCGTAGTTGTTTTCTAAAAAAAATCGTAAAAGAGAGATATATATATTGATTTAAATGAAGTGTTTACAAATGTATATGCACAATTTTCAGTAATTTCCTTTATACCAATAATACGAGTACTTCTATGATGGGACGTAAAGATGACTTGATTTTTGTGACAGGCCATTGCCTTGCCTGGAGTGGGATAGTATAGGCTGATACTTTACTTTACTATACTTCTACATTTTTTGTTATTTGCGTTAATAGTGCAACAAGATTCCTTTCACCGCACTAGTCCTTTCTGCATTACACAATAGGCAATATTGGCATTAAATGCGCCTACTGTAACAATTAATTTTGATGCTTATTGCATCAAGTTAAAATTTTATTATCTGGGAACGAAAATATGTCTTAGTGATAGATCTATTTATTAGTTGATAGCAACTTGGTGACAAATAAAAATTTTGGTGACAGAAAACATTGTTGGCATAAATATCTCCAAATTTCGCAATTCTGCGTACCCGCAGCCTGTTAACGCTATACTTCGTATTGCGGGTTTGTCTGTTGCAAACTTTCGCCTACCGATTCCCGCAATTCGTTTCTCGTCTATTCATCGCATTGATTTCGTATCCGCCGGGCTCTTAATGTTGGGGCCATTACGTGGGCGAATTAAGAATATCGACTGGAAGTTATTTATTGGCAGGGGGAGGACAATGGCAAAATGATGCTATAAATTGGAGTAAAATATTATAGGTGGCTCACGGAGTCACATTTGCGTATGTGTTGATTTGCATGATTTTAAGTACCGACTTATGTGTGTCTTTTGTGAGTTTGGATTGGTTTATCCACACATTTACTGGCCCGATGGCGTATTAGTACTGAATCAGCTCTATGTGTAATTAATACTAAACAATATTAATTTATTTACTGAAAAGATTTGTTTGTTTGAATAGAATAACTTTTGCAATGCTTTTGTCAGTGTGTTTGGCTTGTCTGTTAAGTCTTACTCGTATAATTATTTTATGGTGACACAGTTCACTTTAAGCCCGATGCTCCGCAAAAGCAGAGGCCACATTGCAGCCATAATAACGTCACAACTGCTACACTGTCCTACGCAAATTTGTTATCTCGTCTTCTAAACATTTTCCTCAACCTGCAATACGAATACTGCCAATTGACTGACTGACTGACTTACTTAAATATTTTTTGGAAATAAGCTGACCTCATGGTCAAAATCATATATTGTGGGTTAAATCATTAATTTACCAACAATACCTTCCCTACGATGCGGCTTTTTCGTGGCCGCACCCCGAGAGAGTCGGAGTGCTGGCACTAACTCAATTACAGGCATCCGGCTTCGAAGGACCAATTCACTGACTCCGAGGTTTTTTCTTTGAAGTATGAAATCTGATATTTTTCTTAGTGCCCATGTGTACCTTATACACGCGAGGATTTATTACATCTCATTTTTATCTGATGTGTTGATAGAAGATTTTAGGTAGGGAATAAGATGAAAGGAAGTAGAAAAAGAAATAGTAATAATGATTCTAGGTAAGTCAGTCTTTACTATATACAGAGTGTGTCTTATTGAGCGCTGTATACGGGTATTCTCTATATAATAGAATATTGAATCGGTTTAATATAGACACCTAATGATCAGTGAGGCTAGCATAGTTTGTAACGAGATTGCTACCATGTACCTTATTTTTCAGTTTTCCGATAATTTTCCTATCATTGGTTTAAGATCCTTGTTCTTAAATAATTCTAATATAAAAAATCATATTCTTATTCATTTCGTCAGCATTATAAAGGCGACCCCAGTGACGTCAAATGAGTTCCTCTTCTTCCCGAGTCACTAGTTTTGGTAGCACTTTGATACATTAAAATGATCTTAACATTCAAACTAACCAAAACCATCTCAGCATTTAACAAAATCACTCAAAGCACAACACCATAAAGTGTAATGTCATTTGCTCTCAAACAAAGGAAAACGCACCTTGGCGTGCACTGACACAGTTTTGTTTTGTCGAACACTCAGATATTTATGTCAGTTAGATCGCCAAGATCATTTTGACGCTAGCTGTACCTGAGAATAAATATTAGAAATCTTTCTCACCAAATAGAAACCGCAAGACGTATCACATTCTATCAGCATTTACCGCACTTATTTCATACCTTCAAGCGCCGATACGCGCCGAAACGCGCAGTTTCCTGCGCAATTCGGTCCGCAAGAGGCGGCTTTAGAATAGTTTATGAAGTAGAAATTCGATAGCGTTGAAATTCAACACTGCAAATAGCACACGAGTTGTCGTTTTAACGTGTTACTACTTCTAAGGGACACACGGTCGTGAGATGTAGTTTGGGAAAACAGTCTTTACTATTAATAAAGAGGTAAATTCTATAAACAACGACAAGGCTCATATGCCTATAACCTATAGGTGCCTATACTTACTAACTTACTCCGATGGCTTAACGAACCAAAATGAGTCTTGGCTTCCGATATGAGATGTTGCCATTTGTCTCGGTCCCGTCAGCGGTAGCGTGGGCGCCCCACTATAGGTAACCTGAAACTAACACTTGCGCGATTCTACCGACATACAACACCATCTATTGGTGTAATTATCAAAGTCCCAAAAAGAAGTGAGGGCGATAAGTAAGGCAGCTTTGTGACTTAGACAGTCTATTATAAGATATTGTCTGAATTGGTATGCTCGTTATAGAATAATGAGGCGCATTATAAACTATGTCTAACAATAGTCAATACAATCTGCAGTTTTATCCCAAAAACGTTGCATTTCGGTGTAAAACTATATAACTTCACCTGTTGTAACGAGTGTCTTTTGAATCAGATGGAGCGCAAGTTAGTGAACTATTTGAAAACTAGATTGAGAACAAATTTGCTTAAACTCGATCTAACTTCGATGGCGATTTGTATTCTATTTGATTGTTAGTACTCGCTTTGGATCATACTTGACGCCCTATATTTTATCGTTATCAACGCGACTTAACAAAATGTTCTAAATGCCATAAATAAATATTCATAGCACCTATCATAAATTAATATGCACACGGTTCTTAATATAACGTCAGACTATATCTAGTGGTTTATTTAACGGGCTGTGGTCTTGGAGCCCAGGGTTCTATTCCTAAGAAAAAGTATGTTTCGAATTTTTCAAACATAGCTCAGCTATGTGATCAGCAATCCGCATTAGGCCAGCGTGGTGATTAAGC
The DNA here is from genome assembly GCA_014851415.1 of Cnaphalocrocis medinalis. Classification (NCBI taxonomy): domain Eukaryota; kingdom Metazoa; phylum Arthropoda; class Insecta; order Lepidoptera; family Crambidae; genus Cnaphalocrocis; species Cnaphalocrocis medinalis. The sequence continues at coordinate 3,992,005 of CM026287.1, read as the reverse complement.
CTTATCCTATCATAGTCGCGATGATGAAAGCATTCTATGGAGGCCTTTGCCCTGCAGTGGGACATATTGACCGGGAATCGAACCGGGACTTTTCGCGCTTCGGGCGAACACCTAAGCCACTGCGCCATCGAGGTCGTCTAATATGGGCTGATACTTTACTTTTTACATATGGCAGGGATACCTGCGCTGTATTTTGAATTTATTTTATTACGACTAAGAAAGTCTCAGAAAGAGAAAATGGACGTACCTATATAGTACCTAGTTCCCATACCGTTTCAAGAAGTATAGAGCAAAGTGGGTCAAGGAATCTCGGACAAGCCCGTGTAATCCTGTGGTTCTTGATTAATAAGGTCGCTTCAACCCGGATAACCTTAAAAGGGCTTTATAGCAAGGGATATTTTCTTGGAAACTTAAAAACTAAAGGGTCAAGTCATTGTACGACTTAGCAAAATATGATGTTTCAAATTGTTTTTTGTTAATTAATTTATCTGTCACATTATGAAACTGTAGGTTTACTCAAACTAACAAAATAACATGTACTTGTATCCTTTCATTAAGGTAAGTACTTCGATTGATGAATTAAGGTAACTATTAACTTATCTATCATACATATTAATTGTCGCCAAAAGAACACAATGATTACAAGTTAGGAAAAACTATGACAAACCGAAATCACTAATTGGGCTTAATGTATTATTAAGTCATATTACTATTAGATAAAAAGATTTTCTTAAAGTCCTGAACATCACCTTTGACAGAAGTCTGATGTTCGTTCTACTGTAAGTCCGTATTCCCGACCAAAGCAAGGAATTTTCGCCAAGTGAACTTGAAAGCTAAAACGAGACGTGTAGGGACAAAGTTCCTACGAAAATATTTATAGTAGGTAACTGAATTCGATATGCCCGGAACTAAACTTTAGCAAACGAGCATATCATTGTGAGGAAGGAGATCTGATACGATATAAAGCTATTGCAAAGCCCACTAAAGTCTTAGACGTCACGTCATCACTTTCAGGCTGGATTTCATCATCAGCCTGTCTCAGTCCCCCCAATGTTCGCCATTTCACATTGTCTTGGCTAGACGCATCCAGTCTATACCAACGGCTTTTCGCAGATCGTCACTCCATCTATGTCTGAAGCCCGTTCAGCCCTAGAACCGTCTAGCCCCATAGTGGCTACGCCACTGATCAGAGGGGGTAGCCCAGCTTTCCCCCCGGGAGCTGGGTATGCATAAGGTGACTCATCTCTTAGGTAAGCGGCATTTCACTTGCGAAACAAAAAAGGACCACGTCTTTTAGCGCGAGTATAACTCAAACCACCTGCATCAATCAAGGCTAGTGCATCAGGCCTACTGCACTGCTTCCGTAGAAGCTGGCAATTTTTCAGCAGAAACAGCGCGGGGCCTTATTTATAGCCACGGCGGAGGAAGGAAGCCAAATTACCATACGACGGCCGCCGACAAAGAAACCGATACCAATGACGCATGGTCGCGGGTACGCATTCCTAGCCAGGACTTTTAATACGCTCATGGTATCGTGGTTTAGCTGACACCGTGTTGATTGCCAGCCTTTTTTATGATATAAAAAAATGCGCCAGGCAAACCCTACACCAATAAATCTGGTCTCAAATTAGAGCAACCCCTGTACTATGAGTACCAGATGACGGTAATGATCCGGGGGCGTCAACTAGTACACTCAGACTCCAGAAAATTTAGAAAATATAGATTCCTAAATTGACTTGACCGGGACCTTTATTTTACCAGTATAATTATGATATAGGGGTCAAACGAAACAGACGGATCACCTGGGCTGGGTTGGCAGCGCACTTGTGACTCCACCGCTGTTACGAATGTCTATGAGCGACGGCAACTGCTTGCCATCAAGTGATCCGTCCACTCGTTTCCCACTTCAATACTATTTATAAAGAGATAACTTCTATAGACAACGACAAGGCTTATAGGTAAACCGAAAACACGAAACGCTTGCGCGATGTAATTTAGCACAGCGCCATCTATTAGTTCATTTCTGAATTACGGTCCCGAAGCGAAGTGAGGGCGGGCCACTAGTATCACATAAAAACGCAATACTATTTTTTTCCTTAAAAATCAATTTAGCATACCACATCCCTAGCCAGGACAAGTTCTGACGTAAGTATTCGGACTATCTGCATTCGGGAACAATCGCATTTCGCTGAATATAGCTGGTAACGGAGCAGCGGAAACAATAGCGTGCCCTTGAGACTAGCGGCTCATACCGCAACCACAGAGGAAATGATACCAGTGGCACCACCTATAAATACACACAAAAATACCTCATACATTTAACTGACTCCGAACTAAGTAGCTTAAGCACTTATCATCATCATCATAGGCCTTCACATCTGTGGCAGATATTTCAAGCAGCATCACGCGATGTGAATTTACAGCTGCACTCGTGGCTGTTAAGTCCAATGCGGGAGCTTAAGCTTAACTAGTGTTACAGATATCAGACAGCAAAAGAAACACAAATATGAAATACTACAAAATAACATATAGAACCCAAGGGACACTGAACCCCAACACAAAGTGTCATCACACCAATCTTCGTCGTAGGGTTGGGATCGTTATCAAGAACATGGCGTATAAGGCAGGGTCACCACAACCTCATCATAGTAAGGCTCACGCTCTATGATCGGCATATTAAACTATCTGTAATATACTCTTATGAGCTGTGGATTTTGAATAAATGAAAAATAAAATAAATACAACACGGATCTACTGTTTATGTACCACTGCTGTTCTATTATTATTTTTTCTTTCTGTTACATTCATCAATGCAAATTATACTATCTAAGTTATGTAACCAGAAACGACGAAACAGCTTACGCGATATAATCGACACCCAGCGCCATATTGGCAAATATTGGAACTATAACAATACACTAAGCAAAAAAGTCCCTAAACGAAGACGTGTAGTAGTCAGTAGTACGATAATACTTCAAGATCGCGTGTTGTTGCCTTTCTACTGCAAATAGTTATACTGTAACTGTACCTCAACTATTTGCCCGTAATGATATGTAGCCCGCAGTGAACACTTTGATTGTGACTATAAAACATTATTAGCCGCAGGAATGTGGGCCGAGATGTAGAAGCCTAAATATTTAGGTCAAATGTACTAGCGTGTTCTGTACGAATGTAACTCGGTAACTGAACTAAGTCAAAGAATGAACTTGATGAGTTTTAAAGCCTCGTTTAAAGTAGTCTTGGATTGTATTAATTCGTTTGGTATGGTATAGTAAAGTTGTACATAAAGGGGAACACTTTTTTGCAAAAAAACAGCAGTCTATAACCTTGGGAGAGCCACGCTTCGGCATGAATCGAAGTCGTCGGCGGCTCGACCATATGATACTAGGGCTTCACAAAAGACCGGCGTGAAGCAGCGCCTGCACTGTCTTTCGTCGAGCGAATGTGGGTACCGAATGCCCAATTAGGGCAAAAGGGGGTTAAAGATGTTTATGGGCGGCGTGAATCGCTTACCATCAGGTGATATGTGTGCTCATCTGCCCATCACGTAAGAAAAAAGTATCTTTTTAGTAGGTAATTACCAGACTCAAAATTCCTGAATCATGGACTAGGTTCCAAAGAGATCGTTTAGGCCGCAACTGGGTATAAACGTTTGCCTTCCTTTATTATTATTATTATTTTTTATTAGACTATAGGCCAACGCTTGACCACAATCGCACCTGATGGAAAGCGACGATGAGTTCTAGCATGACACGCGTTTGCCTAGAAGATGCCTGTTCACTCTTGCCTTAAAGATAGCCAAGTTATAGTGGTCGGGAAAAACAGACCTCGGCTATTATAAAAAAAAACGCTAAGATAAAGAGATCAATATCTCTCTTATCTAAGCATTTATTCCCAGTTTATTCCCAGTCCTATGTAAGTATACCTACCAACCATTCAGAGGTCCTACATTACCCACTGAGCTACCATAGCTTCTGTTGCATTCAGTTTGCCAATTAACACCCAAACAGAAGCCTGGGATTGTTTGCCCCGAGTTGGCGCATTGAAATTTGGTCAAGCTTTTGTTTGAGTGGAGTCGCGATCCGGGGAAACTTCTGATTCTAGAGCGGGCCGATATCTGAAGTTGTCTTTGACAACTCCACTGTCCATCTAGTTGAATAGTGATTGCGTAGGAAATCGACCGAAAGCAACTTAAATTTTCACTTATTTACAGTCGCGTGCATTAATAGGTATACAACTTCATTCAAATATGAACGTTATGGTCCTGGCATGAGAGTCGATGTGTTTACTTTTTATTACAGGCGACTGTACACTCTCTCATCTTCTAGCGAGATTTCTCTCAGGTCGGCTTCCAAAGATGTCGTTTTGGAATCCGGGGTACGCTCAGACCATGATAAAGGATTTGGGGAGTCTGGTAATACAATGAAGCGACTCTGACCAGATTAACTGAATCATTGTTACACGTTTCAGAAACTGGTAACCCTGCCTCATACACCAAAGGTTTTGCCCCACCTTGAAGACCGGCGTGATGCTGCTGTGAGTGAGTGAGGGTACCGGAGGTCTCATTGAGGCGAAAGCGGCTAAAAGGTTGGCGGCACACTTGTGACTCTACTGGTGTTGCAGGTGTCTATGAGCGGCGGCAATGGCTTTCCATCAGGTGATCCGTCTTTTCATATGCCACCTTTCACTTAAAAAAATACCTGAAGCCATTAAATCCTATCTTTATCACCGTCCGAAGGTTAAAGAACCACAAGAGGTCGCTGTTTAACAAGACGCCGCGTACGCAGGGCTCGTTTGCACCGATATGCAAATCTCTATTGCCGTTCGAGATATCCTATTCTTTCTTGCAACTACCGTCGTTCGTTTTTAGAGCTTGCCCGTAATATGGTGTCTTTAGTGTTGAATCTTTTTGGGACATCAGTTTTCTTCATTTAAAATTAAAGAATGAGTCAGAAGATTTAGTACTGAATTCCTATTAAAAGGCCAAAAAAACATGATTTTAAGTGTCGAAACTTCAGCCACAGAGTCGTCTTGTCAACTCGTTATTTGATTGGTCTCATTTTGCTATCAGACTATTGCAAAATCAACTCTGAATGTAAACAGCTTAAATTAGATGACCATAATCCAACCCACTCCAGTCCAGTGTAGATTTTTTGATATTTGAAATGGTATTATAAGTAGGCGATTTCCGTTATGTCACATTTTTGTTATATAAAAAGTAAAATATCAATAAATTTAATTGTTCCACTACAGGACACATATATCTCAATCAGGATCCAACCTAGAAATAAGGTCATCGCTACTACGATAGGATTAGGCTTAATCACCACGCTTGCATGCAGATTCAAAATACTTTTTTACTTCAATGGTTCCAAAATCCTGCTATCTCCGCAAACCTGGCGACGCTGGTTGCAGTATCTGCTGATGTGGCCCGGTAAGAACCTAACGATGCAAAAGCTGGCATCAGTCGACGTTTTTGTCGTCAAACAGCGGCGGATGCAATTTGTCGGTGCTTGTTTGTAATAGCCACAGACTAATATAACCAGTAGCCAGACATGATCGGGCCGATAATATCCATTCTGAACTGAAGGCTCGATCTTCAGTTCAGATATTATCGTCCCGATGCGACCTTAAAACCTTTATGAAAAGAACGTAATAATTTTTTGAGGTGGGTCCTTGAGTGGAGACCGTGGGATCACACTAGACCACGAGGCCGGATACTCAAGCTATGGACTGACTACAGCAAGGAACACGCGGAAGTGAAATTCATGGCTAAGGTGTCTAACCGCGTGGAATAGGATGGGAGAGGCCTGTACCCAAAAGTGGATCAGTAACGGCTGAAGATGATGATGATGAGACACCGTTCAGCGAACTTCAGGCCGATGACTGGCGACAATGCAGGATCGACCAGTGGCGTTCTCTTGTTTCGGAGGCCAAGACTCGTTTCGGGTCGCTGAGCCAGTGGAGTAAGTAAGTATGTACCGTTTTCCACAGATATCGCTGGCATGACGTCGCGAAGGCAGGTTCTTTGTGAGCTGCAACTCAGCGAATGACGTGAAACCGAATTATCGAGACCAATGGTGAAGTCTTGTATCGAAGGCCAAACATTTTGGGTCGTGGAGCCATAGGACTAAGTAAGTATTTTTCTTTCTTAAAAGTTGTCACACTACTTTCGTAAGCAGTACAGTTTCATTTTAGTGAGCGGTCTTGTTTTAAAGTTCACTGGTCTAAAGGTGCGAGGTTCTATAATCTGGGGCGTACTATAATCCTCTTTATAGGCCAATCTCTCTTTTGCTTGTTCATTACTTGTTTTCGTTTTGACATGAATCTTTTTGGATACAGGAGATGAGATAATACTCCTGTAAAGAGTTTTTGGTCAAGTGACAAATTATAATTATAAATATACTTTTTATCATAATCTTCCTGCCCTATCCCCAGGCTAACTGGGGTCGGCGCAGTATGCTTTCTTCTTCCATTCGCCCCTGTTATTTTTATTATACTTTTAAATACTTAACACATAAAAGTGATTATTGTACTAATCATAGTAAAAGATGTCATTTTAATCTAGTATTGAAAGGCTGATTACACTTAACAATAGAGATAACAAAGCAGCTAACTCATTCATCATTCTTAAAATAAAAAAAAACCAGTGGAGTCAAAAATGCTCTTCTCCCCAATTGGGCCTTCATTGCCCTCAATTACATAGCGCGAGAGCTGCTTCATACAGATTTTCTTTGAGGCCGTGGTATCACTCAGATCGAACCGGCCCATTCCCGCCGAGACAAGGCTCTTCCACGGTTTCTTTGTACTTTTATTACCATTCTTTGAAGCGACACAACTCCGGTAAGCGTTCTGAACTGATTTTAAATTGGACTTTGTGTTGTAAGACGTGCGCACACTATCTTTTTATTCGCGGGTTTAGTTTTTATTATTGATAGGTGGCAGATGAGCAAGCGAGCACCTGATAGTAAGCGGTTGCAGCCGCCCATAGACACTTGCGGTGCGCTGCCAACCATTAACCTCCTTTCCCCCAATTGGGCCTCCGGTACCCTCACTCACTCGACAAAACACAACGCAGGGGCTGCTTCACGCCGGTCTTCAGTTAGGCCGTGGTATCACTCCGGTCCAGCCGGCCCATTCATGCCGAAGCGTAGCTCTAACACAATAAAAGATAAAACATTTATTCGCATCAAAAAGCATACAGCGAAGTATATAGGTACATTATAAAAAAGGTGGACCGACGATCTACTCGTACTGAGGGTCGCGGGAATACTTTGAATGCACGTGGCACACGACTGTTGTGGAGAACCAAGGAAGCCTGATATAAAAAACCCTAAATATAAAAATCATCCACCTATTTTTTTTGCCCAAGGCCTAGTGTGTGGCTAAACTTAGCCTTCGTGCTATAGTCTGGCGTGCCGGAGAAATTAAAACAACTGAAGTTGCGGTTTCCCCTTTAGGAACAGTTGCCGTAAGCTGCTTAAGTAATTTATGATTTCATTCGAGCGTGCTTTTCTTGTTTCTTTTTGTCTGAATAAAGTTATAAAAGAAAGCATCATTTTTGGCAGAAATAAATTTCGTCGGTTGAATTTCATGGCTTATTCCTAAATCTTACTAAGTATTCAAAGGTAACATTTTATATAGTTTATTTTTTTGTAATTTCGCTATTTTAAGACATTTCCTGCGTCATTACAAATCTCAATTAGATAATTATAAAGGTAAACAGATCTTTAAGTTAGGGCTAAAAAAAACAAAAAATATTAGCTATTTGCGATAAGACCGCCGAAATTGTATTTTTAAATGACCGTATTATTAAGTTCTGTAACTTTTTGTAAAACAAAAAGTTTTTATCGAACTATATTTTAAATTAGTAGTAGTAATTAGTTAGTCGGGAAAATCCAGATGCACATCAATTGAAAAATCCAAAGGTGCATGCTCGGTTTCGAAACCGCAAGCCCCGTATGGAAGGCGCGTTCTTATATACTAAGCTACCATCACTCTTTTAGGAAGAAGTACTCTCATCTCTTAAATCTCTCTCACTCATAACCGTTACGAAATGCTGCATCTAAACCGTTCCAAAATTGAGATAACTTGTTCGTCATACAAATTGACACTAACAAATAAAGAATGACTAATAGAAATGTCCCGAACTGAAAGATGATTTAATTACGACGCCCCATCTGCAGCTCGCAGATAAGTCGGCGCAATCGATCGAGACGGGCCGCCGGTTATTTCTGGCGCAGTTCTATGCAGACAGAATCATTGTCACCCCGAATTAGGGCAATTGGGGGGTCTTCGGAACCTGACGTCACGCAGGTTAGAGATCTGGGAACCTAAAGTTTGAAGGGGTTTTTCCCTGAGGATCTCATTCTCCGAGGACATTGTCCCGGAGGATCTCGAATGGTAAAGAAGTGATCACGTTATCTTTTGTTATTCTTTAGATCCTCCGGGACCAGATCCTCGGGGAATGAGATCCTCAGGGACTTACCTGTTTGTAGGAGCACACAAACACACACACACATATATAAGCCCACCCAGACAGCAGACACAATAGAAAGAAAGTCATGTTTTTCTCTTTAAAAGGCTTCTGGGTCTTACGTCATGCTTAATGGTCCAATCCAACACACATTTTATTTTTAATTTTCTTAAAAGCCAAGATACTAGTATACTATGAGTACTCGTATAAAGCCTACTATAAAGGGTTTACCTTTGAGTTCCCAATTTGAAGATGACATGAGTGTAGATAAATTCACACAACACCTTATATATTGACCTGATTCCGTACTAAATAGCTTAAGCACTTGCGTTACAGATATCAGACAAAAAAATGCTACTTCTTTATGTGATAGGGGGCAGACGAGCCTTCTAGTCTAAATTATTGTGGATTATTCACACGTGATATGCCCCCATTGCCGCTCGATATTTCGTCTCACCTTTTTATGATATGGGGGCAGAAGAACAGTCGGATCACCTAATAATAAAACGATCGAACGAAACGACGACCAACACCAGGAGACCTATTTTTGAATTTTCGCTTCGTCCAAACAAAACTACTCGTTTTACAAGTCACGTCGTCTCGTGAGTCGCATGATTCATAATTTTCCCTATATTTGAAATCACTCGCTTAGTGTGTTGCCAATCTTGTCAAAGTATAGTGTTAACTCGTTAATATTTGACATGTGATTTGACGTAAATGCGTCCACTCGCCTCACGGAAAACGAGTGGTTTACACCACTCGTTGCAAATCGCTCGTTTTCGAATGATTCTAAAATGCGGATGTCAAAAATCATGCGAGTCACACATTATTTAGTGAGACGACAATTCGAAAATAGGTCTCCATTAGAGTTACAAGTACCCCACACAGTCACAAGACATATTTAGTACCCCATTTAGTTCCGTTGTTCACCGCAAGTCGGCCTTTACAGATGGTTCCTGCAATCGATCGCTAGCCACCGGCGGTTATTTTCGGCGGTGCAACGCAGACTGAATCAATGTCAGCCTAATTGGTATACACAATCGGAGAATTGCTGTGGACGATTTTTGTATCCGCTCAATACGCCCGCTATTCTAGTGATAGCGGTACATTAGATCAATACTTGGAGAGGGCTATGCTCGGGATCTCTTTGCGTGATTGTGTGAGAAATGATGATGAGAGATCAGGAGCAGAGAGCAGGAGATCTTAGGTCGCAGACATAGCCCAAAGAATTGCGTGGCTCAAGTGGCAATGGGCAGGGCACATTGCGAGGAGAACAGACGGCCCTTGCGGTGGAAAGGTCCTTGAGTGGAGGCCGCGTACAGGAAGTCGCAGCCGTGGCAAGCCCCTACAAGGTGGACCGACGATCTATTGAGGGTCGCGAGAGTCACTTGGATACGGGTGGCACAGGACCGATCTGTGTGGAGAACATTGGGGGAGGTGTATATAATAGATGTGGCGGTAATATATCTCGAGACTGGGTGTTCTGATCCACATGGATTCAAGGTAATTTTCGTAGTATTTAATGATACCTTTTTAACGATACCCCACACGATGGGCTGGGTAAATTTTTTTTTTCGAGTTAATTTTTCGCTGTATGGGAAGGGGGTGAAAAATAATTATTTTTCGATAATTTTAAAAACCTATTCTTGAATTATCAGTATGCATCTCTCCACCAATTTTCGTGGCAATCGGTGCAGAAACGGCGGAGAACGAGCCAGGACAGACGGATGGACAGACAGACGGACAGACAAACGGACAGACAGACGGACAGACAGACGGACAGACAGACGGATAGACAGACGGACAGACAGACAGACATGACGAAACTATAAGGGTTCCTTGTTGACTACGGAACCCTAAAAAAGGTATGATCAAAAATCATGTGGCAGTGGGAGCTATTACGTTTGAATCACAACAATTTAGACAAGAGAAGTTTGCAGTGAATTAGACGCATTTGCATTTGTTTGCTTTTTAAGGGAAACTAATCATGTTTGAACGAAATAGTTCTCTTTTTACCAAAGACTGGCGTTACTTTGATTATTTTTGAATTTACTCAACTTTATAATTTTATTTACAACATTGCATTTTGTAGCCAAATAATTCTCTTTATTAAGCAAGCGGAGTGCGAAGCTTCCGGGTCATTAAAAGGGCATAACCGTAAATACGTCCGTAAAATATTTGGTTACGGGTCCATCATAATTGGTCCGATCATCGCTCAGTAATTATTTCATAGCCGCTATTAACCGTACATAAAACACTTACGCAAATTTAGTTACGACTGTTTTGATTTTTCGTTTCATTATTTTTTTATTAATAAAGATTTAATTCCACTTTTCGTTTCTCAGCGTCTGGAATGAGTTATAAAAAAAGAATTAAAACTATAAACAACAAAAACTTAATCAAGAAAACAGGTTCCGCGGAATTAAGTTTTTGTTTTCATGTGATAGATAGGTGGCAGACAAGCAGATAGATCACCCAATAGTATGCGATAGCCGCTTGAATAGACACCCACCTCACCTAGTGCATTAATTAGTACGCTGAAAACCTTACAACCAAGATTAACAAAGAGGGTCAGTTTGGTGCGAAAACAAACAACATTCCACGGGGCATCGTCAGTTTAAACAATAATTTTGGATTGTTATCAACTCAGATAGACATAGTTTCAAATAGATAATATTAAGTCAAGGGACAAATTAGATTCGTCTAAAAAACGCGCTTGCAGCGCTTTTCTCGGTAATTGCATGTAATGATTTTACGATATGATCGAATCGTTTTGGCCATTTCAGAAACTATATTATTTGCCCAAAACATCATCTAATAGACAGTAAAATATTACAAAATGCAACTATTTTGTTTTATACAGCATTTCATGAAGTGAGGAAATCTATATTGCCTCGACATAACATTATACGGTTTTGTTACAACGCACCTTTGCCACAGCTCAATTCCATCTAACTCAGTACGCCATCTAAGACCGCCTTAAGCTGTGTTATAGACGTTTAAATTTTGCAAGCGACATTACCTAGAAACTATGACTACCCAATGAACCAAGATGGTGTGGGAACAATGGTCTTGTGATTTTAAACGTTTGGCAATCAACCGCGTCTCGTGGAGACATTGTTGCTTTTAATTAATCACGAGCTCTTGGTAAACACTCTGTGACAATGGAGCAAATTAATTTGTCACAAATGTTCTTTATCAGGGAAATGGGGGGTTTAACTGACTATTTGTAACAAGTACTTAATTGTTATTGCTTTGTGATGCAAACTACCTTTAACATTATTTTCATGTATACTGGTTTAGACTTTCGTAGCTTTTAATTAAAAAGGGGCTTAACGAGGATTATTACAAGTACATTTATGACGTTATATCTACAAAGCAGCAATTTTCTTACTCGCCCACTTTTGCCACTTTTTGGTTAAAATCTTTTGTCTTTAAACATTTCTTTAGTATACCCCCCTTGTATTGACCTATTGAGGTCTGAGGGTGGTGACGTCGACGAATAATTTCTTCTAGAATATATTTCTCCAGCTTGTCTATTATCTTCAGCGGCAAGGAAGGCATTTTATAGCAAAAATAATTTTATATTCATTATTATATCATTTTACACATGAAGGTATACAAATCTTGCTCAAACCATACTTACATGCAAAAACGTTGTTAATGATTCCCGAATATTGAACAATTAATTTAGGAAACAGTGCACGTTAATTTGCTGACAACATAGTGGTTTGCGGTGCGTTGGCTTTGCCATCGAATATCAATTTTGCTCTGTGAAATGCTATGTAAGCGTAGACAATTTTGATTCCTAATTATTTATTAGACTTTACTTGACAGGTTTCAGGTTTAAGCGTAAGTAAAGATCACTGACTGAGTCTATTGCAAAACTTGATTCGCTAAAGTGGGTGATAATTAATACCTCCAAGGTTCAATTGGAGGTAGTCGTTTGTTAAATTATTAATTAGTACAATCTATACCGTGTATATTCTTATTCCCTCTCACCCATTTACTGCTGTAAAGAAAGTTTGACTGGCCGGATGACGCATTTGGTAGTGACCCTGCCTTATACGCTGAAGGTCGTGGGTTCGATCCCCAGCCTGGAAGAATATTTGTGTGATGTACACTTGTGTTTGTTGGTGGTGTTATATATGTATTTAAGTATTATATTTGTTTTCCTCTCTTGTCTGATTTCTGTGACAGAAGTGCTTAAGCAACTTAGTACGGAGTTGCGTCTGATGAGATGTTGTGAGAACTTATTTGTCTACGAAACCCTAAAAATACGAGTACCGTCTTAAATTTGATCGAGATCGACCACTAGCAACACCAGACGGCGCCAGACCCCAGTTTCCTCTCCAACTTCTTACCATCTTGGCTTCATTGTGGAATCATAGTTCCTCGGTACAGTCGCATGCAAAATTCAGACGTCAAATTAGCAGGAACCGGAATAGAACCGGGTCGATGCCGTCCGGACTGTCGCGTCCTGGCGCGGGTTGTTAATTTGTCCGCCCAAAACGGACAGGGTGGAAATGGCCAGTGTCACTTTGCTATTTGTTATGTTTTGTTAAGTTCCAAATGGGATTAATAGAAATGGTGACAGCACAGAATCATTCGATTTATGGCTTGTCTACAGCTACATATAATAAATAGCTATGATCAAATTTCCTTCGTCGAAAATGCTCTACGAGTACGTCAGGCTAATGACTGGCATCAAGTAGTGCAGGATCGATCAAAGTGGCGTTCTCTTGTTTCGGAGGCCAAGACTCGTTTCGGATCGCTGAGCCAGTGGATTAAGTATGTTAGTCAGAATGATCAGAATTTGATTACGGCGACCAATGTCAACGATTCCCTAATTACACACCCACACAACTAATTCGTCTGACTATTGACTGTAGCAATATAGTAAAATGGGTTTCTAGGATTGATACAATAAGTATGATATGATTCAGATTTGCAAAGAATTGCAATGACAACAGAAAATCGCAATACGTAGTTTAAATCGGATCAATTATTATAACCCTAGTAACCCCGTTTCGCTGTAGTCGGGTAAAAATAGCAAAAGCTGAATCGTGCCCTGGGACATAATTGATTCTGCTAACGTCAAGTGAATAAAGATACCTACCTACAGATCTGCTAAAATCGTCCGGTAATTTGGCTTGGTCGTGAGTTCTTTTTTAGCGTGGTTGATAGAGTTTACAGATTAAGTGACGAGTATTGAGGTTTCTCTCGCTAACAATAGTAAATCATCATCATCATTTCAGTCATAGGATGTAAACTAATGAGCTGAGGTCTCCCCCATTGACCTCCAATCTGACTGATAGGAGGCGGTCTGCATCCAACGGGCACCCGTGACTCTGACAAGGTCATCCATCTATCTCGTTGGGGGCCGTCCTACGCCATGTCTACCGGTACGTGGTGTCCATTCGAGAATCTTTTGGCTGCAATGGCCATCTGGGGGCAAAGTTCCCGTGCACTCGACATTGATGTCGAATTTAGAGATCTCATACATTCGTCCATACAAAATTCTAAATTCAACTTCAATGTCGAGTGCACGAGAATTAGCCCCCTATTCTTCTTACTACTCGTATGTGCCCCACCCACTGCCACTTCAGTTTGCTAATCTGGTGGGCTAGGTTGGTCACTTTTGTTCATATACGGATCTCCTTGTTTTTGATTCGATTTGGCAAAGAAATCCCGAGCATAGCCCATTCCATATCTCGCTGTGTGACCTTGAGCTTTCTAATAAGACTCATAGTGAAGGTTCACGTCTCGGCGCCATATGTAAATTTTACAACGTTAAAGTTGAAACTTTTGAAATGACATCAAAATTCATAGCCTCCAAACAGCACACAACGCAGAACAACAGCAATTCGTAAGTAAGGAATGGCGCCGGCTATGAAATACGGCCACTTTTAAAACAATAACGTTCGCCTGCGATAGTTCGACCGCGCGGCTCAAATTTATCGGCCAGTCGGCGTACGGCGAAAATTAAAATAGATATGTTACCGGCAACTTGTATAATCTGGCATTGTACATATAGCATGCCTAAAACGTCATATAAACCCATTTTTTGCGCCATGGGTTTGCTGAACAATCCTTTTTTTTTTGTTTTCCCAGGAGAAACGATCATGGCCATCACCTTGTCACATGTGGGGGACAAGGTAGTATGTAGGTCTCTAAACCTAATTAAAACTTCTGGGGTGTTCTTCTCAGCGCCATCACGGTCAGATACCTCACAGCGGAGACTGGACCGTATCGCTAATCACGCTCGACACTTTACGTCAATTGTTTTTTACGTCTCCTAATTGCACGACCTACCAGGACACCCAGCAGTATCTTCCCTCCCGGAGCAGAGACGATGAGCAAGCTACTCCCAGTAGAGGGTATGCTCACGTAATCCTAACCTAACTTTGTTTAAAATATTTTGCCATTAGCTCATTGTTTTTCTGGCGCTTCGCCGCCCGCTGCCGCGGCACGCTTGCTTCGCTCGCTCTGCTGGCGCGCTGAGGAGCAATCAGTATTAATCCTAACCTATTTTTTACCTAAACCATAAGACTGATGCTGATTTTTTTGTCCACCTAATAGATCCTTTATGTTTTGCTATGCCTTTTTAAGGCGTCACGTGTATACCTTTATATTTATTCCATCCCAATATTTTTTTACGCAATTAATTGAATTAAATTGAACAAGCAAACCTCCGTATGTACGCAATGTAGATACTGTGTTATAGCGATCAAATTGTTGTAAATCATATTTACTACTCCACCACCCAGACTCCTGTTCGGAAATTCCATTACAAACTGACTCATAATTGGCCAATGCCCGTCTCTTGTTGCGCGTCTAGACCACAGTCTCGCTTGTTTGTAAACGTCAGTAAGGAGTTCTGCCACTGAGTAAATCCTTTTTAGAGTCCCGGAGCCAAATAGAATAAAAAAAAAAAATTCAGTACTTGATATAAACATAACATATTGTAAATGGCAAAATCCAGAACATTTATAGATTCGTCAGGGCTGTCTGTAAATTAACCGAGAATTGTTTTAATTTAACATAATTTCAAATCAGATCATTTCGTATCAGTTTAGAATAGTATTTTTTTTCTGAAAGTAAGAAAATATTATATTCTAATGGGACTTGTTTGGGGTAATTTTGACAATTTTAGAAGTTATCCACAGTTAAGGATTAGAGGTAAATATTTCAAACAGTTGGTAACCCTGTCGGGCTCAATCCCACTGGCCCCGGGCTGTGCAGTCGCGTCACTGACTATTGGATTGACGTCCAATTTAGTGCTCGCACAGCACTATTATCTAGACGAGACAAAAAGTGTATGACTTGAAGTAGGAGCTCCCCGTGTAGTATGTCTGTATGATTGCTTTTTTTGTCGAACGATGCTGATGCGAGTCGATGTTCGATTGTTCGGCATAAAGAATCGGATGTTATTTTATACTCTTTTTATCGTAGCCAAATGGCGAAAAAAGGAACCCTTATAGATTCTTCATGTCTATCCGATCGTATGTCACAGCCATTCTTTTTCTGAAAGTATAGATACTCGTAGTATAGTAAATGCATTTAGTGAACCGCATTAAGATGTTAATACAGCAATAGAAAAAAAAATTAAAATTGAGGTTCCCCATATGTAGAAATAAAGCTTTTTTTTTCAGTCTTGGTCCACCTGCTAAGTTCACCTGGGTGAACCACGGGCACTTTTTCTTGCCGGTGGACCACCTAAATGATGAATCATATGCTAATTCAGTTTCTACTTTCTAAAATAAGAGAGTTATAAAACTAAAAACAATATAGTACGATTAAAACAATATTCCAATACGAATAGTATCATGAAAACTACCGAGGGAAATTATTGGTTTTTAACGAAATCTAGTGAGTATTTTTTTTAATACTTTTTTTGTAGGTAGATACATAGTCTTTTCTGTCTATGTGTAAATGTGTTATGGTCAATGAATGTTTTTTTTTACTTTTCATAAAATAAACAGATGGATGAAGGTTCTGTCGTATTTGAATCTTAAACTATACGCCAAAACCAAATAACCGCAATCCCATGGCGGCGATTATGGCAATTACCTCTATGGCATGCCACAATAATACAAAGCCTCTAACCGAATTGATTGGGGTGTCAGAGTAAAGGCCTAAGGCCACAGTGCTAACAGTGGACTTAGGACTTCCTTTTCCTTAAAATAGGCTGATGAAGATGATAAATAAGTGAAGACTGTCAATACAAAAATAAAGGTCAGATTGCAATTTTAAGATTACTTTATAGATAACTTTATAGTGCCTTAAACTTAGTTATGAGACTTCGTTTGCTATTAGTTCCAAGCTCTACCAACAGATGCCGCTGGGTGCAGATTATGTTGCGAAAGTGTATTTTGTGGATGTCTATAAAATTTAGTTTTTATTATAGCATGTCCAATAATAAAAAAAAAGTAAAATAAACCCTATATAATTATGAACCTGTTAAAAGTGTCCCCACTAACCGATACGGCCGAAAGGAACCAATTACAATGGATTAGGGTCGAAAATAAAATGTAGTGACGGCATTTTGGTTATTTAAAATATCTGCTAGCTGTAGTGTAGGTACCTATACTATTTATAAAGAGATAACTTCTATAGACAACGTCAAGGCTTATAGGTAAACCGAAAACACGAAACGCTTGCGCGAACACAGCGCCATCTATTGGTTCATTTCTTTCTTTCTTTTTTTCGAATTACGGTCCCGAAGCGAAGGGCGGGCCACTAGTTGTTTATGAAACTCTAGTAACACAAGATCGAGTTTCGCACTACCCAAACTAAGAAACAGGTTATGTCAAGTAAACCATCATCAGTGGGTCTTCCACCTGGTTCAGGTGTACATCAGTCTGTTTAAGAACATTGCTAGTGCTCCGTCATAAAACACAATGTTTAAAATCCACACCCCAGCATTATTACTGGAGCAATTCCCCGGTTTCGTCTGTGCCGGGCCTTCTACGTTCACTAAAGTAGAGCCCCTACTATGAGGGTACTGAGCAAATACGGGAAATTACCTAGTCTAGACGCAGCAAGTACCATTACGTACTTTATGTTGTTTTTCGGGAGAGCCACGCTTCGGCATGAATGGGCCAGCTAAACCGTAGTGATACCACGGGCTCACTTCTGTGACCGGTTAAAGCAGCGCCTGTGATGCGTCGAGTGAGTGAGGGTACCGGAGGCCCAATTATTGGGGGTTAAAGGTTGTCAGCGCTGTAAATCGCTTACCATCAGGTGATCCGTCTGCTCGTCTGCCAACTATCTTATAAAAAAAGTAAAAAGTATTTACACTATTTTACGCACACAAATGTGCGTTCTGTTTTTGGTAGCGCTTGTCGAATGACATTGATGTTCTTCTGCATTCTAATTCTATGGTCTGTCTGTACGCTTGCCTATGTAAAATAATTTATAATCACGCATGTTACATACGAGTATCTATTTGTGATAAAATAATTCCTTCAACATTACTACCTTATTCCATCCCTACTAATTTTCACCATCCATCTAGATTCCAAATAACCCCGGTCTAATCTCATAACTCGACGCAATCTCGCCCGAACTTGTTTTCGCAAAACAAAAATAAGGGCCAAGCATTAGGTGGATTACACGGGCGTCGAGTAGACGCGCAAAATGACAACTTAAGCACCTGCTCGTCGTCTTAATGCGGAGCGAAGATATCCCGGATGACGCGACGTCGAACGTTACGCCCAAACAGCCGGTAAAAAGTTAACGATTTAAATAAAGAATAATCTTCGAAATCTGGCAGGTTAAAACTTTTTGGCCGCAGTTTTGAATGAAAGTACTTTTGTTTTTTTTTTGTCTTTTTTGTTTGAAAATGACTGAAGGTGTTTAGCACAGCTATCTATTATTGCGTGCCAGTATTTTGCAATTTGGGGAATACGTCATGTTGAATCAACATTCGATATAATTTATCAATTAACGAATAATGTTATTCATAATTTTGTAAGTCAATTGTTTTTTTTCTTTTGGTCTGAGCTGAAATTGAGTGATTGAGTTGAGCGCTTTATAATTTTGTGCCATTATTTTGCAATTTGGGTAAGAATACGTCATCTTGAATTAACAATCGATAGAATGTATCAATGAGACATGTCTAAGGAAAGAATACGATATTATTCATTAAGTCCCAAATAAAAACATTATATCAACGCATGTAGGTACACACAAAATAGACTGCGATAACCTCACTTAACGGTGTCTGCTTATAAAATAATCGGTTCATAAATAGATGGCTCGCAGCCACTTTCTATCGACCCTAATTCTTTTCCGAGCTCATTTTTGTTATTAGTTCCAAATTTTACCAATAGTTTTCCTGAGTGTCCATTATGTCATACATGTGCTTCGTCAGTCAGCAAACATGCACCTACATAAAGAAGGTGGAAGGCCATAAAAGGTAACGTGAATGTGTCGCTGAATGCACGTTCAGTGTTTTTTACTTGACTCTAGAAATTTCTAGAAACATCTAGAAACAATAATCCTAAATCGTCCATGAGCGTGCACCTTTAGCAAGTTCATTTGGAAACCAAAGATATCTCCGATCCACAAACACCGGGACCCGGTGAGCGAGTCAGCGTATTCGATTTGCATGTGAAAACGTTCGCGGCCGCTAGAGGGCGGCTGTAGGATCACCGAGTAACGCGATCTTATTTAAAAGTCACAGTTGGTGCGCCTCTAAAGAGCTGTCTGGTAGGGTTGGCGAGTATCTGTGAGGGGTGTACTTCTAAAAACATCGACAACAAATAATAAAAAAAAAACGTGTACGATATTTTTTTTTTCTTTTGGTCTGAGCTGAAATTGAGTGATTGAGTTGAGCGCTTTATTATTTTGTGCCATTATTTTGCAATTTGGGTAAGAATACGTCATCTTGAATTAACAATCGATAGAATGTATCAATAAGACATGTATAAGGAAAGAATAGGTGGCAGACGAGCAGACGTATCACCTGATGGTATGCGATTGCCGTGGCCTATACACACCCGTAACACCAGTGTAGGCACAACTGCGCTGCCAACCTTTTGACCCCCTGTTTTTGATGTAGGAGAATTATTGAATTGTGTTTTTGCGAATGGCTAAATAAACCCTAGTAGATTTGTCACGTCTACGCGTCTGCCTGTCCATCTGTCGGTCTGTTCATACATAATGTTCCGAAACATTAAGATTTATTTAATTTATTGATTAAATTGTTAAAACTTGGTTGAATTGCAAACAAAAAAAACTTATTTTGACGTACAAATTTAAACAAAGAAACTCAAGGACAGGTTCAAAGTCGGGGGTTTGTAAATCCTACTACTATTATAAAGGCGAAAGTTTGTAAGTATGGATGTATGGATGTTTGTTACTCTTTCACGTAAAAACTACTGAATGGATTTGAATGAAACTTTACCACAATATAGCTTATACATCAGAATAACACATAGGCTACAATTTTTGAGGTTTCTAATGTGAGGTCGTAAAACCTAAAGTCCACGCGAACGAAGTCGCGGGCAAAAGCTAGTTTTAGATAAACATTTCCATTTATTGTGCAGCATTTTTTCAAACTATGTATGGTTCTACACCCCTATTACACGGGAACTCAGCTGCGGTGCGAAGCGTAAAAGCGTTCGACTGTAGATTACGCTATTTTGGGCGCGTCACACCCACGCTCAAGCAACTGCACGTCACGACTCGCGAATTTATTCTTCTCATATCACTTGTAAGCGAGTCGGAGTCAGCCGCCCGTGGAAGAGTGCTTGTAACCGCACTAAAACACCTCTTTGACGAGGCGTGACGGTTTTGACAAGTTTGTATTGTTGTATAGTAAGATTACTTTTGTTATTTTTTCTCTAAAAAGATCTTTATACCCAAATAGAGGCCCGCCCTTACTTCGTTTCGAGGACATTAGTTTCCCATGCAACAAATAGATGGCGCTGGGTGGCGATTACATCGCACATGTGTTTTGCTTTTTCGGATCATCTATAAGCCGTTGTATAAGTAGTTGTTTATAGAATTTACCTTTTATTAATAGTATAGATATGACTTTCTATAAGGTTGGTAACGCATCCATACTTCTTCTGGTGTAACTGATGACCATAGCAGTGTTCATTTTCCATCAAGTAATTCGCTTGCTTGTTTGCCTTTTTTTATATTATAGGAAGGCAAACGAGCAAGCGTGTCAACTGATGGTAAGTGAACACCGCCGCCCATGGACATCAGCTACACCAGAAGGAGTAAATCACAAAAAAAGTGGCAGACGACCAGACGGATCGCTTGATGGTAAGCTATTGCAGCCGCCCATAGACACCTGTAACACCAGTAGAGTCACAAGTGCCCTGGTCAAGTTTAACCCCCCTTCCCCATTTGGGGCTCCGGTACCCTCACTCACTCGACGAAACACAGCGCAGGCGCTGCTTCACGCCGGTCCTTTCAGACCGTGGTAACACTCCGATCGAGCTGGCCCATTCATGCCGAAGCGTCGCTCTCCCACGGTTTAGCTACTGGGTACATTGTGGGACGAAAACTACCCTTCTTATTTATTCCATTGTCATAAAATAAATTCTTGTACGAATTGTAAAATACCAGTTATTCAGCTTACCGATAAACGAACAAAGTAACCAAGTCTTTAGTAGGCTACGTTGTATTAGCTGTGTTACCAGTATTCGCGTCAACATTCGGACATTTCACTCCCAAAAATAAATATTTGGATAAAAAGAACGGTTTTTTTGGGATAGACACATCAAAGTATGCCAAACAGTAAAATTTCTTCAATCGACTCTCATCTTACTGTCATATACATTAGTACTTACTTACTTATCAACCTATATACTGTCCCACTGCAGGGCAAAGGCCTCCATCATAGAAATCAAGTCATCGCTACTATGATGGGATTAGGCTTAATCACCACGCTTGCCTAATGCGGATTGGTGATCACAAACCCGAGCTATGTTTGAAAAATTCGAAACATACTTTTGCTCGACCCGGGAATCGAACCCGGGACCCCGAGATCGCGGCCCGGTACTTAAACCACTAGACCAACAGGGTGTTATATACATTAGGTTGAATATCAATTGTGGAAATTTGACAGGTTGTGGTAAGCTGATGTGTGGCTGACTGTACATTACCGATTACCGCTGCCCATGGACACCTTTTAATACCATTTAGACAAATAAATGAAATCTTTTAAGACTCTCTTTCCCCCCGGACTGGGCCTCCAGTACTTGGATTGACTCTGCAAAGATTTTAACCTAGGTTTGGATGAGTCAAATCTCTCTTTGAAATGACATATTAGTGTCTGAGACTAGCTGAATTACTGTTGGTAAATATTTTACATCTTTCTAGGTATGTAGGCATAACTGAAAGATACAAATGCCAAGTTGATTTTAAACAATTTGCATGTTAAACGGGGTCAACATCTATGGGACTGCAATGCAAACTATCTATCGGCTTAGTCCACATAATTCAAAATAGAGTAAAAAAAAGTAAAAAAACTAAAACCCAACTACGACAAAAAACGACGCTGAAAAGTATAAAACAAGCTTTCGTTGTCAATTTACAATAATGTCATACAATACTATTCTGAAGTATGCAATATTCACTATGTAGAGATAAATTATCATGTTTGGAAATCCGCAGTCACACGTTGTCAAAGTGCTACGATAGGTAGGAAGGTAGGTATATGAACGTGTGACTACGCCTTTCCAAACATGAAAATTTATCTCCACATAGTGAATATTGCATACTTCAGAATAGTATTGTATGACATTATTGTAAATTGACAACCAAAGCTTGTTTTATACTTTTTCAGCGTCGTTTTTTGTCGTAGTTGGGTTTTAGTTTTTTTCATATATTTCTTTACTTCTTTACATCATAACTTTATTTTTTTACTCTGCATGTTTTGTCCGCTAGAGGGCGCCACATTCGATTTTGTGAAACCTCATATAGCCTATAACCAGCGGACAATTAAGACGCTTATAATGATATGTCATTGTCGAATTCTGATAAGTAGTTTAGAAGTAACGTGGAAACAGATGAACATACATACATACATAATACATACATAGCCTATCAAAATCATAACCCTCCTTTTGCTTTGCCGTAGTCGGGTAAAAAGGAATGAATGTCTGAACCCTTTTGGTGCGTTCTGGCAACACTGTTGTACTGCCGTAGTATTGCTGCTTTTGTTGTCAGAACCGCTGCGGTCAGCTAATGCATCGCTTACGTCTTACATTACGTTTTCAAGAGTTTATGGACTATAAATACAGTCAGGGCAAGTTTGTGAATAACCAATAATGTTTACTACGGAGCGCCAGTGTTACTCAACCTTCGTATCTGGGGTTGTTTTAATGTAATGTAATGTGTGCCAATAAACCGTTGATATAATCTCTGATTCATAATTATGTAAAGTAAACTGACAGATGTCAATGAGTCATACCCATACATTATCACTCAATTTGACACATGCAAAATGTCAAAATGCATAGAAACATGTCATTTTTATTTGTCAGTTTACTTTACATGATTATGAATCAGAGTATAGATACAGAATTTGATAGCGAAGGCGTTTCAAAAAAAGGTCATTAGTACGAGTAGTTTTAAAGGAATAGATAATTTGAATTTTAAATATGCCATCGAGGTTGAAAACAAACAAAATGTACATAATCTCTGGTTCATAATCATGTGTAGTAAACTGACACATGTCCATGTGTCATCCCCATACATTATCACTCAATTTTACAGATGCAAAATGTCAAAATGCATAGAAACTTGTCATTTTCATCTGTCAGTTTACTCCACATGATTAAAAATCAGAGATTAGGTACCAGGTATTTTATTTTAAACCTCCTTAGTATGTACCTTAATTGGTTTTAAATTTCGAAAAAATAAAAACTTTAATTGGCGCTGACACTTATAATAGCGCGTTCACGAACCTTTAAACTAAAATATGAGGTTAGCTTTATGTAACAATATTATATTATATTTTGCTATTTTCTTTATCAATTCCTATTTTTCAAAGCCCATATCTGGCCCGGTTGGGAACCAATGGGATATAAGGTTCATGTTTTTATATGCCATATTTGCATTGAAATATGTGATTTTTATACGCGGTTTGATGTATGTGTCGGCATCAGAAGTCGACGGCTGATCTTTGCCGTGCCATTTATGGGACACGAGGAAATATGGGATGTTTCTTTTATTTTGATTGAGTGATTGTTTCTTGGGTGAAACATCAGTCATATGGGTAGGCAGTTTTGTTGTTATATGGCATGAAGCGTTTTAAGTCCAATTTTCAGATAATTTTTGCCGTTCCATAAATGGGACACAAGACAATTCTCTTAGACTTCAAAGCTTGATCGATCACATTGTGACTTGCCCGATTGCACATTTGGTACTTGTAACCCCTCATACGCCTAAGATCGGGGATTCAATTCTCACTCAAGACAATCATTCATGTGATAGAATACTTGTGTTTGTTCAGTCGTTGGATGTTATATTTGTAAGTATGAAGTATTATATTTGTAATTCCTCTGCCGTCTGATATCTATGACACAAGTGCTTTAGCTACGTAGTATGTCAATGTATGAGTTGTGCGAATTTATTTATTCATTTGCAATGAAGACTTGTATCTGTTCAGAATAATAAAAAACCAATGCGGCAGTTAAACTCTTAAACTACTATCAGAAGTGTTCGCTTTAAATCAATTCCCAGCAAGTTAATAGTCGAGCAATAACTGAAACATGAAAGAGGTCTGAACGCTTAAGAGTTAACGATGAGAAGTCGGCGAAAGACGTAACTATCAAAGTTGAATATAGCCTCGAGCGCGCGGCTATCGCTGTGTATTTTAGTTATATTGAGTACCTACGTTGTGGCTTAGCGCTTCGCCTACCGGAAACCAAAGGGAAAAAGAGGAATGACCGCGATCAGATGCCCTCAAAACCGATAGACCCTATCCCTTCACGCTTAAGGTCGATAAACGTTTGATGGTAATGGTGAAAAATATCTTATTTGAATATCCCGCGGCAAGGGAAATGGATCGGATGAGCGAGGAACTTTTAACTGAAATAATATTGTCGTTTGTACTAAAGGTCGTCCCTCCACACTTATACGGCTGTGTTGTGTTTTCGTTTTATTGAATAAAAATGTTCGACATAGGATGATGGGCTTTTGTCCATTTCGGTGTTCTCCGAAGTGTTAGGGATTGGTATGGCTGCGAAAACGAGAAAAACATCAAATGCCTGATATTTTGTGACGCAGAAACGTTATTTATAAAAATATCTTAACCATAAACATATTATACATATTGTATGTTACTAACCTTATCTAAACATAGGTATCTATCTATATATGTATAGGTATCTAATGTTTAGCAACTCAACTGGAGCTGCGGGTCAAAATTTCCCTAATTCCACATTTTCTAGCTCATGTTCTATTATAGCTATGCGGTGTTAGGGACTGCAGAGATAATAATTGATGTACTTTATGTTCATGTTTGGATCGTCCTCATTTTCGAGCCCTAACGCTTCGGCTTAATAAAGGTTAAAATTTTATTTAAAAATTAAAAAGTCTGTCAATTATTCCGTCTTTGAACGATTTTAAAAAACTTTTAGATTAATTTAAATGCAGACAGAAAACCAAAGATTTGATATCTTCGGTTCATCATATTTTTTCCACGTCTAACCCTCAAATGCACTTTATTAAAACGCAGGGCAACCAAAGATAAATCTTGGCGGCAATCGTAAGGTTTGCGTAGTCAAATGCAGGGGGCGACACCGCGTTATTGCCTTCTGAACAAACACGGGCCAATGCCTTGCCCGGCTTAAGTGTGGCCTCTTTTGTCCCTCGTCTGGGACAATCGGCCCCTGGACCAGGGCTTTACCGGCCCCTGTTGGGTTACATTTAATATAACAGCTTGGGTTAAGCCTCCTATAAATTAACAGGGTTAATTCTTGCTTTTTTTAGAAACAATGTTCATATGCAACACAATATTAACGTACACATACAACCACACATTCGTAATTTGAATTTTAGAATATTTTCTCTTTTTTTCTTTCTTTAACAACTTACTGGCTGTAATGTGGCTTTATTCTATTTTTGAACAGTGTTCCTTTTGAACAATAATTTATGTATCTACATATCATTGTTTTTTTTTTGTATTTTATTCCAATATGCACTTCTTTCAATTGTTTTCATTCAAATTACGATGTGGGAATATGTAAACTCGTTTTAGCTACAAACTTATTGCTGAACTGACATGTCCTTTTAATCGTAAAATAGTAGGAATACGAGGCTCAGCCAATCAGATGAAGAGCTAAAAGTCAATCACCAATCAGCAGCATTCGCGCCTAGCTCACTCAATTAACAAATAACCCTACGTTAAGGTTCATTTCGCTGTAAAAATTAAATAAAACCTTTTATTTAACGATGCGAGTGAAAAAGTAATCAAATTAAATGTAACGAAACAGAAGTACCGGCAATCGCATTGACTTAAAAACAAACAGGAATAAAACTGCGAGACTAAAATCGACGCCATTCGACTCTTTTCTTTTACTTTTAGGTTATTTTCTATCGGAAAATTCAACAGAAAGATCAGGGCGATTTCAAGGCTTATTCCCATATCACCAATAGAAAATGTAAGGTCTTTTTGGAGATACAATTTTGAGAGAGACATTTCGCAGCATAGTGTTCATTACAAAAACAGGGAGGAGTAAAATGCGTCTTTGGGGAGACGTAACGATATGGCTGTACCGTGAGAATGATTCACAGCCGAGTGGCCTAACTTTTAATTAAAACTGCGGAGATTTTGCGAAAAGTAGTTGGACTCAACGAAGCGAGTTGTTGCGTCAAATGACGTCATGTAGAATTTGTCCAAATTTGACTATGAGGGCTCTAAGCGATGCGGCACACAGAGTATTTAACAGACTTCAAAAAAGAAGGAGATTCTCAATTCGACTGTATGTGTATTTTTATACAAGCGTCAGTACATACGGTCATTCATAAAACGGTTTGTTTTTAACGTTTAAATTTCACTTATGACCCTGCTCAAATTTTCTTCAAGAATTTTAAGCAACTATGGAAACATTCCAATTTGCCCAAAATAATAAATGAGGAAATATGCTTAAAAATGTGTGGTGACTGTAGATGCAAATGTAAATACAAATCTATAAAAAGTAAAAAAGTCTAGTTAATAGTTAGTTAACTAATTATTTTGTACTAGATCATTTCAAAAAAGAAATAGGAATTAAAAAAGTTACATCGCGTCATAATGTTTGAAGTGCTTCTGGTTTCATGAAGCACTTAATCGATTATGACGTTTTTGCGTCTGCAAAGAATTTAGTCTTTGAATCAGTAGTGACAACGGATTTAAGGGTCCACAGAACCACTCCGCTATGAATGTCAAACGCAGGCTTTTTGGCCCTTTGTCTGTCAAAAGCGGGGCTCCTTTCATGTCTAACGGAAAGGACAAATTCTATCAAGTGTTTTTTGTTACGTTTTAAGGAGTCGCAGACGGATCATTGCTAAGAAATTGACGTTAGAAAAGGACCCCTTTTTAAGTATGAAGGTCGCAATGATTTCGGTAAATGTACCAAAATTAGGTAACCTAATCCTGTCTTAGTCTATCATTAGTGACATAAATTAAAATAGTCTTTGCTCCACAATAACAATTTATACTAGTCATATTAAAACTACCGTATGGATGATCGTACTAATATGACTAGTAAAATGTTAATGGTAGTTCATCAAGTCCCTAACTAGTGCTTTATAGGACGACGTTATAAGAATTAATAAGAAAGAAACGAAATAAAGAAACGTAATAAGAGTTAATAAGAAAGAAACTACTCAATATGATGAAAAAAAATTGTATCTAGTCAACTTAAAATGAAAATGATATCGCTTTCGCACCAAATAGCCTAGTACTTCACGAACCGACTAGAGATAGTTCTAAAACTGATTCAAACAACCCCAGGAACAAACATTAAGGCGCAGCCACATAATAGAATGGCCGCCATTTGTCATATTCAAAAAGGAATTTCTAAGCGAACCGTCTAAGCATTCGCAATAAAAACACGCAAGACACTGCCTGATATGGGATATTAAACGCTCATCGCTGGAAAATAAACGAAATACTTTTCTTCTGCTTATGGTTTACAAAGCACATTGGAATCGATCGAGATAATACTTATATTTTGCTAAACAAGTTGAAACGTGGACCATCTTTGAAGAAGGTCAAATCCATACATTTGTGTTCAGTATGTTACTTGTAGGTACTTGTGTATCTCTTTCTAATATTGTGTGCGTGAAAGACTCGTACAAGTCACAGCCGGGACTGAATCATACATTTATATCTGTAGTTTCACATCTGCAACCTATTGATTGCTAAATTCTTTCCGCAGAGCTTGAGTGCTCTGGCATAGCTCAAAGGTCCAACGTCAGACTCAGGTAATGCGTAGTTGGTACTGGTTGGAGCAGAGGTTCCCAAACATTATTTCTCAGAGAAGGTGGGAGAAGGTGGTGAGAACTTCAATACGTGTGGTGATTAAGCCTAAACTCATCATAGTAGCGATGACTTGATTTCTATGTGGAGGCCTTTATTCTGCGGTGGGCAGTATACGAGTAGTCAAATTAACAATAAGAAAAAAATATACCAATGTGATTTTTTTTATGATCATTACATTTTCAGTCAACTTGTCATCACTTTGTTACTGGTTTGCAAGTCTACATAAATATAAGAATGAATAAGAGATATTTTTATTGATGATTTGGCGTGCTTTTGGTTTCAGCCCGAAAGTTGAGAGAAGATAGAGTTTGCGAGTGGGTTTACTGAGAAATAGCTTTTTATAGTTAAAAGTTTTAATAATTTGTAGGTTGTAGTTTTGGGGAAATTAGATGCAGGAAGGGTGTTTAAAGAATCATAACACTCTTCCTGATCGAATCGAGGAATATTTTCCAAGAAAAGATAATAACTCGAAGTTCATATACAAAATTGTATAGTTCCTTGCATGCAAGAGGTCCAGGATCGATCCATGTGGAGAACATTGGGGGAGGCAGTTCAGCTGTGGATGTCGATTGGCTGAAATGATGATTATAACGTGGGGTTCCATGGGATGTGGCTGATGTTCCGCTACTTAAAACTTTAGGAACCCCTGGGTTCGAGGCTATTTTTGCGGGCGTGCGCGAGGGGAAACGGCCGACAGCGTTTATGAACGGAAGCCCGGCTAATAAGCAACACGTGGAGTCACGAACAGGTAGATGTGCCAATTGTGTAACAATGACTGGCGCATTTGTGACCCTGCTACATACGCCAAAGGTCAAGGACCAAGTTACAGAACGACACACATCAGGTTACCGCAATTAGTCAAAATTCCTCAGTTGACATTAAATCAAACTTTGACATAACGGTGAAAATTGACATATTTGTATACATTGACGAGTGGCTGTCTGTACAATTCCATTAAGGACAAATATTCGTGTGGTGAGCACCTGTTTGTTTAAAGTCTGAGTGTTAATAACCTCTTTGAAGCAGAAAAAAAAGATAAACAGGATCTAGTGCTCGGATTCGAACCCACGACATCCCGTAAAGACGCACGTTCTTACTTTCTTTCTTATCCACAAAGCTTTATTCTTCTCAGTCGTAAACTCCTGATGGAGAGGTAGTAATGGATGGATGGATAGATAATGGAGTTTTGGAAAGCGTCTTTTGCGAGACTTCTCTATCTTTTTCTGTCGGTGACACCACGTCTATATTTTGTTAAGGAATTCACTAAGCTACTAGCGCAATATACTTGAATACTAAATGAATGCATTTTTGGGTATCAAAATCAACTAGAAATGATAACACTGAGACAGTGAAATCGTTTACCATCAAGTGTTCTGTCTGTTCGTCTGCCACCTATAACACAAAAATATTGCGTAATTCCAAAAAATATCCATACTATCCCACTGAATTCAATTTTTACCACGTCCTAAACACACATTTATTTGCGTAAAGGCGCGTTTGAAATACCGCATCCAGTAATGGGAATTCCTTTCTTGGCTCGAGAGCGACCGCTGCAATATGCCGTGCAGCGATGAGCTTACGTCTAAATTGTATCCATTTAGCGCTCGCGCCGCTTTTATGGACGAATAATGAAGTGTCTGTATAACTTTGCAATATTCTAAACGGTTAACATAATATCACAATCTATACTATTTATAAAAATGTAACTTGTACAGACAACGTCAAAGATTATCGAAAACCGAATCCGACTTGAAGGTAAAAAGTGAAACACTTGCGTGATGTAATGTACGCCCAGCGCCATCTGTTGGTTCGGTTTGGAACTATAATGTCAAAGCAAAGTGATGGTCTCTAGTATAAGATTTTTTATGTGATAGCTGGTGGAGCACACGGATCGCAATACACTTATTTTCAGTTTTCTGCGAGGCCGCGGTATCATTCTATACTCTGATTTATAATCATGTAATATCAACTGACAGCTACAATCGACCTTTATTTTTTTTAATGTTGCCTCCTAAGTGCACTAGTGCTGTTATAATTGAATGGTGAGCGAACAATTGAATTTATTATTGAACATTTTAGATATTAAGATTTTACTCATAACCTTAATTTAATTTCATTGATTTGTACGATAGTTAATAAGAAAAACATTACATAAAGTACAGCGATATTTTATACGTATTGCATAGAGCTGGTTTGAATGAACATGAAGACAACAATAAAGAGTAAAAATCGATAAATTGTTTTTTATTTAAATGAATTAATCTGACAACTCATAGCTGTTATGTTCGACATAAATACTCTGACAATTAAGTCATGAAAATAATCCTTTGATTATTTTCATGACATCTTCATTTAAATCATAGATATTCCCATCACCATAAAAGTCTGACCAACAAAACGTGACTATAAAGAATGGTGGCAAATTCAAAAAACCTTGGGGTATCAACACTTATTACAATCAGAAAAACTATGTTGATATTTGTGTTTTATTAGACTAAGCAGAATACTAGTTTAATAAAAAATAGAAGTGTTAACGTCGTCGTCGTAAATAGGTCTTCTGGCTACGGAACCCTTTCATGTGTGTGTCCGACACGCTCTTGGCCGGTTGTTTGAATAATTTTAAGCTCCTTTGAAAATGAGTTTATGTAACCAAGTTTTTGGATTCGATTATTTTACTTGAAAATTCTTAAAATTTATTTTATTGAATGACTACATTTTAACACACTTCGTACATTTAGTTAGAAGTTTGGACATCAATCAGCCTCCAAATGTAATTTTCAAGATTTTCTCATGTCATGAAAAGAAAATGAAAAATAATTGAATCGCAATTGAACTTTTCGATTACTCACGACCGACACTATTTTTGTATTACTATAACGCGACAACCCGCCAACTGTCAGTTGATATTACATGATTATAAATCAGAGTATAGTTGACCCGGCCCTATTCATACTGCATCATACTTCACTCACAGATCAAAGTGTATTTGCATATGATAGTGAAAATACCGCCTTCAAATTCATACATTTTGTGGCTTATGTCCGGAGATAGATTTTTGCAACGCCTATATCCCTAAGTTGGCATCCATATTTTACAACAATGACGACACATAATCGCGAGTGACTTTATTATGGAACCACATGCGCAACCGCATAACACAGTACACAGTTCCAGCCTTCATACCCAAACCACCAATAATCTACCCATTCACCACACCACGAGTATTCTATCGAGACACATTTACTTCCCAATATCATAGCCCATCTCTTTCCCCTAATATAATAAGAAACGAGATAGATAAGCGCGCTGCACTGGGGCATACGTAGTTATTTGTGGTTATATTTGTGGTCCCCGGGGCGGCCGGGGCGAACTTCGGAGCAATCGATTGTGATGTTTATGAGAGCTTTAAATTTAGGACCTAACTTGTTCTAGAATCTAGAACTTAGGTCTAGACTCTGGGAGTGCTTAGGAAAATTGCTCAGAAGATCGGGGGAATTCCATACGGTGCACTTATGAAAATCCCTAAGGCTTGCTCGGGGTTTTTTATTCCATTCTATGGGGCGGAACTAGAGAGAAAGCGTATGGGTAAGGAATTAAATAAATAAATAAATTGAGACAACATCACATACATTGTCCTGGTCCCAAACTAAGGTATTCCCTTGTACTATGGAAACCAGAAACAACGAAGAAACTACAAACACCCAGACCCAAGACAAATATCTGTTTCATCAACAAACATTTGTCTTGATGCGGGAATCGAACCCGCGACCCTTGCGTCTCAACCGGCGCTCAAACCACTACGCCAAATGGGTCGTCAAAAATTAAAAACGGTAACTGAAAGTTATTGGTAAATCTTATGTTAATTCTGTGCAACCACCTCATCCAGTTCGCTTGTGACCACGGCTGTTGTAACGCAGTCGAAACGTCAAGCAGTAAGTGCTAGAATGTTCTTATTAAATTTCGTCGCGTTTAGTCCCGTTTATAAATATGAAGTATTTGTATAATGCAACGCGAAAGTTTAAAAACATATCAACCACCTCATATCAAAAAGTTTTTCATGAACTTAAGATGGCTTATTTACACTGGTGACATACGAAAAAAAAATTTTTTTTTGTCAAAACCAATGGCTTTTTGGCTTGGCAATGGTAAAATAAACATCACGAGGAAGCTTTGTAAGATGTGTTAGAGGAAATTCACGCGTATTTACTAAAGGATAAATAAATATAATTTCCTTGGATATTTTTGCCTATTTTTCACATCAAAAATTATATCCTTTTTAACGAAGCAACCTCTTCATTAAAAGAGGTTTATTTCGTAAAATTAATTGGATTAAATGTGAAATTAAGCCGAAGGGTTAAAAGCCAAGTTGAAATCCGAATTAAGACATTTTTGCTTTCAAAAGTAGAAAGTTTCTATAATATGAAAGTTAAAATAAAGTTACATTTCATAAGATGGGTATTTCACGTAGATACAACGTTTATGTTCTTATTAATATTCGATAATAATTAATTATTAAAAAGGGAATCTCCCGTTGAAGATCCCTTTTATAATCCAGCAACAACAACAAACCATGTTTCGAAGAATTCCTCTAGCTAATTAAATAACAAAGTAGAGTACCGTACCACAGTGCAAAAGAGTCAACAGCTGAACAATTAATTACCGACATTAGTAACACAACAAGCGATCACAAACTGCAAGTAAGTGGGTGATTATCATAGGCAATTGCGGTGGCAGTCCTGAAAAGTCCTCCGAAAATATCATCAGAATCTTAATCAAATTTACCGAATACATAAAAAGCTGGACTGGCCTTTTGGTGCATTTGGTAGTGACCCTAAATCAAACGCCAAAAGGTCGCGGATTTGATCCTGGCTCTAGACAGCTATTTTTGTGGTGAACACTAATTGTGTTTGTTCCATATCTGGGCACCTGGGTGTACTATAGTATTAGGTATATGTATGGTTCCAGAGGATCACAGATATACCTAATTCTTACAACAACAGATTGTTCGATAGCTGCAACAAAAGTGCTTAAGCTATTTAATATTGAGTCAGGTCAATGAATGAGATGTTTGTGAATTAAATAAATAAATAAATAAATTCACACAACATCTCATACATTGACCTGACTCCGTACTAAGTAGCTTAAGCACTTGTGTTACAGATATCAGACAACAGAGGATCACAAATACAATACTTAAATACATATATAACACCCAGACACTGAACAAACACAAGTGTTCATCACACGAATGTTTGTCCAGGGTGGGGATCGAACCCACGACCTTTGGCGTATGAGGCAGGGTCACTACCATTGCGCCAACCGGCCAGTCAATTAATTTATTTATTTAGAATATTTAAACATCCTGATGTAAACTTTGGAGAACTACTACGAGAAGTTCCTACACTGTGTACCTAAAATTATGTGTAGCAACTCGCTTTATAAATAGGGATGAAATTAGTTAAATTCACAGTGGTTGCCTCATATGCCAACGGTCATGGATTCGACTACCACCCTGGGCAAACATTCGTATGATGAACACTTGTGTTCGTTCAGTGTATGGGTGTATATTACTATGTCGTAACTTAAGCCCCTTGGTACGAACCTTGGTACGAATCTAAGTAAATATATCAGACGTGTTGTACGATTTTATTTTTTACTATCGTTAAAATGAACGAATAACCTAATTAATATACTTTTCATTGCGCATAAAACATCCATGTACAATTTAAAATTGTGATAAATTTATACTAAAACTATGATCTGGTTACTGAAAATTAATGGCACCTTTTCGCCATCTCTTTAATATTATCAGACACAGAGACAGCGCAAGCGCTGCTGCCGGTCTTGTGTGAGGCCGTGGTGTCACTACGGGCGAGCTGGCCCATTCATGTCGCGCGGCTCTCCCACGGTGAGATGAACCACCAGGGATTTTGATTAGGGTTATTGTAGCCATTACCATAATATTCCCTAAATGTAACAAGGTGACGCCCATGGTAGTTTCCCCTAGGACGCAATTATCATCATCATCATCAGTCTGTTGCAGTCCACTGCTGGACATAGGCCTCTCCAAATGCTCGCCACTTAGATCGATCTTCGGCTACTCGCATCCAGCTCCAGCCAGCCCTCTTGTGCAGATCGTCACTCCATCTGACCTGAGGTCGTCCTACACTACGTTTAGGACGACCTCAGGCCAGATGGAGGACGCAATTAAAATGGTATCTAAAGGTTTCCGTAGAGATGACTCACTGAAAGCAGTCACATTATGTAGGTATATACCTTAAAATATCTCCAAATACTTAACAAGGGGGTTTCAAGAAAATATGAAGATTCCCAGAACCCATATCAATTTGGGAATAGCTAATCAATATGGCGGTACAAAATGGATGGGGAAATACCGATACAGCCAAAAATTGGACAAGAGAGAGATTGCCGTCGATTAGTGTTCCGTAGAAGCTTCGAGGATCTCATTAGGTTAATCCAAATAGATATTAGTGCTGGTTAAGGCATTAGAGCTCAAAATGGACTGATTTTTCATCTCGGAAAATCTGTAAGGGTCTCGAAAAATCAGGAAAGATTGAATTGTCAGTCAGTAATTGTCTGTCAGAGCATAGTCAGTAATTGCTCGATATATTGATACCCAAGTAGGCCTAACATGCGTACCGCGTCAAAATTTTGTCAACTCTCGTTCGCGAGAGCGCATCCTTCTATCCCGTTCATCGCTCAGTCAGGTGAGCGAGAAGCAACTTGCGCCGACACATTACGAGTGTCGACAAATTATCTCGCGGCGCGCATGTTAGCCCAGCTGATATCGCTGACATCATGTCGTGCAGGCAGGTCTTCGTGACTGCAAGGCAGCGAATATGAATGGCAGAGGAGTCTTATGTTTATAGGAGGCCAAGATACATGTTGGGTCGTTGAGCCATCGGAGTAGTAAGTTTGCTCGATACTATTTATAAAGAAGTAAGTCAATGAATTACTTCAGTAAATTTTACTTAAAATTGAAAAAAACTAAACATTACCGCGATGTAAATAACACCTGGCGGCATCTGTTAATGCAACTCGAAACTAACAGCACAATTGAGCCCCGAAAGCAAAGCGTGAACGGGCTACTAGTTTTTTTATAAATGCGTTTAATTTTCCTTGTTAGAAATTGCAACGGCCAAGAAATATTGATCCTTATGATACAGAGTGATGTTAAAATGTCAAGCAAACTAGGCAACTATTACTTCCTAAACACTAAGCAGTGCCCCATTACAACTCACTATACTTTTCGTCTATTCCGATGTTGTCTATTAGAGATATGACATATTACCATAGTTTAAAATCTGTGAAGTTTTTGTAATAAAGAGTGGCTATACTGCTTATATCTATCTTTCTACTGCAACTAAAAAGTCTTGATACTAATAACATCCACCACCTGTTATCCCTCCCAAAGCGGACCCCTAAAACGCGCCATTGACAAATATACTTTAAAAAGGGGAGGGGATATCTCTACGTATCCATAAAAGTCTACCCGAGTGTATCCGCACTGTGTCAAATATCAATTTGAGATATTGGCCCGCGAAGAGCGACAGAAAACGCTGGCAGATAAATTACTAAGATCTCTTGCGCCTCGTATACTGAAATAAAAAAATCCCCTTTTTTGATACGGTAAATATTATCTTTACATGTTCCATACAGGTTGTGTATCTGTGAATATTTAGATACCTTCAACTGTGTGTTTTACTAAGAATTTTGAAAAACATCAGCTGTTTTCAATGACTTTTTATATCATAGGTGGCAGACAAGGTGACGGATCACCTGATGGTAAACGATTGCCGCCGCACATAAACACCTGCAACTCCAGTAGTGTCAGAAGTGCGCAGACCACCTTTAACATTTCCCCTTTGGGCCTCTGGTACTCTCACTTAGTCAACGAAAAACAGCGCAAGCACTGCTGTACGCCGGTCTTCTGTGGGCTATCAATACCCAACACTAACTTTCAGGAGCCATCTATATACTATTTATAAAGAGATAACTTCCATAGATAACGACAATTCTTATAGGTAAACCGAAAACACGGAACGCTTGCGCGATGTAATTGGACACACCGCCATCTATTGGTTCATTTCTGAATTACAGTCCCGAAGCGAAGTGAGGGCGGGCCACTAGTGTGTTGATAAAGCGCCCTCTTTTAGCAATCATTGGGGTACAATATTTGTTGTGGACTGCCACAGGGAGCTATCTCGTTTAAATTTTATATTGGTACTTTTGCTTAACTTTTTTTTTTCTTTTGTCCAAATAAAATTTGATTTTTGTGTAATAATAACAAAGTCAAGATAACTTTCCAAAAATTCCAAATATCTTTCGTATTCGGATGCACTCCAGAGTATTTTTACTGAGGATCGTAAAATTTACTGAATATATAAATTTTAATGACCTGAGTTCCAGCAAGTAATGGCAAATAAACAATAATGGCCGCAGGTCATATTGAAAACATATTCTTGCGGTATAATCAGAAATCCTCATATGATTATCGCCATAATTATGACGGAAAACATATTTTTTCCCATAAAAAAACTTCATATTTTCCCCTGAGGCATAAAATAATATTCTGTTGTAAAATTATTAATAAGAAAGGCGAAATATTAACTGATTGGGTTGAATACAAAATTAAACTGAAGTAAGAATAATATTAATAACTTAAACAAGCAGGTAAGTAAATTAATTAACGTACATTTTGAAGTTAATTAACTTGGCATTGGGGTCTTGTGATACTTGGTTTCGGATTTTTTGTTTAATATTAGGTATTTGGTTTATAGAAATAGTAAAAGAGAAAATCTTTATTCAAGTTAGGTCCATGCAGAACACTTGAATGTCAAAACACATACCTAATTCTACTAGTGGTTCGGAACGTCAATTTCTACTGAGAAGTACCTAGTCAGTACCTAGTTACTCTCTTCAAATAGTAAAAGTTCGTAGTCTCGATCTCGATCGTCTTCTAATGTTATTTTTTTTTTTGTATCGATAGTAAAATCCAACCTTAATATATCACTCCTAAAGTCTTAGCCAAACCGGTGCATATAAAACTTACTTCTTCGTTAACTCAGGAACCCAAACAGTCTTGGCATCCGAAACAAAAGCCTTCTTGCCAGTCGTTAACCTGAAGTTATCGTAGACCATTTGTCTTATAATACGGTACATACTTTTAAAGAACATAATTTAATTTATTCATCTAATTCGAAATTATTTAATACATTTTTACAACCTGTTCATCATACATGTACCAGCGACACCTAAATCAGCGAACTGGCATAAAAAAACTATTAAATTAAAAATAAAATCGAAGAGTGGCCTAAATTAAAGCAGGTCAGTATTTAAAATTAACCAAACAGTAATATCTCGGCCGCTTTTATTTCTGTCTGTAAAGGTAAGCCTGGATGTTTCACTGAGATATTTTCAGTGTTGCCAGATTAGTACCTACTAGTCAATTTTTTTTTAAGAACACTTATACGAGTACCTATGAATGTCAAATGTGTAACGTAGGAACCGATGATTTTATAGTGGGAGAGGCTCGCTTTGATATGAATCGGCCGGATTGACCGAAGTGATAGCACGGACTCGCAGAAGAGACACAGTTTTAGAAAATTGTACCAAGACGACGTTCGCCAATTTAATGCTAAGCCTATATTTCTTACAAGCAGATTGCTATTGGAAAAATTCTATCATGCCTCCGCTGCACTCTTCCGAACTATGCAGCTAATAACGCGCTACTATTTACGACCCGGCCTCGCTTGTAATTGCCAGTTAGGATGATATGTGGGGCTCTCCGTGAAGTTCCTCCGTAACTTATGAATGTTGACGCGCTGACAGATTCATGACTTTACTTCGTGTATTGAAAAGGAAACTTGGGTGAATTTAAAAAAAGTTTTTTTTTTCTTGTAGGTACATTATTTGATGAAGAGCGGCGTTAGGAAGACAGGATGTTATGAACTCAATTTGAAAAACAACTTTCATAAAATTGTATCTAGTCTGGATGTGCTGAAAGACGCGCTTGGTTCGTCTATCAACTCACATCACAGGGAAAAGCCTATAAAGACTAGAGGATTAGTAGAATAGAAATTGCCTGGCCCAATTTTTTTATGTGATAACAGATGGTTCACCTGGGAGGCAATTCTCTTGCACTAGACATTGAAGTCGAATTAGAATTTTGTATGGACGAATGTATGAAATCTTTAAATTCGACTTCAATGTCGAGTCCACGAGAATTGGTCTCCTGATTGTAGGCGATTGCCGTCGCTCATAGATACCCGCAATATCAGCGGAGTCACAAGCCAACCTTCTAACACGCTTGCCCTCCGATTAAGCCTCAGGTACCCTTAGTCACTCGACGAAACAGCGCAGGCGCTGCTTCAAGCCCAATTTTTCTTTTATTTTTAAGTTCGGCGAACTTAAAAAAAAAGACAGTCTTGAAATGAAATGTCAAGTGCTTGGAGATGGACCGACTGTATTCACCCGTAGGGCTGTAAGCCCCAAAAAATTCACAGCGAAAAAGCCTCCTAAACATTCTTCAGTGACAGCTTCAATATTACTAAAACAACAAAACACGTCAAGTGCGAGTTGCGGTTGTTTCAAACGATTCCGTAATGTTGCCCTAACTGTACTGTTGATGTGTGGCTGTACGTACCTAATTACTGCCAGCCATTTATAAAATAGTGCGCTCGTTTCTTGAAGGTCTTAGTCATTATAAGTCAGGAAATACTGCCGAGCACAAACTATTCATCATCATCATTTCAGCCAATAGACTGCTCGACATAGGCCTCCCCCATGTTCTCCACACAGATCGGACCTGTGCCACTACATAAACTATTACACTGTCAAATTTGAACAAAAGGTAGACAAATAATGCCATATCTAAAAGAAGATATTTTTAACGGTAACCTAAAACAGTGTCTTATTAGTTACGGAACCCTACAAACCGGCCAAAAGGACCTTTTGTCCCTTGTTATCCGTCTTTCCGTTTAGCAGAAAGATTTATCAATTAATGAAGCAATATCATGTTTGTTAGCAAAGCGATTGGAGCGAGTTTATTCAAATTTTCCGGGATAATAATAGATTCTATTTGATCTTGGGAAACGCCTCGGATTTCCTTTTGAGATTTTTCGAGAGCTCTTACCATTAGTCTTGATGTGTCTTTTGTAAGCATTTGATTGGTGGAGAAGATTAATTTAGGATTATATGATTCGGATTTTTTTATTCATATTAGTATTGAAAATAATTAACCGTGGGAGAGCCACGCTTCGGCATGAATGGGCCGGCTCGACCAAAGCGACACCATAGCCTCACAGAAGACCGGCGTGAAGCAGCGTTTGCGTTGTGTTTCGCCGAGTGACTAAGGGGAGAATTTTCCCAATTGGGGGGAAACAGGGTAAAAGGTTGGCAGCGCACTAGTGCTTACTTGTGTTGCAGGTGTCCGCAGGGGCGGTGGCAATCGCTTACCGTCTGCTTGTCTGTCACCAATCACATAAAAAAATCTTCGTTCATCCATTGAGTTCATTTGTTCCAAAATCCAAAAGAGACAAAAAAATACGCACTAAAACTTATCATTTATGAGAAGTACATAACACATAAGCGAAATACATAATATTAAACGAAATACATAATATTATTGTTTAAGTATGTCATGTATAATTATAAGTATTCGTACTTTTTATTTTCATTCAGCAATCTCTTTGCACTGCCTTACCCCCATTGCCAACACGCCTTATTGTACTGTCTATAGCTGTTGCTTCACTCATGTATTCTATTTCTGTGCAATAAAGAATATCTATCAATCTATTAAGCATCAGTCGTCTGTTTATTGTTTTTCTAAGCTAGAAGCTCAAGCTCGTTTAAATAAGTCCCCACATAAGATAGCACTAAGCCAAAAACTGCAATGCACTTAAAATTATAAATTAGCAATTTCTATCTTAATAAGCAGTTCCTATTTAGATCACGTAATCGCCGCCATAATGTAAAGCTTAAGTATCGGGCCGCGTGTGGCTATCGACACCTGGGCCCTAATGTATCGGGAAGCTGCCTGTAATGGCCTCAAGTGACGCCATGGCCTCTTAATAAAATTTATCAACTATTTTGGGTATGGTTTTTGAGGTATTCTTTTTAAAACCAGGAAATGAAATATTTTGTTTTCCTTTTTTTTTTCAATGATGCGGAACTGCCAAGGAGTGGACCGCCCGACCTCTGTCTATTTTCCTAACCGATTATATAAATATTTTTTATATAAAAGGTTTTTAAAATCATTACACTAATTTACATTTTAACCCCTTTATTACAAAACAGGGTTAGGCATTGTTTAAAACATCATTTTTAAACCAAGTCTACCGCCTTAAGACTACGTTTTGTAATAAGGAGGTAATAGTTGTTAATGTGACCGTCACACAATATTACATTATGTGACAGTCACATTAAAGTGTAAATTAGTATAATGTAAGTGAAAAGGCTGCTTCTGCGGCGCTCCATCGTAAATAAAATGTAGTGCCGGTATTTTCGGAACTCAAATTATTTATAGCTGTACTATTTAACTTCTCATATGGTGTGATCAAAGTTAGTAGCGGAATATCATTAACTGTCGACTAGAATATGCTCGCAATATTACGGTTTTCTTAATGTCGAGCTAACATCTAAAGCAAATCTAACTATGTTGCGTTCTTATAAGTTCTCTTATACTACGCAATATACAACGTAGTCAAGTATAGAAATACTAATTTGAATATCCATTTTAGTTCTCTCTTTATCGATTGAATTCGGTAACTAATGGCGGGCTTTTATCCCCGAAACAATAGTACGATAAGAAACTAACTAAATTCCCAAAGATAAAATAAAAAATATAGCGAAAACAACTGTTGTTTATGGTAAAAGCTTCGTTTCCAATTAACAATTCCAATTGAGTCGGCTGTATAAACAACGGTAACCCGGTATACTTCGTCGCCAAAGATCTTAGATAATTGAGTTAAAGATCGCTAGGGCCAACCTATGATAGGGTGACTATGATTCCGTAATGTTTATAACTCTCCGGCTACGAAGGACCATTATTATCAGTTAAGAATCATTTACTCCAGCTGAAATTGCAAGTTTTTGAAGCAGTTCAATTAAACTAAGAAAGATTTACGTAAATCAAAAATCTCATGTGGTATCATATGAGATTTTAGAATTTAAGCGTTGAAGCAACGATATTTCCTAAGTTTATTATTTGTCATACAACTGGCTCATTCTTACCAAAATGTCATTATCGTGACAGTCTTTAAATCCATATCCCTCCGAAAATTACTTACATCAAAATCTTAAAATTTAACGATCACTCGTAATACGGAAACTAAGGCCTCTTCTATGTAAATTTTCATAATTAAGATTTTGATGTCAATTTCGGAAAGATATAGATTTCATAACTGCTGTATCATTACTGTGGCATCTTGATGGAAATGACCAAACTGCACCACAGGTTCCTTAGATTTTCAAAAGATAAGCAACGTAGGAACCACGAGCGTTTTTTTTAAAAAAAAAGTATTATTTTTACCCGACTACGGCAAAGCAAAAGGAGGGTTATGATTTTGACAGGCTATGGTTGTATGTATGTATGTTCATCTGTTTCCACGTAACTTCTAAACTACTTATCAGAATTCGATAAATGAATGTTCATGTTTGGAAAGGCGTAGTCACACGTTCATATACCTACCTACCGTAGCACTTTGACAACGTGTGACTGCGGATTTCCAAACATGAAAATTTATCTCTACATAGTGAATATTGCATACTTCAGAATAGTATTGTATGATGACATTATCGTAAATTGACAACGAAGGCTTGTTTTATACTTTTCAGCGTCGTTTTTTGTCGTAGTTGGGTTTTAGTTTTTTTACTTTATTTCCACTTCGTATCGTCAATAAAAGGCAGTCCCACCACCTGTTATCCCCTTGGCCTCGGCGTCCCCAATAGTCCCATAAAACACCTCGTAGTGTGGAGATCCTCCGATAACACCCGAGCCCTCTAAACTGCTGACTGAATAAACACCACGGCTTATCTCCTTACTACTCGGCTATCTATTAGGGTGTTGTAATTTCGGCTATTTGTTTTTGAAATTTGGGTAGTTTGCGGATAGTTTGATCCACATTGCGCGAGAGCAGCTGTCTTAAAATATCAAGTTCTTTAAAAACCAATATTACTCGTATTATCATATCTGAGAGTAATTTTTTGGACACGTATATCTTTTGTACAGTGGCAAGCACATCAAGTTACTATAATCTGTCAAACTTCCTCAGTTGATATTGAACCAAACACGTTTGACATAAAAGTGAGGTTCGATTGAAGAACTTTGACAGATTGTAGTAACTTGATGTGCAGGCCACCGTACATCCGACAAAGTCTCTGATTTTTAATCATGTGGGGTAAACTGACAGATGACAATATGTCACCTCCATACATTATCACTCAATTTGACAGATGCAGAACTTGACATTTGCATCTGTCAATTTACTCCACATGATTAAAAATCAGAGTATAGTAGACTTTGCCCTTTATGCGTTTGAATAAAGTCTAATAATAGTCTTCCGATTACTTTTACGGAAGTAAAAAATTAACGTGTCCAAAGGACTACACATGTCAAAACAGACGCTTTTACATTATTTAACCCTGCAAACAATATCTAAAACGAAACTTCGTCGCAACGCTAAAAGAGGAGACCTATCAATCCCCCCCCTCACCCTACAAACCCGGCCAAAGTGCGAGTCCGGGCTCGCTGCACAAAGGGTTTCCGTAGCAGCAAATAAAGTTTCAAGCCCTAGCGTTTTCAGGTAAGCACAATTACCTTAATCCAAAATTACAGTTCATCAACCTATCTCAAAACTATAAGAGAATACTTTGATCAAACCAAAAATCGTTTGAAAGAGGTTAATTAGCATGCATCACCTGCTATTTTTTTTAGAATTTTATACCCCGTCGTATAAAATAGAGTGGGGGGGGAATACTTTTTACGACTTTGAGGAGCTGATATCTCAAAAACCGGTTCACCTGTTAAGAAAAATGTTTTTTAGAAAAATTTATTATCATTTTAAAAGACCTGTCCATTGATACCCCACTCATCCGGGTATGTACATCGAAAAAAAAAAATTT
The DNA here is from genome assembly GCA_014851415.1 of Cnaphalocrocis medinalis. Taxonomy (NCBI): domain Eukaryota; kingdom Metazoa; phylum Arthropoda; class Insecta; order Lepidoptera; family Crambidae; genus Cnaphalocrocis; species Cnaphalocrocis medinalis. The sequence goes on along the minus strand of CM026287.1, from coordinate 3,948,887 downwards.
CCATCCCTCAAGCTACATGTATGGGGGGCCCCACCCCCCAATTCCTTTTTTTTTACTATTCAGTGTCAATTTTTGTAGCGGTTCATACAACACATATTCCCATCAAATTTCATCACTTGTATGTACTGTATAGTTTTCCGAGTAAAAGCGCACGTGTGACAGACGGGACAGACGGAGGCAGATACGGGACCAGGACGGACAGACGGGACCATGACGGAAAAACTATAAGGGGTTCCGTTTTTTGCCATTTTTGGCTACGGAACCCTAAAACACAGTGATACCCACCTCCTTATATCCCCGACTTATACATCAAAGAAACAGCAACTTTGTCACGTAGAAAGAAACAAAAAAGCCCACACATCCGGCCTAATATGTGACCTTTGTGACATACAGGCGTAACGTGCAGAAAACAGGATAACATTACGGAGTATGGGCAGGGAGAATAAATTCACTTAATCTAATACAGTCTGAGAGCAACGTAAATACAGGATGAAATTAACAAATACCACGTGACTAGTAGCGCCATAAAATCGTTGCTGATACGATTGTTCCTGAAAAAAAAATAAAAATCGTTAAAAAAAACTTTTAGTTAAACAGTTTTTATCTTACGTGCACTGAACAAACTAGAAAATAATAATAACACTTAGTTATTTCTGAAAGCTTCTAGTACAGTAAATATTTTTAGTACTAGGCAGAATAGCTTTTAGGGCATATTAGACTAAAATAAAAACGTGGGGCACTATTAAACTATTGCTGTAATACTTCTTCTATATAATAAGTGTGGATTGCATCGACTTACTACAATCGTAACTGGAGATTTTGACAATCAATAACCAGCCGTGGCGGCTTCACCAGCGAACGCCGAGCTAATGATCTACCAAGTATAAAGATATGCTTTGCCATAGGTAGGATTTCAGAGGGGGCCCCACGTTTTTATTTTAGTCTAATATGCCTTTTTTTATCTGTCCTCCTAACGTCACAAAATCTTGGACACAACTGTTCTGGACTACTCATGCCCTACCTAATACGCCATTTTGGTAACGACGTCCATCTTGGATTTTAAAATTTTTGTCATAATCACAGTATTCTACTTGTGTAGCCTCTTTCATTTGATTACCATATTGAGGGGGTTGGAGAAAAATATGATATCCGCCATTTTGTACCGGCGGCCATCTTGGATTTACAATGTTATTGATTATTACTATATTGTATGTCACGGAAACGGACGAAAGACTTGAGCGAAGCTCAACCTGCAGAGCAGGCCGGGTTCCGACGGAGTTATAGCACCATAGACCATATTCACACAGTGAGACAGGTTATACAGAAGACCAAAGAGTATAACCAGCCCCTGTGCATGGCGTTTGTGGACTAATGAAAAAGCTTTTGACTCCGTCGAGACCTGGGCTGTTCTCGAGGCCTTGCAGAGGTGCCAAGTCGATTGGCGATATATCGAGGTGTTGAAGTGTCTATATGACGCCGCTAATATGTCCGTAGTAATCCATGAATGGCCAAACCGAGCCTGTCCTGCTGCGACGTGGTGTGAGACAAGGAGATGTTATATCTCCGCAACTCTTCTCCGTGCGCTGCAGGACATGTTCGAAACGCTAAACTGGAAAGAGCGCGAATTAATATTAATGGCGAGTACATGTCACACCTACGATTTCGCAGACGACATCGTCATCTTGGCGGGAAACCTTACAGGACCTACAGGAGATGGTGAGCAGCCTGGCTGAATCTTCTAAACACATCGGTCTTCGGATGAACTTGGATAAAACCAAGGTCATGTTCAACGAGCTCGTTGATCCGGGACCGGTCGCTGTTAATGGAGTACCTCTCGAAGTTGTCCAGGAATATGTCTATCTAGGACAAACGCTCCAACTAGGCAAAAACAACTTCGAGAGAGAAGTCAATAGAAGAATTCAGCTAGGCTGGGCAGCATTTGGTAGACTTCGTCAAGTCTTCTCGTCACCCATCCCTCAAAGTCTTAAGTCGAAAGTCTTCGACCAGTGCGTCCTTCCGGTCATGACTTACGGTGCCGAGACGTGGACACTCACGGCTGGATTAATCCAGCGGTTCAAAGTCGCTCAAAGAGCTATGGAAGGGCTATGCTCGGAGTATCTCTGAAGGACCCGCATCAGAAATGATGTAATCCGACAGAGAACCAGAGTCACCGACATAGCCCACCGAATTAGCAAACTGAAGTGGCAGTGGGCTGGTCACATTAGCCGCAGAACTGACAACCGTTGGAGCCATAAGGTCCCTTGAGTGGAGACCGCGACTCGGCAAACGTAGTGTTGGACGCCCTGCTACAAGATGGGATGACGACATTCGAAGGCTGGCTGGAGTGGGCTGGATGAGAGTGGCCGAAAATCGGGAGCGGTGGCGTGCATTAGGGGAGACCTATGTCCAGCAGTGGACGAACGTAGGTTGCTGATGATGATGATGATGATGATTGTCATCGGAACTAGAGGTGTGTACCAAATTTCAGATAAATCTGACAAGAGGAAGGTACTTAAATTTCAATTTCTAATTTTGACCCAAACAAACAAATAAACAAACAAATACTGTACGGGTCGAGCTAAATAAAACCGAAGGTGGTCATCTGAGGGCGTGTAGGTAAAACCTGCTTCATTTTAATCAGATACTGGCGCTACTAAGCACTTTAATGCTGTTCTGCATATGATTTCTGTTTATTTATCTGTATTTACGATCCCCGCATGGAAGGCGCGTTCTTATCCACTGACCTATTCTGTTTATTTTTCTGTGTATTGCTGTTTTCTTTCCTCTACCTAAAGGTTGACTGGAAGAAATCGCTTCTGTGCAATAATGAATGTCTATCTATCTATTTTTGATAGGCACGTAAAATTCAAAATATCCTTGTAAATCCCGATTTGTAAACCATAATTTGGGACCTCTATCGGAGACACACTACCACGAAGCTTGGGAAGCCTACCGTGGGCTGCGGAATAAAACCACTCAATCTTGATGTACAATAGAACAAGAGGTACGCAAACACTGACATAACGCTTATACTCACTGGCACCAGCTTAAAGGTTTTTTAAGTAAATAACAGAGTACATAGGGGGAATTCCCGTGCACTCGACATTGAAATCAAATTCAGAGATTTCATAAATTCGTCCATACAAATCTCTAATTCGAACTCAATGTCAAGTGCACAAGAATTGCCCCCCAAATACTCGGCTTTGTAATTGTACGATAGTAACCGAACCGATACGATACGTCGTCTAAGTACTTCGTGCTGAGTACTGTGGTAACCTTGAGAAAGTCTTCAAAATGTTCGTTCTTTTTTCAACCGTGTGAAATTGCCCCTTAAAACAAATAAATCAATACGGTTCCACGACGTAAATTCGGCGCCATTATCTCTAAATAAATACTAAAACAAAACAGATCTTCATACAATATAAATACTCGGTTATCAAATTACCGACGCCTGCCGAGTCTTCGGTTAGGTACTCCGTAAAATGCTCTCTTATATTTTGGGCGGAAAATAAGCGCTCAGGTTTCTTAAATTCGTTGTCCTTATACGGAGTGTTTCGATATAGGTTAAGAACTAACCAAGTGTGAGCAGATCTAGTGTTGAATGAATGCATGAATATACTTTTTATTGCACACAAAACTTAAAATCTAGTTATTAAAGTTAAAAATTATCACTATGAGCGATCTTTTCCAGAAAATCTTTGGATAAACAGGAGTATTACGATCTCATGTTAAGTGGTTGAAGATGATGAATATTAATTTTATATTAATTAAGGTATGTATATAGGCATCTCTCAACTTACTAAATGTATGTTAATGTCTTTTAGAATATACTAGTATACAATAGTATACTATTATACTACTCGAATATGTACTTTCGATACTACCGTTAATTGCGAGCGAAATAAAAAATACCAAGATTGAAATCTCACAAAAGTTTCACAGCTGCTGCTAATGAGTGATTCGTTTTCCTATGAATATTTTCAGACATACTAAGTACAAAGTTTTATTTCTAATTTAATACGCATTTGTTGCAATTTATTCTGAGGATATAACGCATATTTTTTTTCAATTACAAAAAGTAATAAATGCTTTAACAAAACATTCTGTATAAAACATCAACTGTTATCTTCACGTTTTTAGTCTTTATACGGTTGTATCGATATCTTTTCTATTTGTAGGCTATACTTCCTTACATACGTAACACGCGTAAAAGTATTCGTTACGTTTCGAATGTAAGGAAACGTATGTAACACAGTACGTGGTTAACAAGCCACATCGTAAGATATAAAAAGTGCAAACTTCGTCTCAAAAACTAGTGTAGTAGACACAACAAAACAGATATTGCGAACCGTATCATGAGAATACTTTCCACTAGTATAGTCGAGGTCAAAAATATGTTTACACTTTAGGACCTTGTCACAATACATATTTATAAGAAAGTGGAAGTCGTTTTCTTATACATATGTACTATGACAAGGTTCTAAAGTATATTCCCAATTGCATTAGTAACTAAAGAATACAAATAGTGCTTAATGTCGTTGGACCTATTTTTTTTTCGAGAATAATCTATGGTATAACGCTAATAATCGTAATGACAATGTTATACTCGTACAAAAGATTTATTCTCGGATAACGATGGGTCGAAACCGGCCTTAATACTACATATTATAAATATAGAGAGATGCGATTGCGAATTGTGTAGTTCATCAATGGAAAGAACATGAAGTTTAAGCTAGTAGAAAACGCATCTAAAATTAAAATGATTCAAATCAACTGAATCGCAAAACATACATTTTAGAAGGTCTTTTAGTCGAAAATGGGCAGAAGTCAAAATGTCCCCAGCATATTTGCAAAAAGATATAAATATTCAGCGTTTATTTCGCATGCCCGCAATAATGGAAAACATAAATCTGCTAGACAGATCGTGGGCCCTGGCCGAAGACGAGACCAGCTCTGCCTTCATGCCTCTTGACAACGCTTAGCTGCGTACAAGCTCACCATTTACACCCATTTTCAATCTTACTCCAACGCGTCAAAGTCTATTTTTGTCCGAGCTGATTCCCAACATTAAACTTGCAGTTCCGTTGAAAGCAGACTTGTTTATGTGACCACCGCAGATTTTATTGCCTTGAGATAAGGTCGGTTTTGCTGTGTTGAGGTGATTGAAATGTTGGGAGCTTGCAGCGTCGGAGTTAATTCCGAGTCGGTCACGTCTCGGTGGCGAAGTCGCTGGCCAGACAGAGTGACGTACAGAATGTCGCTAAAGTTGCCGTCCCTCCCATAGCCTGTACAGAATTGTCCGGAATATGGTCTGTTTCAGACTGTAACACAGTGTAAATACGCCAGTGGCTGAACATAATATGTACTTGCAAAGACAAGCCCCGGGAACGGTTTGCCGATTCGCTCGTCATTTAGTCAGACCCCAGTTTGGTAAACAGACTAATCAACATAGTGGTAAAAAAATCAAGAAGTCGCAAAACTAAAGTGGTCGTGGGCCGGCCATGTTTGCAGAAGGGGAATGGAATATAGAGTAAGAATGTAAATAAAGAGAAGAGACGGAGAAAAGAGTGTTGGCGGAAAAACTGCCAGATGGTCCGGCGACGTAGGTCCAAACTGGGGCAGTGTGGTCTAGAAAGACCAAGAAAGTGAAGAGAAATTGAAGAGGCATATGCTCTGCAGTTGACAAATACATGCTGCTGAAGAAGAAGGAAACATCAAAAGATTCAAATAACATCTCATAAGTTGAAATTTTTGACATAAGTCAAATTAAGTCAGAGGGGAAAAAAGCTGACGCAACTTGGCTTATTTGACTTTGCTGCACATTTTGTACACGTACGTATACGCATATAAAACAATTTAGTATTCTGGTTTGTTTTTGATGCTAGTATCTTTATACTGTGCCCCTATAGTTAGCCTATGTTTTTTCACCAGCGAATGAATTTGGGATTTTGACGGGCAGTGTTGGAACTCAGCGGATATTTTCGTGTTGAAAGCATATTTATTCGATACTGCTAGTAAAAACTGGGGGAGCCGAAATAAAAACATGGTCTGCACGAACCTAGCCAGACAAGGACTTTGGAGGAGGCTTAACACGTTGACAGTACTCATCTACGGGATACATCGGTTTTAACTTTTGCACCCGGAAAAATGAACGGGTAATATAAATAGTTGAAAAATTCACAACTGCAAAAAAATATGTTGAATTTCCAATGTTCGAGCAATTGACGTTTTATTTTCTTTTTCTCAAAGGATTAAAGAAATAAATTTAAAAAATTATACACTTTTATTAACATTATAATAATGGGATTAAGTTTAATCACTACGTGCCAAATGTGTCCTCACTATACGTGGCTCCTTGTTTAGTTTGTTCAAAATGACACCGATAGATGTCACTGGTTGTTGATTAAATCGCGCAAGAGTTTCGCTTTTACGGTTTACTTAAAAGTCTTAGCAATATCAATACAAGTCAAATACCTCTTTATGAATTGTTCAAAATGTATCTCAACATATATTTTCGTTTATTACATTAATTAGGCGACGTCTTAACAACGTCTCAACAAAGTACCGGACTTAATTCGGTCATTTGAACAAGACAGCCAAGTTTGTTCGCAGATTAGTGGGCGCCGAAGAAACTAGGCGTTCCGCGTTTTGTCGGCTATTGAAATTCACGGTTACTAAGAACGTACCGTGAAGATTGTGTTATCATCATATTATCTAGTTTACACCATTAAATTTAGTTCTTTCGAATAAAACCTCTGTTAGCTAACGTGCTAAAAAAGTGTTCCATACAAAAATGAATAGTAACAAATATAATGTCTGAAACAGCTGATTTTTATTTTCCTATTTTAATGTTTTAAACAAGATGCTTTATTCGTTTAAAACGACTCAATTTTAACGGTGTATTTGAGCATCACTCAAAATTTTAAAAAATCTTAAGACGAAGCCCTCTAAAGACGTCGGTATAGAGAACAGGGTAATTCTTTTGTTTGAAGACCCCTTAAAGCGCAGTGGTACGAGCGACAGTTGAGACGCAAGGGTCGTGGATTCGATTTCCCGCGACACCTAGCTCTGCTATAGTCGAAAACAGCTTTTGGTATACGTTATAGCTGAATTAGAGATTTATGAAGTTTGCCGCCGCATGTTTTTTTATATATTGAGGACAATCAAGATGAGACCCCACTCCGCCTGATGGTAAGCGGCCGTGAGCCAAATATGAGATTGACAGGCACAAAAGAACAGACAAAGTGTCCATTGATTGATGTTGATTTGTAACTCGACATTTATTAACAACTTAGTTAATCAAAACTATTTATTCAAGTTAGATTTTTTTTATCATAATTTTATAAATACTAGAAACACAAAGAGTCGTGTAAAATGTAAATATTCCAAACAAGGAAATAGCATCCCGCGAACCTTTGTACTAAGTTTGTAAACAATTTTAAACCAACAGTTGTAGTTTTGGCATGTTAATCCTAGTGATGCTACCGTTAACACATAATGTAGAAAAAATTAGTTGCATTACTGAAAAAACACTGCCAATCGATACTATACTAAGAAATAAAATGAAATAAATTCGTAATTCGTATCGATAGTAAACCATTTTAGGGATAATTCATCTAAAATTCAATTAATTCAGGTAATATCTACATCTTCAAAATAGAGCCCTACCCAAGGTAAGAAAACCATCAAATTTTGATTTTAACGTTACTAAAAATAGTGGGATGGCCTGCCGGGCTAACATGCGCGCCACGAGATAATTTGTCGACACTCGTATTGTGTCGGCGTAAGTTGCTTCTCGCTCACCTGACTGAGCGATGAGCGGGATAGAAGGATACGCTCTCGCGAACGAGAGTCGACAAAATTTTGTCGCGGTACGCATGTTAGGCCTACAGGTTAACGCAGAATGGACATCTGGGTAAATGAGTTTTGGAGTGGAGACCATGTCTCGGATGACTTAAATGACTAAAGGAGTTGGATGCCAGTTGCCAAAGATCGATCAGAGTAGCGAACTTTTGGAAAGGCTTATGTCCAGCCAACAGTGGTCTGCAACAGGCTGTTGAGAGACGATCGAGATGATTGAGATTTTTATAAACAAATACACATAAAAAGGGAATGTAATATTCTTTTCTCTGTATAATGTATAATTGATCAGTATAATGCCCAAACATGTTACGCGGTGTGTCTATCGTTGTCGCTATCGTATCGTGTCTATCGATAGCCCAAACTCTAACAGCACTAACATAACCCTATTGCAAGACGCAAATGCAAAGCGGGTAATTAGCGGGCAGGAAGGAGCCTGCCGTTTCGCGTTTTGACCGCGCCGGACGAGTCACACGCCGGACTGCATGGGCATTGTTACCTTTGGATGAGATTACGTTGCACATAAATGTTGCACATTGTTTCCTAAATGCTGAATTCCGCTCGGATAAAATACAGGTGCGCAGCAGTTATGTACAATTTTGGGATGTTCATTTTCGCCATTCTACACCAGAGGAGTCATCGACGGTGCATATAGGAGCGGTATGCTGAAGGCCATTACTATAGACGATGTAATAAGGATAACGTAGATATTTACATAGTGCGAGCTAGCGTAGGAGTGAGCCTGCCAAGTAGTTGGCAGTAACTAACTTAATGGACGTCTCTTACAAGTGAGTAACTAACACATGCAAACTGGACAGTAGCTAACATCCAAATTAGTTTGACATAATATCTTGTTTTCTTTGCCAGCAACAAAGAAGTGCAACGTCACTCCACATTACTCGCAAGACTGGACATGGACTGTAAAGGTGAGCCGAGCAAAGGCGTACGAGTAGACTAGCAGAGTAGCTGTCTTCTGGCTAGGCAGTAGCTTGCACAGTATGAACTATACATTTAAAAAGATTAGCCTCCACATACAAAAACGTAGTGTAGGACGTCGAGTAGAAAAATGGACAGAATCTTGGTAACTAAGATGGTAAACACTATTGAGGAAATTTGAGATTTCGCCATTTTCCCTTTTATTCCAATAGTATAAGTACGATGACGGGCACCCTAGGGGCTACTGCTTTGGGCGATTAGCGCGTGAGTCCAATAGACCGCGACGTAAAAAAATAGCATCATTGCATGGTGCAGTCACCGTAACGTAAACACGTTACGGTGACTGCTTAACCATGTCATTTGCAAACGCAAATGACATGGTTAATGCAAACAGCCGAAACTTGAGAGAGCGGAAATCCAGACAACCAAATTTGTAACTTATGGCATCAGTTTAAGTGTTTACATTTTATTACCGGCGGTTGTACCTAAACTGCAAACCGCGTATCCTAGACTACATATAAATACACAAGTAGGTCAAGTGTAACGGGTCTGGGGGACCGTAATAACTCGCACAGAGACGTCCAATGCGAGGGTTGACGTTTAAAACTTCGCCGCGACTGTTTACAACCCCTGCGTGTAGGGCACTTTAAACTGTCTCTAAATAGTAACGGCTAGAAGTGGCTTAGCACTCCTCAATCAGTATTTTTTTTAAATTAGCCTAAACTGTCCCAATGCTGGGCAAAGGCCTCTTCCAAACGCCTCCATTGGTCTCTGTCAGTAGCCAGCGCTTGCCAATCCTGTTTGTGGTAGACTAAATCGTCACGCCATCTATATCTGGTCTGCCTCTCAACCGTCATCAATCTGTAGGCTTCTGTACCTCTCCGGTTGCATCCTACACACGTGACCTGCCCAGTTTCACTTTAGTCAGAATTATAGTATTTGTAAAGAGGAAAATTCTATAAGAAACGACATGGCTTATAGCTGAACCGTAAACAGCGCAATCTATTATTACTATGTGGATCAAATAGCAATTGTTATTCGTTAATTAAATTAATTTAAGTTGTGTATCTTCGGATTTTTCGACTTTTTCTTAAATTTACGCACCCCGTACCCGCCACAAAACCAAATAGTCGGTTTTGCTTTGCTACCACACTCACACATCAGACAGAAATCCGTAGTTTGTCAATTGACAATCCATACTAATATTATAAATGCGAAAGTAACTCTGTCTGTCTGTTACTCTTTCACGCCAAAACTACTGAACGGATTTAAATGAAAGGAGAATGGGCGGTTTCGTCCTATGTATTGTAACACTCTATAACCTATGTCATATTGATGATATTAAATAGCACTAAAAATTTTTGTATGGCGGTTAGTCTGGATTTCGTGCAAGGTAAAACTTACAACCATTTTTATGATGAAAAAAACCCGGTAGTTTTTTCATATACATTTAAAAAAAATAGAACCGCAAGGCTACTGACTATCCCGGCTCCGACCGCCCGGCGGGCGCCTGTAATGGCGCCTTTTTTTTTTATGTGATAGGTAGCAGACGAGCAGGCGGATCACCTGATGGTAAGCAATTGCCGCCGCCCATGGACACATGCAACACCAGTAGAGTCACAAGTGCGCTGCTAACCTTTTATCCCCTTCCCCCCCGATGGGCCTCCGGTACCCTCACTCACTCGGCGAAACACAGCACATGAGCTGCTTCACGCCGGTTTTCTGTGAAGCAGTGGTATCACTCCGGTCGAGCCGGCCCATTCATGCCGAAGCATGGCTCTCCCACAATTAAATCTCGCCCCGTCCTTTTCTGAGGCGTACGCAAGCCTCGTCCCGTCTCTTTTTCCTGCGTGTGCGCTTCTCGCGGTTGTTTCATCTTTACTTTATCAGTCTCCTCTCAGCCTTTCGTTGTCTTACAAGATACGGATTAAATAGACATAATTATAGATCATAATTACTAATGGAGTAACTATTTAATAAATCATTATGTACCTTACATATTTTTTATTAAACGTTTTTCTACATATCCCAAGTTCTCACGAAGGCAATATTAAGTCCCATTTATCGTCCCGAGAACTATGAAATGGGACCTCCGTAATATAAAAAGTTTTATTTTACTTATGCTCGAATAATATTACCTGCATTGAATAATAAATAAAAAAACTATATGGAAGTCATGACATAGCACAAGACAACATGTTTACACAAGTTGTAACTTGTTACAAGGGTTAGGACGGGTTCCATACAAAAACGCCCATTCTCCTTTGGTATACAGATGATCTAGACCCTGAGAAAGAACATAGGCTACTTTTTATTGCAAAAAGGAGGTTGTAAGGGTTTAAAAGGGGGGTAAGAAGTTACTTTTCCACGCGGATGAAGTCGCGGGCGGCCGCTAGTATAATTATATTTCTTGTTATTTGCTGTCTCATCCAGCATTCTACGTCCACATGTAAACCTTAAGCAGATAACTCAAACGGTCTGCGTCGGAGTCGCCACCTGGGGGCTTCTAATTGCCTCACGACGCGTTGTGTTACGTCCCACTATAGGAAGCCATCAACGCTCTAGAAGATTAAGGAATAAGGGTTCTAATTCCTCTTTGCCTGATGAGACTGAGGCAACTTTTTCTTTTAAATTTTAATATATTAGAAATTATATACATTTTCATATAAATATAAACCATGGGAGAGCCACGCTTCGGCATTAATGGGCCGGCTCGACCGAAGTGATACCAAGGCCTCACAGAAGACCGGCGTAAAGCAGCGCCTGTGCTGTGTTTCGTCGAGTAAGGGTACAGGAGGCCCGATTGGGGGAAAAGAGGTTTCAAGTTTCCAAGTTTGTTACTGTTACTCTACTAGCAATGCAGGTGTTTATGGGCGGCGGCAATCGCTTACCATCAGGTGACCTGTCTGCTCTTCGGCCACCTATCACATAAAAAAGTACTTTAACTGTCGATTCATTGTGTAAAGAACTCGAATTGATCAAAAATATAATTTTATATCAACTAGCTTCTTAATAATAATGACATTGCAAACTCATGCGCATCTACGAATCGTAGCAGGCAGTTCGTAGCACTGCTACGGCAAGTATAATGCTACGAATCGTAGCACTCAACGAACCGTTAGATTCATTCCGTTAAGTACTGTTGATTTGTGTCAACCGACCGATGGTCCATTATAATAAAATAATAATATATTGAGATTACATGACATACATTGACCTGATACCAAACTAAGGAAGGTTTTATGGAAGCCAGGATCGAAACAAACACCCAGAAAGAACACGCCATTAACTATTTCATCAACAGACAAGTGTTATCTTTAGTATTACATACAAATTGTACACTAAATTAGGCAAGCGTGGTGATAAAGCCTATCCCATCATAGCAGCAATGACTTGATGAAGTCATCTATGATGGAGGCCTTTGCCCTGCAGTTGGACAGTATAGATCAGCGGTCGTCACACTTTACTGCTCAAGGGCCACACATAACAATGTGAGCACCAGGGCCCGGGCCGCAGTATAATATGTAAAGGGTTTAGATAATAATAATCTTAACCGTATACTGTTACCACAAAATAATTACACACAGAAAGTAGACTGCCCACTAAGAGCTAAAAACGTGTCATGTACTCACGCATGCGCACTAACGGGGAAATACGCCTTTTCGACCACATTAATCCTAGCCTATGACATAAGATTGTCGGACTGTCGAGGTCTGTGGTAGAGACCGCGCGCTTATGTACTCATGCCGGGCAACAACCCTCGAACGAACGAACGAACGAACTCTTCTAAATTCAAAATCAGGCTGAGTCTACCTTCTGTGTGTAATTATTTTGTGCTGTTACTCGATCTTCAGTATTTACATAGAAATGCTAAGCTATAAACACGGAGCAATGGGCCACGGCATTATGGTAATATGCCAAACGGCAGCCCACTAACGCATAACACACCAATTATACATGCACACAATCGCTGATGTATCCCTGTGTATCACACAGGGTGTCTTTGGACGAAGGCCAGGGACACCAATTGGCATGCTTATGCATACTGATCAGGATGCCAAGAAAAGTTAAGGGCTTCGTAAGCCAAATGTACATCTATACTATTTATAAAGAGATGACTTCTACAGACAAAGACAAGGCTTATACGTAAACCGAAAACACGAAACGCTTGCGCGATGTAATTGAGCACAGCGCCATCTATTAGTCCATTTCTGAATTAGGGTCCCGAAGCGAAGTGAGGGCCGGCCACTAGTTTATTTATACAGGTTGTATCTGTGAACATTTAGATCCCTTTAACCACGTGTTTTACCAACCATTCTGAACAACATTAGTTCTACGACTTTTGCAAATTCGCTTAAAAAAAATTCCATCTTGCCATACAAAGTCGATCCTGTGATCCTATTGAAAGTGTCCTTTACCCAAAGGTTGCCTGGTTGGTTGTCGCTCATAGTGATAAGGCCGCCTTTTTTGTACATTACTCCTGTTATAACTAGTTTTAAGTTTTATACCTCTGTTTTGTGTGCAATAAAAAGCATACCATTCATTCATCACGTGACTTGGTCATTTTGTATGGCACGTCGAAAACGATAAATTTCGAGAAATTATTGAACAAAATGTTTTTCAGAATGGTTGGTAGAACACGTGGTTAAAGGGATGTAAATGTTCACAGATACACCCTGTATACTACAGGGTACCTACTGCACTCTACAAAAGCTACCACCCTGTATGCAATATATCTAAGATGCTATCGTTTACGGCTTCCATACAATCTGTTACCTCCCTAACTACGGAACACATAATTTGTGTCCAATGCATCTACATATTACAAACGTATATGCAGTATAATTAAGGCAAATTATTCCCAATGTTCAGATTTTTATAACGCATAATATCCCGTTTTCTACTAAAATAATAAAACAAACGACAAACGCAAATTCAATTACCCCAAAAACTAATTACAAAATGTTAATTCAAAACACTTTTGGAGAGAACGCAACAGAAAACAACAAATGCGCAGAAGTGCACAGTTTTTCTTTGTTTTACAACCGATTTTGCTGCAATTTCGTTGTAATTTTGTAACGCTGGCTTCTATTTCAGTTGTATTGGACTTAATAAGACTGGATGGATACTGTCTGAGACAACAATGGGTATCGTGGAGTAATAAAGGTTTCAAATACTCTTTTGAAATAATTGTAAATAAAAATAAAGACTTTTAGTTGAGCTCACTGGCTTCTCTAAAAATCAATTTATTTGAAGGCAATAAAATCAAATATTATTTTGAATCGTAAAGTGCAAACAAAAGAACACCTGTGATTCGAATTTCGAAAGTGAAGAGACATTTTTATAATAAAATTATTATTTTAAATTAAAAATTAAAACAAGACAAAAAGAAAGTAACTTTAAATTTGAAATTAAAAGGAAAGGTTTAGTGTGGTTAATCTTGTAAACTCTCGGCAACATGATATCACTTCACAATATAGGTTATAAGTTATTCAGTGTGTCATCTTTTCATTCCACTCATATTTTGTGTCGAATGACATTTAAATTAATAACGAAAAGTCGTCAATCTTGGTTGATTTGGGATTTAAATAAAATCTTAACATTGTATTAATTTCCAAATAGCTACGAAGGGAGTGTGAATTGTATTTCAAAAGAGTTATTTAAATGTAGCATGGTATTTGGAGAGTAAATGCAGGGCAGTTAATTATACTCCACTCCACTGGTGTCTGTGGGCGCCGGCAATCTCTTACTGTCAGTTGACGTTAAGCAAAAAATCATTCTCAATCTCATCAAGTTCTGACCACATATTATATTGTTCTTTTGTTGATGATTCAAGTCTCCAAAATTACCAAATCACTACAGTAAGTAAAAGTAATTATACCTAACAAAATGCGGCAAAGATTAATAATGCCTCAGAGGGCGAAGCTCTGATTAAGCAATCAACTTGAGTGCCAGTTACGGCCGCTGTATTTTATACAACTGCCATAATCATTTGCTTGAGGGTATTAGCTTTTAGACTACATTGTTGGTGCTATTACCAGCCGAACATGGCAACACAGGGGTTCAAAATGTCTAGAATTTAAGTTGCATTAGTAGTTATGGCTAAGTATGGCAGTAAAGTGGAATGTAAACCTTTTTATTGCCACTTTTTACTTGGTTAAAAGGGTAATAAACGAAAGTCAAGTAGTGAGGAGAATTGAATGTTTATTTCAACCTTATTTTTTTTTAAAACATTTATATTTTCCTTAACCCGGCGTTCGCACAGTTGGGTCTATTTGACCCGAGCAGTTTTCAAATGAGCGTATTTCTTAGAATTTGTGAGTGACGTTGCCAAACTTCTCAGTAGCTGGAGCTAACGGCACAAACGTATGTAAGTTGTAATGTAACTATTAATTTAATAAAAATAATAAGCAAACGTTATAATCCGACGTACTGTGAAATTATCCAAAGACTTACTACTATAAAATGGTACGTTTGTAAACTCATACGCAGCTACGGGTCGTAGCAAGCAGCTCGTAGAGTGCTACGGCAAATGTCGAACTACGATCCGTAGCACACCACAATGAAAATTTCTTACTACAGCGTTGTAAGTGCCTTTTGTCGTGTGTATAAACCTTCTGCATAAAATCAATGGTTCGGAACCCTTTGTGCGTGAGTCCGACACGCACTTGGCCGGTTTTAATCTATATAAAAAAAACGTATCTTCGTTAGTCTACTCAATACTCGAGAATAACTGAACCAATTTGGTTAATTTCGGTCGTGGAAGCCCAGGGAAGGTTTGAAAGATGAGACAAAATGCGATATGGAGTTCAGCTAGTGAATTATATCATACTTGTTTCCTTCATACTGTGACGCTTCTATTGCACGCTTCAAACGCTTCCAGCCCACATTTGTACTAACTGCCACACGGCGAGTTCCGAACTTGCCGGCTATTATCTTACTGCGCTTTACTAACCATGTTAAGTAGACGTTAAAACGAGCTGCTGTATATTGGTTACTTTATGCTTTGAGGCCGTGCGTTTGGGGCCGCTGGGGTCGAAAGGTCCTTGAGTGGAGGCCACGTGCAGGAGGCCGCAGCCGTGGCAGGCCTCCCACTAGGTGGACCGACGATCTGGTGAAGGTCGCGGGAGTCCCTTGGATGCGGGTGGCACAGGACCAATCTGTGTGGAGATCTTTTTTTTAGGGGGATTACGTTGAATGGACTCGAAGGCTTTGTGCAATGGAAATATAACTTATGTATCATGTGTGTAAGTACATGTGGAAGTTGGACATAGGCGTCACATAATGAACGTAATTAAAACACAAGCGAGATTCAAATAATATAATAAATTCGAATTAAAAACCCCATTTCTTTATTTCAAAATCGGTTAAAAAACGAGACGTGATGTTTATTTAACCGCGTTAATTAAGCATAAGTTAACAAAAGTAATTTGTCTCATACACTATTATATCCACATACTGTTTTAGTCTTAAATTGAGAGGGATACACTTTCAACTTTTTGGGAGTACAACGAATGAATAGCACTATAATATAAATATTCGATGCATCCTCTCGCCAACTGGGCGACTGCTCGAGATCACCGCGCCACACCGCGCTGTCGAGTACATAAATTACTCGAATAATTTTCGAAAGTGCTCGCATTCGAGTCCCGAAGTATCTCATAGATATTACCGTGACTAAAAAACGCGTCGTGCCCAGCGATATCTTCACATCTATTTGACATAACTCAAGGTACGATGTACAGTCACGCGCAGAAATTCGTAAAAAAATAATAATAAATGCGCCAGACAATCACATCAATAAACCTGGTCTCAAACTAGAGCAACCCCTGTATTATGAGTACCAGCTGACGATAGTTAACTAAGGGCGTCAACCCAGAACACCCAGACCCAAGAAAACTTAGAAAATGTAATTTTCTAAATTGACTTGACCGGGAATCGAAACCGGGACCTTTCGCGCTTCGGGCGAAAACCTTAACCACTGCGCCATCGAGGCCGTCAACCGAATAAATAAATTGTCACAACATCTCATACATTCACCTGACTCTGTACTAAGTAGCTTAAGCACTTGTGTTACAGATGTCAGACAACAAAGGTGCCTATCAAAAATATAATATTTATATACCTAGTACCTACATATATAACACCTAGACGAACAAACACAAGTGTTCATCACACGAACGTTTGTCCAGGGTGAGGATTGAACGCACGACTTTTGGAGTATGAGGCAGGTTTACTCTTGCGCCATCCGGCCAGCCGGAATAAACCGGAATAAATCGGAATATACCGGAATATTCCGCTTTTAACCCTGCAAGTGATGACGCATTAGCAGACAAGTCTGATCCGACAGGGGGCAGATTGGCCGCGGCCGAAAATTGCGCGCATGATCGATGGCCGAGCAGATGTCGCTACGATTAAAGCCGTGGATTTGAGAGTTGCTGTTATGGCTCACAATGGCGACTAGAAATACTATGATAATGAGCGTTAACGCTTGGCCGTGCTCGAGCTACAATTAGAGTGCAAAACAGGTTCTAGAACAGCTGTACAATGGTTCTATCTAATGCTATAATTAATTACTAAGCGATTGAATAATTCGGGGAGAGCTATATCAGCAATGAGTGCCTATTTGTTAATGAGAGCCATGATAATGATGACCCTTAGGACTCAACCGGTTTGGGTGGATTTGATAGTTGCCGTTATGGCTGACAATGGCGACTAGAAATACTATGATAATGAGCGTTAACGCTTGGCCGTGCTCGAGCTACAATTAGAGTGCAAAACAGGTTCTAGAACAGCTGTACAATGGTTCTATCTAATGCTATAATTAATTACTAAGCGATTGAATAATTCGGGGAGAGCTATATCAGCAATGAGTGCCTATTTGTTAATGAGAGCCATGATAATGATGACCCTTAAGACTCAACCGGTTTGGGTGGATTTGATAGTTGCTGTTATGGCTGACAATGGCGACTAGAAATACTATGATAATGAGCGTTAACGCTTGGCCGTGCTCGAACTACAATTATAGTGCAAAACAGGTTCTAGAACAGCTGTATAATGGTTCTATCTAATGATATAATTAATTACTAAGCGATTGAATAATTCGGGGAGAGCTATATCAGCAATGAGTGCCTATTTGTTAATGAGAGCCATGATAATGATGACCCTTAAGACTCAACCGGTTTGGGTGGATTTGATAGTTGCTGTTATGGCTGACAATGGCGACTAGAAATACTATGATAATGAGCGTTAACGCTTGGCCGTGCTCGAGCTACAATTAGAGTGCAAAACAGGTTCTAGAACAGCTGTACAATGGTTCTATCTAATGCTATAATTGATTACTAAGCGACGGAAAAATTAGGGGAGAGCTATATATATTGATGATACCCATGATAATGATGACTTAAAGTTATCGTAAGTACTCTTAAGACTCAACCGGTTTGGGGAACCAGCTACTCAGAACCTATACCAATAAATTAGGACTTAATTCTTAGTGGACAAACAATGGAACGGGAAGCTGTAATAAAATAGTTCCTATTAATGAAGCCACGCTGTATGAACCTTTACACACGGCGTATTTTTATTCGATTCAATCTCTACTTGAACTGTATTTCTGATAGTACGTCTGATAGCAACGTCTCCAAGCTCAAGTCATACAATCCCTTAATTTTGGACTAAGGTAGAATAAAATGTCTTGCGCAGTAGTTTGTCTGGCACTGTAGAAGTCGACATTCCGAACCAGCGGTAGATTATATGTTTTGACATTCATGAGTGTTCTGTATGGACCTAACTTGACCAAAATAAAATTCTATTGTATTCTTTTTTTAACTTTCAGAATTACGAATAAAAGTCACATTGTTTTAGGTGATATATTTTATCGTTCTAGATTTCCAGACTAATTAAAAATTATGGCCGTCGCTGCGCAAGTAAAAATGCTTCACGGTAAAATAATTTACAGCCAAAAACGACACTCATTTATTAAATTCTCGATAATATCACAGGGCTACTTCGTCACAGACGTTTTAATTCTGATGCCCTGTTAATTTTAACATGAAAAGCTTTATTTTAAGTATACCGTGCCATTTCGAACCATACCCTTTGAGGTATTACAATTGCCCCATTAGGAGAACATTCAAACGAAATTGTCTCCTTGATTGTACACTTTTAATGAGCGGATTACAATATCGAGCCATTTTGCAAAGGACATAAGCCTTAAAATAAAGTAAAGTATCAGCTACTGCCCCATTGCAGGGCAAAGGTATCCATCATAGAAATCAAGTCATCGCTAATATGATCGGAATAGGCCTAATTACCACGCTTGCTTCATGCGGATTGTTGATCACTAGCCCGAGCTTATTAGGTATTCGAAAAATTCGAAACATACTTGCTCGACCCGGGAATCTAACTTGGGACCCTAAAATCATGGCTCGGTACTTAAACCATTAGACCAACGGGGCGTTACTTCGGACATAACACTTCGAGTAAAAAGTATTTAAATGGAAATCAGACCGTCGGCTATCATCAATCAAACGTAACGAAGTTAGACACACAGCAAGCAAATCTTCGCGAACAAAAAGTGGGTTCACAGCAGACAAACAGGAACAAAAGGCATTGTGGGCGTAAACAAAAGACCGACGGTCATAGTAAAGTGTTATTGCATTTTGCAAAAACGTTACCATTCAAAGGACATCGCGAGAAAACATAAAAAAGTCCCAGCGATTGTCCTGGCGGTCCTCTGAGCCGAGTGGGCAAAAAATACCCCTTTTCTGTACCCTTACACATTTACGGGTTAAAGGGCCCTAATTGTGTGATCGCCGCTTTGGACTTTTGGAAATGACCCGGGATGAATTGGGTCATTTTTTAATGTAACATCGGCAGTGGTGTTAAGCATTTTTGCAGCTGAGTGTTTATTTGTCATGAAATATTTTTTACATATTTGAATTTAAAATAAAAACAGTAATTTATGAGATATGCCTTCAATCAATCAAATCATTTATTGCCTCAGTTACATGCATTAAATATTGTATATCTTATATAATTGGGTACACATTAGCACCAACTAAATATAGCAAAATTCATGTTTAATACCTAAAACTTCTATGAGAGCGACGAATTTGAAATTATGCACAAAACATTTAGTAAGCATTTAGTATAATGTGACTCCTTGATCTATGAGATTTAAAACCTATAAAATTAATAAAATACAGTTGCCTACTTCTTCAAATTAAAAGATTCAAGGAAATACCTGACACAATTTAAACCTTTTAAAATATAAATACATTAAGATTACACCATTATTAAATTCCGAATTCCGTAAAAATATTTTTACCGTCATTTTATGCAAATAGGCTAAAAAATTCGCAAACAACAAACATGGGGATATCAGGCCGTTCACGGAACTCGTTAAAACCCCTGGGTTTGCTCGGCCCAAATGTTTGCGCACGTTCTGTTTTGTTCGAGTATCTTGTATCACATACACTTATGTACATGCAGCATTCCAATATAAACCTTATAACATAGCTGTAAGAGTCAAGGTGTATTCATTTTGTAGCAAGCGACTGTGCGTACAATACGAAAACGTAGGGGGAGTGTACAACTTAGGTGCGAAGTAATGTATAGGAAGACTAGCGGCCGCCCGCGACTTCGTCCGCGTGGAAAAGTAACTTTTTACCCCCCTTTTAACCCCTTACAACCCCCTTTTCGCAATAAAAAGTAGCCTATGTTCTTTCTCAGGGTCTAGATCATCTGTATACCAAATTTCATTTAAATCCGTTCAGTAGTTTTGGCGTGAAAGAGTAACAGACAGACAGACAGACAGACAGACAGACAGACAGACAGACAGACAGACAGAGTTACTTCGCATTTATAATATTAGTTAGGATACTTGAAGAAGAAAGAGAGAGCAAGAGTTTTTCTCGCTATGTTATCTTACAATTTTTGTAATGCTCCTGGCTCTTTTATACCAGAAACACATGAAGTATCTTACTAAATTAAACACGACATCTAGTGTCCCTGCGATTGCAAAATATTCTATACCTATGTGCAATATAAAAGAGGGAACAGGCATCTTTTAGGCAAACGCGTATCATCCTTGACCTTATCATCACATTGAATCAGGTGTGATTTTATCAAGCCTTTAGTTTAATAATAAGAAAAACATTTTCTCTTGTTAAAAATAAAAAAGAAAACAAGTAATTAAGCAAGTGAAATGTTTTTTAAATAATTAGTACGAGTAAGAACAACTTTTACCAAAATTTAAATTTGTTCATAAGCGCCGTCGGCATCTCCACGTTAAGATTTCCTCAATTAATCCGTAAAATTAAAAAACTAGGTATACATATACATATAAGCAGTACACATCTTACAACTAATACAAAACGACAATGCAATAACTTCCAACCATCGCATTGAACGAATGGAATGAACGAACGGAATGAACGAACCCGACGCAGTTCCGCTCCGATACACTTTTCAATTTCATTCACCCTCCCGGCATTATTGGCCATTTTTATAATGCAAGACTTATTAAAAACAAATCTTTATCTCGAGGATAAGTGTCCTTACCCATTACCAACTTCTAGGTAACTTATAGGAAAGTACAGAACTGGTAGGTATACTTATTCAGTTCTGTAGGTACCTAAGTATACCTGCCTGTACAGTAGTTACACAACGTTAAATTTTAATCGTTTTAATCCCGAAGCCCTCATAATAGGCAACACAAATAAGGCCCCTTTAGCATGTTAGGATGTCAAAATAAGCAAAATAACCATTAGCTGTTCCATACAAAAATTAATATTCACCAGGCAATAAAGTATGCAGCAGCTGATTTTTATTTAGCTAATTTTGATTATCTAACATACTAAAGGGGCTTTATTAAAATACCTATTCGTTTAGTACTTCTTTGATAATTTTAGTTGTGTCCCCGACGCCAACTTACTGTTAAAGTTGGCATCGGGGAAAATGACAAAAACAACAGAATTTTGTATTTCCTTTTTTGCTATACAAGTTAGGTTACTTACTACGAGTATGTCAAAATTCTACAATACATATTTGGTTCATTAGTAGTAACATAACGTGTGGTTGACTGTACATACATGTATTCTATCCACCTTGTGTCTCTTTTCTATATTTTCTTACGTCGTCTTTGCCTGTCTGGCACATTATATTTATTTACACTGTAAGAAAGAACTTGGCCTTCATCTAACTTGATGGTATGAGTAGTAGGTGACAATAAGGATGAAAGTAAAGTAAACATCGCGCCAAGTTTATTTTCAAACTCGTGGCCCGACTTCACTTCTTTTCGGGACATAGATTTGCTATTTTCGTAGTTCTAATCTTTGCTATAGATGGCGTTGGGTGTCGATTTCATCACACCAGTGTTTTGTGTTTTCGGGTTACATATAAGCCTTGTGGTTTTATACTCGTATAGAAATTATTTCTACATAAATAGTATAATATTGTTGTAAACACAATATTCATGTTCAATTAGCTAATGTTTAGATAAATACGGTCAAATAGATAAAGTTGCTTCAAAATGGGGATACATTAGTTTCTTCTGATCTCAAACGAGGCTCGTACTAACACATACTGTCTAGCAAATGGGCCTTATTAAGAACATCAGATAATGTTGTACCTACTTATTTGTCATTATTTAACCCCTCAAAGCAAATGTGAAAGAGAGCCAAGTTTTTGACAAATATTGAAAGACCATTTCCCAATGCATGAAAGACTTCGCTAGTCTGAGATAGATATTGGATAGTACGATAATTTGGACATAAAACAAACATTTGCCAACAAAGCGTGAGACTTTTTACAAGTAGCGCATTTATGTAGAAATAAATCCAGAGTAATTAAAGGCTTAATTCCAAACTAGCCTATTTAATATCGGATTATGCACGATTACATTGAATTGTTTATCCATTGAAAATTATAATTCAGTTAATGATTTCTTTCTTTTTTACAATAGCTTTCACAGCTACCATTAACGTGTGCATTTCAGCTGAAATTACTCAAACAAAAATATTAATGAATTCTGACATCATATCAGACGCACTGCAGGCAGATTTTTGCGAGCTACAAGTTATTGACTGGAATAAAAGTGCGAATAATCGATACCAGAAGAGTAGTCTTATATTGAAAGACACATTTAGGACCGCTGATTCATCAAAGTGTGCAGTTTGTTTGTCTGTTGGCAATAAATTAGAACGTACTCATGCTTAATTCTTGGGAAGTGCCGGCGTTAACTTGCCCGATGGCGTATTTGCCTCGTATGCCTTTGACTTTCCCCTCTCCTGGACAAATATTTGTGAGGTTAACACTTATGTTAGTTCAGTGTGATACATAGTCTGTATCCAAGTTTGAGTATGATACGTCCGTGTTGACACGAGTACGTCAACTACTTAGTACGGTTTATATGATGTTGAATTAATTTATTTACTATAAACGGCATTTATTTATTTAAAACTTTATCAGCACAAAATTTCGTACAGTACGAACTAAATGCCAACAGGCATTCTCTACCAGTAAACCATTTTTTTAATACAGAACAATGCGAACGCCTACCCTGTAAACGCATTTTTTGCTTAGAAACTTTGTCGCACGGTAAATAAACAATTGATGCTGACACTTGGAAACAAAACTACCGTGCGCCTTTTTTCGCCCACTTCGCCCCTAACCCAATAATATCGACCTGTTTCCTAATGTGTGCTGTGTTGATGAAGAGGCCAGCACTTACGCTGAGTGTTTACGAATATACTATGAGTTTTGTTCCCATTTCATCCCCTTTGTTTTGCTAAGGAATGTTGACTGTGACAGACTGTACTTATAGAGTGTCTGAGTGTAGAAGTGTGGGAACACTATAGATAACAATATATCGCTTAGAGGAAGGTACGTTTTTAGTAAATAAGGATTGAAACAATATCTAATTATTCTAATGAGCATAAAGACTACCGATACTTAAGTAATTGAACATTAGTTTAAATGGCGTCTCTGACAGCGGCCGTTAGTGCTATTTATTAAGTAATACATTTTTTGTTATCTTGCAATAAGTGAAACTGTAAGTCTATTATTGGATATAAATAAGTGCAATGTCTGTATAAGACTGTTTGTTTTCCAAATAAATAAATAATTAATTAAAGCATCTACTTTGTAAATACTATAACACACAGTAATTAAGCTGCCAATTTCGACAAAATATCCAAAAGAACGGCCGATCTATAGTTCAACAAATTAATAATAAAATCTATGTGTGAGTTTAAATACTCTTGATTCTAAGTCAATTCGTAACTACATTAGCAACTGGAAAGAGTGTTAAAATCTACGAAAATTTTAAAATATATTTCTTAGTTTTATTTCCGCTCTCAAACCGGGTCACGCTGAGCTGAGCGAGCGAAGCAAAGAAAAAAATGTATATCCATGTTTTTATCCCTGAGTTGGAGCGGAGATGAGCCGTAAAAATAAAGGATTCCTATTGTTCGATACCTACCACTTTTCGCACTTCAGGTTGGCGAAAATGTATTTTAAAACCGAGCTAGTTAACTAGGCTACGAGAGAGATATCATGCTCATTGGTTCTTTTTATTTTTATAAAGATTCTTTAACTTTCTCGCTCAATAACTGAATCTAGTGTTTAAGGCAAGAGTGAACAGCTAAATTCTAAGAAAACGCGTAACATCATCATCTCTTATCGACGCTTTCTTATCAGTTGCGATTGTGTTCAAGCGTAAGCCCATGAATACTTAAAAATAAGCATATCAGGGTCCTTTACTAAGATAAACGGAGTAGCTATAATGCATCGAGAAAGTATTGAAAACAAAATTTTGAAGAACTAACGGAGTTCCCACAACCAAAGAGATTATCATATTCTATGACATAAGCGGCAGTAGCGCCACAAAATAAAGACTTTGTGGTAGCGCGATCAATTAATTTCACGATTTCATGGACACATTATAGGTATAGATACCAAAGAACAAAGATATGTTGATGGAAACACATGAGAGTTTATGATTTAACTATATCACAAATGAAGCGAGAAAAGAAAGCAATTTTGATATTAATGCAAGGGCAAGATGTTTGATTTCGTAATTTGTTTGCTCAAATATCCCTATCACTTTAAAAAAATAAAAATAACGTCTCATCTGATGGTAATCGACTGCCGGCTCTTTAGGAAGGAATTAGTTATTTTCTTAAAAGTCACCAGGTCGAATCTATTCGAGAACACCACAAATAGCAGCTAATTGCACAGTTTTAACGAGTGCGTGCATACTTACATAATCAAATTACCACCATCTCATTAAACCCAACCAGACAACTGTCGGTCCAATTGTGTGGTCCTCACTGCCACCACAAGGGCCGGAGTGGTTTGCCGAGACCACATACTTCTGGCTCTCCATTACCTTAACCGTGACGTAGGAATACGGAGTAATTTAAGCGTCGGAGAATTGCCCAACTTCATAATGGCGTGAAGGCGAGAGCGTTATGCTAAATTCATTGGAAATGGACAGGGCCGCATTGGAGGGAGGTGGGGCCACTTAAACGCTGTAATTTGGCTTTTTGTTTCTATAATTTGGTTGACCTCAAGCTCACCAGAAGTAAAATTAAGACGCAGTCTACACAACTGCGGCTCTCAGAGATATCATTTAACTTTAATGGTTACCGATCGGTTTGGAAATCGTTTCGTGAGGCCTATCTCCAGCGATCGGCTGAAATAATGATGAGTAATAGAAATAGAAATATAAATAAATTTACTGACCAGTAAAATGTGTAATAGTTTTATATATTACATTCATCATGATGACAACACATAAAATATTATATTGTTTTAAACTATAATAGTCACCAACAAAGGAATTCTTTGTAACAGGATAGCAAATATGTATTTTCCTTTCTTATTTTTGGTTTTCCCATACTTTTGGCGCACGGTGTAGATAGATTATGGTTGTTCTTTATAAAGCCCATTTTCGATATAGGACGATATGCGAACCTAATTTTAGATTAGAAAAACTAACGTATTTTTAAGTCAGATTATTCTCTTTTAGACTGTTTTTTATCTACATTTAACCATTAGCTAATTCGACTTGAGCATGGTGTTTAAAACAAAAAAATTAAAGACTCTCTGGTAAAGAAGGTAAAGTTACTTTCCAATATCTGAAAATAAACTTCTATTCCATTCTATTCTAACGTGATAAACACCGCTGTGGTGTCCTAACTCCGTCCCTGGTACCGAAAAGGCGGTTCTAACTTCATCGGCCCGGCAAATGTGCGATTTATTCAACTCCGAGCGCTGGGGCCGCGCAAACATAACACGTGATTTAAACTGCGCACACACATTCAACATGCGCCTGCCCATTGAAAGGTAACAGAGTCAATATACCTAATTGTTCGAGATATGTTTAGCAGGAGATCTAAGGTCACGGACATAGCCCAAAGAATTGCGTGGCTGAAGTGGCAATGGGCAGGGCACATTGCGAGGAGAACAGACGGCCGTTGGGGTGGAAAAAGGTCCTTGAGCGGAGGCCACGTGCAGAAGGCCGCAGCATGTGGCAAGCCTCCCACCAGGTGGACCGACGATCTGGTGATGGTCGCGGGAGACCCTTGGATGCGGGTGGCACAGGACCGATCTGTTGGCAATCTTGTCTGCCAAATTACATGTAAAAACCCATGTAAGAGATCATCCTCATTGACGGTATAAGACGTTAAAAATATCTATTAAATTGGCGTTATCAATAGTATTGATCAAATTTTCCTATCGACACATTTGCACCCGGCTATACTTACGATAGTACATCGATATTCTGAATAATTTTCAGGCTCAAACTATCGATACTTGAGCTTGGAGCCCGCACTAATGTTAATTTCAGTCCATTGTCGCTACAATGATGAGTTTGCGAATAAATTATGAACGAGTATGTTCTACGTTCCCTATATTGACTTAAGGCCTGTATAAACATACTATTAACTGACGGTAGCTTGGCAGATTGGCCCGATGGCACATCTGGTAGTGATCTTGCCTCGTAGGTCAAAGGTCGTGGGTTAAATCCCCACTCCACATTTTCGTATGATGGTAGATAACACCAGTGTTTCTGTGTCTACTACTACTACTACGCTGGCTCAGCGATCCAAAGTGGGTCTTGGCCTCCGACATCAAAGTTCGCCATTTTTTGCGGTCCTGTGCCAATTCCACCCAATCGTACACGTTAAGTGCTTTGAGGTCCTTGGCGACTTCGTCCCTCCAACGGTATCTCGGACGACCCACAGGACGTCGCCCCGTTGGTCGTCCCAGATAGGCTCTTTTGGCTGCTTGATCCTCTCCCATTCTCTCCACGTATCCGAGCCAGCGTAGTCGGGATGCTGTTATTTCCCCGATGATGTTCGGCTCGGCTATCAGGTCTTCGATCTCCTGGTTAAACCTGTGCTTACAACACCCATCTTCTCCTTCGGTTGGTCCCAAAACCTTTCGGAATATCTGTGTCTGGGTGTATATATTTAAAATATTTAAATTACATTACTTTTGTAATTCTTTCATTAAAGACCATTAAGGCGTTGAAGGAAGCGCAGTGAAGCAAAACTATAAAAACGAACATGTTGGTAGGTACGTACGTACAACCATACATCAAAATATAAAAAACCGTCGAATTTCTTCAGTAGACTCACATCTTACTATCAAACATATTAGGTTGAATATCAATTGAGGAAACTTGACAGATTGTGGTAACTTCATGTGTTTAAAAGGTTGCCTGTATTTAAAATTAAACCGATTATTGCAAACTTAACTTATTATTCTATACTTACTTTTTACTCATCTTTCTATAGACATTAGGCTTTTCATTAGGCATTCAGCCTAAGAACTCCATTCTCTTATATTATTTACTCTTTTAAACTTGTGAAAGGCGAAAGTAAACAAGAATAAGTTTTTAATTACCTGATTCATTTAATATTTGAACTATCTTGTCCACTAATGGAACATTTTAAAAAGGTTGTTACATATTTAACTAGTGGCTCCCAGAGAACTTCGTAACACAGTATTTTTGAAATATTTATATTTTAACAGTCTAAGCCATATCTAAGGTCAGAATTAATTAAAGTCATATTCAGACATTTTACTTTTTAACTACGTAGTGTAACGTAAGGCTGGACGAGGAGTAAAGAAAGCATAGTATAGTGATTAAGACCTTCATAGTTTAGTATGAAGACCAGTTGTTGTTTTTTTTTATATATATTTAGCTTTAATTAATTTCAAAATGATTACCGAATACAGAAAATTCTTAAAAAATACGGCCGTTCAACACGATTTTTAAAACGCTATAAATAAAAGATATTAAAAAGAAAGCACATAGAGAAAAAGCGGTAAAAAGGTACACAGGTTTGATTAATAGCCTATTGTAGGTGGAATGAGAAACAAAATTAATATTTGTTAGGCGAATCTTTATCGGAGCCGAGCCAAAGTAAACTCGGTTACTGAAATTAAAAGTAAGCACAAGCGGCTATATAGCCGCAAATTTCGATAGTTCTAAAGATTTATTCGTTTTATTATACTGAGGGATAATTTTGGCGAAAATAAGGCGATTTAACACGAAAACGATCGCTCGTAATGTCATCATAAATTTCAAGATTTTGCGATTAGCCAAATCACAGTCTCATTATAGAATCTGGCTAGTAATGTACACTCTCTAGGAATAGCGTAATAATGAACTAGTACTAATACAGTTTTAATTAAGTGCCTATTAGTAACTTATTCGTACAATACAACCTTTTCCAGAGTATCATGATAGGAAAGATAGCTGGGAATCGTAAAATTGGAAAGCGAAAAATGTCATGGCTCAGGAGCATACGACATTGGACTTGCATCAGATTCGCCGAACAACTTTTTAGGCTTGACATGGATAAGCCACGATTCAAAGAGCTGATGGCCAATCTTCAGTAATGAGGAGAGGGCACTTCAAGGAGAGAACTTCTTTGTGGATCTCCCACGGACAGTTTGAGTCTTGCGTCCAGCCGCATTTAACCACTGACCTAACAAAGCTTCAAACACTTGAATTTTTTTTTAACTTTCGCGTTGCTTTATACGAGTACTTCATATAACCGGGACTAAACGCGACGAAAATTACTTTGATTTGCTTGCTTGCTCGCGTCAAGCAGTAAGTGCTAGAATGTACTTATTAATTTTTGTCGTGTTTAGTCCCGTTTATATGAAGTGCTTGAATTATTACCATTCTTAATCCGCACTTAAATTAAATGTCGTAATACATCCGTAAAACATTCCGCTTTGAAATTCCAAGACAATACGTACTAGGTTACTCGGCTCTGCGATTTCTCTCAATATCCCGCGGTGACTAGCAGCTGAAATAACACGGTCTTGGCGTAAATTATACATTTAAATCAGCTGTCTCAAGTAGGCTACGACGTGTATGTATTACGTATGAGGATCGTATTCTGGAGGGGTTAAATTAAGCTATCGAGGGGAAGAAATCTAGGTTTCTAGATTGCCAATTGATTACAAAAAGTCTCCAAACCTTAAGTTTGTGATTACCAATTCGCATTAGGCAAACGTGCTGATTAAGACTAATCCTATCGTACACCCAAAACTGGAATTCAAGACCAAAAAATCTACTACAATGTTGCTATTGCAATAAAATGATCGTGCCATAGTATACCCTTTTTTTAAAAAACACTCGCTGAAGTAATTTATTTATTGGTAATTGCGAT
Organism: Cnaphalocrocis medinalis; assembly: GCA_014851415.1. NCBI lineage: Eukaryota > Metazoa > Arthropoda > Insecta > Lepidoptera > Crambidae > Cnaphalocrocis > Cnaphalocrocis medinalis. The sequence continues at coordinate 3,919,389 of CM026287.1, read as the reverse complement.
TCTATAATAAAAAATAATAATTTTATTACTTTTTTTCATTTAAATACAAGACACTTTAATAAAAACTTAACCATCCGTAATTTTAGTTTTCAAAGATGGTATTGCGCTTGTAACACTTCAGGTGTTAATAACATTTGGTATCTACCTACAACATTTTAACTATGTATAGAAACTTGACAGTTTAGTCTGCATAGTAAGAAAAAGTATGCCTAAAAGGTTGGCGAAACCTAAAAACGTCACTTGAAAATGACAGTGACATTGACAGATTTGACAGTGACGTATCTGTCGTAGATTTTTTAGTCTTGAATTCCAGTTTGGAGTATAGTTGTGATGGCTTGATTTCTATAATGATGGTTCGTACCCTGCAGTGGAACAGTAAGTTAGCAGATTTTTATGTCCGTAGCCAAACCATTACGTGAGAATCTATGGATAGTAGTCTAGTAGTTTTAAAAAATAATATTAGATAAGGTTTCTAATTTTTTTTTTAAACTAAACTAAATCTTGTGCGAGAGAAAGATTAAAAATGTGTGTGCAGAAAAATGATGAATAAAAAACAAATAGTCGTTTAAATTTTATGTTTGCAATAAGCTTTACGGCTCTACACTTGGTACTAGTCAACGTTCTTCATCATCATCAGCAACCCACGCTTGTCCACAGCTGGACATAGGTCTTTCCCAATGCACGCCACTGCTCCCGATTTTCGGCCACTCTCATCGAGCTCACTCCAGCCAGCCTTCGAATGTCGTCATCCCATCTTGTAGCAGGGCGTCCAACACTACGTTTACCGAGTCGCGGTCTCCACTCAAGGACTTTATATCTCCAACTATTATCAGTTCTGCGGCTAATGTGACCAGCCCACTGCCACTTCAGTTTGCTGATTCGGTGGGCTATGTCGGTGACTCTGGTTCTCTGTCTAATTACATCATTTCTGATGCGGTCCTTCAAAGATACTCCGAGCATAGCCCTTACCATAGCTCTTTGAGCAACTTTGAATCGGTGGATTAGTTCTTAAACGTCGAACTAAGCCTTTCCCTCCGAGATTATTGTCCATCTAAGATTCTTGCCTTACCAAAACCAAATCAACAAGATGAGTTTATCTTCTTATCTCTGAGCACCAGTTTCCAGTGCATTCAAAGGTTTATAGGCGATTTTGAGCTTTTGGTCACGTTAAGCTTTAGCAATTTCCCGCCGCGTGCGTTATCAATTCTACCTTTAAAATACGCCGAGCTGTCTAGTGCTATCGGCGCTCGCCACGCGCGCTCGTTACGGTAAATCAGCACCGCCTTTCATTATTTATTGTATCAATAGTGAAATTATACATTTTAACGTAAATGCAAAATGGAGTTTTATTCCTTTGCAAGTGCAAGTCCAAGATACCGCTGGAGAGATGACGTTGAGAAAGATTTGCGCGGACTCCAGGGTGATGACTGGCAGGAGGTGGCGCAGGATCGGCCTAGATGGAGGTTCTTATTAACGTAAGGCCAAGGCTCTCATTAGCCGCAGAACTGACAACCGCTGGAGCCATAAAGTCTTTGAGTGGAGACCGCGACTCGGCAAACGTAGTGTAGGACGCCCTGCTACAAGATGGGATGACGACATTCGAAGGCTGGCTGGAGTGAGCTGGATGAGAGTGGCTGAAAATCGGGAGCGGTGGCGTGCATTGGGGGAGACCTATGTCCAGCAGTGGACGAGCGTGGGTTGCTGATGATGAAGGCTCACTTTGGGTCGCTGCGCCAACCTAGTTGGTTACGTTAGTGCAGTTCTGGCGTACGGGGTTGACCCTTTGCCCGGGCTTCTTCTGGTGTTTTAATCCAGGAGAGAAGGCCTCCCGACACGGTACAGATGGGGCGGTCTCCAACTCTGTGGGGGCTGTCGCCATCTCTGTCTTCCTTGTACGATACAAATTTAGCGATGAGGATTTGTTACGCTCTTTGTCAGTAAGTCTTATTTTATCTGTTAAGAGCCATTACATTAGCAAGGTTTTTTTAACTCATTGTATCAATAATGATACAGTTTGAGATAGAGCTTTGTAATTTCCTCGAATTCAGTGACTTTGCTAGTAATTCCAAGAATTGTCCGATGTATAGATCTGACCCCTCCCCCCCTACCCCCTTGGATCCACCCTTACAGTTTCATAGCTAAAGATAGAACAAACGAATCTAATTACACGTCCCGATTTTCAATTTCCCATCTAGAAGCTAGGCTTCGGGTTCGATAAGCAAACCGATAATTTCAGGAGTAGCCATCTACAGTAATTCTGTGGACCAGATATGAAAAGCTTATTAGGTTAATAAACTAAATCGCAATCAGGATATAATGACGTCATCAATGACCCGTCTCGCCCGATAATGGATCATCTCGTTAAATTTTGTTAGGTCTTAGCGTAAGGAGGTGTAGGGTTGCCACTTTTCACACCTTTGTCTTTTTTTTTACTTAATTATACATGCTATTCATATTTTTTTAGAAATTGAATTATAATAGTTCCTGCACTAGAGTTTAAATAAATTTAAGTTACTAAGTTTCTGCACTACTGTTTAAAAAAAGGGCAAATGAAATGCCTATTTCAAGACGCCTTTTTTTGAAAGATGATAAGTAAATGATACTTATAAGAGATATGACAACTGTGTTCCAGAGAAGACATTACAAGTTTTTAGACACTAATATGTTTTTTGTAGGCCAGTATAGTAGAGTCTAAGGATGTGATACCACGCAATCGCGTCCATTGTAATTATTGCTTGCCACTTAATTTAAATGTTTACCTTACCCTTTGCCAACCCTGGAAGAGACAAATTCTTGAGAATAACTGATCGGCCGCCATCGCCATCTGTTACCCGATCTTTGATTAAGAATTCCGTAATGACTTTTTTGTAACCTTATCCTTTTTTGATGACGTCGATTCTTTTATTTTTAAGATATTATAATATTACGCGCCAGAACAATCACACTGATCATTTGTTTTCACTCCATCTGGATTCAGAGACACTACGTTTAAGAGACGTGGTATTATCTACTCCAGAACTCGTGTACCCCAGCGGGTGTCAGTTTGGCGGCTGATATGGTCACTTCGTCTGCGCAAGATAGCTAGCAAATCGGAGTGGTGAACATTAGAAGAGGCCTATATCCAGCAGTAGGCTGACTTTATTTGTCTGTCCCACGAGTGACGCCACTCTCCAGTGGCACTGCCACAAAAGTTAGGTCTCAAGAATAACCCTGTGTAGGCCTCTGGCCTCCTTCAATTTCACTTAGATATATTTGGTGAAACTTGGATTCGTGCCCACTAGCCTTATCACATCGATCTCTCATTGCATCTGTGGTTTTCCGACAGGTTGTTTTAAGTTTCCAGATGTTGTTGTCTGAATTTCATTTGACCAAAAATCGATTTCATTTCACTAAAGATCGACGGCAGCCACGAGGTAGACCAAGGAAACGATGGCGGGAAGAGCTCGACTCCTATTAGCCCCAATTGGACCATAGTTGCCCAAAATCGTAAAATGTGGAGAAAGGGTAGGGAGACCTTTGCCAAGCAGGGACACGACGGGTTTTTAATAATAATAATTTTCTTTGAAAATCTAAGAATGGTAAAACATCTAAACATCTTAAAGATAAACAGATCTAAGATACAAGGAAAATCTCAAACCGCCAGCCACTCATGAAAGGACGTCCCATTATTACACATGAAGGATGCGTGCTTCCATCCCTATACGTACGAGTATGTAAGTTTTATTTCAGTGACTCGGTTGTCCGGAACCGAACCCCGATCAATCTCGCCACGGGAGCGGTCACTTATCGACGGCGCGGTCGCCGAGCAGGAAGATAAATGTATCTATTTATACCCGTTTTATTACAAACTCGCTACATGGAAGATAAAACAGAATCACTTTTGTGGGAACGGTCAAATTTTGTCACCTTTTACAGATAATACTCGTTCTAAACCACTTTGTCTAGAAGATCATCATCAGCCTGTTGCAGTCCACTGCTGGACATAGGCCTCTCCAAATGCTCGCCACTTTGATCGATCTTCGGCTACTCGCATCCAGCTCCAGCCAGCCCTCTTGCGCAGATCATCACTCCATCTGGCCTGCGGTCGTCCTACACTACGTTTACCGAGACGCGGTCTCCACTCCAGAACTCGTTTACCCCAACGGTTGTCAGTTCTGCGGCAGATGTGGCCAGCCCACTGCCACTTCAGCTTGCTAATCCGATGAGCTATGTCGATAACTTTGGTTCTCTGCCGGATCACCTCGTTTCGGATTCGATCACGCAGAGAAACGCCGAGCATCTCTAGGAGATCAATCAATCTAAACACTTAACATTCTAACTTACTATAGGGGATATGCCGATTGGTCGGCCCAAGGTATCTCTTTGCAAATTAATCTGACTACATTTTACAATGTGGTGGGCGAGCCATCGACCACTTAAAGTCTTCTCGTACGTTTTGTTGGACTGCTTCAAACTGTTAAGACTTCAGGATCGTTTCTTGAACTTGATTTACACTAAGCCCCACATATTCTAGAGTAGTGCCCAGGAAATATACATTAATTCACATCAAAAGTTTAATAATACCAGCATTTTCTCCCGACACGATGTTTAGTGATCGCCTATGTGCATTAGGCAAGCGTGGTTATTAAGCATAATATTTCCATCATAGTAGCGATTACTTTATTTTTATGATAGAGGCCTTTGCTCAGCAGTGGGGCAGCCACAGCATATGTATAGGTTGATACTTTACTTTTTTCACTATCTTTCTATCAGGCATCGAAGTCTTAGAAACGGCCCCTTTGGGTACGTAACCCTAAAACAAGCGATCGAGTTTTCTGATCATACCAGCTTCCTTTATACTGTGATGGTAATTATTATGCAAAGCACACTCCACCTGTACGGAATTAGCGAAGACTCGTTATAAATCTAAGCCGATTCAAATTCGCCTACGTTTACTAAGTACATCAACGACGACATTATTCATCAAACAAATCTATACTATTTATAGCGATAAATTCTATACATCGCCAAACCTTATAAAAAACGAAAAATCGAAACACTAGCGAGGATGTAGGTACTGTACTACAAAGCAAGACATAAATGATTATTTTATGTCAAGCAAAAAGTATGTCACAAATTTTTCGAACATAGCTCGGATTTGTGATCACCAATCCGCATCAGGCAAGCGTGGTGATTAAGCCTAATCCCATCTAGTAGTGATGACTTGATTTCTATGATGGAGGCCTTTGCCCTGCAGTGGGGCAGTATAAAGTGTGAAATTTTATGGTCTTCCTTTTATTTCTGATAGTATGTTTTTAAGCAAAAATTAATCCTTATAATGAAGCCTGCCGATGAGTGTGATAAAGCTACAGGATTTTTTTTTCTCGTGTAACGGGTTCGATTCCCGGTGCAACCGTGTATTTAAAAAATCTATGAATGCAGTTTAGATTGTTTTTGAAATTAAAATAATGTCTTCTCTCAGTAAAATGTTCCATCTACAATATTAAAGGTACTTTCCCTCCATGAGGCATGGCCCTATACCTCAAAATAATCATACACAGAACGTAGGCTGCCCACTAAGAGCTAAAAACGTTTCGACCACATTAATCCTAGCCTATGACATTAGATTGTCGAACTGTCGAGGTCTGTGGTAGAGGCCGCGAGCTTATGTACTCATGCCGGGCAACAACCCTAGCATATGTCAACGAACTCTTCTAAATTCAAAATCAGGCTGAGTCTACCTTCTGTGTGTAATTATTTTGTGCCTATACTGCGTATCACAGGGTGTGCTGATCGTTAAGATCCGAAATCGGTTGGAGGATTTATTTATTAAGTACAATTAAACTTAATCCCATAGCAACAAAAGCCACTAATGAAACACTAACGCGTCAATTGATCAAACAACACGATATACAGTAAGTAATTACGATTGATAAACTGATAACACAAGTCTAATTTAATTGATCGCATTGCATTATACGACATGTTATGACAGCGTCAGGTTTCAATCAAATTAATTGTTGGTTCTAATTGTATTACGTTTAGGGTTGTATTTCGGTGTAATATGAGACGTTTGGGCAAAATAAGTATTGTACGTACGTACAGCCACGCAGCAAAGTATATAAAACCGTCATATTTCTTCAATCGACTCTTATCTTACTGTCATACACATAAGGTTGAATATCAATTGAGGAAATTTGTCAGGTTGTGGTAACCTGATATGCTGACTGTACATGAGGAAACCTTGCAATGTTTGTAAACAAGCAAGATTTAGTACGTACCGCTTGACGTTTTGTTTCCGTCACAAGCAGACAGAGAGTTTATACAGTGTTACAAATGGAAGTGTACAGAAGTGCGAGAGTCACGCTTCGGCATGAATGGGAGTGATACCCTGGCCTCACAGAAGACCGGAGTGTAGTTGAGTGAGAGTGCCGGAGCCCAAATTGGGGAAAAATGGGGGGTTAAAGGTTAGCAGCGCACTTGTGACTCTACTGGTGGTACAGGTGTCTATAGGCGGCGGCAATCGCTTACCATCAGGTGATCTGGCTGCTGGTCTGCTACCTATCACATAAAAAAAAGTTGGTGCGAATGAATCCATTTACATACTATACAAAAAACAGAGTCTCCTACTCCAATCATCCCATCAGGTGATGCTCGCTACCACTTATCACATAAAACGGCCGTGGTTACACAAGCAAACTGTTCTCTTCTGGCTACAGCTGTTGTAACGTGTTATATGAAGTAAGTACTACGTAGTAAGTAAATGAAGGAACTTATTTTCAAAAATCGCGTTTAGAACAAAATATTATAACAGAAGAATGGCTCCATTGCATTTAAAACAAACTACGCACACATACCCAATGTCAAAGGTCGAAATATAAAAAAAAAGTTGTTGAGAGTTTGAATTAAAATTAGTGGTTTTACTAAAATACCCTGTAATGCCACCCTTAAGCTTTTTGAATAAGGAAAAGAAATCAAAGCAAAAAATCATTTATAAGGGCTCCTATATTAAATTACTGAACGTTAGCATTTTTTTAATTTCACCAAATAAAAGTCAAGGAAACGACTTAAGGCCACTTTAAACACCCGCATAGACGACGTCAAATTGTAATTTTCTTTCGTTTAAAAGGCGAATGACGTTTCAATAAAAAGCGAACTCTTAATAAGATGAAGGAAAACTTACAATTGTTTTCAGAGTAAGGACTTGAGAGCAAATGAAAACATACGAATTCACAAAGGTCTTTGAAGGAAATGAGCTTATTAAGAAAGAAACTTGACATGATACAGGGTGAAAAATTATGTCTTTTTGACAACTTGATTTTCGGAGCCATTTCAAAAAATCCTTTTTCTCTATGAATTTTGTAAATCAGAGAGACAAAATTTCACTGTCATCGGTGATAGACAGACCGACAGATAGTAGTATAGAATTCATAGTATTTAGGTCCTGTTGTAACTATTTAAGTCCGGAACTCATCGTTACATTGTAAGCCCGATGGAAATTATTTGGCAATTTTCAATATTACAGTAGCAGAAGAGCAAACGGTTCACCTGATGGTAATATAAAAGAATATTATGATATTCAAAAGTTGTACGATTAGGATACACGATACACCATTCATACTTTGTTTATAATCAGTTAAAGACAAGATAATTATTTATCAAGACAATAAAATGTAATGTGGAAAGCGCACGTTACATTCAAGTCATCAGAATGTTCACGTCCCACTGGACATGTATTATTATTAAAAGCCCATCGTGTCCCACAGCTGGGCAAAGGCCTCCCTACCCTTTCTCCACATTTCACAATTTTGGGCCACTATGGCCTGTAGCTGTCGCCCTGTGACAAGATGGGATGATGACATTCGAAGGCAGAAAATCAGGAGCGGTGGCGTGAATTAGGGGAGACCTATGTCCAGCAGTGGACGAGTGTGGGTTGCTGATGATGGCCCGGTAGGGGCTTTGATATAGGACTCGAGCTCATCCCGCTATCGCCTAACTGGACAAGCTGTTGATAAAAAGATTTAAAGATAATCACGTATTTATTAAATCCACGAAAGGCAAGAACAATTAATCCAAGGTTTAAATTAGTTCCCTTGTCTGTGTTCTTGCTCTCTAAAATTAAAAATGTTCTCAACGATCTGTAACAGGTTTATAATTAACAAAGTTTCGTCTCCTCGCTATATTTTTAGCGAAGTTAGGAGTCGAGCCGTGAAGGGAGATTCTTGCCAGTGTTACCAGATTAGTCACTTTTGAGAATAAGTCACCTCTTTATAATAAACTAGTTTTGGAACATTAGTTTCTAGCAGTACCAATAGATGGCGCTGGCCGTCGATTACAGCGGACAAGTGTTTACTTTTTTCTGTTTACCTATACAAGTATGCGTTGTCGATATTTATAGAAGTTATCTCTTTAAAAAATAGTATACATATATAGATAAACGATGTTAGTTCTGCAAATTAGCCGAAAAGGACATCACTCCAGTCTAGAAGAGGGATATCGCTTAGACTTCAAGAAAGTCGACTATATTGACACACTATAGTGTCCGTGCTTGTGTTAATTAAAAGTTTAAGTAACACATTTTTGGCAACCCTAAGCTTCCGTTTACAAGGTCACCGGAGCAACGATTGTCGAAACTTTATATTTCTTGCCTATCTAGGTACTTCAATTTTGGTATTGTATTAAACTTTGACATTTAAAAAATATTTAGGCCCGATTCGACCAATTTTTATCCGAGTATAAATCTATGGGTAAATGTTGGTCGAATCGCGCCTTAAGATATTAAAAATTGTATAAAATTGTATTTATATATACTAATTTCTAATAAAAATACATACTGCTCGATTGATAGTAAAAGACTGAATACCTGATCATAAATTATTAATTAGGTGAAGAAATAATCCTATTTTATAATTTAATCAGTATTATTTTACTGCCTAATTCATTGCCATTTTCCTTGCAGGGTGTATGTAACAATATAATAACACTTGCAAACCATATCCTTGCAATGAAAAAATTGAACTTTAAACGTTTTCTCGACTCAGCAACACTGAATCTAGAAAAAAAAATAGAAATGGTAGTCTAAAGAATAACGCCGTTGCTGAATTTTTCTTTGTTTCACTGGGCAATTGTAGTACCAAAAGTTCACCGTAAGAATAACTTTATTCATGGAATACTTATTCTGCTACTAAATTTATTTTAATACTATTTAATGATGTACTTGACACGTTTAATACTTTTGTATTTTATTCGAGTATAATCATAACTTGGTATAAAATATTAACTTATTTCTTCAATTGACATTCAACCTAATGTGTTTAAGGGGCTATACGAATGAAACTAGCGCCGCCAACCTATTTACACTGATTGTGTCGAAAATATGATATTTTTGAGGTGTGCAAGTGAAAAGTGGCCGCTTTTAGCAATAATTAACATAATTGTTACTTGTCGCGTGTTAGAAATATTGTATTGCATCTTGAAAAATCCAATTTACTTGGATCTAAGTCTGTAATGTTTTGCTTTCTTAAAAAATATCGTATTTTCGCCACAATCAGTGTAAATAGGTTGGCGGCGCTAGTTTCATTCGTATAGCCCTTTAACAGTAAGATGAGAGTCGATTGAAGAAATATTGTGACAGTTTTGTATACTTTGATGTGTGGCTGTACGTACTTACCAATAAGTTCGTTTTTATAGTTTTGCTTCACTACGTACATACAAACGTCTAGTTTTTAGTAAAAACCTCACATTCATAACACTATGTCGCTAAAAATGAACCTGTCCAACATGTTGACTTAACATGACATTCTAAGCACCCAGGTGTTCAACCAGCATTATTTATGCCCCCTATAAAACATGTCGTTACCGACTGGACAGGAGCCCAATTAATCTCTCCGCGAGACACATTATTTCATTTGGGACGTGTTTTGTGAAATGTAAGAATTTATGTCAGAGTGCCGAGAGGTCGCACTGGGCGCCATCCATCTCCGCTCGCCTTATAAATCACAATACAGCAGTCAAACAAACGCGTCGGTGGACGCGCTACGCGCGTACGCATTCGGCAGATAAAATGACGTAACATAAATTCTGGGGAATTTTGGATGCGGGTTTTGAAGTAAGCCTGGTTAAGTGATACTTGTAATTTTTTGACAGATTGGAAGGAATGTTGTTTGTAATGCGTAGACAGGGACGTATGAAATCGGTATAATAAAGAGACACAACGATATGAGTGAAAAAAGTGATAACTAATAAACATAGAACGTCTTAAGAGAGATTAGTGCATTGCGCTGCGTAACGTCGCTTGATCATATATATAATGAATGAATGAATGAGCCGTGGGAGAGCCACGATTCGGCATGAATGGGCTCGAATGGAATGATACCACGGCCTCGAGTGAGTGAGGGTAAAGGAGACCCAATTTGGTTGAAAGGGGTTTAAAGGTTGGCAGGGCACTTGTGACTCTACTGGTATCGCAGGTGTCTATGGGCGGCGGCAAACGATTACCATCAGGTGATTTGTCTCGTTCGTCTGCCACCTATCACGTTAAATAAAAATATTTTTTGCAGCCCAATTTTCTCAAGCTATTTTCATTTGTGCGTTCGAGTATTACTATTTTTCGTTTGTTTACTACAAGGGAAGCCAAATGTAATAATAGTAAGAAAAATACATAAACAGATTACTGTGGTCTGTCTGTCTTTGCAACTGTGTACGTTGTCAATAAAAGAACACGCATGCTCGTGTTATCAAATTGTCCTTTTGTAACTTAATCATGCATCCTAGCATCCAACGCTTATAATGTAATATTTAAACACACAGAAATATCAGACTATTCTATGAAGTTTTTTTATCCTCATATATGAGGATAACTTCAGCAATGTCAAGTGATATGATTGATATAGGTAGCCGACTTTCGAAGTCAGTCAAAGTCACGGTCACTCAATAAAACCTAGATGTTTAGCGTTTTATTGACCTACCTACGGATTCTGTCGAGGCTAATATGAACAAATCGCAGGTTTTAAGACTCTAGGTAGAATCAAGTGGTTCACATGACAACTCACTCGGACACACTATAGTAGTGTTAAAACGATATAATAATAACGATACAATTCAATGATTTTCATATTAATATCACTTTGCGGCATTTCACTGCACTAAAGAACACCAAATTTGCACACTGAAAACCAATAAATACTAAATTTAAACCTTTGAATTGCATCAGCCGCCACAGAATCCAAGGGAAAAACCCTATGAAGTTAACCGACTTCAAAAAACAGAAAGGAATCATTCATCTTTTTTTTTCGCACTCGTACCTACTAATTTGACGAGACAGTAGTACTAAAGTTTTGAAACCTAGCCCCACCTGGGGTGTATCACAATCATTATGCGTAGGCATCAATCCGTCCTGTTTAGTGTTTATTCTCTCCCCCCCCCCCCTCTCCGCTCTCCTTAATGGCGGAACCTCTCGGGACCAGACAATTTAAAATACCTTCGAATGAAAGAACCGCTGCAGGGGGGGACTTATTGAGACGCCTCCAAGAATGGTGACGTCATTTTTAATGATACGCCTCGTGAAATGCGCTTGCTTATTAGTGGAATGGGGTTTGTCTATCTCTTTCTGACAAACGTTACCTGTTTCGTTTTTCACGAAAATTGTTTGAAAAGGTTGCATGCGAGATGAATCTATGGCCATAAATATTGGGCTCAAATTATAATACGAGTTAAGACTTGTAACTGGATAAGATACATGTAATAATTTTGTGCAGCAGTATAAACGTATCATCCATCCACCCATCTATACAATGTATATCGAAATAGTCGAAACCTACACAGCTACTACACTCATAGCTAATAAGGTGAACAAGTCAAACCGCTGTTTGCATACTCATTAATTAGTTCGTATTAATCAATCAATCGACAGGTTAACACTGGTGATTACCCTCCAATGTATTATCCAATGTACTATTCAAATAAATATTCTATTCTATTAAATACTCCTAGTATTTAATTAAATGAAAAAGGTTGACAGTTTAAATTCTATCTTCCTAAAAGTGTCAAATATTAAAACTAATTTTAACAATTCTATAGACTATAAGAATGCCGTAGGTACAAATCGTACAACGACTCTGCCAACGACAACATTATCAACCAAGACCATGGAGCCGGCATCTTAAGTCCATAGCCAAGACAGTCTTGGCCCACTTTTTCATTGATCAAAAAGTTTAAAAAAGGAGACACTAAACGCCGGCTTTATTGATGGTGAACTCAGTATAGTTCGTTAAATATGACAGAGACAGACTGTATAACAGGGAATGAGAACGGGTGAGACACGATTATTATTACCTATTACTGCTAACGCGTAGCTCGTTGATGTCAATGTCAGATTGATCCAACTTTGAGTGTATGTAATTTTAATCTGTGTTTCGATGTTGATACAATACTAAAATGGCGGCCTAGCTGGCGGCCATTTTGAGTCCAAGCTAACCTCAAAAATAAATACAAATAACTACTTACCACAAATGTTGATCTAAAAAATATACCAACAAGAAAAACAGTAACTGTAAAATCCATTCTACGTTTAAAAGCGTTAGATTAAACGAAAAGGCAATCGTTGGTTATTTCCAGTGTGAAGGAATCATGAATCTTTTGCTAAGCGTGAGGAAATTGCTGGCAAACAGTTGGCCGATTTATAGGGCATTTGTACTGGCTCGTAGACGGATTGTATCGTGTTCAGCTGTTTTGAATAACTGCGTCTGATTTAGTAGCTCGTTTGTAGCTGTTTAGTATATAATTTGTTAAGATCGAACATGCGAGTGTAGATCTTTTATTACGAGCACGGAAGGTGTTTTATCTGCAGGTAGGAAACAAAGCTAGGATTTCGATTTAGAACTTTGAAATGTCCATAGAAAAAGCTAGAAGTTTCGTTAGACGCTACTTCTTACTCTCTCATCTTAGAGTGTAATTCCCAGTTCCAATGATGTCCCGTCGAACCCCAGGATACGCTTACATCTTGAGGATTTGGGAAATCTGGTCTTTACAATGAAGTGACTGGCGTCTGACCTTCGCAACCCCTTAACAGAGGAAATAGACAAACGAAATCAGGGTCATTGGTCATGGTCAATCATTTAAACCCAGAAGGGTTCCTCACGATGTACTCTCTCACCACCGAGCTAATGGTACAAATATTCATATAGATTTGAAAAATCCATAGGCGCATGCTCGGATTTGAATTCGGCATAGGTGCACGCTCGAATTCGGTTCGAATCCGAGCGTGCACCTATGCCAAAGAACCTACTATTCCCCCTAACATCGGTGATATTTTCACTAATGTGGTCTTGAACCAAAATTTGCCCGAACTTCGCGTACCTAACCAAAACATCAAACTTATCGAAAATGGGTTATGTGTACACATAAGTTCCTAGATTAATTCCCAACTAAACACTAAAACAACACTCGCTATTTGTAGTTAGCGTTTCGGTTCTGGTGTTTAGCTAGCTTCTCCCTGTGTTACCTGGAGAGCTATTTTTCGATTCATTCGCCTGGAAGCGAGTACCTACAAGATTTCTACTGATTTTCGTTCGACTACCAATATTCAGCATTTTTGAAACACTCGACCACAACGAGTGACCTCACCCACTCGTTGGTAGGAGAGTGAGTCCAAGCCAGAGATAGATTAAACGTCAAAACAAGAGTTTTTTGTAACTGTCATTACATACTAGTACGGCGGGTCATAAATACAATATTTTTTTCAACATCCCAGGCGTTGTGGCCTAAAAATACGGAAAATCGGCTTCAAGCGACTCGCAAGACGAATGTGACATACGCATGCGACAACGCTATCTTACTCGAGTGAATCCAAAATATAGCTCCTAGTCTGGTACTGAGTCGTGATGCGGGTACCGTTGTGACTTAGCTTGAATAAATAAGCGGTGTTTGCAGCAAGCTGCTTACTTAGCTTGCTTACGAGTTTGAGCTCTCGCAAACTGACGTATTTTTCTGCATGTTGGTACACGCTTACGCGCACTTTCGCGCTTTATAAAACGTGACGCGCATACGCAGAAAGAAGTCTCCCTAATTGCAGTTTTGCGAGCTTATTATGAACTTAATACGCTCGGACAAATTTGAATTTAGAAGTTTCATATTTAAACATGCGCCCAGGTCTAGTTTAAGTGACCGGGCCGCGATCTCGGGGTTTTGGATTCGATTCCTGGGTCAGGCAAAAACAAGATCCCAATTTTTCGAACATAGTTCGGGTTTGTGATTACCAATCCGCATTAGGCAAGCGCGGTGATAAAGCCTTCTATCTTCTTCTAATCGCTATGTCAATTTCATTTTACGAATTTTTTTTACATACTAAGCGGGTAAAATTCAATGCCACACGATACAAAACACACACACGATAAAAAATCGAAGTCGACTCAGTCGTGGATTTCGACAAAAAACACACCTAGCTCATGGGATCCCTTGAGTAAAATATTCTATGAGATTAAAAATACTCCAAGAAACTCCTATGAACTCTCCCAGATATTTATGTGAAAACGTCAGGAACTGCCATCAAATTTTAATATTTAATAGCGTTAAATAAAGTTTTCAGATTGAAAAAGAACTTTATTCTCAGGACAACGGATGACCAAAGTTGTATGAAAAGATTTACGGACTACTGAAAAATATATTTTAAATACGCGTTATGCTGGGATGTACAGGAGGTTTATTTTTGACGGCACCGGAGTTTCCACAAAAGTGTTTACGTTGAGATTATTTACAATTTTAAACGTTGCAGTTGAAAATGAGTATTTAATTGCTTTTGCTTTTCACGTTTTAGCTTTTAAACTCGAAAATAAGAAATAGAGTGAAAACAGAGGGCCTAATTTGAAGCGGGCGTTACGACCGAGTCGGAGTTCTCTTTCACACGTGCTGTGCGCGCTTTTGTTTGAATGCGACAGGTATATTCTCATTCGTTACAGGACGGTATCATTATAAGCCACCAGATTTTTGTAAGCATATTAGTGGGCACATGTAGAATGAAGAAAGAGAGCGCATTTTTTTGCAATTTATGTCTACCAGCGTGATACATTTCGAAATTGAAGAAATAAAACGAGAAGGAGAATGTTTTCTTAACACCAATAAACATTGCTAGAACCAAAGAAGAGATAATCACTAAGTATATGAATTGTTACGTTTGGGCCCACTCTGACACAGGGTATGTCAAGTAATAAAATAGTCAGTCGGTGACTTTATCAGTACACTTATGAAATACTTAGTGTTCTAATAATTGCCAAAAATGGTAGTCAAACTACAATGAAACGTCCATCTCAATTCAATGTAATGAGTTCAGCCTTGGACGTTGACTATACCTATAACAAAAGAGGGGATTTTTTGTAAAATTTTGAGTAGAACAAATATTTAATTAAAGTACTGTTAAAATAGTCAACCTGTATAACATTTTAAATGCGGCTCGTGATATATAGCTGGTTTAGTGCGGATCTTGGCACAGTTTCAGCAGCCGGATGTACTGAGAGGTGACCTGATTGAATTTCATAGTGTTTCTTTCCGCGACTCACTATATTAAAATCTAAGTAAGAAGAAATTAAAATCAAAGTTTCTGCAGTAACTTTCTACCTCGTACTAAAAAACTGAAGCGGCAGGTCACCAATGCGCTGGACTGAGCAAGTAAAACTGCCCTCAATGGTCCACGCCACGAATGCACTAGAAAAGCATCACTGCCGGAGGAATGGCGAAGGATTGTGAAGCAGACCTTAACGCTGTGACGACCACGACCACTCTGCCAAGTGTGTGACGACAAAGAAGACTTAAAAAGTATAGAATGGACCTCTGATTCTGATATCATCACTTTCATCAGCCCGTCGCACATACCTTTGCAGGACATACTCGTGTATCTCTCTTAATGTGCAGGATCACTAGTAAACATCAAGTATTTTCTATGAGGCTAATAGTAAAATTACGACAATCATGCAGAAGATATTACCACTGATAATGTCAATGATGCTCATGATACTACTAAGGTACTTAGCTTACAAAAGGAATCGATTATTAAAAAAAAGTACAGGATCAGTGTCATAGATATCAAGTCATCGTTACTATTATAATCACGGTTGCCCAATGCGGAGTGGTGATCTCCAGCCCAGGCGAATCCGAAAAATTTGAAGGACACTTTTTTCGACCTAGAAGTCACTGCCCAGTACCTAAACCACTAGACCGACTGGGCGTCCACGGTATTCATCATCATCATCAGCCTCTCTCAGTCCACTGCTGGACATAGGCCTCCCCCAATGTTCGCCATTTCACCCTGTCTTCGGCGAGTCGCATCCAGTCTATACCAACGGCTTTTCGCAAATCGTCACTCCATCTAGCTGGATGCCGTCCCACACTACGCTTTCCGAGTCGCGGTCTCCACTCAAGAACTTTTTTACCCCAACGGTTGTCAGTTCTTCGACAGATATGGCCAGCCCATTGCCACTTAAGCCACGGTATTATTTCCACGTAAATAAGTTAGGTACCTCTCGTCCCCTGTTCCCGATCGGTTCATATAAAGCCGGGATTTCCTAAATTGACGTTCACAGTCCACCGGGCGCTCGCAGCCCGTGACGGTCATAATTAATTTTTGACACGATTTGCTGTAACGACGAACCTAATTTGCTTACAATCGATCCCTATTCGGCCGTACATTGATGGTGAAATGATTGTTAAGAAGTAATTGGGAATTTGGGCTTTAAGTGCACGAGTTAATTTTGGTAAGTAAATCACCGCCCTTGAACATCTGCTAGATCAGAGGTCGCTGATGCGTTGCCGGCATTTTAAAAAGGCGTACGCTCTTCTCTTGAAGGCTCTTTACTTCGATTAGACATACTTAATATGATTTTAGGATTAATTCACTAAACAAACGAGATTCCTTTGTATGTTAAGCGGTACCACAAAATATATTATTGAATAGCCCACGCATTTTAAATCTTATATGTAATATTAAAACTATTTAATGAAAAAAAAGGTGTCACAAGACTCAATAACATTCTTTTGATGACAAAAATTGAGAGTCATATTGTACTTTTTTATTAATGTTGAAATTATTTAAATATGAAATAACTTTTGATAAGAGTAACCGCTGAGATTCTTGCTAGTGTCTTCTCGGCAGAAATTCAGAGATTTTAATCGTAAATTTAAATCTCTGGATTTCTGGAAAAAGCTACATTACAAACCAATGGTAAACACGTTGGCATTTAAGTGTCATTTAAAGACCTAAATTATAAAACTAATTCCCTTTCCGATTCTATTTAATCTTTCCAAAACAATTTTAAACATCTGATTCCCAAACAAGTCCCGTCCGAAACAAAAAGCGTTTAGACACATGACGCACACAATAGGCGCCCAAACTAAACCCGAGAAGGTTAATAATGATTTATAGTAGACATGATAAACTGTGGGAGTTGAACTTCGGACAATGAACGTAATTGCCGACAAGCCGGTTGCCGACAAAAAGTTTATTAGGAACGGGCGGGCAGATGTCAGCGGGTGCGGACGCGGGTGACCACAGACGTGATATTTCTGTTATAGGCATTGGCCACTGCGAAAGTCGAGGTGCTCGAAGTTCGTAGCATTTTAATGCGATCTGGCCAAAAAAAATTGGTTGTAGGGCGAGCTGCGCCTATAATCCAAGCTCACACAATAGGTAACACCAATAAAGCCACTTTAAACAAGATAGTTTTTTTTTGTGATAGGTAGCAGACGAGCAGACGAATCGCTTGATGTTAGCGATTGCCGCCTTTAGCATGATAGATAAAAATCATCTGTTCCATACTTAGATTAAATCAAAAAGAGGAATATGGAACCTTAGATTAAATCAAAACTCCTCTTTTTGATTTAATCTAAGGTTCCATACAAAAAAGAATATTCCCCAAGCAATAATGCATGGAACAGCTGATTTTATTTTTTGCTTATTTTGATGCTTTAAAATGCTAAAAGGGCTTTATTCGTGTTACCTATTATGAGAGCTTCGAGACTAAAACGACTTAAATTAACGGATGTATACTTTCCACAACAGGGCTACGGCATCCACCATCAATCAGAAATCAAGTACCTACTATGAAAGGATTAATCACCACGCTTGCCTAATGCGGATTGGATCACAAACCCGAGCTATGTTTGAAAAAATCGTAAGGCACAAGATCATCGGGGTGAGCTGAGAGCACAGCTCAAAATGCAAGTAGGTATAGACAAGTTCTTTACAAAACTCGCGCGCGAACTATACCTGGGTCTTCTGTCGATTTTCTACTACTGTCACCCCGGAGTTAGGAAATCGGATTTACACCCTTTCAGAAAGTACAGAAAACTTATTGTTCACTACACTCTTTGTGTAGTCGAGTAAGTCTGTTGTCCCATCGAACTATGAAGGTCATTGCGCAATAGTTGCGAAGTGGGTTACCGACAAAAACTGTATTAGAAACGGACGGGACGGCAGGCGGCTCGGTAACCGCAGAGGATATTTCTGTACCCTGCAATAAAATGTAAACACCTCGACTCTTATACCAGGGCCATAAGGTTTATATTTGAAGAGGTTGTATGTATACTTATTGGTGTACGTGACTGTACGAGTAATTATCATGCTTGCAAGATATAAAAGTTTGTAAAACCACGTATAGGTAGATATTAAATGTCCTTTTTTAAAAAAGAACCTCCTTCAAAGTATCACGAACTGAAAAGTTAATAATAAACTTTGTACTATCTTCATGGTCCAATAATGGGTCATCATTTCAGCCAATAGACATCCACACCTGGACATAGGCCTTCCCCAAGGTCGGCAGCGCACTTGTTTCTCCAATGGTGTTGCCGCAGGGCCACGGCACCGCTTACCATCAGGTGATCCGTCTGCTCATCTGATATCTATCACATAAAAAAACCATATTTAGGATGTGATACCTGTAATGGATTTGAATCTATAACATCCCATTCCGAAGGTGCACGTTATTAGCCACTGAACTATCATCATTCCAGTGAAGAAACTCTCAATCACTGAGAAATAAGTTACGATAAGTTCTTTCAAATATCGATACAAATACTTTCCATTCTATATCACATTTGCGTCCTGCTTTCATTGAATTCCCAACAATACCGACTACATTGTAAATCTGAGTCTCCTATGAAATCCGCCTGTCCCAGCGTTCCGAATCCTGCTCCCAACAAGTTTGTTTTCTAAAAGACAAAGAGCCCCGTCCCGCACGCAAACTAGACGGATGGGACGGGACAGGCGTTTTTAGGCATTCTGTCCGAAGCAGTTGGATACGCCCAACTGATCCCTAAACGATTATGCGAGTATCCTTGCTGCAGAAATTTAAGGGTCAAAATGAGTGTACAGACAGATAAATCAGGTCCACAGCCTGTCACATTTCCTCAATTGATTTCAACTTAATGTGTTTGACAGTAAGATGACAATCCATTAAATAAATTTGTCAGTTTTGTCACGTTTTGTATATTTTGATGTGTGGCTACGTCCATTAGGGATGGGGAAACTTTTTGTCGCTTGCCAATATTTACTAACCAAATTCATGGAAGTCAACAAATTAAATGCATTTGAGCTTAATGCGTGACCGTGTTCAAATTTAAAAGACCAACGAAGCGTAAGAAAGAGAACACATCTTATTGACACTGGCAATGTCAAAAATACATGATAAATATACCGGCGTGTTAACAATTAATCACCACACTAGTGCCTCGCCCTCACTTCGTTTCGGGATATTAGTTCCACTCTGTACCTACCAATAGATGGCGCTGGGCATCCATTGCATCGTCCTAGTATTTCGTCCTTGCAGGTTATATAAAAACGATGTCATCGATGTGTTTGCCGATGTCTCAAGAATTTACCTTCTTTATAAGTAGGACCGATCGCAAATGTCAGGCTGTGATACTACTACGGGTATCACAGCCGGAAATTCGGGACCGGTAAAACAAAAGAAAATCCTCTTTTTAACCGACTTAAAAAAGGAGTGTTCTCAATTCGACCTTATATTTTTTTAAATATTTATTTACGAATTTCAACCTACTTGTATAGAATGACAATAGAAAATGACCTATAGGCGAGTCTTGATTCAGGTTTGTCATCTGTACATTCTAATTCCACGCGCAACATATACGTCTGACGTACGTAGACCAACGCTTTTAGCATTGCACGTACATTTTACATCCAGCCGTCCTAACCCTCATCTTTACGAGTAGTTTTTCCGGTGCCGCAGACAGAACCGCCCAGTTGAATCATAAATCTCCTCGTGATTAATGAGCGGGACAAGACGGCGACGACCGACTAATCATATCATGCTCCCCCAGCGTTCTGTTAATCAAATAAAACAATATGTAAGACCGGGAACACGCTGGGATGTTTCGGCGGTTGTGTGTATATTTTCTCGTTTTACGAGTTTGTTAGAAACTACAATGTAGGTACTACACATATCTACACCATTGATAACATTTATAAAGAGACTGGTCGCGGCGCGCCCTCTCCTCGTTTCGGAATTTCGTTTTGCTTTTAGTTTCAACTATCACAAATAGATGGCGGTAGTTTTGGATTACATCAGGCAAGACAGTGTTTCGATTTCTCATGCTTCAAAAAATACTTAGCAATATCAGCAGCTCTTAAGGCACTAGTAATTTATGTATCTAAGTTTTAGAAATTAATTAATAATTAACAGAAGTTAATCAAATAAAACAATATGTAAGAACGGGAACACGCTGGGATGTTTCGGCGGTTGTGTGTATATTTTCTCGTTTTACGAGTTTGTTAGAAACTACGATATACTACATCTATCTATACCACTGATGATATTTATAAAGAGACTAGTGGCCCGCCCTCACTCCGTACAAATAGATGGCGGTAATAGCGGCAGCTCATATTAAGGCACTAGTTATCCATATATCTGTCGCAGGGAAATGATAAAACCAGGGATTTCATCATAGTGTTCTATGACTTTTAATGAAATTAGCATTAATCATTTTCAACTTTCATACAAAGTTCGTCACGTTAGGTAAGTACTTGGTCATTTTGTATGGAAATTGGTGTAATTTGACAGGTTGTGGTAACCTGATGTGTGGCTGACTGTAGTTTGTGTCTAACATGTACATCTCATGTTAATATCAGGGACAACAATCTCACTGATGTTAAAAAGTTAAGTAAAGCGAAATAACCGTATTACATCCAAGTAAAACAATAAAAAGTCTTCACACGCAAACGAAACATGTGTCGCTGAAGAAAAAGAAAAAAACTCGTTGCAGTTGACACTAGTATAAAACACACGTACTCCCTCTTCGGACAGCGAAACTTTATCTTCGAACAAAAACTAGAAACAGGGCAAGTGGAAGACGGACGCACGCGAAGGGTTCGGTACTATTTTGAGCAAAAAATTATATTTTTTTATGTGATAGGTGGCACCCGCAACACCAGTGACGTCACAAATGCGCTGTCTACTTTTTGACCCCCTTTCCTTCGGTCCTCTGATAATAAGTGAATAATGGCATTTTATATGGAACTTATAGGGGAGTTAAATATTTCAAAAATAATTTATTTGCCGAAATCGAATAATAATGATTTCATTTTTTATTCTAAGTAACAATGCAACTGAGTACCTATTTTCCCAATATTCCAAGTGCCTACCTATTGTCATTATCTGTATCCCGAAAACGAAAATGCAGCAAATAGGGCAAAATGACCGGTATTATGATATATGGGGGCTCCACTAAAATATTTATCTTAGTTTGCTTTTTGTATTTGTTGTTATAGCGACAAAAGAAAGAAATACTTAATTTTTTAAACTTTTCCGAACAGTCTAATGATAGAGAAGTCTTAGATATAGGGTTAGGTTTTTACCTTTTGCCTACGGAACCCTAAAAAGCAAGAACGCCGCCACTTGAGTCGCCCATCGTTCCACACTCCTATGTATATTATGTATGGATTTTTACTTGAGCTGCTCGCAAAGGGTAAACCTTGTGTCAGCCCTTGGCACTTTCGCCGTTATGTAATAATATTCTGCCTATAATGTAATGTTGGCTGAAAACTTCAATATTTACTCAAACTGCTTTTCCACGGTGGTTTAGATATTGTAAACGCATGAGTCACTTCGTTCAGAATAAATATAGCCATCCATAATGGCCTGCTTTCACTTCGATTCGCGACGTTAATTTAGAACAGTACCAATAGATCTCACTGGACGTCGATTACATCGCGCAAGCGTCTCCTTTTTTTTTTGTTCCTGTTTCTGAAACATTTTTGATTGACCTGTTGTGTGAACTGAGATATTGGTTAAAGTAGCATTCAATGGTCGCTATATAACCACAAAGGGTTTAATTTGAATCAAAACTATGCTGGCCGAATTTTTATAACACAGCTCATATACTTTACTTTTTTATGCTGGCTATGGTATAGGAATCTGTAGGAAAAGAGGACTTTACACGATTAACTTCGCACTTGGTGCGAATGAATTCATTTACATTATATACAAAAAACATCGAGTCTCTAAACATCCCTCTCCCCCATTCCTTCTCCACTCGTAAACTAATATTGATATTGCCGTTCACCTCGTCATCCCAGTGACGGGTCCGGGCCCGGTGTCCCGGGAAATTGGGAATATCCGGACTCGGGTGTTTGTCACCGCGGCCACGTAGCCGGGCGAATTATAGCCGCATTGACAAACGCGGGTAGCTTTAACATGTACCGGCTGGGTACAAATGGAAATCATGGTTGTAACTTAATTTAGGTTACTTTTTGGCAGTCGAGCAGACGGGTCACCTGATGGTAAGCGATTGCGGCCACCCATAGACAACTGCAACACCAGTAGTCACAAGTGCGCTACCAAACTTCAACTCCTATGCCCCTACCCCCTTAAAAAAACATATTTTCGACCAATCTTTATCCTTATCATTCATTCTTAGTTAATCTTTATTAGTAAATCTATTTGGTAAAAGGCAGTCCATTCCATACAAATCGGCGCGTCATACTATACTTATGGATTTACCCCCGGATGGATATTGGTCGAATCGGCACTAAGTGTATTATTATTTTATTAATTTTAATATTTAAATTATCACTGTGAAAACAAAAATTACTAACTAATTAATGATAGCATTATTTACTAACCTCGGGCTTCTCTGTGTGTATACTTAAACATCGATGGGTATTTAAATAAAAAAAAACTATTGCTTGTTACGTTCACAGTCGTTTATTTAAAGGTTAATTTTTTGTTCCAAATCTCCAGTGGCGAGGAAACCGGGAAATAGGAGATATCTGGACTCGGGTGTTTGTCACCGCGGCCACGTAGCCGGGCGAATTATAGCCGCATTGACGAGCACGGGGTAACTTTATTAGCCGGTTTATTAATGCTAACAGGATTTGCATCTTTCTTTGGGTTTATTTTTTTATGTGATAGATGGCAGACGAAGAGACGACCTGATGGTAAGCCTTTTCACCCCCTTTCCTCCCGATTGGGTCTCCGGTGCCCTCACTTACTCACGAAACGAAACACAGAGCTTTACTTATAGAAAGCGATCGTAAAATCGATATTAACCTAATTAAATTATTTCTAGTAGGTAAGTATTTAAATAAATTTAATTGGGAAAGCACACCCATATTAATCTATAGTGTAATGTTTTAGTTGGTTTTGTGGTTTAAGTACCGGGCCGAGCTCTTGGGCAAAAAGTATGTTTCGGTTTGTGAAGACCAATCCGCATTAGGAAAGCGTGGTGATTAATCCTAATCCCACTATAGTAGCGATTACTCGATTTCTATGATGGGAGCCTAGTCCCTGCAGTGGGACAGTATAATGGCTGACACTTTAGTTTTTAGGTTAATACTCGCCCGAATATCCGATTACAATTAATAATAGGTATCGCGTTAATTTTATCGATCGGCCATTATAGTTAACAAGCATTAATATTCTTTAAGTAATGGTAATTCCGGGGTAATTGTAAGCCCATTATGAGTAATGACTATAAGACGGCTGTAACGGGGAACCGCGTCGCCCCAACTTGTTTAAGTTCGGTATCGACTAGTAATTGGGGTGTAACTTGTAATATTGTATTTACAATTTAGTGTGAAGTTGCAAGTATTTCCCGATACTGTTTGTCTTTTGATGTTTCATTTGACTGGACCGTTTTAGTATGATCGGATATTTTTTTAGAATGGGAAGACGGATTATTTTTCGTCGCTACCCCGAGAAAGCACAAAAAAATTAAAATGTCAAACAAAAATATAAAGCGTATGCATTTCGCTACACTGATGATTTTGCAAAAAAACATCACGTAAGTGTAATAGGATCAGGAGGATATTTTATCGTCTTTTTCCTACTGTGCATGAACCAAATTAGAATTCAAGACCCCAAAAATTCAAAGAGTTTGAATGAAAATTCTGAACCTAGGTAGGGCGAAAGCGTTTATTATGGTCAACCAGGCTGAAGTACAATTCGAAACCAAGGGAGCAATTCACTAACATTGAAGTCGAATTAGACATTTGTATGGACGAATACATGCAATTTGTAAATTCGACTTTAATGTCGAGTGCACGAGAATTGGCTCCTCAGTAGGTACTAACGAGTGTTTTGAGTATAAGTAGATATAACTGTGGTGTGGCTATGTGACCATTTAGTTCAATTTAAATTAGCCGCTTAAATGTTTAGTGTCCCCGCGAGCAAACCCCTTGATACGGTTAGCTCGCCTCGTAACACTTAAGACTGTCGCTTAGTTACAAATGTAGTTTTGGTTAGCCAACTCAGACCTCGCTTGCATGCGACTTGCACTTATAGAATGGTTTACACCGTGCGAGCACTGTCTAGCCAGTTGACAGACGTCTTGGCATGCGAGTTACTATCTAGCTCGCTCGTACAAGTTACCGACGACGACGACTAAACAGTGCGAGTTAGTGCAGTGCTTCTACTCGGCAGGCTGACTCACTATCTGATGGGGGGAAGGCAAAGGAGTGATGCATTCGAGATGTGGTATGTGTAGATGTGGTACTTGCTTAGAACGTCAGTAGAAAAATTACCTTAGGGTGCGTTAGTTGAGCGTAGACTTATAAAAAATTATCACGTTGCTCATCAGAGATGAGATGTATATTTTCTCCACTCAATACCACGCAGCTCTGCTTCTGTTGAAACGCACCCTTAAGGTGGATCATGATTCAGGTTTGTCGACTGTACATACACCCAGGTACTGCTAAATAATGCATGTTTGTTTAAAGGTATTCGCATTGTTTTAACTATAATAGCAGTAGGACACATATTGTATAATTACCCAGCTTCGTGTAGTGTAATACTATTAGCCGTTCAAATGTTTAGTGGCTCCACAAACTGGTTGATACGGTTAGCTCCTGCATCACTTAAGACACCAGTGTTAGAGGCGTAATTAGTAGACACAAGCGTCTGTTTGTCATGACGACTGCGTAGGCGTTACCGCGTCATTGACGCCTGGAGGACAGTATACACTGCTACCAGTGAAGTCTTCTCCTTTTTTTACATATTAAATGGGTTTCCACTTGACCTCATCTCACCCAGCCGGGCTAAAATGCTCACCACGAGATAAGTTTGTCGACACTCGTAATACGTCGGCGCAAGTTGCTTCTCGCTCACCTGACTGAGTGATGAGCGAGATAGAAGGATGCGCTCTCGCGAGAGTCGACAAGATTTTGTCGCGATGCTCATTTTAGCCCGGCTGATGGAGAGTGACAATAAGGTCTAAAATGTAGCGTGTTTTCCCAGAAGCCTATGCACTCTCAACTTAAAGACATCCAAATTGTAGCTCTGGGAAAACAGAAGCCGGCAAGATGTTCCCATCGGGTCGATGGCGATTAAGATATATTTTCTCAGCCCAATACGGGGAGTGTTGGGCTGAGAACCACGCGTACTGCGCTGTCGTTGGCCTGCAGGTCATCATGCGTGAAGCTATAGAAGCACTGAGGGCATGCCAGAAGGTGCCATGGTCTGGGTAGCGGCGCCGTCAGTCTGAAAAATAGTTTGTACTTGATTTATGTATTAAGTAAAGTGAACTTGCCACACTGTTGTGCGTTTAACTGTGGTAGGGTTAATGTGATTAGCGACAACACGGGTGCAGCTGTGTTAACCACGGTATTAGCAGATTGTTATGCGGCTATTATGGGAGCACGCCATCCGAATTTAATGAGGCGAGTTAGGTACTATTGCGGTTGAGGTCTGAGAATGTGTTAAGGAGTCAACAAAACTACTTTTTTTTATTAGCTTTATGCTAACTCTTGACCACAATCTCATCCAGATGAAAAGTGGCGAATCAGATATAGGATATTAAGCTTTTTCCTGTACGATGAAAGTTGCACTACTGCCCAAAAGATGTCCAGATTACTTATATAGTGTATAGGAAAAATAGAAGCATGCAAGCAACATGCGGACATATCAACTGATGAACACTGAACTTTTTGGCAGCTTAAGAAGAAGACATGCCATTGCAAATGAACGCCAAACGCTGTCATGTGCCGTATTATCGCCTGGCACTTTATTACCTACAGGCGGATGGCGCGCCACAGAGCAAGTAGGCTTAGGATGCCGCCATGCTAGGAAACCAAGAAGGCATGGGAAAGAGACGCTACCTTAAAGACATTGTCAATGACAAAAAAGGTACCGGCGTGACAACCAATTTATCACCACATGGCCTGAATTTTGCGATCACTTACTAGGTGATTTTATTTCACTCACTTTATTTTTTTTAGTTATCTAGAGTAATTGGATCCATATCTGAGTGATAGTTATGTGGCAGAATGAAAAGTAATCACACTATTTTTAGTAGGTTTATTGTAGCGCCCACCGTACGTTATTGTTCTTCTAATATGTTGTATAAATTGATAGTAGTGTCATGAGTCGTTGGAGCTATCAAAACTTTCATCAAATCGTTGCAAAACTTTTTATTTTATGAAAGTTTCTACACCTTTTTGGAGAGTAGTACTAAATTTATCTTCGAAAAAGATTTGATTCAACAGCTCTGGGGAACCCGTGCAGGGTTGCCAGAAGTCCCGAAGAGCCCGGACATAACCGGTTTCAGTTGCGTATCCGGCTAAATTAGACGGTGTCCGGCATAATAGGATTTTCTTAGGCTTTTGGAATTTGAACATTTCTTTTGCATTTGTTTTGTAGCCAAATGTCCGGCTAAACTAGTTTAGTCCTGCTTTTCATTTATAAGACCTGACAATTCTATACCCGTGTCTAGTCTGTGACTATTGTCGTATCTCAGCTGTGTCGTAAACTACGTTATCGGCGCAACGTCCACGTCAAGAGCCGTTATGTGACGTTGGGTGGACACCATTACAGGACGTAACGGTAATGACGTACCGGTAATGACGCTTACGTTTTGCCCGCATTGTCGAGATTAGTCGGGTAGACTTTAATTAGCGTTAGTGATGCCACTTGCCATTTAGGTCTTACTAATTTATCCCTCGCATAGTCGAGTCAAGAGTTAAGGTCTAAAAGCACTGTCCATTCTTAAGGAAATAGTTTCCAAAAATAAAAACGGAAAAACTTGGTTATATACTAACAGGCGGCCATAGATATCCTCTACTCCTATTCTGCAACGGCAGAACAAATGTGGCGTGGCGATGCGTCTTTGTGTAGGTACAAATATGTATGGCAGGACATGAAAATGTGTATCTTAAATGCTTAAACCTTGTTAAGCATTTCAAATATACGTATTTTAAATAACATTATACTTACTAAATGCTTTTGAGAAGGACCTACCTACCAATTCATAAAGTTAAATGTTAACAGCCGTGACTTCTCTGACTAAGCAATTTCTAGAATGGGTATTAAGAAATAATAAAGCAACATTTGTAAAATGAATTCATATTATGTAAATGCAACATAATTAAAACGGGATAAAGCGACATTTTTAATTAAGTACAATGTTTTGTACTCACCGCTTTAAGTTTCTTTAACTTAGTTGCTGTAACGCAGTACTTATAGTTATAATACGAATTATTACTATTATAGTATATAGTATGAGGTGTCAATCAATTTTTATGGCTACCCAAATCATTATTATACCTAGGTGTATTGTGTACTCGGGTCGTTTGTCAACTTTATTATTGACTTCAAAATATTCAACCTGCCAGAACCGAAATTAACCCAATAACAAAAATGAGATTATCAAGACAACCGCTACAATAATTCTGTTTATCACCTGCCAATATTAATTTGGCGTGTTTTCCTCAGTTGGGAAAGGAACAACTTTGCCGAACTGAGGTAAATAGTTTCATACTGAGTTGTTGGCGGCATTGATTGAACTATTATTGTGCTGCACAAAATGTTCTTTGGCTACAATGTTCGCTTGCGCAGTTAGGTTGTACACCTTGGGGAGATATTCAAGTACTGAGTGAGGAATTCAAAGTCGACTGAACCAACTTAATTCGTGGAATCGATATATTAATGGAACGTTCTACTAGAAAGAACGAGGATTACTTAGAAATCTTAGCAAATCATAGTCGTAGTTTGTGCTCAGAAAGTTCTGGAAGATGTAACTCGAAGATTCTGGAAGCGAGAAGAATGTTCTGGAATTATCTCGACAGCTCGCGCTTATGGACTCCAACAGTATAAATAGCGGGACGCGTGAATCCCGCGAGTCAGTAATTTTTAAAGCAAAGCAAAATAATAAGCCTGCGAACTATGAGAAATATAAAAAACTTTAAATATTAACGTACGTACGTTCTTTTAAGACCTGATAAAATCTCTATACAGGCAGATAGTAAGTCTTCATTTCATACTCCATATTGGTATAATAATGAGCGTAGGAAACTTGAAACAGGGTACGTTTAGAACATTGAATTATGATATAAAACTTTTGCACACCTTCCCACCAACTTCTGGTGCAAATTCTGACTAAAACTAGTTTTGTGAGGAAATAGCAGAGTAGAAGCTAATGAGTAGATATATACAGCATAGTGTTTAAGTGACTAATAATTACGAGGAGATGCATCATATTCAATCTTCAACTCATATTTTCACACCTAATAAACTGACTTTACGTTGCGTTTTGAACTGGGCTATCTAATATCTTATTCATCAGTGAAGCGGCAACTATCGAGTCGTCCCCACACATATACTCATATTTATACTGGGTTAAGGAATTTTGAGTTTCACCTTTTAATAACAGTATAGTACAGTAATAGTTTTTGGTTTTACTCCCAATAAATAATTAACAAAATCAGAGCGCGCGAATCTACCTCACAGAATTGACAGTTCTAGTGTCAGACGTCATCATCTCAGCTCTCATCATTCATTCATTAATTTTTCATCGTCATCTTAGACCTCATTGTCACTCTCCATCAAGTGAGGTGGGGCCAATGCAAACCCATTAAATATATTAAAAAAGACGCTACTAGGGATGTGTTACGCCTAGTGATGTTCCAGGCGATCGATTTTGTCCGGGCAACAGTATCGAACCAAGTTTTTCGCCCCCTCGTTTTCCTTCCTCAAACATAAAAACCTCTAACACGAAAACAGGCCCAGACTATTGCAATAACACCCACACCTACATGACTTGCGTTTCCCTTGAAAAATAATTCCGCCGTTTGCGATCAACAGCCGAAACAGTCTCATAATTGGTAGTTAACACGCGAAGCAAATAAAGTAGTAAATTGTGTTAGGCCACTTTTGTCTGCTGGACACTTTCCATGGTCACGTTGTGAAATACATTTAAATGGGGATAGATACGAGTATGTAAGAAAGAAAGTATCAGCCTACTTATTGCCCCAATGCAGGGCACAGGCCTTTAGAATAGAAATCAAGTCGCTACTATGACTAGGATTAGGCTTAATGACTGAGCCGATGGCGCATTTGGTAGTAACCCTGCCTCATACACCAAAGGTCGTGGCTTTGATTCCAGGGTGGCGTCCCTAGATAAACATTTGTGTGATGAACAGTTGTGTTTATTCCGTATCCAGGTGTATTAAAGTATTACATTTATAATACCGCTGTTGTCTGATATCTGTAATAGGTATACAAGTGATCAAGCTACTTACTACGGAGTCAGGTAAATGTATGAGATGTTAATAAATAATAATAAATAATAAATTGAGACAACATCACATACATTGTCCTGGCCCAAACTAAGGTTTTCCCTTGTACTATGGAAACCAGAAACAACGAAGGTACTACAAACACCCAGACCCAACACAAATATTTAAAACATTTGCATTAAAACTTAAAGTCCTCCTTTCGCCGCACCATTGTACTTTCTGCTTGACCCAAAGGTTGACTGGTAGAGAATGCCTCTTGGCATTAAGTTCGCCTATTGTACGAAGTTTTGTGCAATAAAGTTTTAAATAAATAAATAAATAAATATCTGTTTCATCAACAAACATTTGTGTTGGTGCGGAAATCGAACCCGCGACCCTTACGTCTCAACCGGCGCTCAAACCATTGCGCCAAACGGGTCGTCAAAATGTTGTGTGAATTTATCTGTTTATGTTATAATTATTAATCAGTACGCTGGCGTAATGCGGATTGGTGACCCAAGTTTTGTTTGAAATATTCGATTTTTTAAATCGAGAAGCCTTTGCGGCGCCTTTAGTCTCGTTTACATCAATTATTTGAAGAAGACTGAAGCTACCATTGATACTTAAACTTAACCTCGAATCGCCCTGCCAACAATTCTACAAATAGCCTCTATATTACATATTAATATGAGCTGTATTCCGTCGCCCGCCGTAACACATTTACAAAGGTTTCTCCGGAATGGATTAACTTATTGCCGAGAAACATAATTATCGTGTTAACCATACGTAGTTTCTTTATTAGGCTGCCCAAGAAATGAAGTTACAACAATGCCGACCTTAATATTTTCCTTCGTAAATAATATACACGTTCGTAGGTATTTGATGAATAGTTGCCTTTATACAATATTTTTATACATGAATATAATATCTGGCTTATTAGTCATCACCTCTGCCTACGTTGCAACTAATGACAAACGAGAAAAAATATCCCATTTGTGGCCAGTGGTGACAGATGGGTTATAGCAACGAATAAGATTGATTTGGGGTGTAGTGTCGCAAAGAATGGGAAAGAATGTTGAAGTTCTAAGACCAATAAAAGAAGGAAACTTGAATCTTGGTCATATTATGCGTGGCCCGAAGTATGACCTATTGTAACTTACAATACTGGGCAAGATACAAGGAAAGAGAAGTCCAGGAAGAAGAACTTCTTGGTTTAAAAATCAGTGTCAGTGGTACAATAAAAGCACCCGTGTCAAGAGCAGCTGTGTCAAGTCGCCATTATGATCGCCAACCTTCGTTAGAAGATGGCACTTAAAGAAGAAGTAGGGATTTGTTTTTCATGTTTGTCGCCATTGAGAACATAGTCAGAGGTGATGACTGAGAATAAGTTATAGGTCCTATTACTACTGTTATCTCTGAAAGTGTTAAGTATAATATATACCTGTTTATTGTTCTACTGCAGGGCACAGTCATTGCTACTATGAGATTAGGCTTAGTTCATCACCACGCTTGCATAACGCGGAATGATGATCACAAACCCGAGCTATGTTTGAAAAATTCAATGTTATGTTTCTTTACCTTTTTTTTTAATTCAATGTAGGTATGGAATAATGATTCTATTTCAAGTGATGTGCGATTGATCCTCTGGCTCCGTCGACATATGAAAAAAATCCAATCAGATAACTTCCTCCGGAAATGAAAAGACGGCGCGTGAGATAAAACAAAGAAGTTGGTAGGAACGTAGTATATTGACAGCAAAGTAGTCCACCCTTAGACCTACACCCTGACTGACTTAGGTAAAATACCTGTAGCACATGCTCTTTTTGGTAAAAATTAGGGCTTTTCTCGTTGATTAGACATCACGCTGAACCATTACCATTTCGCATCACTGCTGCACACATGCTTCATCATTATTATTATAAGCCCTTTTGGGTCTTTGTATGTATGTTTGTTTATGCTGCTCTGTATGTGTGTTTTATGATGCGCATAAATGCTTTAGCTATCTATCACATACATTTGCCTGGTAAATTTTACAGGACGTTTATTTAACGTTTATTGCACAAAAGTATACAGATTAAGATCATTTAAACTTAGGTTGAAGTTAGGCCTCTTTGCGAGATAATGCAGTTGACGTTGAAATTATAGTTATTTATCACACATGAATCTCAAGCGTTCAATGAACAGTATTACAAATAAATCAGCTACATGGAAACTAAGGTTGTCTGGATGAGGTCGCTATTAGAGATACGACCGCCGAGATCGTATTTATAAATGAACATAGCAATAAGTTTCTGGAATCTTTGGTGCAATAAAGAGTAGGTAGATACCTTCTATTTATGACCGTTCTAAGGCGACGATCAGAGAAAAGTGGCGGCGTGTTGTGAAGCTTGGCACCAATGCACGACTGCTCTATCATGAGTGATACTGACTTAGAAAAGATCTATCTAAGATGGACTACTTTCTCATTGTACTACACCGACAAACTCTTACGGGCATATTGATCGCGATCGACGTCCCAAGCCAATCGCGAGAGTCGAACAACTCGTAACGATGTTACGTACTTTGTGCCCGGACAAGAGCTTAGTCCAAGTACTACATTAGAAATAGACTACTTACAGAAACTATTGAAAGTCAGTACTGCGTTGGTGCAAACAAAACAGTTGTGTGATTCCGCTTAGGAGTCAACTATATTGCGATATTAAATAATATTTAGGACTGTTGTAAGTGAAAGAGGATTAAGTTATGTATTAAGCTTAGCCTAAGTCCTCCTTCTTGCGTCGAATTTTTCAGTGCTCATGATCGTTTAAGTAAATTATTTTCCTTTAGATATGGTAAAATAATTTAGGCACTTATCTGAAATTGAATATGATTTTACGCAAAGAATATAATAAATATACTCGTAATATAAATCAACTTATTAAATAGTAGTACATAATAATACTTTGGTAAGTCCTCAAACATTGGTACTCGAACAAAGTCTATTAAATGAAAATCTTTAACAATGATAACAAATCTCAGCATTGACAAAGAAACTAAGTATTTCACAACTTGAGAGGAGACTAAATTGACTAGGTCTGTGTTACAGTGCTCTAATATTTAAATTAAAACACTTCAAAGAATCAAATACTCATCATGTTAATAAAACTTAATAAAACAATTCTTTAGCAAGCTAATACCTCATGCGAACAACTATAAGGGCCTGCAAACACACTCCGACACAGAACTTAAGTCAATTACCCGAACAAAACGCGGTCCCAAACACGAGACACAAAGCTGCACTCTGTCGAGTGGCGCGGCCCTGTTAAAAGAACCAACACACCAACATAAGTAGGTGCTTCATAGAGTGCACGTGTGGGTGCGTTGGCGGATTCAGGCGCGGAAGCGGGAGCGGAAATAACGAGGAGCGCGCGGTCTTGTTAAAAAGAACAACACACCAACCAACAAGTGAGTGCTTCATAGGAGTGCGCGTTGGCGCATTCAGTCGCGTAAGTGGGAGTGGTAATCGCGAGAGAACGTGGTTTTGTTAAAAGAACCAACACACCAACATAAGTAGGTGCTTCATAGAGTGCACGTGTGGGTGCGTTGGCGGATTCAGGCGCGGAAGCGGGAGCGGAAATGACGAAGGCGCGCGGTCTTGTAAAAAGAACCAACATAAGTAAGTGCTTCATAAGAGTGCGCGTTGGTGCATACAGTCGCATAAACGGGAGCGGAAAACACGAGAGCGTGATGTATTGTTAAAGGAACCAACACACCAACATAAGTACGTGCTTCATAGGAATGAACGTGTAACCGCGTTGGCGGATTCAGCCGCGGAAGCGGGAGCGGAAAACACGAAAGCGCTCGGTTGTGTTAAAAGAACCAACATAACATACCAACACACCACCACATCACACATCTGTTTTATCAAGCACTGCTGCCGCGATATAAGATTCTAAGGACATTTTTCACATTGCTACTAGTGGCCCGACCTCACTTCGCTTCGGCCGTAATTCAGAAATGAACCAATAGATGGCGCTGTGCTCAATTACATCGCGCAAGCGTTACGTGTTTTCGGTTTACCTATAAGCCTTGTCTATAGAAGTTATCTCTTTATAAATAGTATAGATAAGGCTGTACGAATACCGCAATCCGCTCCCGCTCCCGCCCCCGCGCCTGCCGCCACCCTGCCACCTATGACTCGCACATTTTTATGTTGTAACGTGGATGCGATGCCTCATCAGGATAATGGACACTTCAATACGGAGCCTGTGACCGCGCCGCGCTCCGTAAATCTGTTATGTACTGAATAACTAAAGGTTCCGGTATACTATACGCGTAATGAATTGATTTTTGGTACGTATGTTACTAGGAAAGCATAAAGGCTAATACAAATAGAGTAACTAATAAAATTACAGTAAGCGCCGATTTTCCGAATCGCCAGTTAGCCGAATCGGTCTTTAGCGCAATATAAATGATTGAAACTAACTATTATTTTATCTTTAGTATTTTTTATTACATAAGGCCTAATGTGGTTGCAACTTATTCTAATAGGGGCTATCGCGTATGACAAAATCCATTAGATGGCGTATCACCGGCGTTGCTGATGCGTTGCCGACCTTTTAAAATTGAATATGCTCTTTTTTTAACTTTTCTATTTTCAGGCATAAATACAACTTATGTTAATCAACTAGGGTTATACTTGCAGTTTTTACTTAGCAAACATATAATTAAAAGTAATTTCCAAGTTATAATAATGGTTAACATGAACAAGCAACTTCTAAAACAACTAAAAACGCGAATATTCCAGTACCGTATAGGGTTACTGACATTTTACAATGGAATCTTTTTTATTTGCATTAACATTGTAGGTAAGACCCTTTAAAGTAAACCCTTATAAAAGGTAAAATGAATTGATTTTCTATTGTGTCTGTAGTCTAGGCCTTACTACGTTAATGTGTATTATAATAAATACGTTTTCTATTACTCTTTAACCACTATGACCTGCCGTTAAACCAACAATCCTTGGAGCAGAAGTGTCTTGGAGTACAGTGCATCAAGAAGGAAGCCTAGATCCAACAGAGGTTGGACAAACGACATTGCTAAATAATCTGATATAGGCATTGTCATCACATCTCAGCGTGTATCTATACTATTTATAAAGGGATAACTTCTATAGACAACGACAAGGCTTATAGGTAAACCGAAAACACGAAACGCTTGCGCTATGTAATTGGACACACCGCCATCTATTGGTTCATTTCTGAATTACGGTCCCGAAGCGAAGTGAGGGCGAGCCACTAGTATATTATAAGCAAAGGTGTCATTTAAGGTCCAGCTTGAAAACAGCGGCTGCTGTTAAAAATGATGACGATATACTCGTCGTCATATCGTAAACATTTTTTACTTTATTTTTTACGCATCACTGTACACAGCGAATAAAGTATGATATTGTTTTTACAGCATACCCCGCAGCCCTAACTACAACAGAGTAGAGAATATGTAAACACGTCCTAGTTTTACTAAAAGCAAACAAACAGTTTTTGCTACAAACTTGATCATACAAAATTGTTATTAACTTTAGTGCGAGTGTAATTCATATATGTTTAAATAACACGAGCATTTGTTTTGCATAACTATGGATAAGCTTAGGTTGCCAACAGTTTATTAACACAAATATTAATTGGCATTTAGTAGAATGAACAGTCGACGAATTTTCCGATGCCATTACATCTCGAAACACAAACATTACATAGGTACGTAAATAGGTGCATTACTTGTTAGTGTAATTGATTTCATACCATGGGAGAGCCACATCATCATCAGCCTGTTGCAGTCCACTGCTGGACATAGGCCTCTCCAAATGCTCGCCACTTTGATCGATCTTCGGCTACTCGCATCCAGCTCCAGCCAGCCCTCTTGCGCAGATCATCACTCCATCTGGCCTGAGGTCGTCCTACACTACGTTTACCGAGACGCGGTCTCCACTCCAGAACTCGTTTACCCCAACGATTGTCAGTTCTGCGGAAGATATAGCCAGCCCACTGCCACTTCAGCTTGCTAATCCAGTGAACAGGCAACGTATTGGGAGCGAAATGATACACTTGAATATCGGTTAAATACTGTCGTTTATTAGAAGAGTATTAGTTTATATACGATATAGTCTAAGATCCGTAGAACATCGACCTTCACCGAGCTGATAATCGAATGAAATATCCTTTATGACAAATTTTATATACTAGAAAATATATTAAAAATAGGTTTGCTAAAAAAATCCTGGACAGACTATTTTAATTAATTTTTAAAAATAATATTTAACTAATTTAATATTTAATAAAATTTCATTCTTACTTAAAGTATAAAACGTATAGAATGTGCCGCCAATTTTTTTATTATCATTTCAAGTGAAGGTAAACTGCCATCGACATACCTGTTTATACCTGACAACCGAGTTCTCTGTCCAGGTAAATAATAGACAACCCAATGGCGGCACATTCTATACGTTTTATACTTTAAGTAAGAATGAAAAATTTTCTTATTATCTTAATGTTGCAAAATTTAGTTAAATATTTTATTTTTAAAAAATTAATTAAAAATAGTCTGTCCAGGATTTTTTTAGCAAACCTATTTTTAATATATTTTCTAGTATATAAAATTTGTCATAAAGGATATTTCATTCGATTATCAGCCCGGTGAAGGTCGATGTTCTACGGATCTTCTACTAATATAATGAGTAACACATTATGTGGGGTATATACATACTTCACCTACCCCTTTAAAGAAAAAAAAAAAATAGTGTACACACATTTTTTTTTCACTTAATAAAGAAACTAACAATAAGTAAGACATATTTTTTTTTATATAAAATATGTCAGAACATTAAATTTATACTTATATGCTATTATTATATCTATGTACATAACTTTTCCTTACATTGTAATGGTTGTTATTTATTTATTTATGTATGGTTTAGTACGATTTTTATGGACAATGTCTTCCTTGCCATTTTTGATAATTTTAACATTACAATCAAGCTATGTCGATTACTTTAGTTAGTTAGAGAGCCACGCTTCGGCATAATGCTGTCTCAATTTATTTTAGTGTTCAAGTGTGTGCGCAACCACAGGTGCACTCTCTATTCCCTTACCCTCATATTTCGATGGAGCACCAGTTTGACACGACTGAAGAAAGATAGGGCGCATATATTCTAGCAATGATAAATCGAAGACAATTATTAATGTTGTACCACTTATTCTTTGTTAAATCGGATAATAGTTGGACACTAAAGCCAATCTTATTTTTCTACTTATCTAGTGGTCTTAAGTCCTTAGGTCCCAACTTTCCTAACGGTCTCTGACGTGGTTAGATAAAGCTATTAGCACTGAGTAATAAGATACTACGTACAACCACAGTAGGAGCATAGCCAGGAGTTTTTGGAACGCGCGACGGTCTGGTGAACTTATAAACGGAAACTTGAAAGTAGAGAAGCTCGTGCATCTACAGAGCCAGGTGGCTTAATATTATTATGAAGCCTGAGAATATACCTGTCGCATTTAAACAAAAGCGAGCACAGCACGTGTGAAAGGGAGAGAAACTCCGATTCGGTCTTAACGCCCAGTCCAAGATAGGCCCTCTGCTCTTACACTCTTCTGACGAAGTAAGATATACATAATATCAAATATTTAGTATCTACTTAACTGGGTGTATGTGGTTCCTTCGTTGTTTCTGGTTTCCATAGTACAATGGAA
The DNA here is from genome assembly GCA_014851415.1 of Cnaphalocrocis medinalis. Taxonomy (NCBI): domain Eukaryota; kingdom Metazoa; phylum Arthropoda; class Insecta; order Lepidoptera; family Crambidae; genus Cnaphalocrocis; species Cnaphalocrocis medinalis. Next base: position 3,881,700 of record CM026287.1, on the reverse strand, counting down.
AACCTTAGTTTGGGACCAGTACAATGTATGTGATGTTGTCTCAATTTATAATTTAATTTAATTTATAACTATTTCGTTATTATGGTTATTATCTTATAGGACAAACGAATGTAAGTCCTAATGTTTATTATAGCAAGATTAGGTACAGTCGACTCCAAAAACATGTATACACTTTAGGACCTTGTCACAATACATATGTATAAGAACGACTTCTACTTTTTATAGACACATGTATTGTAACAAGGTCTTGAAGTGTATACATATTTTTGGAGTTGACTGTACTTACTTATTTTAAATATTGACCGTATTAGTCATTTATTTACTTTTCATCAAATCCGTATCAAAATAAAATTTTCCGGTTTGGTTCCCCGGTATGATAATAATAAGCAAAACCCAGATTTTTCAGACCCATTTCCACCATCTCTATCTACCGGGAATAAATACATAGTGTACATAGTATAACGCAGTCATAGCAATAGATTTACTCGAATCAGGCCATAGCGTAACATTTTCCTAAAGTAGAACACCACAGTTTTCACAAAATCAAGGTGTTAACTTGTGAAGCATAAAAATCTAAAAATATGCTAAGTAAAACATTATTAGTCTGCAAGAAACTTGTGACGGCAGCTTGTTATAACCCTGTGTTAAGCAAACCATCGTCATGCTTGTAAAACCGGTTCTTTACAAAGGGTCCAAGAAATAGCTTTACCTAAAACTTTCTTGTACGAGTTGTAACGCATTTTCCTCTATTAGTACATCGTAGTGTAAGTTGTTCGACAACCCCACATACTAGTTCCTTAAATAGATGCCTGGAGCACAGTGATGAGGAAAGACAGTGAGGAAACCGCCTAGCTAAGGATACTATTATTAGGTACCAGTGTTGTCGGTCAAACGTTGCCATGCCATTACGAAACATTCACACCCATGACTCTCTTGATTTAAATAGCCGACAAATGTCTCTAATGCAGGTCAGTCTAATTACTACCGTTCGCAGTTCTACTTTCCGATAGGTAGCAGATAAGCTGACGGATCTCTTGATGGTAAGCGATTGCTGCCACCCAGAGACACTTGCAACACTATTCACAAGCGCGTTTACAACCTCTGTGTGCGACACAGTTATAAACTAATTGTAAACAATTGTAAACTATGTTATTGTAAACCTCTGACTATACCGTCGTAAGGCCGAGACAGCAGACACAATAGAGAATCAATTGTTATTGCCTTTTAAAAGGTTTTTGGGTCTTTCGGCGTTAACCCCCTTTGCCCCATTTGGGACTCCGGTACCCTCACTCACTCAACCAATCACAGCGAAGGCCCTGCCTTAGACGTTTGAAGTGGAGTTGCATCACTGGCCTACGTTCAAGTGTGTCCAGAACGCGTTCGTCGATTATTTCGCAGGGGTTCATCCATTAGGAGTTCGCTCCCTATTTCATCTGCCCCCCATTTGCCTTGCCTTGGAGATGCCTTATTTTTGTTTTCACTTCTGCTGCTTAGGCCTTTATTTCATACACTGGCAGACGAATGAAAATATGGTTAGTGCAAGCTTGTGTGACCATTTTTATAAGTTTAACTGTGCTTGAGTTGTAAGACGACCACTACTTATGCTACTTATGCACATTAAAAGCTTTACTTGGGGTCCTAGGTTCAAATCCCGGGCCAAGCAAAAAGTATGTTCCGAATTTTTCGCATCCGCATTAGGCAAGCTTAGTAATCAAGCCTAATACCATCACAGAGGTGATGCAACTACTTGATTCCTATGATGGAGTATTGCCCTGCAGTCACGCCGCTACTATTATGGGATCAAACTTAATCATCACGCTTGCCCAATGCGTTGGTTGGTTGGTGATGGTTACTAAATCTAATCATCGGACACTAATATTGTTCTAAAATAATAACCATAAACACAATCACATAGAAGAGTATGATTGTGGCCGTCGCCAACACCACCTCTCAATCCTAACAAATTACTTCTAAACTGAAGACAACATTAAGTAGATAGCCTAACAATTTGAAATATTGGCTACCAAAAGTTGCTTCCAAGAACCGACAATTTACCAATTGGACTTCACCTGGAGTAAAATAATCCTAATGATTCCGGCGAAACTTAATTAACAAAGTTATAAGCCAGCTCAATACAGAACCGGGGGGAAAGCTTTGAATAATTTTATGCGCCAAAATATAATAAAAATAAAACAAATCTTTGGACTGCTATTTTAGGATTATACAGTGATTAACGTAACAAGAAGTTTTCGCTTTGCACGTTTTGCATTAAGACAATGATTAACAGATTAACAACGATTCAAACGAAAATAATTTTAGAATAGAGTATTGCACTCATTTTTGAAAAGTATCTCAATTAGTTTTTATACTAATGAACGACTAAAAAATTTACAAAGCTTTTATTTCTCTAATTACCCAAATGTGCATTTCAAATTCGCATTTATAAAATTTCGCGCGGATTTGATGAAAAATCGTGACGTCACCTTGCTCACAAGTCTGGTGCTGAGGTGTGTTTACTTGCACTTAACAACTGTCACTTTTGTTTACACAGCGAGATGACGTAATAACATGGCGGCTACTGCATCTATGCTATTTCGTGGTAATAAAGACCAGATAAAAAACTGAAAACTTTGGATTACTTCGATTTTTTTCGTAAGAGTAAAACATACTACGACCCGCGTCGAATCAGTAGTGCGCGACGAGGTTTCGATGAGATTTCCTATACAGAATTCGACGCGCTCGGTTCGGATAAGTGTGTGTTTACCTTAAAAATCGGCATTGATTATGGAGATTTTATAGGGAGGGATAAAGAGGGTTCTGTGGTGCATTTACAAAAAAATAAAGTTACCTGATAACATTTTATCACATACACATTAGTACCAAACTACCAACTTATAATGTAACTAACAAAACTACATTTCCATAATGGCCGTCAATGGCAAAAATAGAGATAATCTAAATTAAAACGTATACATTTTCGCGTGAATATTAAAACTGTAATTATCACATTCATAAAGCACAATGAAAAGTTTTCCGTGGAAATTGTAAGTTGAAACGTCACCTGCGTGACGTAGGACACTTCAAAATGGCCTCGGTTTAATTAACGAATTGATAAACAAACCAGCCCTTGACACTTAAATAACCTTGGTATGTTTTGTTGGCAAGCGCGTAGATTTGGACAAAGAAACTATTATATGTGAGAGACGAGCAGACGGATTACAAGAAGATAAAAGCGATACCCGCCGCCGATGGATACCCTTACGGGGGGCAGCACTCGTGCACTCGACATTGAAGTCGAATTAGACATTTGTATGAAGTCGAATAAGACATTTCTACGAGAATTGCCCCCCTTGCCGGATGGCGCATTTGGTAGTGACTTTGCCTCATACGCCACTTCGGGTCGTTAAGTACTATAGTTTGTTCGCAAACGCACGTAAAGCTTCGTTTTGTATTAAAGTTTATTCTAGTTCTTCAGTGAGTCTAACTATTAAAGCCAATACTTATGTAAAACCCATTGAACTAATATTACTAGCGTATAGAACCACCGCAGTAAACCAGTTTTTTTACCATTTTTAACATGCGCACCACGAGATAATTTGTCGACACTCGTATTTTGTCGGCGCAAGTTGCGTCTCGCTCACCTGACTGAGCGATGAGCGGGATAAGTATGGAACATCGCCCTCTTCCCCCCGTGGCTGTCCGCCACTGCTACCTTCGCGACACTTTTTTATTTATCTTAGCTTCTCTATACGTAGTAGTTACAACTCACTGTATTAAACCACGTTTTGTAATAAGAGGGTTAGTGACGGCGGGTAACGCAAAAGACATCGCGTGCGCACCAACACTTGAAGCCTACACCACATTAATTAATTGGACATCCTCTCCCTCCAAGTTTTGGTGTTAATTGCCCTTTCCACAGCCATTATTTTGTACTTCCTCGCTATGACGAACTCGCTGTAGTGCCACTTAGAAAGTTTGAAATGTATTTTGTGAAGCTTTATTTATTGGTGGTAATTTGAAGTATTGATCGCAATTAAGTTTTTAGGTATTCCAGTTACAATGAAACTGATGACACAAATGATATTATTATCTTTTAGACACGAGCAGTTTTAGGAAGCACAAAAAGCTACAGATATCAGCCATAACCACGTGTCAACCTTTCATAATTTGCTTTAGATCTAAACGTATTTGACATAACGGTGAAAAATTTGGGTCCGCCCCTCCGGCCCTTAACGAGGAGTGTCGCGTCAAAAAATTTTGAATATTGCAGGTTAGGTTACAGATCAACGTTTTCATGGTGTCCACAAGGTAAAAACCTCAAGCTTTAATACCTATACCCTAAAATTATACAAATACTTGGCAGTAAATACATCCATGTCCAATCTATCTACATTGACATTTGAGCTATGAAATGCAAACTGGAATAATAGGTGAACATAAACCCATCGTCAAGGTAGACCCAGCATTGATTCACCGGCCATTCGCAACGCACTCGGCCGGCAACCCATCGCAAAGTGACCGCTTTTGCGCTTAGTCATCTAATCGTGAAATGGCCCAAGCGTTGCCGCGTTGCCTATATCGGACAGAGTGCATCCAATCTCCTAACATTGGCTTAAAACGGCACTGTTTTCAGGGAATATACATAAATTTATGGCCTCCCAATATCTCAGTGGAGCTGGTTAAAATCGTTCGTCTCTATTATGTCGGGTCTTTCTCGGTTGCGTACAAAGCCGCATCACAAAACAGTGTCAAGTAATAACAATGAAGCTACTGCTACCGTCCATCATTCGTTACTCTTGTACCAGTTCTTACTTGGTCGATCCAGCTTATTAGTTACCTGACCTCGCGTCTTTTTGCCTTCAGTCATCGCAATAATAGTCGGGTAAAAACAATGAAGCAACTGCCGTCCAACATTCGCTACTCTTGTACAGGGCCTAGACTAGTTTTACTTGGTCGGTTCAGCTTATTAGTGACCTGACGTCGCTCTTTAGCCATCAATTATGCCTTGCATTACGTCTTTTCACAGATGTGTCGTCATGATATGTCTAAAGAAGGATACGGCATTAGACCATTTAAGAAAGGCGCTGTTTGACTCCGAGTTCCTTAAGGATGGAAGCAATTCTTCAGTTTTTCTTCTTCTTTGTCCTCACACTCTTGGCAGAGTGGTCGTGGTCGTAACAACAGTGTTTATTTATGGCCTGCTTCGCAATCCTTCGCCGTTCCTCCTGCAGTAACTTTTCTTCTACTTATACATTCGTGGAGTGGACCGTTGAGGGCAGTTTTTACTTAATCGGTCCAGCGCATTTCTTTAGTAGTATGTACATCAATATTTTACAAGTAGCTACCGTTTCACACAACAGCAGACTAACAAGTCTTAGTTCCGAAATTACAATTTGGTTCACATCATACGGCGTGGGTAGTTACGAGTATAACTTCTCTAATCCTAATTACGTTTTACACGCAAAACTGCACCGTAAGGGTTAAGATAGAACGTTGGTAAATATGCCCTGATAAGATACGATAGGAGGTTATAAGTTCAAACTTAATATAGCTTTAGTTAGCAGTATTGACAACCGTTGGGGTAGACGAGTTGTGGGGTGGAGACCGCGTCTCGGTAAACGTGGTGTAAGGAAGCCCTTAAGCAAGATGGAGTGACAATTTGCGCAGGATACTGGATACGAGATAGTGATCTGATAGGTTTACTATCGATAGTTTTACTATATCGATATCGATACTTTATCGCTTCTATCGATACTAGCTTCACTTTAATATAGTGAAGCTATCGATACAGTGGTTTTTTAAGTCAATTATCACCGTTATATCTATAGAATCGATAGGGAAATTGGCGCAATAGGTACCTGTTAATGCGAATAACCAAAAATCCACCAAAAAGTGAACATTTGAAAAGGCATATGTCTAACAGTGGACTGAAACAGACTGACGATAATGATAGCTTCGTCATTGACTGTTCGTACTTTTACAATTGGCAATTGCTACGAATGCATCTGAAATTGATACAAGCACCAACGATATCTGGAGCGTGAAACAATTCTGACTATTCTCAGTTTTTAATCCCATAACGCGCATTTTGCCCCGTTGCTTCAGCTCTAGATCGTGTATAAATGACTTCTGTAGCCATTTAACCTAGATGCAATAGTAAAAGCAACTATTACGAAGCGGATTTTAAGCTTTTTCTTTGTATTAGGTGTAGGAATGTAAAGAAAACAAAGGAACAAGCAATGGTGATTGCTGCGAAATAAATGAAACGTATCCTGATAGCGTGAATTACAACAGAGGTTGATATACCTCGTCTCAGCTCATCTGCTATCACATAAATTTTATATACACGGGTTATCTGTAAACATTTACATCCCTTGAACCACATGCTTTACCAACCTTTCTGAACAACATTTTGTCCAATGACTTTTGTGAATTCGCATAAAAAAAACAACTTTTCATACAAAGTCGGTCACATGACTTGGTCATTTTGTATGAGGAGGCGCAAACATTTTCGAAGAATTCCCAAAAGTCATAAAACAAATGTTGTTCAGGAAGAATGGTTAGTAGAAGACGTAGTTAAAAAGGGGTGTAAATCGACAGTCCCGAGAACAAAATAACCTAGTAGTAGAAAATTTGAAATGTTTACTGCTAAGATGATTGCTACTATATCTACTATTTCGTAAAAAAAGTTTTTACAACTCAGCAGATCTCACAAAAGAAAAAAAAAGGATAATAATCCAGGCCACTAGAGAATTAAAATACGCGTTTCCTTCCATAATGATGCATTGTCCGAAAATCTTTTATTCATAATTAACCCATATTATCGATTGTGGACCTGCCTTTACGTGTAGTCGCTTTCAGATTGGTAAATTAACGAACGGTACCGACTTCTCATTAACCGAGAAATCCCAAAGGCGTAAATTTCGACAACAATTCCTTTATTGAATCGTGGGCCTACGGACCAGGGATGTGCTGGTTCACTTTTACCAGGAACATTATTAAGATAATAAATTGGATATTAAGAGGATTCAAGAAACAATTGACCCTGAAAAATAATATTTTTGTTTTTAAGCTAGTAATAAAAATTTGGTCGATCCTGCACTACTTACTTAATGCCGGTCATAAAAATAAAATAAATAAATAAATGCGCCAGACAATCACACCAATCAACCTGGTCTCAAACTAGGGCAACCCCTGTACTATGAGGACCAGTTGACGATTTAACTGGGGGCGTCAACCTAGCACACTCAGACCCAAGACAACTTAGAAAATGCAGTTTCCTAAGTTGACTTGACCGGGAATCGATCCCGGGACCTTTCGCGCTTCGGGCGAACACCTAAGCCACTGCGCCATCGAGGTCGTCAAGTCTATAGGTCGTCATTGGCCTGAAGTTGGCGTATATAATTTTCGACGACGTCTTTCCAGCAATACCTAGGTCGGCCCATCTGTCAGCTCTGGCGACCACTTCTGGAAGTGGCGTTCTCTTGTTTCGGAGGATAAGACTCGTTTCGGGTTACTGAGCCAGTGGAGTAAGTATCTATGTAAATGATTAAGTAGTTTGCCAGGGCCCCAGGTCAACTGACGATCTGGTGAAGGACGCGGGAATTTATTGGCGACACAGGTGACTTATTAAGAAAACCCGTAACTAATGAAAATGTAACACATACCGCGCATAGGATTCACTACTTCATATTGAAAAACGTCCAGTCAAATAACAATTAACCGATGACACTTCATCGGAAGTGTATTACGTCGAAGGTTAATTATTCGAATGTTCAACAATTTGAAGAATCGATGCTACACTTCATAGAAATACTGTCTGCTCATAATATATTTAGTTCGTGGTTAATAGAGAAATATAATAATTTTAACAAATAATATACTAGCCGGTGCTCGACTCTAGGTACAATCTAACTTATTTTTTTAAAATATTATGTTTAAAATTCTTTTATAAATAGCGTTTGGTAACTGATTCAATAGCTGTGCTCCCTCAAACATTACAGTCTTTTTTTCCATAGTCAGTTCTGGACCCTGATATTTGTACTTTACTTTTAATTACTTGCCGACTCCTATTATAATAAGCAACAAATTACCCGGTCCTACATTTTAAAACAATTTAATTCACTAAATAAGCCCTGAGTTAAGCCTCCAATGCGGTGTACTGTTACCACACAACTAAACCACAGACGCAGTTAACATCCCTACTGGTAACAATATTTATTTGCCATGTCCCGGGCCCCGAAGCCTGCCACATAATTTTATGCCAAACTTATTAAAGCTTCTTGAATGTTGAGAAGTTTGTAATATTAATCGATGGTGCAAAACTGTGTTGCCAGCGCAATGGCGAATGGTTGTTGAGTCGCACGGGTAAAGGTGATTGGTAAGGTTTTTAGAAAATTGTGCTGTAGCCCAAAATAATGATGAAGATAATCAAAAGCGTTTTAAAGGTGTATGAGTAATAGTGTAAATTATTAGACACATTGACTACAAAATTTCGGGCGGAACAGAGACGCAAACATCGCGTCTCAGGTCGCGCTCTTCTTTCTCTCTCTGTCGTAGTAAAAACACGTGGTTTATTTCGGTACTAATTTTTAAAATGAACCTGAGTACGACGTTATAAGCTTCTATTTAAACGAACTTGAAATCATAGCCCTTAGAGACTAAATCATGCTATAATGGTGCCATACTTTCAACTTTGGAGTTATACTTTCAAAAATTGTGCTAGATCTTGCACAAAATATGCTTAGCTGGCAACACTGGTGAGAAGTTACCCAACTTTTATATTAACTGAACAAGCCCAATAAAATACGAGCCGTCGCCGTTAAACTGTGAGCGGGGGTTGCTAGATCTGAAAATAAAGTATGGAGAAATAACCTCGAAATTTCATCTTAAACTCACTCATAATTTTAAACAAAACTGTACTAAATTAGGAAGTAGGTATTAAGTAGATTTGAGACTATAGACGAGTGAGCAAGCACACATACATACATGGTAGCCGACAAGAATCCTATCTGTAACTTTTGATTCATTCAATTCTTTTTTTTTTTCACTCGAAACATGTTACAGTTACTACTTTAGAACCTTGTCACAATACATATGTATAAGAACGACTTCTACTTTTTATAGACACATGTATTGTGACAAAGTCCTAAGTGTATACATATTTTTGGAGTCGACTGTACATAACGACATTGTAATGGTAACACGGAAACAAAGGATGAGGCTTGCAAGAGACCGTAGGGAGTGGCGTGATAAAGAAGATGTGCTTTACTCAGCAGTAGGGTGGATGTAGGCTTATATGATGACGATAGTAGATACACATTATAAGATACTAAACATGGAACCAGGTCAATAAGAGGATGTATGAATTAATCTATACTATTTATAAAGAGATAACTTCTATAGACAACGACAAGGCTTATAGGTAAACCGAAAACACGAAACGCTTGCGCGATGTAATTGAGCACAGCGCCATCTATTGGTTCATTTCTGAATTACGGTCCCGAAGCGAAATGAGGGCGGGCCACTAGTTTATAATATACTCGTTGTTTACACAACATGCTTAAGGTAAATTTTAAGGTGCTCTTTACGGACAAATTTTCCCCAAACAGTGAAACTCTACCAGGTTTGATATTGGACCGAGCATATCAAACTATTAATTTCACAGCCCGCACTGGTCAGTATATTGGTAAACTATCCAAGATTCAATTTAACAATATAGACAATCGCAACCCCTGCTCCGACACAATAGACTTCGCACAAACAATTAGAGCACCTTACTACACGTCTGGAGCATACACAGTGATAATTGGTTTATTGCTACTTGTTGATTGAATGCTCATTCAAAGCAATAAGGTGTCTCAAATTGTTCATTATTATGCAATAATGAGCAATTTAAATATGTTAATGCTAACATATTTCGTCAACTTTTCTCAGCTTCACAGAAGACCGATGAGAAGCAGCTGCGCTGTGTTTCGCCGAGTGAAGGTACCGTAGGGGGACGCGGTTAAAAGGTTGACAATGCACTTGTGACTCCATTGGGCTTACCAGGGGCGCCAAACCTACTTGATAAAAGTTACACGCTCCAGAAATTATTCAAAACCTTGTTCCTCACGAGTTTGTACCATCGAGCTAATGGTAGTAATAAGCCCTTAGATTTGAAGAATCTAGAGATGCACTTGTGACACCACTGATGTTGCAGGTGTCCATCGCTTAACATCAGGTGATCCGTCGGCTCGTCAGCCACCTATATCATAAAAAAGGTGCATGCTCAGATTCGAAGACGCGTCCTGATTCACTGAGCTATAATCGCTTATTGATTAAAGTATGGTAACGTTATTTAAAGATTGCGTAAGTACAACTATACTAACAATTGAACTAACCAAACGGTCTCTGCATGCATTTCCAGTAAAATTATAAGGCAGCTATTCAGAATATCTCAATCCTCATGAGTCAGAAATTTAAAACCGAAACTCACTTAAAATCCATCAAGGTAACGATCCATTTCATAAAAGTACCTGTTGACTGCATCAATATTCTCTAAAGAAAACGTTATAAGCGTAAACAACTCTGACGGCAAAAGTCAGGTTAAATTTTCAGAGGCAATGGGCTTCCATTAGCGGAATAGCTGGAAAATTTCCCGGGGAAACTCAAAACTGCATAAGGCATAAACCACTGCTGGTATCAGTCCCCGAACAACAATTATCAAGCGAATAATTTAATTAAAAACTTGGGAGTCGACGGTTGCAACAACGGACCGCGGGGCAATAAATAAAATTATTTTTGCGAACGAAAAAGTGTTGGGAAATAGGAAAACGAGTGCAGCTCCAGTGGTGTGTCAAAACGGTGCTCGGGGACTTGGCGGTTTATTCCGCCAGTTGGCTCTGAGCTGAGTGCGGAATGTCAGCGGCATTTGAGATTTCGGAGTTTTGAGCTGAGATATCTATACTATTTATAAAGAGATAACTTCTATAGACAACGACAAGGCTTATAGGTAAACCGAAAACACGAAACGCTTGCGCGATGTAATTTAGCACAGCGCCATCTATTGGTTCATTTCTGAATTACGGTCCCGAAGCGAAGTGAGGGCGGGCCACTAGTTAAAGTCATAAAGTAGATGCTCAGTTTGGTAACTCGATACGCACATTTGTATTAGATGGCATTGACCAGTGCAGACTTAATTGTGCTATTAGTTTCAAACTGAACCTATAGATGGCGTTGGGTGTCGAATACATCGCACAAGCATAGCGGATTTGATGTCAGTTCAATGTCGTATGTTTCTGAGCCATAGCATTTTTCGCTTACAGCTTCGGCAGAAAGGTAAATCAGAATGAATCCAACATTGTTTTACTTCTTTATACTAGGTACTATAGTTTGGGACACTGGCAAACTGCAACCGAGCGTTGCAATAATAATTTATAAGTTCATTTCCGTTTGTAATTACGAATGGGCCGGGCAATGTTTTCGGTAAATAAATGGGCGCATACGTTACGTCATAACCGGTCGCGTGTTCAGTCTGGACTCACGGGTGGCTGCCAACGTTGTAGGGGACAGTGGACCTGGGGTACTGAACCACTGCCACAGTAAAGCTAGGCGATGGTAAAATTGGCCATAGTGAAACTAGGGTGTTGTGGAACATGCCATCAGTGACGTGTATGTAGTAGGTAGTTACTACTACGCTAGTAATATTAGTTCTGTCATGGTAAAATTAGGCTACCACTACTATAAATTCAGTCTTGCGAAAATGACGTTTTTAGGGTTCAGATCCTCAAAAGGGAAAATTGGAATCCTTATAATACTTTGATCTGTGTGAAATCAGTTTTATATGCAGTGTGCACGATATACTTTTAAGTGAAGAGAACTTCACATTCACAAAACAAATAGTTTTCATAATGACTAACTATTTATATATTTTTACAGAAGTATGTTTTCATTTGGTTCAAACGTTTCTACGATTTTCATAAATGCAAATCAAAAATTGTCGTACTATTGATGAAGGTTGTTTTATTTATAATGATTGTGACCCTGCATTATTCGCAACTTTAAAATAAATAAGTGATAGCCTCCCCCAATATGTAATGGAAAAGTTCGAAGGATTACACATCATTGTGTAATGAAAGAATGTATAGTGTGTCATAGAGTTAAAAATATGATAGAAAAACCAAGCTGACAAAGATTGGGCCAGACTTTTATCTCAACATGATCACAAACGAAACTTCTATTTGCAATACTATTGTATGTACCTACTATTATTGTTATTGACATGTTATACTGTAATTTGTTTTCTTGTTATTTGCTTTTGTGGCCAATAAACGTTATCTATCTATCACAGCGTGTCATTCCGCTACTTTTCTACAACGCAACCACCACTTCACACGGTTTTTTTACCTATTAGAGGTGAAACTATTGGCATTTGGCACGCATTTTTATCCCTCACTCGATTTTATATCGAAGCGAATCACCAAAAAAACACTAGTTTCAATCTGACGCAAAATCTATCGTAGAATTCAACAGTTGCCAATCGTAAAATAAATAATCGAATAACAGTTGAAGTGATTTAAGCGACAGTGGACAGCTAAACCAATCGGCCAACACGTTCGGCTTCCCACTTCTACACCAAGTAGTGATGTGACTGGGGTGATTGCTACTCGATTCTTCAGAGCCAAAAGTTGGCTTCGTACCACGCACAAGAGCCCTGTGGCTAGGGGCGTTAAGGATACTGCCAAGGTATTCCCGGCCTGTCGTAAGAGGCGACTAAACGGGCTTCGGAGTACGTGAGCATGCCACTACTGGGGAGTGGCTTGCTCAGGTACGGACTCCGCGAGGGAAAAAACCTACTGGGTTGGGAAGGGCTGCATTGCGCCAAACAATTTGGCTCAAAGTGGCGAGCGCGATTTGCGGTACGGTCCAGTCCCGGCTGTGGGGTATCCGACCGCGATTGCGCTGAGATGGACATCCCAGGGGTTTTCGGTTAGGGTTAGGAGTCCCACACACCACCTTGTCCCCATGACATGTGGCAAGGTGAAGGCCAAGGCAAGAAAAAAAAAACGTACCACGCACAAAACTATTCGAATTATGGTTAGGAAAAATTTGCAAGAGTTTCAGATATAAATGCGATGCGTAGGAGGATTTTCTAGTGCTTCACGTGTAATTTAACCCAGGACACCCACACGTACAATTGATATTACTCTTAAACTGACCTAAAGTTTATGGCTTCAATTTTCACGCAAAACGTGCCATTTTGTGTAAAGGTACATATGAGGTTCTTAAAAGGAATGTTAAGGTTTTTAAAGGGTCGGCAACACGTATGCAAATCCTATGAGAGTGGAGGCGAAGGTTGCGTTAATCGCTTACCATCAGACGAGCCGTAAGCAAGTGTTTCACATCGAGATCATCATTTATAACAAAAATAGACCTGTCACTGTGATAGTATTAATGATTGAATTTAAATACCAAAAGAACGTGTTATTCACTAGAATTGTTCATGACTTCTCGATTCACTACGGATAATTTTGAGTGAGCAAGCTAACTGACCACTCTGAATTCAATCAACACTAGGATAAAATTTCCGAAATCACTCAAATAAAAACTAGCATCACTAATCCGAGTTAGTTGCGGAAAAATAGAGTTAAATCAGACGCGTTAACACGTCGCTCAGATCCGGATTGCTGTGAAATAGTTTCGCTGTTTTGTAGGGCGTTTTAAACGTTTTTACCCGGTTTGCTAATGGACGTGGATGGACCACAGTGTGGGGGATTTCAGCACATTTAGTTCCTTAATTAATTTAGCTATGACCATGGATCTAAAATAATAAGTCTATGGTTATGACAATCGTATGCAATTTATACGCTGATTCATAATCATGTAAAGTAAACTGACAGATGGCAATGTGTCATCCCCATACATCATCACTCAATTTGACACATGCAAAATGTCAAAATGCATAGAAACTTGTCATTTTCGTCTGTCAGTTTACTTAGCATGATTATGAATCAGAGTATAGTTTTAAGTAAATAATAATGCATTTAAAAAATATATACATCAACCGTCTTCGAGTGGGGCTTTACAAAATTTATAGACTCTCCAAAGCTAAGTTAGCCTTGGTGAGTCAATAAATTTTGTACAGCTTTTTGCTTCGCCGTTTCATCAAAGATCGTGATTTCGAGTCCCAGTCAAAAACTACGATATTTACGTGCAGTTATCATGTTTAGTCTGATTCGCCTCCCCCAATATTCGCTATTTCAACCAACAGTCTATACCAGCGGCTTTTTCGCAGATTGCTACTGTATCTAGCCTGGAAGGCGTCTTTCACTACGCTTACATCATGTCATCATCATCATCATCATTTCAGCCAATAGACGTCCACTGCTGGACATAGGCCTCCCCCAAAGTTCTCCACACAGATCGGTCCTGTGCCACCCGCATCCAATGGACTCCCGCGACCTTACCAGATCGTCGGTCCACCTGGTGGGAGGCCTGCCACGGCTGCGGCCTCCTGCGCGTGGCCTCCACTCAAGGACCTTTCCACCCCAACGGCCGTCTGTTCTCCTCGCAATGTGCCCTGCCCATTGCCACTTCAGCCACGCAATTCTTTACGAAGAATTACATCATGTAATCTTCTTTAAAAATAAAAAGAAATGAGGTTTTATTCGACGACTAGTGGACATACTGCCTCACTGCTCTGTGCGGACTTACGAAGGACTGCTCTACGCCGCGCTGGTATTAATTGCGCCTGTAGTCGCTCAGCAGCCTGCGGTCTACGCGATGTTTATGTACTCGGTTTGTTTGTACTACACTTACTGTTTTATGTTGATCTGTATAACAGTATCGCAGTACCAACGGATGTGATGCCGTGCCGTCGCGTCCGTTGTAATTGCATGCAAAGATGATTTAAATCTTTGATTGCATGGGCTCTCCTTTTGCTTACTATCAAGCTAAGGTGACTCATTATCTGTGTCACTATAAAATACTGAGTCTTTTTGGCATTCTAAATGAAGTTCATGCTAAAAACCGTGAAAAAGTCCGTTGGGTTGCTGTATAACAAAATAGTATTACTTAGACTGGTGTTTCAAAGCGTTAAAGCCAATTTGTTTGATTGGTTCGCAGCTTCGTGAAATAAGCATGAAACAATTGAAAAATAAACAGGATGGCCAAACTAGTGAAAACAGATTTCAAAACAAATGGACGAATAGAAACCCCCTATACAATATTATACCGGTCTAAAGAATTAAATACAATGGGTAACCTGGGTACAATTTATCTTGTAACATAAATATGTAGGTACATCATGTTTTGATCTCTTAACGACAATGATTAACTTATTTAACGTTGCATAGTCTAATAAATGTTCAATTTATTCAATCTATAAAATGATAAAAATTACCGAGATTAGAGTCCTTTGTCTGCAAAAATCGCTCAAAACTCCTACCCACATCATTTTATCGAGCTAGTAACTAATCCAAAATAACAACAAAGTAACAGTAAACTAGATATCACCATGTATTATTTCTATTACGATTTTTAACACCAAAGATGAAACTATTTACCACTAACAGAGTCCCTAGGCCGCAAATATCGCCCACAAGTATTCTCGCCTAGGCGACTAAACCTTTTATCGAGCTACTTACAATTTTAAAAGCATCTGTAAAGCGCTGCATTATGTTTCGCGTCAAGCGGAAAGCGCTGTCTCAATAAGTAAAAAGGTAAAGTAATATAAGTAGGTAAGTGGTGGTGCGCTGCTGCGTCGCTTGTCTATACTACTTGTAAAGAGGTAAATTCTATGGGCATCAACAGACCTTATACAAACCGAAAAGGCGAAACACTAGCGTGTTGCAATGGACGCCCAGCGCCATCTATTGAGACCGTACCCAAACCAAACCAAACACACAATGAACATAAAAATGACCTAAGGCTTAGGTATAGGACGCAGCACCATTTATAAAGATGTTATTGGCACAGTCAACGTCAAGACATATATCCAAAGCAAAAGTTGCCCGGTGGAATCAACTCCTAGCGCCATCTATTGATACTAGTTTAAGTTAGATCGTAGCAGACGACGTCAGGCGTACAGCATAGATACAAAATTGCGGCTGCTTATATCATGAGCTACACAGGCTAAGCGCACATACATCTTATCTTACCAAATACTGTTTCACGCTTTGTTGAAAGAATCCTTCCTATATACTAAAGGTAGGCTTAACTCATTCGCAGTAAAATTTCAAAAATTTAAGCTTATCTCTCATAAAATCTAACTACTTGATACGGTAGAACACGCGCATTGTATATGGGCCAACAATTTAAATGTTGACAAAGCAACTTAATGCCGCCCATAAAATGGTTGCAGGTTCGAAAACCGCATAAGCTTACTACAATTTAAACCGCGTTAATTCACAGTACAACGTTTATGTAACGGGAATTAAAGGTAATTACGCCACTGGGTTGCGATTGCGACTAAAGAAAATCGTTCACCAAATGTCATATGTATAGAGAGCGGTAGCTCATCAGTCTTAAGACTGGTTTACAAAGCTAGCGTACCAGAGCCTACCAAATAGCTGCACTGTAACTAGCACGAGCGAGCTATAAAGTAGCTCGCTTGAAAAGCCGAGTGACTTTCTATTGGCTAGATAACAGCTCGCACTTGTAAAATAATCTTTACAGGATAGCGAACAAGTTAATAAATGTGAACAAAAACTTAAACGATGTTAAGCTGACTTCTGGAGTGTACTCGGTCAGCATAGTAAAAGTAGGATGCGCTCAGGCTACGTGGAGTGACGATTTGAACAAAATGGCACGACATGTATGCCTGTTGTTTATTCGATAAACTATTGGAGAGGCTTTGGCATGAGATATTGCATTAAATTTATAACTAATCGATACACATAATCGTATAAAAGCACCAAATTAATTTTAGATGTCATGGAGTGACGATTATAAAACATTGCGACTGTGCTCGCACTTTTTTCCTTGACTTTCAGTAGTCCAATAACTACAAAACGGATGGTGGTTGGTCAGGTACCAGGAGACCTATTTTTGAATTGTCGTCTCACTAAAAAATGTGTGACTCGCATGATTTTTGACATCCGCATTTTTTAATCATTCGAAAACGAGCGATTTGCAACGAGTGGTGTAAACCACTCGTTTCCGTGAGGCGAGTGGACGCATTTACGTCAAATATTAACGAGTTAACACTATACTTTGACAAGATTGGCGACACACTAAGCGAGTGATTTCAAAAATAGGGAAAATTATGAATCATGCGACTCACGAGACGATGTGACTTGCAAAACGAGTAGTTTTGTTTGGACGAAGCGAAAATTCAAAGATAGGTCTCCAGCCCGTGTTCGGTCGCACATCTGTGGCGTCCTAGTCACCTGCCACGTTAAAAATTGCGCCACAGAATAGCGTGCCTATCATCATTTTTTCCTCGTTTTGTGAACAAACTCCATTACTGTATTACCATTCATTATCCATGCGGTAAATCAAATAGATAGCACGTATTAATAAAACTTATTTTACTTACTTCACTGTAAATGAATGCATCAACGTACGCGATTCCTGGAAATGGGGGTAGTATTGATTGGCAATTTAGATATAGATGTTGACTTAGCAGAATAAGCAAAGTGTAATGGTGGGTTACCAATGTTGACATTTGTATTGTCAACTTACTGTGCAAGTACCTACGTATGCAATGAAGTTCGTTTTATGTAGGTATGAAACACGTATAATGTTGTGGAAGTCCACCAGTGATTCAATACATCAAGGACCTTATTTAAACATACGCTTGAAAGTTCGTGAATTCACTAACAAAATAAGTAAACTAGGCAACAAATTCGACGTGCTCGTATCCTGTTGTTGCTGCTGTACCCAGCCAGTTATAATCGTTTGTTTAGATATCCTAAAACTTTACTCATAATCTACTTCATTATAGAAAACAGTTTTTAGCAAATATCTCGTGTCCAAAGATTTTAGTCTATTGTTGTTATTAAGAAAAAAAACATAAAAAAGTTTCGTAGGGACCTTTTTGTGTCAAAAATTAGAAGCAATATTTCCGTGGCAAGTTGGAAATATGCTTTAAAATATACCAGACAATGACAAGATCTTAAATAAGAAGTATCTTTAAATCTTGATTGAATAGAAAACTCAATAACATTGCTATACAATACCGTTTATGCTCACAAACAAACGATCGGTCAACCAAACCCACTTGAGGCTTAGCCCTCCACAACCCACCGCCTCGAAGCGATTCGGTTGATCAATCGTTTTTCATTTCATCTATAAAGCAGTCCATCAAATACCTTCTCATAAACTATTTAATTTATAGTGCGTACACCTACTTTATATAGAGAGAGTTATTAATTGAATACCAGTACATATAAAATTAATTTTGTTACTAGCATGTCATTAGCCCACCGCAGCTATACTCTGATTCATAATAATGTAAAGTAAACTGACAGATGTCAATGTGTCATCCCCATACATTATCACTCAATTTGACACATGCAAAATGTCAAAATGCATAGAAACTTTTCATTTTCATCTGTCAGTTTACTTTACATGATTATGAATCAGAGTATAGACATAGACGTCTCTAAATGTTAAGTCAATTTTAGATCGATACTCCCATGCTTGTGCCAGCCATCTTACGCATCGTCACTCTACCTGACCGACTATTCCACACTACGGTTACCATTATTTACTGGTTTAACTCCAAGCGTATCTAAACTATCGGGCCCCATGGAAAAAAAATCGAACTTCAATGAATAACAAGCTTACCCCCGAAAAAAAATATATCAGGCTTTCACATCGAATTACTAACTCAAAACCGTGATCCAAACATAAACAAGTTAACAAAACACTAACATCAAACAAAAACAAATCTGACTATCTAAATTCGTACCCAATTTCAATTGAGCAACGAAAAAAAACACTACAACCACGTTTTTCGCGCGCAAAAGTGACGTTAAAAAAAGATGGCGACACGAGTGTGATTTTAGCGGGAGGGCAGACATTTTACCGGGCTGACAAGGGTTACCGGTCATCATTCCGCACAATTTACGAAAATAAAATATAAATCGATCGACGGTCGGCCACTCCGCATCTCTATTCCATTAGGGGGCGGGCGTGGAATATCCGATGAGTGACCCTTCGTATATCGTGGACTGAGATAATTGTTTGAGCGGTTGATGTTACTTTTTTGGGCACTGAGGCAGTAGGTATACTGAATTTGTACAAGACTTCTTTCTGTAGGTAATTAGAATTACGCAACTTTGATCCGGCCTGTGGGTAGACCATCTCACACCTGCCCGTCCGACGATATTGTGATGGTAGCGGGGAAACAATAGATGAGGCTGGCAGGGGGTTGTCCTACGTCGATAGGACATACTATAAATCTACGTTGATGCAGACGGACACCACGGCATAAAATATACACAGAATATCGGCTGTTTACATCGGGTACTAAACAGGTGGCTTATAACGAAACCGTCCCACATACAGTGATCTCGGCGTGAGAGGGAAACAGACTATACAGAACATGCGCGGAGAGATACAATACGATATACTATCTAGCGCCACGAGTAAACAGACACAGATAAGTAGTTGGCTCTAGCTGACATTGATATCGAAGAGTTCGTTGACCTAAGAGCTAGGCAGTATATCTTATCGTGTCTCTCCCGCACATATTCCGTATAGGCTGTTTCTGTCAAATACCGCAACTCATGTATTTGTGCGTGGCCTGTTTAACACGCGATGTAGGCAACCGAGGTTCTGTATTTATTTTGTGCTAACGCGTAGGTCAACGAACTCTTCGATACCAAAGTCAGCTAGGGCCGACCTTTAGTGTCTATTTATTTTCTACCACAACTAGCACTACTCTCCGGGCACACTCATATTTGTGACAGCACTTAATAGACAGGGCAATGCCATTTAAGTTTTAGTGAGTATTTATTATTATTGAAGTGCTGGGGAGAGATCTTTGCAGAGTGGGCACTGCGACCTTATTTCATCTATTGTGACCTCTGGTCTCTCTTAGATATCGTCACCCAAGCCCACGGCCAACATAAACTGTAATAGCCACGGGAGGAAAAGCCTTAACGTTCTCCGGGCAGATATGGCAGTTGCCCAGGGTTCGATAACTTTATTTTGACACAGATCAAGTGATCCGCCTGCTCGTCTGCTACCTATCAGTAAAAAAAAAGATTTTTTTTTCTGTAACCATCGTAATAGCGATGACTTGATTTCGATTTCTAAGATGGAGGCTTTTGCAGTGGGACAGTATATAGGCTATACTTTACTTTGCTTTAGATGAACTTCAGATCATGTACGGTTCCATACAATGTATGCAACACGCTATAACTTGCCTACAGACACTACGCTTGTGGACGGATGAACGGTATTAAATCAATGGTGCTTAACATTGAATCCTTTATTGCCCATGATTTAACGCTCAACTGATAGTAGCATGGGTTTTTTTACCGTATTTCTATGTTTTCTGTACCTGTACGTATAAAGTAAGCTGCAAACCATAGAGAATGTAATAGGTACCTATAACTCGTAAGTAAATAATAAATAAACTTTGGGACGCTCCGCCAATTCAGCTAATTAGTAGGTGAAACAAATTAGAATTCATTCATCATTTTCATTTCATGCATCATCCGTCACTTTAACTCCCTCTCTTATAACTTTGACTCTCTAATCTCTATCTTATTTTTTTTACTCGTCTCTCTCTCTTTTCACTTTGACTCTCTTTCTTCCTATAGCCGTCGTGGGCCCTAGCGCTATCAATAAAACCTACAGAGATAACGTGTACTTACAATATTTCAAAAGCTACTTGCACCATACCCACTCGTACTCTGTTACAGTTGTTAAGTTTTACGGGTACCTATGCATATGACGTCAGAATATAAAAAATGAAAATGAATTCGAGTTTTATCAAAACTATTCAACAGTATCCTACATTTAATTGACACTCGTTGAATGCGCCGTTCGGAGTGGGGTAAAACCTCACGTATGCCGTAACGAGTCTAATGGAAGAGTTGCCATTTTCTGCCTTCATTCAACCAAATAAAACAATTGACATTATGAAAATACGCTTGCTCTTTTAGTAAATCCACAAGAGAATGGGAGAAGATCGTGCGGGAAAAAGAGCCTGCCTGGGACAGCCAAATGGTCGAAGGCCATTTGAATGGCTGGAGGGATGAAGCTAACAAAGATTTGCAAGCACTCCAGGTTAATAATATGCGCAGGACCATTCTAAGTGGAGGCTTTTATTATCGGAGGCCAAAGTCTGCTTTGAGTCACTGCGCCAGCCTAGTTAGTAATATCTTAGCAAATGTGCATGCACTATAATACGGTGCAAATAGCATAAGTCATGGTCATAAAAACCATAGTTCCAAAAATAGTACTCTATCAAAGGGTTAAGTATCGCACCTGAATATATCACTGTGCGACTTAAATTACCAAACAAAATACCTACTTCTAAACCAACACATATATAATGTGCGACTCCACTTGAGAGATGGCAAGGGTCATTCCAATTTACAACCTGTGAAATGGGAGGCGAAGGGATCACAAAACCACTTTTGTGTCACGTAATATATGGACAGCCCTGAAGGCCCTTGATGCACTCATGTAAATTGACAACTATTCCAATTTATCTCCCTTTTCAGGGCTCAGTGTATTTGTGGTTTTAGCAATTAGAGATTCGAAGTGGGTATTGTGGACAGGTAAACACAGTTTTGTACCAAATTCAAATTACGCAATAGCTGTTACTGATTTTTCTAACATTTTGACTTAAACAATTGAATTTTACGTCGTTGATTGCCACCCTGGACAAACATTCGTGTAATGAACGTGAGATATGTATTTACGCACTATGTTTATAATTTACCTGTTGTGTAAGACAAGTGCTTAAGCTTTATTTAGTATGGAATCAAATCAATTGGGATGAGAGATTTTAAAAGGATTTGTTGGACCTGCATCAACGTCTATGTTTTGTGCAAGGTCCAATGGTGGGAAAACATGATTATATACTATGAAGAAATAATAAGCATTGAGTTGTTATCATCATACATACATGGATGATAATAAATCAGGTTTTGATTTATCATTACCATCTTGGTAAATTGAATAGAAGTCTATTAATTTGGCGCCCAACGTGGGACGTATATGTGTTTCATTTGCGTTATCTTTGTTTTATTTACACATTTTGGTCCTATTTACTCTAAACTAAAACCAAAACAATGCTCATGTTAATTATGAAATGTAAAATGGTTATACGTTTTTTTTCTTTTCGGTTCGGGTAAAATCCAACTTTTCTTTGTGGTACAAATAGATGAAAGTTGTAAAAATAGAAGGCAAAATGGAAATCATTATCTTCCAGGAAGCTTTTCTGAACTGAATAATTAACTCCGTAAGTCCAAACATTTCCGGTCTCAGTCTTAGCAGTAGTTTTAAATAAATAAAAGCAACCAACTTCCGTTCGTTTTTTTTCTCTTTTAGCTGTAAGTATACATAGTTATTTAGAAAAAATGATACTCGTATTAGGCATGGGATGTGAAGCCTGCTATTACAATTTCAAGCCTCCTTTTGACGCATATAAGGCCTTATTGGAACACCCACAAATGTAATGAGACGAATAAATCTGTAAATAAAACTGTTGTGATCAGCCGCTCATAAGAAAAACGCCCCCATATCCCAAGGCTTAGATACTGAAAAAGTATTAGTACATAATTTCTAAAATCGTTAATAGTGAAATTGGTAACAATCGCATTAACGTGACAATAGCATTAAGATGTCCCCTTTTGTGCCATAAGTATCTATCTTCCGATGTTTCGAAATACAGCGCGAGAAATCCACGTATTCAATGAAATGGAGACGTTAACTCCGTAAAACAGGTTCAGATAAAAGAATCTAAAACGTATGAACATCGAACACCTAACGTTTTATTACTACGAGAAGTCTAATAGTCCGCCAACGTTCTGGACATTATCTACAAGATTTATTCTTGTTCCTCGACATAATGACAGTTACAAAGTGCTGATCACAGCTGACAGCCGTTTCCCTATTGAAGAGGGCTCTGCGTGAACGTTAATTAAATCCGTGCAACCATTAGCAACGTACTTAATGTCCAATAAATGGTGCATAATGAATGGAGCCAATTCGCCGAATGCATCCAGTGATGGAGCGGCTGTGTCTACCGCACGGCAATCCACAAATCAGGATATAATCGACCCATAATACTCTATAGAAATCACTCTTGGAACGTTACTGGGCGTCAAATTACTGAAGATTGCAGCACACAGGCATAATTTAACCAACTGATGTAAATGGATAGAGGCTATCGCATGTGAAAAACTTTTAACTGGCGTACTGTTGAACTGAAGTCCATCTACACGGTGATTGGTTGTTTTTAATGTGAGCACAATGTCACTGAACAAACCAATGACATTTAAGTTGGACCACGTGTAACAGTACGCCATCTAGTGGATTTTTCACATGCGATAGCTCCCTTCGGAATAGTTTGTAACGGGATTGTTTTCATGTACCTTTTTTGAGTTTTTTTTTATATTATATTAAGGACAATCAAGATGACCTCACTCCGCCTGATGGTAAGCGGCCGTGAGATCCAAATATGAGTTTCCGACATTTCAGCGCTGTTGCAAGGACCATGGTACACACGGTGAAACTTAAAAAATGGTACACGGTAGCAATTCTGATAAAAACTTTTATCAGATCAAGAAGTTAATAATTAGAAGTCACCTAAACATATTTTTGGGTTATTTGAAACAATCAGAATTTCAATTTGGCTCTTTCACCAAAGTGCCCCATGAAAACATGAAGATTACCCCTCTACAATAACATTATAAGGCCAATATTATGCTCAGTTGTCCAATAAACAAGCAAGAACCCCATATAAAACACAATTTTGTCCAGTCGAATGAATTACAATGTTGGCCAGTTGACGAAAAAGACATCAATAAACCCTATAAAAACATGTTGCCATTCTTGTTGGGGACATCCCGACAACATCCCTCGATCCGCGTCACTGATCAAAAGGGCACACGGTCGATTCGCTATACGCTCGTCTCTTTCTATCTCCCACGAGTGGTATAAGTCACCCCCCTCCTTCCGCGTCACCGCTTCTTAACGATTCAATTCGGTCGAAATGACCGCAAGCCATAGTTGCTAGATCGGATGGGTATAAATCCGACCGCATACTCGATTCATTGGGCGCAACAGTGAGCTCCGAATATGATTCGTAAAACATCTTACAGGATAACGGGATGCCCTTTACTATCCGTGCGAATGGTTTTCAAGTACGAAGTATCATCCTTGAAGCTATCAAGGTCATGTCAGTAAAATTGCTAAACGATGTGGGACGAAGCAAATTACGTGGCATGCAAGCATTAATTTTAGGAGAATTACAGAAAAAAGAGACCACAAATAAAACATTACACCACACGAACAAAAACACAAAATTGAATTTTAGCAGTATTGTAATCTAAAATATTTAGTACAATATCGTCTAAGTAGAAGCACTGACTGCTCTTACATCCCGGGTCTCACTCCAATACTCGTATATTACGATAGTGCATCCCGAAACTAAGGGCGTTTTAAAGCGTCTTTACAAGTAGTCTCAAGTCGGCATAACTCAACGGCATTAACGGCCTGTGCTATCTATCGCATCTCAGCTGCGAGAGCGGCCAGCACTAATCCGGGATCACGGGCTCAGGTGTGCGGGGCCGAACCGGACATTACCCGCACTTTATACGGCGAATTCGCCCCGGAAGGCCCTGTTCCCATTATTACGAAACGTCCGTTTTGTTGCAAGCCATCGCCCAAGCGTAATTGTTGAAGTTACTGATCGATCCGTCAAACGGACTCAAATGATGCTTGACAGGATTTCTTCTTGGAATGTTTTTGGAGCGATGGAGTATCGTAGATCTACGACACATTATACTGAAAAAAAAACTGTTAATGCTCTACGAGCAGTAATAATTGGAAGCTGTAGTAGCCGAATAAGTAGTGGAAGTTATAATTAAAAAGGGTGATTTATCTATGCGGTTAATACGCAATCAGCACAGGTAAGATGTAAACGCAGAGACAGAAAAATATCTGTAAGATGTAAGTCGCGATGGCCTAAACGACATTTACCTATCTGAACTTCATCATAGCAAACAACAAGATTGTCATTTTGCCAACATAACGGACGGGATGCAATAATGGGAATAGTACTGAAGGACAGGCTATAATAATGGGAATAAAGGGCCGAAAGGCCAGCGTTTACTCTAAGCGTCTCGGCGCTTGACAAATTGGAAATTTAAAGTTTTCGACTGCTTTATCGATACCCGATTCAAATTGGATAAGCTGATGCTCATTTGCTGGAAAAGGATGGTTTTCGTTTTGATAGTCACGCAACGAAAGAATAAATTGAATTGCGTGACAATATACAAGCTTTTTATAACCAAGTCCTGTAACAAGAGCTTGAATTGAAAGAATGGATGACGATTAAACCTTCCAAGTCGTACGCATACTACTTACTACTATAGACGAAAATATTTGTATTTCCATGTTAGTCACGTAGCGGAGATGTCTATAGGTAAACAGAGCTATACACACTTGAATGAGTGTATGACGATGAATTCACAAATCACTTCTAGCCTGAATCATTCGACTGTGTCAGCAGTCGGTATTGGTTCATAACTGTTCACCAAACTCACTATTGACTCAGCATCATCTGTTGATTTATATCACCATCATCAGCCTATCTCAGTAGACTGCTGGAAATAGGCATCCACCGACGATTGCCATTGTCGTCGACTTCGAGTCTAACTGCTTCACAGCGGTTATTCGTAAACTGTCACTCCATCTAGCCGGAGAGAGTCTTACACTACGCTACTTACTTACTACGCTTTCCGAGTCGCGACCACCACTCAATAACTTTTCTGCTTATTTTTCTACATGTTTATACCTCTGCAAAAAACCAGTAATACAATGCGAAATAAAACGTATGTCTTTAAATTAAATGTCAACAAACTCGAACATGATGAAGTTATTTAAGCCACGCAAGTGCATATTTCATCAGAGTCAGTTCGTGTTTAATATTCAAACCTGCAGTGTAGAGCTGAGAAACTAGATGCAAACATGTTTCTACTTACTTACCATTTCAAATTTTACTCTTACTAAATAATTCCATATTAATAAAAGCACCTAGTGATTCCTTGATGTCACAGGACTAAAATGAACTTAATGTTCAAGCATTTAGAGTGGGATTTTATTTAGATTCACCAAAAGAAAGCAAGCGCAAGTCACAATTTCTAGATTGAACTAGTCACCGTCATGTCGTTATTTCTTTATATGCTTGCTTACGTTGCTACTGCTGAAAGTAATACTATTATTCTATTATTGGCTTTGGCACGGAACCAAACCAGAAAACCTTCACCTTTCAGAAAATGTAAAACGCGATTTTTCTAACCGAATGCATCACTATACATAACAAAATGTAGTAACTAATTCAACGATCGGAGAGGTTTTCCGGGGAAATATTTTATACTAGATCACAATTGAGGTCGTAAACAGTAAAGCATATCTGTCATGATGTTAAAAAGAACATGCAAAAGTGCCAACGACTGCACTGAGAGAAGCGTAATAATACCTTAAAAGAGATTTGAAGCACTAACCGGAAGAAGTAATAAAAATTACGGAAAGATTCGTAAATAAGATCTAATGTTTTATGGGTTTTAATTGTTTTACTTACTAAGAACTAGTGTTCTTCATAAAGTGTCCCTTTATGAACCATAAAAATTTAAATTCTTGATTTTCTTTATCAAGAAAGTCAGCATAAACAGAATTCGTGCAAAACAATGTACCTACAAAGGCTGACATTACTCTGTTATCCGCTTCTTTACTGTGGTCAAATCCAAGAGTGCGGTAGAACGTTGCGGGTAGATTGATAAATGCGCGGAAGCACTCGCCGCCTAATGAATGGGGTGTGGCACGCACGGCGTATGCCGTTGCAGTATCTGCAATCCTTGCTAACTGCACTGCCATACCATAACGACGAGATATTTACGATTTTCACGCTATTCCCGCCGCAAACTCTAACAGTTGAGTTAACAGTTACTGCCGAATATTACTTATACGACGGCAGCTGCGAAGCGTAAATGCTTCAGTAAAAATACACGGTCAGATGGTGTTAAATTTTATTATGACCAACAATAATCTGAGAGTACGTACTACTACTAAGGAAAATCTGGAACCATATAAAATTGGTTTTGATAAGGAGTAACGGGATATGTTGAAAGGATTCTTGTGATCGGTGTTTCGGGTATCTTGAGGTTTCAGGACAGGATAAGGGGAATCTGAAAACGAACAGTTAAGTTAATATAATGGATAGGAAATAGGATATTCACATAATTATAGGGTTCTCGTCAAGATTTTAGATACTAAGATAGCATCCAGCAACTCGTGGACTTATTTATGACTATTTTCTAGTTAACCATTACATAGAAAAATTAAACTACTATACAGTGATAAGTGAGCTGTTTAATCATGTTTGTTGCAAACGATTATTCACTGTTTCCATGTGCAATAACTAAAGATAATAATGCATGTACGAGTATGTTGT
The DNA here is from genome assembly GCA_014851415.1 of Cnaphalocrocis medinalis. NCBI lineage: Eukaryota > Metazoa > Arthropoda > Insecta > Lepidoptera > Crambidae > Cnaphalocrocis > Cnaphalocrocis medinalis. Next base: position 3,854,075 of record CM026287.1, on the reverse strand, counting down.
ATGTGACACAGCAGTAGCCAAGGATCATTATAAACCAGCGGCGTGTAAAATTCGCGGGATGTAAATAATAAACGTTGAACAATCATCGCGGGAATACCGCATCCCTTGATACCTCTGGCATTAAAACGGAAAGCAATTTCGCGCGGAGAACACTTGTACAGCGCTCCCATTCCGTTCCAACGGACAGCCGACCGATTCATTTCCCTGATGGCCACCCATTACACCGGTCAAGATGGATGGATAACAAACCAGCAATTACACTATAAACACAATGACAATTGAATGTTTTCACTAATTGAAAAAGCCACCCATAGATCGATCCGTTTAAGAGCACTATATGAAATGAAAGTCAGACTACGGCCATGGCGTGACGCGACACTTGATGTATGAGCACCATCGACTTTACGAGCGGTGGTGACATTTATTAATCTAGGGGGTCACCCCGACTGTATGCTTCGTATGTTAAATTAATAGAGTAGTTTAACACGTGGACGGCGTCGCAAACGAAACGGACGCTCGTTTAATCCCCTTTATTAGGAGAGATTTCATGTACAAACAACTGAAGGTGGCAACAAAAAGCTTTACAAAACGCCCTCGAGTGAGCTGAACTAAAACGATAATGAAGGAATTAGCGATTCTGCGTCACTTGGCAAAGAATCCTAATCATAATAACTCAAGATGGTATCGGTGAGGTAGACGATGAACAAAAGGCCGCGCGGGCGAGGAACAATGGCGCCCAACGCGGGGCCCAAGATCCGCGCTAACAAATTACCAGCCCGCAGATAACTAAGCAATATTAAATCATAGTAATTTGTGGTTGCAAGGCGCAGCCCCTTTCCTCGCAAGTTATCTTTCTAGGCTCAAGAATGACTCGAGATATTATTGTGTCTTTTTATTCGGCTGTTAGATAATTGCGGAAGAGATTTAACATTGTAGCGTTTTTCTTGGAAGATCGAGATCTTTGAAAATTATTAACTGTCCTTACAAGCTTTTCCTAGTATGCAACGCAACACTTCGTTTTGCTTTAACGCTTTAGTATTATTGCATGCAGCACGTGACGCGTAGACGTGCCTGAGATAGGTATGCAACTTTAATTTGTTTGATGGTTCTCTCCAGAGAGCGCTTGGAGCGATTATATTTAACGGCCCGTTGAGACAAGAAATAACAGTATTTAAATCAGTGTAAAGAGTAACATCCAAGTGAAGTTGGCAACTCGGCGTCGGCGTGAAACTGCAATTTCGCCGCTCATAAAACAGGGAGTCGGGAGTGGTGGGCGGCGATGCAATCGCATCTTTTCACTCAGTTCCTTCGGAGGCACATTAGCAATTCTAACCATCGCAATAGTTACTCGGAAATTGTAATATTTAGTCTTAATAAAGCCATTCGTAACGTTGAATATCCGGAACAGGCGTGAGCTACACTCCTTGCCGGGGGCAAATGGTTGGCTGCCTCGAATTTACGAGAATCCTCACAAGCTCTAATTTATATCCAGAGTATTAACAATTGCTTCTGATTATCTTCTTGAGTTTGCGAACACATTTTAACTGAGTATTATAAAGTGCACGCTTTCGTATGCACTTTATAATACTCGGAGCAGAAAGTACCTACATACATTTTAAATCAATCTCAGCCTCACTCCAGTTCGAAGCTTCCAGCATTATTAATAGAAAAGCTGCAAAATCCGAACGTACTGAAACGAGTATCCAAAATTCTAACCGCTATAAATTTCCCACTCGAGCAATCCTGAACGTTCTGTGGCTATTGTATCGCATGAAGCGGCAACGGGATATAGTATATTAATGAACCGATAGCGAGCAATATGAGGGCTGGAACGGTTTATATAAATTTACCGAATACAGCCCTGCGGACAATGGATGCTCGGGCTGACCCGGCCGTATGCAATCTTTCATAATAATATTTTAAAAGTGGGATCCGGTGCCAAAATGTTTTAATTCGGAGCTCGTTCCACCAGCGCTGGCGAAATTATGCGAGAAATGTAACGCGCGAACTCCATACGGGGCATTAAATTAAGCCTGAATGCAACTCCTTTTACGAGAACCGGGATTTTTAGGAACACACAGGAAGAGCTCTTACGTTCTTTTTGTTGAGCAAACAGCCATTACGTTATTATAACGCGTTTTAACGTCCACACCTAAGCATGAAGGGAGAGCATACATTTTTTAAACTAACATTATTGTTGTGTGTTGAAAATTAACGGGGGAAGAGCTGTTTTTGTTAGACGCTTGGTTTTATTCTTTTACTTAGCTATAAACCTACTGCAATGAACTAGAATTTTATTTTGAACGTGTCGATAAAAATTACATACAGCGCGTCAGGAATAAGATACTCGTACTATGCAGTAGTACAAGTTAAAAGGCCGCTTAATTAAAACAAGATACGATAGCCGAAGATGAAATAGGTCTTATGAGACGTAAGTAGTGTATGAGTTGACAAGATGCAAGTTGACGTTTTAGAAGTAATAAACTAACTTCTTTTCACTATCTTATTATCGTCTTCATAAATTTATCTGTCAATATTAATTACCTGTCAACAAATAGTTGTCAATCTATCTCTCTCTATTAGAAAGAATTAAAAGTATTGTGAGCTCATCTTACTTTTTTACGTTCCTAAAAACTACGCCATCTCTTGGAGGGTTGAACAAATAACACCAACCTTACTATGCGCTGATGTTAGCATGAAGGAAAGCATACCCCTAACAACAGCCCCATCTTACTACGATGTTGCGGTTTAAAGATATCATGGTTAACGCCATCTGGTATGAGCGCGCTGTATTACGTCGCCACAAACAAACCTGAAAAGCGGTGTTCCTCCTGTGGGAACGTAGCAGTTGTCGCGCAAACCACCGGATAGATGGCGCTGTTTGCAAATTCTTAGACAAGGTTGTGATGTGTAATATTGTAAACAGTAGCAAATAGAGTTATTTCAAATAAATATTATATTTCAATATTATTAATAATAACAAAGCAATTATTCTATGTACTCACGGGTGTGGTTTCGGCTACCATTATGAGGTAACACTGCTCGGGAACTAAATGTCTGCAACAAAACAATATTTTCATCAATTTAATAATTAATTCACATCGCTACCTATGAAAGTACCTTAAATTCTTATGCACCCGACATTGAGGTCGAATTAGAGATTTGTATGGACGAATGTAGTGAATTCGCTAAATCACTTTAATGCCAAATGCACGAGTGCTGCAATACTGGTGTGGTGGACTGTATAATAAATAGATATAATGGATGAAAACGCAGTTTAAATCGGTAGAATAATATAATAAAAATAATTAACAAACAATTTGATACTAATCAGACGACAACCATTTGACACCTCTAAAAAAGCATAGATAAAGAATTTAAAAATAAGGTTGCACCACAGCCAGTCGCCAACAAGGTACCTAAGTCATACATACGATCATAATTATGTATGTTTTCATAACGTAATACGGAACTCTAACAACTCTAAACAACAATATAATAAAATACCTAATTCAAATGATTGAGTTGAAGTCGTCAAAAAATTGTAACGAGATGAACCGTCATAAAAATAAAATGACTGCCGATTTAATTTCGACGCTAATGTAAATTTACAGTATGTCCCATTAGGGCCGCAGTTTCGGGATTCGCAGTTAACAGGCGGTAGAGGGAAGCGCCGTGCAGTTGACTACATTTTTTTTATGAGATAGGGAAGCAAACGAGCAACCGGGTCACCCTGATGGCAAGTGATTACTGCGCCCCATGGACATCAGCCATACCAGAAGGAGTGCAGATACGTTGCCGTCCTTTTCGAAAGGTGCAGGTTAGTTTCTTGAAGATTTCAATGTCAACTGCAGGAAGTTGATTCGACAATCGTCGTCGAAATCACAAAAAGACGAGTAAAACGCACGGTGGTGGTGATAATACAGAATCAAATTTTATAGATTAGATTTGTAGATAAAAGAGCCATAAATATTAAGGTAACTTATTTCACGCTATAAGATAATGAGATGAAAACTATAAAATACCGCAATTTAGGAATTTGCAGTTAACAAGCGGTCGCGGTACGCAGTATGCATTCACGTGACAGCGTGACAGAGAGAACAATCTTTAAGACGCAATCAAAACTTATTTTGAGAGTGAGTGCACAGAAGAGTGCTCATCATCTCCCTGCCCTGTTCCCAGATTATCTGGGTTCTGCGCAGTATGTTATCTTCTTCCATTCGTCCCTGTCATTCGTCATCGTATCATCCACTCCCTTTTCAGCCATGTCTTCACACAATCCATCCATCTCTTTTACGGCCGTCCTCTGTTCATCCACCCATTTACATTCATACGTGCAATTAACCATATTTTATGATACTTGTTCCAATTAAACCAGTACTTATTATTAAAGTAAATATCAAATTACAGCTCTATTCCGCGGTATTGCTCCGCAGTTAGCGGGCGGCACGCAGTCTGCAGTTGACGCGCTATTCATCTGTGATAGCTGGAAATTAGGTGCTCCCTCTCACTCGCACTGTTTGAACTCTGCATCCGGGGTTGTTTATTACACCGTGTTTTCTCTTTAACTGCTGATTACGGAAGGTAAATTTCCTCTGTTATTTCTACTTGGACATAAAAATTAACCTTCCTGCAATCCTACTTCAAATTAAACTGAAACTGGTATCATTTTATTTGAAACCAATACAATCGGAACAATCCATACTAATATTATATAAAGAGAGTGTGTCTATCTGTCTGTGTGCATCGTCTTCGCTGGCTTGGCCATCTCGAGAGACTGGACGAGGATCGTCTCGTGAAGAAAGCATACCAAAGCCGACCGATAGGCCGACGCCCGGCAGGCCGACCTAGGTATCGCTGGAAAGACGTCGTCGAGAGTGATCTGCGAGAACTTCAGGCCAAGGACTGGCAACAAGTGGTACAGGATCGACCGAAGTGGCGTTCTCTTGTTTCGGAGGCCAAGACTCGTTTCGAGTCGCTGAGCCAGTGGAGTAAGTAAGTAAGTCTGTCTGTCTGTATATTAGGTAAATGTATGAAAGAAATCAAATTTTATCCAAAAGTTGATAGGCTTACTCTTATCTATGATGAACAACGGTTAACCAAATTTAGATAATACTTAAGAGTGCTTCTCATAACCATACACTAGTTCATTATTACTCGTATAATACTAATACGAAATTACAGTTCCATTCCGCGGTATCGCTCCGCAGTTACCAGGCGGATCGCGGTCTGCAGTTGACGCGCCATTCATCTGTGACAGCTGGAAATTAGGTGCTCGCCACCCACTGTTTGAACTTTGCTTCCTGAGCTACGAATTTAATGTTTACAGGTTACGTAAAAGGAATAAGGATTAATTTCGTATCAGCAAACCATTTTCATTAATAGCTTTCCGATCCAAATCTGTATGAGTCACCAGTTGGTTGCGAGATCAGATGTTTCGCTGTTGCGTTGCCAGCCTTTTAGAAAAGAGAATGCTCATACCTCGAAGGTCTAGGTCAAAACCGACAGGAAACGTAACCGAGGCTAAACCATTATGATATCACAACGATAACGAACGATCAGCCAAGATTCTACACAGTACTGGATGGCCACCCATTTAAATGATAATGTTGTAACAACAGTCAATTGCATATGGTTCGATAGAAAATGCCACACTGTACAGTATTTTACTCAGTACCCAGTCCATGAGTCGCTTGTGCTGTGGTGTTTCACGCCCCATTTGGGGAGAAGTGATATTGAGATGGGCCAAAGACACAGACTTTGTAGGGAGTGAAGAAACGCACCGGGGAAAGAACCCTTAGCAAGCACCTGGTGAGCGTCTCCCAAGATTCGGTCCGCATGATGAGAAGTAGGAAGGACCATGGGCTGGTGGAGGGACCTACCCGGTCCATGAGTCAAATCTTGGAATATGTCTATAAAACTAGGGGCCCGCCCTCACTTCGTTTCGGGACATAGTTCGCTGGGTGTCGATACATCGCGCTAGTGTTTCGCCTTTACGGTTTGTATACAAGATTTGTCGATGTCTATAAATTTTATCTCTTTATAAGTAGTATAGATGGATTAACCACAACTCTTTTGTCTTTCGTAAACAGCCAGGCACAGGAGGTAATGTAACTTGATCTAACAGTAGGACATAACATACGTTTGTTAAGCAGGTGTCATATTCAATCAGGTAAATAAAATAATCACTCCATCATTACGTTTGCAACATATTCTCGCGTAAGTGTAGGAAATCTCAATTAACTGCGCAACCGGGTAAGACGTTGAATATTCAAAGGAAGAACTCAAAAGTAAACACGTTATGACAAGGTTTACAGCATAGCTTTAAAAAAATGTGTTACTTATAATGACCACAAAGGATCAAAGGTTTTATTTCACCACATTTTCTGACAGTATTTTTTTTAATTGGTGCATAATGACTGGCCGGATGGCGCGTTTGGTAGTAACCCTGCTTAAATTCATACGCCAACCGTCGTGATTTCGATCCCACCCTGGACAAAGATTCATGTACGCTTCGTTCATAATTATATATTTATAAATGATCGAAGTGTGTGTGAGACTGCACATAATTTGCTCGAATTCTGGTATGCTATTAAAATCTCGACCGTCTTGTAATAACCTTCAGGTAGGTACGAGTATGTGTCAATCACATAAACTACTACAAATAGGTATATTAAAGAATGACTTCCCTTATTCAACGCACTCTAAAATATACGGCAAAAGGATTAATCGTACGTAGATAGGCACCTAATGTAGCTGAAGTCATTCATATGAAGAATATCTTCAATGAACGTAAAGCGACACCACCGTGAAATAAAATGTTGGTGCAAGATAAACGTGCAAACATTGTCAATTTGCTGGAATACTTGAGCGCTAAGCACTCGCAAGTATTCAAAGTCCTCGTTACATTGTTAACAAACGTCATTGTGAAGGAGGTCAACCCTCAAAGTAGCTTAGTGACGGAACAACTTCCCGACTACGAAACATAGGCGATGGACAGATGGGGTGATGTTTTACGACCTATAAAATGATCTTTTTCAAAATTAATTACGTATGTATTTTTAGGAAAATAGAGTTCAAAGTTAACTTTTAGCACAGCTGTTTAAGAATCCTGGTGTGGCAACCTACTATCGTCCGAAGAAAGAATTTCGAAGTTAACTTCAGTACCATTCAACTAACACCAGATGGCGCTAAATTCAAATTCTTCAAATTCTCATACGATTCTAAATCGCTAAAGCAAAGTTCGCATGTCTACTTGGAATATTATACAACAAACCAAGATGGTACAGCGGACCTTGGTCCCCGAGCCAATACCACCTGGCTCGGTGGAAGATCTTCCCTTTTCATAGGGAACTTTCCACCTTTCCATACCTTCTTCATCGGCCAGTTATCAGAACGATAAGCCAAACCAACATCTTCCAATTAAAAAGGTGATCTAACGTGTCGCATTTGTGCTTAAAGAGGTTTAAATACTAATAAAGAGCTGTGACAGAAACTTTAGTAAGTAAAAGTAAAACAGCTGAGAGGTTTTGCTATTGAAAAATATGTTACATTTTGTTACAAGGTGTAATTAGTAACAACGACATGATTTAATAACTCGCTGAAGCTATTAAATTAAAAAGTAATTTACTTTAGTGGTTAAATAAAGCTACGTTTTTTATCATTCCGTTTTTATTGCTTCTAATAAGGACCCTTCGCTGCTTATTATTAACATTAATACCTTTTATAATAAGCTCAGACGTCCACTTATTTATGTAAGTAGTAAACTATACAGGAAATAAGGGTCAATCACTGTATGAGATATATGAATTTATTCATGAAGGTACACAGGAATACTAGAACACAACATCCTGCATTAGTATTTAAAACATTCTACTTTTCCATTTATTTTTCAACTTTATCTACATGAACAACTTTTACCCTTTACTTGTCACCCAACAAAAAAGGGTCAACGCGGTAATTATTTATGTCAAGGCACATTAAATTCCCAAAAACTTTTGTCCCACTCGACATGTATAAAAAGGAGAAAGACAGGCAAAGCCTAAAGGAGATTTGTAGTAAAATTAATCAGTATGATGACTACTTACTACGTTTTAAGTAACGTGCATGTAAACATAATTGTTATATGTAGGTACTTATAATGAGCAAATAGTATGACTGGTCCGATAACTCATTTGGTAGTGAACCCTGTCTCAAACGCCAAAGGTCGTAGATTCGATCGTGTCAACCTGGACAAATACTCGTGTGATCAATCAACATATTTGTATTATATTTGTGTTTCCTCATTTGTCTGATATCTGTATCACAGGTGCTTAAGCTACATAGTACGGAGTCAAGTCAAACGTATGAGATTGTGCTTTTTTTTTTTAATTCGAATCACAACCACCAGCATGAAAGGTGCGTTCTAATCTATTAAGCTACATCGTTCTACATTCCCGTAGTAACATTGAAATAATTCACATACAAATTTTAACATAATTTTAGCTATCGACATACAGGCATCCCTAGTGATCTGCAGCCTGCAAGCTGCGCTGTGTCAACGAACAATATCCAAAAATACACTCAGAGCATCAATTTTCCAACGCCCGCAAAATTCCAGGCGCAAACTCTACAAATCATAGTTTCTCAAACCATTAGCCCCATTAAAGTTTCTAAATGTACCTAAATATTTGCGGACGCATCAAGCAAAGTTTGCCCCAAACCTTAGCCCCTCTCCTGGCATGCCCTTTATGCCAGGAGAGCTGCACATACGGTGAACTCCTGTGTGCAACCTAATACTGATTAACTTCTGTATATCTGTATACATAAAGCGAAAAAAGCGGTGTTCCATACAATACAATATAAAATATAAGAATAAGAATCTCATCATCATCACATCAGATTTGTAAATCTAGAGGTCCATGCTCGAACTCGAATCTAGAAAGCGCACGTTTTTATCCGCTTTTCTAGTATGATCGCTCTACTAATAGAGGCCCAAATTTTTAACAATAGACAGTTTGAGAAACCGTGCTATGTACACACGGGTTGGCTTAATAAGCCATCCCGGTAATTGGGTTAAAATGCATTCATTGTACGGGCACTTTGTACAGTCCGCGGCACAATGGCGGAATTCCGCGATAATTCCACGTGGCCAAGATTAAACTGCGCCTACTAAATGTTGCCAGCTTAGCGCTTTAAAGTATCAGCCTATATACTGCCCCACTGCAGGGCGAAGGCGTCCATTATAGAAATCAAGTCATCGCTACTATGATGGTGAAGAAGCCTAAGCTTTATCGTAACAAATATTTTTTAATATTTATCAGAATGAAAATTGTAATGATCATAATTTGAAAAGAGTTTTAATAGTTTATTGTACCGGTGACAGTTTTATAGTACAAAAAAAACCGTATGAATTAAGAGAATAGAAAAAAATTCTACACTCTTAGATACGGACTACGGAGGGTAAACGCTAAAGTATCCTTTGTGAAATTTCTCCAGTCGACTCTCACCTCAATGTCAAACATTTTTATTACATTACCAGTGGATGCCCGCAGCGTTCGGTTTTCCTGTAAAGGATTTTTTCGAAATAAATTATATCTTATTACGTTTCCCAGGCATCACAGCTATGTAATGAAATAAGTTTTATTCAAATCCGTTTCGTAGTTTTCGAAATTAGCGCGAATAAACAGCTGTGACAGAACTTTAGTAATAAAAGTAAAACAGCTGAGAGGTTTTGCTATTGAAAAATATGTTAGAAGGTGTAATTAGTAACAACGACATGATTGAAACTCGCTAAAGCTATTAATTAAAAAGTAATTTACTTTAGTGGTTAAATAAAGCTACGTATTTTTATCATTCCGTTTTTATTGCTTCTAATAAGGACCCTTCGCTGCTTATTATTAACATTAATACCTTTTATAATAAGCTCAGACGTCCACTTATTTATGTAAGTAGTAACTATACAGGAAATAAGGGTCAATCACTGTATGAGATATATGAATTTATTCATGAAGGTACATAGGAATACTAGAACACAACATCCTGCATTAGTATTTAAAACATTCTACTTTTCCATTTATTTTTCAACTTTATCTACATGGACAACTTTTACCTTTACTTGTCACCCAACAAAAAGGGTCAACGCGGTAATTATTTATGTCAAGGCACATTAAATTCCCAAAAACTTTTGTCCCACTCGACATGTATAAAAAGGAGAAAGACAGGCAAAGCCTAAAGGAGATTTATGTATAGTAAAATTAATCAGTATGATGACTACTTACTACGTTTTAAGTAACGTCCATGTAAACATAATTGTTATATGTAGGTACTTATAATGAGCAAATAGTATGACTGGTTCGATAACTCATTTCTACTCATTCATTCATTTGGTCCATTCATTTACTCACTCATTTCAACGCCAAAGGTCGTAGATTCAATCGTGTCAACCTGGACAACTACTCGTGTGATCAACATACATATTTGTATTATATTTGTGTTTTCTCATTTGTCTGTTATCTGTATCACAAGTGCTTAAGCTACATAGTACGGAGTCAAGTCAAACGTACGAGATGTTGTGCGTTTTTTTTTATTTTAATTCGAATCACAACCACCAGTATGAAAGGTGCGTTCTAATCTATTAGACTACTGGCCCGTGTTGAAAAAATGATGGGTCATTTGAACCACCAGATGACCTATGTAGAACGATATAAGAGCATAAAATAATAAGATTCAGCATTATGCCGTCACTTGTAAGCTGTCCAACTGAGTGCAGGTGAGAATTCAAAAGTACAGGTAGAGTGGGTATATTTTGGTCATATATTTTTGTACGGCATTCATTACTATCGATAGATCCATGAAAAATAATAAGACAACGCGTAGTGCCGTACAAAAATGGTGGTCCAAAAAGTCGGATTTTTCTTTTGATTTTCCGACAATTTCCAGGGTGAATTTGATCATTTGATTTTGTACGGCATTAGTTTTCATGCTATTTCAGTACTGCTTCTTATACATTATTCCGCAACGCCGTACAAAAATCATGCGACAATGGGGAAAAAACCGAGGGTTGCAACCCCCTCTCTTTCCGTGGTACAAAGGGTGATTTGAAAAAGTACGGCTTTGGTTCCAAAACATTATCTGACACTTAAAAGTACTATTAAAAATAATGCCGTCAACAAATGATTGTTCATTTGAATGTATATCAATAATTATCTTAATTTCATCGTATTCTTGATTTATAAAGGTGTAAAATCATTTGATCCTGTACGGGAACTTTTTTTTTAACATGATAATGTAAAATACAATTGTTATATAGTATTGCCGTTCAAAAGAAACTGTTCTGAAAAAAAATTATAGAGAAACACCAAAAACTGTAATTTTTCAAATTATTGAAGAAATTTAAATATCATACATTAATGAAATATAGCAGTTTTCTACCATTGTAATCTCATGTTTAAATAGTATTAACATAAAATAAGATTGAGGAAAAAAACCGGCCAAGTGCGAGTCGGGCTCGCGCACAAAGGGGTCCGTAGCAGCAAAATATAATGCCAGCAGGTTTCAGTGGGTAAGCACAATACTTACCAAATTACAGTTAAATCACCTATCTCAAAAAACTATAAGAGATACTTTGATCAAACCAAAATCGTTGAAAGAGTTAATTAGCATGCATCACCTCTATTTTTTTTAGAAGTTTTATACCCCGTAGTTATAAAAAAATAGAGGGGGGGGGGACATACTTTTTACGACTTTGAGAGCTGATATCTCAAAAACCGTTCACTTTAAGAAAAAATGTTTTTTAGAAAACTTTATATCATTTAAAAAGACCTTTCCCTTGATACCCCACACGGGTATGTACATCGAAAAAAAAAAATTTCATCCCTCGTTACATGTATGGGGGGCCCCACCCCCATTCTTTTTTTACTATTTAGTGTCATAATTTTTGTAGCGGTTCATACAACCATATTCCATCAAAATTTCATCACTGTAGTACTATATAGTTTCCGAGTAAAATCGGCTGTGACAGACGGACAGACGGACAGACGGACAGACGGACAGACGGACATGGACGAAACTATAAGGGTTCCGTTTTTTGCCATTTTGGCTACGGAACCCTAAAAATGATGCCGTACATTTTGCAGACCTATCTTTTAGGCTGATGAAAATGACGCTACTATCTAAAGGGTACTTTATGGACATCTGATACAGTACGGCATTATATATTTTTAAGAGAACAATTGATAATATGATTAAATCACTAGTAAGTGAAACGGTGTGTATATTATATCCAAAAATTTTAACTGTCACCACAGTATCAACAGTTTTTGTATACTTTTTGGTTTACTAAATACTTCGAAACATTATTGATACATTTATATATTGATTTGTTTCATGTAATGATGTGAAGAAATAAAACAATTATTTTTAAGAAAAATTTGATATTTTAATAATGATAATACAAAATATGGTTTTCCCCTTTGAACCAACGAAAATGTACGGCATGAAAAATATTATCTATGCATAAAACTTTACTTCGAAATAAATTAATTTGATGTTGTGTCAAATCACCCCGTGGACCACAAGAGAGAGGGGGTGCAACCCTCGGTTTTTTCTCCTTGTCGCATGATTTTTGTACGGCGTTGCGGAATAATGTATAAGAAGCAGTACTGAAATAGCATGAAACTGATGCCGTACAAAATCAAATGACCAAATTCACCCTGGAAATTGTCGGAAAATCAAAAGAAAAATCCGACTTTTTGGACCACCATTTTTGTACGGCACTACGCGTTGTCTTATTATTTTTCATGGATCTATCGATAGTAAGAATGCCGTAACAAAATATATGACCAAAATATACCCACTCTACCTGTACTTTTGAATTCTCCCCTGCATTCGTTGGACAGCTTACAAGTGACGGCATAATGCTGAATCTTAATTATTTTGCTCTTATACGTTCTACATAGCATCTGGTGGTTCAAATGACCCATCATTTTTTTAACACGGGCCAGTAGTCTATATTAAGCTACATCGTTCTACATTCCCGTAGTAACATTGAAATAGTTCACATACAAATTTTAACACAATTTAAGCTATCGACATACAGGCATCCCTAGTGATCTGCAGCCTGCAAGCTGCGCTGTGTCAACGAACAATATCCAAAAATACACTCAGAGCATCAATTTTCCAACGCCCGCAAAATTCCAGGCGCAAACTCTACAACTCATAGTTTCTCAAACTTTTATTTAACAATTAGCCCCCATTTAAGTTTAATGTACTTAAATATTTGCGAAAGCATCAACCAACGTTTGCCCCAAACCTTAGCCCATCTCCTGGCATGCCCTTTATGCCAGGACAGCTGCACATACGGTGAACTCCTGTGTGCAACCTAATACTGATAAACTTCTGTATATCTGTATACATAAAGCAAAAAATCGGTGTTCCATACAATATAAATATAAGAATAAGAATCTCATCATCATCACATCACATTTGTAAATCTAGAGGTCCATGCTCGGACCGAATCTAGAAAGCGCACGTTTTTATTTGCTTTTTCTAGTATGATCGCTCTACTAATAGAGGCCCAAATTTTTAACAATAGATAGTTTGAGAACCGTGCTATATACACACGGTTGGCTTAATAAGCCATCCCGGTAATTGGGTAAAATGCTTCATTGTACGGGCACTTTGTACAGTCCGCGGCACAATGGCGGAATTCCGTGATAATTCCACGTGGCCAAGATTAAACTGCGCCTACTAAATGTTGCCACCTTAGCGCTTTAAAGTATCAGCCTATAAACTGTCCCTGTGCGTCTATTATAGAAATCAAGTCATCGCCACTATGATGATGAAGCGCCTAAGCTACATATTTTTTAATATTATCAGAATGAAAATTGTAATAATCATAATTTGAAAAAAGTAACTAATGAGTTTCTTGCCGATTTTTCTCGGTAGAAATCGCCTTTCCGAATCAGCGGTAGCTTACATGATATTTGACATTCATAAATGTTCCTGACTTAAATTTAATAAAGAATATTTCTATTTCTATTCTATTTCCCATGGTTACCTAATGCTCGCTTATTAGCGCTTTACCTGCTATGATTTACATACTGAGATATTTTAGGGCAAAGGTAAGTATTTTAGTGTAACAGACCAAATAATTGGCTCAAAAAAGCCTTATAGCCGAGGAGAAGGCAAGACCAGCTTGGAAGAAAGAGATAGGCTGAAGAGAGCCCTATCCCTTGCAGTGGGATATACTTACTACCTACTTACTGCGCTGGCTCAGCGATCTTAGGTGGGTCTTGGCCTCCGACGTCAAAGTTCGCCATTTTGTTCGGTCCAGTGCCAATTCTGAACAATCATGCACTATAGTGCTTTAAAGTCCTTGGTGACTTCGTCCCTTCAGTAATATCTCAGTGCAGTGGGTATAGCATAGAATAATAATCATCATAATATTAATGCCATTGGGAGCATTCTAGTTTTAATAGTTTATGGTACCGGTGACAGTTTTATAGTACAAAAAACCGTATGAATTAAGAGAGAATAGAAAAAAATTCTTCACTCTTAGATACGGACTACGGAGGGTAAACGCTAAAGTATCCTTTGTGAAATTTCTCCAGTCGACTCTCACCTCAATGTCAAACATTTTTATTACATTACCAGTGGATGCCCGCAGCGTTCGGTTTTCCTCTAAAGGATTTTTTCGAAATAAATTATATCCTATTACGTTTCCCATGCCTCACAGCTATCTAATGAAATAAGTTTTATTCAAATCCGTTTCGTAGTTTTCGAGATTAGCGCGAATATGCAAGCGACAAAAAAAATCTTGTAGTAATTCATGTATGTTCTGTTCTTAGTCACCCGAAGATATTTTGAGATAAATATTCAATGTATGTACGTACGAACAGGCTTCGATTTATTACATTTTTGTGTGGTTAGGGACAACTCGCCCGAGAAGAACAGTTTATTAATACCTTTTAGTAACTAGTAGGAAAAGGATTATTTATATGTAACACGAAAAGTCGAAACACTGACGCCATGTAATCGACACCCACCGCCATCTATGAGCGAAGATACTAAGACCTAAAAGGAAGTAAGGGCGGGCCACTAATATTAAATTATATATGTAGATAGTGGACAAACGAGAAGACGCCACGCCTTATAATAGTGATCGCGGCCTCCAATCTGCAACACCCATTTGGGTGTAGCACAGATGCGTTTTCGGCAATGCGACGAAGAAATAAGCTTTTTTTACTAAAGGCCTAGAAATCACAAAACATTGGGTATGTATAGGCTCAAAAGATTTGTTCCAGTTTCTACAAATGATTGATATTAGTGCCTTTTTAAACAGCAGTCTAAGTGAATTGTGCAATTTACCGGCATCGGGCAACACTGCGCCTACTTGCCTGGGTACCGGCTGCCACGTTATGAAATAGTGCTGGGATAATTTATTCGTCGTCCAACTAGGCAGATAAGATATATGACGCTATGGCCCAATAAACTCACTTCTCAAATCAGTAAGTGCGGTGCTTGAAGCCTTAGTGACGAAATGGAGCTAAACAACTTAAATAAGGAGACAGATGGAATTTCTCCCGCAAACGCTCCGGCTGTAGAAAGAGCTACATCTAGAACAGCGGTCGTCATACTTTACTGCTCAAGAGCCACACATAACAATGTGAGTACCAAGGTCCGGGCCGCATTATATGTGAAGTACGGTTGTGTAGTTGACTATTAATTAAAGGAATCTACTTTACCGCGGGCCGCAGTTTGATGACCACGGATCTAGAAGCTTTCCCGAGAGACTACAGTATGAGGTTCTTCAAATTTAGAGTGTTGACGGTTTTTAATGGGCCCCGTGCAAGTACTGAGGCGTCTCCCACGACTCAGATCGTATGCCATGAAAGCGGGAAGGCCCATAGGAAGGTGGTGGTCCTCTGGAGTTGCAGACGTCCATAGGCTGCGGTAGTAGATTATAGGCGAGCCGCACGCTTGTTTTTCACCGACGTTGTAGATATAAAAACGCCATACTAATGTGAATACCACACATACATAGACAAATCTCTAGATTATGGTAGTCTCTAGTTATTCATAGACACAGATAATATAGATAAGATAATAACATCGACCTAATCCCAAAGGGAGTAGCTTAAGGAAGCGGGTACTTACTTTCATCAGCAACCTACGTTCGTCCACTGCTGGACATAGGTCTCCCCTAATGCACGCCACCGCTCCCGATTTTCGGCCACTC
Source organism: Cnaphalocrocis medinalis (assembly GCA_014851415.1). Lineage (NCBI taxonomy): Eukaryota > Metazoa > Arthropoda > Insecta > Lepidoptera > Crambidae > Cnaphalocrocis > Cnaphalocrocis medinalis. The sequence goes on along the minus strand of CM026287.1, from coordinate 3,837,856 downwards.
TCATCCAGCCCACTCCAGCCAGCCTTCGAATGTCGTCATCCCATCTTGTAGCAGGGCGTCCAACACTACGTTTGCCGAGTCGCGGTCTCCACTCAAGGACCTTATGGCTCCAACGGTTGTCAGTTCTGCGACTAATGTGACCAGCCCACTGCCACTTCAGTTTGCTAATTCGGTGGGCTATGTCGGTGACTCTGGTTCTCTGTCGGATTACATCATTTCTGATGCGGTCCTTCAGAGATACTCCGAGCATAGCCCTTTCCATAGCTCTTTGAGCGACTTTGAAACCGCTGGTTAGTCCAGCCGTGAGTGTCCACGTCTCGGCACCGTAAGTCATGACCGGAAGGACGCACTGGTCGAAGACTTTCGACTTAAGACTTTGAGGGATGGGTGACGAGAAGACTTGACGAAGCCTACCAAATGCTGCCCAGCCTAGGTGAATTCTTCTATTGGCTTCTCTCTCGAAGTTGTTTTTGCCTAGTTGGAGCGTTTGTCCTAGATAGACATATTCCGGACAACTTCGAGAGGTACTTCCATTAACAGCGACCGGTCCCGGATCAACGAGCTCGTTGAACATGACCTTGGTTTTATCCAAGTTCATCCGAAGACCGATGTGTTTAGAAGATTCAGCCAGGCTGCTCACCATCTCCTGTAGGTCCTGTAAGGTTTCCGCCAAGATTGACGATGTCGTCTGCGAATCGTAGGTGTGACATGTACTCGCCATTAATATTAATTCCGCGCTCTTTCCAGTTTAGCGTTTCGAACATGTCCTGCAGCGCAGCGGAGAAGAGTTTCGGAGATATAACATCTCCTTGTCTCACACCACGTCGCAGCAGGACAGGCTCGGTTTGGCCATCTGGATTACTACGGACATATTAGCGGCGTCATATAGACACTTCAACACCTCGATATATCGCCAATCGACTTGGCACCTCTGCAAGGCCTCGAGAACAGCCCAGGTCTCGACGGAGTCAAAGCTTTTTCATAGTCCACAAACGCCATGCACAGGGGCTGGTTATACTCTTTGGTCTTCTGTATAACCTGTCTCACTGTGTGAATATGGTCTATGGTGCTATAACTCCGTCGGAACCCGGCCTGCTCTGCAGGTTGAGCTTCGTCAAGTCTTCGTGTAAGGCGATTCGAAAATGACTCTTGAGAACAATTTATAGACGTGACTTAAGAGTGAAATTGGTCGATAGTTCTTCAGTAAGGTTTTGTCGCCTTTCTTGAAGAACAACACGACCAAGCTCCGCTGCCACGCCCTAGGAGTTCTCCCGGAGAAAAGAACCGAGTTAAATATACGCCGAAGTTCCTTCAGCACCGGCTTGCCGGCAGCTTTTAGAAGCTCGGTTGTGACTCCGTCTTCTCCCGGGGCTTTTCCATTTTTAAGTTGCCCAAGAGCTGCCTCGATCTCCTCCAAGCTGATGTCGGGTAGATCCTCCGTCGCATGGCGGGTTAATGTGGCTCTTGAATCCTTCTCATCCGGCGTAGGGTGGGGTGAGTGCGACGCGTATAACTGGCTATAGAACGTGTAAACTTCCGAAAGAATCTCTGGCTTTGACGTGACGACTTCTCCATTTGCCTTGGTCAACTTCGACAGGTGGCTCCTTCCAAGCTGTTGTAAGAAGACTTTGGACCCCCCGGTTCCGCTCAATTGTTCTCTGTATTAAGAGTGTATTGGAGCTTCGGAGGTCACGTCATTAAGAGTGTATTGGAGCTTCGGAGGTCACGTCTTACACGTCGGGTACTTACTTATGTATGTATTTATATCCATATCCCCATACAAGCGATGGTAGCTCAGTAGATAAGAACACGGCTACTATTATACAAATCTATGTGCGTATTTTTTCTATTAGCATGGCAGTGAGAGTCATCGTGAGGAAACCTGCAAGTTTCGGATAGTTTCTGAAAGGTTCCAGTTGGTCTGGTTTCCCTGATAAGGAATGCGAAGGTCAGACGGCAATCGCTTCATTGTAATTGACAGACTCCCCTAATCCAAAATACATAGTCTTTAATAAAAATTACGGTATAATTTATTTAAAAAAATCTTTTAGTATCAAACCGAACGCTACGCGAGCGGAGCAGCGAGCATCCACTAGTTAACAATAATACTGATAACAATATTATTACGTAATTGATAACAATTATACGTTATCTTATCCGCGACCTTTGAATCCATAACAACGTTGTGCTACATTCATTAGTCATTATGTTTATAAACAAACCGAATATAGACGTCACACCTAATATGTGCATCAAATGTGACGATACGAACCAAACACCTCTGCCACTGCATGAGGATAACAGTGAAACAACTTGATACAAAACTTACGCACGCGAGTCTACGCTTTGATAGTGAAAAACGACCGATAAACCGCCAATAAATTATCAGACTACGAGGTTTGAAACATTCATTATACAAGTATCCATATGAAGATTTTTTTTCAGAAGCTCATTATTCTTGTATCTGTGAGCGAGACGTACAACTAATTTATTAGACCCAATAGGAAAATACGAACTTGAAATATTTAAATATTAATAAGAGCGATATTAGGTACAAACAAATCCAAATATTTAATAAATAGTCAAAATACAAATAACGCGACTTGTAACGCTCAGGGGGCCAACTCTCGATCACACGGCATTGAAGTCGAATTTAAAGATTCCATACATTCGTCCATACAAATTTCTAATTCGACTTTAATGTCGAGTGCACGAGAATCTCTACCCTGTAACGACGAAATTCGTCGACTTACATATTGCATTTATCTCTTTTAATCGTATTGAATAAGTTTTTAACCTTTAATTAAATGTGTTATATTTACAGCTCTTACTGTTTTTGATTACACTGTGACTTGACCTACAGACGATTATCAATATGAGCTCATCGTAGCTCAGTGAACTCATAATAGGCAGTTTTTATAGACCGTGTGAACTACTTATGTAAATGTTATGAATAATTTTAACTTATCTCATTTCTGCGACCCGGTTGCGTTCACAACTTTGGCTTCGGTGCCCGGAGTAAGGTTAAGCCATGTTTCAGGATTTGAGGAGTCTCGTTATTAATTGATTGTCTGACCTTCGCAACCCTTTAACAAGGGAACCAGGCCAACAGTATCATGGTTACACAATTCTCTCATGATGTTTTTGCTCATCGTCGAGGAAAAAAGTATGTATTTCATACATTTGAAAAATCCAGAGGTGCATGCTTGGATTCGAACTAGGAACCCCTCGTATGGAAGGCGCGTTCTTATCCATCGATCTACCATCCATTGTAAAGACTAAATAGTCTATCCATGTTAATATCCTTCTGTAAGGAACGTGCCCTTGACTACATAAATCTGAACTTATTATAAAAGGTATTAATGTTAAAAATAACTACGGCGAAGGGTCCTTATTAGAAGCAATAAAAATGGTATGAAAAAAATTTCGTAGCTTAATTTAACCACTAAACTAAATTACTTTTTAATTTAATAGCTTCAGCGAATTATTAATCCATGTCGTTGTAACTAATTACACCTTGCAACAAGTTGTAACATAATTTCAATAGAAAAACCACTCAGCTATAAATAAATTTTACTGAATTTTCTGTCACGGCTCTTTATATTTAGTATTTAAACCGCTTTGCGCACAAATGCGAAACGTTAGATCTCGGCTTAAATAATTAACTACGATAAAAACCGACATCAAACTCATAATACACGTCGTAAAAGACCCCCGACACTTAGTGATGTGACTTGTTCAAGTTTTACCACTTGAGTCATTTTACATTTTCACTCGGAATTACGGAAATGAAAAGCCCCTTGCCCTCAATTTTCGTGCTTGTGATATTTATAAAAAAACGATATATTGCAGAAATATAGTCTTTACGTATGGTATTCATATCATATCCGCCATATTTTTCATATCGAAAAAATTGGGGCCTTATTCGGTTCAAGTTTATTCGTCCTATCTGTCGCTACACTCTTGATAGAGCGGTCATAATCACATTGAGGCGTCCTTGTTACTGTTAGAAAAGACACAACTTCCCTCTGGACCTCACCATCTCCCTGTGTTCAAGTAATTCTGATTCCAATTCTAATTCACTAGCTCACTCATAGTACACTTTTTCGACGTCACTCGAGTTACTTCCGCCAGAGTTGTCGCCCAACACTCTCAAACTCGCTAAGTAACAAACATCTAAAACAAACGGATAAGTATGTTCCCCTTTAATTTATGTAATATTCTGACAAAGACCAATAAATTAAACCACTCGTGCAGACGTAGACGTATTTTGTACTTTATCACGATGCAATAATGTTGTGAATTTAGAATGAAGTCAACAACTTGGATGAAATGTGCTTGACATTTTTTATTGGACATATTCCCGTGTTTATAAACCTCATCTAAACATTCCCAGTGTGAAGAATGACATGACTGAAAAGGGGTGGGTGGATGATACGATGACGAAAGACAGGGACGAATGGAAGAAGAAAACATACTGCGCCGACCCCAAATAATCTGGGAACAGGGCAGGGAGATGATGAAGATGATCTAAACATTCCCAGTTGTATCCGCCGTCATTTTTGAGTCCGAGGTACTCTTTTTTAGAGGTGCCTGAGGGAGACATGAAAACTAGATCAACTGCATAATTTTTGGTTCAGAATCACTTATCTGAACAATTGAGTTCGAATAAACCACCACCTTCCCATGGTCCTTCCCGCCTTCTTGGCATACGGACCGAATCGTGGGAGACGCCATCGGTAGGTACAGTCAGCCACACATCAGGTTACCACAACCTGTCAAATTTCCTCAATTGATATTCAACCTAATGTGTATGGCAGTAAGATAAGAGTCGATTGAAGAAATTTGATAGTTTTGTATACTTTGATGTGTGGCTATACGTACTTGCACGGGGCTCTTTCCCGTATGGCATTTGCTTGACTCCCTACATAAATAATCTTTTCTGCCCCATATTTGAGTGCGAACAATAAAAAAATATCGGAGGTATTCTAGGGCATTTCCACTTTAATAACTTAATACCTATTAACAATTTAGGCAGTAAACTTACAGGGTTGGCCAAGATTGATTGCGCACCACGACCGCTACCCCAAAATTAATGTAAAACTACATAAACAGTTTGTATGAGTAAGTTAGGCTCATTAATTCAATCGCTAACATAATAATAAGCTTACAGTTAATAGTCTGCAAACATAAATTGGTAAGGCAAAAATAAAGTGAATGCAGAACCGAACAAAGAGTAATTAATTTTGCAATGTCAGATATTTTAAGCCAATTAACTGTCACATCACCGACCTAGGTATTTGATCGAACCACAATTCTCACAATATGCTGTTATCCAATTTAAGTTCGTCGATTCAGAATTGCTTTTAAGCAGAAACTGGAATATAATCATGTGGATTACGAAGTTAAATGATTTTGACACTATGGTTGGTTAGGTTAGTTTAATAGTCTGACCGTGGGAGACCCACGTCTCGGAATGAACGGACCGGCTCGACTGGAGTGATACCACAGAAGACAGAGTGAAGCAGCGCCTGCGTTGTGTTTCGTCTAGTGATTAAGAGGAGCGGAGGCCCAATAGGGGGAAAGGGGGTTAAAGATTGGTACTGCACTTGTGACTCTACTAGTATTGCGGGTGTCTATGGACGGCGGCAATCACTTACCATCGGGTGATCCGTCTGCTCATCTACCAATCACATAAAAAAAATGGCCGGTAAATTTTCTATAGTTATGGATGTCGTTATTTAACCTGTATTTTTAAATATTTTTTTATTGAAAAATGGCAACGCAAATTAGCGATGTCGGTTGTCAAGGGTTTTACTCAACATTTCACAAAGACACTTATTAGCGAATTTTACAACCTCCTTTTATAAGGCCAAGGGTAACGCCATCGATTCCAAACTTTACCTCAATAAGAAAATACCCAAAAATAGATTGGAATGGGAGCAAAGATTCTTATCACGAGGCTAAGAGATTTCGCAGAATCGAAAACTTTGATGACGAGTTCCAGTTACTAGGAGCTTCAGCAAATGTTTTGATTTGGCCGATAGCCTAAAAACTCAACAAGCTGATATGGAGGACATTTGGCAGGAGTCCATAGGCATACTATGGAATGTTGTTTGACAAAGAAGCCTAGCTATTTCTCGAGCCTTGGTTCACTGACTCAGACAAATTAGAGCCACTACATAACATAGCATCCTAAATCAGAATAAAGAATAAAGTACAACCTACAAAATCTTGATATGCAATGAGAATAACTATATATTACTTACCTAGGTAGGCTTCGTTTTTGTTTTGTGCAATCAACCTACTATCAAAGTAATCAATTTCTCATTAAAGCTAGTAGTTACCTCTTTTATAAGGTTCATGAAAAATTAAGAGAAAACGAGTAAAACTTCATCAATAAAACCTACACAGTATACCTACTACATACATCTGGCTTTGGATGTCAGAGGCGTGGGTTCTCAGAACCTGAGTTTTCAATGTAAAGTAATAACAACGCTGTCGATAATAAACATTTCTACGGAAAAAGAAATATTCGGGACAAAAACAGCTATCATCATAATGTATAGCCTAGCGTTAACCCATTTGTTATTGCTAGCACTAGTAGTGAACAGAGACAAAGTTGTTCAATCTCTGAAACCTGTTATTTCCCAGGCTAGGTACCGTTCGATTTGGAGGAGAGAGAGCTTTTTTGTCTTCTTCTTTTATTTTAGTAAAAACGAAATAGCCTAGATGGCCAACGTCACACGGGTCAGCTGAAGTAGAGATCGCCAACAGTAAGTACGCTAAGCCAATCTATGCGAATGCTGTATCCCTCTTGTTAGGAAAAATAACCATCATTCAAGTAATAAACAGACAGTAACTAGTTAACTAAGGCCGCTCAGTGAGTTTTTAGCCTTCTCTTACGTTGGGGTAGGGTTGTTACTGCGACCGGGCAGATTAGTTTTAAAAGAGTGAATGCACGCGATTACAGCCCAATCGGGGATCCTTCCTTGCGCACCCATATAGTCTACAATGTCTAAGTGGCAGCGCGTACGTCACATCGAAATATTGCCCGTATTCACACGGGCCAAAGCGAGCAAAATAATCGAAATACAGTTTTGGCAACCTTAAGTTTCCGTTAACAAGGACACCGGAGCGGCGCTCATAGAAACATCCTCATAGTATATCTTGTGGCTATCTTTATGGTATAATTCTATACACACACTTAACATTCACGTAGGTAATTCGCCATTAGCAAGCAGATTATGAGCATCTTACTTAACTCTGTTTTGTAAACATTATCTAATGCATTTACCGCAATTAAACCGTAATGTACAGCGGGACAAAATAGCGAGTAGGGTCTCAGCGCCAGCATTAAAGTAGTGATGAATAGTCTCCTTTGTCCACTTCTGAATTTATTAGGCTGCTGCGTTGCTGAACATAAACCGTATTTGTTTATCATAAGCTCACTCAAGCCTAAGCTTTACCGCGACCTTAATCCTAATACCGAATAAACCGACGCCCCAAACAAGTGTAATATTTTCATTCTACTTACTTTGGAATATTTTCCGCACAAGTCGGTTATCCTATAATGAACAAGACGAGAATTATAATAAGGATAGAATCTGGCTCGTAGAGGCAATCGCTGTAACAAATTGCCTATAATAAATCTACCGCTAGATGCTGCGAAGGAATGATAAAAATTATATTGATGTCGGTTACTTGTCTGGCAATAATAACGCGGCTCGCTGCACTTTAAAATCACTTATCCTTGAATATACTAGCTGTTGGCTGAGATGGGAATTGGAATTAAATTATGGAGTAATTTTTCACAAGTCCTACAATTTTTATCCATTTAAAATAATGCTGCAGCGGATATTGTCCATTGTTTCCAGGATTTTCGTTTCAAAAATGAAAACGAACTGGTACCTATATTATGCGCATTCGTCGGTATGCGCTTTTATGTACCTACAAGCTCTTGCTTTTTACTAGTGCCAAATTGCGGCGCTAGTAATACAGAAACTAAGTAAAAAAGAGGAAATGTGGTGGTAAAAAGAACAGCTACAATAACTTGGTAATCTTGTTATTTATATAGGGAATTACAAAGTTATTTAGTCAGTTGGCGTCTCTATAAAATTGGATCAAAATACCTATTACCTAACTATTTATAAAGAGAGATTTTCCACTTACCAGAGACAAAAACACGAAACACAAGCGCGATTTAATCGACGTCCAGCGCGATCTATTGGTTTAGTTTGAAACTACTGTCCCGAAGCGAAGTGAGGGCGAGCCACTAGTCTCGTATAAGTTGGTATTTTCTATTAACTCAGTGAGGTAAGTAGAAATGCAGCAACCGCCCAGAGCAGTCTTAATAGTGTATTCTCTTACACAACTAACCTAATAATAAATTCAATCTTCTAACAAAGTAGGTGATGGCACTTACGTAAGTTTTTTTTTCATCTTATCATTTCGCATTCTACTGCTGAACGACGTAATGCCTTACCAAATAAATCACCGCTCTTCAGTACGGCCTTTCGGCAGTTCACCCCAATCAATGTCAGCCACATTATTAGGCATAAGTAAATATGCTATCCTAAATACCCTCAAAATTTATCTACTATATTGGCTTTTTTTTCAGTTCATTATGGGCTGTTAAGCTCTGTAGAATTTTCGGACAACGCTAAGGTCCATCGACGCTATTAATCGATCAACCAGTGCTGCGTACTACTACTTTTTGAGGGAAACCCACCTTCCAGAAAAGTCGAGAGCATGACCCACCGCCTCCCCAAGGTAATTACCGCTTTCTTGGCATTCGGACCGAACTGTGGGAGACGCCACGACGTGCTTCTTAGCGTCTCACTCTAAAGTGATTAAGTGAAATTAAAAAAAAGTCACTGAATGAAGCAGTAAAAATATAAGTTGGGGGACCTCCGGTCTAGATTTATCTATCAGTTCATAATAATCAATAAATTAGAAGGTAAAAGAAGGTAAAGAAGTAGGTAAAATACATGAATGAGGAAAATAAATTAATTTTATTTCTGCATTATGATTTAGCTCATCAATTTATTATATTTCTTGTTTACGTGTTTTGACGTCTTTTTGGACCCAAGAAATCAATAATTAAATGATGGGCTGAGGTAACTGGAACCGATAGTTGCCATGCCCTCCCGTAGCTGGGAATTATCTTGATTTCGGAGAATCTAATAATCCAAGGAACAGGGCCACTTAAGATGGAATAATGATCGTGAAATGCCAATGCCTGATTTTGGAGCATTTTATTAAGTCGCTGTTACGCTACTTATTATTTAAGTTTAAAATAGTATAACAAACAAAATGTAAAATGCCTAAACAGAAGCGAAGTCATGAATGTTCAAAAAATAATAATACTAGGTACGACAATTTATATCGGTATTTAAACTAGTTCGTATAACCTGTTACGGACTGAGATTAGATAATATATATATAATAGATATATATATATATATTACATATACCTAGACATTATACTTAAAAAACCGTAAAAGCAAATAAACAAAACAAAATTGCCATTAAGTGTCCAAGAAAATTAGTTTTGCACGATATTTCGTACCACCCTTTACATAAAAAACAACTGGAATACTTTCACTAGACACATTCAGTTCCTAATATACCATAGCTTTCCCGCCTTTAGCTATGAGGTCATCGAACTGTGGCGCCTGTGGTCTGCCTTGATATCGGCTGTTTACGATTTTCGCTCGATTCAAGAAAACATATCAGTAATTTTTGTTGCTCTTTCTTAGACTCGACCTTGTACTCTATTGAATAAGCTAGAAGATTGCTTGTAGCCTACGAAGGTACTTATTAGACAAAAATACCATCTTGTTCAGAATAAGGTTAGAATAAGGATCAGAGAAAATATGGAATCTTACCTACTTTTCATAGAACCCAATTACGAAAGAAAAACGAAATACCTAAGAAAAATCTCTCAGCAAAGAAATGAGCTTAGGTCAAATGTATTAAATACCAGGTAGGTACATACAAGCGTAGGTCAGCTATGGGCGTCCCATACTAATAGCGGCATTACATAAGACCCCATCAAAATCAAGGTCGGTTCACACAAGGCACAGTCTTATTAAGAGGGTTATTCCCAAACTACTCTTTTATTTTTGCCTCAAAATATAGAACAATCCAGAACAAATTCCTATATCGCAATCACTGACTTGATGGTGCATTTGGTAATGACCCTATCACAAGCGCCAAAGGTCGTCGAATCGATTCCCACTCTAGTGTAGGTACAAGATTTTTTAAGTATTTAATCATGACTTGCATTAAATTTCTGAAAGTAGCGTGAAGATTGTTTTTAGGGTTCGGTAGACAAATGGCAAGAAACGGAACCCTTATACCTAGATTCGTCATGTTTGTCTGTATGTCCGTTGCACGTCCGTCCGTATATATTTGTATATCCATTATTACTGTACTTTATAAGTACTTTATGTTTCATAAAAATCCTTTTTTTTTCCTAATCCCATATTTAACTATAATAATTTCTCATGTGTCTAACTTTTGATTGGCCATGTAAGAATTTAATTTATTAAGCGTTTTATGTAAACTACCTACCTATGTACTTAATGAAGTAAAGTTCGCAGTTAAGGACATTACGACTAGCGTTATTCAATTGCATTAAAAAGTAACGTATTCCTAATGGGAAGATGCCTATATTCTCATGCACTCGGCCACATAATCGTTAGCCCCAGGGTTAAGATATACAGTTATGCACATTTATTCCGATATCGTATTATTCCCATGAGAGGAGTTCAAGAATAACCCATCCCTCGTGATACGCTAGGTAGCGTACGTAATGGCTCGATCTGAGATAAGCGAGATGTCAACGAACCGCCGAAGTAAGCGATAGCCTGATAACAGGCCCGTCAAATTGTAATGTCCCGGTGAGGATCGGTTGTAACCACGCTGAATGCAATTTCGGTTCACATTCGGAGACTAACATTTGACCCTGCCTGGGATCATAATGTTTTTTTTATGTGATAGGTAGCAGACGAGCAGGCGGATCACCTGATGGTAAGCAATTGCCACCGCCCATGAACACATGCAACAAGTGCGCTGCTAACCTTTTATCCCCTTCCCTCCCGATGGGCCTCCGGTACCCTCACTCACTCGGCGAAACACAGCAAGGAGCTGCTTCACGCCGGTTTTCTGTGAGGCAGTGGCATCACTCCGGTCGAGCCGGCCCATTCATGCCGAAGCATGGCTCTCCCACAATTAATTGTGTTGTGTTAATTGTCTGTAGCATGTAATATGTGTTGTGGTGTCCAAATTAATAAATGTATTTTCTTTCTTTCTTTCAATTTATAATAAATAATTAATTTTCATAATTAGGTGCGAGTAAAATTACCTATCTTAAGGAGCTGGTGGCAGCTCAGTAGATAAGCTTGTGTGCCTCCTACTCGCAAAGTCTATGGATGGATTCTATGGATTTTACAATTCAGATGTAAGAGAAGAGAACCCCCAAAGTGGGCGCAGTTAGCCCTGATAAGAGGCCCGTCACATTGTATCGGTAATATTGACGTCCAAATGCAATTTTTTTCACCTTCAGAGATTTTTTTCAGCTGTTTTACGCTAAGGGCCATAGATTTAAACCGTAGACACAGCGTGAATGCGCTTAAAGTGCAGCCGCCAATGAAAGCTCCATTCGCAAAAAGCGCTTTGGCATTTACGGAATATAAAACACAACATTGCATTTCTAACGTTACATTACATTTTATTCAAAAAGTTAACAATCTACTTAGTGGTACTAGGAAGTCAGCTCTACAGATTTTAGAAATGAATAGTATAATTTACCCGTTTAAATAAATAAATGCGCCAGACAATCACACCAATCAACCTGGTCTCAAACTAGGGCAACCCCTGTACTATGAGTACCAGATGACGATAATCTGGGGGCGTCAACCCAGAACACCCAGACCCAAGACAACTTAGAAAATGTAGTTTCCTAAATTGACTTGACCGGGAATCGAACCCGGGACCTTTCGCGCTTCGGGCGAACACCTAAGCCACTGCGCCATCGAGGCCGTCAATATGGTACAAAATAGAGCTTAATTAAATAAAAAATAATTACCTATCTGTTGTAATTCTCAAAAGTTTAATGCAACCACAATACAAATTTTAATATGAAATAAATTACTTACAGCAATTTAAATCACATTTATTTTATTATCTCTTCCCATTGAATTATTACTATGAACAGGAAATGGTTGATTAATAATTCATTAATAAATCTTACAACAGGAAATAATGTTATTACTTGTAAAATGTAGGTAACTTTTGTTATCAACAAAACCATTAAACTATTAACTGATAGCTTCTTGTCTATGGAGAGGATAAATAAATAAAATTATCCAACATCTCATACATTGACCTGATTCTATAATAAGTAGCTTTATCACTTGTTTTACAGATATCACACAGAGGATCACAAAAACAAATTTATTTTCTACCATTAATAAGACAAATGTACTGGCATGGCTACAACAACACTATTATTAAGTATAGCCATACACAATTTTGTTGAGTAAATGAGTACCTACTATGTTAATATTTATGAGGTGTGATAATTAGAGTGGATTCGAAGTAGTTAATAAGGGATTCATAAATATGGATATGAAAAAAGACATTAGTTATTTACTTACCTAATTAAAGCTCTAATTCATCAGAATATTAATATGGTTCACTTAGGAAAGACACAAACTCGTAACTATCTATCTCTCAATGGATCAGTATGGGAGATGTTTAGTATGAATAAGATTTGCTCATAGTCCTAAGATTAACTGCAAATTGGACAAAAAAATTATCTCAATGATATATTACTGACAAGTCCACGATCATTTAACGTTGAAACAATATAATGTAACATTTGTTATATTAACTTACTTTAAAAGAATACTTCGAAGAGACAAATATTTAGTAAAAGATAACATGTTTTTAATAATTATGCATTAAGAAAGAGTGTGATGATTAAGCTTAATTCCGTAGTGATGATGTGATTTATTTATGGGTATTTCTCATTTTTCAAAAAAAATGTTGTGATTCGAAATTTTCTAACTGATACTAACTTAACTAAGCAGTCATACTTTTTGATATTAAAGTATGTATGAATAAGCGTTATTTCAGAGAAAGAAAATTAGATATTCTATAGAAATAGTATTATTTTTTAATTGTTTTATTAATAAAATGTTCCCTTCCGTGGATGTGATCACATAGGTTTTATGGAGAAAAATAAATGTTGCGTTTTTTTTTGCTACTATAAATACATAAAAACCTATGCTATTATTAACTTATATGCATTTGCTCCCTAGATACGAGATTATATGTATATGCAGCTAATAGAAGATACTTTTTTTTTCTCATAAAATGTGTGATCAATTTTTTTTTCACGTCCATGGATCAATGTCACGCTGGCCGTACAAGAAAAATAACAAGTGTTTATCCGAACGCACGTGGCCACACACAAGCCAGAGGACGCCATCTTTTACCCCCAGTTGTCAGTTTCAGCCAGAGACATAGCGTCTGTGAATAAATAAAAAAAATATTTTCATTCTCAAAACTCGTCGAGCATAAGTGGTCACAACTGTGGTGATGATCAAAGGTATGTACTTTACATCTATGCTTTTACTTTCTGTGATTTCAATGTGTTTTGGTGTGAAAAAGACATGGTTAAATAAGCATGTTCATTCCTGTTTTTTCAGGTGATGTTATCGGAGCTTAAACGGATAAAAGTCACGTCCGTGGAGGTCACTTCCTTGGTTCCGTGTATAAAAATCGTGCCATGGAAGTGACCTTCGATCCACGGAAAGGACAAGAAATTACATATTGATTAAATGTGCCTCTTCAGTGACTATGTTTCTTTTTTAAATTTTAGTTTTCGTTGATTTTGTGAAGCTGGTAGCTGATATGACAGCAAGAGAACATCGGATGCAGCAAAAAGAGTGGAGAGAACGCAAATTAAGGAGTCGCCTGTAAGTCACGGGGATTATCCCTCTTGACCTCAGGGGACGATGAGCAGGTCCAACTGTATGAGGTCAAGAGGGGTAAACCCCGTCGAGGAATATCCCGGGAGGCTGATGGAGGCAAGGGTAAGCCCCTTCCTCCTTCAGCATCCTGCCCAAAGGAGCCCAATAGCCTTCGATCTCATACACGACGAGGGGGTGATAGCCAAGCTCCCCCAGAGCCCCCCCGAGAGCTGCCGTACATGTATACGGACGGCAGCAACATCGAAGGCAAAGTGGGCGAGGCGGTCACAGTCTGGGAGGGGGGGAGAGAGGTGGGGAAAACCAAGATCTCACTCGCCTCCTACTGCAGCGTCTACCAGGCCGAGTTGTACTCGATCCTGGAGGCGCTCAGGCTGGCGGCGGGTAGGATGAGGTGGCACAAGGCCTCAATAGTCAGTGAAGTGACTCTAGGTCGTCGCTAGAGGCCCTGGCGGACCCCGCCTCCCTACACCCCTTGGTCGGCAGTATTATGCGGGCACTGGCGGAACTCGAAGGCAAGGGGGGTGAAATTAATTTCTTTTGGGTGAAGGCGCACGCCGTACATCCCAGGGAACGAGAGGGCGGACGAGCTCGCGAAAGAGGCCGCGCTCAAATCCAAGACCGCCCCCCCGCTACGACTGTTTCCCCCTTTCGGCGGCGCGCAGAGCGATTAGAGAAAACACTATAGGGCACTATAGGCAGGACAGATACGAGACGTCGGTGACAGGAGCAGTAACGCGCATGTTCCTGCCCGACGTCCGTGAGGTCAAGATAATGATAGGAGGAAGGGCGTTCACTAATATGGAGGCGCAGCTGCTCACCGGCCACGGCGGCTTTAAGGCTTACCTGCACAGATTCCGTCTGGCTGACTCCCCGCACTGCATTTGCGACGGCGAGACGGGGGAGACCCTGGAGCACATTCCGTTTGAGTGCCCCAGGTTCTCCTCGAGCACGACTGCGAATGCAGAGTGGGGATTCAGCTGGACACAACCCAACCACGGTAGCGGGGGGTGATGAGTGACCGTGGCTGCAGGGAGGCCTTCATGGAGTACGGCCGGAAGGTGGTGAGCGCTGCGGCCAAAGCTAACAGGGGAAGAACGTAGCGTGACCGGTCGCAGTGCGGATAGATGTGTCGCGCGCCGTCGCGCAGTGTCGCGTTTTAAATTGAAAAACAGTTTACTAGAAAGTTCCTGTTACCTACATCATATTCTTTAAGATTAAGAAAATATATTGAAATAATAACACTGATCTTTTATTTTCAACACATCTTTTGGTCTTCCATGACAAATATTTGTAGAACAAGGAAGTGACAATCCCTACTTATGTATGGAATGTCACTTCCTTGGATCTGCGGTCACTTCCATGGAGGGCAATTTTTTTTAAGTCCTCATATCTCAGTACTTATGAGACTGCAAGCTCAGCGACCATTTTTACCATGATCCCCAAGGCCAACACTACTAAAATGTATCATCAATTTTTTTTAAATATCACTTGTGCTTGATGTCATTTTTTTGGATTCAAAAATGAGAAATACCCTTATAATCTGTTACTTTACTTTTTATTTTAGGCTAACAGAAATAAAATTACAAAAGACATTAATTTAGTACCATATTCTGCCAATGAACATTAACATGCCTATTAATATTATTAATTATAATGTCTTGGTTGTAATATTTATGATGTGTTTTGTGTACTCATAGGTTTTTATTCAACTAAAACCATGCAACACAAAAATCCAACGATTGACTATCTAGAATTTGTCACCAAGCACCAATCAGTGAGTCACCGTAAGAATTCGACTACTTCCTGACAGATTCCATTTCTATTTCGAATTAAAAAATGATCAAAATGTCGTTTATAAATCACAACCACAGATGGTGCATGAATCATGGGATAAAGATACCACACATGTGCCCATAACATAAACATACAGTGCCCACAAGCTAACAAGACGTTTCAAACACATTTACAATTGCATGTGTTTATTTTCTTAGTACAACACTCATACGAAGCTTAAGGGAAACATGTGGTACAAATGGTTACGATATTATTTATTTTTTATTCACATATCGGAGATTCCACTGAGATATTAGTTGTGTATTTTAGTAAATCAGGGACATTTGGGAGTTAATGATACTTGATTGAATATTGTTTTTACATCATCATATTTTGACATTGAAATATTATTGTATTTTATGGCTTATTCAGTCTAGACTTGGCAGTTTATTGCTGAAAATAGGCAAGCAAGAGTTTTTGTTTATCTTTGAACTTTTGCTTAAGAAAATCTACTTTGCTTTGGTCTCTAAGATTTTTCTTTGCATTGGCACAAAGCTGTACTAGAATTTACCTCAAATACCCTGACCCAATGCAATCTCATGTGATTTGTTTCAACAACAATAAACTTGATTTTTTTACTTTACATGATATTGACATAACTATACCTACTTAAAAGAATCACTTTAAGAAATTTTAAATATTGTATTTGACCATTGAATTGACTGACAAGTGCCTACTCTATTTACATGGTTTTTAGCTAAGTTGTGTAAACTTTACATTGAATATTTCAATTCAAAAATGTTTTTATTTTTCATTATTTACTTTAGCGACTTTATAGAATTGTATATTATTCTTCTGTAGAATCTTTAGTATTTATATCAACATTTTCTAACGAAAATATACTTTTTATTTAGAATGAAATTTCTAATACTATTGTTTTATAGTCCTTGATGTTGAAGACTAGATATTATGCAGTTTGTGTGTAGAACTTCAAAGATATATTGCAGAAAGTTATCATTTGGCGATAACCTCCGAGAGAGAACGTAAATTTATTGAGAAACAGACGGTATTACAACGATACCTTTCACTCAGTTACTTCCAAATGAATACTACTACAAATTACAAAGAAATTTCTTTGCCATTATCGTAATAATACAGAGAAAATCCCTCAATATCCTACGAAACATAAAATAAATACATACCCTTATAAGTACAATGTAGATATGAGGTCATCCAAAAGTTCAACAACAAAAACCATTATCACCAAAAAAACACACAATTCACAGTTTTCACAGACACATTATTCATTTATAATTGAATAAATCCACACCCGCGCAAATTGTTAAAAATCAGTTTCTTATTGACATAAACACAAACTGAGCGTCCGCCATATGCAGGTGCGTTCCACACATACGTCAACGTCAAATTTTCTTACTCCATCAGTTCAAAACTTGTATCCTATATCTTTGGATTTTCAAACTTATTTATTCTTTCAGCTATGTTATTTATTGAAAAAGCATTGTAGTGGCATTTTTCAGTCAAATTTCATATCCTTACGAGGTAAAGCAGTATATACGAGGAGTAAATTGACTTTATCTCTTTAGCTTAGCGCAGAACAACATCAGAGCGTGAAATTAATAAACCGTGTTCAGAACACACCTCTAACCGCGCTTCACTTCACTCGTATGCGAATAGCTTACGAACTTCAGTGTGCTCCAATCCCGACGAGCTTTGATTTCGATTTACGGAAGAGTGTCGATGTATGTGCGAAAGGGACGGGCGATATTGTATTTTTTAAGTCAACGGCCTCTGTGAAGGTACTGCGAGAAAGAAGTTCTTTTTCTAGACTGTGACTTTCGTAGTCTGTAGCAATCGAGTAGCGACTACGGATTTTATGCAGCGCGTAGCAAAATCGATTTATCTTTACTTTGATTTTGAATTTATGTTTAAGAAATTGATTCGTAGCTCCTCAATTTCCCTTATAAATGTTAGATACTTTTGATTCGAATGATTTCAATGCACTTCTTTAATTCTGTATTGTTTTCTGTGGTCTCAAACTGCAAATTTAGATATTCCTAAAAATTCCTTTTCTTTCTGTAACTCGGTAGCACGGGGGCAGTATCCTGCCCTTAGCAAAGGAATGCGAGGGTGACCCTCACAGAGTTACGGGTGCTCGTTTTGATTCGCGCCCTTTTCAGGAATCCACCATTTTAGAGAAAATTCCGTCACTTATTTAGAAAGCAGGCATAATAAATGTATTTTGGACGCTTTCCACTTAGAACATGGTTTATTTTTTAATAAGTAATACCGTAAATAAAGTAATAGACGTGTATTTATTTGTGTTTCCTGATGAAATAATTCTTCCGTAGAAGAGTCACGCTTCGGCATAAAGGGACCGGCTTGACCAGAGTGATACCACGGCCTCACAAATGACAGGCGTGAAGCAGCGTATGCGCTGTGATTCGTCGAGTGAGGGTACCAGTGGCCTATTGGGAGGCAAGGGGGTTAAAGGTTGGCAGTGCGCTTGTGACTACCGGTATTGCAGGTGTCTATGGACGACGGCCATCGCTTACCATCAGGTGATCAGTCTTCTCGTCTGCCACCTATCACAT
Organism: Cnaphalocrocis medinalis; assembly: GCA_014851415.1. Taxonomy (NCBI): domain Eukaryota; kingdom Metazoa; phylum Arthropoda; class Insecta; order Lepidoptera; family Crambidae; genus Cnaphalocrocis; species Cnaphalocrocis medinalis. Next base: position 3,819,465 of record CM026287.1, on the reverse strand, counting down.
AAAAAGTATGAACTACAAAAAGATGTATCATATTAGTCTTACAAAATACTTGAAACTTTTAGAATGCATAAAATAAATAGCCTTACTCTGTTACATCCGCTACATCCGCCGTGGACACCTACAACACCAGTGGGGTCACAAGTGCGCTGCCAACCTTAACTGACATAATTATGACTAACATATTGACTGTACGTAATTATGTGCTTAATAAGTAATTAATGTACCACACACCACCACCACCACCAGGAGTGGAACTCCCTGCCGAGGTCTGTTTTTCCTGACCACTATAACTTGGATATCTTTAAGGCAAGAGTGAACAGGCATCTTCTAGGCAAACGCGTGTCATCCTAGACCTCATCGTCACTTTCCATCAGGTGCGATTGTGGTCAAGCGTTGGCCTATAGTGAAATAAAAAAAAAAAAAAAAAAAATGTCGCGTTAATTCCCGTCTATAATAATGATATTGAAGTTGGCTCTCATTTATGTTTTAGATAGGATAGAGCAAGCCACAGCCGGCACTACAGCTGATATTAAAACCGGATATTGCGCCCACGTGCGGGTTATTGGCTGCGTATGAGCTTGCTGTTTCTCTTTTTATCATTTATGACGCTTTTATTGGGACGTTTGCGTTAATTTTAGTCCTTCGGATTAACCTAGTTAATGATGTAGATATATCATTAACTTGGCTAATCCGAAGGACTAAAAGTAACGCAAGCGTTACTTATCGTCAACATAGGTGTAATTAAAAAAATAGATAAGTAACTACCCGAATGCTTAGCTATGTGTACTTAACACAAATTAATAACGACTGTATCGTCTGTATCGTCAATTAACTTTCATTGTCATCTAACAAACTAATTCAAATGCTAATTGTTTATTGCTAACTAGTGGCCTGCCCTCACTTTGTTTCGGAACAGTAGGTCCACTATCTACCAATAGATGGCACTGGGCGTTGATTGCGTCGCTCCTGTGTTTCGTCTTATCGGTTTATATAAAAAAAAGACATTCTAAAATCAGAAAATTACTTCCTATCTTTTTATAAATAGTATAGATTAAGTGAAGGTATAACATACCTACAGATCTTTATGTAAGCAATTTTGCTAAGGAACTTAACTAACCACTCACGGTCGTGCCAAACCTGTCGACAATTTCCCCTGAGAATCATTTTCTTAAAAAAATGCAGATGTTCACAATTTTTTTTATATTTTGCCACAAAATCTACTTGCAACAGAGAAAAGTTCACCCCAAAAATGTGTCTACACGTCTCGCCGAAAACATATTTGTACGAAACTAACTGCGTTTCCTGCGGAAACGGGCGCAAATAGGGTGATCCCTTTATACTTCTTACCCCGCATGCAGTACTGACAAAAGCCACCTCTCTCCCTGATCCCTTACAGCTACTTAGTTGTAGTGTTGCGAGGGGACGTCCCGCCAAACATCGCATCCGTAGATTAAGGGGCTTGGAGGTATTAATTTTTTTATTGTTTAATCACACTTTTAAGTAGGTATATTTATTTATTTATTTATTAAGGTCCGCCAAGAGCAAATATATAGAATATAATTAGAATAACTAGTTATAGCTGGCGGCACGAAAGTATAGCGATGACCGTTATTTTGCGCACTTGTAAAAGAGAAGATTTTGTATCAAAATTGTTTTCTGCGCACTCAAGGTCATAAGTTCTACACTTTTTTGCCTCAGAAAAAAACCTCTAGAGCAGGCTGCATGCTTATTGCCCATGAAAGTTATGGCCGATCCCTTATTGTTGTTTCTGTACCTTACTACCTAAAGCCCCGATGGTATAATGGCTTAAGTACGGGCCGTGATCTCGTGGGTTCGATTCCCGAGTCGAAAAAAAGTATGTTGGATTTATTCGAACATAGCTCGGTTTGTGATCACCAATCCGCTTTTAAGGAAGAAAGAAGCTCTTTCCTTAAGCATAATAAAAAAAAAGAGTATAACTATTCAGGGAACTCCAGAGATGCAATGAATAACTCGCTGAACTCACGAGCACGCATCAGGATGTAGAACATTTGACGGGATCACAATTCATGATCACACCAGTAAGTACTTACCCGAAAGGGCACATTCTTGACAGGTCTACAAGACACAAAGTTTAGTAAACGTTTTCTATTTTTAAGTTAATCAACCATCGTACTCGGTCCCGCAGCACAACTATATAGTCACATGCGTCAGAGTGCATTCTAATACTTTAGACCAGTGTTTCCCAAACCATGGTTCACAATCCAGTACTGGTCGATCGTAATAGAATAATACCAGTTGATGTCAGTCACATCCAAACAAAGGTGACACATAGCGCTTATGGTTAGGGAAACCATGGCCTTATGTGCCGGGAGTTATGACGCGTTAAAAAGTTAGCAGCGCACTCGTGACCCCCCCTGGTGGCAGCTGACACTAACTTGGTGACAATAGAACCAGCTCGGGTGTTGCTCTTAACAAATGAAAAACATGAGTCAGTATTTATTCAAAGAATTGGTGATCAACAAAAAATAAAAAAAAAACATATTTAGTACAGTACAGGATGTTTTTCGTTTTAGAAATCGGTTAAAATATCAATATATCGGACCGTAGTAAGACATAAGTCAGTACCCACATTTATTTATATGTAAGTAAGTATAAGGTCACGAAGAAACTAAAAATTACCGGCTCACAACAGAATAAACTTTGAGGACCACTGCTATAGACACAATATCGGATATCCCCGGTTATTGTCTCATGGAGCCCATGGGAAATACATCAAAGGCCGGCGTAGACAGGGGCGCGGGTTCGCTTCCCGGAGGGGCCAGTGCAGGGTGAATAGTTGCTGCAATTAAACGCAGAGGTGTTGAATTTTGGAAGGGGTGGGAATAAGCATGGCGAGATAAATTGAGATTAAATTATATTTGTACACACTGACGTAACGAGGAAAAGATGGGGCCGCGTTACGCTGTGTACAAATATAATTTAATAATATCCCCTTTTTATTAGAATTCATGTAGAAGTACATCAAAGTACATAAGCAAAAGTTTGACGACCCGGTTGGTTCAGTGGTAGTGAATGCTGCGTCTGGGCCAAGGGTTGCGGGTTCGATCCCCGCACAGTACAAACATTTGTGTGCATGAACATGTCTGTTTGTATTGGCCTGGGTGTTTTCTATGTATTATAAGTATGTATTTATAAAAGAAAAGTATTATATGCATATATTTGCAATCCCACTGTTGGTTCTGATATCCGTAACACAGGTGCTTGAGCTACCTATCTCAGAGTCAGATTCAGAAAAAAAAAAAGTACCTGAATACTTAATCGCTAGTTTTAGGTAAGAGACCAAATTTGCCAAATCTAAGAAACATCTCATTCCAACTTTTTCTAAATGTTTCACGAAAACTTCTGATTAACTTCTTTAAGTTTATTGACCTAGTAAAACCCTTGTAATTTCCATCTTACTTTCCTCAGTGACGACGCGAAACGGAAAATTTCTAGAGAACCCTAATGTTCTAGAGATAAGAGAAATAAAATGCTTAGTAACTCTCCGGAGAGTGTTCGCCGAGATAAGTGGTTAACCTAAAATGCCTCTAATGATCTGCTTCTGTGACGTTAACATAAATTAGAAAAGAGAAAAAAAAAACATTGAAGCTTCAGTACTAAGTATTTTTCAAATCTTTTTTTGCGTGTAGGCAGATAGACTTTCTTTTGGTATAGGTACCTACTTACTTCGCCGGCTCAGTGATCCTATCCGTGTCCTGGCTTCCTTAATAAGAGATCGCAACTTTGATAGATCCCGAACTACGTATTGTTTTGGTATCCCAGGAGAAAATGCCACTGGCCTCTGGAAGGGGCCAGCGTCACACCTATAATCGAAGGCGCCCTATGCACACCCATAGCCGGACAACGCACCTGCATCCAATTCCACTACTTCAGGCCTAGAAGCAAGCGCATCAAACACAATTATAAGCGGAGCGGTGTGGTGTGTCGGTCCGGGACAATCTCCTATCAGCAATACCATGGTCATTTGTATATTTTCCTCATTAATACCTTACCATAAGATACAATGTTTAAGTATTATTTGTTGCAGCAACTTGTCCGGCCAACAATGTAGGTACCGGGCGGGGGCAATATTGCGAAGTGCGTTTCAAACACAATCACGAGTGGAACGGTGCGGCGTGTCACCTTGGGACAATCTCCTATCATCTAGTGTTCTATTTCCTCATTAATTTCTTACCAAAAGATAGAATGTTCATTATTTGTTGCAGCAAGTTGCCCGGTCAACAAACCGGGCCGGGGCAATATTGCGAAGTGCGCTTCAAAAAAAGTCATGAGCGGAGCGGTGCGGTGTGTCGCCCAGGACAATCTCTTATCGTCTAGTACTTATATATTTCCTCATTAATCATACCAAAAGATAGAATGTTCATTATTTGATGCAGCAAGTTGCCCGGTCAACAATGTACCGGGCCGGGGCAATATTGCGAAGTGCGCTTCAAACACAATTATGAGCGGGGCGGTGCGGTGTGTCGCCCGGGACAATCTTCTATCGGCTGCAACCGTGAACACTTGTATGCCATTAAACTCGTAGTTATGGAGTTTTCTAGTCGGACGCTCCCGGAACTAATTAGATATTGATGCTGAGTGGTTGAAAGGTTGTTCGTGTTTTTATAGTGTTGAAAGTAATTGTATTTCATGACAATGTAGACGATAATTAGGTATGCAATAGTTATTGTTACCATTGGGAGAGGGGGTAGTATAGTAAACAAATCCGTGCCTCTTAGTGGGTGGGCGGTGGGTGCAAACTGAAAACACACTTTGTTTATAGAGTCACAGGTACTTATCGTGGTATCCGGTCGAGCCGGCCCATTCATGTTGAAGCGTGACGTGGCTGAAAAATCGACTCGAATGTCGGGTAATTAATTACAGGATACCTACCTACCTATGTCGATTTGCATATACGCTATCTAGCTTATATGCAAATCGAATACCTTTACTTACCTCCCCTAATTACATACCTAAGTTCTTTCCCCTTGTATATTCATTCTGACTGTATGTATTATATTTTGTATTTTGTGATGGTCAAGAAATGTATTTTCTTTCTTTCTTTCTTTCCTTCTCCTCCCCCCCCCCCCCCTCAACTTCAACAACAAGTTACTTACTTTTTAATCGGCTTCTTAAACATCAGTAGGTATTGAGCTCTAGGCAAACCAGAGATATTAACTGTAAACTTTGAGCAAATGAGCCGAGATTGTAATATAGAGTGTCGGCAAACAATCCGAATAGAAACCTGCGCCGCGAAGTTAGCTGCCGACAGTGCCGACTACTTAGTACAGTCGACAGAATATTTCGGTTACTGCGCCACAAGGGGCCAATGCTCAGGAGACCATTTATTCTCGAGCACTCAGCATTGAAGTCGAATTTAGAGATTTCGTACATTCGTCCATACAGATCTCTAGTTCGACTTCTATGTCGAGTGCACGAGGTTTGCCCCTCAAGTTTGTGATGCGAGCGAACCAACAGCAGTATCAGCACTCAGAGATGTCATTTAAATTACAAATACCTACACACAATCACACTTTTTAACACACATAAAACGGCGTCTTTAAATCTCGCTAGTGAACATTACTTGTAATTCAAATGACTTGTAATGAAAATTAAGTAATAAGTATATTCTTACATACAAAATAAAATAATATATAAAATACCCCTAAAACAAAGACCGCCGACGGTGTTGATGAGTCTCCTGCCCCGGTTTTACCTACAATATTAAAAAATATGTTTTAAATTTTTTACGTTTTATTGTAAAACACCTAAATCTCTACCAACAGAGAGTATTGCTGACTGTACTTTCCAACAGTGAAGAGACAAGCGTGGTAAATAGAGCATGATTTGATAACGAGGTAGCAACAAGTGCTTTCAACATTTGAAAGACAGCTTTCCGATATCAAAACATTTTCAAGCATTTAAGAATAATGTTAATAAAAATGCGCCAGAAAAATCACAATAATTATTGATCAACCAGCATCAAAATGGGTTGGGGGCAGTTCGTCTCAAAAAAACTCGCCCCAGAATTTCAATTTTTTTTGCTGATTACTGTTCTAGCCTGACTTCACCAATAGGTTTTGTAGAGTTTAGTAAATATTAGTGGTTAGAACAGTTAGGGGCTTCGCGCTTTTTGCCCCACGACTATCTCCCGCGATGGACGATGAGGAAGAGTCCCAGGGGTTTAGTCAGTAAGCCGATATGCGTAACGCATTTCCCCTGGGTAAAAAAAAAGGTTGGAACAGTGACCAGCAAAAATATCTTGAAACGAATTGCCACCCAACCCATCAAACTACGGCAAAATAAGTTTTTTTTAATAACAATGCAAGTTCAGAAAATTGCCCGTTTTGCCCCTTAGCCGGGGTAAAATGGGAAAGCTACGGGGCAAAATGAGTACTTATACATGTTATTGGGCAGAAACAGTTTTGTTACGTTCCTAAGTGAGTGTTGGGGCACTTTAGCGTGTGTCATGATTTCGCAGATGATCGATTTGTTAGAACATGCTGTGGCTGTAAAAAACTCCTCCATCTTTAATTTCTGCGCCCTCTTTATAGTTACTTTAAGTGTTTAATTTCTAACAATTTTGTTGCATAATGATATGCTTGAATAATAATAAAAATATTTATAAGTAAGTATATATATTCTTAAAATATTTTAATTTTAACATAATAGCAAACCCGCGGATAGAAATAGATGGAGAAAAACCATCAGGGAAGGGAAACGTGATGCAGAAGAAAGGTAAAGACCCTCAGCACTAGGAATACCACGTAAGAATGACACTAAGTATAAGTATCTAATTATGTATCGAAAAACCTATTTGAAACCTTAAAATCTAGATTTTATTCTCAACACAGATTTTCTCAGCAAATGAGCACTCAATCGGATTCGTTCGTACCATTAATCTTGTCCTACAAATTAAAGAGTTCGCTGTGGTACTCATTCTATGTCTTTCGAATACCTACGCGAACGAAAAATCTTTTCGAGTTTTATCAAGAAATCTAGAACTTAATTTAATTTGTGGAGAAATCGGCGTTCATTTTCATGTTAACATTGATTAAAAGTCCTTTTAAAAATAGATAGAAATGGTACAGTCAGAAGCAGAAGTCACTACATCCAAGGTGTTGAAAGAGATGTTAACGTTTAAATTTTTAAAAAGTTGTTGACTATCATTATAGTACCTAGGAATTTATTTACTAATGAGCGCTCAACGAGACACAAATATCTTATCAGTTAAAATTCATTGTTTTTTAGTGATGCGCCGAATAGTGGTTTCACCGAATAACCGAATACCGAATAATATTCGGTTAAATCTTAACCGAACCGGATATTCGGCCGAATTATTCGGTTTACCATTTTCTGTTTTGTTTCAGATCTCTCTTCTATACTAGATACGGTTACCATAAAGCACTTAAGTCAATTCGTACTGATATAACTAAAGTGTTTATTCCTTCCGTGTCAGAAATTTTCTTAACGTATCTCTGTTATAGTGTCTTTTAAGTAAATAATGCACTTAATAAAATCATCGCAGGGTTCAAGTGGGACTCAAACCCACAACCCTCTACATACCGGGTTCTGGTATGCAGTGGGTGGTGGTATGTGAAAGGTCGAGTACCACCTGGACTCTTGGATGATTTTTTAAGAGCACCTACTTAAGAATAAATTGCAAAGAATATAAAAAGTAACAAAAATAAAATTGTTTATCATTAAATAACTTATAATAAAATTATTTATTGTTGATTCATATTTTTATTTTAATAATTTGCCACATACATAGGTAATTGTTTTTATTAAAAAATAAATAAATTATAATTTTGATCTGAGTTCGAAAACAAAGCTTTAAATTTAAAAAAAAGGCAGATATTTTTAAGTATAAAAATAAATAGTAAAATTAATATTGATTGATTGATGATTTTTAAAGTTAATGTTAGCTACATATACATATTCTAATAGGGCAAGAAATAAATATGTGGACTCTAGATGTTAACATACCTACACGTTGATTTCAAGATTAATTGATTTCATTTACTAGCTTTTTAACACATTCCTCGCCAGTTTTATTTAATTTACAAAAACATAAATATTACGTAAAGAAACTTGTCCTTTTAAATTCCATGTTATATAGCCAGAAAAAAAGAAATACTCTAACCGAATACTCTGACCGAATACCAGCACTAAAACCGAATAATTCGGCCGAATACGAATAGTGAAAAAAGTGCCGAATATGCCGAATACCGAATACCAACCGAATATTCGGCGCATCTCTATTGTTTTTTTACTTTCAACTATTAAGTATCAACCGATCGATAGGTCTGGTAAAACTAAGCACATAACGAACAATGTCGAATTCAATTTTACCATCAACTGACTGGCCTGGTAATAATACCATAAATGTAGATAGGGTAAAGTACCTAACCATGGTCAATCGACCCTACACACATCATCAACATCATCAGCCTGTCTCAGTCCACTGCTAACAGTCCTACTCCAAAGTTCGCCATTTCACCAATTTTAACGTCGTAACACCCAAAAACCTTAAAAGGCAAAAACAATTGATTTTGTATTGTACCTTACGACGTTAAACCAAATAAAAGCTTCAAAATTAATAGCCACGTTATCAGTTTTGAACATTATTAAATACAACTGAGAAAATTATTCCAAATTACCTGCAACAAATAACTTCCAGGCCGGCAAGTTGTGCCGGTTCGATAAACAGATAAAGTAATAATTAATAACTCTTGCGGGGGCTAAGAAAACTTCGCCCCTTCGATATGAGATGAGTACTTTAGCTTAATACTCAGAGAACTTTCATAAGACGCAGAAGAGCCACGCTTTGGCATGAATTTAGTTCCTTCAACTCTATATAATATATATTCTAGTACGTATGCAACACATCAATGTATGTATATAGGGGCTATCCATAAATTACGTCACACGGTGGGGGTCTGCGAAGTGTGACATTGTGCGACCTTAACTTTGTGACGTCGTCATATTTTTATTTTGCGACACTTACATTCATATTTTATTATGATCAATTATCAAATAGGGTATTTGACAAAAAAAAATTATGTGTTTTATCAAAAGACCTCTCAATTTAAGAAACATTATTGAAAGAATTGCTCGATTCTGATTTGAATCACCTGAGATATCACAACTTTAAGAGCACATATTTTGGGCAAGCCCAAAAACGCTCTATACAAATGGCTACAGGCAAGTGACGTCACACGCCCGTATCTTGTATGCGCGTCTAGTAAATTTTGTTTGGTAGCTATATCAAATGTTTCGTTTATGTAAATGGTTTCATAATAAAAGTTGGTGAAAAATGTACGGGTAGTTCGATGATATATATATATTTTTTTAATTTTATACTTTAAAAATAGACTTGCCCATGAAACTTTGAATGCTCATAAAACCAGCTAGACCAGCGGTCGTCACACTTTACTCTTCAAGGGCCACATATCAATATGAACATCAGGGCCCGGGCCGCAGTATATGCATTTCAAGAGCTTTTGCATAGGTACTTATCCATAGTAGTCCACACTAAACTGATTTCTGATAAGTACGAATATGTAGTTGACTAGTAATTAAATAAATCTACTATATCGCGGGCCGCACAAATAACGTCTGCGGGCCGCATGCGGCCCGCGGGCCGCAGTTTGACGACCACGGAGCTAGACGTTATATTTTTAACTGAAAATGTTGGCCATTGGTTCTCATTTACCAGTATTTTGGAAAAGTATAAATATTATTTACTATATCGAGATTAGTCAAATACCCTATTATTAAACTAAATATTGAAAAAATACGCCTTCTTACAAAAGTGATCAACAGATGAGATTGATGAGGGTATGCGATATTTAAACATATTCTCCAACCAATGCTTTTAAAGAAAATTTACCTACTAATATAACTATAAAAATTGAACGATTTACACATCTCATACATTGACCTGACTCCGAACTAAGGAGCTTAAGCACTTGTGTATCGCAGGATTACAAATATAATATAATATATTCGTTTATGAACCACGCCTAAAGAATTTGTATTAAAAATTTAAGTGTGTTAGGTCTACTTAGACGTCGTAAGGCCCAGACAGCAGACACAATGGAAAATCAAGTTTAAAAGGCTTCTGGTTCTTACGACGTTAATATATTTTTTTAATATTTTAATAAACTTTAATACATTTTTTAATAAACAAAATTAACAAACTTGTTCCAAGATTTAATCTTCTCGAAACATCTTCACGGATGTTGCGGTTCCTATGACTAACAAAATTACCGTCTCGTATAAAATTAATGTAAGCTCATAAACTGTCTTTCGTAATTTATTAATACGTTTAAAATTGTTTCCCTTCGTAAAATGTGTTAATATTGTCTAATGGGTTTCATTATTCACTTAAATACCCAATTCTCAAAACGATTTTATTATATTTTTCATAAATGAGAATACAGTGTAGGTTTACAGGGTAGAATGTATCTGTGAACATTTACATTCCTTAATAAGTCAACGAAAAATTTCGCTCTTATGTTATGACAGATAACGTTCAAAATCAGGTGGCAACTATTTTTCCATTGTTTTATTATGGTAAAAGACGTAGGTCTTTTACCAACCATTTTGCACCACATTTTGTTCTGTGACTTCTGAAAATTCGTCTAAGAATTATAACTTCCCGATACAAATATAACAAGTTACAACTTCGTATGAATAGTTGAATTATCCCAAATTGTTTTAATGTAATTCTATATAATGTCAGATATTATCTAAAGTATATAATTGTCAGAATTAATGCTGTTCGGAATGATTGGTAGAAGACATGGTTAAAGGAATGTACATTTTCACAGATCAGATACACTCTGTATAGCGGCACGCAGAGTACCTACCCTTTTTTTCCGAGCTTTATGTTTGAGACACAAGTGCTATTTTGGCACTACGGGGGGTAAATTGACGTGTCGCTCACTGTACATCCTCCGAAACATTTTTAATTTTATTCTTATTTGGAACTGCTTTTCTTGCTTTGTTTTTTCGGAAATCGTACAAAAACATATGAAAAATACATTACCTTTACAAAATAAACTAATAGAATGGTTGAGTTTGTATGGAAAGTAGCTTTCAAATTATATTTAAAACAGAGATTTCAATCAACCTTCCCGATAAAGTTCTTCTAATTAAGAAGTAAAATAAAAGTCAATACTAAGGAAGAATGTAATTGTTATTACACCCTGTAGGTATAATTAAGAGATCCTATTTAATTCAAAAACTGGTAACTAAATTAAATAATTTCCTACCTCATAAAACACGCAACAAATGAAAAAATATTTTCCGTGATTTTTTGGTCAAGGCAGTATCGTTTTCGGCAAGACACTAATACTGTGTAAATAAGCCTAGGATTACAAACGCTTACCCAGATAAGTAACTAAAAAAAAATATTGTTCTACCACAGAAAATCTTATTTGTCTCCCCTAACAGATGTTTGCCAGTCAACACTTCCTCATGGACTGACGTTCACCGATGTCTATATTCCGCTAACCCCAGTCGTTTAAATCCAATAGAAAAGTCTTAACACATCGTTTTGTAATGAACAGTCAATGCAAAAACTAACCCTCAACTTTGAACCTTACTACACCGACTTAACGGCATAGTTTTCGAAGCAAACTTTCGTATCTGTTTCTACTCGGGTTAATCCACAGATAACGTTTCAACGCTTGTGGTAATCCGCTAGATACCAATTAGAACTTAAAAACCACTTACACAAATGCGATTTAGCTATTCACAGATTTCGATGGATCCAAAACTTTTGCAACGTTTAAAAATAATTATGTTTCTGACATGAATAGCGTAATTCTATGCTGTATGTACATACAACGACCATTAAAATAACTTAAATTTTGTTCATAAAACGAAATTATTTTAAATTCCATATTTATTATAACCATCATTATCTAAATACAAAAACATTTTTAACAGAACATAGATATAAGTACGTCGTGAAAATCGTTATCAAATTCACTAATTATTCACGAGTGTCCAAAAGTTGTCTAACGATATTGTAATAGTTATTTCGGGTATTAAAATCCATTGTAACTTATACCCTAAAACTTACTCCTCCCAGGAATACGTGCGAGCTAAGGCAAGTAATAGGTTTCTGGCGGGGCTTAATAGGAAAGATAATAGAAACTAGTTAGACTAAATAAGATAGCAGAAAAGCGGACCCGGGCTCCGAGAAAAGGCTTTGGGCGCAATTGGGAATGATACGCTGTGTTGAGAATGACTGTACCTCCTTATTAAAATGTAGTCCAAAGTTAGTCTTGCTTGTTAAATCCTCTGACGAATAGTCACTATTATAACCCATTATTTAGTCAGTACTTACTAAGAATAGATACCAACCAAACCACGTTAGTCTTAAGGTTTTTGCAGTGTATGCCTTGTGGTTGTCCTAATAAATAACTAAATTATCTTTATCTTTGCACTGCCTTACCCCTATTGCCAACACGCTGTTTTTCTCTCCTCTACCTAAAGGTTGTCTGGAAGAAATCGCTACAAGCGATAAGACCGCCTTATTGTACTGTCTATAGCTGTTGTTTCACTCATGTATTCTATTTCTGTGCAATAAAGAATATCTATCTATCTATCTATCTATCTAATTATAATTAATTAATTATTAATTATAGTATATATTAGTCTATAGCAGACTATCTATCTTTTATCTTCCTACTATTTATAAAGAGGTTACTCTCACATTCCACGTCCGAGCTTATAGGTAAACCGAAAACACGAAACAGTTGCGCGATGTAATCTGCTACAGCGCCATCTATTGGTAGACAGTGGAACTACTTTCCCGAAACGAAGTGAGGGCGGGCCACTAGTTACTAATATTTTACTAAATGTTTGTTTAGCCTTTTGTACTCTACTATATGGGCCTGTTTCACTATGTAAATAAATAACATAATAAGTGTGTATCTACATATAGTCCGAGGCAAGAAAGTGGAGTTATGACCTTGAGTGCGCAGAAACCAATTTTGATAGAAAGTCTTCTTTTTTATAAGTGCGCAAAATAACGGTCATCGCGATTCCTCCAGTTATAACACAATAAATTATTTTGAGAATGAAAGTTGCCATTTCTATCTGTCAAACTAATGGACGTAAAGTGACATATAACGCTATTTGACAGTCATGAAACGCATCAACAGTGTTTATGTTAGCAATAAATAGCATTAATAGAACTTATCCGTTTATTATGAAACAACCCCTAAATGTTATTTCAGCTTTATTGGATGTTTACGTTGTATTAATGTTCATTATTTTGTTTATGTTATGTAATATTTTTTTGGTAAATAAATGAATTTGCTCTCTTCCTTTAATTAATATCAGCCCCTCGATCTCTCTCGAACAAAGGCCCTCTTCATAGACCTGCCCAAATCAGTAATATTACCGTTATATCTATGTACATTACCATCGCTTCCGTAGTAGACCCAAGCAAAACCTCAGAGTTAAATGATATTCGCGGCTTTATTTCGCGGTCCGTTCAAAACGCCATTTATCTGATAAGCCAGCTGTATCGGACGGCCCTTGCAGATAGCTGGGATCAACATCTTTATTTTGTGGAAAATGGCGGGACCCACAACATGTTCGCGGGACGGAGGGATGAAATGCGTTGTCTATCAAATGTTTAGTTTATTTGTTTCTCCGTCACCCTTTTTTTTAAGTAACTATTCAGCATTTTTTATTTTTGTTATTATAGATATCAATTCTTTGAAATTAGTTATTAAGTAGGTAAACAATGCAATTCAAAACTACTAACACTAACAGCCTCCTGAAGGTTATCGCTGCGAGACTGGACAGCCCGATCATCGCACACTGGAGGTGTATGCACGTCCGGTCCAATCCTCACTACAATTTCCTATGAAGGAATGTGGTTGGGGATTGTAACTAGATTGTGTCAACAATAATTATGTGTGTGTGTGTGATTTTTGTTAATTTTATTTTATTTTATTTTATATGTATATGGATGCTTTAATCTGAAATAAACATTCATTCATTCATTCATTCAAAAAAAATCTGAAGGTTTAGGTGGGACTTTATTCAGAAATTTTATTTATCTCTTTAGTTAGTCAGCTCAATTCCTTCAAACGAAGCGTGAAGAAGCATCTCGCGGGCCAGTAGGCAAGTGCCAACGGATATGATGGCGTGCCATCGCGTCCGTTGTAACTGCAACGTGGGCTCTCCTCTTGCTTATCATCAGGCTGAGGTGAGCCAATCTACTGAGCCAAAATAAAAAAAAATAGCTGTCAAGGGTAATTTAAAACCTGTTTTAGGAGTCGGCGATCTCCACCCTTAGTTAATTCTTAGTCTTGGTTAACGATAGTCGATAACTAACTACCTAAATAACTGAAAGCGCTAAATCAAAACGGGCCGGTATAACGCGCTCGCGCCTTTTACATTTCCCGAGCGACAGTTACGGTACGAGGCGAGGCGTGCTCTCGCGTCTATGATTGTCATTCGGTTTTTAGGGCTGTGAGATCTATGCTCAGTATGAGTTTGTCTTTTCAGAAAAAGAGAAAGCTAGGTTATAATCATCATGCTCATCAACTTCTGTCATTAGTGCCTCTCCCACCTTATTCCATTTTTTTTAGTTTTTTTTATATATATTAAATGGTTTTGCACTTGGCCTCATCTCACCTGATGGAGAGTGATAATGAGGTCTAAGATGTAACGTGCCTTCCCAAAAGAAGCCTAAGCTTGAGTTTAATCAACGGTTACGGTACTAGGCGAAGCGTACTCTAGCGTTTAATATAATTCCTGTTAGGGTTCTGAGATCTACGAATAAGTAGTGTATAGTCTGCGGCAAGAAAGTGTAGTTACGACCTTGAGTGCGCAGAAACCAATTTTAATAGAAAGCCTTTTTTTACGTGTGCGCAAAATATTGGTCATCGCTATTCTTTCATGCCGCCAGCTATATCTAAATTCATCTAAACAGAAGAGAAAAAACTTAAGTTGTTTTGTTTGAGTGCCCGCCAAAACATACATATTTTGCACATGAATCAAAACGGAGGTGTCTCTGTCTAAGCGTGACAGCCTCTGAGCTTCAGTGATTTCCCTAAATCAAGGTCTAAGCGCATCCAAAGCGTCAGCTGTAGATGCTACCGAGAGGTACACGCTAAAGATGAGAGAGATTGCCACGACAAACGGGTGTAAGAATTGACCAGTTCCGAGTGTGATGGAGTCATACAGATACTGAAGCGCCCTGTACCGTTTACACTACGTCACGTCTTTGTAGATTCTTTATGTTTCAAGGTTCCAATGTCTTTTGATTGTAAACGCTGCAGAGAGACTTAAACAATATTCTCTGGGATCAACCCTGGCACGACAAACGGGTGTAAGAATTGATTCCAGCGCCGAGTGTGATGGAACAATGCGGATGCGTTTAACTGAAGCGCTGTGCCAGTTAGACTACGTCATTGCTTTGTAAATGTCGGTGTTTGGGACTTTAAAGGTGGCAAAGTTTAAACTTTCGCTGCACAGTTGGAGAAAACTTGCGCGGTGCTTCCACTTGAGCGTCGTCCCCTTAATTGTTATGTATAGAGTACTTAAAAGCAGCTGATAAATAGTTATGGCAAACGTGGTGGATAAGAATATACCTACGCCTTCTCTTATCTATGAGCGTAATTGTATAGATACAATTACGCTCCACGCACCTCCTCATTGTGGAATCAACTTCCCGCAGCGGTATTTCCGAACCGGTACGACATTCAAATCTTCAAGAAACGAGCCTATACCTTCCTAAAAGGCCGGCAACGCATCCGCACTCCTTCTGGTGTAGCTGATGTCCATGGGCGGCGGTGATCACTTACCATCAGGTGATCCGCTTGCTCGTTTGCCTTCCTATAATATAAAAAAAAAATAAAAAAAAAGATACAAATTAATAGCTCGGCTTTTTTATAGTGGCATAATTATATTCTCACCTTAGCCAGAGTGTTTGTTAAGTACCTAGTACGATGCGGCCAAACGTGGGCCGCCTTATTCAAGAATGTATCTCAACGACAATGCGGCTAAATAATTGATCTTCCGAAGTTCATAATTGCCCTGTTTGTGATGTCAACTAGCCGAAATGTAATTCGGCGGATTATACGATCTGGCTGCGACAGATCGACAATCGATGAATAAATCTGATAGAAACAGTGACGTCTACTTATCCATTCTACGATCCTGAACGATCGATCGATGCCAGACCGATCAGGTACGCTTACGCAGGCAGGCTATTGTTTTTTGAACTTAAAAGTGGAAAACATCATCAGACGGAATGTAACCTCAAATAAATTTTATTTTTTTAATTCATCGCAAGTATTTCATTAAAATCCTATCAATTACACCTTAGACAAAGAATTTCATTGGTTCTCGTTTTATCTCAGTTCTAT
Source organism: Cnaphalocrocis medinalis (assembly GCA_014851415.1). Taxonomy (NCBI): domain Eukaryota; kingdom Metazoa; phylum Arthropoda; class Insecta; order Lepidoptera; family Crambidae; genus Cnaphalocrocis; species Cnaphalocrocis medinalis. The sequence goes on along the minus strand of CM026287.1, from coordinate 3,803,035 downwards.
CAAAAACCGCATGCGTTAGTTCTAACAAGATGTTATCGATCGCAGAGATAATTTCGTGTTACAATTCTCAAGTTTGACTGTGCCCTCTTTGAAAATTTGTGTCTAACGGGTGAGAAGCGTGAGGTAGGAACTAAGAGTAAGGACGCGTTCACATGTTAACTAAACTAAACTAGGCTGGCGCAGCGACCCAAAGCGAGCCTTGGCCTGCGATAATAAGAGCCTCCATCTAGGTCCTGTGCCACCTCCTGCCAGTCATCAGTCTGGAGTCTTACTCAACTTCATCCCTCCTGCTGTACCTTAGACTGCTAACTGGCTTTCGACCATTTGGCCGTCCCAGGTAGGCTCTTTTTGCTGCACGATCTTTATTTTCCCATTCTCTCAAGGCCGAACCAGCGAAGTCGATGGGTTTTAGGTCCGCCGATATATAAGGCTTGCATACCAAGTCTTCTTGCTCCCAGTTTTTTCTCCGCAACATCTTTCATTAAATTATTAACTAGGTACTTAAGTATATACAATGTTATTTTGTACACTTATCACATTCAAACAAGAGAGATACTGAGCCCGTGTAAGAGGGTCGGGGGTACAAAATTTGTTTCCTTTTAAACCCTCAGTTTTCGGTGAGCCCGTGGTTTCGGTTTCGGTGAGCCCTCTTTTTGAGCCCATTAGCAACAGCGGATATTTAGATAGGTATATTATCAAGAAGAAGATATAAGTGGTCTTCGTTTGGCTTTTTTTATACTAAGCAAAAAACGAAACACTTAAAATTTGCGCTGTGCAGTGCTGAAGAGTTTTAGCACAATTTCAAAATGAAGTTAGAAACTTATTATTTATCTAGACAAAGTGGCGTAACTGAGAACCAATCCTGAAAAAAGTTGTTAAACATCCTTTTTGTTTTAAATTAACTATACGCTGTTCTGTTAATTACGGACTTTACTACGAAGGTTTAGCTTACACTCATATCTAGATACACGTTTAGCGTACGTGATAAATTACCTTACGAGTATTAATTTACATAAATGCTAATGCAAAAATAAATAATCCTCTTGAGACATGTTTTGACAACAACACGAAAACACGTGTTTTGTCACAGTACGTAAACGTAAGTAGGTACACATTAATTAAAGCAGTATCCACATTTGACAGGTAATTCCACTGATCGAAAGAGATCCGATGCACAAAATAATTACACTATTTTGTGTCCGATGCGTCATAAAAACTATGTCGTTTACGACAGTTTTTAGGGTTTGGTAGCCAAATGGCAAACAAACGGAACGATTATAGATTTGTCATGTCCGTCCGTCAGTAGGATGTCAGATCTACTTATTTCCGGAACTATAAGACCTGTATTATTTATTACGAATATTAAGAAGTGCAATTCAGGCAGTCGTCCAATTCGGACGTCTCTGCGTAAACCACTCAATAAAAAATAATTACCTACGTATAAGTCTAAGTTACTATGAGTTTTGTAAATGTATTGGTGAATATTAGAACTACGAAATGAACGAAGGGAGCACGAGTATGGAAATTTACTACTATCTAAGTACTGACGAGATTTAGTGACTTTGATTACAGTCAGCCACATCAGTTTTGCATAAATACCAAATTTTCTCAATTGATATTCAACCTAATGTGTATGATAGTAAGATGAGAGCCCAATAATGAAATTTAACAGTTTTGTATACTTTGATGTGTGGCTGTACGTACAACTTATAAAGTACTATGTTACAATGTGGTCGCGCCCTAACTCCTGTGTAGTTGTGTTGTGACAGCTTGCTCGTCACACATGTCGCGGCAGCAGGACTTGTCACCCCGGGCGCTCAGGACTTTAGGAGTGTCCTTCCGTTGCCAACGCCACGTGGCAAGTCTACGCAGTATACTTGTGTAGGGTTGCCAAGTCTAAAGGAAGCCGTGGCCAGTTAAGCAGAACTTTTGAATAAAAAAGGATCCTTCGTTTTCAAACCCTGGCATCTAAAGGGATAATGGGAAATAATGGAAGAAATGGCGAATTAATTCTCACAAGATCTCATACTTTGACCTGACTCCGTACTAAGTAGCTTACGCACTTGTGTTACAGACATCAGACAGCAGAGGATCACAAATATATTACTTTAATACATATATTACACCCAGACACTGAACAAACACAAGTGTTCATCACAAGAATGGTTTTTAGCTTATATTGCTTGCCTTTAGCATGAAACCTAATAAGAAGGCGACGGCATGTAAAACAAAAAAAAATACGGTTGGTAGGTAAACAGGTACTGAAAGTTGATCGTATCACAAACCCAGTGTGCTGTCAAATCCAACAAAACTGGTATAAACTATTTAGAGTTTTAACAAATGGCGTTAACAAGAAACCGTTGGAAAACAGCCTTGAGCCCGGAATTCCGCGCTCTACTCAAACTTATAATGACATTTAGATATCCCTTGTCATCGGGGCGAGGGGTGGGGGCAGAAGCCGAGACGTTTCCCGCCCGAGAAATTATCGGGGAATATTTCTGGATTTCCAACCATTTGACATGTAATTTACTCGACTTCGCCTCCGAAATGATTCAAGGGTGTTATTGTCTGACGATTTAATGTTATTAGAAGTCTTCTCGCCCATTTTCCTTTGGTTAGATTGAAAGCGAACGTCATTAGTGGGGATATTTAATTTGAATGTTTTACCGATAAGAGGATTTTTGCGGCCGTTCCAGCTTCAGCCCCGAATAAATTGTTCGAGAATTTAAATCTTGACAAATGCGCTACGGAATGGAAGCTTGGACGCTCCTGGATCTGCAGACGTGGCTACATGAAAAATCGGTTAATAGCAATCGATTCTCGTCAGTAAAAGAATACATTTTTATCAAAAAAGGTACCTTCTTAGGAGTGTACTTTTGTTTAGTATGTGGATTTGAGCTATGATGATGAGGTGATATAGCGTCAAAAAACCAAGCCTTTGTAAACTAATTTTTAACATCTAATTAAGTTACCGTGGCAGAACCATGCTTCGCCATAAATAGGCTGGCTCGACCAGAGTGTCGCCACTCCTGAAGATGTCGTGGTGCTAGGCTCCGTTTCGCGGATCCATGACATCTTCCAAGATGGACGATGAGGGAGAGTCCCAGGGGTTTTAGTCGGTAAACCCCCGCCATCAGCGGGGGGAGTCCGACATAACCCGTCCACCCCCCGGTGGACAGGTATGCGTAACGCACTTCTCCTGGGTCAACAAAAAAAAAGAGTGACGCCACGGCCTCATAGAAGACTGGCGTAAAGCCACCCCTGCGCTGTGTTTCATCAAGTGAGTGAGGATACCGGAGGCCCATTTGGTTGAAAGTGGGGCTAAAGGTAGGCAAAGCAATTGTGACTCTACTGGTGTTGCAGGTGTCTATGGGCGGCATCAATCGCTTACCATAAGTTGATTCTCTGCCACTTATCACATAAAAAAAAGTTAAAAAATACTCGTATGGCAAAATTTGAGTACAGTTTATACCAGTTCCGCAGCTATGACGTCATGCCGGGCACGCCTCGGTCCGGTTCACACGAGACGTATTTCGGTTTACGCTTAGCTAAGTTAGGGGTTGTGAAAAATGGCCCAACCGGCATGAGAAGCGTTCTGGAAATGCTTTAGTTTTTTAACGCCGAGTTGGAACTTTTCCGTTTGCTAAATTAACGCGAATTGGACAGCTAATACTTTTCAGAATGAATGAACCTGAATGAGATTTAAAAGGTTACTTAGAAAAAATCACTCAGTTCCCCGTTTTAGGTCCGCGCGGTCTGGAGTCTGGACTAGGCCGTACTTCTTACTCTTCATGTTATACGAGTACTCTTTCAGTTTGTCCTATGACATGGACATGAGGGCTGCCACGTACCTTCTGATAACAATGAAACGCATTTTGAAGTGATAAAGCACAGAGCGCGCGAATCTATCTCAGAGGATTGACAGTTCTATAATAGAGTCAGACAGAGTTACCTTGTAGTTCAGTTTAATCTCCCTCCTGTCCTCACTTCGTTTCGGGACATAGTTTTGCTATTAGCCTTTCATTCTTGCCAATAGATGGCGTTTGGTGTCATTTGCATCACACAATTGTCTTCTTTTTTGAGTTAAGTACATTTACAATCCTGGTGGTTATCAATGGAAGTTGTCTGTTTACAAATATTATCTTCTTCTTTAAGTTCCATCTTTAACGAAGGTTCACAATAGTGACTTGAACCCTTGACACAGCTGCTCTAAACAGAGAACTCTAAAGCGAAGAACTTCCTTTTCTTTCTGGGCTTCTCTTTCCTTGGATCTTGTCCTGTATTATAAGTTGCAAAAGACTATACTCCAAATAGTATAGATCTACCCAAAACCGTTGAGAAACCCCAACTCAACGAGTAGAGATTTTCTTGTTACCGACTGATTGAGCAAACCAAAATTATGGAAATCCACACAGCTCACCCCGCAGAAGCACAAAGTACTAGGGAGCTAGTAATTTCATGCGAGTCCTCTGAGGAAAAATGAGTGCCTCCACAAAAGCGCCCGTCTCGAACGTTTATTCAAATTTATACAACCGCACGAATTTTAGTTCAGCCTCCATTCAATGGTCCCGCACTGAGCAATTTGTAAATGGACCGTGTTTTTTATAAGGGGTTAGTAGAACCACCGACTGTTTGTGAAAAGACTGAGGTTTTACACAAGATAGGTTTTATTCTTACTTGCGTAATGGGTCATGATATGGCAGGTGATTGCAGCGTAAAGGTTCTATAAGGGTGAATAAAGTGTTTAAGGAAGTCTGAAGTATCGATAAATAGCGTTTGAAGGGCTTTTTATCCGACAACGGCCAAGTCAAAAGGATTTTAGTAGTTTAATTTTTCAACTTCTCGAGGGCATTCACGCAACATCTCATTACATTATTTTTAGTACCTATACTGCCTATACATGGGAATTTACGCGACGTCAATTCTTCAGCACATATACCTGCATATCTGCTTGACGTTTCGAATTCTAATGGTACTTGCGCTAACTAAATAACTAGGCTGGGGCGCTGCGACCCAAAATGAGCTTTGATAATAAGAGCCTCCATGTAAGTTGGTCCTGGGTGTTTCTCTCATTTCGTGCAAAACACGTGTCCGTAACTTTTTTGGCGAATCTAAACAACCTAGGAGCCACAAAATATTTTTTATCGATAAGTATCTTACTTACCTATTACTGCCACGTTGAAGTGATATTATTCATGAGGAGTAACAGACAGAAAAAAAAAATTTGTGGCTGAAAATTCATTACCTTCAGTGTCTTTTTTGCAATGAGAGAGAAACAATAATTATTTTAAAATAAAGTACAGGATAGTCTAGCGTATTGTTATTTTAGCTAAATCAAGTATCTAATAAGGGATTGTATTATGAATTTAAAAGTTGTGATATTGTTATAATTTAAGTACACTGTGACAAAAACATTCTGTCGCAATTTTTTTTTCATTTCCTTCAGCACGGCTTGAAATATCGAAAATCATTACGTATACGCATTGTAACTGGATCAAACACCCTCTCCCACCTTCTCACTTGCCAGTCAGTCGGCCAGCAGCAACGAACGTCCTCCTACGGGCGGTAGTTTTTTTGGGCGACTCGAAAAATATCGCCGAATTCGTGCTTCAACCAAATTTCAAATCATTACCGACGACGGATTCTTAAAATAAGTAGATGTGTTTTTTTTATTCTTTTGGTCCTATTGCATCCGTAATATGTATGTTTACAACCATTATTTATTATTATGCACGGTGATCGATTAATTGCTGTCTAAAATCAAAAATAGTTTAAAAAAATCATTACCCATCGATTACCTTCAGAAATTAACGTGACGGTAATAAAACTTAATAAAGGTAATGAAACTTAAATGTAGGTAATGAATTTTATAAGTTTTTCTTTGCGATATTATCCTTAATACGTATATTTATGATTTGTTCTATAACACTTGAACTAACAGTTCACGTATTGACGTCATTTTATTGCATCACCATCAATAGGTTCATTGTAATCACTACTAAATATAGTACCATAATTTTCATTACCATCAGCAGTACAGAATTTCATCGGTCGATATCTACGTACATAATGCGTATAATTATATATAAACTACATAAATAGTTTCTGTTTTTGATACCGATTCATAAAAAAATCATAAAAAGGAATTCATTTTTTTCTCTCAAATCTGCCCGTTTTGCACGAAATGAGAGAATCTACCTCCTACGCCACCTCCTGCCAGTCATCAGCCTGGAGTCCAGGCAAATCTTTATTAACCTCATCCCTCCAGCGGTACCTTGGGCGGCCAACTGGCCTTCGACCATTTAAAACAGCTCGCCCACTAAGTCTTCTAGCTCCCAGCTTTTCTCCTCCTCCAGGGTCCATCAAGTACTTGTGCTGTGGTGTTTCACGCCCCATTTGGGGAGAAGTGACAATAAGATGGGCTAAAGACACAGACTTTTATAGGGAGTGAAGAAACGCACCGGGGAAAGAGCCCTTAGCAAGTACCTGGTGAGCGTCTCCCAAGATTCGGTCCGTATGCCGAGACGGTAGGAAGGACCATGGGCTGGTGGAGGGAAGTGCTTGTGCAGGTCCCAGAATCTTCCTCCAGATCTTTTGTTCTGCCACTAATAGCTTGGTCGCCTACGCTACGTACATTTGGCTCATGTGGCAATAGCCGTGATGGTTATCTTTTTAACACAAAAATACATACGTATTTTATTTACCTTCATTCAAACTGTACCTACACACTGTCCCACTAACCGGACACAAAAACTTAACAAATAACATAAATAACCTAGTTTTGCGACTAAGTAATTACACCAACCATTGTGCATTCAGGCCGAGTGGATGGCGCATCGCGTACAAAGGCACTATTATTTTACAGCTGTAATTCAGAGTTTTCATTACTCTGTAATCCATTCAGCTTGGGCCTAAGCGGGGATATTTAAATTTTTGTCCCAGTTAACTTTAACTTCGGGTAATTAAGGATTAGAAGGATTGATTTAAACGCTGTTGTTCCGCGACTCATTTATTGTTTTTTATCCCTTTTATGTTTATTTGAAAACAAGTTGGCGATAAAACGTTTTCTCTATTACGTAAACACAAAGGGAACCTACACAAACACTACCGTGCTGCTTTTTTTTTTAGTAAAATAGTAAATTACGCTTGTGCACATTTTTTTCTTCATGATAAGATCTTATAACTTCTTTTGGTCAAGTAACCTATGTTTTTCTTTTTCTTTTTTTTTTTTTGCAATAAAATATTTACACATCGAAATAAGAAAGGAAGAATATGTTTTTTCCAAACTGTGGGTGAGGAAAAACAAGAAAAATAAAGGAAAAATATTAATTGTTTATTTTCCCTAAGGCTCACAGCAATCAATAGAATATAACTATCAAAGATTTATTTACTTTCTTATTTTTCGATACCTACAAGATTTTGCTTGTCATATTAAGGCGATCATCCGGAATAAATAATGATAAGCATGTGTGGCAATTATTAATAATTGCTTGCTAAGTTCACCTGTATTAAACTTGAATATTTACGAAGATGATACGTATGATTTTTCGAGATATATTCTCAAGATGTATTTTCGTTTACAGAAGTACTTACATAAATTAAAATTACATAAAAAATATTAACTCTTACAATATTGTAGAGAAAATTATGAAATTCTCGGGCGAGTTGTCCCATAACCCCACCATAGAGGATACTCTGTGCTTGCACTATGGAAACCAGCGAAATGAAGAGAAACCTAAAAAAATAGGCACTTGACACGTGAAAACTAACCTGTCCCTAATAACCCCGGCACAACTGCGCTCTCTCTCTCATGTGGTCAGTAAATTCCAAATCCGGTGCCAAGCCAAGTGGCGCCTTAATAGGTTTTGGACATGGCAGGTTGGCAGGCGACAGCTGATGCGGTGAGGCTTCCACTTTACACTACATACACATGACGTACTTATAAGGTATACCTATTGTGCATTCAGACTTTTTATAAAGAAAGACAAATAATTTAGGTATATTTTGGAAATAACAACATGGACAATGCTAATAACATACGACACATACATTTAAAACAAAAGCAGCTAAGCGCCAAGTAAATGTTCAGTACTACGTACTTAGGCTGCTTTTGATTATATACGCCTCAACATATTTATTTGGCATGGATAGGAAAATTATTGTAAAAAACCGAACTCACCTATAATAATACTACTAATGTAAACAAATTATTACATAAATAATTTATGTCATTCTGTTTGTGTTTGTTATCTGCGCATTGTTTTGCGGTCAATAAATGTTTTTCTCTCTGTCTTAAAAAGAACATAACAAAGCTGAGAAACAATATTTACAAAAATTAAAATGTGTCATCTTAAATTAGAATGTAGTACTTATTACGTGCAGAGTTGGATGCGAGTAGCGAAAAATTTATAGCATTGCCGAATATTAGGAGAGGACTATGTCCAGCAGTGGACTGCAACAGGCTGATGATGATGATGATGAAGTCCTGTACAAGAACCTGTTCAGAAATGGTTATTTATTCACCATTCGCCCTATGTTGTTTACTCGAGTAATTTAACTTTAAAGTTAAGTTACTTTAATAGCTGATTGAACTATAGAGAGCGATCAAAGCGAACTTTTTGTAATCGGTAAACTTTGTGTGCCCTGGCCGCTTCAGAAAAACGGAAAGTTTGCAGACTAGCTTGTAAATAAAATGGACATTTGCTTTTAAAAAGTGGCGCTAGTAATGTGCGAAGTACCATGATGAAGTATCATGGTTACGGTAAATGTTTCGAACTGAATGGCGAGAATCTCTTTTTTATTAGACTTTAGGCTAACGCTTATCCACAATCGCACCTGATGGAAAGTGACGATGAAGTCTAGGATGACATGCTTTTGCTTAGAACATGTCTGTTCACTCTTGCCTTAAAAATGAAGCAAGATTTTTTTTTGGTAAAACAGTGTTTGGGACATACAATTAGTTCTGGAATTACATAAGTACTTTTTTTTGTGATAGGGGGCAGACGAACAGACGGATCACCTGATGATAAGTGATTACCGCCGCCCATGGACACCCGCAACACCAGAGGAGTCGCAAATGCGCTGCCGACCTTTTAAGAAGGAATACGCTCGCTTTTTGAAGGTTTCTAGGTCGTATCGGTTATCAGTACTTACCAGTTTTATTGGCACCACCAGCGAAAACTCGAAAACTCTACATCCAACGCCTAATAGACAAGGCCCATTTCTTTTCTTGCATACCGTCCAGACAAAGACAACATTTTTTAATCGGTTTTAATAGAATGGTTTTCACAAATAACTCATTAAATACATCGCTGATTGACATCCCAACTATTAGTAATCACAACTTCCGATCAGCTAATTGATTTGCTAATTCCGCAGGTGGGCCCAAACAGATCCTCCCCGAACTCCAAGAAATAACATTTGCGCGAATACTTCCGAAGTTTGCTGTTTGCTTAAGGTTATTTGGTTTATACAAATCTGATAGGCGGAGTGGAATAAAGGCTTATGATGAAAACTGTAGCACAGTGCCTGATGATTACACACATACATAATACACGTATGTAAACCTATCTTCTATACTATTTATAAAGAGGTAACTTCCCAAGGTAACAACAAGACTTATAGGTAAACTGAAAAAGCGAAACACTTGTGCGATGTAATCTACGTTCAGCTCCATCTTTTTTTCAACTTTTAAAACGGAATACGTTCTCTTTTTAATGTTTGCAGGTCGTATCGGCACATCGGTCTGGAAATACTGCAGACGACTTCATTTCATAGTTTTGTACTTAGTACGTGGCAGAAAGTTTCTTAAGAAGCACAGTTAAAGACTGCCGCCAACCATCCAAATGATGGGGGATGGGGATTTTAGGAGTAGAACGATGAGGTTAAAGATTAACAGCGTACTTTTTTTGATGAGATAGGAGGCAGACGAACAGACGGATCACCTGATGGCAAGCGATTACCGCCGCTCATGGACACCCGCATCCGGGGACGCAAGTGCGCTGCCGACCTTTTAAGAAGACTTGTGATCCTCCTGGTGCTGCAGGTGTCTATGGGCGACGACAATCGCTTACCATCAGGTGATCCGCTCATCTGCCACCTATTACATATAAAAAAGTGAAAAAATATCTCTGCCAAAATCTGTGTTATGCGAAAAGCTACGAGTTCTTAGTATCATTTTCATCTGACTAACTCAGAACAACCAGCCGTGACCCCAAGCACTCAGGAAATGGGTGGCTACTCCGCTAATATTACAGGACGTTTCTCCGTGAAGTATGACCGAGCATTCATAAGTCGGCGCCGGGGAGTCGCTGCGGCCGTATTATGGAGACCTTAAATCATATTAGTAGGTAAGTAATAGGAGTTACATTTTGTAAGTGGGCAAGCTGCGACAAAGGGCAGGCGAGGAGGTAGCGTTGTCATGCATTGTGCTGAGTCTAAGATGAGAATTTAACCGCGTATGCAAGTCAGCAGTAGTAGAGTCAACTGCTATTTTTTTTTGTGATAGCAACAGGCTGATCACTTGATGGTAAGCGATTGCCACGGCCCATAGACACCTGCAACACCAGCAGTCACACAAACTTTTTACCGTTACTTTTTTTTTAATTGGCAGAGCCACGCTTCGGCATGAATTGGCCGGCACGACCGGAGTGATACCGCGTCCTCACAGAATCCCGATGCGCAGCAGCGCCTGCGCAGTGTTTTGTTGAGTGAGGAAGGGCACCGGAGGCCCAATTGGGGGAAAGGGGGTTATAGGTAAGCAACGCACTTGTGACTATAGGTGTTGCTGGTGTCTATAGGCGGCGGCAATCGCTTACCATTACCAATCGGTGATCCGTCTGCTAGTCTGCCACCTAACACATAGAAAAAAAAACACATGATATCCAGAGAATGACCCAGGCGCTGCTTCACACTGGTTTTCTAAGGCCGTGGAAAATAAAATTTGGTGGTGTAACAGCTCCATGTTGTCTCATAGAGAATCAATTCAATTAAAAAAACAAATTGAGCGGTGTTAACAGCTTCATATTATGTCTCATAAAGAATTATAGGTAAAATGGTCTACCTATTCCGATCCCTGCCCATAACGCAAGTGCTTAAGCTACTTTCGGGCAAGGTCTATGTATGTGCTGTCTGTTATTCTACCCAGAGGCGTGAGTTAATCGGCAAAATATACAATGTCACTGCAATGTAACGAGGGTGATGCCACTGAAAACCAGCGTTACGGCCTATGGTCGTAACATAAGCTGAGTGAGGGCCATTTTTGCTGGATGCCTCAGCACAACATAGTTTAACACACGGCACTGCTGGTCAATTGAGTCGGAGAGTTGTTATTTTTTTATTTTTTTTGTTTTCATCATTAGCAACCCACGCTCGTCCACGGCTGGACATAGGTCTCCCCCTATGCACGCCACCGCTCCCGATTTTCGGCCACTCTCATCCAGCTCACTCCAACCAGCCTTCGAATGTCGTCATCCCATCTTGTAGCAGGGCGTCCAACACTACGTTTACCGAGTCGCGGTCTCCACTCAAGGACTTTATGGCTCCAACGGTTGTCATGTTCTGCGGCTAATGTGACCAGCCCACTGCCACTTCAGTTTGCTAATTCTTTGTTTTTTGTTTTAGTTTATTTTATTTTTATTACTTTGTTTAGTGTTCTATATTTTATTGTGTTTGTGTCAATTGTCTGTAGTATATAGGTATGTGTTGTGGTGTCCAGAGTAATAAATGTATTTTCGTTCTTTCTTTCTTTTCTGATATTTCTTCTCCCTCGACTTAATAAGTATTTTTCTCTAATACCGAGAAATAGGTCAAATTCCGTAGACGTCGGCCATGACATGGGTCTCGGCTGCGTTTATTCCATCGATTCCTGCCCGCATTATACCTAACAGCCCTTTGATCCAAAGTAATTAGAGCTATTATTTATTAATCGACTAGCTGTGCCCCGCGGTGCTACCCGCGGTTTGTTAGGGAAAATAATTACTGTTTTCATTTTTGGAGAAGAATAATTTACTTTCATCGATTTTTTTCCCATGGGAGTAAAACATTTTCCCTTGGTAAAATTCAGCTTTTATGTCAATACAGAGGGTGCTAACTCTATATCAAACATTATAATCACTCAAAATATTGTCATCAAGTTTCCCATGGGAATACGATATTTCCCGTAGGTAACTATAATCCAGTATCAGCTATCTCTATACCAAAATTTTATTAAAATCGCTCCAGCCGTTTAAAAGAAGTATGAAACATACACACTCACAGTCACAAACTTTCGGCTTTATAATAGTACTAATAGTACTGTGATTATTTAAGCATTGACCTTAATGTAGTTAGACTTTTTGATTGTATTTTATTAACGTTCTATAGTTTGCCTGCTTCGGTGTCGCAGTGGCTTGTGAAATGCACTATAATGCGACGGCTACGCTTTGAATCCTGGATTCGCCCACCGGGTCGGGCTTCAGATTAATGGTTCTGTTAAAGAAATATCAGTGTCAGCCCGAGGTCTGGAAGTTTTTTTTATGTGATAAGTAGCAGACGAGCAGGCGGATCACCTGATGGTAATCAATTGCCGCCGCTCATGGACACTTGCAACACCAGTGGAGTTACAAGTGCGCTGCCAACCTTTTATCCCCTTACCGGTACCCTCACTCACTCAGCGAAACACAGCACAGGGGCTGCTTCACGCCGGTTTTCTGTGAGGTAGTGGTATCACTCCGGTCGAGCCGGCCCATTCATGCCAAAGCGTGGCTCTCCCACAGTTAAAGTTGACGGTCTTGTACCCCCGAACCTTCTTATACCCCGGACACACCTGGTGTTTCATCGAAATATGAGGGTAAGGGAGAAGTCTTTTAACTATATGGCTCTTGATGAAACCGGCTCTATGAGATTTTATTTCCAGTCATCTGGCAGGTCACTTCAGAATTTCGAATAGCACTTTCCCCACTAACATGAACTACTAACGACTATTACCCACCGTCCATTTTTCTTAGTGGCAAGGATATTCTGGCCTCGTCTTTACCAGCCCATATTTTCGCTAGCTCAATATTCCTGTCAAACCAGTCGGTCATCGCTAAGTGTCTAGTTGGAATAGGGCCGCATTCCAAGCACGTCGTGACGCGGGTATACCCTGCATTACTCCATATAGACGGCTGAATAACAAACATTCAAAACGATTAGGGCTAAATATTTACTAAGGTCCCTTTTTATGATTTTTCGGCGAGAACTTCAGTGTTTGCATAACGAAATGTCTGTAACACGATTCTTTTAGAATTGCTTCGGTTGAATTTGTTTGGGATACAATTTTCGAGTCGATAAGACTTAATGGTGGAGAAAATTTTCGGGGAAATTGGGACATGCAAATGTTATTGTAGGTACTCATGGCGAGTTTTTAAAAATCAAGGTAGGCCGAAGTTTAAGAACTTAGGTTATTAAGGGTTAAGAGGAGGCAAATCCAGGATGCTTAGGTCCGACTCGACCAGCGTTAGGCGCATTGCTCACTCGATCAGCAGTGAATGCAGAGTCCAAGCACAAGGCGCGCGGTTCTTTTTTTTCAATAAAAATAAATTACACGCACTCATATGCTGGAGTCGTGACACAATTTATTTCTAAGTCATTTGCTGCACCGCCGCCTCGTCCTAACGGTGGGCGACCTTCCTAAGAATCATACAAGTCACAATTTAACACGGGCATCCGTGGATAGCCCTTCCAGAGGGGATCAGCGTAGCGTCCTCCGCCTCCATCTCTAACGTTGACCATTCAGTAGGTGCAATATCGATCCACCGCCTATGCAAACAGGGACCACTATGCTAAATATTTACCCGTAAAATATCGATAGGTACCTACAACAGAAATAAGAATACCTTCATACTCGTACTTTACACATGACAACGACAATCAACACATATTTATTAGATAAGACCAGTGGGAATAGTACAAAAAAAGATATGTACAAAGACAGACCATATAATATCACTGTAACATTGCTAATGCACAGATTGAGAACTCATGGCACCGATTCCATCACGCTTGACAAATGAATAAGAAGCTTTACTATTTATTGAATTAAGGAATTAACAGACACGCACTACTAGTAGGTATTTCGACCCATATAAAAGCCTCCCCTGCACTCGAACAAATCACAAGTGAGAAGCGACTTCAAACGTCGGACTACTCACTTCGTCATTAAATAACATTAATACACAAAAAATCAATAACCAGTTAGCAATAGCTAAATGTTTCAATAGTGTTTGATCCTTCAAACAGATTGCACTCGGCGCCATTTTGAAAAGAAGACGCACAAAATGGCGGACAACTTCACAGACTTCGGCATTGGGCCGATGGCGCAACCTTTGAAAATGTAAGTATTGATCATTGATCATCACTTTTAAACTTATCATTTCGTTTATCCCCATGCATCGTAGGCGCATTTCCAGAACCGAAAAGACAGTTTTTCTTTTTTAAATCCAAAACTCTATTTTGCATGAAATGTCTAGGTATCTAACTTAAATTAGGTTAAAATGAGTTAATTCTTCCGGTACTTACGTCCAAATTTAAGAAAAATCTCTCCGTCAAAATGAGTGATGTTGAATAGATTTTTTGCATCTATTACAACTTAGGTATTTCCTACCTTCTGATAAATTAATTTTGATTATTTTTATTTGAGACCACAGTGCAATGTTATATTGCTGTCTGTCTGAGCGAGTGTAACTTTTCGTTAGTACTTATTATTATTCTTGATAAAAAATATTTATAACAGTTGAATGCCAAAATTGGCGCAACTTAAAAAGATGCATCTCAAGTTTGGCATTCAACTGTGATGTAACCATTGTATCCAGCTTTCTTGTAGATTGCCTTTCGATCTATTCCCACGCCGCGAGCTAGTGGTAGAAGTACGCACACATCTTTGAAAAATCCAGATGTGTATTGGATTTGAGCTACGATCTTCCGTATGGAAAGTGCGTTCTTATCCATTGGGTTACCATGCTCTTAGAGTATGTCACAGTATAGAAAACCACCGTACCTCGCGACGCGCTTTCCACAAACATATTTGTACTGATTATGTAAATCACCAATTTGCCCGCGAGTCTGAATAAAAACAAATATTCAGGGCCTGCGCGGCCTCAACTTCAGGGAATAACGAGTTGGACTTCTTAATTTGTTTTTTTATGTCTTTTGAACTCCTAGAGAATTTTCCTCATTTGGTTCAGTTGAAGAATTTGAGCTTAAAGTAACGGGTTACGATGTTTTTATGTATACTTACAGAAGACCATAAATAGGTAGATGTTGTAGTAATTTCCCAGGGCTAGATTAGTTTAATATTAGCAGATTAGTGGCCCGCCCTCACTTCGCTTCGGGGCAGTACTTCCAAACTGAACCAAAAGATAGCGCTGGGAGTCGGTTACATCAGGCCAGCTTATCAGCATGATTTTGTCAGGCGCATTTATATATTTATATTAGCAGTTCCTAGCTTCACATAGCGTCACATGAAGGTACCTTTCTGAACTTTGGGACGTCCATTATGTTTGAGAATCGAGTGCTATTTTTGCAGGTAGAGGTAAACTCCCGTCAGTTGAACTCGGTCTTTATAAAAGTTTGATATTCGTAACACAAGTGCTTAAGCTACTTAAAGCGAAAATTAGATCTATTAAAAGTAGATATTAATGAGGTAAATCGTCACATCCTTGCATCAGGTCGATTCCTCTCGCCTAATGATTCGATCGATAGCTCTTTCCCTAAATTCTCCAATGCGTCGCCTTCCGTATTCTTGTTTATTTTCCCAAAGAAAATCTATTTTCCCCAAGTCATCAATAAAGCTTTTTCCTTGCCAGCGAAATCCTCACAGAATCGTCCGAGTTTTAAAACCGCATTGTCCCTTATTTTATTATTTCTGAGGGAATTACGAGCTCATAAATTGGAAACTTCTGTTTACCACCTATTTTATGTTGCATTGGGCTGGGTAAACGTGGGAATTTAAGGAATTTGTTGTTTATTATATCACAGAAGCGTTTTATAACTCTCCTTTTCTCATAACTTTAAAGGATTGTTGTTTTAATGTTTCGTTTTGTACATTAAGAGGGTAGGTAGTTACATTAACTTCAAAGCGAACTATTGTAGACTTATTGAATGAGTAAAGAAGAGATTATCTAGAAACTTTTTATTAACGTGTTTAATACCTACGAAATTCAAACTACCTTCTGGAAGGAACCCCTCGGTTTTTCATCTACTTACTAGTACTTAGCTACTTATAGGTACGACTCTTTCGATATAAATGTACCTACAGGGAAATCCAAGCTCGAAACAAGAAAGACGAAAATTGTCTAACAAACTCATTCACATTAAGATCATAATAATACCTAATTTGATGAAACAAGTATTGTAGTACTATCCATCTGTCGTAATAATGTATGAATATTTATGATTTTTATGCAAAATTATAAAAACAGCTAGTAAAAAATTATTTATATTTCTATCGTCGATCCACCTTGTCAGTAGGGGGCCAGCCACGGATACATCCTGTACGCGGCCTCCACTTAAAGACCTTTCCGTCTGTTCTCGCAATGTACCGACAACTTTCTTTTTCTTTCTTGACGCATGCCATTTCACCTCTCATTCCAGGGTCACAAAAGAGGTAGTGGAACACATGCTCGGCTGGAACATCCCCGAGGAGCACGCCGAGCTGGTCCACGAGCACTGGCGCAACTTCCCCGCCGTCAGCAAGTACTGGCACTACTGCCTGGCGCTGATCTACTCCATGCTGATGGTGACGTCACTCACTGGCAACGGCATCGTCATCTGGATTTTTAGCACGTGAGTTCGTCATCACCATTAGACTTAGCAAGTACCTGGTGAGCGTCTCCCAAGATTCGGTCCGTATGCCGAGACGGTAGGAAGGACCATGGGCTGGTGGAGGGACCTGTGCCTATCACCATTAGACTGCTTTGTCCGTCTAGTGCAGTGGTTCCTAACCTGTAGGCCTAACATGCGCACCGCGACAAAATTTTGTCGACTCTCGTTCGCGAGAGCGCATCCTTCTATCCCGCTCATCGCTCAGTCAGGTGAGCGAGAAGCAACTTGCGCCGACATAATACGAGTGTCGACAAAATTATCTCGTGGTGCGCATGTTGGCCCGGCAGGGGTAATTAAGTACCCCCGCAGGGTAAAACGGATATTCTACGGGATGGCCCAAATAGTAGTAAAATAACAATAAACAAAATATTAGTATACTGAAATTATTCATTACAGTCAGCTTGGTATGATAATAGATCAGCTATATTTTTAGGGGTAAACTCAATTCCCATACTTGTTGACATTGAAAAGGTTAAGAACCACTGGTATAGTAGATAAAGAATATCTATCTATCTATCCTCTGTCCGATTCTGCTACGCCAGCTGATCTAGACGATGAACTAATGTCCAGTCATTTTCAAAGCTATTACAGGACATAATAGACTTCCCTCAAATGTACAGTCTGCATTATATCGGCCATCCAAGCCTTTTAAAAGCGACTTTGTAGTAAGAATCATAAGAGAAAAGACTGGTCCTATAAAGATATTCATAATCATATTACAATTTAAAGAAATTCTTCTTTAAAATGTCAAGATTTATAATATTCACATCATCATCATCAGCAACCCACACTCGTCCACTGCTGGACATAGGTCTCCCCTAATGCACGCCACTGCTCCCGATTTTCGGCCACTCTCATCCAGCCCACACCAGCCAGCCTTCGAATGTCATCCTCTCATCTTGTCACAGGGCGTCCAACACTACGCTTACCGAGTCACGGTCTCCACTCAAGGGCTTTACGGCTCCAACGGTAGTCAGTTGTAATATTACTTTGGCCAATTAGACATTACTGGCACCGACTGTACCTAAGTCAAGTCTGGACATAGAACACTTTAATTGACTAATTGCTACAATTTTTCTCCACAATGTTGAAGCAAAGGCCATTATGAAAATAGAAGGATATTTCAAAAAATTACCAACTCTCCTGGGTCACATTATGAAGTCTTAGGCACTTTGACTTTGTCAAGGGCTGGTATCAAAATAAAAGGGCCCCTTGACGGTTTATGAAGAGGTTGCTTGTATAGTACCTATAGCGAATTCTTGTTAGCCAGAAAAGTATTCCATATTAGGTTAAGTGCCTTGACCTTAACCTCCTTTTTATAAAACCGGGACAAAAGTTAGTCATGGTTTAAAAAGGATACTATAATTTGTATTAGGTATGTCACTTTTATAAGTATGTCACTTTTATAAAAAAAATACAAATAAAAATTCGTCCATAATAAAACACTATCCGTTATCAAACCAAGACTTTGTCTTCGATGCTGAATATATGTGCCTTTACGGTGTTTTGTATTACTTACTTCAATTTACCTTTTGCCTAACAATTATGTTTACATTGAATAAATATTTTCCTATTTCTTACTCACTCCATCTGCCATATTACGCGTCCTTGTCCTATTCTACGTTTACCGAGACGCGGTCTCAACTCACGAACTCGTTTACTCGGTTGCCGGTAGATACCTATGGCCCACTGCTACTTCAGCTTACAAATCCGGCTTGCTATGTCGATGACGGTTCTCCCATCCTAACCCTAAAATACAAATAGTAACTTTAAGTTACAATCAGCGTAAATAGTTACTTGACTGACACTTCCAACGGGTTGGTGTCGACGTCTCGTCGCTCAGTGCATTCAGAAACTTAATTAAATCACCGCTAGCAGACAGCACTCGACCGATCAAAATGTTCCGCGTTATTAAACGGGATCGGGTTTGCGAACTGCGAGTACCAACTTGTATACTTAGCTTTCGAAATGGGGTAAGTACTTACTTACTTATATTTTTACTAGACTGCAAAAGAAAGGGAAGTCATGTTTTTCGAGCGTAAGAATATGAGCGGTTTCAGATTGGCGTATTTTACCGCGCGTATACGGACGTTTCAGCATACGAGATTACGACACGCATCAAAAACGCGCGTTTAACATCGTAATCGGTGTGTGTACGTTAATCGAGAAAAGCCGAATTTCCGTAGTGTCCAATATTAGTGTCCATAGCAACGTTTTTCTGCTTACAATACGAATTTAAAGCGCGTCGACGCTCGTACGACTGCCAAAAAGCGCTTCAAAAAACTAGCGAGATTGCAAATTAGAACCATTCATAAAACTTATCTTAGTTACCTCACAATCCCGCGTTCGGCACCTATGTCGTAGAGAGCCATATCGTAATGTGGTTGACAAAATCGTGAAATGTTAACAATTTAATAGTGTGATCAAATTAAGTTGCTCACAACATGAAGTGCGACCATTTCATGAATTTATCGAGCATTTCATGAAGTGAGTAAATCTCCGATATGGCCACGTTCCCATCACTCTGGCCGAGTGTCGCGGGGAAGTTGGAGCCGACGAGTTCGAAAACGCTTCCAGTGTTCGCGGGATTCATTTTTATACGAATCCTATTTATCTTCCTTAGAGACGGTGGTTTGGGCAAGGACTGTTCGGCTACAGTTTCGGCACATGCGCCGAAACAGCGCCGTATCTTTGGAATTGGTGTTGGTGTTTTTAATTTAAAAGAATAGAAGATAAATTACAATTTTGGTTTAACTTATCATAATCTTCACTAACTAAGTAAGACAATGTAAATAAAAAATTGCATCGGACAAAAGCTGCCTGAGAACCGATATATTTACAAAAAGCGTTTAGCTTAGGTAAATTAGTCGATTTCACTTAACATTATTCTGAAGAAATGTAAAATAACTTAATAATCTTTCTCAGATTTATGTAAACCTAACGGACAACGAACGAAAAAATTAAATATTTTTTTTAATAAATATCTTTTCTAGAGTTGATTCGAAATTTATAAAAAGTAAATAAAATAATTATTTTAATTTCCCTCTACCAATTGCCAGAGAATCAAAATGTCTTTTACTAAGTCGAGCCGTATAGGCCGAATGCCGAACAGTTCCATACACCCCTAGCGCTCCCTGTGGAACTGGGACGCGGAGACCCAGCCGTTGTATATTTTGTAACGATCGCGGCTGCGGGTTAAATCGAATGTCGTTTGCCCGCTTGTTTCGATGCCTCGCAATAGAAGACGTGAGGGTTAAGATTTGGAGCTGTCATCAGAGTGAGAATGGGGCGCGTCCATAGAATAGATAAATACAGGGTGTGTCTGTGAACATTTACATCACTTTAACCACGTCTTCTACCAACCATTTTGAACAACATTTCTATGACTTTTAGAAATTCGCATAAAAAATTTCGTAAAGGAAACGTTTAAAAAAATGTAAACCTGGGGGCAAATTCGACATTGAAGTCGAATTTAAGGATTTCATATTATAATAAATTCGTCTATACAAATTCATAATTCGTCTTCAATGTCGAGACTCAAGTGCACGAGATTGGTTTGAAGATATTTGTATGGAAGAATGTCTGAAATCTCTAAATTCGACTTTAAAGGCCGAGTTCACGAGAATTTTATTGACCCTCTGAATCTTTATACGAAACATGAATAAGTTTCCGAAACATACAGGTTTCCTGCAAAATCTGTAACATTTATTAGAATTCCCTCAATTTCGGTTTACAGAAACTGGGACTCGCCAGTTGGCATTAAATCATCACTTGGAGCAATTGTATTTTATATTTACTACTGCATCCTCCCCAGTGCATTGCAGCATCTACCCTGGTTCAACCTCTTTGTACTAGCGTCGTCTAAATGCAATACTGGGGCAAGACTTTGAGAATCTTAGTATTGCGACAATAGTATAGAATATATACTAATAATACCAATAATATAGATTACGTTGTACAGTTCAAAAGCTTATAATATACTTAATCTCATAAAATATATAATAATCTAAATTTAAAAGGCGCTAAAAAGGTCCCCGCTCAGCTTTAGTGTCGGGACACAGTGTGCCTCGACAATACGATGACACGCAGTTGCTATGTTCACCCAGGGGCGCTGAAGGTAGGTACCGATTTCGAATATTGAGTTTGAGTGTAGGTACTTGGATTAGGATTACCAACCGTACTATAATATTATTTTTAATTAGCCTAAACTGTCCCACTGTTGGGTAAAGGCCTCTCCCAAACTCCTCCATTGGTCTCTGTCAGTAGCCAGCGCTTGCTAATCCTGTTTGCGGTGGTCTAAATCGTCACGCCATCTTTTTCTGGGTCTACCTCTTGACCGTCGCCCATCTGTTGGCTTGTATTATGTGACGATTTTAGTCCACCTCTCCGAGTACATCGCACACACTAAGTAACTAAGTATAATATTTATTTAATTACACAAGTCCTTATAGGTACTTCCTATATTTCGGGTCTTTGTACACTGATGAAGTGATACTGGTTTGCATAACTGAGTATGATCTTATGCGTTCGCCGAGCTAGCATGGTAATACGCACATATGTAGATATCGGTGGCGAAAATTGATTCTTTATCAAATTTGTTACTGATTTCTGATCTTGTAGAAATAATAAATATACCTGGTACTGCAATGCTCAGTCCTAATTTGGTCAACACTATGTACGAACCTACCTACTTGCAACCTTTAGATGAAAGAGTAATGAAACTTTCAAACAATTTCTAGCGATTTCTCGCCGACTCAATTGGGGCGGCTGATTGGAGCTGTAATCTCAGGCCCTGATATTATTTATTGACTTCGATGTCGGTATTTCGTGGTAATGTATCAGGCGCCCTGTGAAAAACATAACAGGGTCGCGATAAAGCTTGGGTACACCCGAAACAACGGCCATAAGCTTTTTTTTATTACTAGTGGATAACTACTACTAACTTAGTCTAGTGGTTTAAGTACCGGGCTCTGAAATCAGGGTCCCGGGCAAAAATATGTATTGAAATTTTCGAACATAACTCGGGTTTGTGGTCACCAATCCGCATTAGGCAAGCGTGTTGATTAAGCCCAATCCCATCATAGTAGCGATGACTTAATTTCTCAGATGGAGGCCTTTACCCTGCAGTGGGAAAGTATTTAGGCTGATACTTTACTTTACTTGTTACTTTAGTAATGGCTAGTTCTTTAAATTTCTACAGATACACCTGTATTAGGCAAGCTAATCTCATGTATATTAACAAAACTGCAATTTAATTAAAACTGTTTGCATTCTTATCACATCAGCTCTCCTGTAAACTCACCGGGAAACGGGAATTGTTGAAAATCGATTTCCAATGACGCTGTAGCGGATATATTTTATCTACATGTTCTAGCCAAGTTGCACTATCGGCCGCTTCTCAATACGGCTGTTTCATATGGTATTCATATCATAGTTCATCATTTCAGCATAGGACGTCCACATAGTCCTCCCCCATCAACCTTCCAATCTCTGATGGTCATGCGATTGCCACTGACACCACCAGTACACTGCCTAGTGCGCTGCCAACCTTTAAACTCCTTTTCCTTCGGATGCAGAAATTGTTTGTTTGCTACACAGTTTTCATAGCTTCTTGCGGACAGCATCGTTGAATTTGTTTCTGAATTGTTAAACTTTTGTTCCAAAAAAAATTTTCTTGTTATCATTCTATCTACGTCAATCCACGTTTATCATAATCTGGAATCAATTTATGAAATCAGTCGTTTTATGAAGTGACCAATTCTCAAACCTGTCTGCGACATAAAAAGTATCTTTAGCGTCTGTTTTCTTGATGGCCACGAGGGTTGTGTGTGAGCTCATCAAGCCGTTTGACTTCGTCATCTTTCTCTAACAGGTAGGCGAGGAAGGGGGAGGAGAGCACTTAACTCTACATTACATAGGTTCCTATTACCGTGGAATCTACTGTGGGTCTATTAGAATGTCAATTTTAAAGACTTGCGCTTTTGGGAAAAGAAATGAATCGGTAAACAGTTGGGTGTAGATAGGGATAGTTAGTGCTAAAGTCTTTGTACACATAACATTTAACTTTGACGACCCGTTCTCTACCAGTCCACTTTTGGGTCATGCGGAAGGGACAATCAAATGGTGCGGCGAAAGGAGAACTTGTCTGCAAAGAACTTATATTGTAGGCATGAAATGCTTATAAGAATCAATGTGAATCTACTTAGGTACATACATTAAAATCAGAATTATTATCCAAATGTTTGTCCATAGTGAGAATCAAACCACAACCATTGTCCATTGCATGCATGAAGCAAGGTCACTACCAAATTAAACTTTCTGAATTCCCATTTCTTTCAGATCGAAGTCCCTGCGCAGCCCCAGCAACATGTTCGTCATAAACCTGGCAGTGTTCGACCTGATGATGATGATCGAGATGCCGCTGCTCATCATGAACTCGTTCCACCAGCGGATGCTGGGCTACCAGCTCGGCTGCGACATCTACGCCATCCTCGGCTCGCTCTCCGGTATCGGAGGGGCTATCACGAACGCTGTCATCGCTTTTGATAGATACAAGTAACTTCTCTTTTTATAAACTCTGTAGGCTCTATCCCTCTCTCTCTTGTTTCTCTCTTTCCAATCTTCCCTCTCTCTTTTCTTTCTTTCCTATCCCTTTCCCCTATCTTGTCTCTCGCTTCCCTCTCTCTTTTCTTTCTTTCATATCCCTTTCCTCTGTCTTGTTCTCGCTTTCCTCTTCTTGCCTCTCCTTTCCTCTCTTCTTTCTCTCTTTCTCTCTAGAATCAATAAATGGCGGTCAGCCCACGGGACGGTGATTCTTGTAGATTGGGACAATTTTGCCTTACCGTAATGTGAGGCTCTATTGGTTGCGTCGATTTCTATTTATTTTTATAAGCGGCTACGTAACGAAACGCAGCGTAACGTGTGACGACATATCGCAGTTAAAGGGACCTTACCGTTTACCAACTTTTCCTGGAATATTTACTCTACTATTCTAATTTTTTTCTTCGGTGACACGCGTTTGCCTAGAAGATGCCTGTTCACTCTTGCCTTAAATTTGCAGGACCATCTCATGCCCGCTAGACGGAAGGATAAACAAAGTGCAGGCGTGTCTCCTCATCGCATTCACCTGGTTCTGGTCGCTGCCGTTCACCGTTCTCCCTGCTGCCAGGATCTGGGGGAAGTTCGTGCCAGGTTTGTAACAAACGCCCCTTTGAATAGACACAAAGATTCGATAGGTATTTAACTATACCTCATCATCATCAGCAACCCACGCTCGTCCACTGCTGGACATAGGTCTCCCCCAATGCACGCCACCGCTCCCGATTTTCAGCCACTCTCATCCAGCTCACTCCAGCCAGCCTTCGAATGTCGTCATCCCATCTTGTAGCAGGGCGTCCAACACTACGTTTTGCCGAGTCGCGAGAATTATACATCATACAAATTGAAATACACATAAAAAATTAGGTAAAAATACTTAAATCAAAAAGCAAAAATGTCTCACCGAAAAGGTTTGCACTCATCATCCCAAAAGTATGGTTCGAACTTTACGAACAAAGCTCGGGTTTGTGATCACCAATCCGCATTAGGCAAAGGTGATGATTAAGCCTAATCCCATCATAGTAGCGATGACTTGATTTCTAAGATGGAGGCCTTTGCCCTGCAGTGGGACAGTATAGGCTGATACTTTACTTTTATAACAAAACTACATCATAAAGCCGAATCCAGACTGCATAATCTATCTATCCTACTATTTATAAAGAGGATAAATCTATAGTCAATTGTCAATAACAAGGCTTATTGGCAATCCTATTTGTAACTACGTACGTGTGTAACATGATATTATATGTGTCTCTATAAAAAATATCTAAAAGGAGTCGCGCATATTTATAATTAGAACGTTGTATTCCAAAATAACCGCTTCGATTAATTTTGCCTATAAACCGTTATCCGCAACGAAACAGTGTTGTTTGTAATAGACCCGTATCCGCAACTTTATCCTCGAAACAAGCCAATTTGTCATGATGCAGTTTATTTGACGCGAATATGATACGACCGAAAATAAGCAAATGGCGGAAATTAAATACAGAAGGGACGGTTCTGGATGTATTTCCATGAAGTGCCTATATTAGCAACAGATTCTTATGCTTGCATCTCTGCCTCTGTTTGCTTTTCCCATATTTTTTTGTCCTTTTTTTTATTTCTTACAAAAAGTTGTCCCGAAATACAAAACACTTACATGAATCATATATAGGTAGTGGACACAACGTGTGCATGATTCATGTAGGTAACTGTTTATATACAGTATGTCAGTGTCGGAATATTATACCCCGTTTATACTCAAACATACCTAAAGATAATTAAATCAGCATTATTCACCACCAGAGGTCAATATCACATAAGTAAAAAAAACTTGGGGATTCGGTCCCATCTAATCGATGACTAAGGGATTCGAGTGTTTCCCATCAATCGTGTGACGTGTTCTCGTGATTCTAACTACCACCCATCGAAAGCCTGAAGAGTTGAATAATGTTGCGATCTCTGACCTCTACGTAAGCATACGCGTTTTTCCGCCTAACTCTGAAAAACCAACACACACAATGGGGGTCGTGTGTGCAACATCCGCTAGATACTTGTAGCGTACTGTTAGACTCATGTCCAAGTTCAATGTGAACGTGTTTAGTGTCATTTTGACACCTCACATCAAAAATAATCAATCACCGTGTAAATAGACCTCACAGTATAGATCTAGCGGATTTTTCACACGCGATAGCTTTCATTCACATGAATTCTCCACCGTCAGAACTAACAGTGGGTTAGGGCATTATGTCAGTAGCCTAGAGTGCCAGGCTACTGTCATAATGCCCTTTATTTTTTTTTCGATGTGTCAGGTGGCAGACGCCAATGACAGATCACCTGATGGTAAGTGATTGCTGCCACCAAAAAAAACTGCATACTACTTAGTCACAAATGCTCTGCCAACCTTTAACCACCTTTCCCCCAATCGGGCATCCGCTACCCTCCCTCGACTAAACACAGCGAAGAGGTTTACCCCAGTTTTCTGTGAGGCCATGGTATCATTCCACCCGAGCCGGCCCATTCATGCCGAAGTGTGGCTCTTCCATGGTCTGTTCGAAATGTTTGAATTTATATGTTACAAACAATAAACCTTCTGATGCAGTATACTCTATGCCAACATTTCATACAAAGCGAGTTAACGGGACGGATTAGCCGCTGCAATTGGCCTGCAAATTGAGTGCATCCGCGCACACCTCATTGTCTTCAAATAACTAACATAATTCGATGAGTAATCGCCGATTACAATCACTGGATCGTCGGGCGTCAGTCTCTGACGTCACGCATGCGTTGGAACGGGATGTGTTCCAATATACGCTCCTTTAGTAGCTGGTAATTTGAGAATCTGAATCATCCGTGATCACTAGATCATTAGGCGTTTTTTTTTATCCTTTTTTTATTGTACAGAGGGCTTCCTGACCACGTGCTCGTTCGACTACTTCACCGACGACCAGGACACGAAGGTGTTCGTGGCCTGCATCTTCGTGTGGAGCTACGCCATCCCCATGGCGCTGATCTGCTACTTCTACTCGCAACTCTTCGGTGCCGTGAGTACTAACATCTTTTTCCAGGGGAAACCATCATGGCCTTCACCTTGTTACATGTGGGGACAAGGTGGTGTGTGGGACTCTAACCCTAACCAAAACCCCTGGGGTGTCTATCTCAGCGCAATCGCAGTCGGATACGTCACAGCCAGGATTGGACTGTATATATACCGCTACTTAATCGCGCTCTCCTTGCTTTAGCAGCCCTCGACTAACAAGACACCCACTAGAATTTTACCTCACGGAGTCGTAGAACCCCAGATAACAATTTAAACTTGAAACTGACTTGCGATAGGTTTGATGTATCAAACATGAAGCTTTGTCTCAAATTTGCCGTGGCAAGTGTATAAACTTGAGGCGAGGTTAAATCAAACTTTCTAGTTCCGAAGCAACAGACTTGCTAGAAAATTATTCTATAAAGTGTATGCAAGTTTGACATAACAAAGTTTGGAGGCCAATCGGGGGGGAAGGGGATATAAGGTTAGCAGCGCACTTGTTGCATGTGTTCATCATGGACGGCGGCAATTGCTTACCACCAGGTGATCCGCCTGCTCGTCTGCTACCTATCATATAAAAAAACCTTGTTTCAGTTCCACACACTTTCCCAAGCAGGGCGCAGTGACAGACGTCCCCGAGTGACGCTCCTCAACAGTCACAATTGCATTGCAATAAAGAATCCATGACTCAAGTAATATTTACAAATTGGACTTCTGGTAGTCATTGTTTGGAAAAAAATCTCGTCATCGCGATGTAGAAAATAACCACCGCACCGCGCCCGACCGCATAAATAACTTGGTAATCCAGTACAAATACATAGCATTACAATTTTATATTTGCGGTTGTCGCCTTTCTTGAAGAACAACACGAGTATCTTTGAAGGACCACATCAGAAATGATGTAATCCGACAAAAAACCAGAGTCACCGACATAGCCCACCGAATTAGCAAACTGAAGTGGCAGTGGGCTGGTCACATTAGCCGCAGAACTGACAACCGTTGGAGCCATAAGGTCCTTGAGTGGAGACCGCGACTCGGCAAACGTAGTGTTGGACGCCCTGCTACAAGATGGGATGACGACATTCGAAGGCTGGCTGGAGTGAGCTGGATGAGAGTGGCCGAAAATCGGGAGCGGTGGCGTGCATTAGGGGAGACCTATGTCCAGCAGTGGACGAACGTGGGTTGCTGATGATGATTTGCGGTTTGCTTTGCTAAACAAAATGCACAGAGTTCGTATCGTTTCCTGAACCGCACAAATAACTTGGTAATCTAGTACAAATACATAGCATTACAATTTTATATTTGCGGTCGAACTTTGCTTCAAAATTATCAAAGCCTTGAAACATCATACCTTAATCAACAAGCTTACAGCAAATTTTGTCATAAACTTGATTTTTCATGTTTGACGTGACAATCTAAAAATCAATTTTGCAGCAAGCTCGCTTGCTATCTGGGACTGAGCAAGCCACTCCCCAGTAGTTGGGTTCGGAGTAGGTCCAAAGGCAACGGAACTTCGGAGTAGGTACGTGAGCATATGGTGTATATAGGTACAGGCGCCTCTTACGACAGGCCAGGAATACCTTACGGCAGTATCCTTAACGCCCCTAGCCACAGGGCGCGATCATGATTAATCATCGCCAACCTATAGATGCTAACCTTATGTACTGCAGAATAAGTGCAGTAAAAAGCCAACTAACCGAACCGCCAATTATCCGAATTAAACCTAGGCGAAAAAAAAACATTTTTTTTTTTCAATAAAAACATGTCTGAGACAGAGGCCTCATGTTTCTATATTAAAGTGCAGCTTTAGGTTTGTTCGTAATGTACCTAAGTATTGGTATTTACCCCGTTGTCTGATATCCGTAACATAGCGCTAAGCTACATCCGGATTCAGGTGTATTTATGAATTTATTTACCTTCTTCCTTACTTAGACGAAACCCTAGCATGAATGCTTAAAACAGCGGCAAATCTAGTCTAATTTCCCTCGATGTTCTATAAAATCTACGTCAAAAAATTGGAACGCGTCAGACCCGCTAGAAGCTTTAAACGTCATAATTTCACTCTTGAACGGGTTATTCTCTCCCGAAGGACCAGGATCCAGGCCGGGTACGCTTCCGACCTATTAAGTCGGAGTCTGACCCCGATATCAAATGGAATGATGATTAGTTCAATGTTCCATCTCTTTTTTCAATTAAGTAACCCTTGGAAACTGGCGACAACATTTTTTGGGGCTGGTTTACCTTGAGGATACGAATGACCAAAAAACGTGTGGGCAGTAAAACTTGTAAACACGTTAACTACAAAATTTCCATGCAGCCTAATGATTTCGTGTCGAACAAAACAATAATGTACAGTTCTGTGACTGAAGTGTAGGTTACTTAAATTATCCACACACTAAGTAAGTACCTAATCATTCTAGTCAACAACATTATGATACTACAAGATCATTATATTAATTAACAAGGTAGGTATTTGTTATCTCAACATTTCATTATTAAATTTTCAGTTTCTAATGAGATTCGTGTCTGTGAGAGCGAGCTCTAATTGATCAAAATTAACTTTTAATGTAGAAAATTGCATCATTGAACTAGGAAAATAGAGCGCATTTTCTAGGCTAACAATTTCATTAACTGATACAATGAATCTGGCAAATATTACTTAAACAAGTAGAAAACAAATCGAGTTTTCGAAATATTTTCTAAGTGGCCTTTTTACCCACTCAACTATAGCTAACTGCAAAGATTCCCGTCCGTTTTCAGCGAAGAACACAAAAACGAAGACAGATCAAACTTTGTCATTAACAGATTAAGAACAAAATATAAAAAAGGGAAGTTACATCGAACAAATCCAACGTTTCAAGAGAAAAAAGAAAGGAAAATGGCGTCTTAAAGTTGTGGCGGGTGAAAATCGTTTTCCAAGTTCGTCACCTCAACTTGTTCAGGATAAACTCGTGATGGGCGAAGAGCGGATGCTGGGTGTAATTATTAATTTTGTACAGGCCCAACAAGTTGGTCGTTGTTGGGTGAATTTCAACAAACTCCATTTTTGCCTAATTACGGTGGCGAATTTTTAAAACCACTTTACATACATTTTATGGGAGGCACATAATAGAATAAACATTGTAGTATTCAAAAATATAGGAGGCATAAAAATATTATAATTATTTTTAGAGATATTTCAATTTGAAATTTTTACAAGCCACCGTAATTGTATTTGAGCCACCGTAATTTAATCCCTACCACCGCGATTATTTTAAGCCAGCGAAATTATAATAAATAAACAATTTTATTGTTTATTGTCATTTATTGAATTAAATTATTAAAAACCTGAGTTTAATTAGATATAATATATGACATGTAGCTGTATTGCAATCACGTTAATATAGGTACACATTAGTTGATGTTAATTAATGTAACCTGTATGACTTTTTAATAAAGGTAATAGTCGTGTAGAATATGATCAGTTTTTAAGTTGTTGCATAGCAATAGTCGTAAGGGGGGGGGGGGAGGGGGGAATCAGGGTATGGTCTTAGTGGGAATTACTGTTAGTAAGTGAGAACGGCATTGCCAATAAAGTGCTAAGAAACCATCTGCAGTGCTAGTGGCGGAACACCAAGTTTAAGCAGAGCCCTAGCCAGTCCAAGTCACCTCACGTCACCGTCGTTCCTCCTGGAACCGTTCAACCACACGGCCGCCACCTTGAGGTGCAGCTGAGCTCAGGTCGAAAGGCGAGTCTTCTGCGCCTCCAAACCGAACCAAACTCACAAGAAAGGAAACCCGAAACAAAACCGAGCACGCTTGCAGGCTCCAAGGTGGCAGCCCTACTAGCTTGCTAGGGTATAGTGGATTAATCACTGGCCTACCTGAACCAGCTGAAGAAACTGAAGAAGTACAAAACCGGACCGATAAAGCTACAACGACCTTTGGCATGAAAATACGGTCACGAATAGCATGTTGGAATGTGCGAACACTCGGCGAGGATAGCCGACTAGCCTAAGTGGAAGCAGAAATGCTTAGATACAAGCTGCAAATACTCGTCCACAGCAAGTGCGTAGGAATGGATTCGGAGAACTGGGAACGTCCAGGGGCCTTACTTTTTTTTAATCTGGGAAGGAGGATGAAGAAGGCGTAGGTACGTGAAAACGGCGTAGGATTCCTCCTTTCTCACGTTGCGACGAAGAGCCTACTGGACTGGAAACCCATCTCAGAGCGAATCATCACGGCCCGATTCAACAGCAAAGCTCGCAAGATAATCGACCTGGCCGACGCCTTTGGGCTAAAACTGCGAAATCGCTTTTCCGCCCTCGAAAATGTCTCTACACTTTCTGTCAACGCGGAGTGGAACCATATCAAAATGGCCCATACAGAGACTAACTCCGCCGTCCTTGGACACAAAACACATACACGCGAAGACTGTATGTCTCAGAAAACCTGGAACCTGATTGAGACAAGACGGGAACTCCATCTTCAACTCTATCTTCATTCAAAACTCAACAACCTCCAATACCGACAGATTCGCAGAAAAATTTACCGCAGTACCCGTCGTGATCGCCGATTGTGGGCTGACAGTATTGCCGAACGAGCTTAACGCACTGACAATGCCAGTAATCTCAGGGAGATATATAAGGCAACATTGATGTTGTCTCCCCCTACAGGAGGAAAAGTATTGAAGGCCATCCAATACCCGAAAAACGGGAAAGCCCTAGGAGTGGACCTCATCACAGCGGAAATGCTAAAAGCTGATGTCTGGACCGCTGCGAACGTGCTGAATCCCCTCTTGAAGAACAGCTGGCTGGCCGAAGAGGTGCCCAAGGATTAGAGAAAAAAAAAGGATTTCTCACCACCGTACCCAAGAAGGGACACCTTAGTGAATGTGGCAACAGGAGAGGCATCACCTTGCTCTCAATTCCTTTTGAAGAGCTCTCTTGGATCATCCTAGACAGACTATCGTATCGAGGGCCGTCGAAGCTCTTCTTCGCAAAGAGCAGGTTGGCTTTCGACCCAACCGATCGTGTACTGACCAGATCAACACCTTGCGAATAATCTTCAAACAGGCATCAGAAGGGAAATGTATGTGACCTTTGTAGGATTTCGAAAAAGTCTTTGAAACGCTATCTAAAATGAAACGTTATCTGGTGGCTCGTGAAATCGGAGTTTCCGAAGAAGATCACCAACATAATCAAGGCCATCTACTGGAACTATTCCTGTAGAGTCGAGTCGAGACGCATGAAGGCCTCGTCTCGGAGGACGTACCAGTTGATCCGGAGGTATGTCAGGGGTGTCTCCTCTCGCCTCTCCTCTTATTTGTCGCTCTGGATGGCATTATGCATTAAACCTAGAACAAACGCTGAGGCATAGAGTGGGGACTGTCCAACGTATTGGAAGATTTGGACTATGCCGATGACCTTTGCCTGTTGAGCCACACACGAGCTGACATGCAGGCCAAACTGGACGACCTTCGACGAGAAGCTCGGGAAATGGGTCTGAAGATAAACATCCCAGACCCAGGAAATGAGATGTGGAGTGACAAGTTCTTCGCCGTTGCTCATCGGCACAAAGGGTGTGGAAAGAGTCCAGAAATGTACTGTAATTAGTAGAAAATCAATTTCAGTGGCACTGTACAATTACGGTGGCGCTATATTTCGCCACCGGAGCCACCGGGATTGCACCACCGGACTTAGAAACAGTAACAAAATTGGTATTATAAAAAAATATATTATCCCACCACTAACTTACAGTCTATAAATATGACAGTTAACTTAATCTCAATAAGCTATAAAACTGGATTTCATGTAAAGGAGAAAAGACAGCTCAAAATACATGCCACCGGTATTGATGAAAAACGTTCTCCTGTGCCACCGCAACTAGTACTTACTTGTTTGGCGGGAAAACGATGACAGCGCGCCGCATGTCCTTTAATCCCGATCATGGGGACACACTGAGCGGTAGGAGGAAGCAGAGCTCGTGTCTCCTAAAGCACATCGTGACAAGTAAAGAAGGATTCAAAACGCGCCACCGTTATTGCTATTTTCCGCGGGACATTTTTGAGATCGATATAAAATTCCAATTATTAATATTTAAATAATTCTGTTTGATCAATTTGAAGTCTCGTCTATTGTATTTTAAGTGTACATTATTTTAAAGTTACAATTATTCATCAAAAACTTACAATAACACTTTTATTGTAAACTAATGCAATTCGGACAGTCCACCGTAATTAGAAATTAGGTCTTCCAACATTTTTTAAACTAATAAATACATATCTAAAGGCTAAAACGCTGATGACATGTCATAAATAATAGTTCAAATATTTACCAAAAAAATAAAAACTGTTACTAGTAGCTCTCGATACATCGATTTTCAGCTACGCCGCTAAAAAAAAGTGCTTGGGAAAATCACCCTGTTATTAAATTAACAGGCGGCGCGGAACGGGTTAAGTTAGGTACTCGCCGATTTTGTGAATTATGAACTTGGTAGGCTACATACCAGTTCCAGTAGGCTTGTATATAAGTAGGACGTGGATTTTCGGTACAGAACAACGTGGAAGGTCATGGGTTCGATTCATAACTGAATGCACGTAATTTAAGTGTATTCCAGGCGCGTAGGTTCCAGTAAAGTCACAAGTGCTACCAACCTTCCTATGGTAAACTGGGACTAAATTCGATGAATTCAAACAAGTAGGTAGATTTAAATTGGGCCTTGCTACTTATTTACTAAGTACCTACAATAAGTTCATCCAACACGAGGATCTTCGACTTAATAAACATGAAAGCTCGTTTATAAAACGCTGCTAATGAGAGTGAAAATGGAGGCGATTCTCGGCTTCCACAAGAATCACACTCCACTTTCTCAACTTATAAATGTGTCAACAAAGTCATGAAAATGTTTTTTATTTGTGATTTATGTGGCAGACGAGCCGACGGATCACTTGTAAACGCTTTCCGCCACTCACCCACAATATCAAGTGCGCTGCTAACCTTTAAACCCCCATAACGGACACTTCGGAAAATTCGCATAAAAAATGTCATCTTTCCATACAAAGTCGGTCACATGACTTGGTTATTTTGGTATGAAAATCAAGTTGTTGAACAAATACTGTTCACAATGGTTGGTAGAAAACGTGGTTAAAGTGTAAATGTTCACATATACACCCCATAATTATAATATTGTTATACGTTTAATTAAAATACCAGCAACGAAGAATAGGAGTTCCTCTTTTCTTGTATTTGCCATTTATTTTCGACCTATTTTGAATGCGACTTCAAGTCGAAGGCGCGAGAATTGCCACCCCGATAATTTAACGGTCGATCGCGATTTTTCTTCATTTCCCGGAAAATATTTTTCAATTAAGGAAGTGGAGCCGCGTGGTCTCTATGGCGACGTGAACCTTGTAAACTGATGTAAGTACGAAATAAAAAATTTCAAGGAAAACTACTAAACTTAATTTAAGCGCCAATTAACCCTTGTAAATACGTTCTTTCGTTCCTCTTTTTTTATGATGTAGAGGGCAGATGAACAGACGGATCGCCTGATGGTAAGCCCATGGACGCCCGCAATACCAGAGGAGTTACAAGTGCGCTACCGACCTTTTGATAATACGCTCGCTTTTTAAACGTTCTCTTCCCAAAGGAGTCTATTGGTTGTTGTGATTGTCTGGCGCATTTATTTATTTATTATTTTATTAGAAATGCTACCAACGGCAAGACTGTCTTATTGTGTCTGCTGATGTTTATCAAAGTCAAAGTCAAAGTATTTATTTGCATAAAATAGGTGTACAAAAGATGTTATTATAAATAAATAATGTTCACTATTCAGTTAATTAAATTAACATGCAAATTGAAAAAATCTTGGAGGCTATAAAAACAATTAGAAATTAACCATACATTTATTTTACTTAGGGACAATTAATCAATTAAGATTGCGGGATATTAATCATACATATGGTTATTTTAGGTAAATACATAGGTTTCACATTGAAAATCGTGTTGCACATCTGAAACGTCACATATTTCACTCCCTAAATTGCCATTTGTACTATTTGTAGACTATGTGTAGAGAAAATAAGCTCACCTTAGTTGGTAATTCGGTATCATTGTTAATCTTTCTTATACATAAGTATACAACGATATCCTAATACAATGCGATCAAACAATAGTCGAGTTTCATCACGACGAGATGAACCATACCAACCCGTCACGCGAACTCTTAGTTAGAACACTTATTCGACATTAATAAATCTTTCATCACGCATTTGTAGAGGAATTAACGTGAAC
This sequence comes from Cnaphalocrocis medinalis, assembly GCA_014851415.1. Lineage (NCBI taxonomy): Eukaryota > Metazoa > Arthropoda > Insecta > Lepidoptera > Crambidae > Cnaphalocrocis > Cnaphalocrocis medinalis. The sequence continues at coordinate 3,768,307 of CM026287.1, read as the reverse complement.
TGGTAATGATTGTACTCGTAGTAGTATTGTATTGTTACAAAAAACAACAACATTATTAGAAAAAACATTATGTAAATTTTTTTCGGGGCATTCCAGCGGCATTTCAATTTAAATCCATCTGCAACCGAAATGAGTCATCGCAGCAAAAATTTTTTTTTAAATACAATTGGAGGCTCAATTTGGGGAAAGGGGGTTTAATGTTGGCAGCGCACTTGTTACTCTACTGGTGTTGCAGGTGTATATGGGCGGTGGCAGTCACTTAACATCAGGTGATCCGTCTGCTCGTCTGCCACCTATCGCATTTAACAAATACACAACGGTGGCAAACAAGCGTGCTGCGATTGCCGCAGCCTATACCTACATCTACATATAACTCCAGAGGGCTTGCATATCTGAGTATTACTGGCCCTTCATATGGCCCTTGATATGAAAAATCAAAATTTGCAATTTGAATCTTACGCCAATTTACGCAGATCCCGTTCGTGTTTGAATGATAAATAATTGTAAGGGTGCTGGCTCGATCCCTAAAATTTTATTTTTATGAATTGTGATGAATTGAAAACATTTAAAGAAAAATCTCTTCGTTAGTGTAACCACAAAATAATTGGATCCTGCATCGCGAGCAAAAGCATCTCTCCCGCTCACGTACCATATTATTTGCTTGTGTCACTGTCATTTGTGCCGAACCATTTCGAGAACTTTGCTCCTAAATCGTAAAAAAGTTTGGAAGATGTACCTTTGTTTTTAAAACGGCGTTCGAAACGTCAAGCAGTGTAAGTGCTATAATGTCAACTCTATAATATACAGACGTGTCCGCAATTTAACATCATACCTACGTATTTTGGACAATCCACATAATATATTTTATAAGTAGTAGACTATGTGTTATTTTGATGTATGAACTATATTATTGTAAAGTTTTATTAAAATCCATTCGGTAGTTTTTGCTTAAAAGAGGAGCAAACATCCATCCATCCGTACTACAAACTTTACGTTTTATTATTAGTGAGATTATCACCACGGCCTGAACTTAAATTTGATAGCGGCTACCGAATGACATTGTTCTTGTACTGTATTCTACTCGTAATTCTCTGGTACCTCCACTCTCAGTACACACATGCACGAATGATTGCGCTTCTCCATTCAGGAAGTGCATTAAAAGTTTCGTCTCGTTTCGGATGCGCGCGGGCAGCGTGTCCGGGAATGTTATAGAGCGGCTGAATCACCCTGTATCTGCCCGCCCAGGTTTCTTTGTATTGCGTACAGCCGGGGGGCGGAAGTGTTACGGACCTTTTTAAAAATATTTTATGCACTTGCGTAGGTACCTACTTTATTATACCAAAGTCGGTTGCTTTTCGCAAAAATCGTCAAAGTTTACTAGTAAGTAAGGAAGTGAACGGATACAGTTACCTACATTTGATTTGATTGATTACAATAATGAAACTTCGATCAACAAATTGTACGCAGTACGCAGTACAATTTGTTGAACCTTTGCTGTCTGATATCCGTAACACAAGAGCTTATGCTTAAGTAGCTCGAAAGGAGTCAGGTCAACGTTAAAATATTTATTTACTTATGTTGTGAAATATTATATTTATAAATACCGCTATGGTGGAGTAGATACAAATGTATTTATACGAAAGTCTTTCCAAACTGGAGGTCGTAGGTTTGAATCGGATAAACTTCTATATTCTTCACGGATCACGGTCTATCTATGACATTTTTACAAGCTTTTGCTCGCGGCTTCGCTCGCATCCTCACATTCCTAAAATGGGGGGTTAGAAGGGGCAAAAAGTAGCCTATGTTACTCTCCATCCCTTCAACTATCTCCACTTAAAAATCACGTCAATTCGTAGCTCCGTTTTGCCGTGAAAGAAAGACAAACATTCAGACAGACAGACACATTTTCCCATTTATAATATTAGACTAGGCGTTAACACTTGTCTCTGGGAGTGTACCGATGCAATATCCCTTCATAAGGCACGCAAGTGACCGCGGCCCGAGTTTGCGCTCGTCTGCACAATACACGCCCATAGTACATATACTGTACTATACTAATAGACGTATATACTGTACTAATAGACGACTACACAAGGGTTGCAAATGAAAAATCCGATAGATGGCGTAACGTAGACGACTAGTCTAACTTTGACGACATTGGTCATTTTGTGGCATAACTACAGATACAGTGTAGTGTGACATAGATACAGTGTAGCATATAATACACTAGCTGTTACCCGCGACTGCGTCCGCGTGGAATAGTATCTTTGAGTAGGATTTTTAAATTATTTAATAATTTTCACCCCCTTTTACCCCTATCAACCCTTTTTTTGCAATAAAAAGTAGCCAATGTCCTTTCACAGGGTCTAGACCATCTGTATACCAAATTTCATTCAAATCCATCCTGTAGTTTTGGCGTGAAAAAGTAACAGACAGACAGAGTTACTTTCACATTTATAATATTAGTTAGGATTAGGATTTCATTTTAGTGTAAAAATAGTTTATCGCGGTAGGTGTGTCCTGTAAAGATAAAATACGTTGGTTAATACATACTTAAATAAATAAAACTACATAATTTTGATTTTGAAAGGGATGAAAGAACAGATTTATGCCGCTGTCTCCCAAACAACCTTCAGGCATAATGAACCGCACAATTACCCTATCATAGAATGTACATAAGAACATACCCTAATCGCAAAGCCATAATTTTAATTTAATTTAAACGAGAACGGCTATAGAAATCTCAATAAAAATCCCATTGTGTATTTGTAATGAACCTATGGGACCGCAAAGGTTTCCCTTGCAAATTAATTTATTTCGAACATCAAAGTCGGTTTTGGTAACTGGGGGTAAATGGGAAAAAATCCAATTTGTCATTTCAATGGCAACAAATTGTGTATTTTTCAACCTTATGAAGCCCAAATTCGTCTGCCACAGATAATGGATATGAATAATTTATCCGACATTCATGTTGATTAAAAATGAAACATTTAGGCCCGCCATACACGGACAGCTCGCGCAGTGATCAACATACAACGGCCCTCACAGTCATAGTCAACAGCTTTGAGCTGCCATTGATAACTCTAAACAAGTATGTAGGTAATTGTCCATAGTAGGTAATCCATACTACTTAATATTATAAATGGGAAAGTGGGTCTGTATGTATGTTTGTCTTTCTTTCACGGCAAAACGGAGCGATGGATCGACGTCATTTTTTAAGTGGAGATAGGTGAAGGGATGGAGAGTATTAGAGGCTACTTTTTGCCCCTTCGTGCTACCCCGAATTTAACGCGAGCGAAATCGTGGGCAAAAGCTAGTTTCTTTGTTTAAGAATTCCGAAAATGCCAAATATATTAAAGCTCTTTTGCAAAAATAGCCCTCATTGGTGGCGACACTTTTACGCGTTCACGCTCTATTTCTGGTTTCTAATTCTGGTTTCTAAGTTCGTAAGAATGTCGTCTAAATATCCGTCTTTTGTCCTAAAGGTGCGTCTACACGAGCGCATGCTGCAGGAACAAGCCAAGAAGATGAACGTCAAATCCCTCGCTGCCAACAAGGAAGACGCCGGCAGGAGTGTAGAAATCCGTATCGCTAAAGTGGCCTTTACAATCTTCTTCCTGTTCGTATGTGCGTGGACGCCGTACGCCTTCGTCACTATGACTGGGGCATTTGGAGACAGGTAAGTGGTTTCTTTTAGAGGCTGGTAGGCTTTTATCATTGTATACTTATTTGTGTTAAGATTCGTAAGCGAAAGTTGCAGTGTGCTGGCCAATATCAGCGGCCGGATTGTCTACCGCTGGGGTACCAACACGAGCTCGGAGTGGGGCCTGCACGTCTCGGTACATAGTGTAGGACGCCCTCAAGCCACATGAATGACGATCTGCGAGATATACCGCCCCTACGAATTTTAAATGTAAATAATATACTAATGCTTTTGGGTAATGTTTTCGGGGCATTAAATTAAACAAACAAACATTTTTATTTACTCTTCCGCGTAATAAACAAACCCATTGTTTCATCCTTTTTCTGACCTAATTATTTTTCTAAATTTAGTTTCAATAGGAATGTCGAATGGTGTGAGAAAGTATGGCCGTTTATTGTCCTAATGATCGTTCTAAAATGAAATAATATATTTAAGATACCGGATAAGGAGAAAATGTTAGGTGAGCAGGAAGTCTTTCCTATGACTGACACATGCGCTCGCAGTCCCGGGTTCGATGATCGCCGGGTCGGGAACAAAATATATTGGTTTATTATTACCTATTATTATTGCGAGGAGAACAGACAGCCGTTGGGGTGGAAAGGTCCTTGAGTGGAGGCCACGCGCAGGAGGCCGCAGCCGTGCAGGCCTCCCACGCAGGTGGGACCGACGATCGGGTAAAGGTCCGCGTGAGGCCCATTGGGATGCGGGTGGCATAGGACCGATGTGTGTGGAGAACTTTAGGGGAGGCCTATGTCCAGCAGTGGACGTCTATTGGCTGAAATGATGATGATGATGATTATGATTTAGTTGACGAACTAACGAATGTTTTACTTGAATTGACAGGAGCCTGTTGACTCCCGTGGCAACGATGATCCCCGCCGTGTGCTGTAAGGTGGTGTCCTGCATAGACCCCTGGGTGTATGCCATCAACCACCCCAGATACAGGTAAAATCGATTAGAGTTTATACAGGGTGTATCTGTGAACATATACATCCATTAACCACAGTCAGTCATTAACATCAGTTGTTAACAAACCTTCTTGTACCCAGGGCGGAGCTGCAGAAGCGCCTCCCCTGGATGGGTGTCCGGGAGTCGGACCCCGACAGCGTCTCGACCACCACCAGCGTCGCCACCGCCCAGTCGCAAGCGCCCCCTGCCGAAGCCTAAACAAACTACAAACCAATGATGCAATCTGACTTCGTATAAGTTTATTCTCACCTATTCTCATAAAAATGTCATTACCCTGGCAGTTTTCCTTAAACCTCCAAAATTTCGAATTGACGTACTCACAATCTAAGCTGATTACTCAGATATAGAGCTAAGGCCTCTTCTATAAAAAAATATTTAACGTCAATTATTTCGGAAGAATATGGATTTAAAGAGCCAGAGTAAAGACATCTCAATAATAATGACCCATATGGGATATAACTTGATCTGGGAAAAGTTCCGAAACTACTCTCGTTCCAACCCCTTTTGACACCGCGTGTTGGAATGGAGTGGTAAGGTGTTAGTACGGTAATAATTCAAGATATTCTTTTACATTCCAAACTTGACCCATCAGTCAAACCGTAAGCTTTTATCAGCTCTATAACGTTGAGAACGCTCAGTGATATTGATTCCGTCCATAGATATAGAAAAAAAAACTATAAAAATCAACAAAAAGCTTACTTACTACTATATAAGTTGCACTACTATTATACGGGTGTCTATGGCAGGCGGCAATCGCGTACCATCAGGAGATCCGTCTGCTCGTCTACCCCCTATCACATTAAATAAAAAAAAGTTGAAAATGTAGATATTCTCGAAGAATTTTCTAAGGAGGATTTCCTTTTAAGCAGATGCCATAGCACAACCTTCCCTTGTGATCACGGTTATTGTAACAAAGACCAAATCCATTTCTCTGTAAGTCAAGTACATAAATGATTTTACTTTTTTCCTGACCACTATAATCTGGGCAAGAGTGATCTTCTAGACAAGCGCATGTCATCCTCGACATCTTCGTCGCTTTCCATCAGGTGCGATTGTGGTCAAGCGTTATAACGCTATTATATAGCCTATAGATTATTTAAAAAAATAAACCTACGCGAGTTTGATTGCATCAAAACTGTTAACAAATAATCTGAGAAGACTACGACGACTAATGCATCAAGTGTAACGGTTTCCGATTATGTCCCATATATTTTTTTACACGAGCAATTATTTAAAAAATCCAAAAAAATCACGATCGATCCCGACGACAATGGCTATAGCTTAATTTTATTTTTAACGAAGCAAATCAATAAAAGTTTTGCATTTAACTCAGGCTTTTATTTTCCTTCGTAATTTTTATTAATAACCACCATTGCTAACATGCGACTAATCCTTATGAATTTCATTGGTACACCCAGACACTGAACAACACGATCTTTGACGTATGAGGCAGAGTCACTACCAAATGCGCCGTGGGGCCAGTCAAATCAAAGTACCTAAATACTAAACAAAATTATGAAGACGAAACTAAATAAATAAAAATTTACGTCTTACTTTAAGCCCATTCATTTTTATGGATTCCGTCCTAATGAACAATAAAGAGGCCGATAGACATTTTACGACAAGATCAGAGCGTTAGCGACTCTACGCCTGCGTAAAACTCTAAAACAATCGTAAGTCTTGTACTTTAGGAACTTGGTACTTGCTTTAATTTTTTTCCTAGCCTCTACTATCTGAACGTCTTTATGGCAAGGGTGAACAGACATCTAAACAAAACACGTACTTATGAGCTCATTGTCGCTTTCCATCAATTACTTAGGTACCTATCTACTTGTTTAAAATAAAATCTACCAGTATAAAACTCACTCAAATCGTTTTGAAATTCAACCCTCATGTGGTACATACAGCCACACATCAAAGTATACAAAAATGTCAAATTTCTTCAATCGACTCTCAGCTTACTGTCATACACATTAGGTTGAATATCAATTGTGGAAATTTGACAGTTTGTGGTAACCTGATGTGTGGCTGACTGTACCTCCAAGCTCCAGGCTGATGACTGGCAGGAGGTGGCGCAGGAGTGACGATGGAGGCTCTTATTATTATAGAAGGCCAAGGCTCACTTCGGGTCGCTACGCCAAGCCTAATTAAGTAGTTAGTTAGATATTAAACTCATCACACCAGTCAATCTCTTTAATTACTCGAAATTAAAAGAATAAAACATTTCTCAAGACACCTTTAGCAATCACAACAAAATAAGACGAGAAATTCGTTTTTGATCTGGTACTTTTAACGCCGACTGTACCACCCTAAATAAATACAAAATCTACACGCAAAATATAACAAGCATAAGGTTTTGAATGTATGTATGTACTTATGTATTAACCACATTATTTTTCCCTGTCAAAGTACTTAACTCGTATTTATGCAGGCACAAAAGGGCAAATTCCTGCCCTGAACTCGATCGACTGTCGTTTTTCCGTTTAATTCGCCGAGACAATCAATTAGAGGCGTGCGGCCGTGGTCGATCAATCACCTTGCGTTAATTAAATTTTAACGGGCGACAATCAACACTGGCTAGGTACCTACTTAGAAAATGATTGATATCTTTCACAAAAAGGCTTTGATGATAAGGTTTAAACCCTAGTAGGTGGTACGGTACAGCCACAGAAAAGTTAATGAATAAAAAAAGATTATTTGATTGTGCTATTGTCTTCTCATCATCATCAACAACCCACGCTCGTCCACTGCTGGACATAGGTCTCCCCCAATGCACGCCACCGCTCCCGATTTTCGGCCACTCTCATCCAGCTCACTCCAACCAGCCTTCGAATGTCAGTCATCCCATCTTGTAGCAGGGCGTCCAACACTACGTTTACCGAGTCGCGGTCTCCACTCAAGGACTTTATAGCTCCAACGGTTGTCAGTTCTGCGGCTAATGTGACGAGCCCACTGCCACTTCAGTTTGCTGATTCGGTGGGCTATGTATGTATATTGTCTTCTAAGTATGCTTTATTATTAATCTAAGTATAAACGATTGTCTTCAACTTAAACCCTGTTAACATTAGGTAGAGAAAAATCTTGAAATTCCTGCCCGAGTTGCCCCCTAAGCGCTTTCAGGCTTAGCATGGCGTAAGCTAAACCAGTGCTTTGCCTAACATTATGTTGTTATCTGTACCGTTCTATGCACATTAAATCTGTGGTTCTATGTTAGTCAGAGCCGATTGAAAAAGGTGCAAGAAATACCTAAAGCTTACTACGGGCTTTCTTAATCCATCATTCAATATTTATATTTAACTACTTAGTTACATAAATATAAAAGAGGATAAACCATGTACCTACTTACATTATTTTCACAATCCCTTTATATCTAAGGCGCAAGAAAAAATTTTTACTGGATCGGGTAACTCGACCTGACGCCGTCGATACCTACTTAGCTAGGAATTATATGTCTAACCTTATTAGGCAGTTACTTTAGATAACTAGGTTTCAGACAGCTCTACTCGCATATTTTAGAAGGGATAAGACACATAGTTTTCGTTAACAGATAAGGGCCGTTTTATCTTCGACCATATTTCCTCGGAACAAATGGAGGGTGCTCTCAGAAGTAGGTACCACGCACTCGGTGGTTGAGGTTGAGTTGGAAGTAGGGCTATTTGCGCTAACAGAGGCTCATATAGTTGAAAGCGTCGCGGATTCATATCGCGCGTACGGTCGTACGTCAAACAAAGTGGGCTCGCTCTAACCGCTAGAAGCTGCGGCTGCGATGACAGCGGAGCCTGGAGATCTAGCTAGCTGCTATAGACGGATATTTGCGTAAGAGGCTCATGTAATTGAAGGCGTCGCGGATTCATATCGCGCGTACGGTCGTACGTCAAACAAAGTGGGCTCGCTCTAACCGCTAGAAGCTGCGGCTGCGATGACAGCGGAGCCTAGAGATCTAGCTAGCTGCTATAGACGGATATTTGCGTAAGAGGCTCATGTAATTGAAGGCGTCGCGGATTCATATCGCGCGTACGGTCGTACGTCAAACAAAGTGGGCTCGCTAAAACCGCTAGAAGCTGCGGTCGCGATGACAGCGGGGCAGGCCCGCTGCCAGCTGTTTCGGCGCCCGCGTGCAATATCGATTATGCCGCCCTAGTCTCCCTACTAACTAGCTACGCTACTGCTGACAAGGCGCTCAATTTGCCGCTCCCCTGGACGCGCCGCCCGCGTGCGTCTGTTGCACGCCCGCTTGCGGCGGCCCTGCAGCGGGGCATCGAGATCTACTCGTAGCTGGCTACTCTCCGGACGGATATTTGCGCTAAGATCAGGGTTATGTAGTTAGTTGAAAGCGTCGCGGATTCATATCGCGCGTACGATCGTTGTAGGTAGGTACGTCAAACAAAGTGGGCTCGCTCAAACCGCTAGAAGCTGGGGCTGCGATGATAGCGGGGCCCAGAGATCTAGCTAGTTGCTACGAACGGGTATTTACGCTAAGAGGTTCATGTAGTTGAAAGCGTCGCGGATTTAAGTTATATAGTAATATATATATACGAGTAGTACACATCAATCTGCTACACCTAGATTTCAAAAAGTAAGTAGGCTGATTTCTTGTAGATTGCGAAGTCCCAGTGTATGTGGATTTCAGATGGTACGTACCTATCTGCGGTATTTCCGATAATAGAAACGAGCCTACACCTTCCTAAAGGCCGGCAAGGCAACGCATATGCACTCCTGATGTACCTAGCTGTTGTCCATTAGCGGCGGTGTTCTTACCATCAGATGACCTGCTTTTTTTTTCGACAACATAAAAATAAGTAGGTAGGCACTCCTCCCCGCCACTGATGAGGCCCGCAGCCGGAAGCTTTGGCAAGTGAAGGACACTAATGAGTTTGGAACTTCGTGTTTTGTTTACGACAAGGAGATTATGAGACTTCTCTTTGTTTTCGGACATGGCCCCTCGGAGTGGTCAGCATGGGCACCTACCTAATAGGGGGACGCGAAGGTAATACAGGTAGATATATTTTATATACCCTAAGAAAGAAATGGTACTTCATTAAGTGCCTATGTGTGTAAAGTAAAATTGCCTAAGTAGAGGTGTTTACATAGAGTGCAATAAATAATAATAATAAATTGAAACAACATCACATACATTGTCCTAGTCCCAAACTAAGGTTTTCCCTTGTACTATGGAAACCAGAAACAACGAAGGAACTACAAACACCCAGACCCAACACAAATATATGTTTCATCAACAAACATTTGTGTTGGTGCGGGAATCGAACCCGCGACCCTTGCGTCTCAACCGGCGTTCAAACCATTGCGCCAAATAAATAATCAAATAAATAGCAGTAATAGATGGGTACCTACTCACTTACCTACCTATAAGTATTCTTAGCAACTTGTTCGGCCTTTACGGCGCAGTGGCTAAGACGGCCTCAATGGCGCACAGGATAAGGTGTTCGCCCGAAGCGCGAAAAGTCCCGGGTTCAATTCCCGGTCAAGTCAATTTAGGAAACTACAATTTCTAAGTTTTCTTCGGTCTGTTCTGGGTTGACGCCCCCAGTTAATTATGGTCACCTGGTACTCATTGTACAGGGTTAGTTTGAGGTTGATTGGTGTGATTATCTGGCGCATTCACTTATTCTAATCTGGGCTATCAACCGACATAACATAAACAACCAATCACGTTGAGCTGAACCTCAGCCTAACAGCATGCCATCTAGCGGAATTTTTCACACGCGATAGCCCCCATTCGCACGACTCTTTTCTCGTAAGTGAACACACACCCTTAGGCTTCTTCTGCGAAAGCACGCTACATCTTAGACCTCATCGTCACTCTCCATCAGGTGAGATGAGGTCAATTGCAAACCCACTAATATAAAAAAAAACCTTTAGGTATTCATTACTAAACGGAAAAATATTACAAAACGCGATTTAAGTTCCGGTTTGGGCATGGCATAAGGCTGAGGCAATTCAAAAGCTAAAGTTCCAATATGGGCCGCAATGGGAACGCACACGGTAATAAAATAACCTAAGAACGCGTTTTGTAATAAGGTAGACAATGTTTGAGCAGATGGCAACACTAATTAAATAAATTTGATATAAAACATTATAGATACATTGCCCTAGGTCCATTATGGTTTTTCGATTACTATAAAAACCAGGAACAAAGATGATTACCACAAACACCCAGACCCAACGCAATATCTGGTTCATCAACAAAAAAAATTTATGGTGCATCGAACACCGCCACCGTTGCATCTCAACGTGATCTCAACCAAACCACTATACTAAACGGGCCTCCATCATCTAGGTTGGTCTGGTTCCATCTGCCATTGACAAGTCCGAAGGCGATTTTGAAAATTATTTCACCAAAGCTGTTTTCCCTGAGTAAGCGATACAGGGCTAGAAACTAATCAACTAAAGTAATAAAAAGATAAATATTTATTGCAAAAATGTTTTATTCAAATCCATAATCAGGCAGCGCTGCATCACTTAAAACCTATTTACAATAATTTCAAATGCTAAGTACAGAATAGTGTATATGGAATGTAATTGAATTTTTCTGAAATATGTATATTGAGTTTATAGCCCAAGACGAAGAAAATCGCTTACACGACAACACTACAAAACTGGGTAAGTTACAAATTATATTTATCTTCCATTCGTATGTACGTAAAAACTGCGAAACAAAACATTGAACCCTACTCAAGCACATACAAAACAAACCCAAAAAATATAAATGCGAAAAAATATATTTATGCACTGATGTTAATACACTTTTGCAGAGTAAAGCTTCCTTGCACGTTGTTGTCGTGTAAGCAAAAAAAAAATATCTCACGAAACAAAGGCGAATCATGACCATCTAATATTTTGTCTTCAGGCTTGATTAAAAAAAATCACAATCTCTAAAAGCATCAACAGGTCACAATTATTAAAAACAAGTTATCTAGCTGATCCTAATCCAGTAATTGCTAAACATTCTCTTAAGATTTAAATAAAAATATTAATTCACACTAACTTATTTACAATACCTAGTGATCTTCTACTTGAATAACTGTTTCCCTACCTCATGTCAACTACTTTATTGCTTCGTGAATTTGTGTTTAGTTAAAAATAATTTATATCACAATTGTATAAGTTAATAATTTGAATAAAATGTTACTTTTATAAATAGGGCACATTTACAAAGCATTCTTCAATCGCACCAATTCTATAGGAATTCTATTAAAAATTATTATCCCGAGATATTTGATTAATTTTACATAATAATTTTACGATTGTATAAATATCGTGGTTTGAAGTGATGTCTGTATAACAAATGAAACTTTAAATGAATTTAAAATGACTTGGTGGTTGCAGATGAGTTCACATAACGAAGGGAAACTAAATGTCAGAAGAGAGTTATCAAAATGATTGTCATTCAGGCAGCATCATTGCAGTTCCTACTTCTCTTCAGAGCTGGCTTCACTTAACCAGGCCATCTTCCAACAGAGATAATACAAAATACTCTGTCATTGAATAAATAGTGTTGTGATGAATCTCAGAAGTGGCTACAATAGAGAAGAGTGAAAATAGGTTAAGATGAAAGACTGCTAGTGCTGAGATAGAATTATGCAATGAGCATTTTTCCATCTTATTCGTAAAAGATACCAAATCTTATTTCAATGTAACAACTATTAAATGTGTTGTCAAACATAAGTGACAAGACAAATAAAATTGAAACACAGAGATAAGACCGTCAACACTTTTACGGACAAGGAGGTGTGCCTGTGTATTTGTATTGTCAAGTCGGGAACTAAGACCGGTGCTTGTTGCGGTTTATGCTCTGCAGCAGGCGGCGAGCCCACCACTCTTCTAGGTTGAATGGCCTGAAGTTGGCCAGCTGGCGCGGACCCATCACTTCCTGGTAGTACTTCGCATCTTCTGTGCCACGTTCTAGATCCCTCGTCACCTGGAATAAGATATTACATCCATTTAGTACTGAGTTATCCTGCCAACTACCTGAAGCATACCCAACCAATATAAATTGGTCAATATAGTGAAAGTCCATCTGGGAAGCATGCTTTCCACTGGGGACAGTGGTGGGACACCACTGTAACCCCAGTGAAGTCACAAGTGTACTGCCAACATATATACCCCCCTTCCCTTGGAGCCTCTGGTAATGTCACACATTCGGCGAAAAACAGGACAGGCACTGCTTTATGCCAGTTTTCTGTGCAGCTGTGGTTTCATGGAAGTGTGATGGAAATGGGGCTCTCTCATGTGGTGTGGTAAATGAAAAGCATTTTCCACACTACGACTCTCTTTCAATCCATTGTACGTGAAGCTTACATGTGGTGTGGTATTAAAATACTATAGTTCCATAACTCTTCCATTACCTATGTACCATCCTTTCACATTATAGTTTTAGTTTTACCATAAACAATAATTGAATATTGAGCAATAAATCTTCCATAATCACCTTATTCCAAGATTCATAAATATAATTGATGAGAATATCATGCTGATTAGTGTTGTTGTTGTTGTTGTGGGCGCTGACTTGTGGCGACTGCATCGGTGGGCTGAGCCGTGCTCCGTTGTGCCCGTTGCTGTTGTGCCCGTGGCCGTGTCCGTTGCCGCTGTGACCATTTCCATTGTGTCCGTTACCATTGTGACGTTTGCTCCCACCCATGTGCGGCAAGGAGCGCGGCCCACTATTAACGTAGCTCCTGTAATTAGGAAAAAGCATATTTTTACATTATATTGTATTTTAAACATTTTTTTTTATTATTTTGTTTTACCAAGGTGAGTTTATTGGCATGTCCAAGTATTATGCAATGGTTACCTACTTCTCTTTTATTTCTTCTTTTATTTGATTTAATTTTGGCTGACTGTATTTGAATAAAACTTATTTACTCCATTACTATAAACTTAAAAAATAATAAAGGGTGTAAAAAATACATAAAAAGCACCACTGCTCCATACTAAATCTGCGTTGCCATTTATTTTATGTTGTTACCAAAATACCTACCAAAACATCTTCATAGGTAGCTTCTTTTGAAATAGTCCTATTGAATTGTCTTTATCTCCACTTTCAATGAATGTCCATAGAAAATTTTAATCAGACCAACAAAGGATTTCCAAGACTAAACTCAAATAGATCTGCATAACAAAGGAGTGACCTCTGAGATGAGACAAATTCAAGGTGAACGAACCCGGTGACAAGGTTATACATCTCTCCACTTACAATAGTATAATATTATTAAGAGATTTCCACATGGATAGCTACACTCTTTGTTAGCATTGAATAATGTGAATAGATTATAAAAACAAAATCTACCTACAATACCTACATTGCTATTACCATTGTTGCAGTATCAGTTTTTATATGCATAATATTTACATAGGCAATGTATTATCAAATCGAAGTTATTTAATACAATATGTTGAGAAATACTGAATGATGTTCAGATGAGATTAGGAACGAGACACGCTAGTGTTCGCGTGCTTCAATATCACGATAATAAATAATGGACACGCGCAAACACGGTGCATCATGTAAACATTCCGCATTACGCTCAGAATATTGGCGTATCTATCACAAGCTAACGACAGATTTGGTATCTAGCAATCTCACGCCTAACGGGAACAATAAAATTGGGTTATCATTAGGAACAAAAATCGAACCCATCTCGACAACACTTCAGTCTTTTACTATTTAGAAAGTTTCTTCGCTATTCGCAACAATCGTAAATCCTAAGAGCAGACAAATTATCGCGAGAAAGCGCGAAAGTACTCGTGCTAAAGCGAAAGGAAAAGCAACGTACCTCATATTGTTTCGGTCCATGTTTCAAAATAGCACACTTATATACCTCCCTAGACTAATCCCTATTTGTAATGCTTATGTGCAACTAACTAATGCTAAAACTATGCTCTAATACATTTCGAAATAAAGGATCAAGTAAAAAATCTGTAAATAACAATAAAATTCTAAAGATAAATAGACAGGACGCCACACAACACGACGGACAAATTGTCAATAGCAATCAGCTGCACTTCCGTAAACTAAAATTCTGGTTCTGATTGGTTAATAGCAGAGCGGACGTTCATTTTTGACCAATGGAATTAGATGGTTTGTGCCATTGCGCCAAAGCTTTTTTTTTAATTATTTTGCGCATAGCAAAGACATATCCACACATAAACCGAAATAGTTTTTATCAAAATAAAATAATCGGATTAATCTCCAATAAAAGATTCATAATTTATCATTAAAGTAGGTAATGTGGTTTTTCAGCTTTTGGTACTTTTGGTAGACCTAGGTCTAGAACTTGGTCCTAGACTAATGTAGGTAGATAAAATGAATACAAATACAAATATAAATACAAAATTATTTTAGTTTTCATTAAGATAATATGTTAATTATTTATTTCTTAATGTACATATAATACATAACTTATTTAATAATGTATGCATAGGTAGGTATATCCTATAATTTATTCGTTTTCAGAAAAACAGCAAAAGGTACCTAGGTATTAAAAATTAGTTTACAACAGCAAAGCAACACAAAGCATTATTTTAGCTCAAAGTAGGCCTCCATAATATTTTTTTCTTAATTCGTTTCGTTATCTTTCGTTTATTTAAAAAAAAACAATTGTCAAAATAGCATCGTTTGCTTGGTTATTTTTTCAATTTTAATTGTTTTCATAGTAACTTAATTAGTATTTCTGCAACTTTTAGGAATGCGTTAAGACTTTTTTAAAATGACTGAAAAATTAGGCTTTGAAGAGCTCCGGTCTAAATATAAGGTTTGTTTTCACAATGTCGAAGCTAACCTCTATTCTCAGTATATTGTTTACATAAAAACTATGTTTTATTTCAGGATGTCCTATCCAAGGCATTCACCACGAATAATATTGACTTGCTTGACTCTTTTACAAAGAATACCAATGAGGTTGATAGAAAAGCGGCTATGGATCAAGCATTTCGGAGATAAGTTGTTGGAATTGCTTATTGAAGAACCTAACACTCTGGAGAACTATGTCTGTTTCTGTATAGAGTCATGTAGACGACAGATGGTAACACCTACGATGCCTGTCGTGCTCCTCGGCGATATATTTGATGCACTGACTCTAAATAAGTGTGAAAAGATGTTCATGTATGTCGAAAATGGAGTGAATATCTGGAAAGAGGAATTATTCTTTGTCGCTTGTAAGAATAATCTGCTCCGAATGTGCAATGATCTTCTAAGACGATTATCAAGGTCCCAGAATACAGTATTTTGTGGTCGCATTCTCCTGTTTCTTGCTAAGTTCTTCCCATTTTCGGAACGCTCTGGATTGAATATAGTTTCTGAATTCAATCTGGAAAATGTTACGGAGTTTGGGGGAGACAACTCGAGCACACTCAAGGATTCTCTTGATGAGGAAATGATTGTGGATAGTGAGAAGAACAAGTTGACTATTGATTATAACTTGTATTGTAGATTTTGGAGTCTACAGGACTTTTTTAGAAATCCTAATACTTGTTACAATAAAGTACAGTGGAAAACGTTTGTTGCAGTAAGTTTTTCAATTGTTTTAGCTATTATGTATTGTTTATTAACTACTTATTTTTTTGCCTATTTATTAAAGTATTTTTATATTAGGTACATTTATCAAAGCATTTTTTGGACACTTTAAAGTATACAAAACTGTCAAATTTCGTCAATTGACTCTGTTCTTACTGCCATACACATTAGGTTTAATATTAATTTGACAGGTTGTGGTTACCTGATTTGTGGCTAACTGTACCTAAATTCTACATTTACAGCATTCAGGTAGTGTCCTATCAGCATTCTCATCGTACAAGTTAGAAGCTATCGAACTACAGAAGGCTAAACTGAACAGACTGAAGGCGGTCTCTGACGTGGAGATGCCGGAAGCCGGCAAAGAGCAGCACTACTTCGCCAAGTTCCTGACCAATCAGAAGCTGTTGGAGCTGCAACTGTCGGATTCCAACTTCCGGAGATGTGTTTTGATACAGTTCCTGATATTGTTCCAGTATTTAACATCTACAGTGAAGTTTAAAATGTAAGGATAATTTTTGCGTATGCTTTCATATTCAGTATTTCATATTTCTTTCAGGTGTGATACGCACACAAATATCAAAGTATATTAGCTGTTTACGAGGAGAGCTTTATAGAAAATGTTTATAAAGAGCTATTAAACCTGGGTTAAACATTCACAAATAACACTACACTTCTCCAGTTTTCTTCTGCATGTGTAAATGAGGCCAAGTTGTGTCTTCGTTGGCTAAAAATTAAATTGAATAAATAGAATTACAATTTGAATATTTACTATTCTTCACTAACTATTTACTTACTATTCTTAATGAAAACAGGGAATCTCAGGAGCTTAAGTCTGACCAACTCGATTGGGTGAAAGAGACAACGTCCATGATCTACAAGCTGCTGGGCGAGACGCCGCCTGACGGCAAGCGGTTTGCAGACTGCGTCAAGCATATTCTGAAGCGTGAGGAGCACTGGAACAGCTGGAAAAATGACGGGTGTCCAGGTGAGGTTTTATTTTGAGTAGTATCGCTGGGACTAGAAAGTGATCAATGCTATTAGTAATTCTTTCAACAAATTTAAAAAACATTAAATTGAGGGGTCTTTTGATTATACACAAAAAAAAATTGTCAAATGCCCAATTTTGTAAAATGTCATCTTCCAATTCTCATTAAACTTTTGGGAGATTCTAGAACATTGTTGTAATTTATATTCTCTTTTGGTTTTGTAGGACATTGCACCTTACATTGCAACTTTTTGCAGCGTTACAAACGCAATTCTGTCTCGGTTTTTGAAGCATAGATACAGCCCTAACTGACATCTATCCGTTAGGCCTTATTAACATTGCGACTTTGCAGCGACACAAACGCGATACCGTATCGACGTGGACTCGATACAGTCGCGACTGACATTTCGAATACTCCGAATAACAAAGTCCGATCTGCTTATTGCACTTTGCAGATCGGACTTTGTTATTCGGAGGATTTGATTTACCAGTTATTATAATAGTCGCACGACTATCAATCGCACGATGGTATGACAAAAAGTCATAATGAAAAATGTTCCTAAGACAAATGTGTTTTTCAGAATTCCAAAAACCAAAGCCACCAGTACAAAGCGACTCCACAGACGACGTCAAAAAAGCAAAGAAACGGCGTCGTCCGGTTGGTGATATCATTAAGGAATATGAAGGACAACAGAAATTCTACATGGGGAAGTAAGAATTACTATTCTCCAATATTCCTTCCTGTCTCATAAGTATTTAGAAAGGGGTAAAACTTGTCAAATCGCATACACTTTGACTGGGATATATTTTTTTTTTGTTTTAATTTGCAATCGGTCTTGGGACTTTGAGCAAATATTTTCTGGGATGCTGTCGTGCGGAGTGGCTTCCCATTGGAAGCATCAACTCATCTGCTGTCCAGAGCTATTGTCGGTCTTCAAGCTCCAGAATATGGTGACGATTCAAGCGTCTCACATAGTGATCCATGATGAGTTGGCGAGCAAGTTCATTAGGGTGATGGATTAACCGCTCTTTGTATTTATCTGCCATACTCCATACTCCGACTGGGATAAATAACACTTAAATATGTAAGTGAGATCTGCGGTTCCATTCGAGGTGATGGGGAGTTTGCAGAGCACATGTAATATATGAATAATAAATAATATATGAGTATGTAGGTTTCGAATTGTTACATAATAACTTTCCCAAAAAAACCTTGTTTATTATTTAGTTATATGTTGAATGCTCATTTCTTCCTTAAAATTTTCTTCTAATTTGTGTTTTTCTTTCAGCAATGAACTAACGAAATTGTGGAATCTATGTCCCGACAACTTAGCGGCATGCCGAACGAAAGAGAGAGATTTCATGCCATCGTTAGGTAAGACTTGATAAAAGTTGACCCTTAAAAAAACATTTATAAGCAAAAAAAACTGGAGAGTTTTTGGAAGCATATAGTTAACACTAGTGTACCCCGGAAATATTAAAAGCATCTCTGTCTATTTAGAAAAAAAACATATTATCGATTATTTTATCGAATCATATTATCGATTATTTTATCGAATCATATTATCGATTATTTTTAGGTGTCTGTCTATTTAGAAAAAAACATTTTATCGATTATTTTAGCTGGAACAAAATTTCTCAAAAAATCGAGGTGTGAAGCAGCGCCTGCGTTGTGTTTCGTCGAGTGAGTGAGCGTACCGCCCAATTGTGCACAATTCGGGGAAAAGAGATTAAAAGTTGGCAGCGCACTGGTCAGTCTACTGGTGTTGCAGGTGTCTGGGCGGCGATAATCGCTTACCATCAGCCGGGCTAACATGCACGTCCCGAAATAATTTGTCGACACTCGTATTGTGTCGGCGCAAGTTGCTTCTCGCTCACCTGACTGAGCGATGAGCGGGATAGAAGGATGCGTTCTCGCGAACGAGAATCGACAAAATTTTGTCGCGGTGCGCATGTCAGGCCTACAGGTGATTAGTGTGCTCGTCTGCTCATCTCATAAAAAATATATTTCCGTCCGTAGAGTCGTACATGGTGTCCGGTGCGTCGGGCGCGGGCGCCGCCAAGCGCACCGGCCACGGCGGCTGGGGCTGGCGAGCTCTTCGGCTGCTAGCGAGGCGCTCGCCGCACTTCTTCGTGCACACCAACAACCCTATAGGCCGCCTGCCCGACTACCTCGACGATATGGTGAGTGGGACCTTATAGCGTTGAGCATAAGGGCGCTTGTTGCTCGCCGCACACACCAACTGTTGCAACCCTATACCTCGACGATATGGTGAGTGGGACCTTATACCGTTGAGCATAAGGGCGCTTGTTGCTTGGTGCATTTCTTCGTACACACCAACAACCCTATAGGCCGACTGCCCGACTACCTCGACGATATGGTGAGTGGGACCTTATAGCGTTAAGCATAAGGGCGCTTGTTGCTCGCCGCACACACCAACTGTTGCAACCCTATACCTCGACGATATGGTGAGTGGGACCTTATACCGTTGAGCATAAGGGCGCTTGTTGCTTGGTGCATTTCTTCGTACACACCAACAACCCTATAGGCCGCCTGCCCGACTACCTCGACGATATGGTGAGTGGGACCTTATATTGTTGAACATAAGGTCGCTTGTTGCTCGCCGCACACACCAACTGTTGCAACCCTATACCTCGACGATATGGTGAGTGGGACCTTATACCGTTGAGCATAGGGTCGCTTGTTGCTCGCCGCACTTCTTCGTGCACACCAACAACCCTATAGGCCGCCTGCCCGACTACCTCGACGATATGGTGAGTGGGACCTTATAGCGTTGAGCATAAGGGCGCTTGTTGCTCGCCGCACACACCAACTGTTGCAACCCTATACCTCGACGATATGGTGAGTGGGACCTTATACCGTTGAGCATAAGGGCGCTTGTTGCTCGCCGCACTTCTTTGTGCATACTAACAACCCTATAGGCCGCCTGCCCGACTACCTCGACGATATGGTGAGTGGGACCATATACCGTTGAGCATAGGGTCGCTTGTTGCTTGGCGCATTTCTTCGTACACACCAACAACCCTATAGGCCGCCTGCCCGACTATCTCGACGATATGGTGAGTGGGACCTTATACCGTTGAGCATAGGATCGCTTGTTGCTCGCCGCACTTCTTCGTGCACACCAACAACGCTATAGGCCGCCTGCCCGTCTACCTCGAAGATATGGTAAGTGAAGTCTTATAGCGTTGAGCATACGGTCGCTTGTTGCTCGCCGCACTTCTTAGTGCACACTAACAACCCTATAGGCCGCCTGCCTGACTACCTCGACGATATGGTGAGTCTAGCATTCTGCGCTGTTATGAATTTAATCATTATGATCTACCTGACTAATGACATTTAATGTAATCTTAAAATTTATTAAATTGCTCTAACTGCTTCGTCTAATATTTATTACACTTGTCCGTTTAGACGCCTATTTTCGACCACGAAACTCGAGAATAAAATTTCAAGATTTCTTTGCTAGTCATTGCTCTAACCTAACTTCTCCAAAATTTTTGTGTTTACATCATCTTCTTCATTCTTATCATCACAAATATTGGTTAGGTTGGGTGACCGGTCAAAAAATCTTGAAATTCTCGTACGAGTTCTTTTCGAGTGAATTTTCCCCTAACCCCTATCTTTATTATCAAATGAATGGGGTATGGGAACTAATTTTTAGGTATCTTTTTTATATTTTATTTCAATACCTTTTACTATTTCAAGTAATCAATTTGAATATTTTTGTAATCAAGACAGTAGTTATGTTTTAATTAATTTTTAAACATTTTAAATTCAAGCGTATTTGTGACGTCACAAGTGCGCTACACCATTTAATAGTGTTACCACGTGCTTTTTTCCCCAAATTGTGGCAAATAAATTATATGTAAAATGTTACTTGTGGGCAAAATCCCTTTTAATCGGGGGAATTTTACATCACTGTCTGACAACATTCCGGCAAAACAAAAAACAGAGAGGTATCTCTAATCAATTCTATATCACCTTTCAAATAAATGTCAACTGGTTGGTAAGGTTTTATTGTATTACAACTAGCGCCAACTGTTGGTTCTTCCGATAGACTCACAGTAGATGTCGCCTAATGTAGCATTTATTTTATCTTGTTAGTGTAGTATGACTGAAAATTCTGCTGACCTTGGGTCAAATGAAGGTCAAACGCGATTTTATTGAAAATATCAATGATCTTATGCTTTTAAATTTTAAAAGCAATAAAATATGGTATGAAAGACAAATGCCTCGAAATGGTTTTCGATTTAGGACATGTTTGGTTTTTTTTCCCATACCCCATTGCTTACCATCTGGTGATCCGCCTGCTCGTCTGCTACCTATCACATAAAAAAAATGAATTATTTGCAGGTGGAGCGCGTGACGCGGGAGGTGGCCGCCAGCGCGGCAGCCGCCAGCACCAACGGAGAAGCCAGCGGCAACGCCGGCGACAAAAATATGAAACAGGTAGGTACTTAGATCCATACGACCCGGTTGGTTCAGTGGTAGTGAATGCTGCGTCTGGGCTAAGGGTTGCGGGTTCGATCCCCGCACATTACAAACATTTGTGTGCATGAAAGAATATGCAATAAGTATGTATTTTCAAAAGAAAAGTATTATAATATGTATATATTTGTAATCCCACTGTTGGTTCTGATATCTGTAACACAGGTGCTTGAGCTACCTATCTCAGAGTCAGATCAATGTATGTGATGTGGTGAAATATTATATTATATGTTATATATATTTACACCGTTGAATTTTAGGCATCGTTCAGACCAAACGTATTGTCACGCTGACAGTGAGCGCGCGTTACGCAGTTCATTGCTTTCCTATATATATTGAACTTGTTTATCTCACCGAACCGACTAGATCCGTGGTCGTCAAACTGCGGCCCGCAGACGTTATTTGTGCGGCCCGCGATATAGTAGATTTATTTAATTACTAGTCAACTACATATTCATACTTATCAGAAATCAGTTTAGTAGTTTTTGAGTAGAGAAGTAATAGACATACATTTTCGCATTTATATGAATAGTGTGGATTACTATGGATAAGTACCTATGTAAAAGCTCTTGAAACGCATATACTGCGGCCCGGGCCCCTATGTTCATATTGATATGTGGCCCTTGAAGTGTAAAGTGTGACGACCGCTGGACTAGATGGTTTAGTAAATAGCAGCGGACAATACGACTTGACTGCTCTTATCCAGCTTCTGCCAGTCATCACTACTCTATTTGATCTGAGGGCGTTATACACTACGTGTACCGAGGCTGGCCTACCTCGGTGGCGCGGTGGGTGGTGGCTGCGCATGCCCTGGGTTCGATTCCCGGGTCAGATCAAAATTATTATGGTACCTGAGTTCTTCTGTCGATCAATTCGGCAGTCTTGTACCCCCGTGCCTCGGAAAGCACGTTAATCCTTTATGGGGTTCTGTTGATATTGTAGACACAATATTTTAAACCTTATTTGTTGAAGGTAAGGTCCAAAACTAATGAATCGTATTTATACCTACTGCCCATTAAGGAAGGGGTTAAGCTATTAATCCTGCTCCTTCTTCGGTTGTATTACACTGGTGTCCTTTCGAATAAGCGTAAAGGAATAGATAGTGCAATTGTGTGCTGTACACACACACTTGTGCACTATAAATATCCTGCGTTGAGTTAGGACTTATGTATGGACTGCGTTGAGTTTAGTTTAACTGTGTGAGAGCCACGCTTCGGCATGAATGGGCCGGCTCGACCGGAGTAATACCACTGCCTCACAGAAAACCGGCGTGAAGCAGCCCCTGTGCTGTGTTTCGCCGAGTGAGTGAGGGTACCGGAGGCCCACTTGGGGGGAAGGGGATAAAAGGTTAGCAGCGCACTTGTAACTCCACTGGTGTTGCAAGTGTCCATGGGCGGCAGCAATTGCTTACTATCAGGTGATCGGCCTGCTCGCCTGCTACCTATCACATAAAAAAAAAGGACATTATTACTGCGGCGCAGTCTCCATTCCTTCTGCTGCTGTCTATTCTGCCCCCCCCCGCCCCTACTTACTGCGTCATGCATCGTTATACTGGACGGCCTTCTGGAATTAAAACAGTTTTTTAAAGATAAACATTGTTTTTAGGAAGCTGCCGATGAAGAGATCACCGAAGAGCAGATGGAAGCTGATCTGATAAAGGAAGCAGACACTAACGATATAGAACAGGTACCAATATTGTATTTAGACAACATTCTATCCTTTTTGCGCAGGCTCTAAACAATATTAAACAGTTGAATTTACATGAGAGAACAGTGGCAACTCAGCAGAGCAGACACGTCATTGCTAAACTGTCGGGTTTCGCCGTAAATCCTTAGTTCCAATCTATAATCCAAGCATACCCAGTCTAGAAACGAGATTGAGCGCTAATGGATGATGTAATTTTTTCATAAAAATATGAATGTAAAGACTAGTTGGAATGGTTCCCCTGTCTGAACAGGGGAACAGCTTTGGAGACGATAATCCGTTTAGGTGTAAAGAGTCATATTCGCAACATGTAACATTCGCAAATGATTATATTCTAAGACGTCAAATTCGTAAAATATGAAGTTTCTGAAATATCCACTTGTTTATAACACTGCGCCTAAACGGATCGACATTTTGGAGTTCTGGAGGCCAATTCTCGGTTTTCGCCTTCTATGTCGAGTCGACTTCATGGAACGCACAACCAATAGGAGAACACAGATTTCAGTCGACATTCCTTAACTTGTTCTCCTATTGGTCTATGCGTTACATGAAGTCGACTTGACATAGAAGGTGAAAACCGAGAATTGGCTTCCTGGGTGTGCTTGGCACATGACTTAGACAATAATCAGGCTTTCCAAATCCTGAGGGTCTAATTTGAAGTGGACGTTACGATCGAATCGGAGCTCCCCTCTCTTTCACACGCGCTGTGCGCGCTTTTGTTTGAATGTGACAGGTATATTCTCATTCGTTACGGGATGTCTTCGTTATAAGCCACCTGTATCTTCAACTTCATCCAAACGAACCCCGCGCTCTTAATATGCCATTGGACATGTAACATTTACACTTGTCTCTTTCTCACAGGTGCCAGACTCCACAGACGCAGGGGAAGAAGAGTACGACAAGGCGTCTCGCTCCCGCGTCACCATGATATCGCCGTCGCAGCTCGACGCGGTGTCCTCCAAGCTCACCGACTGGAAGAAACTCGCCGCCAAGCTGGGGTACAAGCCTGATGAGATACAGTTCTTTGAGACAGGTCTGTTTTATTATTAACTAGCTAACCCGCTACTTCTTCCGCGTGGAGAAGTATCTATGGGTAGCATTTTTGATCATTTAATAATTTTTATCTTCTTCCCTTGCAAGACCCTTTTCGCAATAAAAAGTAGCTTATGTTCTTTTTCAGGGTCTAGACCATCTGTATACCAAATTTCATTAAAATACGTTTAGTAGTTTGGGCGTGAAAGAGTAACAGACAGACAGACCGAGTTACTTTAGCATTTATTATATTAGTTAGGAGTTTATGTTAATTTAAAGTAAAACAATATAAGAAATATAAATTACATCATAGATTTTCGGATCTAGATTTAGAAAATTAGAAAAAAGACGACGCGCTATGCAGTTATTTCATCTATTTCTTTTAATAAATGTGTGCAATAAAAAGCAAATTAAAATGCACTATTTACAAAACCGCGTCAAAATCTCGCACAACAATATGGCGTCGATTACTAGGCTATGACGTAACTTTTACGTCAGATGTGTGCATAGGTATAGCATGTGTCGACTGACACTTAGCATTGACAATGCAGAACTTGGACTTTTAATGTTTTTTTTTTCAATTTAATAACTAGTAGATCACGAGACTTTTCGGTAAGTAACCAGAGATACATACTTGTGCTGCAAACGCCCATTGTGTTCCTAGGATAATTAGAAATGTACTGCCGCTAAAGTTTACAGACCTGTAAAATGTTCGATATCAGATGAAGACATTTTGATAAATTGACAGCTGTCAGTACCTAGGTGTAATTTTAATTAATGTTGTACATCATTGCACAAAAAGTATGTTTCGAATTTTTTTAACTTAGGTCAGGTTTTTTTGATCACCAATCCATATTAGGCAAGTGTGGTGATTGAGCCTACTCCCATCATAGTGGCGATGACTTGATTTCTATTATGGAGGCCTTTGCCTTGGGACAATATATTGGTTGATAGGTACTTTACTTTGTACATCATTTCAGTAAATTCTGAGTGAATTACTAAAATATCATTAATTTACAGAGAACGCGACAGATGGAGCGAGAGCCAAGAACATGCTGCAACTATGGTTCGATGACGACGAAGACGCCTCCGTCGAGAACCTTCTATACACTATGGAAGGCCTCAAGATGGCCGACGCATGCGAAGCCTTAAAGGCCGTAAAATGACGAACGCTCCAACGTTGTAGTATTAAGCGAATTATTTCTAAGTGACAATAAAATGTGTATTTGTGATATGAGGTGGTTTTGTTTGAGTTACCTTTTATTGATTACCTAACTAGCGACCCGCCCTCACTTCGTGTCGGGACTAAGTTTTGCTATTAGTTCCAATATTTGCCAATAGATGGCGCTAGATATCAGTTACATCGCGCATATTTCACTTTTTCGGTTTACCTATAAACTCTGTGGTTGTCTATACAATTTACCTCTTTATAAATATGTACGATATAGAAGATATTTGCAGGGTGAATGGATAACATTTGTAACATTTTAATGACACAAAAAATCGTCCACGCATTTTGTTTAGTATAACGGATGTTAAAATATCTACATGTTCTTGAAAATATGGTTGTATTCATATTTTCAAGAACAATTATAGTAAAATTGATATAAGTAACACTGGTACCTGGTAGGTAGGTACTTTTCTAGCTTCTATACCCTGGTGGAAATTATCTATACTACCAGGAACGTCCTGGAGATTTTGAAACCCTGGCATGTCTGATGTGAAAAGGCTTTTGATTAAAATTACTTTGTAATAAGGTAAAATCCCTTCGGATAATGAACTTCTTTGTTTATTTTGTCAGCGCTTGTTGTGGAGACTATGTTGTGACAGCTGTTGTAAACAGCTCGTTGTTTAACTTAATTCTTGCCAATATTAGCACCGGCCTCAATAGTGCTGTCGTAATCGATTGTACTGTGTATACTTTGGGATACCTATCGATAAACAATCGTATCATCTAATTCCTCACCACCGATGCGGATTTTTTTATGTAATAGGGGCCAGACGAGCATGGGTCAACTTATTGTATTATTGGTAAGCATTTTTGCCGCAGTCCATGAACGTAACCCCAATGCGCTGCCGGCCTTTTAAAGGGGTATACTTGCCTGTATTCTTTTCTATTTTCTTCTTCTGGTATACTACTTACTTATATGAATGAGGTAAATCTATCAATAAAACTATCTGCAAACCGAAAAGGCAAA
Source organism: Cnaphalocrocis medinalis (assembly GCA_014851415.1). Taxonomy (NCBI): domain Eukaryota; kingdom Metazoa; phylum Arthropoda; class Insecta; order Lepidoptera; family Crambidae; genus Cnaphalocrocis; species Cnaphalocrocis medinalis. The sequence goes on along the minus strand of CM026287.1, from coordinate 3,741,673 downwards.
ACACTAGCGCGATGCTATTGACACCCAGCGCCATCTGTTGGCATAGAGTGGAACTAATGTCTCGAAACAAAGAGCCTCTATCTAGTCTTGAATATAGGTACTGAGGCCCATTTGCGCGTGCCCCGATTATTATTGAATATGTTGAGATTAAGTGCTTAATCCGGGCACGCGCTAGTGAACCTGACAGTACCTACGATCCTATTCCGCCGATTAGATTGTTGCAGAGACAGGTCTGCGAGTGGATGCCGTGTACGGGAGTCATAGCTGTGATAATTAGTGGGCCGGTTACCTGGTGAAAATTGCGGGAATACCAGAGATGCCAACGACCTAGGGTCCATCAGTTTAGGCGCCTGTACCTAATCTCTAAGCTGAAATAACGAACTTATTGTAAGAAATTTTGTGTGGAAAAATTTGCTATAACATGATTTATTAAGAAAAACGTGCAGTGTCATAAATCTTTCCGCTAACATTTACTTCAGCGGTTTAATTTATCTCGTTAAAATTCCTTTTTTAACCCAAGAGCCAAAACCCAGGGTTTAGAGTTTATTCTGAACTCTCAATTATTTACAACAACTTTCAATCTGGACAGGATAAGCGTTACGGATTAAATAAAAACAACAATCTGACAACCGAATGTGAATTTAGGACAGCTGCTAACGTTCTTCAAACATCTAAAGCTTGACCTCCTACACGCCCAAATGGATACCGACTGTTGGTAGCTCTCGATCGCCACTGAAAGATTTATAAAACCATTCAACAATGTTGGCCGCGCCGAAATTACACTCGCACGCATTTCCTCATCCCGGCTGACTCACGGCGTGCCCAAAACAGAACTTATTACGTACACACTTCAACGCCACTCCTGGGCCGGCCATTTTAATCCTTGTACCGTTACTTTAAAGTCTACTAACTGCTTTCTTCTAAGTTTGTAAGAGGAAAGAGTATCCAGTTTAACTTGGCCCATCGCGCCTCCCTCTCGCGAAGAAATAAAAGGTTACTTTGAAGGAGTGGGATGGTGGACGGCGTGTCAGGTCTCCCTGGACGCGGTTCCACCGCTGTGATGTTTACAGAATCGCGGAATACCTACTAGCTGCACCGAAATTAGTTCGAAACGAATGCGTCAATGGGCAGGCGGAGCGCGGTTAGTGTCGGCGCGCGCGCACCGCTCCTGAAATATTTATATTTTTATGATCCGATGCGCGACTCGGGATTTTTATATTGAAAATATTACGGGGTAGGACTGCCTGCCGCTGTGACGTGCTGCAAGGGTGGCGTCGGATTCGGAGGATTTTTTGTGTTTTGCTGACATTTTCGTAAGTAATTTCAATTTTTATTTCACTTCAAACACACTACCTAAAATTTCCATTGCAATATCTAAAGCCGTAAAACTGAGCTCATAATTTAATCTAACTACTTATACCTTGTAGATCTTAAAATGAAAAAAAAAAACGCATATTTGTACCAACGTTAATCATTATAAAGTTTCGCGCTAATTAACAGATGAAATCTTCGAAAATATTATAAGCAAAAATAATATTTTCTCACTAGTTGAAGCTTTCAGTTATTTTTGTACGTTTCAGCACTTTTCAAAGGTATGCCAAGCCGTAAACTTTTATGACGTTATGATCTCGGTAAATCACCTAGGCATGTTTCGGTTGGATACAGATTTCTAGATTTATGTTAGGTTGTTGCATGTTCTACTTAAAATACAGTTCGCAGTGTGGTGGTTAGGCGAGTATATATCACTCCACTAATTCGAATGTCGATAAAACTGCAGTAATTTCTAGAAGATTAAGAAAAGCGTTCTGGGAATATTTCACTACATTTATCCTTATACCTACACCTAACTTTGTATCAAACTAGTTAGTAGGTAGAGATTTCATTTAGATAAATAGGCAGGCTACTTACTTAAGAGTTTATGTTACTAATTAAATCTTATATATCTGACAATCGTTCCTCATCTGTACCTAGGTACTATCATATACTTATAAGTGCTTATAAAGTCGTGGTTAGTTGGTCCTTCTGTACGGTGTGCAAAAAAAATTTTATAGGTAGCTATGACAGCCATCACTGAGGAAATTCGACAGATAGTGGTAACTTGATGTGGCTGTTTGTACTAAACTTCTTCTTTTTCTTCTTGAGGTGCCGCTTCATTACCGAAGATTGGCCATCTGCTCTTTAGGTATTTAGGGCAAACCTAAAAAGTTGTTCAGCGGTTTTGATGCCAGCAGTCCAATGTCGTATGTTTCTGACCTATAGCATTTTTCCCTTCCAATTTTGCGTTTCCCACCAATCTTTCCCATCATGATAGCCTGGAAAAGTACTTACTAGTGTACCGTTTTCGTATATATATGTTTTAATACATTTATTTTTTTCCACACCAGGTCCTTTCAGCATGAAAAGTAGCTGGAATAGTCTAGCTACTGCATCCATCAAACCATGCATCACCCCATGTCAAAGTAACATTTTAACCGTACCCCTTGAAAACTGTTTTAACAGTTACTTTGACATGGTACTAAAGTGTTAAGCTACTTTTGATACTTACCGTACCTATTTACCTACTAGATTTCTTAGTTTTAGTTATCTGAAGTAGTGTTATCCGAAGAACTTTATAAGGGTAGTCTTCATCATCATTTTAGCGGTTTATCTCGTTTGCATCCCAAGCTGTCGTTTCGGACTCCACATCGTTAACTAAATAGGTAGGTATTACTTATATAAATTTGTGTTATGCCCCGGGTCACATCTACCCAACCACAAGATCTACCCAAGATAGGTAGATAGGTACCTACTCATTATTACCAAGAAGGTTACACTGTCAAAAAAGTCGTGAAATTAATTGATGGCGCCTCTGCCTCATCATCATGTCATATGGTTTAGAACTCCCATAAGGCGTAAGGGTCGCAGGTTCGATTCCCGCACCAACACAAAATGTTTGTTGATGGCAACAGATATTTGTGTTGGGTCTGGGGTGTTTGTGGTTTCCCTTCGTTGTTTCTGGTTTCCTTAGTACAGGGACCCCAAAAAATTCTTTTTCGAGACTTTCTTGACGCGTTATAAGTTAACACAGTATGGTATATACCTAGACCTTTTATTTATATTAACATTGTTTCTAAAACTATGTCACACGTATTGCAATCTACTATTTGAAGCCGAGAGAGCTCTGTCTTGAACCTCAGCCACTAAGCCATCGAGTATATTTATACGGCCATCCAGGTGTGAAAACGTCTAATGGGTTCAACACCCTCAAATTTTTTTACGTCTCAAATAAAAAATCCAAGAGATTTACAATTTGTTATTCCGTGTTGAATTCTGTATGTCTACTTAATCTTCTCTAAAAATACTCTAAAATGAGTCAAGTATAAATACGTTGGTTTCATTTCCAGTTTCCAGAGTGTTAGTATTTATTTTACAAAGAACGGAATGTAGACTAGTAGGTGCTAGGTACGTACAGCCACTCATCAAAGTATACAAAACTGTCAAATTTCTTCAATCAACTCTCATCTTACTGCCATACACATTAGGTTGAAAATCAATTGAGGAAATTTGACAGGTTGTGGTAACCTGATGTGTGGCTGACTGTACTGCCTGGTTAATTTATGGCAGGATCACGACTCACAGTAAAATGTGATTGACTGCCGGCGAGTAACGCCACGGTTGATAAAGTTTAGTGCGAACGGTTCTCGTCTTCTCTGTAAAGAAAATTACAACTTCCTTTTGTTTTGCTTTAAACAGACAGATACGAAACGTCCATTAAATTTCAGCATAGCTAAACGAATGACATAGTTAGGTACCTCCTACAATCATAACATGATTGAAGATACAGCATGGAAGGCATGGAAAAGTGTCGCCGCCAATAAAGTCTCCATTCGCAAAAGAGCGCCATTTGACATTCACGGAATTCAAAACCCAATCCTACGTGTATGTGATTAGGGTTGAAAATAATACCTAAAAATCAGTCCCCCCCCCCCCTCTCTCACGGTTAGGACCCCGGGTTATAGGAGCCCCTAAAGTGTAAACTTGATTGGTTTGTCATACTCATCATCACCAATGACACCACAGGAAGACACCGATCCCTCAATGATTATGTAGGAATGGTGAAAGTTCTGGCAAATTTCCAAAAGAAAAAAGATGAGTGGTTATTTGTTTACCAATACACTTTGAAGACGGGTAGAGTAATCGTTTTTTTTTTTTTGTATGATATTTTAAACTGGTTAAGTGCGTTGACAAAGTGACCAAGCTTGGTCAAGGGACCTAGAAAGCGTATCGAATCAGTATGTTGAATTGGCACTGGCCACAAATGAAATGGGTCACAAAATTTAATATGTTATTGTCTATGGAAAAAAAATAAAAAACCCTACGTAACTAAAAAACTATCGAAGAACTGCTAACCGTAATGGTAGAACTCGAGTTTTAGCGCAACGACTACTTGCTATATCGACTACGACGGGGCGTCCGGTCCCCAGCGCATTTCTGCTACAACTGGAAGAGAGTGGTTGTAATCCTATCTTAGGATTTGGCAATTGGTGGTAGGAAAAGACTACCACCTGGTTTTCGCAACCCTTAGATAAGGGAACCAGACCAGTTAGATCAAGGTTACAAAAACTATCAGAAAGTTGCAGGACCGGCCCCTAATGGCAAACCGATGTAATGGCACCCGTTTGGTAGTATAACTCTGAGTAGGAGACGTGGGTAAAGTCTAAGTGCGCCGTTCAACTTATGTTTGTAACTTAGCTTTATTATTGGAATTCACGAGCAATTTAGAGTGCACACTAGCCCTGAAGTATGCGGCCCCTTTCTCATTTTAATGATTTCCTAATGCACCACGATTAGCCTTTGAAGTGTGATCTAGGATGGCTCCAGCCTCAAGCTATGCGGAATCAAGTTTACTGCCGTCTGGGTTAGACATTATGTACGGTGGAAAATAGTTGCAAGGAATCAGGCTAAGAACTATACCTACAGGGTGCGTATATGTGAACATTTGCATCCCTTATAACCAAGTGTTCTACCAACCATTATGAAACAATACATTTGTTCTATGACTTTAGGAAAATCGCATAAAAAAATCTAAAGATCGCTTCTCTTGACAGCAAGCGAATCGTGTCCATTAAAAAAATATGCTAGGGTATAAATTTGTTCCTTGACGGTTTTTTGTATGTAGAATCTCCAAGTCTTTTGAAACGAATCACTTAAGTAGATCAAAAAACCTTAGGCCATAGGAAAAAAACTTGCATTTGCGTTAGTATTCAGAATTCGTATGTTTATTATCCATCTATGTGTATTCGTCCGTATTTATTTAGCAAATTCAATAAACCTTCTAATCAGAGCAGTTGTTCCAGAACTGCCGGGTGTCGACAGAAAGATGTAACGAAGGCAGAACCCGTTCCAGACTAACAACTTCGAATAAACACGAAAATAACGTTTCATCACATACTAAAATTACAGAGAATAGCAATAAAGAATTGGGAAGAAATCTAGGGCATATTACCATCCGTGCACATACGTATACAAGCATAGATGTAGGTACTCGTATACTTTTATTCCATACACAAACATCCGTCGAGCAAGCTGCAGACAGAGTATCAGCAGCCCATATTTCTAACAATTTTCTAGGCGTATATTTTTGTAAAGTGGAGCGCCAATGGTAAACATATCTGGACAAGTCTATGAGTCTACATTTGTGCATAAATCCATAATCATCGTCCCGATTTCGACTGTATAAACTCGATTTTAAAATAACAGATTTAGGATCGCCCGTTTCTGATCTTCTGCAGGAGTTATGACACAAGTTCCGTGACTGGAAATTAATTTAAATTAATTGACGTTATTTATTGCTTTGGTCATTTTTCTTGTAACACTACTCGTGCCTGCACTCTCTGTTCGATTTTGTGGAAGTCAAATGGGCTCATTTATAGGACTCCAGCATTCGTTTTTCTTTCTCTTTTCTTAATGAAAATTAACGCAAGAAAAATGTTGTTCAACAGGAACAAATCAGTCTTCATTATCTGCTACTCTTTCTTAACACATTGTGTTTGCTGATGAAACAGATAGGTATTTATAATTTTTCTTAGTAGGTATTTCTGGTTATCCAAACCTTTGTTGTTTCTGGTTTACGTGGACGTCTCTTGAACTCGAAAGTATATTTTATTACTCGTATTATGTATCTACTGCATATGACTTCCTAGTTGTAGGCACCTGAACCACCTGAACATAGAATCATCAATAAAAACTAGGGATATTGTTATTTGTATTAACATTCACTCACGGTGAACTGTACGTGATTAACATTTCTACCATCCAAGACTTAGTAATGAAACAGTGATTTGGAACTCTGCGTATGGAACAAAACGAACTATCTCATTCAAACTTCTCTCTCTAGCATCGCCATTCTCAAAGTTTACGCCGACGCGTCGTCTTCAGGTACGTTCATACCTACAGCTAAAAATGACGTCCCTTTGTAAATGACAGCATGAACAATCGCGGAGCATCTCACCATTCTATAATTAGGCGCACCTACCCGCAAGATTTGTGAGACAAGTCTAAATCCCCTGAGATTAACTGCATCTGTCGCTCTGAGCACACTTAACACTGCACTCGTAATTTTAACTTCCAAAATTATAATTAACTTCCTGGAGTCGTTTTTGAGGGCATAATCGCGATTCCCCTTTTGACGATTATTTAGATTTAAGAATAGTACCTATGTAATGAGAATCCATTTATGTATCTACCTACGCTACGCCTAAGCTTCTGGCACTGCCTGGTAAATATTTGGTTCTCAGTCTTCTGTGTTGTTGATGTCAGTAACCTACCAAACCTATTTGTATTGTTTTCGCAATGTGTTATAATGTCAAAAATAAATGTATCTTCCTTTTTATGCCAATCCTCCCGGCATCGTCTATGAAATTTAACAGATCTGGATACTCAAGAAGGTAGGTAATTGAGTCTTGTTTAATTCGATTTACCCTACCTAAATCGAAAAATATGGGTGATACAATTTCACGACATTGAAGAATTCACCGTTCCTTAGATGCCTTCTACTTTAAAATCCCGAAGTTTAAATATAGATCTGAAGGTGAAATTTGCACAAAATTGACTTACATCGCGTATGAGAGTGGTTTGTCTATTTTGACTTAATAAGTTTATCATCGCATTGATGCTGAATTCGTAAGTAGGTAGGTAAGTAGCTTAAAGTCAACATTTTCTTGTAGCTTCCATTTGTATGTCCAAAGCATCACTACGTTACTCTAATTTAGTATTATCCATCCATCAATTTTTCTGTCAGTCCTTGCATCATACGTTTTAAAAACCGGCTTCAAAAGTTCCTCTCGACGTTGTTTTTGTAATTTGGGTAGATAAGTGCCGATTTTCGACATCTCCATCGCCCTGTGTGGCCGGAGTTGACACATTGTCCATCAATTTAGCCGAGACGATCGCCACCTGCCACCTCCACGGCTCGACCATGCATCATCCTCCCGAATCACCCGCCTGTCGCTAAATTAGTTGAACGTTAGAGAATCCACAATAAAATTACCCGAACAATTTAGTTTGATAACTTTTATAGATAAGATTTATGCCAACTTTAGATCTTGATGTAGGTAGATGTTTATTAAAACGCTAGTTTGTCGTTGGTACTGCTACATGTTTTTAAACGCCTTAATCTACATAGGAGTAGGTATAATACAAGTGTAAGAAAAATCATTTAAATCATAGCTCACGCTGTCCCACGATTGACTATACCTAAGATAAAATAATATGCAAGCATGATTGCTTCCCTCCAAATCAGTCATTGGTTAGAAATTGCATTATTAATATTAATTAACTGTATTGATTGATCTCTAAAACCAATTAAGGGAGCGTTCAAGTATTACGTAACGCAATTTTTGAAGATTTTTGACCCCCCCCCCCCCCCTTGTAACGCACCGTAACGTTTTTCGGTACCCCCCCCCCCCCCTCTCTCTAAACGTTACGTAGCGCTCAAGTGCTATTTTTTACCCTAAAGTCCCAAAAAGTAATTTCGCAATTTGAGAGTTTAATTTCCCTATTTTTTATTAACGTGTAACAATGGTACGTAACGTGTTTTAAGAAAGACCCCCTCCCCCCCCCTGTAACGCATCGTAACGTTTCACGAGACCCCCCCCCCCCCCTCAATTGCGTTACGTAATACTTGAACGCTCCCTAAAGGAATTGGATAACATTAATAAAATATTGGTCTACCAACTAAACAAATTATGTTGCTTGTAGTTAGTTCAGATCAAGTTCAGATCAAGATCAAGTATACAAGCATTCAACTGATTCTAGCAGCCTTGATTAAAAATCATAGCAAGAACTTTACTAGCCTATCCAGTTCGTAGAAGAATTTCTAGATTCATGTATGTTATATTTACGTTTACATTACATGATATTCAACGTAAATTTTACTGTCTCCCGGCCAAAATTTCACTACTTACCTACCACAACGATAACTCAACAACATTACTAGCATCCTGCCAAATGTGTGGTCAAAAGCTAATCGTAAATAAAAAATTAAGTCCTGAATAAAAATCACAACACAGTCCAGACAAACAAATCGTTCCGGAGTCAAAGCGTGCCGCGGAAAGTTTTCATAATCCGCTGTCCACAACAAATGTAGTGTCATCAACAGTTTATAGGCCGTTAGTGTCACATTCACGTGTTTATTGTAAAATGGGAACATTTACACTTTTATTATTCGCTTTGATTTCATAATCTCAGATGGAAAACGGAGTTTGTGAGCTTTCAGGAGATTCTAGGTGTTTGGGGTCGTGGCAAGAAATTACTCTTTCAACGCTTCTATCTTTGAGAGATCAATCATGAGATTGTCTCTGCCAAAATGTTGACTAAGATAGAGATAGCATGCTATTCGTTAAGTTAACACTTAACTGGACTAAAGTAAAATATATCCCAACAGATTTTGAACTTTATCTTGATACAAGATCTAAACCCATTGAAATTTAACAACCGTCCATGCTCAGCAAAATGGATTAAAAGTGTTAGAGTAGATATTCTGATATATGGGACGAGTTCCAGTACCAACACGATTTAGGGGCATATAAATGTTATTTTAGGTGTTGCTCAGGGTGGCTTGTTAGGTCCACAATTCTGAAATTTACTGTGGAGCTTGGGTACCTACATAGTAAAAGTTAGGTGTTCCTCAGGGTAGCGTATTGGGTCCAAAATGTATCAAAAAAAGCGTGCTATGGGGACATTAAAAACGTGGTGAATGATGATGACGATATTTTTATCTTCAGTTGTTATAACTTCTTTTTAACCAGACATCAATTTTACACCATGATTTACCTACTTATAAATGAAAGGAAACGATGAACGTTCTTAGTCGACAAGGAAAAATCATTTCCTTTGAATTTGTTTACAGAAATTGTGAACACGACGAAGCTATAGGAACCTTCTTTTTAGCATCAGATCAAAATTTATTAACATTTCGCAGAATCATGTAATGGAAATAAGAAAATGGCGCTGAATGCAGAGGTAAATAACAGTGCTGATGGATTGAATGGTTTCGTCGGGAAGTGGGCAGAGACTGAAATATTCCTGTTTACAAACTTTGCTCCAAACTTAGATCGTAGACCCATTTCTGTTGTTAAAATAATAGTTTCCGACCGAAAAAGGATTTTCACGAAAATTATTTAGATATTAAAAATGAAAAGTGAACTCTTAGGTAATGCATTTTTTCTGTTTAAGCAAAACAAATTGTTGGATCTATATGCGAGAACCACGCTTCGGCATGAATGAGCCAGCTAGAAACCACACAGAAACAAAGCGTTGTCAAAAACAGGCGCAAATCAATGTGCGCTGCGCTATGTTACCCCGAGTGAGTTAGAGTACCGGAGGCCCAATTCGGGAGAGGAGAGTATAAAAGTACAGGCAGCGCACTTGTGACTCTACTGGTTTTTTGGGTCTTCATGAGTGGTAGCCACCGCTACGTTAAGACACATCAGGTTACCACAAACTGACAATTTTCCTCAATTGAAATTCAACCTAATGTGTTTGACAGTAAGACGAGAGTCGATTGAAGAAATTTGTCAGTTTTGTATACTTTGATGTGTAGCTGTACTTACGTATCATTAGATGATCCGTCTGCTCGTCTACCACCCATCGCATAATTTTTTTTAAAAAGTCATTAGACATTTTATGCTCTTTCCACGTAGTAACTAGTTTACTCTTTTACAATGGACGGGCTCACAAGTAGGCAGTCTATATTAGTCACGCTGCTGCCGACGCAGGTATTATCTTTCAAAGAACCCATCACAATGTCCCGTCACCACCGATCAACACATCCCCGTCACTTAATCGAACCCGATCCGCCGACAAACCCCACCCGATGCCTGCTAGTCATGTGCCGAGTCGGCAGTTTTTAGTATTCGAATACATTCGTTAAAAAGTAATCGATTTACTCGTAGTAGAACTCGAGCCGGAGCACAACACTTAGGACAGCGGTAATCGAATACTGGGCACGAGTGGAATACTTCAGTATACTTGCGTACTAAAAATCAATGTGTCTCTCTCTATTGACTATTTATTACACATAGGCGGAATCATACGCGCGAAGTCCATAAAAAGTCAATTCAACTTTTTTTAAACTTTGGAAGCTGCTCTAACAATACTTATATCCTCGTCTCGGTCAAAATGGTGACAAGGAAACAATAGGCCTGTTTCCAATTTTTTTTTCTGTATAGTAATCAAAGAAGCTCTCCAAAGTAGAAACTTCGGCAAAAGATTACTCTGTTAGCATGAATATTCTCCGAGATATCACCATTCAAAGATCACATAAAATAAACCTTGTCAAAACGCTCCATACAACGGCCCTGCCACGCTGTGACGTCACAGCGTGCTAGTTTGTGTTCATCACGGGAGACCTTTGTTCGATAGCTATATTAAATAATGCGTTTATGAAAATGGTTTCAAAAGAAAAGTTGCTCAAAATTGCATGAATTATCTAATTGTATATAATTATTTAGTAAATGTAATACTTTTAAAACCAAGTTACATATCAAATTTAGATCTAACTTTAATTGACTGATGACAAAAAATATCAAACTAAATTAGAAATAGAAATAGAAATAGAAATATTCTTTATTCAATTTAAGTCCTTATAGAACATTTATGAATGTCAAATATTATGTAAGCTACCGCTGATTCGGAAAGTCGATTTCTACCGAGAAGAATCAGCAAGAAACTCAGTAGTCACTCTTTTCAAATTATGATCAGTAATTACAATTTTCATTCTGATAATAAAAAATATTATTAAGATTACAGTAACAGTATGATGTGTACAATGCTTTATATCGTTTAGATAATCGTCAAAGTAAAATTATAAAATCAAATTATACATTTAATAGAATAGGCGAGGAGATTAACATGTCCAGGAATCCTTATCATTTAAATAATCTTCTACATTATAGTAGCCTTTCTGCATTAAACAGTTTTTAATATGAAATTTAAATTCATGCAATGGTAAGTCAATTACTCTTTGTGGTAACTTATTAAACATTTTTATACTCAATCCCACAAATGAGTTGCCAATTTTATGAAGTCTTAGATTTGGGACCGCAAGCCTATGTTATTTCGTGTGTTAAAGCTATGAAAGTCAGATTTTCGCGAGTAAAGCTGCAAGTTTTTACGTACAAACATAATGCAATCAAAAATGTATTGAGAAGCTACCGTTAAAATATTTATTTCCTTGAATAATTCTCTAAGTGAGTCACGTGATCTAAGGCCATAGATGGCGCGAATTGCCCTCTTCTGCAATATGAAGATAGCTTGTATGTCAGCACCGGATCCCCACAGCAATAGACCATATGACATCAGACTATGAAAATAACTAAAATATACCAGTCTTGCAGTCTCAATATCAGTCAGATTCCTTATTTTCCTAACTGCATATGCAGCTGAACTAAGTCTTCCTGCCAAGGCAGCAATATGGGGGCTCCATTGCAATTTGGAATCCAGAGTGATGCCTAGAAAAACTGTGGAGTTTATAATTTCAATAGGTTCGTTATTCATGACTATACAGGGTGTATCGGTAAACAGTTACATCCTTTCAGGGTGTGATTTGGGAGTAGGTATAATAATCATGAAAAATATAAAACGGTACAATAGGTGCATGTACTTCAAATTATTTTCGATCAAAGTAATCCTAAAGTCCTGTAAACTAATGGTCCGTGTTAGGGGTCAAAGTGGGTCAAAGAACTCGTAGTAAACGTAGTATTGGTGTAGTACTACGCACAGTTAGAACACTCCCTAAACCACTCCTTTAATTCTCTGCCCGACATCTCGACCTTAACACATTGCTATAAGGTCGAACGATGGCAGGGGCCATCTCTTTCACACGAAAGCTACTGGACTACTTCAACAGATTTTCATTGGCGCAACATAGCCTTGTCTCTCTCACGAAACAACGTTTCACTCGCACGCAAGACCCTAGCAAGCATGCAACGTCGCGCCGCGGCGCGCGCGGCGCCTATCAAAGGAAGCCGACAAACGCCATGCCGCCGCGGCGCGTGTAACTTTTCGGCACGTGTAAGTCAACCTACAACCACCTACAACGTTGCCATTTATTGAATTGGCAGGTCACTAGAAGAATTTCATGATCAGTTTTAAAACATTTACTTATCTTTGTAAATTACTCATTCACGAATAATCCGATATCACGATTTTTTTACCGTCAAAAGCTTGATATCTTGCTCTGTCTTGTCGGGTGAATGCCACCGTGGAAAAACATGAAAACCATGCAATGTTTGGTAGACGTGAGATCAAAAATTGGTTTGATCTAATCAATCGTGAAACTTGAGAAATGTACTTGCCTAGGTTAGGTACATGCGAGTTGCGACCCGGAAATCCATTACGATTCGGCATTCACTTAACACTCACCATAAAATGGCACTTTCATTTCACAAAATTGATCGATATGCACAAACCCGCCAGACCTCGCAATCACACACACACACTTTGCTATGAAATCATTACAATTACATTATTTACTAATCCAGAATTCGCGGCACACACACACGCACACATGCGCAAGCCAGCGCGGGCGCTGGTCGACTGGAAAACAGCTAGTTAGCCAGCGCGAGTGTGGCGCGCACACGCCGCCCCCCTTCCAAGATGGCGGCGCCGGTACATTCATTCATTCACACCGTTGCTAGGTTACCGTACGAGTGATGGGACTCGAGTAAAATTTTCGCACTCAAACAATTTATCGAGTTATTATTACAATTTTAACCCACTGGTGTGGGTTGCATTTCATAGCAAAAGTAAGATCAACTCGTAAGTTAGCTCGCTTGGTATGTTTTGTATGCATGGTCATGAATTCATGGTGACTTAGCATTTACTTAAAAAATTGGCCAGCTATGCGAGCTAAATTTAACTGACTAAACTGTCGGTTTTCAACACATTTACATTCGAGTTCTTCGAGCACTTAGCTCGTGGCGTTGCAGACATGAAACTTAAGGCGTCAAAGCACCTTCATGGTTATTTCATTCGAGTCCCAGTTAACTTTTTTTTTATGTGATAGGTAGGGAACGAGCAGGCGGATCACCTGATGGTAAGCAATTGCCGCCACCCATGGACACTTGCAACACCAGTGGAGTTAGTTACAAGTGCGCTGCCAACCTTCAATCCCCTTCCCCTCCCCGGGTGGGCCTCCGATACCCTCATACACTCGGCGAAACACAGCACAGGGGCTGCTTCACGTCGGTTTTCTGTGAGGCAGTGTCACTCCGGTCAAGCCGGCCCATTAATGCCAAAGCGTGGCTTTCCCACAGTTAAAACTTGGGTAGATTATGGTTTGTAACCTTGGTTCGAGTCTCGAAACAGTTGAAACGACTTCATGAAGTTTATCATGACAAAGGTTGAGAGATTTTTCCATTGAATGAGTTTCGCTAATAGCACTCGATACTCGAGTGTTTCGAATAAAGCCAATTCGCATCACTATCGACACTTGAATCACGAAACAGCCTAAAATGTTAAATGGTGAAACGTGTTTTCGACTTTATGGCATTGTAATAATGTCGAAATCTGATAAGCACAGCTAGTTTGTAGTCATGAATGGATGGCTGAGGTCGTTGCCTTATCTGGTCAGCTGTTGGGCAGTATCGTTTCGGAAAATGAACGAATTTTCGGGACCAATTTAAGGTGTGGTTTTTTCACGTGATATGGGCTGAGAATCGACTTACTAACCACCTCCTTGAAGGATGTAAATGTTCACAGATACACCCTGTATATATATTGACCTGCCTTACATTGGGCATTGTGAACTTTACACATTTAGTTTTCTTTGAATTAAGAACTAAGTTATTAGAAGTGAACCAGTGTAGTACTTGAGAGAGAGTGTTATTCACGTCGTCAACATTTTCTTTTTGTCTATCAACCTCAAAAATCAAGGATGTATCGTCAGCAAATAACACTATCTCACATAGATCTTTAGTATAGTAAGGAAGGTCATTTATGTAGATTAAAAACAGCAACGGCCCCAATATCGAGCCCTGGGGTACACCCATAACTAAAGGGGCACCCGAAGAGTTAATTCCATTGACATTCACCTTTTGAATCCTATCAGATAAATAAGATTTGATTAGACTAATTGAGTTGTCTAAGACACCGTAATGATGTAACTTCATAAGCAACGTTTCATGATTTACGCAATCGAAGGCTTTTGACAAGTCACAGAATATACCAATAGCATCTCGCTTATTTTCCCACGCATCAAAGACATGCTTGATAAGCGCCACTCCAGCATCAGTAGTGGATTTACCTTTTGTAAATCCAAATTGCTTACTGTGCAATATTTTATTCAAATTCAAATGAGCCAATAACTGGATGAATATTACTTTTTCAAAAATTTTGCTAATAGCTGGTAGTATAGAAATTGGTCTGAAGTTAGACGGGTCACTTTTCTTTCTTCTTCTTAATTCTTGTATATAGTTTTTTTTTACCGTTATTTCTCCATTTTATACAAAAAATCTTCCAATCTCTAACCTTGGAAACAAGCCTATTGTTCTACAACTTTTTCCAATTCTTCGAAAAAATTTTCGACTCCCCATACAATAGGACCAAGTCACGTGACCGACTTTGTATGGAAAGATGATTTTTTTTAATGCGAATTTTCAAAAGTTATAGAACAAATGTTGTTCAGGATAGTTGGTAGAGTACGTGGTTAAAGGGATGTTAAATGTTCACAGATACACCCTGTATAATACCTACATATTATGTACCTATATCAAAAATCTTAATACATGTGTATAACCTACGTCAGTTACCTTCTTTTTTACCGTGAGTTACCTGCCCGATTCTCGAGTAAGTAATTCCGACTCGGCACATCTCTACTCGGATACACGAGCGTTGGAGAATGAGGGCCGTTACCCTTCGTCCTAATATAGCTCGAGTACGAGCCAGAAGCTCCGCGAATAGCCACCAGCTTCCCTTCACCATTTATATTCCCTATCAAACGTTTATCGGGTGTTTCGATAGTTTATGTCATACCTCTGTCTGCGGTCGACATCCGTCGGAACCAGACGGTTTGAGATTGGCATCTTCAAAGGTGTCTACAATGTTTCATCTTTATATTTTCTATATTTAAATACTTAGACCATTTTGTTTGAGGAGAAACTTGCGTAGGTTATGGTGATTCAGTCCAAGATTTTAAATTTCAATCCTGGAGCCCAATGCTCGTGCACTTGATATACATATCGAATGAGAGATTTACATGCATTCCATCATTATAAATGTTTAATTCGATATTATATCGAGTGCACGAGTATTTGGCGCCTGAAGCTTGATTCAAAATTCATCTCTAAAGATTGTTGCTAGAAATCAGAAGATGAATTTTGTAAGGACTAATTGTTAACCGTTTTAAATTTATCGTTCCATCCAGGACAGCATTTAGAGATTTCATACATTCGTCCATACTAAATTCTAATTCGACTTCAATGTCGAGTGCACGAGAATTGGTCCGTTCGCACGTGCGAGATTTTCGTAATTCACGTCCAAACGTTGCGAGATATTGCAGTGCAGATTCGGCAGGCTGCCTCGTATACTGAGGGTCTAATTTGAAGTCGACGTTACGACCGAATCGGAATTCCCCTCTCTTTCACACGCGCTGAACGCGCTTTTGTTTGAATGTGACAGGTATATTCTCATTCGTTATAAGCCACCTGGTTCTCACTGTAGGTACGTACAGCCACACATCAAAGTATAACAAAACTGTCAAATTTGTTCAATCGACTCTCATCTTACTGTCATACATTATTAGGTTGAAAATCAACTGAGTAAACTTGTCAGGTTGTTGTAACCTGATGTGTGGACTGTACTTACACCTAGGTAAACCAATCGTACTTAGGGCTTCGTTCACCACCTACGACTAAAGTGTCAAGTAATTTACGCGCGCCGTGGCCGCGGCCTAGTTTAATTCAAATATTTTTTTCAATACAAATACTAGGGCCCAATTTTCTCCGAACCCACTTTAATTGACAAGTAAATTACTTGACACTTTACTCGCAGATGGTGAACGAGGCCCTTACTCGTATAATTGCTGGTTGCAAGTCCTCAAGCCAATAACTCAATACGGTCCACATTAGCAAAGCACGGACTGTCACCTGAAGCGGTCGCAAATGAATGGCTGACGATAATACTCGCAACGGTGTCCGACCCATTAGATTATTTCGGGAGCGAATTTTGAGAACGCGTACACGCTCATTCATAGTGTCGTATGCGCAGCTCACGTGGATGTATCACTGAGGTACAGTGGCGGACACATCAAGCTTTACAAAACTGTCAAATTTCTTCATTCGATTATAAACCTTATATTGTTACACATTGAGTTCGAAATCGATTGAGGAAATTTGACAATTTTGTAAAGCTTGATGTGTCCGCCACTGTACCTAATTGTTACGCTTACGTTTGCTCGCAAATTGCATTGATAGCCTACAATTTGGCAATTAGTTTGTTTTAGTTAAGCCACGTACTGCCGCACTCAAAAATGTCAATTCTTCTTCTCGTGTCGATGGCATCAAAATATTAAACTTTCCCAGCCCAATACTTTGCCACAACGACTGCGCTATGCTATAGGCAATGTCAATTAACTTAAAATGTCACTTAAAAATTGTTGTTGAATTTTAATGCGCTGCATAATTAGGATAATGAACGTAAAGGTTAACTGACGTCTCTGAGTGTGGCAGTTTGATGTTGAAAACATCTATCAGAATGAAAGCTCGGATTGTTCTCAAATGATAAACAAAAGTTTAAGCGAAACATTACACCTACTTACCTAGCTTGTAAAAACTTGACTAGCTACGTCCTGCGGTCTCACCCGCGTGGACAGAGACAAATTCTAGCCTATGTCACTCTACATCCCTTGAACTATATCCGTCAATTCGTCGCTCCGTTTTGCCGTGAAAGACAGACACACACGTACACATTTCTCCATTTATAATATTAAAGTATGGATTGATATCGAGGAATGTCAAATTCCATTCAAGATTTATTTTTAGCCATTTCCATGCTAAGTAGTAAATATTCTTCGGTGGTGATTGCTTGACTCGCTTGCTCGTTCGTTCCTCTCCCTTTCACATAAAAGCTTCCTCATCGCGCCTATTCTATAGATCTATTTCCAAGTGTTTGTAATCTAGTTTACACACGTCATCCGGTTTTTCGCAGCACCCTTGCCAAATCACAACTCTTGTAACTGTTCGGCCATCAAATAATTTGTTTCGATAAATTAGTTAACTAAAATAAATAGCTTTTTCCTGTCCCGTTGTCACACTATAAATGGTACTAGAACACTGTTGTCGTCGGCCAAAATAGCTTCGCTATGTATTCTTTACCGCATCTATCACGGGGAGTGCTCCGAGGAATTGTTTTATCTACTTCCTGCGGCTGAATTCTTACATCGAACTACATGCAAGCGGCTACTACCTCATCATCTTGATGGTTGCCGGTCTAGCACTGTGCGTTTTTCGAGGAATTTTCTCCCGCGAACCTCAGTCTTGTGGAATAGTTTAGCTGTGGCAGTATTTCCTGACGGCTATGACTTAGGGACCTTCAAGAAACAAGCGTACTCCTTCTTAAAAGGCCGGCAACGCATCAGCGACCTCTCTGATCTCGCAGATGTTCATGGGCAGCGGTGATTACTTAGCAGCATAAGCAAAGCCCCTATCCCCTATCCTTTGCACTCGGGATGAAAAAATCTGACTCCTCACGAAAGACTTTCATCAGCGTTAAGATAACTCTCAGGTTGTGAAGTAAGTACTTATAGGTACCTAGTTTTTACGTCCGTGCCTGAAGTCTTCAGTAGCACTACCATGAGTTTGAAATACTATCCTCGCTATCGAAAACTATCGCTTTGTCTCTTTCATTGTGATGCATTTGAATGAGACAGAGCAATAGTTTACGTTATGTCAGTGTCAGATGTCAACTCATGGTAGCGCTACTGGTTTCGGATTTAAGCGTTGTAATGCGTCATGAAAATGGAATTTGGGGACCTAATCTGAGTTCCCAGGTTTTATAACCAAGATAGGTAGTTACCAAGTATAGTTTAATTTTATCCATCCATACTATTTATAAAGACAACAACAACAAGGCTTATACGTAAACCGAAAACACAAAAGCTTGCGCGATGTAATCGAATACAGCGCCATCAATTGGTTCGTTTTTTTTTTTTTTTTTTTTTTATAGGATAGGGGGCAGACGAGCATACGGATCACCTGATGTTAAGCGATTACCGTCGCCCATGAACACCTGCAACTCCAGGGGCTTCACAGGTGCGCTGCCGGCCTTTTAGAGCGAGATATGCCCTTTTCTTGAAGGTTTGTAGGTCGTAGTGGTCCGGAAATACCGCAGGTGGCAGTTCGTTCCATATTTTTGTCGTACGCGGCAGAAAGTTCCTGGCAAAGCGCACAGTAGTGGACTGCCAGCCATCCAGATGAAATGGATGGAACTGCTGCCGCGTGGAACGATGTCGAAACGAGGCGGCAGGAATCAAACCGAACAATTCCTCGGAGCACTCCCCATGGTATAAGCGATAGAGAATGCACAAAGACGCAACATCTCTCCGCAGCGCCAAGGGGTCAAGCCGACTAGTGATATCCCGGCAATCGACGATTCGAGACGCTCTCCGCTGGATCCGGTCTAGAGGAAGAAGCTGGTACGCAGGTGCTCCTGCCCAAAGATGAGAGCAGTACTCCATATGCGGCCGGACTTGCGCCTTATATAGCTGAAGGCGATGAGCCGGAGTGAAGTACCGTCTCGATCTATTTAGCACGCCAAGCTTCTTTGAGGCTAATTTAGCCTTGCCCTCTAGATGGTCCCGGAATTGGACTTCGCTCGATATGTCGATACCAAGTATACCAATAGTGGCTGAGGCATTTAAGGGGGTGCTCTCAAAATTAGGAAATGCGACCCAAGGATTTTTTTTTTGCGGTGAACGCACAAACTTGTGTTTTGCTGGGGTTGAATCGGACCAAGTTAAGTCTACCCCAATCTGAGATTTCGTTCAAACATGCTTCCATCTCAGACACAAGTTTGTTTCGGCTCTCGATGACGTTTTCCAGAGAAATATTAGCGCAGCCGTTGTAAAACGCATCGCCCGTACTGTCATCCGCATAGCAATGAATATCGCGTTTATGCAAAATATCATTGATATGAAGAAGGAACAGTGTGGGCGATAGCACACAGCCTTGCGGGACTCCAGCATTTATGGACATAGTGTCGGAGCATTCACCGTCAACTAAGACCTTGATGCTTCTATGTTCCAAAAGCTAGAGACCCATTCGCATAATTTCTCGGGAAGCCCATAGGAAGGAAGCTTCGCGAGAAGCGCCTTGTGCCAGACCCGATCAAAGGCCTTCGCAATGTCCAGACTAACCGCCAATGCCTCTCCCTTACTCTCAATCGCCTGTGCCCAACGGTGAGTCAGGAAAGTCAGCAAATCACCAGCTGACCGACCCTGGCGGAAGCCGTACTGTCGGTCGCTAAGCAACTCCTGACCCTCGAGATACCGAAGGAGCTGGCTGTTAATTATGGATTCCATAACTTTTGAGAAAAGGGAGGTTATGGCTATCGGTCTATAATTGGACGGATCTGAGCGGTCGCCTTTCTTGGGGATCGGGTGGACTAAGGCCGTCTTCCAGGACGTCGGGACAACGCCAGAAGAGTAGGAAAGCCGAAAGAGTTGCGTGAGTACCGGTGCCAACTCCGGAGCGCACATCTTTAGCACAATGGGTGGGATTCTATCGTTTTTGAATTACGGTCCTGAAGCGAAGTGAGGGCGGGCCACTAGTACCATTTATAAAGAGATAATATCTATATAGGCCACTGGTTTTAAGTAACCTGAAAAGACGAAACGCTTGCGCGACGCGCCGTCTGTTGGCAAGGATTGGAAAATAATTGCAATTACTCAAATATCGAAATGAAGCGAATGCCGACTAGTCGGTACATTAATCTATTCTCAATTTTTCATTACACATTTTCAGAATTTAACCTTTCGTGCCCCAAGACACGTGTAAGATTTTTGGCAAACAGAATAAATATGATAAAAAAATTGGCAAATCTTATCATGATACCTACATACCCACGATTGGGTTTAAAAAGTGGGCGAAATTTATACAGATTGCCAATAGAAACTATGGAATGAACTGTCACCAGCGGTATTTCCTAACCGATACGACCTACAAACCTTCAAAAAGCGAGCGTATTCCTTCTTAAAAGGTCGGCAGCGCATTTGCGACTCCTCTGGTGTTGCGGGTGTCCATGGGCGGCGGTAGTCACTTACCATCAGGTGATCCGTCTGTTCGTTTGCCCCCTATCTCAGAAAAAAAGGCTTACAGTAGTTAAGGCACTTCTATAAAGAAAATCCTTGAAGTTAAGAGACAGTTTAGTCAATAGAAATAGATAAATAGTAAACTAATTTGCACGAAGATTGGGACGACGTCCTTTGAGTAGACCAGCTACCCGTTAGTCTGACAATATTGTAAAGGTAGTAAGGAAAAAATGGATGGGGCTGGCTGGGGACCTAACACAGTGGCGTGATAGAGAAGAGGCCTATACTTAGCAGAGGGTGGATGTGGGCTGATATGATGATGAGACCACACCAATCAAATAGGTGGAACATATTCCGAACATTCAAAACCTACGCTTTCCTTCATAGCGCTTGATATTTAGAGATCAACCTTGGTTATTTCGATCCCGATCAAGCAGACGTTTAAAAATACACTGCACTTTTTAAACGTGCGTATAAAACTAGAAATTGGTTTAGTGCACACCTGTATCTCAGACTTTGGGTTACTGCCAGTATGATAACGGGAATTTATTAAAATAACATTTGTCTGTCTAAATATAAACGATAGATCGAAAAGGGTACTGATAGTTAAAACAATTCTGGGTAGTGTCGCTTTGTTACATTGCCTACAATACAAGTTCTTAGAACCTTTGTTGCCCGTGGGAGAGCACCGCTTCGCCGTAATACCAGAAAACCGATCCGACCGAAACCGGTCTGGCAGAAAACCGATGTTAAACAACGCCTGCGTTGCGTCTCACCGAGTGAATGAGTGTACCAGAAGCCCAATCTGGGGGCAGGGGAATTTTCAAGGTTGGCAGCGCACTTATAACTTCACTGGCTGCTATTTAGCCGATCATGGACACCCTGGCTCAGTGTAGAACCTGAAAACTTTCAAAAAGCGATCGTACTCCTTCTTAAAAGGTCGGCAGCGCACTTGCCGGCGGCGGTAATCGCTTACCATCAGGTGATCGGTATCTTATAAAAAAACTAATGTTATTATGCGTAAAAAAAGTCTTGAAAAGTCAGAGATCCCATGTTTGAGATGTGACCAATGGCCTTAGAATAATAACTCTATAGAAACCTAATGCGTCCGCTCGCTTTAAGCTTAGTAGGTGGTACCCTTATTGGCGATCGGTACCCACTCGCTCCTTAGTGTCAAATGTCACAGCGACCCGAACGTGTCTCCCGAAATAAAAATAATTATGACGGTTTGTGCGGTTAAATCGTGTCACAATAGAAATTAAAGGGAGAATAAGAATAATATTATCACTTTTCACAAGTAAGCTTTCAATATTTCATTGTATCTTGTAATTTTTTAATCCAAAATAGAAACGTTTATTTTCAATGTTCAGTGTTGCCCAATTGAGAAAAATATTTTCCCATTTTTCCTGACTTTTATCCAACTAATTATTTTATAAAACAATTATTGCTAACATATTTTCCTAATGTAAGTACCTACGACATACAGTCGACTGAGGGGCATTTCTCGTGTACTCGACATTGAAGTCGAATTAGACAAGTATTTGTATTGACGATAAATTTCATAATTCGACTGCTCGCAAAATAAATTATACAAAAAAAAATATTCTATTTACACCTCATAAAACATTACCTACCCCAAGCCACACTATTATTAATTGTGTTTGCCTAAAGGTTGTGACCTCACAACATACACATACCATTGTACCACCGTAATTGTACGTAAAATTTCCATAATACCTAGTGCTTAGGTATGTCGTAGTTTTTGTGAACGTATCTATTAGATCTATCTCGCAATAAACTTTACATTACTTGTTCATACCACACCGACCAACATTTTACGACACATTAGAAAACACTATTGAGGCGTCCGATTTATTTCCCCGTTTTCGGGGAAACTGCACCTTTACTAGCAACATTACAAAAGTGTCAGTACGGTGCGCAGTAGGCTGCGTGAATTTTTTTGTGTCTCATTTTTGACAGAGCTCTAGTAAGGAGACTCTCCTTCTATAGAGTTATTATTCTAAGCCAATGGCATTACCTTAAGACATAAGCGGCAGTGCCGCGGCCGCCATCAATTAATTTCATGACTAGGTACGTACCTATAGGGAACCTCTCCGGGAGAAACACGATGGGGCTACCTAGCGCTTAGGTCAACGATCTCTTCCATATCATGTAGAGCCGACCTTCTATGTCTATTTTCGTGGCGACACGTTGGTTTTGAACTGTGTCAGTCGTAAGCCTCTGAAGCACGGAAACAGATGCCGGGACATTAACGACATCGTTCGTGAACAAAATGTCGCAAACAAAACTAAAAATCTGTCCCCTCGATTTCCAGAAGATCTATGGGAGCATTTGCCGAATTAAATAGCTCGTGAAAGTCAACGTTACTCATTGTGGACGCCTGGGATATACAGGTGGCCCTGACGCGGTTCTAATTCAAATTGGTCGTTAAAGTCAGACCGAGTTAGAAGAGGTATATTTTTTTTAATGTTTCAATTAGATGCCATTTGACCAGATTTTGGCGAGTCGTTTCAGTATGTGCTGTGTGTGTGTGTATAGCTGGCAGCATGAAAGAAAAGCGATGACCGTTACTTTCGCGCACTTGTAAAAAAGAAGACTTTCTACAACTTTGACTTTGACTAAAATTGGTTTCAGCGCACTTAAGTTCATCGCTATTGTTTCATGCCGCAGACTATGCCTACACATGTTTTTGTATTCCTATATGTATAAAGTATAGGTAAGATACGTCTCGTCTAGATATATACGGTGCTCCATGTACTATTAAGTATTCTGTGGTACCGGGCCATGATCTTGGGGTCCCGGGTCGGGCAAAAAGTATAGGTCGAATTTTTCAAAAATTTGATCTCCAATCCGCATTAGACAATTTAGACAAGCGTGGTGATTAAGCCTAATCCCATCAATAGTAGCGATGACTTGATTTCTATGACAAGAGGCCTTTGCCCTGCAGTGGGACAGTAGTATATAAGGCTGATACTTACTTTACTTCGGTACTCTTGGTACTGGTGAACCAAAGTTTAGTTTGGTTACTAAACGCACTTTATGGACGCAGAAACGATAATCTTTGCAGTTTTCAATCTGCTAACCTTCGCATTCTCTCGCTGTATATTTACTCAAACAGCAATGTTTACATTTTCCACGCAGTGATATACAATCCACTTTAAATAGGCTACTTCTGCCAAGAGCTGGTTCCCCTAATCTTCGGAATGTATTGCGTTTTGTTGAGTCATCAAAATCCGTTACTTGTCTGTCTCATTCTTTCCTAATACAATTCGACAAGGTTCTTTTAAGGCGCGTAGTGAAAATAATGCTTCTTACTACTCATTTAGAGTTCTCTAACATTTCACCAAGTCGATAAAAGTAGGAAGCATTGGGTGTGTTAAGGTAATAAAAGTAGGGATAGGGAATTACATAATAATATTAATATTGTTCTCTTTACATGAATAAAGGGTTATGTAGTTTTCTTGAATATTTCGAATCTAGTCACAATAATATGCCTTCCACATTTAACGTACAAGTCTGATAGCCATTATGGCAATGTACGATAGTATACACTTCTTTTTACAGCCGACTGTACATGAACACAACACGAAAAGTAAGCACACCTTCGTAGAAAACAGATGCTAGATGTATTCTATTGTATTTAGATGTATTTGTTAAATTTGCCACGAATGACAAAACCTTTACTTTTCAGGTCGATAAGAAAAAGCAACCGAAAAAAGGAAGAAATAGAAGAACAGAAGAAATAAAAGAAGATCAAAAAAGAAACGAAAGTTCTCCATAAAATTGTCTTTTTCCGCTTTGCTGCTGATAATTACTAGCATGTCAACAGCAAAGTGAAAAGGTCTCCTTTATGAGAACTTGCTCCGAATCACCAACGAACACTGGATAGAAGAAACACCTTCAATATTAAGCTGCTGGGTAATTATTTGGCAAGAAAATTACTTTCTACTCCGGCTCAGCGACCCGAAACGATTCTTGGCCTCCGAAACAAGCGATACCACTTTAGTCGACCCTGCACTACTTGGTGCCAGTCATTGAAGAAAGTCGTCTCATGAAGAAGGCATACCAGGGCCGACCAATGGGCCGACGCCCGGTAGGCCGACCTAGGTATCTTTGGAATGACGTCGAAAATTATCTGTGAGAACTTCAGGCTAATGACTGGCCACAAGTGGGTACTATAATAGGGTATTTTACGACATTTTTATTATTTATTTATTGTAAAGTTTTTGAAGTATAAATCACAGCTCCCTTTTTATTTCTTATCTATCATCATTAGTTCCAAAGATATAGAGTTGCAAAGTTCCCAATCAGAAAAGGAGAGCGATACGCTTATAATGACGTCACTAGGCTAGCGCTTCCACAAGCGCCGTATAAAATTTTGTTTAAGAAAGAGACAGGTATATCAAAAGTTTGTTCCTCTACCTTTCAAACTTTTTTTTATTCAAACTTTTTAAAAATGTTTCTTCAATAAAATAATCGTGCAGTTATACAGTAAATTATTTAGGTATCAGATGTCGATATTTCAACGACAGTAAAATTCAGTAAAACCCTATTACTTATCATAAAATATTTTACTGTTTACAGTTAACTCCAAAAATATGTATACACTTTAGGACCTTGTCACAATACATAATATGTATAAGAACGACTTCTACTTTGATATACATTAAGCATTGTGACAAGGTCCTAAAGTGTATACATATTTTTGGAGTTGACTGTACATACTTAGTCCAGTCGGTATATGAAAATAGATATTAGTGTTTTTATATCGCTGGGCGTGAAATCGTAAATGTATTTAGATGTTTGTAAATGGGGTAAGTTAACATAATATCTTAAACGTTACGAGTGTGTTTACGACTTTCGTAGTATGTGCAATATTGCCACAGTGTTACTATAGTTAGTACCTACTCAGTGGCTCGTTACTATACAGGGTGTATCTGTGAACATTAACATCCTTTTAACCACGTATTCTACCAACTATTCTGAACAACATTTGTTCTATGACTTTTGATAATTCACATAAAAAAATTATCTTTCCATACAAAGTAAGTCACGTGACTTGGTCATTTTGTATGGGGAGTTGAACAATTTTTCGATGAATTTCGAAAAGTTGTTGAACAAATGCTGTTCAGAACGGTTAATAGAACACGTGGTTATAGGGATGTAAATGTTCACAGATACACTCTCTCTCTCAACTCTGAAATAGAAATCGGAACGGGGTATGGGCAACGTGCATATCGATAGTGCTGGCAACTAGTGCCAATTTTTAGAACTTAATTTCCCTGTTAGTTAATACAAAGTGCTGCCATCTATGTATAGTTACTGCTAAATAGACGGTGCTGCCAACTGGTGCCATCAATTTTGAACTTCACTAGTCATGTTAGTCAATACAAAATACCTACATCTAGTTATTGCAAGCGGCTTTAATAAACTGATTTGCGTCCACTTTATTTAGTAGGTGTACAACCACACATCAAAGTATACAAAACTGTCAAATTTCTTCAATAGAATGTCATCTTACTGTCAAACAGATTAAGTTGAAAATCAATTGAGGAAATTTGACAGGTTGTGGTAACCTGATGTGTGGCTGTCTGTACAACTGTACGTGAACGTCTTCGGTGGCGCAGTTGGTAGTGGGTCGCACTTTATAGCGTCGGCTGCCCTTGGGGTCCCGGGTTCAATCCCCAGGTAGGCCATTTTGTCAAAGTCAGCCCGAAGTCTAGATTTGGGCGGTCCCCGTGCCTCGGAAAGCACGTTAAGCCGTTGGTGCTACGCCTGATCCTTCTCCGGTCGTGTCGCACTAGTGCCCCATCGAGAAATGAGGGTAAGGGAATGTAGAATTATGTCCTGCGCCGATAAGTGATCGTTGAGATTGGCCATCATCCATACTAATATTATAAATGCGAAAGTAACTCTGTCTGTCTGTCTGTCTGGTACTCTTTCACGCCAAAACTACTCAACGGATTTAAATGAAATTTGGTACATAAGTATACAGATAATCTAGACTAGACCCTGAGAAGGAACATAGGCTACTTTTTATTGCAAAGAGGGGGTTGTAAGGGGTTGAAAGGGGGGTAAAAAGTTACTTTTCCACGCGGAAGAAGTCGCGGGCGGCCGCTAGTATAGTAGTCTAAATATCGGTTAAGAGAACATTAATTGAACGTCCTCATTATTGTAATCGATTTACTCGAGTTGCGGACGTAAAATCTACCACTTGTCTTAAATTAGCGACCGCGTACTAAATCAAGGGATTCGGGCCAGCATTACGCCATAAGAATTCCTGGCGTATTTGTGTAACTACGTGTTATTTTATACATAAATCAGATTGATGATATCGGGTGAAAAAATATTTAGACGCCGCGCGTCTGCGCCCGCGCCGGTCCGGAACCGATGACGGACGGAGTACACTGACACATTTTTATTTAATCTCGTGGCTTCTAATTTGAAACCCACAGGTTTGAGAAATACATCTACACATTTGAACATTTGTTTAATGTGTCACAGGAAAATGTTTTTATGAAACGATGGAAGTGTCAAGACAAATTGGGATTACGAAATTGTTTCTAAGTTTATACGATAGTTGGGTCAAAGATATTATTTTGATTATAAACGTAAAAAAAATCTTTCGTCAATGAAAGGCAAATATTTTAAAATAATCTCTATTTATAAAAGATAACTTCTCTAAAAATCTCAAGGCTTATAAATGTAACCCGAAAAGCCGAAACCCTTGCGCGATGCAATCGACACCCAGCGCCATCTATTGGCAGAATTAGAACTAATAGGTACGAGAACAGCGAAACTACGTCCCAAAGCAAAGTGAGGGCGGGCCTCTTTTAAATTAATATAAAGATTTGTGTTAGTAATAGCTTGTTAGTTAATAAAGTAAACTACATAACTTTGCAAATATATCTCACAGTTTATTGCAATCTTACAAACGTTCAATTTTATATTAGACTTACGTAGGTATAATAAATGCACTGTAGAAAATAAAACCAATTTACAATATATCATCGAAAGTGTAGTATGGTTTGTAGATAATGTTTGCTTGACAAAAATACCCACACACAGCAGCAAATTAAAAATAGTGTAAAGATATTTTTGTAGATGTAAAAATATTATTGGGCCAAATGTAAAGACCCGTCTACACGGAACGTTACAAAGTTCGAAAACATTATTTGTGTTAGCGTAAATATTGTTATTTGTATGTACCGTCAAAGTTTAATTGTATAATTTTATGTTTGTTTAAATAGTTTTTAATAATATGTGTTTTTACAATTTTTTTACTTTCTGTACAAGTCGTTATTTTTCTTATGCAAGACGTTCCTTGATTTGGTAAGAAATTCTGGCTTTACATATACTTAATAAGTATGCAAAATTATTTACTTTTTACAGTTTTTACTACACATTTTAAAACATAACTAAATTTGTAAAACAATTTTGTTTAAGAGCTGTAATATAATACTTAAATATAAAATAGGAATGGAGCGGTAAAACGATGAAAATTAAAAATATGAAACTGTTATAGATCGAACAGATGAAATCAACAATGTAATAGTGGTCATTCGGTGGAAAAAATATGTATACACTTTAGTACCTATATTCACACATTCGTCCATACAAATCCCTATTTTTTTGTTTTTTTTATGTGATAGATAGCAGACGAGCAGGCTTAATTCGACTTAATGTCGAGTGAAGTTGTGATTAGGCAGGGTAGGTATACATCTTTTTGCAACCTGTATTTAGGAGTAGAACTAAGTACTGATAGTTATTCGGCCCTCCTAATTAAAAAAGCAATAAAATTTTGCGACGTGAAACATTCAATCTTATTGCTTTTACTTTAAGGTTGAATTTTTTCACTTCGCAAAATAGTATTACACTAATAATTAGAAGGGCAGTTGTAGCCATAATTTGAGATAATGCATACTTCAATGTTCGTCCAGGTGCTGGTACACTCGCCGTAGCTTTTCTCTCTTGTTTTTGTTTGCGTGTTTCTTCTCTTGTTTCCAGGGCTTTGATATCTGCGCACCTGCAGGTTGGGTGCCGTTGATACTGGAATGAAACAGACCTTATTAGTGGAAGGTAAGATTCAATTTTGAACAACACACCACGGACGAATACACTCAACTATATTAATATGTCGGTAATTATCACTTAATTAGTGTTATTACTCGTCTTCAAAGGTAAAGGATTGGTACAAGAGTACTACCGTGGAATAAAGGTCGTGTCCCATAGGTGTAGCCGGGTATTTTTTTTTTATATTAAGCCTAAACATAGCTTGAAAAGGTCACTATGACTATGAATAGAGGGTTACGTAGTTTTGTTCCTTTTATTTTCTTGTACTTCGTCCCGAAATCAAAACCTGGCTACGCTTATGTCATTTCCCACACAATTAAGCTCTCTGAGCGTATTTTAGATTATCGGCTTAGACAGGAATGTGCTATCAAAGATTCTGCCCCGTTATGTTAAATACGTCATGGTAAAATTGAGATTAAATAACAAGCTTCTGCTCTTCTTGACTTGACTTGACATGCAGAAGGCCTTCGACTATGTTCTACTTTTAATGATCTAGCTGGCACTAAGGTCCAAAGGTTTTCAGAGGCATATATTGACGTTATCCGATTGTAGTAGTGTGTTGCTGACAAAACCGTACGCCATCACTGTGGGAGTACACCAGGGTTCTGACCTTAGTCCATTTCTATTTAACGTGATTAAGACGCCCTGTCAGTTCAGATAGCATCGAAAATCCTCATGAGCGGCCTCCTTGGGTGCTGATGTATGCTGACGATATCGCGCTGGTGGGTTCGGACAGGGGCAGGTCGGTGGGACGAGTAAAATTGTGGAGGGAGTCAAGTTTGGGAACCAGGA
Source organism: Cnaphalocrocis medinalis (assembly GCA_014851415.1). NCBI lineage: Eukaryota > Metazoa > Arthropoda > Insecta > Lepidoptera > Crambidae > Cnaphalocrocis > Cnaphalocrocis medinalis. The sequence continues at coordinate 3,712,002 of CM026287.1, read as the reverse complement.
CAAAACGCTAAGATGATGATGAATCTTTACTTAACTTAGTAATTTGACTAAATCGATCGCGACCACACCCATACAAATCCTTACACAACACCGACCATACACACAACTATAATGATATGCTAATCTTCAGTAATTTGACTAAATCGAACACGACCAGACCCATACAAATCCTTACACAACACCGACCATACACACAACTACAATGATATACTAATCTTCAGTAATTTGACTAAATCGAACACGACCAGACCCATACAAATCCATACACACCGACCATACACCTAATTATAATACGGTCTCTGGGCAATTTTCACGATCGTTAACCCTCCGGCGGCTCATAAAGAAGTTGGGACTTTATGAATTAACACTTGGCTTTAGTCCAGGGTGCCCATTCCGTCTTCGCCGAGTTTATTTAAGTTCCCTTTACTCTAATTGATAATATACGAAGATGTCTTTCATCTCGGCTCGTTATAAACGCGATATTTTCGTATGCACTTTTTTGGTACGTCTAATTATTGTAAGAACTTAATGCATATGTACGCACGTCGGTGATATGCTTGAGCGCTTTTGTGAATGTATTAAGGTTCAAAATTAAATGAGTTTTGATGTCAAAATCTTATTATATGATTTGAGTTTTAGTAGGTAAGCGGAAGACGAAGCTAAAGCTACTCTAATGCGTCAAGAATCTTGAAAAACGGATAATAATAATAATAAATTCACACAACATCTCATACATTGACCTGACTCCGTACTAAGTAGCTTATGCACTTGTGTTACAGATATCAGACAACAGAGGATCACAAATATAATACATATATAACACCCAGACACTGAACAAACACAAGTGTTCATTACACGAATGTTTGTCCAGGGTGGGGATCGAACCCACGACCTTTTGGCGTATGAGGCAGGGTCACTACCATTGCGCCAACCGGCCAGTCAGATATTTGGGAACTATCGGAGTTCCGATGTTTTAATACCAATGGGGGTAGATGCTTTACTCTATGATATAAGCACAATATCAGCAGCAATGCGCCACCAATTAGTTTCATGACTTTATTGACGTACCCCGCCTTTACTTTGTTTCGGGACATTAGTTCCACTCCGTACCAATAGATGGCGTTGGGTGTCGATTGCATCACGCTAGTGTTTCACCTTTCCGATTTGTATATAAGGTCTGTCGGTGCCCATAGAATTTACCTCTTTATAAATAGTAAAGAAAATAGTAAAGATAAAGATGAAGATTATACTGACGCGCTAGAAACCCGGTATGAAATAGAACGATCTGGAGAAATTCCTATTGACTGAAAACGTGTTGAAAATATTATTAATATTTGAATTTAAGTCTAATTCTGATGCTTCTTATTACGATCATTGCGTATATTAAATGATTAATGTAACAGTGTTCTATATGCTGCGAGTATATCAGGTAATAATAGACTTAGCGTCATGAGCAACCTTGAGAAATCGCATAAATCGTAAAGGAATGCCTTTGCAGACGTTTTACTGATTCGTTTAGTCCAAGCACCTAGTAAAAGTTTATATCTCTCTTTTTAAAACAGTAGGAGTATTGTTGTATCCAAGGAACAAGGCATCGACATTAGTTTTGGCTTTTGATAGTATTGCCACGTGTCAATAATATCCATAATGTCGGGAAATTGGAGCAAAACTATGGAAAACGCCAATATTATTGATAGGTTAACATTCGATTCTATCGAAAGTTTAACGTCGATAGTATAGATCCATTTTTACCGTGGGCTACGCTTCGGCATGAATGGGCCGGCTCGACCCGAGTGATACCACGACCTTACAGAAGACCAGCGTGAAGAAGCGCCCGTGCCTCGTATCTACTAGTGAGTGAGGGTACCGGAGGGCCAAGCGGGGGAAAGGGGGTTGACAGTAGCGAGTGTCCTTTTCACTCCATTGAGTTGCGCTTGCCATCAGGTGATCCGTCTGCTTGTTTGCCACTTATCATATAAAAAAATATGGAAGGATCGACCCTCCCTGCCCCACTTCTCTCACAAATTACGTCCATGCCAAAGATAGATTGGAGAGGCGAACCTGAGGAGAGGCAAGAATCTATATGATTTTACCCAAAATATATATCTTAGTTCTATAACCAGAGTCCGAAATTTAGTCGTGTGTTCGTATCGTAAAACCAGCCTTCTGCCGCGCACCAATTACCTTCAGTTTGGCACTGCTTCAATCCCATACAAATTGCAGTTAACATACGTTCCAGTAGGTTACAACTCGCACTATACTCCCTTCCCGGTTTAAATCTAACATCAATCATGCTTTGGTTATATCTATACTACGACGACAAGGCTTTTAGGTAACCCGAAAATACTAAACAGTTGCGCGATGTAATCGACACCTAGCGTCACCTATTGGTAAAATTTGGAATTAATACCAAAATTAGGTCTCAAAACGAAATGAGAGTGGACGACTAGTTCTCGTATAAAATAACTTTTGGAACGTATTCCCTGTTTCCGATTAGGTTTTTTTTATACTCTACTTTCTGTGGTGATACTATTGTATCAACTATCAATACTATTGCTATGCAAATAGGCTGATTAAACACTAGCACTGTGGACAAACTCCAGTGGTTTATACAGTGCAATTTGTATGTAATTTATTATTAAAAGTTGATTGTATTATGATAATAAATTTAAAAAAAAAGTAAGTATCCCGTAGTATCCCGTACTTACCCCATGATGGGTTTTCCTTTCACATGGGCGCCTGTGCTTTTAGTCGCGAAGAATGTGCTGTCAATTTCGGCAGATTTATTTTTCCAGCCCTGTAACAAATTCACTCATGTTTACTTCCAACTATTTTTGTATCTATCTATCTAACCTAGAAAAACACGGTATGCTATTGGTCCTCTTCCAGTACGTCACAGTAATGTGTATATAGGTAGCATAATGAAAACCACGAACAATATATGCAACGAAGATACCACATTCAAATATACTTATGTGTATTCAATAGGGGGAGAGCCAAGCTTCGGCATGAATGGGTCGGCTTGACCGGAGTGATACCACGGTCTCACAGAAGACTGGCGTGAAGCAGCGCCTGTGCTATCTATGTTTCGTCGATTGTGAGGCCGCGAACTTCGACGTCATTGGTTGTTTAGTGACATATTGACATCTTACATCAAAAATAACCAATCGCCGTGTAGATGGACCGCAGTCCTCACGTAGGCTAACTAGCGGATTTAATTTAAAAGGGGGTTAATGCTTGGCAGCACACTTACTATGGTGTTGCAGGTGTCTATTGGCGGCGGTGATCGCATACCATCAGAATTACCTGAGGCCTGACGGTGACCCGTCTGCTCGTAAAAAATATCCCGTAGACTCTATAAGAGACCCAGGTATCGCTGGAAAGACGTCGAAAATGATCTGAGACGTCGAATGATGAATGCGAGAACTTCAGACCAATGACTGGCATCAAGCAGTGCAGGGCTGACCACAATGGCGTTCTCTTGTTTCGGAGGCCAAGACTCGTTTCGGGTCGGTGAGCAAGTGGAGTGGGTTCCTATTTTCTGTGGTGATACTATTGTTTATATAGGCGGCGGTAATCGCTTACCATCAGGTGATCCATCTCCTCATCTGCCACCTAACACATAAAAAAATGAGCCATCAGGAACGATCTCATTCGTTATTCCGTCTGCTCCCGCCTCGGCGTGGGCGGTGATGTAACCACATCAATTCCCGACCGAATTGTTTAGTGTACAATAAATAACAATGACGATAGGAAAATAAACTACGTCTTTTGTTCGCAACTGCTGTAATTTATTATTAAAAATCAGCGGTGCCATTACAAGTTTTACGTGTCAACGGAAACTGAGGTTTACTAACAACATAGAACACGTCAATAAGTCGACTTTTTTATTTTTAAGTGGAGTAAGTATAAATCTTTGCAGCATATACTGGTATCTTTAACCCTGATCATCTTTAACCGGAAAAAACTATCTACCTATCCAATGAAATTTTCGTGACTCATACTCATAACCGCGTATTTTACCAGTACTAATAAAATTAGTACCGGTAAAATACACGGGTGGTGAGAGCGAAGCGGTCAGTAAGTATAAAAACAATTCATTGGTTTTGAACCTTATCTCCAGCCCATAAGGTTCAAAGTATGGCGTGTAGGTAATATATCAAAAGTATAGGTGTTGTGATGTAAGGGATGTAATTTTTGAAACATTCGCGAACGCGGATACGAATGCGAATATGAAGTTATTCTTCAAAGTATACAGCTTGGTGGCTGTCTCGTTCGAACGGAGTGCGTTCCCATTGTATTTTAAACCGAGAATTGCCGAGTTGATACGAACTCATCCGACAAAGTGTCATTCCTTACTATTATATTTTCAAACCCTTTTCTAAGAATCTTAGATTCTTAGAAAAGGGTTTGAAAATATAATAGTACATATTGGCAAAGCATTCGCATAAATTTTGCGAATGCGAATATCAAAAAATATGCGAATATTCGTTACATCACTATAACCTACTTACTTCGACCATCCTAGCCTCCATCGGCGTCGGTTTCCTCTTCTCATTCTTCTTATCTTGTATCATCTGGTCCAACGGTTCTGGTTGCGCCCCGGGGGGCAACTGCGCCCATTTTAAGCGGCCGCTGGCAGCGTCTTTGAGGAGGAGTCGGGCTGAACGCGACTGGTCCGGTTGACCCGCTGCCGTCATGAAGCCTCGGTTATCTGAGGATTGAGATTAAGAATAAAGTACATGTTTTTAATGCTAACAAACTTAGTATATAGCTGGAGGCACGAAAGTATAGCGATGACCGTTATTTTGCGCACTTGTAAAAAAGAAGACTTTCTATCAAAATTGGTTTCTGCACACTCAAGGTCATAACTACACTTTCTTGCCTCGGACTATACTTAAGAGACAATAGGTGTCACTGCTTGTCCTTTATTAAATCTGTTACGGGCCATTTTCATGGAGCAACTTATATGTAAACGGCAATTTGTCCTACATATAATGTAAAGTGTAGTCTTAAAGTTAAGTGAACTTTTCCCCCTGATTGGATCTCCGGGACCCTCACTCATTCGGCGAAATACAGCGCAGGCGCTGCTTCATGCCGGTAATCTGTGTGGTTGTGGTATGACTCCGGTCGACCCGACACGTTCATGCCGAAGTGTGGTTCTCCCCACGGTTAAACGATAATTGTATGTACTAACTATATCAACCATATGACGAAGATAAATAAATAAATATTAAATTCACGGATGAGATACAACATCTCATACATGGACCTGACTCCGTACTAAGTAGGTAGCTTAAGCACTTGTCTTACAGATATCAGACAACAGAGGATTACAAAATTTTAATACTTAAATAAATATATTACATCCAGACACTGAACCCCTTTCCCCCAACAGGGCCTTCAGAACCTTCACTCACTCAACGAAACACAGCTGCTTCACGCCAGTCTTCTGTGAGGCCGTGGTATCAGTCCGGTCGGGCCGACCTGTTCATACCGAAGCGTGGCTCTCCCACGGTAATCGATAATTGTATGTACTAACTCGGCTCGCCCTCACTTCGTTTTTCACCTAAAATAGGCCAGTACCGGCCAATAGATGGCGCTAGGAGTCGATTACATCGCGCTTGTTCGTTCGTAATTCGTAAATAAATAAATAACTTACAAGCATGAGCGGTAAGTATCTGCTTGTAGTTCCACTCGCTGTCCCCAGTCTGCGGCAGCAGTAGTCCGTACTTCTGCTCGAAGGTGTGTCTGCTGACCAGCTCGCACAGTCTCGCCATGGCTGCGTCGTGGGAACGCATCTGTGGAAGAAATTAAAATGAAAACTCTGTATCCAAATTATGAATGGGTCCATACAAAGACAAATCTATACTATTTATAAAGGGATAACTTCTATAGACAACGACAAGGCTTATAGGTAAACCGAAAACACGAAACGCTTGCGCGATGTAATTTAGCACAGCGCCATCTATTGGTTCATTTCTGAATTACGGTCCCGAAGCGAAGTGAGGGCGGGCCACTAGTGAATGAATAAAATAATTGTGGAATAATTTCGATCGAACCTGGGACCCCAAGACCACTAATATTATAAACGTGAATGTATAATGGATTTTAATGACACTTTACAATAATATAGCTTATACATCAGAATAACAAATAGGCTACAATTTATAATAATATATTGTGGGGATTGTCCAAAATATGACGGTAAGTGGTGACTACATGCATACGTACGGGCGGCCGCTAGTAAAAAAGGTATAGTGTCAGACAAATATAAATCCACCTTTTTTTATATATTGAGGACAATCAAGATGACCTCACTCCGCCTGATGGTAAGCGGCCGTGAAATCTGAAGGCCTGCTAAGATGCCGTTTCACGCCCTGCCTAAAAAACCTAAAGATATTGCATCAGATTCTATACTCCAAACTGGAATTCAAGACCAAAAAATCTACGACAGATACGTCACTGTCAAATCTGTTAATGTCACTTATGTCATTTTCTAGTGACGTTTTCAGGTTTCGCCAACCTTTTTGGCATTATTTTTCTTATTATGCAGACTAAACTGTCAAGTTTCCATACATTGTTAAAATGTTGTAGGTAGATACCAAATGTTATTAACACCTGAAGTGTTACAAGCGCAATACCATCTTTGAAAACTAAAATTACGGATGGTTAAGTTTTTATTAAATGTCTTGTATTTCAATGAAAAAAAGTTAATAAAATTATTTTTTAAAATTATAAATCACAATTACCAATAAATGAATTACATCAGCGAGTGTTTTTAGAAAAAAGGGGTATACTATGGTACGATCATTTTATTGCAGTAGCAACATTGTAGTAGATTTTTTGGTCTTGAATTCCAGTTTTGGGTATAGTATCGGTACCTGGTCGATAGACAGCACGGCGGTGAGCGTGAGGTCCGGCGCGACGGCGTAGGCCGGCAGCACCAGCCCCGGGCAGTCCAGCAGCTCGATGTCGTCTTCCAGGATCAGGTTCTGAATGTGTCTGGTGTGACCCGGCATGGCGCTGACGCTCACCTAAAATGCAATTACATTTTAGCTCGAGTAGGGTATTTTACTACATCCGAGACCTAGATTCGATAATTTACTGTATAAGTGTATGATTATTGAAGAAGCATTTTAAAAAAAGTTTGGATACAAGAATGTTATAGAGCAGTGGTTCTTAACCTTTAAGTCATGAGGGACCATTTTACCAAATGTCTCTCGTGTCAGGGACCACACACTTTGGACATGCGTTGCAGCGCCGTGTGCGTTGTGTTGACTTTGGTGTTGACTCGACTCATCACGTCACGTCACTTGTTAATACGATGTCTTCGCGGACCACTTGGAATGCCTCCAGGGACCACCGTGGTCCGCGGACCACCAGTTAAGAACCACTGTTATAGAGCAATTGATATGCCTGTCTCTTTCTTAAACAAAATTTTGTACGGCGCTTGTAGGGAGCACTAGCCTAGTGACGTCATTAATAGCGTATCGCTCTCCTTTTCTGATTGGGAACTTTGCAACTCTATATCTTTGGAACTAATGATGATAGATAAAAAATAAAAAGGGATACATAAATAAATAAAAAAATGTCGTAAAATACGTGATAATTAAGATAATAATAATAAACATGAAAGTTTGTAAGTATGGATGGATGTTTGCTCCTCTTTTACGCAAAAACTACTGAATGGATTTGAAACTTTCCAATAATATATCTTGTGCATCAGAATAACGTATAGGCTACAATTTATGGATTGTCCAAAATATGACTGTAAGTGTCAATAACTAACCACACGCGTACGAAAGTCGCGGGCGGCCGCTAGTATTAAAATAATAGTAAAATTTACCTTTTTTGTTTGCATTAAAACATTCACAGTACTAGATTTTCCCACATTTGGGTACCCAATCATCCCCACAGACAATCTAGGCGGATTCTTTAAAGTGTCGACACTTTGATTCCTTAGCAATTCTAATAACATGTTTCTGTCAAATACTTCATGAGAATTCACTATTTTCTCTTCAGTGGATGTTTCTTCAACATTATCAGGCTCTTCAATACTAGGATAAGGTTCTATTGGCTTGCCTAATCTTAAGTTCTCAACAACCTTATCTAAAGCTTCTTGAATTTTATCTAATTTGTCTGCAGTTGTGCAAACAGCCTTGTCAAGATCTCCTAATTGTCGTTTGAACAATTCTATGTCTTCTTCTGTACTTTTTAAAGCTTCTTCTTCTAAATCACTATGTGTGACATCCTCTAAAGAAGTTGCAGATTCAGTGTCAGAGTCATCATTTGGGGTTTTCTTAGAATCATCTTCACTTTGCTCTGAAATCTTTCTCTCATTTGTGTTCTTGGCTGCTGAGAAGAAAACAATAGGTGTGTTCTGGAAAGTAATGAATTTTGTAAGTATCTAATCTATCTTCTACATCTATACTATTTATAAAGAGGCTAATCTCATATTCCCACCCAGGGCTTATAGGTAAACCGAAAATATGAAATTTGCGTGATACAATCATCCAGCGCTATCTATTGGTAGACAGTGGAACTACTGTCCCGAAACGAAGGGAAGGCGGGCCACTAGTATTGTTTTAAAGAGGAATAGCAAGTTTTAAACTTATACACACCTCTTTACTAAAATATTCAGCCCAACATTTTCGTTCATATTCATTGATCAAGTCAGCTTTGTTTAATAAAAGTATACATTTGCATTTTTGTTCTTTAGCATATTTTTCTAAATCTTGGCATCTGAAAGAAATACAAAAGATGAAAAACCATACAAAATAAGTTAATTATGCATAACTTTCTTAAGCAAAACTTAATTTTCAACAATTAATTAAAAGAAAATAAGAAAATAATAAAAGTTAGGTATATCCATACTAATATTGTACATGGAAAGTGTGCCTGTCTTCCGTCTGTATGTTTGTCTTTCTTTCACGGCAAAACGGAGCGACGAATTGGCGTGATTGTTTAAGTGGAGATAGTTAAAGGGATGGAGAGTAACAAGGGTTACTTTTTGCCCTTTCTAAACCACACATTTTAGGGAAGTGGGGGGCGCGAGCAAAGCCGAGGACAAAAGCTAGTAAATAATAAAAATCAGTTTCATATTCACCTAAATAAAAGAGGATTTCTGGCATCCAGAAGCAGTAATACTATGTCTGCCTTCTCCAAGGTTCTCCAGAGCTGTTTCCAAAACTCAATGTTCCTCTCATACGGAGTTAAAGCAGCCCCAAGTTGAGCCTGTAGTAAGTTTAGGTTTCGGCGCCACACTAGGAACGACTCTCGTTCTCTGTTTATCTGTTCTTCTGCTGGGACCCCTGGATTCCATCGAGGTCTGAGAAAAAGAGGAATATTAAGGTAATATTTTTAATAATTCTATAGCATTTGTTCTATTTTATAACAAATAAAGATAAAATGATAGGACCTGTTAGAAAATCTACACCAGCAGAAATTTATGGAGGCTACATTTTATGGCACAAAAAATCTCACTATACCAAGAAAATATTTGAAAAAAAATCAAATACAGCGAGTAGAAAGCTAGTCATGTAATATTATTGTACAAAAGAGACTTGTTTAACCTTTATTCTGTCAATATAAGACACAATACTTTGCACCTTATGTGCTGGAGATAAGGTCTAAAACCAATGAATTGTGTACCTACTGCCCATAAATGGGTACTAAGTTATTCATCTATAATTGATAAACAAATTCTTAAACTGACCTCCTTGGCACTGTCAGTGGTTCATCAAAGTTTGGTTGTGATGTCACAGGCTCCACTTCACTTGGTACTGACTTCACATATTTATAGTTCATCTTCTCGGCAGTGAATTCACGCTGAGCTAGTTCTGCTGTAGAGAGGAACTCTTGAAGAGAGGACTCTGCAGTGACTGATTGGAGATTCAGTCGACCCCAGTCGTAGCCATCGTTCACTTCAGTAGTGTGCAGCTGGAATTGTTTAAGAGGTTTTACTACTACGATCTACTTTATCATCAAGATATTAAGTTTTTGGATAAATAGCTCTTCAGATAAGCCAGCTGAATTATTAAATGAATGAATTATTAAATCAGTGACGACAGTTTGTTGTTTGTTGTTTAATACAGACATCCTTATACTTAAAACAGCTTCAAATTTATAATAGTAACCACATAGGGTTATTTTTATTGAATTTGAATGTTACAAAGTTATGCACAATTTAATATGACTTTAGTTAAACAACACAATGTTAGGCCACAAAAAAATGGTAAATTAACGTGCATAAAGCTACCTAGACACAAATATTAAGAAACCTAAGGATAGAAATTAAACTAAATAAAGTTTTACTGAAAACATACCATGGTATTGTCCTCGACATGTTTTCTGTGCCGGTTCTTAGAGAACCTGTCTTTGATGAGGGCACGACCAAGAGAATCTTTATTCTTCTTACCCATTTTCACATGGATATAATGAATTTATTTACCGAAAAACGTGTTCGTGAATAAGCAAGACAAAACAATTCGTCTCAAAAACACATGTTTTTTCCAAATGTCACTTTTGGCATTGACAATTTAAATACCGTTTAAAAATGAAATCATTATTATTTTACTATAAGTATTAACATTCTGAAAATTTTATTATTATAATATTATAAGGTAATATAGCATTACATCAATGTATTATTTATATCAAATAAATAAAAAGACATCTAGGTATGCATAAATAATGTTAATTATTAAATTAGTCGCGTTTCATTCTACGTAATTTTATGCGCAATACACTTTCATAGTGTTCGGTCAGTTTCTTATAAATCAAAATATTATAAACGGAACGTGAGTGTCCTAGCAAACTTGAATCTTCGATTTTTTGTAAAACTCCAAAATAATGATTTTGTGGGCATTGTAAAACAAAATTTAGCGTTTATTAACTTCAGCCTGTGGGCTGAAGTTTTTCCATTTGTCTACAAGTTTTCAGTTTCGTATATAATGATGTCGGAATATTTCGACCACTACCATCGCTGGGAACCACTTGCTGAATTTAATTTCGTTTTAGATAGTGAAAACGGTGATGAAAACGATGATGATAATTATTTCTACTGCTTGTGTAGTAGAGCATTTATCAGGTGCGTACTTTTTAAACACTTATTCAAGTCATAATGTAGGGAATCTCGTGTTTATAAAAAAAATTTGGTTGTTACTCAAAATGTGTTGTTTTGGTTTCATAGAGATGCTGTAAAGACTTACTACGCTGAAAAAGAAGACGCCAGTGAAAGTGAGGTCGAGGTTTTGCGTGAATCTCAGTCTCAAGAGGGAGAAGATCATTCCCATGTGCATTTTTCCCTGGACACTTCATATAAGGTTAAATGTGAGGTAAGTAATTTAAATTATTCGTTTAAAGAAAGGTTTCTTAATTTAAACAATAACTATGTCAATTTAGAGTTGTTTGTCTAGTGTTTAGCAATGAAAATGGTTCACTGAAGTCATCCTATATTACTGTAACCTCAAAAACCTATATCGAGAGATAATCATTAAAGCTCCCTTTAAAAACCCAATTTTTAAAGCAAACGCCTTCAAAAAGGAGTGTAAAGAATTGGTAACATGTATACAATTACAAATCTTCTGGAGGTATCCATAGGCTAGGGTAGTTGGTGACCATTAGGCGAGCTGCATTCTTTTTGTGTAAAAAAAACTTCCTAATAATTTGTAGGTAGGCATTTTATTAAGAGGAATTAATACATCTAGCAAATACATATGTTTTCCTACAGAAGGATGAAGGGGCCAGTTGCTATTGTAGTGCCTCACACACAGACAACTACTGCTCAACAGACGAACATGACCCAGCCCAGATCCAGGGCAACCTGTCCCATGCCCTGCAGCCCAGTGATAGTGGAGCCGACCTCACATACCAAGACTGCCACTCTGACTACACCAATCATGAAAAAATGGAACAAGACACTCCTATCCAGACACTTGCATCATTTGCAGATTTTGATGAAAACTACTTCACTGAAGAAACCTGGGAAAAATTTTGGGCTGTCAATGGTGAACGTCTGATTTGGGCTTCGTGGATCAAGAAATACAGTGACTACATTAACCCTGCTTATTTGGATGAAAACAATGATCTAGTTATGGATGAAAACAACTTACCAAAACAGCACTCAGCTGATCAGATTTATAACAGTGAACAGTGTGACATGAATCAAAAGCTGGTTGATGACGATGAAAATTTAAGAGAAAGAAAATTTTCCTATGATTCCAAAGTTAATCCTTACAAAAAAAGCCATAAGTCACAAAGTTCAACAGACAAGTCTGATACAGATAACAAGGATGACACCTGGCTCCCTCTTGCTCGTAAACGGTCATGTTCTGAACATGATAGGATACTTAGTCCAAGAACCATTGCAGGTACAGATTCAATGACTAATGTAACTAAGATGACACTTTCAAGTTATGATGTGACATCTAGCCATGTGACATCAGAATCATCTCCCACTGATGACTACAGCATGTCATCTTCAACATCTGATGAACAGAATGATCAAACAAGAATTGCAAATGTTGAAGAAAATCTAGAACAAGCTCCATCTGAAGAATTAGATACTGAACAATATTGGCAGTTTTTATGGAAGAAACACTTTGGTGAACAATATGCCTTGCATTATGCAAATTATGTGCAAAGTCAAGATGAAAAATGTAAAGAGGAACAAAAGGACTTGCCAGCAATAAACATAGTCAATGTCCCTGAAGAAAAACAGAAAGAAGAGAAAGCTGTAGAAATAGAATGTGAGAATAGTGAAGGAAACTCACAGGAGATGCCAACTATTATAGAAGTGCAAGCTCAAGTAGACAACATTAAGCTAGAAGATAAGGTGTCTAAGCCAAAGAAAAGAAGTAAGAAGAATAGTAATAGAATTGTTGATTCTGTAGGAGTGTTGTTGCAGAACTTGCTCAAAGAGGAACAGAGGAAGAATGAACTGAATGAAAGCAATGAAGTAGTGGAAGCTGGGGATGTTAAAACTGACAAAGCTGAACAAGACACTACTGATGTTGTAGATGGAACTGAGAATATGGCAAATAATCAGCAGTCTATTAAACATAAGAGTAACTCATCTTTGATAAATATGATGATGGGGATGAAGATCCACCAGAAGAAAAGTCACTTTCATTAAAAAGAAGGTATACATTTTTCAATACTACAATTATTATTTTTATTAATCTATTTTAATATACCTTGTCTTCAATCATGATAAACCCTACATACAAGCATGAAAGAGCTGAGTGTCGACGCCAATGAAGGCTCCATTTGCATTCTCAATAGAGAGCTATTAGGCATTTTCGGAATTCAAAACCATTTACTATGGATTACAGTCGAAAATAAAATATAATGACAGCATTTTTGAAATAGAAAATATCCATAGATGTAACTACTAAGGCTCCTGGTGCTATTACCATCACTTTTTCAAACACTTTCAGTATGGAAATGATTTCATGATTGTAGACCTGGCTTATTATAAAGTGAGAGTCCAAGTCTATGACACAGTGGGAATAAAAGTTTGTCTATGGCTTTGGGAAATCCCTATCATAGATTATAAACTGTCAGGTGTTTCTACTACAGGGGATTTCTTTTGAACAAAGACAGACTGTGCTTGTTGATTATGACCTGACCTATATAGGTATAGTTGGTTGTCAATGTCATATGACTTGTGAGTGATGTCATTGCTTTGGAACCAACTGTTTGTTTATTTTCCAAAATAAATATTTTTTGAAGCATTTTACTTTCACTATAAGATATTGTATGCACAAATGAAACAGGTTTGAAATGAAACAATTATGACCTCTAAATATAAATAGTACAAAGATTTTTCAATGCCAATCTTTATTGTATGTTATGCAATACTTGCGCAAATTGCGCAATAACTAAACCATTTTCATTCTTGCAGCCATGAAGTTGATGAAGAAGAAGTCACATCGGAAAAAGTAAAAACTACTTTTGAATTAATGGGCTTTAGTATTGATCCAGACAAAATGCCTAAAGGAGAACTGGTGTACCGAAAACGGTTCAGACGGCTGAGGCCACCTCGCTACAAAAGACCTTGGGCTTCCAGGAAGACATATTTTGATGATGATGGAAATCCATACCAGGTGAATTTTTTTTTTTAATTTTAGGCTAGTAATATTTAATCCTTCTTATGAAGGTCGCATAGACACTGTCCTGTTACATACATAATAAACAACCTATTTGGCTGATTATAGTTATAAGGATTGCTTCCTTTGACTGAGTATGAGTTACAGGTAGAAACAGTTTGTTTTAAACAAGTGTTCAACTATGGTTGACAACAGACTCAGCAGCTATTAAATCTTTATGAATGTAACATAACCTTTGGATGTAACATAAACATAACTGTACATTAGTTTATATTTCAGTGAGGTCTTGTTATGAACTATCGACATTTTTATTCAGTGTTCTGTTACTGGCTGATATGACCACACCCTTTTGCATTCTACCTTATTTTTATTTTTTTTCTATTGTGTTAGTAAATGTGTGCTTTATAGATATTTAAGGACAAGTTTGAGAGCTATGGGTGGAATATTGTGTTTATGCTTCTATCCAGTGGAACTTAATGTAAGAGTATAATTAACTGGTAGTCGTGTAGGTACAGTAAGCATCACATCAGGCTACAACACCCTGACAAATTTCTTCAATTGTTATTTGACCAAATGTATAATTATGACAATAAGATGAGAGTCAATTAAAGAAATTGACAATTTTGTATACTTTGATGTGTGGCTATACGTACCTATGACACATAATGAAATATCACGTCTGTACATACTTGGTAATTCTGTTTAGTTGTTCATATTTTTGTTTTAATTTTTCAGCCACAAGAATCAAACGATGAAAGAGAAATGCAGACTGATGACGACTGTACAGAAGTTAGGTGTGACAGTGAAAAGTCTGAGATACCCGATAATGAACTCACTGGTCATGAAGATAAGGTACCAGAGGAAAACGTTAAAACAGATCAAGAGCAGAGCAAGGCTGTGGATGCGGGTAGTGAAGCGTCGAAGGATACCAATGCTGAGGTGCAGGTGAAACTTCCAGAAGACCTGGATTCATCTCTCAAAAGTGAACAGGATGAACAGAAAGTTGAGGATGCTGTTGTTGAAGGTAATAAATAAATATGTTACAAAAATATACACTCAGAGACGTTAATTAAAACTTAATTGTTCTGTAATGTCATGTACAGTGGCCAGCACATCAAGTTACTACAATCTGTCAAATTTCCTCAGTTGACATTGAACCAAACACGTTTGACATAAAAGTGAGGTTCGATTGAAGAAATTTGACAGATTGTAGTAACTTGATGTGCTGGCCACCGTACCTACTTAAAAATGGCATCGGACGTTTCGTCAAGCAAAAAAAACATAGTCCACGTCAAGACTTATTTCCCAGCGCCATCTATTGGTACTGGCCGAAGTTGCCGAAAAAATAAAATAACTAAATAGTTATATTATTTATTTTATCCGACTATTTTTTTTTAACAGCACCAGTGGAGCTAACAAAACGGAGGAGGAGACCGAAGAGGCACTCCCGCCCCGAACACGACTCGGACCTTCCAGAGGAACTGAGGGACGATCCGAAAATGATCAAGTATTGGAAGAAGAGGCATTCCTTGTTCCACAGGTAATCATTTGTTTAGTTTGGCGCCTACACGAGAGTGGCGCGGGCGTCGTGAAACCAGCCAGTTCACTGTTAGACTGAGTCCAACTTCTACTGTTAGATTGAGTCCAACTTCAACCCCATTGGTTGTTTAGTGACATTTTGACATCCAACATCATAAATAACCATTGATCTGACTCTGAGATAGGTAGCTCAAGCACCTGTGTTACAGATATCAGAACCAACAGTGGGATTACAAATATATACATATAATACTTTTCTTTTGTAAATACACACTTATAATACATAGAAAACACCCATGTTCATGCACACAAATGTTTGTACTGTGCGGGGATCGAACCCGCAACCCTTGGCCCAGACGCAGCATTCACTACCACTGAACAAACCGGGTTGTCAAATAATGCAACACGTGACCACAAAATAAATATTGACACAGAAGTCTTACTGCCCACTAAGAGCTAAAAATATGTCATGTACTCATGCATGCGCACTAACGGCCTTTTCGACCACATTAATCCTAACTTATGACATAAGATTGTCGAACTGTCGAGGTCTGTGGTACGAGTAGAGGCCAGGTACATGTACTCATGCCGGGCAACAACCCTAGCATATGTCAACGAACTCTTCTAAATTCAAAATCAAGGCTAAGTCAGCATTCTATGTCAGTCTTTATTTTGTGACGTGACTGTACACTCTCCCCATGAACATAACCAGCCGATTGATCGTGGAACCCCCAGGTTCGACGAGGGCATCCGGCTGGACCGCGAGAGCTGGTTCAGCGTGACGCCGGAGAGCGTGGCGCGGCACATAGCCAACAAGTCTTTATAGTTATAATGCAACACGTGACTGTACACTCTCCCCATAAACATAACCAGACGATTGATCGTGGAACCCCCAGGTTCGACGAGGGCATCCGGCTGGACCGCGAGAGCTGGTTCAGCGTGACGCCGGAGAGCGTGGCGCGGCACATAGCCAACAAGTCTTTATAGTTATAATGCAACACGTGACTGTACACTCTCGCCATAAACATAACCAGACGATTGAACGTGGAACCTCCAGGTTCGACGAGGGCATCCGGCTGGACCGCGAGAGCTGGTTCAGCGTGACGCCGGAGAGCGTGGCGCGGCACATAGCCAACAAGTCTTTACAGTTATAATGCAACACGTTACTACACTCTCCCCATAAACATAACCAGACGATTGATCGTGGAACCCCCAGGTTCGACGAGGGCATCCGGCTGGACCGCGAGAGCTGGTTCAGCGTGACGCCGGAGAGCGTGGCGCGGCACATAGCCAACAAGTTCGCGTACGACGTCGTGCTCGACGCCTTCTGCGGCGCCGGTGGGAATACCATACAGTTCGCGAAGACCTGCAGCAAGGGTGAGTAAATAAATTGAGACAACAGCCAATATTGTCTTTTTTATGATAAGTATAGGTGGCCGCTTACAATGGGCCGCTTAAGAAGGCTCAAAGTCAATTAGAGGGCTATGCTCGGAATCTCCTTGCGTGATCGTGTCAGAAATGATGAGATCCGCAGGAGATCTAAGGTCACGCTAATAGTCCAAAGAATTGCGTGGCTGAAGTGGCAATGGGCAGTGCACATTGCGAGGAGAACAGACGGCCGTTGGGGTGGAAAGGTCCTTGAGTGGAGGCCACGTGCAGAAGGCCGCAGCAGTGGCAGGCCTCGCACCAGGTGGACCGACGATCTGGTAAAGGTCGCGGGAGTCCATTGGATGCGGGTGGCACAGGACCGATCTGTGTGGAGAACTTTGGGGGAGGCCTATGTCCAGCAGTGGACGTCTATTGGCTGAAATGATGATGATTATGATGATAGGTGGCAGACGAGCCGGTGGATTACCTGATGGTAAGCGATTACCGCCGCCGGATGGGTAACGCCATCCCTCAAAGTCTTACGTCGAAAGTCTTCGACCAGTGCGTCCTCCCGGTCATGACTTACGGTGCCGAGACGTGGACAACTGGACACTCACAGCTGGAATAGTCCACTGGTTTAAAGTCGCTCAAAGAGCTATGGAAAAGGCTATGCTCGGAGTATCTCTGAAGGACCGCATCAGAAATTATGTCATCTGACAGACCAGAATCACCGACATAGCCCACCGAATTAGCAAACTGAAAGTGGCAGTGGCTGGTCACATTAGCCGCAGAACTGACAGCCGTTGGAGCCGTAAAGTCCTTGAGTGAAGACCGCGACTCGGTAAATGTAGTGTTGGACGCCCTGCGACAAGATGGGATGATGACATTCGAAGGCTGGCTGGATGAGAGTGGCCGAAAATCGGGAGCGGTGGCGTGCATTAGGGGAGACCTATTCCCAGCAGTGGACGAGTCAGGGTTGCTGATGATGATGATGATGACATTATTTACATTTTCTAAGTTTTCTTAGGTCTGGGTGTTCTAAGTTGACGCCCCCAGGTAATTATCGTCACCACACTCATATTACAGGGTTGCCCTAGTTTGAGACCAGGTTGATTGGTGTGATTGTCTGGTGCATTTATTTATTTTATTTATTACTTAGGTTATCTCTATCTTATAGCCACGGACGTATATATAGCTTTGACAAGGGGGGGTGTCAAATCTCGCAGAATAACCCTTCTAAGAGTAAACAAACCCTACAGCTCTACACATTTTGTAATCCACCCATTAAATTATTTTACGTAATGAGAACATCTCTCATACAGTTAATGATAGGTTCAAAAACAAAAATAATAAAGACGACTAGTGTTGTTCGAGTATCGATAGTTGCGCTGTCGATGCTTTATCGTATCGTTTCGTTTGCTATAATAAACTAGGCATGAATGGGCCGGCTCGACCGGAGTGATACCAAGGCCTCACAGAAGACCGGCGTGAAGCAGCGCCTGCGCTGTGTTTCGCCGTGTAAGTGAAGGTACCGGAGGCCCAATCGGGGAGAAAGGGGGTAAGGGTTCCACTGGAGTTGCAGGTGTTACCCAGTTCAAATCCTGGGATAATGTTTTCTGTAGGTGGCGGTAATGAGAAGATGACATCTTGACTAAAGAAAGACTAGTTATTAATAAATAAATGCGCCAGACATCACCAATACCAGAAACCAGGATGTCTCAAACTAGGGCAACCCCTATGAGTACCAGACTATGATAATAAACTGGCGACCGCCAACCCAGAACACCCAGACCCAAGAAAAGAAGATTTTAAGAATTAGAAAATGTAGTTTTCTAAATTGACTTGAACGGGAATCGAACCCGGGACCTTTCGCGCTTCTTAGCCACTGCGCCATCGAGGCCGGTTACCTCCGAAAAGTGTATTTAATTACATTTAAATAAATGTACAGTATTTACAAGATTTCCAAAAAGTTATTTAATTTTATCGATATCAAGGAGAAACCCTAGTCATCATGCTTTTAACCTATGGCATAGTTCCCTAATTGTAATAATATTTTATTCAAGGACCGGCTGGACCCAGCGTGCGTTATTACATGTACGCATTCTTGAAGAAACGTTAGGTTGCCCCACCAACCTTGCCGACCCTTGGACCCCCCCCCCCCCCCCCTTATATACGTCCATGTCTACAGCAGTCGACCAGAGTGCGTAGCCTGTTTAGGGACTTCCAAGTTTGCCACGGCAATTTGTGTCCTGAGGCTCCCCCCAGTTTCCTTGGGTTAAGAACGTTTGTATGTGTATTTCCAGTGATAGCGATCGACATAGACCCGCACAAGATAGCCATGGCGCGGCACAACGCGGCCGTGTACGGCGTGGCGGACCGCATCGAGTGGGTGGTGGGCGACTTCTTTGCGCTCGCGCCGAAGCTACAGGCAGACATGGTGTTCTTGAGCCCGCCGTGGGGCGGACCCAACTATGCCGAGGTGAGTATCGGAGAGAGACATTGAGAATGGGGGCTATAGCATGTGAAAATCCGCTAGATGATGTGCCAGGGTGGGGATCGAACCCACGACCTTTAGCGTACGAGGCAGGGTCACTACCAAATGCACCATCGGGCTAGTGTAATTCACTCCGATTTCAAATTAGGAAATAAATTATACATATATCTATCTATACTATTTATAAAGAGATAACTTCAATAGGCAACGACAAGGTTATAGGTAAAACGAAAACACGAAACGCTTGCGCGATGTAATTGGACACAGCGCCATCTATTGGTTCATTTCTGAATTACGGTCCCGAAGTGAAGCGAGGGCGGGCCATCGATAATCGATAATAAAGCGTCTAAAATGACTGGAAACGCTTACGTATAAGTGTCACTTGATGTGCAGTGACGTAATAACTTTGTAAGCAACGCCATATTGTTGTGCAATTGTGGCGCACTATATAAAACTTCAGCAAAATGTGAGTTATTGGTTGGGTTTTATTGATAAATTATATTTATCAATAAAACCCTGAAAATAAATCATGCTGCATGTCTTAGGATATTGAAATGGCAAATGGCATATAAATTCCGTCAATTAATAAACATTATAAAAATAAATTTCATCTCAATTCCAGAATTACGAATACGACTTAGAAACGATGTTGGAGCCAAAACCTGCGTCGGAGTTGATGGCGGTCGCGCGGACGATATCGCCGAACATTGCGTTGTATGTGCCTAGGAATACCAAGTCTGATCAGGTAACGGACCTTTTCAGTTGTTTTTTTTTATAGTATAGGAAGGCAAACGAGCAAGCGGGTCACCTGATGGTAAGTGACACCGCCGCCCATGGACATCAGCTACACCAGAAGGATTGCGGATGCGTTGCCGGCCTTTTAGGAAGGTATAGGCTCGTTTCTTGAAGACTTGATGATTTGGGATTAGGCTTAATCACCACGCTTGTCTGATGCAGATTGGTGATCACAAACCCGAGATATGTTGATAAATTCGAAACCAACTGTTGCCCGACTCGGGAATAGAACCCGAGACCCCGAGATCACGGTGTTCGTTAGTCGAGCGTTCTTATCCACTAAGTTCCCATAGTTCGCTCGTCTGCCACGTATAAAAAAAAAAGAGTAAGTACGCTTTTCTTAAAAATATTTTTTTTTTATTTTCAGCTTTTAGCTCTGGCTAAGGAGATGGGAGGATCATTGGAAGTGGAGCAGAGTTACCTCGACAGGAGATTTGTCGCAATCACAGCTTATTTCTATTAAATTTTAATCTATAGAGTGAATTGCACTCGCATGATAATAACCATAGACAAAATTCGGGTAGTTGATAAGCAGAGACTGTCGTTTTGATGTATGAGATCTTGTCTTTTGAATCAATCCGATGTTAATAAAAAGAAAGAGTAACGTTTGTACATATTCCACCTTATTACTAAACGCGATCTAAAGTTAGTGGACTAAAGCTCTTTTTTTTTGTCGTTCGGTATAAACGCTATGGTTGTATACGGAGTCACCGGGCTTGTAAGGAGCGGAAGGCTCACACCATCGATATAACTTCTATACTCTGATTCATAATCATGCAAAGTAAACTAACAGATGTTAATGTGTCATCCCCATACATTATCACTCAATCTGACACATCCAAAATGTCAAAATGCATAGAAACTTGTCATTTTCATCTGTCAGTTTACTTTACATGATTATGAATCAGAGTATAGATACATTATTCCATACTGAAAGCGTTTGAAAAAGATCCCAAAGAACGCTGTCATTAGTAGTTTTATAACTATGGTTCTTCTAAATTTCGAATATGCTGTCGAGGTCGAAAACAAAATGTAAGTAATTTATTATCGACCCTTATCCGTAGTAATAATTGATTTTAAATGCCAAATAGCGCTCTATTGCGAATGGAGCCTCATTGGCGGCGACACTTAACGTGTTCATGCTGTATCTACGGCTCACTCGGTTTCTGTAATCGAAGGCTCACACCATCGATATAACTTCTATACTCTGATTCATAATCATGTAAAGTAAAACTGACAGATGTCAATGTGTCATACCCATACATTATCACTCAATCTGACACATCCAAAATGTCAAAATGCATAGAAACTTGTCATTTTCATCTGTCAGTTTACTTTACATGATTATGAATCAGAGTAAGATACATTATTCCATACTGAAAGCGTTTGAAAAAGATCCCAAAGAACGCTGTCATTAGTAGTTTTATAACTATGGTTCTTCTAAATTTCGAATATGCTGTCGAGGTCGAAAACAAAATGTAAGTAATTTATTTTCGACCCTTATCCGTAGTAATAATTGATTTTAAATGCCAAATAGCGCTCTATTGCGAATGGAGCCTCATTGGCGGCGACACTTAACGTGTTCATGCTGTATCTACGGTTCACTCGGTTTCTGTAATCGAAGGCTCACACCCTAGAAACTTCAACAAGGGATTAAAGCTGACGCCATCCCGTTCCAACATCCCAATGTTAAAAGGGGATGGAAGGAGTTTTGTTTACGAACTAGACTACCTCTTAGATCGCTTTTTATAATAAGGTGGATTATGTCTTTGAAGTTTTTGCCAGCGCTACTTTTGTCTATTCAAGTCTGATTGTTCTATGTTTGAAACAACAGCTCATTTAAGAAGAAGTGATTTGAACCCGAAACTTTTAGGTAGGGTGGCCAACATAATATCATTTGTGGTAGCACTTTGAACATCGATATTCCAGGAAACATTTTAATTAAAATCTGGTTACCCTACTATTAGGCTACTATCACAAAATAATTAGACCCAGAACATCGGCTACCTACATCGCGAGTTAAACTGACGACGCAAAAATATATGCGCGCGTCAACGAACTCTTATATATCTAATGTTAAAGATGTAGATAGAGACGAATTTCTGTGTCTAATTAATTTATAAATATGCATTTATATGAGTACATTTAAAGTATGTTTCGTGTCTTGCCTTCATATCTGTACATCGCAAATAAAACTATAGAATGTTAGATGTTTATGAATCAAGGGGGATAATCCATAAAGATAATATCTGTTTAGTAGCATGAATGATTTGTTTGAATCTAATAAATAAAAGATACATATTGATGTATTTCTACTATATTTTGTAAACATTTTCGTTTACTCTATGCAGCAATAAAAACTTATGTTTAAGAGAGAAAGCTCAAATTATCTATTTTAAGATGAAAATGTATATTGACAACTTAATAGAATCTTATAATATCACAGTGATATATTAATTTAACCCGTAGCTCGACATTGGTAATATAGTACTCTTAGCACTAAGGTATTTGAGAGAGCGATTGGGATCAGGGATGTTAAGGAGCTCTGTAACCGTAACTATCGGATATCTATATCTATATCTTCTATACTATTTATAAAGAGATAACTTCTATAGACAACGACAAGGCTTATAGGTAAACCGAAAACACGAAACGCTTGCGCGATGTAATTAAGCACAGCGCCATCTATTAGTTCATTTTTGAATTACGGTCCCGAAGCGAAGTGAGGGCGGGCCACTAGTCCGATATAAAATATATCCGTAACCAAATCCGAAATAAGTTTCGGATAGTATCGGATTGGGGCAGTGCCTAATAGAGACAAGTTATAACCAGTTGAGTTTTCGCTTCTCAATACTGCGCTCCGCCAATTTCAAAAGTAAAATTCAATTTGTGTAATTTTCGAATCCTTAAAAATTTATATCCGAAACCGTAACGGATATGTGTAGGTTAGGGGAAAACTCGCACGAAAAAACTGGCACGAGATATTCAAGATTTTTTAACTTCACCAATATTTTTTGTTTACTAGAGTTTAGACAGTATTATCATAAAAAATATTGGTTAGGTTAGAACAGTGACCAGCTAAAAAATCTTGAATTCTCGTGCGAGTTCTTTTCGGGCGAGTTTTCCCCTAACCCATATGTATCCGGTAAAATAATTGCTCATATATCCGTGTCCAATTCGTTTCCGAAATTCCATTCCACAACATCCCTGATCGGAATGTTGTACAGAGGTAAACTATAACGTAATGTTTACCGTAAGTGTGAATGAAATGTTCGACTCTCTGTTCTGGCAACCTTAAGTTTTCGTTTATAAGGCGATCAGAGGTCGAACGCTCTTTGTCGTGCTACTGGACATCTCACTGTGCTTATCTACACTTTACAGAGTTTTTAATAAATAACCATGTAAGTGTTTGTGACAATTAATATGGATGAAAATGTGTACCTATTAGCTATAATTCGATAGATCATTCGACTTTATGATAGGGTATATTTTAGTTCATTGGAGTCCGCGCTACATTAATTTCTGGATCTTAGCTTGTAGTGAAATACCTAATTTAAAAACAGCACGGATTTTAATATTTGTTTAAGAGTTGCGTTCAGAAAATATTGAGCCTTTTGTTATTATTTTGATTGGGATTTATTGCATAATTTTTATCTTATTATTTTCATAATGGTTCTTCGTACTTTGCGTCATGTTGGCAACGCCGTGCGTCATGTTTGCAACACCGCGCGTCATGTTTGCAACACCGCGCGTCATGTCGCCAACGCCTTGCGTCATGTCGGCAACGCTGCAGCTTATTGTACAATATGCTGTTATTGAGTGTCTATTGTTGCATCTCAAATGTAGTTTTGTAGATACTTATTTCTAACAAGTGGCTCAACATTTACTGATACGCAATCTTTATGAATCCAACTTGTTTTAACTCCCCTAGAGTTTTATGATGATAGTGCCAATAATCTATAAATATTTCCGTAATATCTGGTTTTGTAGTTTCATTATAGTGTTTATAAATACATAATATGACTTAGCTTGTCATTCGTAACGATTTCATTGGTAATTCTACAACCGTATCCAACTTAACGGAGGCTAAAGTTAGTCATGGTTTAAAAATTATGCTGTCACTTTTATACTGTGGCCTTACCATGAGTTTGAAATACTATCCTCGCTATCCAAAACTATTGCTCTGTCTCTTTCAAATTCATCACAATGAAAGAGACAAAGCGATAGTTTTCGATAGCGAGGATAGTTAAGTATTTCAAACTCATAGTAAGGCCACTGATAGCATCAGTTTTAACCTAAGGATAACTTTAGACCGTGTTTTGTAATAATGCGGAATAAGTTTCTGCGGGTTTTTATGATGTTTTTTAAAGCTGACATTGAAAATGTGTTTCTTTTCAACAATATCTGTTGTTTTTAAATCGTACATACTTTTGTATCTCAACATTTCAATAATCATCTATAAGTGATAGGTGACTTATATGCATTATGATAGGGTAGTTGCTTACAAACTGATTGATTGAGGACCAATCACTCGATTAAATAAATAACATAAAATAGAGACTATTCAAAATATGCAGAACTACCCTATACATACATATTTTATCATGCGCAGCATTACATGTTGATTTAAAACATTTGAATCGTAGTAGTTAGGTGATGTATTTTTTTTCCGTTTTTAACTGTTATAGTCAAATGACGAAGTAGCCGGATCTTCTAGGTTTGCCCAATAATTTTGACCTTTGATAAATTTTCTGTCAATCTAAAAAACCACCTTTATAGTCAGACTAAAAAATTAAACCGTAGTTTGACTAGTCAGGTTTTTTAAAGATAAATAACATTACCTAACTTTTGCGAAAGGTTAAATTATTAACTTGGCAAACATACTAGTGATACGGTGAGTTCGACTGTACTGTAATACAAATAAATCTCTTTTTACTACGCACATTTAACGCACCTTGTGATAAATACATTACATACATACTTACCCTACATTGCTGTCTTATCTGTGTACCTACCTATGTTTTATGATTGCTTTATGGCGACTAGAGGATTTTTAGCGACAGGTTTTTTTGAGACAAGTGCTTATTTTTATTTATAAAAAAAAATCTTTTACTACATTTCTTATGCAAACGAGGCGAACAGATATCCTGGAAAAAATATTTTGTTAAGTATCTTATTTTTTTAAATGACTTATATTAATATTTACAAGCCTATTTTCTAAGCTTAATACCTATTTTTATTTAAATTACTACGAGTACAAATACTTTACATAAACGGGACTAAACGCGACGAAATTAAATAAGTACATTTTAGCACTTACTGCTTGACGTTTCGGCTGCGTTACAACAGCCGTGGTCACAAGCGAAGCGAAGTGAGTCCCGTTTATGTAAAGTATTTGTATAATGCAACGCGAAAGTTTAAAAACATTACTACGAGTATTATAAAATATCTTGTGTATGTATTCGTGCAAATAAAGATTGATCAATCTTCCATAACAAGAGCTAAATCTTTATTGATCTGAATGTGATGACTGAGGAAAGTAAAACGAAATAAAAAGTATGCAGGCAGGTACAGAGATAAGTGTTAGTATATCGCAAATAAAATACTTGGTAGGCCTTGTATTGTGTGATTGTATAAATGTTGTGATCTGTAAATATCTGTTGATGAATATAAATCAGTAACAATAATTTGTGTTTTGATTAATCTATTTTTTCTTTCCTGTTCAGACTTGGGATTTTAGTCTCAGTAAGTAATGTACAGAAAAGTAGTAAGTAGTTTCAATAGAAAATTGCAATCAAATAAAATGAAACGGACTTTGAAATCGGGTACTATATCTACATCTTCTATACTATTGATAAAGAGATAGCTTCAATAGACAACTACAATACTTACATGGCTGTTAAGTAACCCGGAAAAACAAAACACTTGCGCGATCCAATCGACACCCAATGCCATCTATTGGCATAAAATGGAAAAAATACGATATTAGTTCCAAACACTAGTAGCACAAGACCTAATGCTACTTGGAGAACTTTTACAACCAGACTTTTTTCCATTATTGTATACTTGTCTAAGTTACTAGTTTTTAGAGACTTTCATCATCATCCATCATCATCAGCAACCTACGTTCGTCCACTGCTGGACATAGGTCTCCCCTAATGCACGCCACCGCTCCCGATTTTCGGCCACTCTCATCCAGCCCACTCCAGCCAGCCTCTTAGAGACTTTACTGAGGGCTTTTACCATGGGAAAGCCACGCCGCGACATGAATGGGTCGGCTCGACCGGTGATACCACGGCCTACCGGCTGGCGTGAAGCAGTGCCTGCGCTGTGTTTCGTCGAGTGAGTGAGGGTACCAGAGGCCCCATTGGGGGGTGGCAGCGCACTTGTGACTCTACTGGTGTTGCAGATGTT
Organism: Cnaphalocrocis medinalis; assembly: GCA_014851415.1. Classification (NCBI taxonomy): domain Eukaryota; kingdom Metazoa; phylum Arthropoda; class Insecta; order Lepidoptera; family Crambidae; genus Cnaphalocrocis; species Cnaphalocrocis medinalis. The sequence goes on along the minus strand of CM026287.1, from coordinate 3,685,278 downwards.
TATCATTTTATAGGCGGCGGCAATCGCTTACCATCAGGCGATCCGTCTACTTGTCTGCCACCTATCGCATAAAAAAGGTAAATGAAACATAATCGGGTTATATTTGAAACGTATATTAATCATCCCGCCAAGTGACGAGCACGTCGTCGGTGCGGTACCGCTGCGTGATGAAGGCGTCGGCGAAGCGCATGCGCGTCCCGGCGGCGTGCGCCAGCGCGCCCGCGTACGCGATCATCACGCCGTTGTCGATGCAGAAGCGCTCGTCTGTTGCAAATACCTGTGACAAGGTCCCAGATTAAGATTTAAGATCTTTATTCTCATTAAGAATTACATACAAATTCACTTACCATGAGAACATAAAAATTTACAAATTTAGTTTATAGGAATTTTTCTACCCCCAAACTAAACAAAGAGTTTGGGGGTAGAAAAATAATAATTTGCGATACATACATCTCGCGGCTTAGGGGAAAACTCGCACGAAACAAACTCGCCCGCGAATTTCAAGATTTTTTGGCTGGTCACTGTTCTAACCTAACCTAACCAATATTTTTTCGTCCAGTCGAGTTTAGTCAGTATAATCATCACAAATATATATAAAATACTCGTCTTTAAAATACAAATTAAGCGCAAGCAATCCTAGTAAGTAAGCATTTATTGACCACAAACAAAACAAAGAAAGAGATACACAAATTACCAGAACAGTAGGTAATACATGACACAGACCTAGGTATCACTTTTTGCAAAACCGTGTCGGAAATGCATGGAACAATCTTCCTGAAACTGTGATAAGTGCTCCTACAGTGAACTCTTTTAAAAATAGACTGGAAAGTTTAAAATTTTAAATCTATACTCTATACTATTTATAAAGAGATAACTTCTATAGACAACGACAAGGCTTATAGGTAAACCGAAAACACGAAACGCTTGCGCGATGTAATTGGACACAGCGCCATCTATTAGTTCATTTCTGAATTACGGTCCCGAAGCGAAGTGAGGGCGGGCCACTAGTTCTAAATAAATTACACAAGTGCAGTGATATACACGCATCAACATTTTTGCTGCTAGTGTATCAACTAATAATAATAAATTAGTTTCGCTTGAGTCCCTTTACCTACGCCGGTGGTATGGTGCAAACGGAAGTGAGGGTGGGCCCGTAGTTTTAAAATAAACTAAAATTACCTTGCAACCTCGTTCTTCACACATGACGCCCATCATCTCTTGCAGACGCTCATTGCACCCCACGCCGCCGACTATTAGCACCTGAAATCACCATAAAATAAATATGTAGGTAGGTACAGTTGAGTTCAAAAATATGTATACACTTTAGAACCTTGTCACTAGAGATGCGCCGAATATTCGGTTGGTATTCGGTATTCGGCATATTCGGCACTTTTTCCACTATTCGTATTCGGCCGAATTATTCGGTTTTAGTGCCGGTATTCGGTTAAAGTATTCGGTTAGAGTATTTCTATTTTCCTGGCTATATAACATGGAATTTAAAAGGACAAGTTTCGTTATGTAAAACTTATGTTTTTGTAAATTAAATAAAACTGGCGAGGAATGTGTTAAAAAGCTAATAAATGAAATCAATTAAACTTGAAATCAACGTGTATTTTAACATCTAAATTCCACATATTTATTTCCTGCCCTATTAGTATGTAGCTAGCATTAACTTAAAAAAAAAACCAATTCATTTATTTTTAAGCCAAATCAATCAATATTAATTTAAAATATATAATATTAATTATTTAATTTTATACTTAATATTTTTTAAATTTAAATAAATAATAATAATTATAAAGCTTGTTTTCGAACTCAGATCAAATTTTATTTTTTTAATAAAAACACTTACCTATGTAATGTGGCAAATTATTAAAATAAAAATATTATGAATCAACAATAAATAATTTATTAAGTTATTTAATGATAAATAATTTTATTTTTGTTACTTATTGATATTCTTTGCAATTTATTCTTAAGTAGGTGCTCTTAAAAAATCATCCAAGAGTCCAGGTGGTAGTCCAGTCCTTTCACATACCGCCACCCACTGCATACCAGAACAGCCACCCGGTATGTAGAGGGTTGTGGGTTCGAGTCCCACTTGAACCCTGCGACGATTTTATTAAGTGCATTATTTACTTAAAAGACACTATAACAGAGATACGTTAAGAAAATTTTTGACATGGAAGGAATAAACACTTAAGTTATATCTCAGTACAAATTGACTTAAGTGCTTTTTGGTCACCGTATCTAGTATAGAAGAGAGATCGGAAACAAAATAGAAAATGGTAAACCGAATAATTCGGCCGAATATTCGGTTCGGTAAGTTGTCACAGTACAATTGTATAAGAAAACGACTTCCACTTTCTTATAAATATGTATTGTGACAAGGTCCTAAAGTGTATACATATTTTTGACCTCGACTGTATTATGTTGTATTTCAACCTCATTATCACACAAACATCCATACTATGAAAAAGTCGATTTTACCTGTTTATTATCATTTTAACTAGCACAGAGTTATTTTCGATTTCAAATCTATTATAACATTAAACAATTTCATAAAATTTTAGGACCAGTCGTCTCGCCTATTGTATAGGGGCGGCAAATGTACAAATTCACTACTGTGTAGAACTAATATCCCAAAACGAAGTGAGGGCGCGGGTCACTAGTAAGGTATGAAAATTTACCTCATCAGAACCACAATGGGCCATAGCTCTTTCAGTAATTTCTACCAACATGGCAAATAATGTCTCCTGTAATGAGTAGCAGAGGTCTTCAGGGGTGTACTCTTTCAACAGTTTCTCTGCATTATCTTCCATGTACGAGAGAATTCCTGAGAAGCTGACATCCATACCTGAGTGCAGAGAAAGGAAGATAAAATATCCGAATAAAATATTATGGATGTTATTGTTAGATTCTGAAAATAGAAAAGAATCACTTGGAAGGGAGGTTCACTCATTTCCATTGGTAGATTTTATCAGAGTGTATGGATGATGAGATATTAAAAAAAGAAATGTTATGTTATTATTACCTTTTACACAGTATGGTAGCGGTAGGTACTGCTTCCCTAATTTCGCAGCTTGTTCAATATTGTATCCAGGGCTTGGTTCATTTGACAATTTCAGCACTCTTGCAAATCTGATAATAATACAAAAAAAATCACCAAGGGGTTTTTTTACCTCTAAACCATAATCAAGCCAATTTTAATTTAAACAAAATAACCCTTACCTATCTAAGCAATTTCCAACTGCTATATCTATGGTTTCTCCGAATATCCTATATCTTTGTCTAGAGTAGGCTATGACTTGTGTGTTCCCACCACTGACAGTACAAGACTGTTGGGTTGTTAGCCTTGGTTATCAGACGGCCCATCTCTATATCTGTATGCTTTTATGTAAAAGAAATCAAAGAAAAACTTATGTAGCTGATTCAGTTCAAGTAAAACTGGGTATAGGCAGGGTACATAATATGCCACTCTTCAGATAGACCTCAGAAAAATTTAACATCCATCATTAAAAAAATGTGCATAAGTTTAAGTACTTGATTCTGCAAACTTAATTAGTAGGTCTCATATAGAACCTTGGTTCATACAGTATGAAATAATGCTAAGAAACTTATTAACTTTAACAAACTAACTTGTAATTAATGTAAACTAGATTCCATTTTCAGTACTTAAGGTTCTCTTTCAGTCCATTGTATCTGATGGTACTACCTAACTTATAATTATCCAGGTATTCTCAGAGAAGGCCCTTTAAGATTGGATAATCAGTGTCATTTGTCTGATTGTTCTTGTCAACTCTGAATATCTTGCATATAGTTCTAAAAGGATACGTCCAATGCAGTGGTTAACACCCAAAATAGGCTTATTCCACAGCTTCGCACAGGTCCGGGCCACTACCGCGCCGACCATGAGCGGCGCCCCCATACCCGGCCCTTTAGTGTAGCACACTACATCTATCTCTTGCGGGGTGATTCCCGACTGGTCTAGTGCCACTTGAAGGAGCTCGTGAATGTTCTGCTGATGATGTTCCGCCGTTTCTCTTGGTAGGAAACCTGTTTATTGGATCATGTTTACATAGCTATTTACGAATGGTTAGTGACGAGTGTAACAAACATTTACTTTTCTATTAGCGAGTTAAGCTTTAGAATATTGCATAAATACAGACAATAATGGTTGGACAGTACGTAATATAATAAATTTAGCTTAAAACTAAGTAAACAAAACATAACCTTCACCGGGCGGTGTGATGTACGTTCTACGGCAATTGGCAAGTATTTCTCCATCTCTTACAATGCCAACTCCTAGTTTATTGGCACTGCCTTCGAAGCCTATGGCTAAAACCATTATTTACACAAACATTCACGAAATAATCAACAAAAATGCACCAACTCGGTGCGATCGCCTTGTTTTGACATTTGACGTTTATTTTTTTAAAGTTTTATGATCGCCTATAGGACAAAGACAAAACATTCATTTCAGACAGATTTTATCATACACCTTTAAAATACAATAAAAAGTTTAATTAATCGTAATTAATTGCTTATTTACGCGCAGGCATGTATAAATTGGTATCCATCTATGTAGCCGCTATATAGCGGCTCCGGGCCGTAGAGGTTGTGGTAGAGGCCCCAAATATTTGTAGTTAAAGTAGAGGTGTGTGAAAAGTATTAGGTAAATCTTTTCTTATAGGTAGGTTTGAGTAAGAGTAACATTGAGTAGGGTAAAATAATAGTCTGGGGTTGGGCAAACATAATCAAACTTCATCATCATCATGATATAAATCTTTATTTAAGAAATCAACCATTTCAATATTTGTTCAAAACAAGGAGTTCATTGCAAAATGAGGGGGCACTACACACAACAAATAACATTACAAACAAAATATTACTTAATCATTATTGCATTGGTTTCCGCGCAAAACAAAATGCTGATTCAACTGTGTAAAAACATTTGATAAAACTTAACAATAAATACTCATTTCCTTAAAATATGTTATACAGAAATGCAAATACTGTCAGCACACCACACCATTTTATTAACTTGACTCATAACAAGTCCCTATGCATGCTAAAAATCTTTAGGAGTAGGTAGGTATTATATATAAATTACAAGAAGTATATTGTTTTCAATGATTAAATTCATGCTTGTAAATACATACATATTAATTTCAATATAATTGTTGTTTATGTAACATTAGGTAACCAGCAGTCGGCACTGAGTATTTCATAATGCTATGCACAATTTTATTCAATATTCATTGTAAAATTGTATGTTGATGTCTTTTAAAAATAAATGTTTTTTTTTATGAAAACTAGTTTTATGCTCCTACACTCTACATTACTGGCTTCAAATGATTACAAGGTAGCATATTGTTTTCATAGTGCCATTATTAACACTAAGATTGGGCCATCATAGATTTAGATAGATAGATACTCCTTATTGCACAAAGATTACAAATCAGATCTATCCTCCTTTTATAGATTTCTGATGAGGCAGTGATTATTATTATTACAACAGTTCAAAAACTTACAACTTACACCATAAAACCCAGTAGAATAAAGTGTAGGAATCATATTTAGATAATATTACAATAAATACCCATACATTGACACAGCGCTAGCCCATTAACACACATATTCGTTTCACCCGTTTGTACTACATCCTTCTTGGCAGAAAGTCTTGGCTTAATACATCTGTAGCACTTTTATAAATGTTCTCTTGAGCCTCATAAACTATCTGGGTAGCCATGTAGTCCTGTGAACATGATTATCCATGTAACCTGAAATGAAAAGAAACAAAATATTAGAGACATTTATTCTACTAGATCAATAGGAAAATAATGACATTGGCTTAAGGGAAAGAAAGGTATTTTTTGTACAAAATAAAATACTATTACACACTTAAATAACAAAATCAGGTATCCACCATAGTCACTCCCTCACATTCTGATGCTCAAGAGCATCTCAAGGAACCTAAGAGCTAAGAAGTTTAAGGTATTGGACCAAAAACCATAATCCCATTTAGCATCTACATCATTGAAAAGGTAAAAATATATTTACCAAGAATCCAGCAAATGAAGTCATAAAGCCTTCTTTGGTGATCTCCCACATTCCACCATATTCTTCCTCATCTATAGTTTGGAAGTTATTAACGTAGAAGTATATTACTGCCGCATTCACAACCACAAATCTGGAACATTGATATGAGTGTATTATTCGGTCACTACTTATTATAAACTATTACCAAGGTTATTCTGAAGCAGTGGCCTGTTTTGAACTAGCTACAACAAGGCATATATAATTATGAAGATAAATAACACTTACAGTAATAAACCTATAAAGCCTTTTAATGGTAGCAGGCCCCAAAACAAGCCTAGTATGATGCCTATAGCTTGCCTCATCCAATAGATAACGTCTAGGAACTCTTCCTGAAAATATTAAATTAAATAATTAAGAATCATAACTTATAATACAGGGTTTTCATAATCTCGTGATAAGAAAACTAACCTTGTCTGGCCATTCTGCGTTTGATGTTAGCGCTTTTCGCCATACAGTCTCGCCTTTACTTTTGATTATGCCATCGGCAGATTTATTTTTAGTTGACATGTTTATTTAAAAACAAAGTACTTTTAATTCATGAGATATACAAAACGAATTAATTAATCAAATCAATAAACTGTTGTATCGAATCTTGCAAAATTTCGTACACGTCACTCTGACATTTTCATGGTTTCTTTTTAATTTTTCTTGATCTGTCAAGTCTTCTACTTCGTTCACAGATTATACAGAAATTGTTGAATTGAAAACAAAACGCACGAGCACGCATGTTTTTAAAAATTCCACAAAACTCTGCATCGAAGAAATCGTCTGAATGCCTCTTCGCCCTCCGCTTAGGAGTCAAATATGTATGCTAGGATTAATATTGTATGAAAAGCAACACACAATAGAGGTGGTACAAAAATGTATTGATTACGGGTTTACGGGCTGCCGTCTGTGGGCCATGATGTCAATAATGGAGCTTCATTAATTCATGCAATGGTGGAATTTCCGAGTTCCGTAAATTGTATTGGGCTTTCTGTCCGCAGAAACCGAGTGAACTCCGCCAATAGAAGAAGTTTGTTTGTAGAGGCGGACAGCGCTCCGAATCGGGGGGCAGGCAGCCTTATGGAACGTAAGGGATTATCTACCATAATGGAAATAAAAAGTCAATTTGTATTATTCTCTACTAGTCCTTTATTGGATATTGTATTGGCATATCTTAAGATGATAACATCAAAGTAATAAACTCACAGTTTATCTGTGATAAGCATGTCTTTAAGACTTGGCACAGAATTAAATACAAAAAAAGCTTCAGTTTGGCTTCATTCTATGATTTCATCAACAAAATCAGCTAGCATATCTTCAACAGTAACATCTTTATTCTTTTCAGTAACTGTAAGCTCGTTAATCTTATCAGTAATATCAGGTTTTTCTATAACGCTATCTCCATTAATTTTAGGTACTTCATTTTCTTTGTTTTCTATTTCTTTAATCTTTGTAGACTCTCTCTCATTGTCGACTTCTTGCGAGCCTTTGAAGACTTGTCCACAGGTAATATGAACATCATCAGTATCGTTTGTACTTGGTAAATTGTCATCTTCAGTTCTCTCAAGGATGGTGACTCTGGTTTCGTTTGTATTAGGAAAGTCGTATGCTATCTCCACTTCCATAGAACGAGGGCTACGCAGTTCCTCCGCGCTCTCAGCTGAAGCATTAATAGGCAACTGGGTTTTCATTTCATGAATACCTTTATCACTTCCTTCCTCCTGACTCGTCGTATCTCCTGTCTCTGAAGTTTCATCGGATTCTTTATCTTTGCTGGCTTTGCTAGATTCAGCTGTACTTTCTTGCGATTCCTCCTTTGAAGTCTGGTCGGTAGAATCAACTTTAGACCCGCTTTCACTAGATTCTTCTTCAACTGTTGCTTCTGATGTGTGTTGCGTTTCTTGACTGTCTTCAGTATCTTCTTTTAGACGAGATGGTAGTTGAGTTTTAAGACTACTTATTTGTCCACCATCGACTACATCTATTATTTCAGTGACTTCTTGAATATCATCATCAGATTCGTCGCTGATTTCTACAGAACTTTCGCTACTGACGCTTATTTTATCAGACACTTCTTCTGTGTCAGACTCAATTCTAGGCTTTTTCTTTGATGGTTCATCTGCTATATCTATGATATCTTCTGGATTATTTGTGGGTACTCTGTGAACAAAAATGGTGTTTAATTCGGGTTTATTTTAAAACTCAATTTCGCCAGTGATTACCGATAGCAAGAAACAACTTTCACATGGGATTTTGAATTCATAATTTTAATTTTTTTTTCATGGTCTTAATCCCGCGCACAGTGACCGCCATAATTGAAAAGAAAACTTTTCTGATTGATTTAGTATTCTGAGGTCAAAACAATGATTGGTAGTATTTTCCCGTGAAACTTTCAGGAAATATTTTTACTAAACATACTTTTGTAACAGAATTGTTACATAAGACTTTTTTAGGAATTAAAGTATCTTACTTCTCAACCCCTAAAAGCGATTCTAGGGCGGCTCTGTTCCTCGACGACATCTTCTTTGCTTTCTCTGCAGGCTTCTGCGTGGCCTGCACTTCCATTGCGAAGCTGAGGGACGGCGGCGAGCAGTGTAGATGCAGCCTTATGTCTAGCAGTGCTTGGGTGCAGAATTTCGACACCTATAAACAGAAAAAAAAGTTTAGCCAAAACGACACGTCCTTCAAAATTCATGATTTTTTTACGAAAACGACCGTATCACGTGATAGGCTTTGTAAAAAAAATTTTTTTGTGATTAAAGGGATTTACAAATGTTCACAGATACAACCTGTATGTATATTATATACTTGTATTGGGGGAGAGGGGGTTAAAGGTTGGCAGCGCACTTGCGACTCTACTGGCGTTGCCGGGCGGCGACAATCGCTTACCATCAGGTGATCCGTCCGATCACATAAAAAAACTTAAATACACATATCACATTGTTCATGACATGAATTTTTATCCAGGGTGGGGATCGAACCCAACAAGGAGTCAAGGATTTTTCCACAAAAAGGGAGCATTTTTCACTAAACGAGACAATTGTGCGTTTGTTTCGGGACAACGGGGCAGGTGACCAAAAAGCGAGATGTATGGTCGTTGTGTATACCAACATTACCAACCTCGTGCACCCTAGAGTTGATAAGCTGCGTGTATATCTCCAGCGCGTACTGCGTGGGCGGCGGCGCGTCCCGCGGGCTGCTCCTGCGCAGCGCGTCCAACACTCGCACGAGGCCTAACGCTCGCGTGTCCGAGTACGCATCTATGTTGAAGCATTCGCGGACTACGCGCTCCTGGAATAGCTGGCGGGGAAATTCAATTTATTAGAACACAAGTAAAATATTTTTGTATTTTTAATAGTGGCTCGCCGTCACTTCGTTTCGGGATAGTAGTTCCACTGTCTACTAATAGATGGCGCTGGACATTGATTGTATCAATGCAAGTGCAGCAAGTGTTTTGTGCTTTCGGTTTACCTATTAACCATGATGTCCAACATGAGATTAATCTCTTTATAAAGAGACAACCCTAACTTTCACTCCACTGAACAAACACAAGTGTTCATCACACAAATTTGTCCAAGGTGGAACCCACGACCTTTGGCGCATGAGCAGGGTCACTTCCAAATGCGCCATCCGGCCAGAAGATGATCTGATGAAGTCATGATGAATATAAAATTAAATTAATCCATAAGCTTTCTTCATTCCCTCTTTGACTATTTGAATGTTTAATACATATCACATACACATAATCACATTAAAAACTCGCTCACTCACACTTTATCTTAAGTTAATCATATTTGATTATCCCTAGTTTTAGAGGAACCTAAATGTCTAAACCCTCTCAGAGGTGGGCGTATTGTACACTCTTTTTTCTTTTTCCTATTATGTGGTTTCAAATAAAAAACTTTTTATTTGTATTTTTTTATAAGCAATCACTTGCACCAGTGGCGTAGACGGGATTTTTTTTATAATAACAACTATGAATTATGGTAGAAAATAAAACAGTAATCAACTACTAACAACAGCGATTTTAGATCACTTTTTCAATCGCTTTCAGTATGGAATATTGTATCTAGATTATACCTACTACTACATTTAAGTAATTTTGCAATAAAAATAAAATATTTATTGCAAAATAACTTAAATGTAGTACAAACTTATGATCAATGGCCTTACAACTAAGTGCTTATATTTACCTATGATCGATGGGGTAACACTTATTGAATAAACGACGTACCTTATGTGTAGTAGGCTTCAAAAACACCCCACAAACGTTGAGGAATGTTTCTGCGCAGTCCAACGCAGTGACTGCTATCTCATCGTTTGACTCTTGGGACCTGGGATACAAAGACGCATTTGAATTTGAATAAGCGATTGTTACACAGATTCTTATCAGTGGCAGGACAAAGAACGTCAAGTCCAAGTCAAAATATTCTTTATTTGCATAGGCTTGTACACAGCACTTACAAAAAGTCATACATAAAAAAAAAAAATTTAAAACTATTTATTTTTGGCCAAGTAATGTATATTTTGTTAGGATATACTAAAAAATAAATAGACATAATGCTATTCTACCACCGGAATGAGAAAGTTGATTCTGACGAGAAGATCCGGCAAGAAACTCGCCAGTTACTCTTTTTAATTGCCAAAATGTTTATTCCCATTAAACGTCAGGTGTACTCGATGTGAAATGGTACCCTATTGAAACAAAAAACTAGTTTTTTATATTTTTATCTTCGTCTTTAAGCTACTTACACAGGAACTTTATTTTTCTCTCCGGGCGAGTGGGCAGCGATGCTGCTCTCTTGAAGCATGCTGTTGGCGAGTTTCCTTTTGGCTTTCTTACTTAGGTGCTTCGTTGGTTGAGAACTCATCTAAAGATTCAATTATTTTAATAGATTAATAAACAAAGGTTAGGGGATAGTTTATGAACTACCAAAAATCAATACGTCCATTGTAAATTATTAAAGATGGTCGCGCATCATATCTTATACGAGTACTATATCATTGTTAAATTATGAAGAGAATCTTGGGATATTCCAAAAATATTAATAGTAAAAGTATGTAAAAATATCACTAAAAAAACTGCTCAATATACAAATTACAGTAAACTTGATAAGCTACTTTTATAAGTAGAAAAAAAAACGTAATCATACCACTCTCCTTGTCACAATTGGTCACATTTGTGAAACATCCTCCCTAGTTTGACGTCACACATTTCGCTTTCATCTAAAAATGACGTCACAAAGTTACGCTCCGCCCCTTTGGCACACTATGTCACATTTTGCCGACCCCCTCCCGCCCCCTTAAAGTTTTTTTAAGTGATATGTGGCACCAGAAAAATCACAAGTGACAACCTTAAACCTCTTTTCCCTTCAATTGGACCTATGTGTGACGAATTTCAATGGCCCTTAATGATGATTGATGATGATGATAAGAGACTCACAGTGAGCTGAACTATGTGTCTAGTTGGCGTGATGTCTGCGACGATGTGTTCGGTCAGGGAGTCCTCCCAGGCGCGGCCGCGCGGCGAGTCCGCGGGCCGGTGCGAGTGCAGCGCCGACAGCCAGCGCCGCAGCGTCTCGTACGCCGAGCGACGGACTTCGCTGGTAGATAATACATAGTAGTTTATATACATTCATGTCATAATCTTCAAATTTAGAACTCAAAGTTGAACACGTTTTGACAGGCTTTATAAAATACTATCTCAGCAGGCCTTTGGGTGAGGATGACAGACTCAATAGGTACGAGTAGTTTGTTAGTTCTTTAGTAGATACTATAATATAAGGTTGTCAGTGACCTCCTATTTGGATCTCACGGCCGCTTACCATCAGGCGGAGTGAGACCATCTTGATTGTCTTAAATATAAAAAAAAAACAAAACTGTGTTTTAATTACCATTTAAGGTCTGATTTTTAACATTATAAGAGTTAGGCCTGAGGAGGACAAATTAACAATGACGACTCGTTAGCGTAACGGTTTGAGTGCCGGTTGAGACGTAAGGGTCGCGGGTTCGATTCCCGCACCAACACAAATGTTTGTTGATAAAACAGATATTTATGTTGCGTCTGGTTGTTTGTGGTTTCCATAGCACAAAGGAAAACCTTAGTTTTGGACCAGGGCAATGTATGTGAATGTTGTCACAATCTATTTTTTTTTTAATATAGTTTATTGACATAAAACTAGCAATCCTTTAATGAATAATTTTGCCATGTTTCTTACCTAGTTTCTTCATTTGCATTTTCTGTGCACCATTTTAGAGTGAGGATCACAAACTTAAAGATGAGGGACGAAAATGGTACAAGATTTGGGCCTAAGCTGAAAAAAAATACAATATGACGTAATGAACTGAATAAAGAGTAAGTTAAGGTCACCAGAAAGTCAAGTCAATATATAAGGATTTCGCATAGGTTTTTCTGCCGCTGGGGTACACAAGTTCTGGAGTCTCCACTCCAGAACAGGGTCTCCACCCTGTCTCAGTAAACGTAATTTGTAGGACACCTTCACGCTAGATGGAATGACGATCTGCGCAGTATGGCTGGCAAGATATGGATGCCAATAGCAAAAAATCTATCGGAGAGACCTAAGTCCTGCAGCGGACTGCAACACACTGCTGATAAGTTTTTCGAATTACTTACCAAGCAACCAGGGCGTCCAAAGTGCGCAGTGCTTGTATTTTAACACAAACAGCTTTAGTGATATCCTGCGCCTGATTCGCTTCCACTCGATATACTTAATGCGCGTACAATTATTTCTATGACAAGCTGTGGCTGGATAGGCTTGGCTACTGGGTAAATTTCTCTGTAAAAAAAAATTGTAGTGTTTTTTGAAAAAAAGCAGAGAGGTACTAAATGTTACTAAAACATCACCTGATTAACTTCTGCACTCAGAGACGTTATTTAAACCTTAATTACTACTATTATTTCTTGCTCTAAACTTTCATTGCCACTGACATTAGAATAGTTTGTTACAAGTTTTGTGCAGATAAGTTAATTAATTACTTTTTTAAAGGAGGGTAGAAAAACTTCAGTTGCAACAGCGCCGAAATATCGAAAAGTCTAAAATAAGGTAGGTAAATGGTAGCAATCCCGTTACTAACTATTCGAAAACATAATATTGGCAGTTTTAACTTTAGTACAACACTAGAAGGCAAGTATGTAACTTACACAAGAGTGGCCTGTACAAAAACCAGGATATTCCTCAGTCTGGTTGTGAGAATAACTTGTTTATTTGAGTTATTGTTTTGCGTTTTCGGCACCGAGAGTATCTGGGCCAAGGCGGTGCCCAGTGGTGATGAAGTAGAGGATTGTAGTTGTAATTTCTGAAAATGTTATTAAAAATTATCTATACTATTTCAAATTTTTATAATGAGAAAACTTCTACAGAAAACGCCCGAAGAGATAAAATACTGGCGCGATTGCTATTGCTTGCGATTGGAGACAGCAAGCGCCATCTATTGGTAATGATCCAACTAATACAAAAATAAACAAAAATGAACTTACTTAATTAAAAAAAAACTTAGGTAATTAAATGAAACCAAACAACTTGGCAACACTTGCTTATTTTTTATCAGTGGTTAGGCTTTAATCGTAAATACCACATACAACATCAATGTACCAAAAGAGAGTGTAAGTGCGGAAAATGGTGTCCACCATATTTAACTAAAGATTCTTTTCCTTATATCTAACTAGCAGAATCAAATAACACATGTTTCTTTTTTTCTATGTATTTATTAATGTCGTTATTTTGATCTTAACATACATTCACCACCTGGATTACGAGATTGACAAAAAAATTACCTGGGATTTATTGCTTCCCTGGTAGATATCTATGGAATTTGGAAATATAGCACCTAGAAGCTTGTGAGCAGCACCGCACAGCACAGTCAAGTGTTCTCGCCAACATATCTTTGATGTAGCAGTCTTCTCGTTCAATGGCCGCACCTATAAAATATAGACCTTTAGATTCTTGGCACAACCACCCGGTATGTGGAAGGTTGTTAGTTTGAATTCCACTTGAACCTTTTGTTGATTTTCTGTGTTATTTAAATAATAGCAATATTTTTTAAATTAGTTATTCAGTAAGAAAGTGTCTACCTACAAAAACATTATTATAATTATTAAAACACTCAACAGTACACAATTTTTAGTGTAAAGACAAGAAAAACATGCATATCAGTTTTAGCTATCTACAACCAAATTAAAATTTATAAAAAAAACATTTCTTTTCAAATGTCCTTTGCCCAAAGGTCTGGTAGAAATTGCTTTAAGCGACAAGACTGCCGAAAATGTACACTAAAATTTCTGTAATTTCTAGTTCATAAGTTTTGTGCAATAAAGTATATCTATCTATTTCTTACCTGTTGCAAAGCATGAGCACATTTAGCTGCTTCAATGACATTGTAATAGTTGTTACAATCAATGAAATGACATAGATAGGTCTCTATTGTATTTCTGTGCGATCCACAGTATTTTGGAAAGCTGAAATTATTTTCAAAGGTATTTTTTTAGTATGCAGGTTAATGTTCATTTTGGTTTGAAATTTAATGCAAAAGATACAAAACAAAATTTACAAATACATATGAGTGATGTATTTAAATAAGAAGCGTGTAATAAGTTAGGTTACATTACCGGTTGATGATGTTTTCTAAAGCCCGCAACCACCTATTACAGTCCAAATCTGTATGTTTAGATAAATTTGAGAAAAAGGTCGATAAAACCTCCTTCACTGCGTCGCTATTGTTTGGATCTACATCCCGAACTTTGTTCAATATTTGACCTGCAAATATGGCAAGAAAATGGTCAGCAAAATATTTTAAAAATGAAATGGTGACACGTAAAAGGCCTCTTTTTACGTGTACTTCTCTGTCTATTAAGTTTTACTTACTCATTTTGTAGATTTTGAAAAGATAATCTAATTAATTTATTAAATTACACTTGATAAACAAATTGAAAACCATGCGTGAACATTTCCCATTTCCACACTTTTTCAAGTGACATTTGACGTTGACATTGTTGACATATTGAACTTTTAATGGTTTTTCTTCTGGCATTGGCACTCAACGTATTAGGCTTTAAAATGCTATGTTTACAATGACGACTTTTAAAAGTCGTTATTATTTACCTACATTTAAGGAACCCAAAGCCATGGTATTTTAAAAAAAGTAATAATGTTTGTCTATGGTTTTCTTTTTTTTATTTAAGGAAAAACAATAAATGTCAAATTTTATAATGGGCGGTTGTGGTTGTTAATTAATTACTTTGTTTTTCATTGGATAACTTTAATTTTACTAGTGATTAACAACCCATTTACGCAGTACATTGTGTGTAAACGTCTTTCTATTCTTTTCTTGAGTTCGTGAACGAAAATGGCTACGTTGGACGATAAAATCTTGGGTGAAAAGCTGCAAAATTATTGCAGCAGTAGTGAAGATGAAGGTGGTTCTGATTATGAAGATAGCCGTAGTGGTGACGAAGAGGGCAACCCACCTGCTCCTCAGCAGGCTCCTGAACCAGCGCCCATCAATAGCTGGTCGGGATCGGCTAGCAATACTGGTCCCAAAGGCGTTTTAGAAGACTGGAGGCGATACAAACAACTTGAAGCCGAGAGTCGTGCTGAATTGGAGAAGGAACGCATCGCGCTAGCGAAAAAGCTTACCCTCTCTGTAAAGACTGAGCGGGAGGAAGCAGAAGAAAAGAAAACTGAGGAACTTGAGGATGAATTAAATGAGCTGATTGATGAAGAGTTTCTTATGAAATATCAGCAACAGAGAATGCAAGAACTAATGGGCCAGTTGCAGAAAGTGCCAAAATTTGGTAAAGTTGTAACACTGAGCAGTCAGGAAGAATTTCTGGGTGCAATTGACAAGGAAGATCAGAAAGTCACAGTCATAATACATATTTACAACCACAAGCAGAAAGCTTGTGAAACTATGGATGGTTGTTTGAATATTTTGGCCACAGATTACCCAACAACAAAGTTTTGCAGAATAGCTGTGGATGTGACAGGCTTGAGTCGACTGTTCCGAGTGGAAGGTGTTCCAGCTCTACTGGTGTACAAAGGCGGCCAAATTATTGGTAATTTTGTACAACTGGCAAATGAGCTGGGTAATGATTTCTTTGCAACAGATGTAGAACGCTTTCTGATAGAATATGGAATGTTACCGGAGAAGTAGGGTTAATTTAATCCATGTTTCAGCAGTATTATTTAGATACTAAGTATTTATAGGTGTAATTGCTAATTGTCGGCCGAAAAGGTAGGTTTATTTTGAAAATTTATTTTTTTATCTTTCTTAGATAATTTTTTTAAGTATTTTGGCCGACTGAAGCAGGCTTTAAATTAGTGTACTAACTCTTCCCTGGGAACCTGAAACGTATATGGGTCATTCTGCTTCATAAGATTTTTGAGAAATACATTTTAAAGTGTACCTAGTACCTACCTCATTAATTTCATTTTGTGAAGTCTGCTCTTTTGAAATTAATCAATTTAAATATTTAATGTAATGTTTAGTTGCTTCATTACTTAATTTAGGGTAAAATGTGTGTTAGTATTTTGTTGTTTATGCGCGTTCAAATAGCCCATGAAACCTTGTGGTTTTCCTTTTTACTTATCAATAATATTGTACTTTATACATATAATAATATAATGCACTGTTTTGTAATACTACCTAATAAAATTAATGTGATTTTATCAAATGTACTTTCTGCTAGGCCTTACCTATATTAGCATTATCTATAAAAAATGTTTTAAGTGGTTGCCAACTTGCCACCATTTATAAGCCAGTGATATGGTAATATTGAATGTGTATCATGAAATGAATAAAGTATGCTAATGCTTATTTGTGTGCTATGAATGTTGCTTAGGCATTGCAATATATTATGAAGAATCATGTGGTTAGTTTTAGTATCTCATAAACTTATGTAATAAATCATTAATCACACTTTAACATTGTCTGACAAATTCATCTGTTCATTTCCATGATAGATTCATCAAAGAATTATTTCAAGTAAGGAAATTCTAATATAATTAAGTATAGGTATAAAAACCAAAATGATGACTAACATTACTAACTATTGGTAAAATATAGACTAAGGTTTACGATACCTGACTGGTGTGTTCATATTAAGATTGTTTAGGATCAGGATTTGCTTTACAAAATGTTTCCAATCACTGAACTGCAATAAATTACTTATTTGTTTCACCTTTTTGAAGCATTTATCTAGAAGTAAGTTGCTAACTTAAAAATAAAATATTTTTCTCAATACAATCTTGTTTTAATATGTTTGTAATGTATATTATAATGGGGAAATGTGTACAGAAAAACAATATTTTCAGTGTTTTATCTAAGAATTTATTGGGGAGACAATGACAACTGCCTTAAAAAATTATTGTAGTTATACACTTAGGAAAAGTATTGTTCTTTTACACTTATTGCTATGAAAGTAAATATCTAATTCTTCAAATTCACATTTTATGTGCATCCTTCACCATAGTTTGTTCAATAAATCAATTAATACTGTAATATTTTTGTCTAGCTAGAATATTAATTAAATAAGTTTGTAATGCCAATACAAGGAGGAGAGCTTCAATGTAGGATTTTTTTACTACTCCCTAACGTAATTGGTTAATTTGAGTATATATTTCCTTTAGAAGTGGATTTATGATAGTGGTTTTAGTTATATCCACAACTTTCGTTGAACCTATGATGTGGATGCCTTTCACAGAAGTGCACTAAGCACACAACCTATGTTTAGAACAGCTAACACAGTTCTACGATTTCGTCGCTCATCTCCGTGCGCCTGCGCTTCGGCGGTTTCACCGTCGTCTCGTCCTCGTCTTCCTCGATGATTTCCATATCGCTGTCACTGTCTGCTCGGGCCCTGGTCCTAGACGGGCCAGGTTTGGGCTCATCGGAGCCATTGGATCCGTTAGCTGGTTTCTCATCCTCTTTGGGAGCCGGCATCGGGGCGTCCGTGTCGGTCACGAGACGCCACGATTTCTCCTCGTCCTCCTGTTGTAGTCTAACCCTGACTTCATAATTTTGCAAGAAGTCGTCCACGAGTAGAGCGCATCCGTCGTTGAGACCGATCTCTTCTAGTGTTTTGTCGTTGTTGTGGTCTGTCTCCCCTGGTTCCGAGGACAGGACGACGAGGCCCTTGCCCTCGACGGTGGCGTCGGGCGCCTGCATGTTCAGGCCCTCCTTGAACGCGCTGGTGAGATCTTTGAGAGTGAGTTGTTTGAGATTGCAAGCGAGACCCACCTCGGGTTTGGGCGCGCAAACATAGCATTTTGGATTGGGTGGGGTCAAAGCTGAAACAAAGTAATGAATTCTATAAAAATATGCCTACTGAAAACTATTTAATTAATTTTGAGACTTAGGATGACGATGGCAGCCTGGTGATAAAAACTTGCGTCTTTTTAATCAGAAGGACACACATCTGGCTTTTGTAAATTCACATGCTAATTCATACTACTGACTTTAAGTGTGGGATAGGTCTCAGATGGTTTCTCAAACAGTGGATAGTTCAGTTGGTTCATTGTAATTACCAGACTACCAAATCTTCAAACATGCATGATCCAAGTGACCTATGCCTTCAAAGCAAGGCTATGCAGGTATTGGACGCAATGGGGAATGACATGCTTGTTGAGGATTCACGACTGGACCAGCCTCTTTATATTGATTGTTTTATATGTTTTTATTTTTTTGTTAGATTATGACTGTTTATGTCTTCTTTGCTTATGGTTTGAATGTGTCCTAAAAATATACCTATTGTCTGTTTGCTGATATGAGCGGTTTTATTGGCAACGTCACCAACATACAGTCCAGGCCTTTTGACAAATTATGATAGGCTTGCTGTAGTATATTGCTGGATATAGGCCTCTCTTAATATTCGCCACTTCAATGCCTCAAGTGTTGCGTCCCATGGACGGCGGTGATCACTTACCATCAGGTGAGATCTGCTTGTTTTTTGCTGTAATGTAAAAAAAAAGTTAACCAAATACTCACTCTTCTCTGGCACGAACAGCTGCCCGCGGTGGTTGACCTTGGGCCGCAGGTACACGCTGCTGCAGGTGTTGAGGTCGCCGCGCAGGATGGCCTGCGCGCGCAGCACGGCCAGCCCCGCCACGATGGCGTTCGCTGTCGCTATGGCCGGGATTATGTTGCCCGCCATTGCTGTGTAGAAAAGTATACATTAGGTAAGCCAAGATCACGTCATCATCATCATTATCAGCCTGTTGCAGTCCACTGCGGGACAGGCCTCTCCAAATGCTCGCCACTTTGATCGATCTTCGGCTACTCACATCCAGCTCAAGCCAGCCCTCACGAATCACGTGAAACTAGTTAAAAATCAGTGACCAGCAAAAAAATCTTGAAATTTTGGGGTGAGTTTTTTTTGGGTGAGTTGCCACCTAAGCTAAATTTTTCCTTTATTTTACTCAAGCTGCTGTAAAGTGTAACCCGGATGGCGCATTTTGGGAGTGACACTGCCTCATACGCCAGAGGTCGTGGGTTCGATCCCCACCCTGGAAATACATTTGTGTGATGAACACTTGTTTGTTCAGTGTCTGGTTGTTAAATATGTATTTAAGTATTATGTTTGTAAATCACCTGCGGTTAAGCGATTTCCGCCGCCCATAGACACATATGCAACAACAACACATAGTGGGCTGCCACCCTTTTAACCCCCCTTTCCCCACGATTCGACCTCTGGTACCCTCTCTCACTCGACAGGTGCTAGTGCTTCACGCAATACAACATGCTTTATGCTACTTGTTGATAAGCAAAGAATATAATATACTTACATTTGATCTCAAATCGCGATTTCTGCGGTATATTGAATATGTGCGCGCGGATGTTGGCGCAGGCTGTGACGAAGTCCATGGCGCTCTTCTCGTCCTTGTCCCACACGAGATGGTCGCCCTCCGGTCTTCCCTTCAGGTCTGCTTGCAAGGCGTTGCAGCTTGCACCAAATACCTGAAGTGGATAAAGGAACAATGCAATCAGTCAAATCATTGGATATTTTTCAGCTATAAAGAGACCGTCCTGGTCTTTTTCTTCCGGGAGTGTCTCAGTGTCAATGTATTTTTAGTATTATATCGGTAATACCTCTGTTTTCTGTGAGTATAACTGCTCAAGCTATTTAGTAGGTACAGAGTTAGATCAATGTACAAAATATTTTGTGAATTTAGTGTAGATACCTACAGATTTCTTTAATAATATGCATAGGCATGTATGGTGTGAGGATTTTCACATGTTTTTGTTTATGAAACTAAAATCTAGTTTAGTTATCTTGGTTTCTATGATCTCCTTTTTATTTATCGATTTATCGAATCGAAGTTTAGGAGGGATATGTACAAAAATGAATAATATCGGAATTTTGTTTCTAATTTTTCCTTACCTGTGCACATTCATGCACAGTCCAAACACGCTGGTCCTGGTAACCCCGTATGTTGCGCAGGCGCCGCGTCTTTCCCAGGCAAGTTGTCCCACACCAACGGAGTAGGAGGCCGCCGTTTTTTCCACAAGTTCTCCATCGACAGCAAGTAACGGATATCATCACCAAATAACTTTGTGAACAGTTTCTCTGGCTCATAATTTGTTTCTGCAGCCCACTGTCGTGTGCTTTTCCGTTCGACGTTGCCACTTGCATTGCTTTCCGATGTCAGGGCCGAGTTGCCAGCATCGCCTGCTGCTTCAGGATCGGCAGTGATTCAGGACTGACATCCTGGTCAGGATCCTCCTCTCCGAACAGGTTGGTTGAAGAGATGTTTTAGCCCATACAATACAGTGGATGGGCTCGGATGGGGTGTTGCGGATGGTGCAACCAGGGAATGTCTTTTGTGGTGCTTTCGGCTGGCATTCATAGCACTGGGTAAGGCCTTTTTTAATGAGCTCCACCTGTAATTATTTAACAAGAATCTGAGAATAATATGCACTCAAAGTACAAGCAATCCTAGGTATCACTTTTTTGCCAAAAATAGACTGGACAATTGTAAATAAATTACACAGTGCAGCGATATACACCCCTCAGCATTTTTTGCTTAGTGCTATCAATAATAACATGTAATAACATGCCGTAATGCCAGCACATCAACTCATAGAATCGAAATATAGACATACTGGAAAGGAACTGAAAAAAAATACGAAGTTCTACATAGCTTCTAGTGACTTACTATCCATAGTTCCTGATTGCTTCGATTCTTAATTTAACGTTATCAATGTTCAAAAGATAACCAAAATCACATCTAAAAATCACTACAGCTGTGTAACATGGGTGAAAATATATAAACGAATGTTTACCTGTCAGCATAGCCTGCAGTGCCAGTTTCAACCAGGGGCACGTTGGCAGCAAGACACATTCTGTTCACGTGGTTCCTGGCCACACGGTTGTCCAATGCATTCATCACAATATTGAACTGTTTGAAGTAGCTCACTCCATAATCATTGCTGAAACATATTATTACTTTTTAATTCGGTGTTAAGAAACAGAGAGCTGCAACATCTAGGCTAGTGATCCAATTAAAACTATTGGTTTTAAAACAAAGGTACTCAAAAACTTTTGAGGTTTTTTTCAACAAAATAATTTTTTTTGATAGTTTGTCATAGTAGTGATGACTTGATTTCTCTGATGGAGGCCTTCGCCCTGCAGTGAGACAATAAATATGCTGATACTACTTACTAAGGTCATCATCATCATCATCTATTTATTTATTTATAAACATGGGTATACAAGGATGAATATTAAAATTACTCAAAATTAATTAAGATAATATTAATTAAGGTAATTACCCTACACTAAACTTTTTTAATAGAGTATGTAAATGCTGCTTATAAGACACAGAAAGTAAGTTTTATGATGTTATTTACTTATTAGTTAATTATAAATTGTGATTATTTAGTATCATCGCCATTTGATTTTAATAGTATACAAACCTAATAACACTGTCATGGTGTGCAACAATGTTGACGTTAGGGTTGAAGCTCAGTGCCGAGTCCTTGGCAACTTGGGCCTTTGATTTGCCCACATGCTCTTTGTGAAATAAGAACTGACGGTTTAGGTTGCTCACGTCAATTGTGTCCAGATCAATCTGAAAATGTTTGTAGGTTTATGTAAATTACTAAGCAGATTTAATTAAAGTGGCATTTAATAAAATGTGCCATTTATCTCGTACACGAAAAATAACTTTAGTTTTAAGTAGTACTATTTATTTTGAAGTAATTTTTGCAACTATGCACAAAATGAAATAGGTAAGTTGATTTTTTTTTCAAGTCATGTAGGTATCGAGATTGAATAAAAAGGAGGAAGGATGCTATTAGTAAATGTTGCAAAATGCTGGTGTTATGGTAAATTCACTAAATTTTCGTGCAAAAAATGACGGCATCTGAGAATCGTTACGCGGTGTCTACGTCACAATAAATTTCCTGTGCAGCAATTGTGGTTTCTGAAGCTTGCAAGACAAATTTATCTAGACCCCCCATTGATAAAAAGGAATAATACATACTATTTCAATTTGTGGAAAGCCGGTAAGCACGAGATTCTTCAGGATTTCACAACCTATTCCACCGGCACCTACTACCAGTATTTTGGAGTTTGCTATCGCTTCTGTCAGCTTCTCGTCGAACACGCCAGCCACACGTGCAACCATTTTAATAAACTATCACTTTATCTAGGAAGAATTATAGAGATCGTAGCGATTTAGCGAAATTATTTCAATGAAAACGCAAACGAGGAATCATTCGGCAACTGGCAACTGTCAAAATTAGCGTCAGTTCCTTGCTGCGTTCATAAACCACGTTTAGGTTTTTAGCTCATGTTTAAAAAGATTGCCAAATCTATTTCCGAACGTATTTTTTTGGTAGTTCAGAATATAGACGTTTGGTGGCGCTGCACGCTGTATGATGCGAATAAGCGATAGATTTTTATTTTAAACGCACGGATATAATCTAAACCACACGCTAATACAAAGCCCGGCTTTGTATTAGTTCAAACATTTTGGTTTAGAATATTGTACACTACTACAGTTCGCAGTATTTTGTAGTGATAGGTTGCAGGCTAAACGGATCATCCGATAGTAAGAGTGCAGTCGCCTATCATCAGTAGTTATCAGCTAACTCCCCATACTACCCATTTACCTTCTATCCTTATTTGACGAAACTGCTCAAGCGTCTCTAATTATTTAGACACTGCGGTTGAGCCGGCCCATTCCTGCCGAAGCGTGGCTATCCTAGGGCTAACACGTGGGGCTGTCTGTCCACTTGGCTTCACGTGGAGTTACTCTTTTTGACTTTGGTAGGAAAGGTTGTGAGCGTTAATTTTTTTTTATTTTCTTCTTCAATTCAATCGAAAGAACGTTACAATTCCACTTTGTACCAATAGCGCTGGGTGTCGATTGCATTGCGAAAGTGTTTAGCCTTTTCGGTTATAAATTATAATAAAATACTTATAAGGTTTGTCGATGTCTATTGTTCCCGCCCATCATCCTCTCTTAGACTGAAAATCTCCGTAAACCAGAAGGATGATCGCTAAAAGTGTGACGTCATAAGCCAATGGGGTTTGGGAACTAATTTTTAGGTATCTTTTTTATATTTTATTTCAATACCTTTTACTATTTCAAGTAATCAATTTGAAATATTTTTGTAATCAAGACAGTAGAATATGTTTTAAATTATTTTTAAACATTTTAAATTCAAGCGTATTGTGACGTCACAAGTGCGCTACACTAATTAATAGTGTTACCACGTGCTTTTTTCCCTAAATCCAAAGATTTAAATCTTTGCCTAAATCGTGGCAAATAAATTATATGTAAAAGGTTGTGAGCATGCCCAACGTTGGATCCGCGCCTGGTTCAGATTTCAGACTATAAATTATTACCGTACACTATGGGTGGTTCCTTGGGTTGGTTGTTAAACTCTGGATCATGATGTCCTATTAAAGCGATGGATTATCTACTTTTAGCATAAAAGGTGCCCTCATGTGTTAAGTATGGCTAGCATTAAAATTGCTTTTAACTTTATGGGAACAGCACTTATCTATACTCACTATTTATAAAGAGGTTAAACTCATAGTCCACGTCAGAGCTTATAGGTGAACCGAAAACACGAAACACTTGCGCAATGTAATTGACTCCTAGCGCCATCTATTGGTAGACAGTGGAACTACTTTCCCGAAACGAAGTGAGGGCGGGCCACTAGTCTTTCTTAAATGTATTTTTAATACCGTGTGGCTTCATTGCGTTGGACGAACAATGTTGAAACGACAGTTAAACGTCTAAGGATATTTTCAGGCAATTTATTGGGCGCCCTGTAATAATTTTGTCATTACCTTCGTCGAAATTAAACGTTAACGGTGTGAATCGAATTACTCGACCGGATTCGCGCGATGCTCTGCTATTTAAGGGAGGAACACTTTTGCTTGTGTCAGGCAAACAAATGTGGGTCTAATTAAAATGGGCAGGGTACTGTCGCCTAGTGATGGCCAACTATTTATTTAGATACTATCGATAGATTAAATCGAACATCATGGTACCCTATCAATAGGCCTATTCATAGTATATTGATACTCTATCAATAGGCCTATTCATAGTATATTGATACTCTATCAATAGGCCTATTCATAGTATATTGATACTCTATCAATAGGCCTATTCATAGTATATTGATACTCTATCAATAGGCCTATTCATAGTATATTGATACTCTATCAATAGGCCTATTCATAGTATAGTACTTAACGAACGATAGAATTGTAGTTTATTACTATTTTATCGATAGATGGCAATGATAGCTCAGTGGTTAGAACGCGCCTTCCTTACGGCGGGGTCGTGGTTCGAACTACTCGGGTTCGAACCATGCACCACGTATTAGGGTATTTCTACCATCAGCTCTACGGTGTGTGTAAACCTCATGAGGTCACCTGCACGTTTTGGATAGGATCTGTAACCATGAATTAAACTTGGTGTTACAGGGTTGTGAAAGTCAGTCAGCAGTCGTTGCAAATAAATCTTAACGATAGGTTGACGTTGTTAGTAACGAACTACAGTTACTAGCGGCAATATTGACTTCATTAAATATGCCATGTTCTGTGCGATAGTATCGATACTATTTATAAAGAGGTTAAACTCATAGTCCACGTCAGAGCTTATAGGTAAACCGAAAACACGAAACACTTGCGCAATGTAATTGACTCCTAGCGCCATCTATTGGTAGACAGTGGAACTACTTTCCCGAAACGAAGTGAGGGCGGGCCACTAGTCTTTCTTAAATGTATTTTTAATACCGTGTGGCTTCATTGCGTTGGACGAACAATGTTGAAACGACAGTTAAACGTCTAAAGATATTTTCAGGCAATTTATTGGGCGCCCTGTAATAATTTTGTCATTACCTTCGTCGAAATTAAATGTTAACGGTGTGAATCGAATTACTCGACCGGATTCGCGCGTTGCTCTGCTATTTAAGGTAGGAACACTTTTGCTTGTGTCAGGCAAACAAATGTGGGTCTAATTAAAATGGGCAGGGTACTGTCGCCTAGTGATGGCCAACTATTTATTTAGATACTATCGATAGATTAAATCGAAAATCATTTACCCTATCAATAGGAATAGTCATATTATACAGGTATAGTCCTATTATATATAGTCGTATATGAATAGTTATGACTATTCATATACGACTATTCATATACAATTTATAGTATCGATAGTAGGTTTTGTAGTTTAGTTACTATTTTATCGATAGATGGCAATGATATCTCACTGGTTAGAACGCACCTTCCTTACGGTTGGGGGTCGTGGATTGAACTGCACGGGTTCGAACCATGCGCCACGTATTAGGGTATTTCTACCATCAGCTCTACGGTGTAACCTCATGAGGTCACCTGCACGTTTTGGATAGGATCTGTAACCATGAATCAATTAAACTTGGTGTTACAGGGTTGTGAAAGTCAGTCGGCAGTCGTTGCAAATAAATCTTAACGATAGGTTGACGTTGTTAGTAACGAACTACAGTTACTAGCGACAATATTGACTTCATTCAATATGCCATGTTCTGTGCGATAGTATCGATACTATTTATAGGTCGATCGATAGTCTACGATTGCTTGGCTATCGATAGATAGTCAATTACCAATCGATAGTGGACCATCAATCGGCAACACTACTGTGGCCGGTAGGCAGCTCCGGACACTATTTTCCGGATGGCTTGTTTCGCCTCCAGTGGACTGTTTGTGTTCGCGGTTTGATTTTCGGCTCGTCGTTCGTAATGTGATTGTAATTGCGGCGTTTGGCAGCTTAAATTGTTGTCCTGAATTCGGGTCGGGCGAAATTCCATTTCGGGAAGGTTGCGCTGACCCGCCTCGAACATGTTTAACTTCCCACGCTGCAAAACGGAATTGAAACAGGCCTGGAGCTAGATTTTTGATTCGTATTACATAGCGCATCATGCACACAAGTTCGCAGTCATAGGATAAACTACGTGGATGACTATGGGCGGTAGCAATCGCTTACCATCAGGAGATCCGTCTGCTCGACTGCTATCTATCACATAGATGTATACTCTGATTCATAATCATGTAAAGTAAACTGACAGTTGTCAATGTGTCATCCCCATACATTATCACTCAATTTGACACATGCAAAATGTCAAAATGCATAGAAACTTGTCATTTTCATCTGTCAGTTTACTTTACATGATTATGAATCTGAGTATAGATCAAAGAGTAGAGAATAAATTATGCAACGCCCACCTGTCTTCCTTTATTATGATCGTAAGAGGCCTTCTGATCGTAGTCCTACGATCGATATGAGTTCTACTCAAAGACTTTATCAAAGAGTAGGTATAAAAATACCAAAAGGTCTTTGGTTGTATGTATATAATATCTCATTGTCTACAAATTATTGTCAAAGTGTGTCACAGTTTGTCATCAATCTGTCAATTAAGACGTCATGATTTCTAGATAATTTGGATTTTTTTAGGTTTAGAATCAAAATTTTAAGCGAAAGTTCAGATATTCTTGAAAGAAATAGTTATAAATCTGTAAGCTTTCACCATGGGTCCAAAGAAAGACAAAGGAAAGGGGAAACCACCTCCGCCCCCTCCTAAAGGTATGGTCGGTCCCCCTCCGAAGCCGAAGAAACCCCCTCCTCCTCCAGCGTGCTTCAATAGCGAAGACTTAGCAAGGTTCAAAGAAATGTTCAAAGCACATGACGAAGAAAACATAGATAAGGTATCTGTACATACATACCTACACCTGGTGGTTGAGACTGGCTAGTTCCAGTTCTCTACCGTAAAATAGCTACACCCTAAGGGCATAATTTAAATATACGTTTCCGAGTATCCACCTTTGGGTTGATCAACGAAATAAGCGGAGTCTTTAGATAGGTAGGTACGTACTTACCATTTTCAAATTTTACTAACTACAAAAAGGTAGCAGATTGCATCTCCCCTCGCATCGTATTCCATCATTGTGACTCCCTCCATGGCTGCCCAATTTGTCCTGTATGGTGGTCTATTAGAGTCCTTCCATCCTCTCATAATTTATTAATATTACCAAAAGCTAAAAATGATCATAAGATACCTGAATTAAGGATCAAGGAACTGAGATATTATCACGCGATTAATTTCACGTAAACTTCTTTCAGGTGCCTCTAGAAGCAATTCCACTTATGCTCCGAAAATTGGGTTTCAACCCAAAAACGGCTGAAATAAGAAAACTGTTTGAGATCTTCCTAGAAGATGAGTATGTCGACACCGTTGAATACCACGAGTGGCTATTCATGATCGAAGCTAAAATGGCATGGGGGGACGACTTTGAGCTGGCAGTCACGAAAGCTTTCGCAGCATTAGGGCACGACGACGCAGAAACCGGTATATGTGACTTTGAACTGCTCAGAGAGGAACTAACAGTGTGGGGCGAGCCTTTAACAGAAATCGAATTCGTTGACTGGATCCGGCTGTCTATAAAAGACAAAACCTTCAACATGGAAGACGGGTCTTTCAACTACGTCAAGTTTATCGAGAACATGAATGCTAAGGACACGAGATACGCAAAGGAGCCTATTAACTTCTTCAAGTTAGACCAGAAGACGTTAGCTGAGATGGCTATAAAGAAGGCTGAAGAAGAACGACTGGAGCAAGAGAAGAAGGAGGCCGAGAAGAGAGCTAGGGAAGAGGCGAAAACGGCAGAAGATGATTGCAGACGGGCTATTGCCTCCCGATTAGTATTTAACAGTCAGGTTTTCACTATGTAATCGAGCCCGTGCTATAAGTTTTTTTTTGGCTGTGGTTCTATTACACTAAGGTCTTTAGAGACTTTCGGAAATACGCATAACTATAGATTTGAAAAATCCAAAGAAGGCATGCTCGGATTCGATGTAATTATTTGACCCCCCCGTATGGAAAACGCGTTCTTGTTCACTAAGCTACCATTATTACTCCATCAGGAGTTTCACCAGCCGCCTTTCTTTTTTAAATCGTCTATCCATTGGGCCGCAAGGAGTCCTAATGTAATAAAATCTAGTAAAGATACATCTCACCGCAGTGACGAGGAGTGACGACCATTCCTCTTTGTACTTATGATCGGCCCCATTGTCCATCAGTTCGTTAGGATACATGGCAGTAAATTGACAAAAGTAAGCAAAATTCTTTCAAAACCAATCTGCTGAATGAAGCGGAAAAAATATTACAATAAATTAACTACGTCACAGTCGTTGCAACGCGGCCCGAACTTTAACGATATCGGTTCAGGTGCGTCGTAAATCGAGTCGGTGCAATAAACATTTTATATCTATTTTCACTGTTTCATTGCTAGAGCATTACTAAAAGAGAGAATTTACTGTTTTGATTGAGTTATCGGAAAATTTGTAGGTACCTAAGTACTTCATTTTTGTCCTACCTGTTTCTTTTCTTTAAAGTGGAGTTGATTAGTTAAATGCCACCTCTAGTTAAGCACTTTGTAGTGGGTTCGCACAAGTTATCTATGTGGAAACATCATTATCCGATGGATCACCAAATTGAGTTTTAGCCTCCTGTACAAGACGAAGTCAAAAACTACAGTTGGTATAAAATTGATATCTTACACAGAGTATATGTTACTTCGTGTAATATTCTCACAGATTTAGGTACTCCTGCTTAGGTGAAATTTAGTGTTCAGAGGCAATGTACCCACCTACTTGTAGGCGCCAAGTAACTATTTAATTACCTAGGCTTACCACGGCCTTAATTAAGTAAGAGACTCGATAAGTGCTCTCAGGAACCCATACCGTTTCTGAGATAATGATGGGAGTAAGGGAAGATATGCCGCGGAATATTAGCGCGAACACTAAGTGGATACTTACCTTGTAAGAGGTATTTTATCTGTCACATTTGCTTATTGAGGGCCAACAGCATACGATTATGATCGAAGCCTGTACAGGAAAACTGTCCTGTAATCAATGAGAAAAAACGAAGGTGGATTATATTATATTGTGTTTGGATGGGTGGAATATATAATTAAGTAAATCTTCTTGGTCTGATTTTATGGAATATAATGTCTGTTTCCTTTTTTTTTGTTTTTCTCCTTTTTTTTTGTTATCTAAGTGTCATTATGTTTGCTGTTACTTTGTTCTTTAAATTATGTTGTGTTTCTTTGTTTGTGCCAAATAAATGTTTTATTCATTTATTAATTCCTATTTTGCCTACTTATATCCCCATGGATTTTGCCCCGGTACCTACCCTCACTCACCGGGCGAAACACACCGCAAGCAGTTTTCTGTGAGTTGGCGCTATCACTCTGGTCGCGCTGCCTAATCATTCCAAATAGTGATTCTCCCAAAAACAAGGAACAATCGCCTTTGTAATAATTAAAGATCTCCTGAGATTATTATTTTCCTTACTTCTAACCGCTATATTCGAACACAGATATCCGTATTCTTCGAAAATGATTGATGATTTATTAGGATGGTCAATTAGTTTATTGGTCTCGAGAGAACTTCCAGGCATACAAACAGGAATGTTATTAAGTTTTCTTTTCTCTGAAAACTTGTGTAATAAATCTAACGGGAAACAATAACAGGTCTATGGGAACTTGGGAAGGTCATAATGCCTTATTCTTTGTCTGAATAAATAGTAGATTTCATGTACCTAGGTAACTTATTATCTTCTATACTATTTATAAAGAGATAACTTTAATAGACAACGACAAGGCTTATAGGTAAACCGAAAACACGAAACGCTTGCGCGATGTAATTTAGCACAGCGCCATCTATTGGTTCATTTCTGAATTACGGTCCCGAAGCGAAGTGAGGGCGGGCCACTAGTGTACTTATATTTTTGAAGTTAATAGTTTCTACAGTTTTTGTTTTTCGAATTTTTTATTTTCCCTCCAGGGTTCAATTTGTTTTCCGCCTTCTCATCTCAATTTGTACTTCTCGGTTGCGTTCAAACTGTCCTTAGGAGCCCGGGATACGCTAATGATTATGATCCACTTCTCACATTAGTATCTTTCTAACGTATACTCCGTCCTGCTGTCTTGCGTATCAATCTATTTCGTTAAAGGTATAATAGTAATAAATATGACAGTCATCATCATCATCATCATTAGCCTGTTGCAGTCCACTGCTGGACATAGGCCTCTCCAAATGCTCGCCACTTTGATCGATCTTCGGCTACTCGCATCCAGCTCCAGCCAGCCCTCTTGCACAGATCGTCACTCCATCTGGCCTGAAGTCGTCCTACACTACGTTTACCAAGACGCGGTCTCCACTCCAGAACTCGTCTACCCCAACGGTTGTCAGTTCTGCGGCAGATATGGCCAGCCACTTCAGCTTGCTAATCCGGTAATAAATATGACAGTTAAACAGTATAGAAGATAGATTATATAAATCTTTCCTGCTTACCTGGCTCATCGTTAAGATTGGCCGCGTAGCCCAAATATCGGTTGAAGGACATTATTGTAATTTTGCTCGACCTTTATTAGCTTCCACCGACAAAGTTTAAGGTTAGGGTATTTATTTTAATTACATAAGTTAAATGCAACTTGAAGTTTGTGTTGCGGCGTGGAAAGGGATACCTTTACCCCATACATATTCATGGCTAACCGTTCAGTAAGTTTTAGGGGTCTGCATAATTTTTGAGGTCGAAAGAAATGGCATGATCGTACCTTGTTAGCGTTAAAAAGAGTAGGTATTTGTAAGATTTTAGTAGTGAAGTCCAAGTCAATATTTAGGGGCCTTTTCACACGCGATTTTTTTTTATGTGATAGGTTGCAGACGAGCAGGCGGATCACCTGATGGTAAGCAATTTCCGCCGCTCATGGACACTTGCAACACCAGCGGAGTTACAAGTGCGCTGCCAACCTTTTATCCCCTTCCCCCTCCCCGGGTGGGCCTCCGGTACCCTCACTCACTCGGCGAAACACAGCACAGGGACTGCTTCACGCCGATTTTCTGTGAGGCAGTGGTATCACTCCGGTCGAGCCGGCCCATTCATGCCGAAGCGTGGCTCTCCCACAATTAACAGCGCTATAGGCATCCGAGCCGAGGGGAGGTGGCTATTGAGCGATTTGTTGTCCAAGGAAAGGTTGAGAGAACCAGGCCACGAGGAAGATCGCCTATGAGGTGGACTGACCAGATAAAAGCAGCAAGTGACTCATCATCACAACTAATGAATGCACGAGGAAGGCGGTCATCAGAGAAGAGTGGCGGCGTGTTGTGAAGCTTGCCACCAATGCCTGAAGTGATGACCACCACTCTGTCAAGAGTGATACCGACTTAGATGAGTATAAGGATCACTTTTCCAACGCTTTCAGTACAAATAGAACAGTGTATCTAGAGTCAATATCGACATTACTGTACCGTAAAATACCATTGAAATCTGTTCAGAGATTTGTTGGATCGTAAACGAGATACCTAAATGGACAAACCAAAATGTTAATAATAATTACTATTGCTCAATGCTCATATTCCTGTTGCTGTTTTTTGATCGCCCTTCGTCGTAACGCCCAGACAGCAGACACAATGGAAAATCAATTGTTTTATGCCTTTTAAAAGGCTTATGGGCCTTACGACGTTAAAATATCTATACAATGTACAGATGTTGCCGACGTAGCATTTGCCAATACAGATACAGCTTTTTTACATTTCTATTTTATAAATAACTAGTGGCCCGCCCTCACTTCGCTTCGGGACCTTAATTCAGAAATGAGCCAATAGATGGCGCTGTGTCCAATTACATCGCGCAAGCGTTTCGTGTTTTCGGTTTACCTATAAGTCTTGTCGTTGTCTATAGAAGTTATCTCTTTATAAATAGGTATAGATAGAAGACAATCAAAATCTATATGGGTGTTTTACTTACTTCGAGCTCAGGTAAACCCATAAAAGTAGCCAAAGCGCACATTAATTAAAATAATGTTAACAAAGTAAAATCTTAATTAGATTTATAAGGCTTCTGATTGATAAAAGCAATCTTAGGAACGTCCGTTGATTTAAGATAAGGTAGCTCGGTGGATTCCGAGCATGGATCCTTGCGTGATCGTATCAGAAATGATGAGATCCGCAGGAGATCTAAGGTCTCGGACATAGCCCAAAGAATTGCATGGCTGAAGTGGCAGTGGGCAGGGCTCATTGCGAGGAGAACAGACAGACGGCCGTTGGGGTGGAAAGGTCCTTGAGTGGAGGTCACGTGCAGGAGGCCGCAGCCGTGGCAGGCCTCCCACCAGGTGGACCGACGATCTGGTGAAGGTCGCGGGAGCCCATTGGATGCGGGTGGCACAGGACCGATCTGTATGGAGAACTTTGGGGGAGGCCTATATCCAGCAGTGGACGTCTATTGGCTGAAATGATGATGATGATGAGCTCGGTGGATAAGCGGACAAGTTGTGCTTCAGTTGTGAGCATGCACCTATGGATTTTTCAAATCTATGTGCACTATGTGTGTGTAATGTATTAGCTCTCTTACTACTGTTAGCGCGAAGGTGAGGAAAAACATGTTGAAAAACTGTATGCACGCAATGCGCATGTATGTGTTGTTAGTGCCCTCAATAAATACTATCACACAAAAAAAGATGTAGCTAATAAAGTCTTGCTTGACCTGTACTTATAGATTAGTTATGATTGCAGGAAGGAACGGTTCCAACATACCTATTTGCCTAATTCTTGGAATTTCTCCCGGCAATCCGTTTTAGGAAAGTAAATTAAGGCCGCACAATTTTGGCCTCTTTTACATTTCTAGCGTAGTGAGATTGAAATAGGATGACCAAGTGTTATATTAATAACAATGAAACGCATTTTTAAGGGAAAGGACATAGTTTTACTGGCAATAAATAAATAACAATATCTTTTTTGTTTTTATGGATTTAGTCCCGCGCACGGTGACAGCAGCACGTACATAAATAATGATGTACATATTATGTTTTTACAACTAGTGGCCCGCTCTCACTTTCATTTCGGGACAGTAGTTCCACTGTCCATCAACATATGGCGCTGGGCGTCGATTGCATCGCGTTCGTGTTTCTTTTCGGTTTGCTTGTAAGGTTTGTTTATCTATATACCTGTAATTTATGTCTTTATAAAATGTATAGATTAATAATTAAATAGACTGGTAACAGATAATTTAATAGACTGGTAAGTATGTGTAGTAATATAGAACATTGCCATCGATTTTGTCCGGCTAACACTATGAATTCGAACTGGGATAGAGACGCCAATTTATGGACGGTAACCTAATGATATTTGATATACATCAAAGATTGTAGACACGTTGACCAACAGAATATATGGCACGCAAAAGCGATCCGTGAAACAAGTGATTGCTCAAAAAAAATCCCCGGCGAGTTTTCCGCTCACCTGGAGTTTCCCTCAGTCTTAGGGAGGAACTTGAGGGAGGCCTTTGCACAGCAGTGTGACTCTACTACTTCTTCTAAAAATATCTGAGATGTCCCGTGAATTCTGAGAAGTTGGTCACCCCAAATTGAAATGGCTGCTTCAATTTATTTACAACGCTTTCGTCTGAGTTGTGACGGGGAATGTTGAATGTTAGGCCTGTGTTTGGACTTGTTTTGTTTTAATAAATAAGCTAAGGTTTAATTTGCGTAGAATTTAATATTTTGTTTGTGTTAAGTACATTAAGTTTTAACTGTTATTTGGTAGTTAAACATAGGTGAAACTTCTGTGTTAGCTCATAATTTTGTTCTGTAACTAAAAGTTGAATGTACAGTACCTATTGACTTAGGATACCGTCATGCACACTTGTGTACTTATTCCGTTTTTGGTAGCACATATTAAATGATGTGCTCTTTGTACATATTTGAATTTTATGACAGTACCCCAGAAGGCTAATATGACAAAGTAATATGTATATACATGGCTCCTTGCGAGCACATCTCGCGAGCGATTTATAATCCTATCATCGCACTAAGAATTTTACAACTGCGTTAAATTAATTTATCCGTGGGAGAGCCACGCTTCAGCATGAATGGGCGGAGTGATCACAGAAGACCGGCGTGAAGCAGCGGCTGCGATGCATTTGTGGCGGCAATCTCTTGCCATCAGATCCATCTGCTCGTCTGCCTACGATCACAAAAAAAGAGCTGATATTTTGTCATAGAGAACAGTATAACTTATACTGTATAGGTAAGTAGCTCATAACTAAGAATTTATTCCGAAAACGCAGGTGTTTGGCCAGAAACTACGCCGTAAGTATCCACTCCTTACAGCCAAGTTGTTTTTTATTTAGTGGAGAAAATGCAAAATTAACTGCTCGAAACTGCAGTAGCGTACACGACGTTTGGCAAACTTCCAGATATGAGAAACACCCCTTTATTGTTGTTGCAGAGACATAATGGATATTCCAGCGGAGAGTGATACATAGGGTGCTGTTTTGACTTGGGTAAATTCATATTTTTAGGAGCAATAACTAAATTTATACAACATCATCATCATTGCCCTGGTCCCATAAGGGGCATAAGGGGCTATATCGAAAAAACTAGCGCCGCCAACCTATTTACACTATTAATTGAGGCGACAATATGATATTTTTTTAAGAAAGTAAAACATTACAGACTTAGATGCAAGTAAATTGAATTTTTCAAGACGCAATGCAATATTTTTAACACGTGACAAGTAACAATAATGTTAACTTTTGCTAAAAACGGCCACTTTTAGCAATAATTAACATTATTGTTACTTGTCGCGTTTTTTCTACATTGTATTGCATCTTGAAAAATCCAATTAACTTTTATCTAAGTCTGTAATGTTTTAATTTCTTAAAAAATATCATATTTTCGCCACAATTAGCGTAAATAGGTTGGCGGCGCTAGTTTTTTTCGATATAGCCCCTTATGCTGCTTAGTACGGGATCAGGGCAATGATGATGATGTTGTATGAATTTAGTTATTTCTCCTAAAAATATGAATTTCTCTTTATGCATACCCGCCTGCCCCCCGGCAGAAGGGGATGCATAGGTAAGGAGGCATACACCAGCGACAAAAAAAATACTAGCACAACTCCTCATGACGTGGATTTTGGTCAGAGTGCGAATCGAATCTGCGGCCTTTGGAGTGTAAAGTAAGGCCGGCAGTGGACCTAGCTCTACCGAATGCGCCATCGGGCCATTCAAAATCTGGTACTTTTGTAATATAACATTAGTTACGCTCCACCCTGTTCAGTGTTAATATGCTAACGGAAAAAGCCAAGTGGCAAGTGATTTAGAGCCCATAAAGAGGCGCCTTTGGCAGCCGAACATCGAAGAGGTGAGGATGGGATGCAAATCGAGCTAGGGATGTCACAAACATCGTCGTTATTTTGGCGCGCGGGTACTACGAGTAGCTAGTATCTACCTCAGTAGCTACCATGAGTTGACTTCGAAAACTGACATAACGTAAACTATTGCTCTGTCTCTTTCAAATGCATCACAATGAAAGAGACAAAGCGATAGTTTTCGATAGCGAGGATAGTATTTCAAACTCATGGTAGTGCTACTGTAATAATGAAGTCTTACTTTTAATAGACCAAACAAGCGGCACACTTTAGAACTATACAACGAAATTAATAAAGTACAAATGTTGTTACAATTCACATCTCTTACCATTCATTCCGAACAACATATTTGTTCAATGACATTTGAAAATTCGTATTAAGTAAATAAATTTCAACTTCTCTGATTTCATACAAAGTCGGGCACGTGACTTAGTCGTTTTGAATGGGGAGTGGAATAATTATCTTCGAAATTCCAAAAGTTTTAGAACAAATGTTATTCAGAACAGTTGGTAGAAGACGTGGTTAAAGGGATGTACACAAATACCTATACTCTGATTTTTAATTATGTGGAGTAAACTGACAGACTCAAATGCCAAGTTTCTATACATTCTGACATTTTGCATCTATCAAATTGAGTGATAATGTATGGGGATGACACATTGACATCTGTCAGTTTACTCCACATAAGTAATTAAAAATCAGAGTTTACACGCTGTATTGATGAAAATAAATAAATGTCCAGTACCATAAGGCATAAGAGCGCCGTAAAAACTTTTGAACGAAATCTTCTTGGAACAAAAAAATACATCGAGAGAGTATGTTTGTTGCTTTTTGCAAAAATAGTTTTGAATGGATTTTAATGGAGCGTCACAATATATAGCTTACATTTAGAAAAACACATGTTTTTCCCATCCCTAAAACGAACCACACAGGCGTAGGGGTATTTGTTGATACGACACGTTTTATCGCGCATAATGACATCTTATTAAATCTAATGTGTTATTTATTCATAAAGGTGTACAGTTAACTGGAAAAAGAAGTACGAAAGTAAAGTATCAGTCTATATTACTGTCCCAGCGCAGGGCAAAGGCTTCCATCGTACAAATCAAGTCATCGCTACTATGATAGGATTAGGCTTAATCACCACGCTTTGTTCGATATATACGAAACATAGTCGTACTTTTTGCTCGACCGGTACTTAAACCACTAGACCAACGAGGCGGAAAACGGGATGGAAAAAGATGTACGAAAGTAAAAATCTGATAGCTGTATGACAAGGTTCCTTTTCAACATTGACTGTTGTTTCGAAAAAATAGGAATATTTAGTTTAAAGTTGGTACAAAAATTACAGAATCTCTACAATATAAAAACGTATTATTTCCGCTTGTGTACAATGTAGCCATCGCTTCGAAGTTAGAAGATCTAAGATTAGGGAAGTCTAGTAATCATACTTACAAATAGCACATTGAATAATTTAAGAATATTTTATATTGAATAATAATTGTGCGAGAGCCATGCTTCGGCATGAATGGGCCGGCTCGACCGGAGTGATACCACTGCCTCACAAAAAACCGGCGTGAAGCAGCTTCTGTGCTGTGTTTCGCCGAGTGAGTGAGCGTACCGAGGCCCATCGGGGGGGAAGGGGATAAAAGGTTAGCAGCGCACTTGTTGCATGTGTTCATGGGCGGCGGCAATTGCTTACCACCAGGTGATCCGCCTGCTCGTCTGCTACCTATCACATAAAAAAAAAACTTTTTTAAAACTCTGATATACAATGCTACTTACATGCCCCAAAAATAAAAGAGAATAGTATTATTAACTAATTTAATTTAAAAAGTAAAAAACACTTCGCGTTACATTTTGGACAAACGCCAAAAAGACTTGTCGCCCTGAGCTATTTGCCTATTGTTGATCAAAGCTTCAAAGTTACGTAGCAATATAAAAGTTACGGGTTCCACGAAGTACAAGAACTATCGTTCGGATAGGCAAACTTATCGCAGGCTATCCATCTCGCTCAATCGCCTAAAAAGGGAAAAGAACAGGTGCGTCAGATTTGTTCATATGATTGATCGGAGCCGAGTATTGCACACCCATCATCGGCAGATGTCGCAGGCGCAAGATCAATAATATGATAAGTGCGTTTAGTAGGAAGAGCTACCAACTTTCAGAAATAATACTACTCACTCAACTTGGTATTTTTTTAAATTGTAAGCTAAAGGAGAGGCCACGTTGCAGTTAAGACGGACTCGATGGCACAATATCACATCCGTTGGCACTGCCATACTGCGTGGCCCGTGAGTCTATACCCCGTAATTGCCAGTTGTGTCCAAAGCTGGTCACATCGGAGCTCATGGTATGGTTTCACTCATACCAAAGCGTGGGTTTCCGCAGGTCAATAATAATAATAGTAAAATACTACAACTTATATGACACGTTTCAACACGTGTGGGCAATAAAAACCTAAGGGAAGAACCATTGTTCCTCTTCTATAACTATACTATCAATCATGACCTTTTTCCCAGCTTCCTTAGAGCTAAGGGAAATCCCAACTGCCACTCGTAACTTAATAAATTCACTTTCAGCTCTAGTTATATCTAAGAGATTTCTCATCTATAAATCTCGTTTTTATTACTTTTCCAAGAAAAACTGTTTCATGCGATGAAAAGAAAGTAATATTTCGAAGGCGCTGTGTAGGTAATTAGCCGACTTTTTGTGGCGCAATCGAGGAGAAATCTCGTCAAGTGAAAGCAAATGTATCTAGTTAGGGTTACTAATCCATCGTAGAAAGTAAGGAAATGTTATTACAAGGTTTTTAGGGACCATTTTAGTACACCATCTATTTAGTGGGTTTAATCGTAGGAGGGCCACGCTTCGGCATGAATGGGTCGGCTCGACCAGAGTGACACCACGGCTTCACATAAGACCGGCGTGAAGCAGCGCCTGCGCTGTGTTTCGTCGAGTCAGTGAGTTAAAGGTTGGCAGCGCACTTGTGACTCTACTGTGTTGCAGGTGTCTATGAGCGGTAGCCGTTGCTTACCATCAGGTGATCCGCCTGCTTGTCTGCCAATTATCACATAAAAAAAGAGAAATCTCGCCTTGGAGGCAAATAAATAAAATAAATAAAGGTTTTTAGGGACCATTTTAGTACATCCATTTAGTGGGACGCCCACTAACGAGATGGATGGAAGACCTGATTATAGTCGCAGGATCTTGCTGAATATTTCTGAAGGCCTGCGACTTTATAGTCTATGGAGGAGATTGGCCTATGGTACAAGTTTAGCAGTGGACGTCTCTAGCCCGATGGTGATTTAAGTACAACTGCTGATTTAAATAAAGTAATTAACACTGTTGATTATCCAAACTAGAAACCTATACCTAGTTGTATAAAAGAAAAAAAAAACATTACAAAGTACCTACATAGTTACGTGTAATAAAGAAAAAGTGCATGCGCATGATAACTAACAGTCCTGATTTTCTCGTAGCAGATCGTAGTCATCGTAGTAATTGTAGCAACATCGTAGCACAGTAAGGAAATATCGTTACTGTAACTACGGATTACTTCGAATTGTTGCATCGCTGATTCATCAAAACAAATGCAATTATAATAAAATGAGCAATTAATCATGTTTTTATTTACTTACTAAAAATAAAATTTAATTATTAATTACTAAATATAATACTAAATTATGTTAGTCAAATAAGATTTAAACTACGTCAATCGTAATTTTAACCAGATGTTAAAGCGGGAAAAGTAGTTTTAGCTTTGGGAAAGTCTTGATTAGTTTGGTTATATATTTTTACATCTACAAGTTGGTACAGAACCCTAATTACGCGAGACCGACTCGTACTTGTCTGATTTTTTCTTGTTGCTGGAACGAAATTGAAATCCCAGAAAGATGGATTAATTTACAATTTGAGTAGAGGATAGTTGAAAAAGAAGGAGTGATTTGTCCAATTTTCTACCAACCGGTAGAATCTTGCAGTGCTCTGTTAAATACACACTAGTAATTTTAGAAGGGTTTTATTTAACCATCGTAACAAGGTGCATATTTTCTATTCACACATAATAATATGTAGTTTTTGAAATTAGTTCCAGTTTGTTGATTCTGCTGGTATTGTTTGAATTAGAATTAAATAAGGGATAAAACTAAAAAAAATATCAATATGGACAGTGGACAATTTATTAACAGGGAGAGCCACGCTTCAGCATAAATGGGCCGGCTCGACCGGACTAATACGAGTACCACGTTCTCACAGAAAACTGGGTACATGCGCTGTGTTTCGCTGCGTGATAGGGGTACTGGAGGCCCAATCCAAGGGAAGGGAGGTTAAAAGGTAAGCAGCGCACTGGTGACACCACTGGTGTTGCAGGTGTCCATGGGCGGCGGTAATCGCTTACGGTATCAGGTGACCCGACGGTTCGTCTGCCAACTGTCATAAAAAAAATGGAATTGGTGAAAATCCGTAGAAAATCATACTCGATAGCACACTATGAAAAATTGTAGTAGTCATGACTCAGGACTTATTCTTCATTAATTTTACAGTGTAGTCGGATAAAACTTTCAGGTTGTTTAAATTGAAAACTTCACTTAAATACTCACTAGATTTATTTTAAATACCCGCTCCCGGACACTCAATTAGATATAGTCAGAAAAGGTACATATTACATGTCAATTAAAATTTACAATAAATTACCAAATGTTATAAAAAATGAAACAAAAGACCACTTATTTTATAAAAAGTTAAAGAATTATTATATCAAAATGTTTCTACAATCTTCAAGACTTTTTCGAGCAGAAAACTGTATAAGGCTATGG
This sequence comes from Cnaphalocrocis medinalis, assembly GCA_014851415.1. Taxonomy (NCBI): domain Eukaryota; kingdom Metazoa; phylum Arthropoda; class Insecta; order Lepidoptera; family Crambidae; genus Cnaphalocrocis; species Cnaphalocrocis medinalis. The sequence continues at coordinate 3,644,651 of CM026287.1, read as the reverse complement.
AGTTTAATAATTGAATTTTAACTAGTTTTATTTAATTTAATTTTATCATTTGAATGTTATAATAATTACTAATTAATTACTAAGATTGCAGTGCCCCTGCGGGGTTCATGTCCAGGACTGTATATTTTATGTACCTTACTGTACTACATGAAAGCAATAAATATTATGACTATGACTATGACTAAATTATCTATCAATTGTAAGATAAATATATTTTTTTTACTAATGCAATAAGGTTTATATTTGAACGACAAATGCACAGGGGCATCTTCAGAATTGGCCCTATAAGAATGTTAGCCTGTAATTGTAGTTGGTTATTTCAGTCGCGTGTGATCAGGGCCCCGGGGGCCTCATTCCGCCCTCTTGTGTCGAACAAGGGCCTTGACGAACACAGGCTTTTTATGGTGAGGCCTCACTGTTGGCGATCTCTATCGTCACCAGCTATTTAATAAATAGATAGATAGAATTATTTATTTATTGAGCATACGACACATTACTAAGTGGTGCGACTTGTCATATCTTTGTAATATCTTTATTGTGACGAATTTCTTACAGGTTTTTTATGTGATAAGTAGTAAAACTGCAACAAGATGCTAAGAAAATGTAAACCAAACTAAATTATTTTTTATCTAAGTAAAACTATAATATCTGCCATTGATTTACGCAATGTTGTGTTGGACACAATTTAGAAACTTTCCGAAGCAAACCGTAGTAGCGCTACGAAGTACTACGAAGTTGTCAAAGGTACGTTGCTACGGGTCCTAAAAAACTATGTCAAGCTGCTACGAGAATGTAAACCAACTTAATTTAAACTTATCTAAGTATCTAAAAATATTATCTGCCATTGATTTACGCAATGTTGTGTTGGACACAGTTTAGAAACTTTCCGAAGCAATCCGTAGTAGCGCTTCGAAGCAAACCGTAGTAGCGCTACGAAGTTGTCAAAGGTACGTTGCTACGGGTCCTAAAAAAACTATGTCAATCTGCTACGAGAATGTAAACCAACTTGATTTAGACTTATCTAAGTATGTAAAAATATTATCTGCCATTGATTTACGCAATGTTGTGTTGGACACAGTTTAGAAACTTTTTGAAGCAATCCGTAGTAGCGCTACGAAGTACTGTTCGAAATTCCGTCAACGCTGTTACGTCGTTCTACGGTTCCTAAAAAACTATGACAAGCTGCTACGAGAATGCAAACCAACTTAATTTAAACTTATCTAAGTATGTAAAATATTAGCTGCCATTGATTGACACAATATTGTGTTGGAAACATTTAAGAAACGAAGTGATCCGTAGGCTCCTACAAAGTACTACGATGTGCGCAACACTGTGCTACGACGTTGCTACGGTTCCTACAAAAACTATGACAAGCTGCTACGAAAACGTCAACATCTCCGAAGTTAGCCAAACAGTAAAGAGAAGTAACTGTTACACTCGAGGCAAAAAGTTGTGGCAGTCGGGGTCATATTTCCTCTGCCACGAGTCATTGCGTTTAGGATAGTTAGTTACTTTGTGGCTTGGGACAACATAAGTTATCGCTAGCAGTGGAGCCTCATTATTGGACTGAAAATAAATTACTGCCCTTCAATCAAATGCTATCTGAATGGCGTATAACGAGCCTGAATAATATTCTGACATATTATGTCTTCAGTTATTTTATCAATTTATAATTACTGGAATTACGGATAATTAATGAGTATTGAGTTCCTTCTGTATATTTTGATTTATGGTACGGTTATATAAGTACGAGTATATAAGGGGTGCGGCGTCGATTTCCGCAACTTACAAAAAATGATTGTTGATGAAACAGACTTTTGTCACTTTTGTGCTGGATCTGGTTTTTATGGTTCCTTCGTTGTTTCTGGTGTCCATAGAATATGGGTAAAGGTTTGAATCGTTAGTTATGCCCTGACACCTAAAAACGAGGCAATATTATGATGACATTGTGCGTTATGACTGCTGACGCTTCCATACTTTTACACGAAATTGTAAACCATTGACAGATAACCATGTTATCAACTGAGTTCTGAGTACTACAGCGCTGCAGCGGGTAGGTATATTTTGGGTAAAACCCTAGATTGGGACCAGGAAAATGTTGGTAATGTTGTTTCAATTTGTTTGTTATTATTTACTGGTGGGGTGCCCTCTCGCCCGCCAGTGTGCTTCCATCCTTTTGCCCTCAAATTTGGCCTTTGATCCCCCCCCTCTGCGAAACAACGCAGGCGCTGCTTCACACCCGTATGTGGCCTGGTTGAGCCGGCTTAATGAGTCCGAAGCGTGTGGTTTTCCCGTGGTTCAGTTATGTCGAGCTCATATTAACATCAGTGGAGTCAAAAGTGCGCTGCTGAATTTTTGTACCCAAACAGAGCCCTCGGTTTCTTCACTCACTTGGAGAAACGAAAGCGCTGCACACGCGTTTTTAAGGCCTTGGTAACTTCGAGCTGGACCATTAATGCCGAAGCGTCTGGCTCTTCCATCGCTTATGTTGAATAAGCCATCCTATCACGCGTTAGGCAAGCCTCCCGCATTGCAGGGGGTGTATTTTTTACACCAATAAAAATAAATAACCAACGCTTTGGGGAACCAACGACTGGTGACGTCATAATGGCGCAATTGCCGAAACCCGCTTATCGAAGCCATTTCAATCAGCATTCTCGTAACCGCTGCGTAATTCGATTCTACGAGAGCGAGATCGACGGTTAATGATATCAAAGCATTTTAGCTTAGCCAAAAATTTGTTTGCACGATCACAAGTGTACTAACCGTAAACGTGGACAAAGTCAAAGTCAAAATATTCTTTACTAGCGGCCGCCCGCGACTTCGTCCGCGTGGAAAAGTAACTTTTTACCCCCCTTTCAACCCCTTACAACCCCCTTTTCGCAATAAGAAGTAGCCTATGTCCTTTCTCAGGGTCTAGATTACCTGTATACCAAATTTCATTTAAATCCGTTGAGTAGTTTTGGCGTGAAAGAGTAACGGACAGACAGACAGACAGACAGACAGACAGACAGACAGACAGACAGACAGAGTTACTTTCGCATTTATAATATTAGTATGGATTTGCCTATGCAAATAAGAATAAGATCGTGGAAGAGGTAAGTATGCTTCGCCATTAATGGGTCGGCTCGACCAGGTGGCCAATTCTCGTGCACTCGACATTGAAGACGAATTAGAATTTTGTATGGACGAATGTATGAAATCTCTAAATTCGACTTCAATGTCGAGTGCACGAGAATTGGTCTCCTGAGTATACAAGTATCTCGGTCTTAGAGATATTCAATATAGAGCTGCGCCTGCGCTGTGTTTCAAGAGTGAGAGAGGGAGACCGGAGATCGGATCAAAGGAATTCTCAGGAGGAACAGACTTTACAGAGCATTAATAGTGTTTAAGTGTGTGCGCAAACATAGGTGCACTCTCTATTCCCTTACCCTCTTAATTCGATAGGACACGTGTGACACGACGGATGAGATCGGGAGCAGGACCAACATCTTAACGTGCTTTCCGAGGCACGGGGGTACAATCAACCAACGCTTTTCCAACGCCAACTTCCAGACTTCGGGCTGACACTGAGAATTTCTGAACAGAAAAAAAAAGTAAGAAAACTAAAACCCAACTACGACAAAAAACGACGCTGAAAAAGTATAAAACAAGCCTTCGTTGTCAATTTACAATAATTCGTACATAAAGGCGTAGTCACACGTTATCAAAGTGCTACGGTAGGTAGGTAGGTATTATGAACGTGTGACTACGCCTTTATGTACGAATTATTGTAAATTGACAACGAAGGCTTGTTTTATACTTTTTCAGCGTCGTTTTTTGTCGTAGTTGGGTTTTAGTTTTCTTACTTTTTTTTTATTTGTACTATTTTGGTGTCCAAGTGCTAGTAATATATATATATTCAAAATGTACAATTCAAGCGCTTTCAAATGATACCAAACACGGCATATTTATCATAACTTTATTTTTTTACTCTGTATGTTTTGTCCGCTAGAGGGCGCCACATTAGATTTTGTCAAATTTCATATAGCCTATAACCAGCGGACAGTTAAGACGCTTATAATGATATGCCATTTGTCGAATTCTGATAAGTAGTTTAGAAGTTACGTGGAAACAGATGAACATACATACATACATACATACATACATAGATACATACATACATACATACATACATAGCCTGTCAAAATCATAACCCTCCTTTTGCTTTGCCGTAGTCGGGTAAAAACTAATGACACTTTATTTTAACCTCGGTGGCGCAGTGGGTAGTGGGTCACACTTTTTTTTTATGTGATAGGTAGCATCCGTAGCTTTAAAGCTACGGCTGCACTTGGGGTTCCGGAACTAAATGACACTTTTTTTTTAATCTCGGTGGCGCAGTGGGTAGTGGGTCACACTTTAAAACGACGGCCGCACTTGGGGACCCGGGTTTAGAGACATACCTTCCCCATTTTACATGTGATGTAGGTAAAGGTTCAACATAAGCTTTAGTTCGCAAGCTGATTTCCTGATTTGATGTATGTCCCGTTTCCCATTGTGAAAGGATAAAAGCGTCAGTCCCCCGGTGATTTTATTCATTGTTCAAGCAATAAAAGTGCTATAGTCTGGTTGGCTGGTGACCGCAGGACCAGCGGACCGGAAACAGACCGCGTCGTAAAATCCTTTTCTCTGCGGTTAAGTGAAAAAAAAGTACTGCAATTGTTCGCTAGTTACGACTTCGCTGTTACGCTTCCGCTGTCTTTTCGTTTTGTCTTTAAGTTGCCAACGTGTTATCTGTTTTAGCACTACAGGTAAGCATTATCATAATGGTTCGCCTTATACTGATAGATCGATAAAGCGAAAAAATATACTGTGTCACTTTAAAGAAGTAATGTATTTTTTATTTAAGTTTACACCAGATAATTTCAAATTTATAAGTTTTAAAAATGATATCAGAATTTCAATGAAAGCAGCACTTTAGAAGAGTAACTAAATTGCATTTCACATGAAAGCAAACTTGTTCTCTTCTGTTTGTAACAGTCAACTAGCGAGCGGTTTAAAATGTACAGCACCACAGATTAAAGATAGCCAGAAGCAAGACAGAACCATTTGCAGTGACGTTTTTAATGTAGTAATAGGGAAGGCAAAGGGAGTAAGATGGATAGTAGTTGGTTTCCAGTGTTTTTAGGGAAGGCAACTAAATAAAACGTTTTCAGAGTTCTTAACGTATCGGTCAATGCAGTCAGAAGTGCGCTGTCAACCTTTTCCTCTCCGTTGATCCGATGCCTCAAATGCCAAAGGGCGGGGTCGATTATACCCCACCTTGGACAAATATTCGTGTGATGAGCACTTGCGTATGTTCAGTGTCAGAGTTCTTCAGTTTAAGATGTCCTTTAAGATTGCTACGGAAATAGGCAAAAGATTTAAGATTGCTAAGATGTCCAGATAAACAAAGTCAGAATTTAGTGTAGGGTTATATGTGGGATTGGTATTATATACCAAATTTTTGAATAAGATATTTAAATAATAGTAGTACCGTATAAAACTGTTGTAATAGTGATAGTTACATTTTTGGCTATTAAACCGGACTCGTGTACTTTACTAATTTTAGTATGTAACTTTGGCGCTTGTACAATGTCGAGCCACCGGGTAAGGTAGCACTGTGGTATCCCCCACATATTTGCTTAACAAATATCACCATTTAAACGAGCATGTTACCTTTGAAATGAAATGTTGAAAAGGCAAAAGGCTTTCAGGGAGTGCAACGCGAAGAGCGGATTCTTAGAGCGGAGATCATATTCATTATTAATGTAATATAAAAGGTTTATATGCAACAAAATAATATTTACCCACTATAATAATGCATGTGTGATTTTTATTGAAATTTTACAATAATAAGATGGTGATGATTAAGCCTTATCCCATCATAGTGGCGATGAGTTATTTTTTTATGGAGGCGCTTGCCCTGCAGTGGAATAGTTTATAGGCTACTTACTTGATACTTTTTGCTTTTACTTCATAAAAATATGTAGCTTACATATCGGAATAACACATACCTAGGTACAAATCATAAAGATACTTTGTACATACTATATCATGAAAAATCTATACTATTTATAAAGAAATAACTTCTATTGACAACCATAATGGTTACTAAGTAATCTGAAAAGTGGAAATAAATACGCGAGGCAATTGTTATCTAGCGTCATCTATTGTCGAAAAATTGGAACTAATATCAAAGCTAGGCGAGAAACCGAAACGAGGTGAGGGCCGTCCACTAGTATAACGACAATAGGCTATTTGACAGGTTTTTAAAATCCATTTTATATTAAGTAGCAGAGTCTAATGAACCCAGTAAAAGTAGTATTTTTTAATTCTAGTATATATTAGCTGAAAAAATATCGAATTAAATATTCAATATTTACGTAGTGTGCCAAAACGCTACTTTGACTAATATGGCGGTCGGTGACGTCACTTGCCTGTAAACGTAGTGATCTATGCGTATCTGTGACAGCTGGCCTATTTGTTTGTTGTAAACAAAAAACGAAACTACGAAGTTTACAAGCAGGTGACGTCATGATAAACTCAGAAGCGTTTTGTGTCACGTGATTAACGTTTAAAAATTGCTGTTTTTATTTACAGATTTTTAAATAAATAATCATTTTTAACTCTTAATATATACTGTTAACAGTAATTGACACTTTATTTTTCGCATTGTCAAAGAGCCTATTCTATTACCTCGCGGGTACAACTGCAGAGCATAGCTAGCTCTAAATATTTCCAATATTACCAAATTCCCAATCTCAATGATAAGTTAATAAAAACTTTAGGGAATGACCGTTCCTCAGCAATCCCGCTTGGGCTTCGGGACTAAGTTATTAATCAAGTTCAAAGTCCTGTCGTTTTTCCGGGACATTGGGCTCATAAATCGATAAAAAGTTTCGGGCCCCATGGGAACTTGCCTCTAATTATTGTTTTTCTGCGTCATTGGAGGGTTGAAAGTGGAATAAAGGCTTACCGATAAAAACTTTCGAGTTCAGCAAATAATAATTTGAGCCTGTTTTCTTTGTAGGTGCCTTAATGTTTTTACATATTTCAATACATGGAAAATTTTACACTTTCCTAACTACCAATAACAAGACTAAAAATATACAATTAAAAAATATACTACCAAAAAATGAGAGATGAAATAAAAATATATACAAAGGAGTATTCTCTGCCCCGCAACACAGCTTGCCCAAAATGCTCACGGGTTTATCTTTTTGAACGGCCAGCCCGGTGCGTTGGCCGAGGTTGAGCCTAGATAATCACAATCATCAGCCTAGCATACATAACTATCAGTATCTACCAGTGTCTACCAGTACTTCCCAGTACTGGTAGACACTGTAAGTGTGCCTACCAGTGCCACTCTAACACCAGTGCCTACCAGTGCCGTTTGATAAGCAGTTTAATAAAGAATTTTGAAAAGTAAAGTAAAAGTGCCTACCAGTGCCTACCAGTACCTACCAGTACCTACCAGTACCTACGAGTACTATGTAAATTCTACATCCCATCAAAAACAATACTTGTCAAAAAAACTAAGTCTCGCAACTAGCGTAAAAAGTGGTGAGATTCATGTTTTTGCCAAGTCGGTTATTCACTTATCGAATTAAGAGGCTAAGGAATTAGAGAGTGCACCTGTTTTACATTTGAGTACTGTAATATTATATTGCGTACGTGGCTGATCGTTAACCGCCGTAGTCGAATATCGGTTGGAGAATTTTTATATTCAGGAAAATATTTAACCAATAGTTTTATCACAACCTCGACTGCAGTAAACCAAAGCAATCAATGCTTTAAATGGACAACGGTTATTTATTTCCCGATATTTGAATGGCTTCACTAATACTAAAATAAACGGTTTGCCACAAAACCCGCGTCCACATTGGGTTTCGCTATAAAAGCATTTTTTTTCGATAGTTTATTTGATTGTTTTCAGTGGAAACCCGCTCTTATTTACCGTGGTAAATAATAGTGACAAACACTCCGCTGGGCAGCATTCGGGAAGCCGCATATTTTCGACCTATCTACCTCAGTGTCTCAAGACAAAAATCGTTAAGGCGTGTGTGTTGCCAGGGATGAGATACGGAAACAAAACGTGTCCGCTTAAGATGGCTTAAAGTCCCTCAGATGGAAATGAAGATTATTGATTCTCGCAATCTCCTTGCGTGATCGTACTAGAATTGTTGAGATCCCCAGGAGAATTAATAACAGACATAGGCCAAAGAATTGCCTAAGTGGCAATGGGCATGGCACACTACGAGGAGAACGGACAACCGTTGGAGCAGAAGTGTCCTCGAGTGGAGGCCGCGTACATGAAATTGCAGCCGTGACCCCCTACTCCCCCTAGGTGGACCGATGATCTGGTTAAGGTGACGGGAATTCCTTAGATGCGAGTAACACAGGACCGATCTATATGGAGAACTTACGGCGAGGCCAATCCAGCAGAATAGGTTTTTACTGGCTGAAATATTGATGATTATTTTTATGATGACGCCTGATGATATACTGATGATGATAGTAGACAGACACAGACACCCAAACACAAGTGTCCATCTCAAGAACATGTGATGATATTTGATTTGTGTGGAGTCCAAACTATGACCTTTGCGCACGAGGCACGATCACTAACAAATGCCTATTTAGTCTCTCGAAGGTTTCTATACAGGTCTTAACAGGGAATTCTGTAACTGGGTGTAAGTGAGATATGGTCCTTGAGGGAGAAATAACTTGTGCAAACAAACAAATCCAGCGATTTCCTCCCAGGTCGAGGGGCGCGTTTATTATTATCTAAACTTGTATCAAATTCCGTTTCGCGCATTTAAATAACGTCGTAATGGAAATCTGATCTGCATTCGAAACTTTTATCCATTCATTTGAAATGAAATTGCGATCTTTTACTTATTAAGACTTGGAAACAATTCGGTAGAGGCGGAATGGAACGTTTGGATGACTTTTATTACAAGGGAACAAACAAGTACAGCGCGTGCACTAATAAGTATGCAACGTCATTCAAATATGAACCTTATAGTCCTGGTATAAGAGTCGAGGTGTTTATATTTTATTGCAGGCGGCTGTACAACATTGTGTTTAGATTTCTGTGTGAATTTGCAAAAGACACCAGTGTAATTTTGATATTAAAAATGAAAAGTATTTTGTGGCCGATACATAACATTGAGGGTGGATGGCGTACCTACACATTTTCATTAATTTATTAAGTAGCAGATAAGCAAAAGGATCATCTGATGGGATATATCCGATTGCCGCCGCCCATAGATGCCCAACAGACACACAACACCTTTCCGCGCGATTGGGCCTTCGATGCTCTTATTCGCTCAGCGAAACAGCGCGGGCGTTGCTTTACGCCGGTCTTCTGTGACGCCATGGTATCACTCCAGCCAAGCCGGCCCATTGCCGAAGCGTGGCTCTTCCAATGTCAACATTTAAATTTAGATTAAAAAAGTATGTAACATACTATGAATCCGTAATAATTTGATCTAAACATCAGAAATTCCAAATCTATTTAATGCGTTATTCATGTAAAGTGGGAATGCCACAAGCATTGAATATTTCATCGCGTTTATTCAACCTCTCATTCATAAAGTGGCAAAGCGGTTTATCTAGTACCTACTTATATAATCCACTATTCCCGGAAGCCCGTCGTCCCTATTAGTTTGCTCACCCAGTAGGTACTGAGTATGTTATTAGTGTTTCATATACGAGTTCAGGCTTTGGTTGCATTATAGCATGTAGCTTCTACAAATCTAGGTAAATGGGGACAAGTCTGTATGTACCCTAAATAGTCGATAATAATCACAGGCGGGCGTAAAAAGTATCTATAAGTACTTTTCATCGAACTGATAGCCTTAATTTAGAGCGGTACCAATAGAGGGCGCTGGGAGTCGATTTCATCGCGGAAGTGTTCCGTTTGCAACATCCATTGATTTACGAGTGCGTTGTACACTTTTCAACCACTTGTCCCGACTAGAGAGTATATAAGGAATACTTTGGCTACGTAGCACTAGAAGACGGTGAGCATCTAGAACAGCTAAAGGTTACAGGAAAATCAAAGGAAAAGAACTAAGAGGAAGAAGTCCGTTGCGATGGCTGATGGACTCAAAACTTCACAATGCCCTTCATGTCTCCAAAAACAGACGCCGATGGAAAAGTGTGGTCATCATCCTCATTTCAGCCAATAGTCCTCTATAGGACTCCCCCAAAGTTCTCCACACAGATCGGTTCTGTGCCACCCGCATCTACCAAGGGATTTCCCGCGACCCTTCACTTGAATTCCCGTCTTTCGTCGGTCAGTTGGAAGTGTGGTCAAATAAAAGATAATATAAAAGAAGATGCTACAAGATTCCCATCTTGTTTCCCATCATGACGACATTCGAAGGCTGGCTGGAGTGAGCTGGATGAGAGTGGCCGAAAATCGGGAGCGGATGCGTGCATTGGGGGAGACCTATGTCCAGCAGTGGACGAGCGTGGTTTGCTGATGATGATGATGATAAAAGAAGGATCAAGATACTCGTCCCTTGAGCTTTATGACGGCGAAGAGGATGAGATATCTATACATAGCAGGAATTTTAGAAGGATTTCACTGTTTATCGATACCGGTACATAACGTACCGTTACGTTTATTTTATCTCGTCCATTAATCTTTATTATGTCTTCAGCATGAGCGCCGAGGGCGGATGCTATAAAGATTTAATTCTCAGCGCCTTGGGCCAGATTCTTGGCTGCTCATCCGAGTAATTTCAAACATGTGGTATCGATACTGTTAAAAAAGTTAATAAATGTAGGGAAACTGGGAAACTCGTCCATGAATGAGCACACTTGAGAATGTTCTGGACAGGTCTTGTAACATAGATTTGATTTTATGAAGAGGAATACCTGGACCTATGTAACTGAATCGAGCCTCGGCTGGTATTTATTTGTACACCATCACTCTATAGCACTATCGCTTTACCAGATACTGTGTCACACATAATTACTCGTATCTCCTATTTTGTATAAAGAGATAATATCTGTAGACCACTTTAATTATATCACCCGACAAAGCATTGGCGCGATGTAATCAATACCCAACGCCATCTCATCATCGCAGGCGCTGCTTCACGCCGGTCTTCTGTGAGGTCATAGTATCACTCCGATCCGATTTTCCATTAACTCGAAAAGTTAACTAAGTAGATGTGCAGTGGCCCAGACCATTAAGGCAATTTGTATTATGGCAAGTCTTAAGAGATATTAACTTCCAAACTTTGGGTCACTTTAATTTAGGCGTAATCATTTTCAATTAAGCTTGCAACTCTCATTCGATATACATGGAGGTTAGAATTTTAAAGTATTTATTATTATTAACGAGATGGCCAAAACAAACAAACATTTTATTTGCTTAAATACGTGTGATATACAAAGGTCTTAACCTTTTTCAGGAGAACCAGAACAACTGAATCACGGTTAATGTCAGAAACAATCCAAAACTTGCAGGTTTCGTCACGATTTTTCTCTCGCCGCCGAGTGAAGAGTATAAATACACAGATAGATTTGAAATCGATAGGTGCAAGCTCTTTTGCCTGGGTAGGGATGTGAAGTAAGGTTCTTCAATCCGTACTCATATCCCCTGCCCTTTCTGGCGAAGAGGGAGCATCTCTGGGGTTTAGTCGGTATGCCTCCGGCCTCTCCCGAAGGAGATCCCGACATTACCCGCTTACCCCCGACAGGAGGGTAATCATAAGGAGTCGCAAGACTACGTTGGCCCACTTTGGGTCAGCGGCATTTCCAGGGTCAACAAAATAAAAAGAGGTGTATGCTTGGATTTGGACTACGATATCATGTATGGGAGCGTATTTTTAGCCACTGATGTACCACCACTTAGAGCTTAAAGGTAGGTATAGTCCAAGGCAAGAAAGTGTAGTTATGACCTTAAGTGCGCAGAAACCAATTTTGATAGAAAGTCTTCTTTTTTACAAGTGCGCAAAATAACGGTCATCGCTATACTCTCGTGCCTCCAGCTATAACAACTTTTTTATAGAAGATATTTTGATATTTTGTATGAATAACCTGTTGAGCTACAGGACTTGAATACACGACTAAACTCTGGTTTAACTTAGCATTAATAAACTTTTTGGTAATTAATAACTTGAAGAGAGCAAAGTTTCTAACTGAACGATAATACAGGCTAAAAGCTACTAAGTCGACCGACAAGATTCTAAGGAGTTATTGGTTTGAAAATAAATATTTGTAGGGAGAGGCGAACTCATCGAGATTACTTGGTTCACAATGATTTTTTTATACAGGAACTAGTGGCCCGCCCTCACTTTGCTTCGGGACCGTAATTTAGAAATCAGCCAATAGATGGCGCCGTGTCCAATTACATCGCGCAATCGTTTCGTGTTTTCGGTTCACTTATAAGCCTTGTCGTCGTCTATAGAAGATCTCTTTATAAATAGTATAGATAAGTACGTCATATTAAATTAAGCGGACGGCTAAGCAAATTCTACTCAAACCAGTATATTACTACGAACTGTTTGATCTATTGAAATCGCCGCTATGCTGCATATCAGCCCCAAACACTGCACGTTTTTTTTAGAAAGTGAATTACTTGTTTGGGACAGAGATCCTTAGCTTCATCAAGGCTAAGTAAACTCGTCTATTTTATCATAAAAAACCCATGAACTTTGCTATTTCTCCAATCCAACAGCCCTAATCAAGGCCTCAAGTAGCGACTGCTAAAGTTACAAATAAAAACGACCTTAGTCAACTTAAGCCTTCTATCGAGAAATGGAGTTGTACACTCACTGGAGCCTTCAAAAGCATAAAAATCTGCAGTTAATAGGCTATTAGCCTGTAGGACGCATCGAGCCTATAAACTCGACGTTTGCTCAGTGGCTGCGAGCCTCAATTAGCGGAATCAAATATGGGCCGCCTCCTATAGATTGCGCCCATAGTGACGAAAGAATAGCGATATACATACTAATAACTGTCCTGTATGTATACTGTACTATAAAACTGTACCGTATAACTGTAACTGTATAATACAGTGCTGTATACTGTACCGTATACCTGGAACTATATAAACGTGTAGTTCTGATACAGTGGTCTGGGATTCCTTTGATAAAGGTTGGCAAAAGTCAGATGGCACCTTCATTCGTAATACCAGACTCAACTCAACTCCGAAAGCGATAGCTTATAGGTCGAAACTGAGAATCACATTCTATGATTCAGAGAGTAAGCAGCAACAGAGATATATTGGCCAAATAAACAGCAATCAATATGCAGATAGATATATAGGAGTTTAACAAACTTAAATATGAATGTGAGTGAGCTGGTACAGAGTCCCAGGATTCAACCAGGCAGAAAGAGTGAATTATATCTAGGCAAACACTATGACCGGACGCTTCGGTCAGAAGTCCTCCTTCATAAAAGTCGCCAGAGAATGCGTCGGCAACTCGCACCACAAACGAGTTGAAGCTTGTTTTGTGGCGAGACTCCAAACGCTCGACCCTCAGCGTCCAGTTGGACTTTTTTCGTACGTAGTCTACGACCCCCTCGACCTTCGTAGGACCCGTGTAACCGGGACACATACAGCTGCGTAGTGTGAGTCTCTGCAGCAGTTAGTTGCAGCAAGCGTTCCGGGTCCAATCAGTGCGGTACCACGGTGGTTATGGCTGGTGGGCTTCCTCTTCTTCTTCTCGACTTTAATGAAGCCCTCATCACTGCACTTCTTCGGTGGACACAATGTTGGTGTCATCCCCCTTCGGTTTCCCCTTCGGTTGTTGATGCCGAGGTGGTGCGGCAGCAACCGCAGCGTAAGCACGGTCGGGGGGTCCGTGCCAGCAGCTGGTGTGGCTCCCGGCGGGGCGCGCGGCGGGGGAGCGGGCGGCGGGGCGCGGTGCATTGCACTCAGCAACAGCAGGCGGCGATTATATCACCCGACAAAACATTGGCGCGATGTAATCAATACCCAACGCCATCTCATCATCGCAGGCGCTGTATCATGCCGGTCTTCTGTGAGGCCGTAGTATCACTTCGATCCGATTTTCTATTAACTCGGAAAGTTAACTAAGTAGATGTGCAGTGGCCGCCCAGACCATTAAGGCAATTTGTATAATGGCAAGTCTTAAGAGATATTAACTTCCAAACTTTGGGTCACTTTAATTTAGGCGTAATCATTTTCAATTAAGCTTGCTTGCAACTCTCATTCGATATACATGGAGGTTAGAATTTTAAAGTATTTATTATTATTAACGAGATGGCCAAACAAACAAACATTTTATTTGGTAAAATACGTGTGATATACAAAGGTCTTAACCTTTTACAGGAGAACCAGAACAATTGAATCACGGTTAATTTCAGAAACTATCTAAATGTGCAGGTTTCTTCACGATTTTTCTTTCCCCGCCGAGTGAATAGTATCAAGTGTCCTTTACCCGAAGGTTGCCTGGAAGACATCGCTCATAGTGATAAGGTCGCCTTTGTTGTACATTACTCCTGTTATAAGCAATAAAAAGCATATTCATTTATTTATTCAAATACATAGATAGATTTGAAATCCAGAGGTGCAAGCTCTTTCGCCTTCTTCAATCTCTTCAATCCGCACTTATGTCTCCTGCCCACTCTGGCGATGAGGGAGCGTCTCTGGGGCTTAGTCGGCTGGACCCAGCGTGCGTTATTACATGTAGGTACGCATTCTTGATCTTGAAGAACGTGAGGTTGATTTGTTGATTTGCCGTCCCAAGCCTATCTACAATTTGCTACCCAACCTTGCCGACCCCTTAATTAAGTCGCCCTTGGCTAGAGCCGGGGGGGGTCCGGACCCCCTGGACCCCCCTCCTTATATACGTCCATGTTAGTCGGTATGCCTTCAGCCTCTCCCGAAGGAGATCCGGACATAACCCGCTTATCCCCGGCAGGAGGGTAAGCATAAGGAGTCGCAAGACTACGTTGGCCCACTTTGGGTCAGCGGCATTTCCCAGGGTCAACAAAAAAAAAAGAGGTGCATGCTTGGATTTGGACTACGATATCATGTATGGGAGCGTATTTTTAGCCACTGATGTACCACCACTTAGAGCTTAAAGGTAGGTATAGTCCGAGGCAAGAAAGTGTAGTTATGACCTTAAGTGCGCAGAAACCAATTTTGATAAAAAGTCTTCCTTTTACAAGTGCGCAAAATAACGGTCATCGCTATACTTTCGTGCCTCCAGCTATAACAACTTTTTTATAGAAGATATTTTGATATTTTGTATGAGTAACCTGTTGAGCTACAGGACTTGAATACTTTGTTGAATACACGACTAAACTCTGGTTTAACTTAGCATTAATAAACTTTTTGGTAATTAATAACTTGAAGAGAGCAAACTTTCTAACTGAACGATAATACAGGCTAAAAGCTACTAAGTCGACCGACAAGATTCTAAGGAGTTATTGGTTTGAAAATAAATATTTGTAGGGAGAGGCGAACTCATCGAGATTGCTTGGTTCACAATGTTTTTTTTATACAGGAATAAGTATGTCATATTAAATTAAGCGGACGGCTAAGCAAATTCTACTCAAACCAGTATATCACAGCGAACAGTTTGATCTATTGAGATCGCCGCTATGTTGCATATCAGCCCCAAACACTGCACGTTTTTTTTAGAAAGTGAATTACTTGTTTGGGACTGAGATCCTTAGCTTCATCAAGTAATGTCTACTCGTCTACTTTAGCATAAAAACCCATGAACTTTGCTATTTCTCCAATCCAACAGCCCTAATCAAGGCCTCAAGTAGCGACTGCTAAAGTTACAAATAAAAACGACCTTAGTCAACTTAAGCCTTCTATCGAGAAATGGAGTTGTACACTCACTGGAGCCTTCAAGAGCATAAAATCTGCAGTTAATAGGCTATTAGCTGTAGGACGCATCGAGCCTATAAACTCGACGTTTGCTCAGTGGCTGCGAGCCTCAATTAGCGGAATTCAAATATGGCCGCTCCTATAGATTGCGCCCATAGTGACAAAAGAATAGCGATATACATACTATACTGTACTGTATGTATACTGTACTATAATACTGTACTGTATACTGTACTGTATACAGTGCTGTATACTGTACCGTATACTGTACTATATAAAACGTGTAGTCATGATACAGTTGATCTGGTTCCTTCGATAAAGGGTTGCAAAAGTCAGATGGCACCTTCATTGTAATATTTGTAATTACCAGACTCAATCATAAATCTCGGTTTAAACATACAGCGGCCTCCGAAGCGATAACTTAGGTCTTGCGGCATATCCGGAGCGACACAAACAGTAAACTTTGGAAAAGAGAGCGTAGTTATTTCTTAAGACTTTTCATCTTGTGTAGGGGTGTCTATCTATATATTACTAGCGGCCGCCCGCGACTTCGTACGCGTGGAGTTAATTATTGACACTTACCGTCATATTTTGGACAATCCACACAATATATTTTTATAAATTGTAGCCTATGTGTTATTCTGATGTATAAGCTATATTGTGGTAAAGTTTCATTCTAATCCATTCAGTAGTTTTTACGTGAAAGAGTAACAAACATCCATACATCCATACAAACTTTCGCCTTTATAATAGTAGTAGGATTTGGTGGTCCTGCAGGACCAACGTCTTAACGTTTAGCTGCCGTCTTTGGTCCTGAGCCTGATTCCTCTTCGGTCGTATCACACTGGTATCCCATAGAAATATGAGAGGATTATCCTCATATTATATTCCATTAATAGGAAGTGCATATGTGTCTGCGCACAGACTTGTGCACTGTAAAATGTACTGCGTCGAGGGCTGATTGTTGAGAATGGCCGCCATAGCCAAAATATCGGTTAAGAGGATTATTAATACATTATTGGTGGTGATCCGATAAAATGGGATATTCAGTTTCAATAAATCTTCCATCTTTTCATTACCTAGCAATTATAATATAAACAAAATTTAAAATTACTTTTTGATACACCAAACTTAGTGGAAGTAATTAATAGGTAATTAAGTATTTGTTTGCCTACTCGTACTAACTGGGAGCTCGTCTGCGTATCTGCGTACAATAATTAGTTCAGGACAACTATTTGTGTTTACCTAAATTCTGTTATCGAAATTTGTTAATTAGTACTGTCTGAATTTTATTTCGTATTTTGTATTTTTTTATGTTATTTTGGTTTCGAAGAAACATAACTTCTTTGCGGCTATCCTGGGCTAAAGCGGATATCCTGCGCTTTAGGGATGTCATGTCATAGGCGAAAATTATATTTATCTGTGTTCGGTATGTAGGATTCGAATTCGGGCAAGCGGACGGACCACCAGATAGTAAGCGATTATCGCCGTCCACAGACACCTGCAACACCAGTAGAGTCACAAGTGCGCTGCCAACCTTTAACCCCCTTTTGTAGAAGCGTGTCTCTACCACGTTAAATTTTTACAGAACATCCGCTATAGCTCATGTCTTACATCACCGGACAGGGATGGTAACTGCCGTGTTTGCAGCTCCAGAAACCCCCTGTATAAAGTTACATTTTAATCACCCCGTTGTTTCGGTGGCGTCGATTTCTCTTTATGGCCCATGATTTGATGTAAATTTGATTTCGAAGCAAAATTTATTTTGTCAGTCACTTTGTTCTAAAAATAGACACAGATTTTTTTCCTTTGTGTTTGTTTGACACAGTTGGCTAGTTCTAGCTGAAATTGATATCGGAGTTCGGATCGGTTCAAAGACTGACAAATATAATAGATACCTACTTAAATATACAAACACTTACATAAATAATAATCAAATCAAATTATTATTAATGTAAGTCCTTTACTTTTAGTTTTCGCCTTGTGTGATGAACACTTGTGTTTGTTGTGATAGGTATAGATTTTTCTAGTACAGGGACCCTATAATAGCTACTAGTATAGCTTCCTTAGTATAAGTAGATTATAAGTATTGAATGTAACATGATGTTTCCAACAAATTTATCCATACTAAATAATAAATGGGAAAGTTTGTCTGTCTGTCTTTCTGTTTGTCTTTCTTTCACGGCAAAACGGAGCGACGAATTGACGTGATTTTTTAAGTGGAGATAGTTAAAGGGATGGAGTGTACATACATACATAGGCTACTTTTTGTCCCTTTCTAACCCCCCATTTTAGGGAAGTGGCCGGCGTGAGCGAAACCTCGTGTTAAAGCTAGTTTATTGTAATAACTTAAAATACCCAGATACTGAAAAAACACAAGTGTTCGTCACACGATGTTTGTCCAGAGTGGGGATCGAACCCACGACCTTTGGCGTATGAGGCAGGGTCACTACCAAATGCGCCATCCGGCCATAGAGGTATTATCCAGTAACAGTAAGTAGGTATACCTACATTAAATAAATAAATTCACACAACATCCCATACATTGACCTGACTCCGTACTAAGTAGCTTAAGCACTTGTGTTACAGATATCAGACAACAGAGGAACACAAATTTAATACTTAAATACATATATAACACCCAGACACTGAACAAACACAAGTGTTCATCACACGAATGCTAGTCCAGGGAGGGGATCGAACCCACGACCTTTGGCGTATGAGGCAGGGTCACTACCATTGCGCCAACCGGCCAGTCTATTTGTGTGTCATTGTTGTGGCGGAATTAGGCGGCTTAGCTGGTAAGCCTATATCCCGGTTGACGTCCGCTAAAGACATCAGAAGTTTAAGCCCAGTCATCCCCCAATTATACCGGGGGTGCATACTGATGGCTTTTTGCCCTTGGGATTAGGGTTGTTTTACAATTTGGGTGTCTCTATGCCTGAACTGGAAAAGGCTTGGCGATTTTAAGGGATTTCAAATCCCTAAATAATAACGTGAGGCGGTTGCTTAGATTTTATTCAATCAAACATAATATTACCTACTCTTCTTCTGCAGATGTTTAGTAACTGCGTTTTTTTTATTTGATAGGTGGCAGACGAGGAGACGGATCACCTGATGGTAAGCGATTGCCTCCGCCCATAGATACCTGCAACACCAGTAGAGTCACAAGTACGCTGCCAACCTTTAACCCCCTGTCTCCCGATTGGACCTCCAGTACCCTCAGTCACTCGACGAAACACAGCGCAGGCGCTGCTTTACACCGCTCTTCAGTGAGCCCGTGCTATCATTTCGTCGAGCCAGCTCATTCATGCCGAAGCGTGGCTCTCCCACGGTTAATATCACTCTGGTCAAACCAGCCCATTCAACATAATAATAGTTAACTCTATAATGCAACGCGAAAATTTTAAGAACTACCAGCCCATTCATGCCGAAGCGTGGCTCTCCTAAGTTAATGCCTGCTTTAGTCCAGCCTGTTCCACTTTTTGCCACTTAGCATTAAACTCTCATAACGACACAGGCGGCAAACAACTTTGATAGTGTTTTCTAAAGTTTAATGAAAAATAGTGTAATGGAAGTGCCGTTGTTACAGTCGAAACTCGTAACCGGTCAAAACCACTTTTAACTGCAAAAGTCAGGCAAAAACGAGCGCGTACGCAGCTGGCGAAACTCCAGAGGAAACTTTAATGTGAATTCAGCTGTGACTGACTTTTTTTGGCCCACAATGAAACGCAATTAACAACCATTCATTTAAAACCGAGGGAGAGACACGCTTCGGCATGAATGGGCCGGCTCGACCGAAGTGGTACGGCCTCGCAGAAGCCCGGAGTAGAGCAGCGCCGGCGCTGTAGTTCGTCGAGTGAGTGAGAGTACCGGAGGCCCAATTGGGGGGAAAGGGAGTTAAAGGTTGACTCTACTGGTGTTGCAGGTGTCTATGGGCTTCGGCCATCAGGCAACCCGTCTGCTCGTTTGCCTTCCCTTTTCCATAAAAATATACATATTTCGTATTTCATAGTACAGATATATTTTAGCCCAACCTGGGGAACGAAATCGGGACTCCAACGCAGACTTTAATTGTGGAAGAGCCATGCTTCGGCATGAATGGGCCGGCTTGACCGGAGTGATACCACTGCCTCACAGAAAACCGGCGTGAAGCAGCTCCTGTGCTGTGTTTCGCCGAGTGAGTGAGGGTACCGGATGCCCATCGGGGGGAAGGGGATAAAAGGTTAGCAGCGCACTTGTGACTTCCCTGGTGTTGCATGTGTCCATGGGCGGCGGCAATTGCTTACCATCAGGTGATCCGCCTGCTCGTCTGCTACCTATCACATAAAAAAAGACTCCGCTTTAAAATGCGACTCGCTACCCATTGCGTCACTAAAGCAGTCAAAACAACATTTATTTAGACCCAGAACAACATTAATGAACAAAATAAAAACAAACTATACTTATTTGAACATAAAATGAAAGAAAGAAAAGATTTATTGAGCAACACCACATTCACAACGCAGAGGAAAACATTTAAGTCCAACAAAACAGAGTAATAAAACGAACGTTGATATAACGAACCAAAAAATTCAAACAACAATCTGAATTTGATTATCCAAAAGAAAAATCCTGACAAAAAGGAGTGTACTTGATACTAGCTGCAGCATACCAACCGCTACGAAAATAAAAAAAGTTGTTTGGATGATGTTGATGTTACAGATATCATGTGTATACGACGGGCAGTCTGTTACCTTCAGGTGATTCAACTGCTCCGCCACTTATATAAAAAATACATTTTCATCTTATCCCAACAAAATCTCCAAAATTTAGAAATTGCTTCCTGGCACTCATTGAATAATAAGATTCCGAGCAGACTTCGTAGAATGGTGGCCACAGTATTAATGTAGGCAGAGGTTCACCTTTTGCAAGTGTTAGCCAATGAGGATTTGCCCTTACGATATTGGTACTCATTCATCATCTCACTGCCCTGTTCCCACTACTCATCTGAAAATACGATACGATAATATATACTCATTATAATCCTAACTAATATTATAAATGCGAAAGTAACTCTGTCTGTCTAACTGTTACTCATTCACGCCAAAACTACTGAACGGATTTAAATGAAATTTGGTATACAGGTGATCTAGACCCTGAAAAAGAACATAGGCTACTTTTTATCGCGAAAAGGGGGTTAAAAGGGGGTTAAATTTGTTTTTCCACTCGGACGAAGTCGCGGGCGGCCGCTAGTAATTATATAATTAGTGGTAATTTTTTATCGTAAACGAGAACCACTGCCGATAAACTGTCTCACAGTTTGGCAGAATGGAAATTTAAAATGTAAATGAATTTTAATAAATAAATTACAAATCAGTAAGTAAGTATGGTTTTTTTGGTTTTACTTTTGTTTTATTTTAGTTTATTTTATTTTATAACTTTTTCTTTGTTGAGTGTTTTGTATTTATTGTGTCCAGATTAATAAATGTTTCTTCTTTCTTTCTAGATAACTTTCTTGACCTTGTGATCCCTCCCATCCTACCCCATTAAAGTTACCGGTCTTCTACTGGTTATTATTATGCTGTACTGTACTGTCTGATGGACATCTGCATAATGGAGTATTTAACCCGGTTTCTGTGACATTTGAGCGCTAAATTATGCATGGTAACTAGAGCATTCCATTCATCTCGGGATAAAAGTCACAGATATGAATACAACAAGTTGCTGCGATCGCATTTGATGGCGTAATGAGTTTTGCACAAAGACTTAATTATGAATATTATAACCACCCCATGTAACTACATATTCTGAACAAACGCACTCAGTGAGAATCCACAACCTTAACGTAGTCTTTGGCTAGTCCACAAGCTCCCTCAGCAAGCTATGGAAAGAGTTATGCTCAGCGTTTCTCGTATTGTATGAATGAGGTGAGCCGACAGAGAACCAAAGTCATCGACATAGCTCACAGGATTAGCAAACTAAAGTGGCAGTCGGCTTAACCCATATCAGCCGCTGAAGAGAAAATTGCTGGAGTACGAGTTCTGAAGTGGTCGGTACACGTCTCTGTTAACGTGATGTCAAGAAAGATGGAATGATATGCGCAGGATGACTGAGCTAAGCTAAACGAGAGCTGGATGCGAGTAGCGAAAAATTTATCGGAGTGGCGAATATTAGGAGAGGCCTATGTCGTGTCTTCTCAGTAGAAATCGCCGTTCCGAACCAGTGGTAGATTTAAATATGTTTTGACATTTATAAGTGTTCTGTATGGACCTAACTTAATACTTAAAGATTTTTTCTATTTCTATTTCTAGCAGTGGACTGCAACAGGCTGTAATGATGACCTTGAAATGCATCGCCGTTAATTATTTATGTACCCATGAGGTGACCAGCTTTCTCGTGTGTCGCGTCTAGTAGTAAAAAAACTAGTAAAAAAACAATCTTAGGCGAGAGAATCTGGCGTTTATTTTCTTTTTGATGGGAAAAGTTTCATTAGTGGTTTCACTCAGTGAAACTCGGTGTGAGCTCGCGTTCTTTGATCGCTGGCGCGTTGAGCCAATGACACTATAAAACAAGCTTGGCCAGGGGTTTCCAAACTTTGCTACGCCCACCGTGGTATTCCAACTCGCCCGAGTATTTGACAGTGACTAGTGACGACCCTACCTGACGCGTGTGTGATTCTCACAAATCTGTTATTTGCGAGTAATGTCTTTGTCTTTTCAGTAACTGAGTAACAATTTCACAGTCTATTTTATGTAGCAGGTTTGATTTATGCGAAAAATTATGGATAAAAGAGGGCTAAAGATCAGCGGCAGTAACTTACCATCAGACAATCCGTTTGCTCGTCTGCCACCTATCACATAAAAAAATCTGGACAATCCTCTGTGTCATGTGAACATTTGAGTTTGCTTAATTTCAGGGTGGTAATATCATTTACATCACTTTGGAAACCTATGGGCTAGGGGAAAATTGGTCCCACTATCATGGCCGAAGGGGAAACTGAAACTATTTCGAAATACCGTTCAAACTCACATACCTACATGTAAAAGGATCAGGGTTCAAATAAAAGCAATCTCTATTGTTTTATCAAAGCATTTATTTAGCTGCTGTGTTTGTTTAAACTAACCGGTGTATTTTTGGATCACAAAATATAAAAATGTGCCAGGCCAGGTCTCATTTATTTTTTAAATTTAGTCAGTAACAATTAAATTCTACGCGATATTAAGTAGCGTACATAAACTTTCATTATACCATAAGTAAAATACCCGAGTACGAATATAGCCCAAAGAATGAAGAAAGATTGAAAACAATAGATCTAAATAAGCGCTCCAATCCCACGCCGTTTTACATTTTAGATGGTTTTTTATATAACGTCGAAAATTTGTACCTGAGTTTTTCTATTCAGAAATTTTCAGTGTCAGACCGAAGTGTGGAAGATATATATAGGTACCGAGTTATGTTACTAATGAAACATACTTTTATGTTACACCTAGTCTTCGCACCCAGGACAACCCAGGATAATACCCCGCTACTTAAACCACCAGACCAATAAGATGAAATAATCATTATTTCACTTAAATGGTACATGGTGAGGTGATCCTGACATGTGAAATTTATTTTGTTTCATTGGTACCTTTAAATTTTATGTCATTTTGATGATATTTAGGTGGATACAAATTATAAATAGTTTTTCAATAAGGAATATTCCAATTAATAGAAACATTAAAATCAAACGTATTAACAAGAAAATTGAGTGGGTCGTTAATGGTTGTAAAATTCCAACAAGATTTCGTAAATGATGGCAAAATTAATTAATTTACACATTTTTAATTTGCTTTTGAAACCGTCCGTGATATCAAATTAAAGGATTAATTAATGTAGAAGCGAATATTAAATAATGATGACGGAAAATTATTAATTTATTGTGGAAACATTACCAGAGATCAAATTTTACGGGAAGGGTTTAGGTATGGTACTTATGATGTTATAAAACGTTTTGTTTTTTTTTATATTGTCCTACCACCGTTTATCTGCGATGTCAAGTCAAATTGATAGTGTGGGTAGTCAACTGTTGAAGTCAGTCAAAGTCACAGTCACTAAATAAAACGCCGGTGTTTTTTTATGTGACGGGTGGCAGTCGGATTACCTTATGGTATGCAATTTCCACCGCCCTTACAACCTCAACATTAGTTGAGTCACAAGCGCGTTGTCCACTCAATTGGGCCTTCGGTACCTACTCCCATTCACTCTCATAAACACAGCGCAGGGGCTGCTTCACGCTGGCCTCCTGTGAGGCTGTGGTATCACACCGGTTGAGCCGGCCTATTCATGCCGAAACGTCTACGTTTGTGGTTATGATCGAACATGACACGCTTAATTTCATATTCAGTTTTATTTCGATCAAAATAAGAACGGTAATTTTTATTTTATTTTTTATTAATTCAAAATCCACAGCTCTTAAGATTAAATTACAAATATTATGTTTATATGAAGCTTACAGCAAATAACGGATTTTAAATATACAGTTTTAAATTATATTGCGCGGTAACAATCAGAAGGAAGATATTCTAATTTTAACATAAATATATAAATAACAATTTAAGAGCCAAAGAAACACATAAATTCAGGCACACAAAAAGTAACAAAGAGAACACCGTAACACATTACACACACGTCACAAATCATCACAATAAATAATAGGTAAGGATAAAGATACATAAGTTCATATTTATATATTTACGTATATACATGTGTATATATACATAAAAATACATATTCATTATATAAATTATATATACAATACATACAATACAATAATGATACAATAAATTATTTGTTAGTCAGCTATAATCTTGCCAATGCCTTCTCTCAAGGAAGGGAGGGAAATGGAACAAGTCCAGTGAGGAAAACCTCTCGTTGTACTTTCTCTGCAGTCGGTGTATCACGGAGTTTTGAGCGTAGTTAGTGTGAACAAACTTACAGCTAAAAAGCTTAGTATGTCTGCAAAATATATAGCGATAATCTGAACACTGCTAGGTATTTAGAAGTTGATTCGCCACAGTGTTTGAACAATACTTGGTAAAACAAATTTAATTAATCGGATTTACAGATTTTCCTTTAGGGATGTCCACTCCGCAATGTACACTTCCTGCGTTTTAAGTTAATGTTCAATTAACTTTATTGGACAAAATAACACGAATGCAAGGAAAAAGAATAACTGAAACTAAAGCTAAAAGACTTCCATAAAAAAAAATTAAATCAAAGTAGGCCCCTGTGGCAATGTCCCCAAAATGCTTGCAGAGGAGTCACAAGTGCACCGCTAACCTTTTAACCCCCTTTTTCCCCATTTGGTACTCCGGTACCCTCACTCACTCAGGCGAAACACCCGTTTGGCGTAGTGGTTTGGATCGCCGGCTGAGACGCAAGGATCACAGATTCGATTCCTCGCACCAAGACAAATGTTTGTTGATAAAACTAGATATTTGTCTTGGGTCCGGGTGCTTGTGGTTTACCTTCGTTGTTTCTGGTTTTCATAGCACAAGGTTTCCCTTGTGCTATGGAAACCAGGTTAGGGCTAAGGTTTTCACCTTAGCTTGGAACTAGGACAATGTATGTGATGTTGTCTCAAATTATTTATTTAAACACAGCGCAGGCGCTGCTTCACGTCAGTCTTCTATGAGGCCGTGGTATCACTCCGGTAGCATTTGCCCAGTTTATTGAAGGAGGTTTCCAAACAATACCAACACCCGTGTTTGCCACCAATGGCACCCCTAGACCGGACTCAGTGAGATGATAATAAGGAAACCCACAGACAAGTTATCCGACGTGTTTGCTTTGGACTTTAAACCGATCGAATAAATGGACTGGCAGCGGTTGCTAAGTGAAATACTTATCAAGAGATATCTAATTCAACATTTTCAATGTTGTTCATCAAATGAATTAGAGGTTGAGTAGATTGAGGTAGAATTGAAGTGTTGAGGATGGATGATGATGATAGCGAGGAGGATTTAGAATAGACACATGCACACCATAGTTGATAGTAGGTACCTAACACTAAATATTGCTAAAACACGGATAGTTTGATACACAGCAACAGCTGACTGTATCGGATATCGGAGACATTATTCTTATATAGGTAGGGTTTATGTTCCATGAAGAGCACTAGAATTTAAACTACTAATCAGCGGCCAAAAAAGTGATGACGATGTAGGTCGGTAAGATTGCATGATAGCTTTTCAGTGGATAAACGCACCTTGATGCACCATATGAGGTGTCGGTAGAAGCCGTGGGAGAGCCATGTTTTCATCATGAATGATCCGGCTCGGCCAAAGTGATACCACGGCCTTATAGAAGACCGGCGTGAAGCAGGGGCTACCCTGTGTTCGTCGAGAGAGTGAGGGTACAGGAGGCCTAATTGGAGGAAAACGACAGCTGCGACTTACTGTTATGTGAGGCCGTGGTTTCACTTTAGGGAGCCGGCGTATTTATGTCGAAGCGCTCTTCCAGAACAATGTCTTTTTTATCTGATGGCAGACGTGGCAGACTAGCAGACGGATCACCAATAACTTAAAATAACAACACAACAACCAACATCTCAATGTCTTACAACAGAAAAGCTAAAGTAAAATGAAGTTGTACCTAAAAGGTAAAGATAATAGACTAAAATCACATTGTATTTTAAACAGCCACTTGCAAATTGTTTCCTCAATAGGGTAAATGGAGGGAACAGGGTTGAGATTCATAAAAACTTGAGCAAATACTCTACTTACATGGACGAAGGTAATTCAGTTAGGATAACGAAGTCGCTTATATTATGCATGAAATTACCTTCTCATAAGGGGTTCTTTTTGTTAAGCCAGGAATACTTTTTTTGAACAAGGAACTTCTGGCTTTGACTCGATAATGTATCATTTTTTTACGTACAAAGCAAATAATAATAAAAAAATCTCACGTAGATTGCCTATTGTTTCACAACTGACTACCGATATTAAGGACTTGGTATAAAACTATATGAACCTTTACTCGTGGGAGTAACTAATGCACCTTAAATATTAACTTTGGTGCAAGCCGGGCATAATTGTCAAAAATTGCATAAATGAGCTAAGTATGCAGAAATGATTTTAAATATGTAATTTTTGAATACAGTTTTTGACAGTTGTGCTCTTGTACTACCAAGATCCCGCGTAATAAATTTGAGTTATCGTAGGAGCTAAGCGTAGCCTAACGTGTTCAAGAGAAAACGTACCTATAGGTAATTATCTAATGTTACGAGTAAGTTTGGGGTAAACTTCGTCTACGGATCAGAGTTGATTTCACGGCGCTTCCTTTGTTTTGAATATGAACCTGCTCCCGTAAATGAATGTTCAACAATATTTTCCATTCATGTCGAAGCGTAGCTCTCCCACGGTTTGAATACCCTTACATATACGTAAAGCCATTAAATTCTGAATAGGTTTTATGACAAATACAGTACGTTGATAATATCTGAAATGGATTACCTGCCTGCTGCCTGAAAAGCGGAATAACATATAATTTTCGTGTTGGTTTAATGCCTACCATTGTGATCCAGTTTTATCAAAGATATATAATAATCACTGCGGTATGATTACCTCGCCCATACAACATACAATTTAGTAGAGCAATGTTTTCCAACAAACGGCTTTAATATTTACGGATATTTTTAGGCCTGATATGATATGAACCCAAAAAACTGAGTAATAACCCAAAAAAAGCAGACTGATACAAATTACTTAAAAAGTTAGCTGTAGGTATCAGAGTCTGCTTTGGCCCATGGATTTTTTTCCAAATATCGTGTGAAGGAAGCTCAGTGGAGCTAAAAATTCAATCCGAGCGAGCACCTTGATCTCCATCAATATCTAAGTATCTACCTTTTAACATACTAACGCCTCACAGCAGACACAATAGAATATCAATGGGGGCTATCGCGTGAAAAATCCGCTAGATGGCGTACTTCAGA
Source organism: Cnaphalocrocis medinalis (assembly GCA_014851415.1). Taxonomy (NCBI): domain Eukaryota; kingdom Metazoa; phylum Arthropoda; class Insecta; order Lepidoptera; family Crambidae; genus Cnaphalocrocis; species Cnaphalocrocis medinalis. The sequence continues at coordinate 3,616,842 of CM026287.1, read as the reverse complement.
ACTGAGATCCATCTACACGGTGATTGGTTATTTTTGATGTGAGATTTCAATACATACAGTTGTGGGTGGTCATATAATTAAGAACGCTGATATAAAGGGAAGATTTTTAAAAACTAAGACGCGGTAGGTAGCCACCATTGATTTTGCCTTTTAAAAGGCTTTTGGGTGTTACGACGGGATTCTTTTAATGTATGTACCATTAGCTCGGCAGTTTCGGATAGATTCTGAAACGTGGAACTATGATTCAGTTGGTTTGGTCTCCGTGTAGAGGATTGCGAAAGTCAAACAGTAATCCACCGGACTCCCCAAATCCAGCATTATGTATTTATCTAAAGTCAGTCTAAAGTGTACCCCGGTCTCTATACTGTACTAATACTGCTTGGACGCCACCACGCGCCATCTAAATCTACCTTCGACCAAAAATAGATTTACTTTTATTTAACAAAATACTCAAATTTATTTATTAATTCTTTTTTAACGTCAATTAGTTTCCTCTTTTACGATTTCTATTATGATCCTCTATAAAAAGTTCGCCAATCATTTTTGATATTTGATTGCGAGTTCCAATTAGCCTTCAATATTTTATTTATTGCAAACCCCTCTGTTCAGATTTCACGAGTACTATACCACAGTACAAAAGTACCCAGAAGCAAGAAACTAAAGATATAGATAACTCCGCCGATATAAGCACCACTATAATGCGTCAAGAAAATTGTAAGAACGTCCGTTTTAGTGTTATTCTGGGGCCTTACCATGAGTTTGTAATACTATCCTGGCTATCGAAAACTATCGCTTTGTCTCTTTCATTGTGATGCATTTGAAAGAGATAGAGCAATGGTTTACGTTATGTCAGTTTTCGATGTCAACTCATGGTAGCGCTACTGATATGTTACTAAATTTTGTATGTTATAGATTTGTATTTAGAGTTTGGCGTTAAATAATTTATTTTATTCTTACAAAGTCGTCACAAAAAATGTTTGGGGAACTAGCGGAGTTCCCATGCTGTGCCATAGTAATGGAACTTATCTTATTATGACGTACGCGGTAGTGGCGCTAACATTTTTATATCATAGGCCTTTACCCAGCAGTGGGACAGTTTGGGTTTACAACCATCCAAACGGAGAAAAAACATACGGGAATGGCACAACTGTGGGTTTAGTTCGCATAGGTAATTTAAAGCCACTTTTCTGGTTTACACTGTTCTCGTACTTGCTATTGTAATGTAAGCTATTGATTAAATGAAAAGGGTTTCTATTATTATAACGAGAGTTCTGTTGAATACAAAAACAAGAGGTTGTTGATTGGTAGCTTATAATTGTTTATTTATTGCCCATAGAAGAGTTACACTTTACCACTCATCGGAGCGATACCACGGCCTCACAGAAATCCGGCGCGAATCAACGACTAAATTATGTTTCGTCAAGTTAATGAGGGTACCGGAGGCCTAATCTTGGGAAGGAGACTTTAAAGTTGGCAACGCACTGGTGACCTACTGTTGATTCTTCTGATCGTTTGCCACCTATGACATAAAAAAAGCTTGACCAGTTGGGGTCCAAACTCTGTCTTTAACAACTACCTTGATAGTGCATAAATGTCGATCCACTGGCCATAAGTACACTGTGGAGAGAGACGAAATAAGGTTTTATTCTGCAAATCGCTGATCCGGTAGTATTAATATCACAATTTTTTTTTATAAACTGGCAACTGCGTTAAACACCACAACTATACTAAATACATTTATAACACCCAGACACTGAACAAACAAAGTGTTTAACGCACGAATGTTTGTCCAGAGTGGGGATCTAACCTACGATCTTTGGCGTATGAGGCTTGGTTACTACCAAATGCGCCATCCGACCAGTCTACTATACGCATATAGTCCGAGGCAAGAAAGTGTAGTTATGACCTTGAGTGCGCAGAAACCAATTTTGATAGAAAGTTTTCTTTTTTACAAGTGCGCAAAATAACGGTCATTGCGATACTTTCGTGCCTCCAGCTATACATACATAATTATAGGATTTAACTCATATATATGTCTGCGAGAGATAGTTTGCCCGGTTAGTAAACCAAAACCCTTAGGGCCCAAATCGATATCACCAGTTTTACAAACCTTTGTTTAAAATATGACTATTATGTAACCTTAATAATCAGACACAAGTTCTAAAATTGTTTGACGAATGTAACACGACTTGTAACAACTCTATTGTAAAAGGGTCTCTTTGATGACTGTAATTATATTTTAGATTAAATAACTTGCTTGATAAGAATGCGTGGCTCAGGTGGCAATGGGCAGGGCTCATTGCGAGGAGAACAGACGGCCGTTGGGGCGGCAAGGTTCTTTAGTGGAGGCCGCGTACAAGAAGTTACAGCCATGCGAGGCAGGCCCCACACAAGGTGAACCGACGATCTAGTAAGGGAATTCCTTGGATGTGGGTGGCACAGGCCCTATCTGTGTGGAGAATATTGGGCAATCCTATGTCCAGCAGTGGACGTCTTTTGGCTGAAATGATGATGATGAACTTGCAGAGATTGTGATTTTAGTAGCGTTTGCATTCTACCTAAAGACAAAATATCATCGAATACCTAGGATATGTAGGTGTCTTCAACCTTGTGTACGAGAATGTGGTGTAAATATACCCACAGTTTGCAGTTACACAGCCTATTTAATTCTAGAAATATTTATACTGTTCATGTTTATGAAAAGGTATATTCTAATACTCATAAACAACGACGAGGCTTATTAGGTAGGTAAACCGAAAAAGCGAAACACTTGCGCAACGCAATCGATGCTCAGCGCCATCTATTGATTCAGATTGACACGAAGTGTAGGCAGGCCACTAGTTATTTATACGAGTATACGAGTACAACCTTTGAAAGGTATTATCAAGTTCTTAGCAAAATGTTTATTCCTTTGTAATTTTCAATCTCATATCCAGATCTGGTCAGAGCCAGTGGCAACGATTTCCCCGAAAATTGCTTTGATACAACTCTTGTTATCCTAACTCAATTAGGATGTTTGTAGAGGTAAAGCATTTTCATTATTAGTTTGTCAAATGTGTTTACTGCGTGGGCATACACTTTGACCATCAGTCGGTAGATTAACTAAGTAATTAGCTAAGTAACGAGTTATTACTAAACCCTAAGGTACATCTGCGCGAGTAAGGATTAAGCACTTTCAATCTCGAATTAATCGTTATCAAGGAACTAAATTTTAATTTGTCGTGCGCGATTTCAGATTAGCGCTTAACACAGGGGCGTAAAATAAGTTACTATTGAAATAACGTTAATATATTATAGTAAGTACTATCACAGAATTAATGAATTAATCTTCAATATCAGACGCAAGCGGACCTAAGTGCACCTAGTTAAATTTTTATTTAAGTTTTTATGCTCACAATTACATAATAGAATTTGTCATCTCAGACACATGCGACAAAATTATGAATCATTTTATCTGCTTGTTAAAGAGTTGCAATGATCAAGCTTCATTGTAATTACCAGACTCCTCGAAACCTGAATCATGGTTACCCGCAGGGCCGCAGCCCTGGGGCCCATAGCGACAACTTAAGAGCCTATATTTTAAAGGAAAACTATCGAGGAAAGAAGAAACTTTATGAAATGATGAAAAATGATGGCTTCTAGTTCGATCCGACAAATTCATCGTGACAAACAAGGTTAGGCTCTGATGTTACTGTAGTATAAGTAGTAACTTGTTTACGTAGTTTTGGGATCGTCGATAACTCGATCAAACTGGAAGTTGGCGTGTTTTGGTCGGTAAAAGATCATACACATTTTTTTATGTGATAGGTGGCAGATGAGCTGCCACCCAGTGAAGTCAAGGGTGCTCTATCAACCTCATCAGCAACCCACGGTTGTCCACTGCTGGACATAGGCCTCCCCCAATGCACGCCACCGCTCCCGATTTTCGGCCACTCTCATCCAGCCCACTCCAGCCAGCCTTCGAATGTCGTCATCCCATCTTGTAGCAGGGCGTCCAACACTACGTTTACCGAGTCGCGGTCTCCACTCAAGGACTTTATGGCTCCAACGGTTGTCAGTTCTGCGGCTAATGTGACCAGCCCATTGCCACTTCAGTTTGCTAATTCGGTGGGCTATGTCGGTGACTCTGGTTCTCTGTCGGATTACATCATTTCTGATGCGGTCCTTCAAAGATACTCCGAGCATAGCCCTTTCCATAGCTCTTTGAGCGACTTTGAACAAGGGTGCTCTATCAACCTATACCTACCTATTTGTCTGGATTGGCCCTTAGGTACCACTCAGCGAAACCAGCACAGACGTTGGCTTCACGCCGGTTTCTGTGAGGCCGTTCTCCCCATTAATGCCAAAGCGTTTCCCTACCTTTTAGATTATTCATTCTCTGATACTATCCAAAATTTTGCGGATATTTTTCCCCGTAAACTACTAAGAGACTTTACTTAAACTAAAATCAAATTAAGAGCCAATGTTGGCGCTAGTGGACTGATTTAGCTAGTAGCCTCACTCTCCACTCTAGCTGCAAGCAGTATGATAAAATTTAATTCAATGCAGGAAGCTGCCTTACAAATAGAATTTCATATTAAAGTCAGGTAGGATTTCTAAACCACTTTACTCATCCGAATGAGAGTTGTGAGTTTGTGAGGAAATTGTAAAGTGGCGCGTGTATTATAAAAGTATATTTCTTGCGACTCTTTCAGGTATCAAAACTTTATAAAATAACTTTATAACGCTGCGACGCATCCGCACTCCTTCTGGTGTAGCTGATGTCCATGGGTGGCGGTGTTCACTTACCATCAGGTGACCCGCTTACTCGTTTGCCTACTTATATCATAAATAATATATAACTAAGAGAACTAGTGGATCACCGAGGTTATGGCATTATTTTGAACATGATTTGAAAAATCCAGAGATAAGTGAGTACCTACTGAAAACCGAAATTCAACCCTGTTTAAAATTGTCGAGTATTTATAAATAATTAATAAATTCACACAACATCTCATACATTGACCTGACTCCATATTAAGTAGCTTAGGCACTTGTGGATAACAGAGGAAACACAAATATAATACTTAAATACATATATTACACCCAGACACTGAACAAACACAAGTATTCATCACACGAATGTTTGTCTAGGATGGGGAGCAAACCCACGACCTTTGGTGTATGAGGCAGGGTCACTACCAAATGCGCCATCCTAGCCAGTAAATTTTATCTTCCGACCCACAGACGACGCTAGCTGTCTTTAATCTAGCACCATAAATTCTGAGCCAAAATTCCTCGGTCAAAGCCGCTAATCAAGAATCAAAAGTGTAGGTAACCGACAAACTTGAAATTTTATCATGCAGCCTCCACAGATTAAATTAAATTCCAGTTCAGGCTTTTAGGTAATAGCCGACATCGCTCGCCAGCTCGCTCTATCTATAAAGTCTCGTCAAGTTTCAAAGGAAATTCGTTCCTTTCGCGACTAGCCGACACGATCCGTTTCGCCACTTGATTCGCCGTTTCGTCACCTGATATTCTCAGGAGTCCATTATACCAAATTTATTTTTAATCTCGATATAACTATAACCAAAATTAAAGCCACATTATTACAAAACGTGTTCTAAGTTTCGATTTGGTTTAAAACTGATGCTGTCACTTTTACTTGTAACTTTTATGAAAGTGACAGCATCATTTTTAAGCCTTGGCTAATTTTAGACCACGTCAGGCCTGTCCCACTCCGCGTGTACCTACGAATTTGCAAGTACATGCGGCGTCCCCTCTGGAGGGGACGATCAGTAGAAAATCACGAGCGAGCGGCGACGCATGTGCGACAGTTGCGTGCGATAGGAAAGAGAACGCACTTCTAGGTATGAATAATTGTAGGTGTTGAACGTTGGGCGGTCGGAATTTCAAAATTGTTATAGCCTGAGGCATTATTTTTCTATAAACGGTTTTTAGAAGTGGGTTTTCTGTACCTTGTACTATTAAGTATTCTGTGACCACGTTTTGTAATAAGGGGGTAAGTGGGTAAGTTATATTTGGCTCCGAGATGGGGAGGCAAACGAGAAAGCGGGCCATCTGATGGTAAGTGATGACTACCGCCCATGGACAACAGCTACACCAGGAGAGTATAGATCATCATCATCCTGCCCTATTTTATTCTTCCACGTCCTGTCATTCGGCAACGTATCCTCCACTCTCTTTAAGTCGGAATGACACACCCCAGAAGGAGTGTATATATACGATATGTACTTATATATTGTTATATGTTATAGGTGCAGACGAATTAATAAATGAAATACACTACGGTCTATACATATATATTGACCGATATTATTATAAACAGAAATTATTTTAGTGTTATATTTTGCATTTAATACTGTGCTTCAGGCTACACGATCCAGTTTGAAAGTAGACCAAACAAGTTTAAAATTGAACGCGGCTTATAACCAGGGTTGCCAAATGCCGAAATTTTATCATACTAGTATGTAGTCTAGTACTTCCAATACCAAACTTAAATCTCATCGTTTGGGAGCGAGGGGTCTTCCAGCGACTCGTCATATCAGCTACGCGTCGAATGATGAGAGTGAATCAACATTGTTACTGAAATACATCGTGCTATTCTTGCAAGTGTACAAGGTTTCCATTATTCTAGTATCTCCTACAGGAATGCTGTAAATCTCGTTTTGACAACCCTGCTTATAGAGCAAAGGTAGGCTGAATGACTGCACAAAACACTTTCGTATTTGTTTGCCATTTCGGAATAAAAATCTAGTGAAACTTTTAATTAGTGATGCGAAAAGTGGAATCTTTTGAGTCTTTATAGCTCAGAAAAAGATTCGAGAGAAGAGACTCGGGAACAAAAAAGACAAGCTCTCTAAGAAAACCTAGCTACCTAAGTTTTAAAACGTTATTTCTATGTGTGTAAGTTGAAAACGAACCAGTTAGAAACTGTTACTATCAGTCTGAACAAGTTCGCGAGTAGATAGATTTACACTTGCAACTTACATTACGACCTACAACTTGTATGGAAGCGAAATGAATAAAACTTTCCTGGGATCGCTGTCCTCGGTATCTTTCGAGTTTTGACAACTTGCAAGTCAACTATGTGAATAATTTTCCTTAACTTCACGGTTAGTGCTAAAGAGGACTTAGAAATCACTACTTGTTAACATTTTGATATAGGTAGGTACGTCTCTCATCGTCCAGTGCCATAATGTCACTTTTTTACAGTTATCATCTAAGGAAAAACTTGACATGTCATTACACTTATGATTATCTGAAACAATTATAAAATGTAAAATCTTTCCACCAGTAAGAAACTAATAACATTCCCAGTTCACTATTCATATGTATCTTTTAAACTACTTTTATAGAGGTAAATTAGGCAACGACAACGGTTATAAGTATCAAAAGTAGTATAAAATCGAAAAAGCGAAACATTTGCGCCATGTAATCTTTTGGTGCTGTTGGAAACTAATGACTTGGAACAGAAAGAAGGCGGACAACTACTTCTGTATAAGGGCACATTTTCAATCAATATTGCCTAATTTTCAATATTCTACAATGCCATGTGTAGACTTGAGGACAGAGAAAAACCTTACTAAAATATATTATTCATGAAAGGAATATCGGATATCTGTCAAGGGGATCGTTGTCAGAAAATTGTGGCGGCTTACGAAACTGGAATAAGGCTTGGACTATACATCGCCGTGTGTCAGACACGTAATGTACAGTAGAGGAAATTGAACGTTTCACGTTTGACTGCAACAGTATTTTCTGACGGTTACGGCTTGGTTACCTTCAAGAAAAGAGTATTATCCTTTCTAAAATGCTGACAACGCATCATGGCCAGCGCTGATCACTTACAATGCGTCAAGAAAGTCTCTTCTGGGAAACTAATGAAGTGTTTATGTTTTATAATCAAGAGAGCTATCGTACTCTATGACATAAGCAGCAGTGGCACCATCAATTAATTTAATGACTTTATTGGTAGGTACATTATATCTAGTACAGGCAACAGCAAAAGTAGATGGTGAAAATCATGGCGATGGCGTAAAGCAGCGACTACGCTGTATTGGGGGGAAAGGGGGAAAGCCTATGGATTTATTTGCATAGGCTTATACACATCATAGTAGCGATGACATGATCTCTATGATGGAGGCCTCTGCCTTGCAGGGGGGCAGTATATAGGCTATTATTTACTTTTTACTGCATGCTACAATATTTGACTTCCAATAATTTCCTTTACTGTACCATTGTGTGTCAAACAAGTAATATATAGGTACCCTTCTTTATAGGGCTTCGAAATATTGAAAGGAGACAGATGTTACCGATGTCCGCTTCAGAGCTACAGGACAAACTTCGGATCTGATGATTTGACTTACAAAGAGGTAAAGTTGTTTAACATTTCTTAGACATTGTTTAATGAGTCATAACGTCGGAGGGCCCAGGCAGCAGACACAATAGAAAATCAATTGTTTTATACCTTTTAAAAGATTTTTGGGTCTTACGGCGTTAAGTGGAAAGTGGGTTGAGATTTTTTTTTCACAAATTTAGTGAGGGTTGACATAATTCGATACCTCTGGGCTCAAAGGGCGTAAAGGATAAAATGCTTCTGCTTTACAGAGAAGTGAAAAACGAAAAAGGTATCTTATTTCGTCTATTAAAACTGTTTTGTTTCGTGACCTGTAAAATGAAATCTAGGAAAAGAGCTTAGAATTTAGTTAGGTATTTTCTACTGATGCTTAATATTTTCTTTGGACATCGGAAGCCAAGACCCACCATGGACCGCTGAGCCAGCGTAAGTATTTTCTACTAATATATTGATACCTATTAGCTGTATTTACGAATACTGCTTCCTTTCAGAGGGCTTGGCGTACACGCTACCATGCCCCCTAATTTTAACAATGAAAGCGCATCAGTGATAAATGAAGTCGATAAATTAAGCGCAGACACATTCTGACGACATTTCCTTCTGATGTCGGTTTTAATTTGGTTTGACAAATATTCTTTTCCACAGGAGACTCAAAAGGGCAGCCGAAAGGACATAGTGTTGTTCTTCTAAGACGTTACTACTGCATAATCGTCTTAATACATTTTTATTTGACGGCCTCGATGGCGCAGTGGCTAAGGTGTTCGCCCCAAGTGCGAAAAGTCCCGGGTTCGATTCCCGGTCAAGTTCATTTAGAAAACTTCATTTTCTAAGTTTTTTTTGGGTGTGCTGGGTTGACGCCCCGAGTTAATTATTGTCAGCTGGTACTCATAGTAGGTACAGGGCTTGCCCTAGTGTGAGACCAGGTTGATTGGGGTGATTGTTTGGCGCATTGATTTCATCATCATCATCAGCAACCCACGCTCGTCCACTGCTAGACATAGGTCTCCCCCAATGCACGCCACCGCTCCCGATTTTCGGCCACTCTCATCCAGCTCACTCCAGCCAGCCTTCGAATGTCGTCATCCCATCTTGTAGCAGGGCGTCCAACACTACGTTTACCGAGTCGCGGTCTCCACTCAAGGACTTTATAGCATTGATTTATTTATTATTATTTAGTAAAAGTGGTATAAAAACTGTAAATACTTATTTTAAAACTATGTGCGCATTTCTAGTTTCGCTACATCCAATTGTTGTGCTCCTACCTCAAATCTAGGTACTACTACTAATACCAGGATCATAATAAACTTCCACTTTGACCCATTTTCCGGGATCTATTTCCTGGGCGCTTACTTTTGTTTATTCTACTTAGTACTAACAAAGTAAACGCTCAGAGAATAAATGTTTATACATTTCTCTACAGTGTGCAGTGGGCTATAAAATAAATGTCTCTTTTTGTACGTTCAACAGCGCTTCGGATTTTTGCAAGCTGCTAGATGGCAGCTCACACACGTAATAATAACGAGTAAATGTTTTTCTTTATTTTATGTAGGCACGCTTCCAATATACAGGTGGTTAAAGGGATTGAAATGTTTACAGATACACCCTGTATTAAAACTAAAATTGAATTGTTGGGTGTGAAGAAGTCATTACAATTTGGAAAATGACTCGGAAACCGTGGAATACTTCTTTTTGAATGTGATAGTGGCAGACGAGCAGAAGGATCACCTGATGGTAAGCAATTGCTGCCGCTCACAGACAAGTGACACCAGTAGAGTCACAAGTGCGCTGTCAACCTCTGATCCCCATTCCCTCCATTTGGGCCTTCGGTACCCTCACTCAATCAATGAAACACACTGCAGGTGCTGTTTCAAGTCGGTCTTCTGTGAAGCCGAGTATCACGGTCGACCTTGCCCATTGATGCCGAGGAGTGTCTCTCCCACGGTAAAAACTTGACAACTGTAACTTGACGTAAAAATAATTAAAACCATTTTGTAGTTCATTTTGCTTCAAAAACTTTGTTGCACTCCGAACTGTGCCGATTCGCCGATGCTGCGTTTCGGGTTCTCTTCCATCGATGGCCAACTTTTAATTAAACCAGTTTCGTTTGCTCGGCAAATATTCGCATTTGCCTGTTTTCCTGGAATCGTGGAATGTGTTGGTGATTATTTTTTCACACTCTAATTGGCATACTCACTCTAAAGTCACAGTGTTGATGCAGCCGGGACAAAATACTAAGACGATTGATGATGCCTTTGGCATACTGCCTTAATTGGTCCTTTGGTCCAATCATCCTAACCGACATTTTGGCTATGGCGGCCAATTTCACACCAGTGTGACACGACAGAAGAGGAATCAGATGCAAAATCAACAGCTTACGTGTTACGTGAACCACGTATTTTCTGAGGCACGGGGGTACAAGAGGTACAAGACCACCATCTTCCAGACTCCGCGCTGACAGAAGTATTTCTTAGGCAAAGTTACCACAACCCCAAGCGTAACCGTCGCTTTAAAATCCAATCCACTGCGCCACTTAGGCATTAATATTACTTTTTTTAAACATCTTTTTTATATTACGGTTTGGCAATAAAAATATTGAGTATTGAGCCCACTCAATACTCAATATTTTTATTGCCAAATGCTTAGTTTATCTTCAGAGTGCCTACACTCTGAAGCTCTGAAGTGGCTGTCATTCCATCCTCATCATCTTGATGGTTGGCGATCTAGCACTGTGCGTTTTTCGAGGAATTTTCTCCCGCGAACCTCAGTCTTGTGGAATAGTTTAGCTGCGGCAGTATTTCCTGACGGCTATGACTTAGGGACCTTCAAGAAACGAGCGTACTCCTTCTTAAAAGGCCGGCAACGCAACAGCGACCTCTCTGATCTCGCAGATGTTCATGGGCGGCGGTGATTACTTACCACCAGGTGACCCGCTTGCTCGTTTGCCGCCTCTAGTATAAAAAAAAAAACTAAGCTGCCCAAAGAAACCAGGAGAAAGAGATTCGTTGGGATCACGACTTTCAGCGAGATCAATAGACAGAAAGAGGGTTTTTGTGATTCCAAGGCAAAACCAAAACCATAAAACAGAAACACTGCTGCAGTACGCTACACCTCATGCTTCTTTTAGCTAGGTTTTATTACTCTACACCTACTACTATTCTACATTTTGTTACGAGAGCCGAGCTCTGAATAAAGTTTACATTGAAAATGTTTTATTTAAAAGGAGCAGCGTGGACGGTAACTAAATCAGTGACGTCACTGTCATGCTAAGTTGAAAGTGCCAAGCTTGGAACAAGAATTTAAAATTAAGTACTTCAGTTCACTTGGTACCAGGCGCTTTTCCTTTAGTATGTAAAGAATGGGTCTTTCGAAAATTAAAATTCTTTGTTATTGTTTAAAGAATGAGTCTTTGAATTTTGTTTTCGTATTGTATTGTTTAGTAGATCTACCTATACACTGCCGTCCCCGTCTTTGGTCTGGTTCATCTGTTAAACAGTTGCGAAGGTCAGACGGCACAGTTGCTCTATTGTAATTACCAGACTCTTCAAATCCTGGATCATGGTCTAAGCCTACCCCGGGATATAAATTTACAGCTTTGAACGCAACTGGAAATTACTCGACAAGATCATCTTCAAGTTCCTTTTTCTCGAGTAGGTAGTACCTACTCATTATTTTCTACTTCTCTCTTATTTATTCTTAAAACCTGAAACCGTGCTGCCTTGCTCATAAAATCTTAGAAAGAGAAAAGCTTTTTATTAAGTTAAGTCTACATATACAGAACCCTTATGAATGTCAAAATAGACACACTTTAATATGCCCGCTCTGGTTTGGATTGTCGAATTCTTCTGACACCATCAAAAAACTCTGCAGGAACTTGTTACTCGCTCCGTATCATCTACTTAAGTGCTTACCTTACCTAGCACTACTCATCTACATCTTAGTGTGTTGCCACGGGTTATGTGTTGCGTCCCAAGCTATCTGTTTGTGTTGTATTCGCTAAACCATGAGTGTTTAACTAGTCTGATAAATAAAACTGCTGCCTGACCGTCTCAAACCTTAAACAGGGATACCAGCTTAGACCAAACGATTCTACCACCTACCAATTAGAAGGTACATATTTTCAAAATCCATACTAATATTATAAATGCGAAAGTAACTCTGTCTGTCTGTCTGTCTGTTACTCTTTCACGCCAAAACTACTGAACGGATTTAAATGAAATTTGGTATACAGATGATCTAGACCCTGAGAAAGGACATAGGCTACTTTTTATTGCGAAAAGGGGGTTGTAAGGGGGGGTTGAAAGGGGGGTAAAAAGTTACTTTTCCACGCGGACGAAGTCGCGGGCGGCCGCTAGTTTGTTATAAAATCCATACGTCTTTCTCACTAAAACATTTCAATAAGATGGTATTCTATCTGAAAAGTATTATCTGTGGTATGTAAACTTTGACTTTTTTAATGCTGAGACCCGTGAAATTGTAATAAATCATAAATCAATAAACAATATTGAATTTGTATGCAGTCGAGCTGCAAATAAGATAAATTCCTTGTTCGTGATAAATCCATTGCTGGGGATTTTGCTGCCCTTCTCCCCTCCCCCTCTTTCCTTCACGGGAAAAAAATTGTGGGGACTATGTACAGTCACGGGCGGTAAAAAGCTCCGTTCGATTTAGAACCTTATTGCATCGGGTCATGTTTCAGTGGTGGTTGTTGTACTTATTTTTATCTCTCAGTATTGGTTGGCTGTATTATGCAGGCATTCTATGAATTTGATATAAAACCAAGCGCCTATGTGACTTGTTTACGATTCGTACTAGAAAGCGTCTGCAGATTTTTGTTTTATATTTCGGTTTGTTTTGATATAGTTTGTTACCTTATAAAGGGGAATAATACACCGTTGTATGATTGTTGCGTTGTATGTAGTGAGCAATAAAAATTCAATAGAAACACCTTAGTATTATGAGGTGATTGTGACTATATTGGCCTTTTTATAACAAAGTTAGTTCGCTAATTTGACTTGACTTTGACTCTTTCTTGTTCTAATCTAATTCTAAATATATTTGGTATAACGCTGTCATATACAATACAATCTTTATACCATGGATTGTAGGGGTTAAAAAGCATGGAGTATAAGTCACTCGACTTCGCATGGTTCGCCACCTCGAGAGAATAGAAAAAGATCGTGCGACAAAAAGAGCCTATCTGGGATCGCCAAATAGTCGAAGGCCAATTGTTCCGTCCTAGGTATCCGCTAGAGGGTTGAAGTTGTCAAAGATTTGCGTAGACTCCAGGCTGATGACTGGTAGGAGGTGGCGCTGACCGTTCTAGATGGACGCTCTTATTAATCAGAGGCCAAGGCTCACTTTGGGTCGCTACGTCAGCTTAGTTAGTTATTTATAACGCACTCATTACTTCAATCTTATAAAAAGACCCTCCTGGCCCTCCCTCACTTCGTTTCGGCACATTAGTTCCATTATCTACCAATAGATGGCGCTGCGTGTTGATTGCATTTTGCTAGCGTTTCGTCTTTTCGGTCTGTATATAAGGTTTGTCGATGTCCATAGAATTTATCGCTTTATAAATTGTATAGATTGTCTTACGTTTAAACTCATCAGCATCATCATCAGCAACCCACACTCGTCCACTGCCTAATAGGTCTCCCCTAATGTACGCCACTGCTCCCGATTTTCGGCCACTCTCATCCAGCCCACTCCAGCCAGCCTTCGAATGTCAACATCCCATCTTGCCTATGACCTTTAACCTACCTATCTGATATTGCTAGAATAGTCTATCAACAACAGATAACTACAGGTGGGTGGTAAGTGCTTATTGCATCTACACAAAGGCGGAACGTGGAACTTAGAGCCATTGGATTAACACGTTAATATCTAGATGGATTATTATGTAATTACGAAACGGCTTATCGCAAATACATTGCTGATTGTTTATTTATCCACCGAGCGAGCTGATCAAAGGTGTCTGGAAATACATCGCGCAATGTGTGTATCCACCTAGGGCTCTATTTTTGATTCACTCGACTCAAGTCGAGCGCACGATTTCTACTGATATTCGTTCGACATACGATATTCAGCATTTGTGAATTACGCTACCGCAACGAGCGACCGCACCCTCTCGTTGCTAGGTGAGTGAATCCAAGCGAGCAATAGATTAAACATCAAAAAGGGCATAAATGTCATTACATACTCTGAATTTTAATCATGTGGAATAAACTAACAGATGTCAATGTGTCATCCCCATATATTATCACTCAATTTGACAGATGCAAAAGTCAAAATGTATAGAAACTTGTCAATTTCATCTGTCAGTATACTCCACATGTTTAAAAATCAGAGTATAATTTTCCCACCCGATACTCTATTGAATTTACATTCCGTTTATAGAAGTTACCGGCTTTTGTGAAATTCTGCATGAAACTGTTAAAATTCATCTTCATGGCGTCTCTGAAAACTTATTTAAAGTACTGTTAATTAACCTGTAACTCTACTCTTTCTGCTGTATTATCTAAAAAGCCATTTGGTTCATTTTGTATCGTTAATCGTGTAGGTAAATTGACGACCCGTTTAGCGCAATATGGTTTGAGCGCCGGTTGAGACGTAAGGGTTCGATTCACGCACCGACACAAATGTTTGTTGATGAAACAGATATTTGTGTTGGGTCTGGGTGTTTGTAGTACCTTCGTTGTTTCTGGTTTCCATAGCACAAGGGAAAACCTTAGTTTGGGACCAGGACAATGTATGTGATGTTGTCTCAATTTATTTAAATAAATGATAATTAGGCACAAGGTTGAAAACCCAAAATCAACCAACTGCAGTTAACGCCCTTTTAGATATAACACGGCAGTTTTATACTAATCCAAATCATTTAAGTCCACAGGGCTCGAGAGGCCAATAAAAGTATTTACGAATACGTTTCTAATTTAAGCGGTACCCAAATTTAGTCTGTGATTAAAGCTAATTAGCCTAATGAGGGTTGATGACGGACTAACCGCACCCTAGGGATTGATTTCAATTAAGAAATTAGGTGGATTAGGATTTCTTTGTGTGGTCCAAATAGAATAGGAGTTATGTGACAAATCCGCTAGATGGTGTAATGTTGGGCTGATAAGCGACTACGTTTTAGCACAACTTTCGCGTTAATCGGAGTGAACTGTCCCTATAACTGAATCGTAAATCAATATTGGGTTAGTACTGAAGCTAAACTATGGGTCAGAGAAGTTTATCTACAGCAAAATTGTTAGTTCTCCAACCAACATTAAGCTTCGTTTTGTAATAATGTTCAGTCTAGTTTAGTTCAGTTAGCCCTACTTTCAAAGCCAGTAAGTACTTATATTAAACCACGATTGTGACAAAAGTGATTATGTTAAAAATAACCAATCACCTTGTACACCCTTGCCCTTACGGACCAAAGTCCTATAGGTATATACCTATACGCTATCTAAAGGATTTCTTAAACACGAAAGGCCTTACTGTGACAAGTTGTCTGTAACTACTTCTGTGGTAGTAATGTCTCGCGACGAAATAAAGAATATGTAGACGATATAAAAGTTGATCGATGTCATCGATCGACGATCGATCGATTGGTTCGGTAACATGCTAAGTAACGGATCCGCGCCCGTTCGATTCTACGTGAACAAACACGTAGAATTTTCCTGTGAAGTAGATTTAGATAAGAACCCACTACTCTTTTGGATGTTTTATAATGTTTTCGGTGTTGCGATACAAGAAATATCCATAACAAAATAAACCCTTGCTCGGAACAAAGTACTATTGGGCCTACGTGGTACCAGCAACAGGTTTTGAATATAAGTATGTTTGTAGCTAGGGTTTATTGCCCCTTGTTTCGTACAACTCATTACGAAACATTTTATTGAAGAGGATGTTTGACGAAACTACTTTAATAGATCTGTGGCAACAGAATTAAACAAATATACCACGTAATCACAAACACATAAAAACACAAAATAATCTATTCATAAACATTCCCAGTAAATCCATCAAAGGATTTTGTTTTCCAATTTGTTTATCCAAAGAATTTACACAAAGCAATGCAAATCACAAGCAAAACAAAGGATTAATCCCAAATTTAAAATTCTGTATTGTAGCTTTAGGACAAACCTAAACAAAAATACTCGGAAAAATTGTACACACGACGACAGACAACATAAATAAGTATTGGACAACATCACATTACTACGACAATACAGTTGTACCTTTATGAGGATATTTGCATGCCTTTAACCAGATGTTCCACTAACAAATCTGAACCAGAGATTTAAATCTCTATTAATTTGTTCAATGACTCGTGGAAATTAGCAAAAAAATAATTTAACTTTTCATACAAAATCGGACACGTAACCAAGTCAGTAAAATTCATCAAGAATCGATAAAATTTCGACAAATTTCCATAAGTCGTAGAAAAATGTTGTTGCAAATGGTTGATAGAAGACGTGGTTTAAGGGATGTAAATGGCTACAGATAGACTCTGTATAGATCAGACTGGAAATTAGGTTAGCTCACCGTTTTTAACTAACGCAGACTTTCTAGCAGCTTTTCAAAATTTATTGCACAATTTGTTGGAAGATATTATACTTAGAAATTATCTAGTCTAAGCTAAGTCCCGATACGACATGTGGGCTGACCACTGGTATTTCATATAATGGCAAGAAGAAGGTACCTAATCAAGATTTATGAAACAGCTGTTTTAGTAGCTTAAGTAGGAGGTTTTTATTACGCCAAAAGTAAAGAACCATAAACTAATTTTACTAATGTATTATTATAAGAAGATGTATGTTTCCTTAAGAGAATAAATAAAATAAACTATAATTAAGATATAAGAAGGAAGTTAGTTATTGGTCGCCAATATGGCACCGAGAATTGCGGAAAATTAAAATCTTCTTTCAATTGATGCAGCCAAAAACACCACGTAAAGCAGAAATTCAAAAAGGAAATATTTTTTTCCGGCCCATTACGAGGTCTAAAGATCGATTTCCTGTCGAAGATATTACGTCACCATTTAAAGGATTTAAACGCCAATAAGACGAATAAGGGGTACTTTTTGACATTTTCATCTGAACATATCACACATTTACACACACCCGACTTACCTGCCGAGTGAGTGAAGATACCGGAAGCTCAATCGGAGGAAAAGGAGGTCAAAAGTTCGGCAACGCACTTGTGAATCTACTGGTCTATGGGCGGCGGCAATCGCTTACCATGGATGGTGATCCGTCTACGTGTCTGTCGCCTATCGCATTAATATCGCACCTACTTATAGGAACAAAAAAAAATATTTTGAGGTAGGCGCGTTCAAAAAAGGCGCTTTGCTGCTTTTTCATATAATATTTCGGTAAAAATAGGAAAAATATAATTTTGTTTTATGTACTTACCACGCATCGGCAAACCACATTAGAGTAAGCTGACACGTTTTGCTTGCCGCTTTCAGGTTTTATTATTTTGGCTACATTTAACTTTTTTTTTCCTACCAGGCGTTACAAGCGAAGTTCTGCCGCTGTAAAAGCAAACAACATATAATCGGGAAATCAATGAAAGTTACATCCTTCTGTATTCGTCGTTTTGAAAAGCTTCGAAAAAGTATTGTCTGTTTTTTTTTATTTGAAATTTCACTCAAAAGACAAAAATCATTTGAAGTACCAATTATTAATTAAATTATTTATATAATATTAAATCATTAAGAAATGTTCACTGATACACTAAAAGTCACCTATTAGTTTTATGAAGCACCTACCTAACCCTAATACTCCCTAGCTACTCAGAAAATAATAAGTAAAAATCTTATGTTAAGTGACCCGAGAATTTTGCTCTGTTACAGAAATGTTTCCGCTTTATTGATGATACGAGTAGCCCTTAAGGAAAGGATATAATATACCTAAGGGATAAAATGGTCCAGGATATTATTATACGTATTGCTCACGCCCTTAAATCGAAATAACACGGTGCCAATTCAATGGGGGCCATCATCATGTGAGAAATCCGCTAGATGGCTCGAAAGTCACTTTTTGTGGTTGGTTCTAGCACAGTTCTGGTTCGCATAACTATTTCCAAATGGTGTCTCTTATCGACAAATACACTTTGTTCGAATTTCTCTAACCGCATTTCGCAGCGGAGCCGCGAAGGTGTGTTACGGGCGTCAGAACCTCTCCTTTCTCAACCTAAAAAAGTAACCTTTGTTAACTTACTACCATCGAATTTAAATGTTTGCCTAGCTAAGTGACAACAAACATTGCTATGTTTGAGTTACGATGTTTTAGTTACGCTCAGTCTGGGTTTGAACTTACTATATTAGAACTCAGTGGCTTTTAATGATTGTATTTGAAAAAGAACTAAAAGAAAAAGATAGAGGTATTTTTTTGTATTTTTGTTGACCTTGTCAAGTCCTGAATCATTATACAAGCGTAAACAAACAGTTAAAGGAATTCAATAGTTCGAAACATTATGTTTTTACACCTTCGCATTGCATTATACACATAATTGATATAAACGGGACTAAACGCTTTTCACCACGGGCCGTAGTAATGCGGTCGAAACGCCAAGCACTAAATACTATAACGTTAGGTACCTACGTTAAACATTCCTCACGTTTAGTCCCGTTTATATCAATTATTAGTTCAAACATTAATAGTAACTATTAGTCCTCAGACCAGCATTAGCTTTACCAAATTAAACTGCCCAGTGAAGCGGGGATGTTATGTGATATGGCAATTACCTTAATTGCCTGTATAATAATAGGAAGGCCTACGCGATACGCCCCCATCTCGGTTCATATCCCTACATTTGCATAATCGAACTAACCCTATATCTGGGTGAGCAAAAACATGTGGTATCTGGTACTCTGAGGCGATTTTCCTGAGCTAAAACTTAATTAACAAAAAAAAAAGTAAAGGATCTACCAAATTTCGATCCGGGAATAAAAATGAAAAATAGTTACAACAGCGTGTCGTGTATCTGTGAACATTTACATCCCTTGAACCACGTGTTCTACCAACCAAAGGAGATTGACCATTTTTGTATGGACGTTGGACCAAGTGCTGCCCAGGATTGAGATACAGTGCACAGTGTTCCTTAGACTAATAATAGTCTGTTACCCAAAGCGCTTCAGAATTGCTCCGAGGAATATTAAGAATTCTATTTTTTTTGTGTTTATTTTTTAAATTTTTCTTCTCTAAATTATTCTAATTTTATTAACAGCTGATTTTTGAAATAAAAAAGCCTGTATAAACAATCGTTGAACAAATGTTGTATAAAATGGTTGGTAGAACGGGTTTTGTACTTGTTAATAACTGGATTCCATGTACAACATGATATTTTAATTGATGAAGAGTAGAACTTGTTGGCAAACAATACAAAGAGGAAACATGTCTCTCATTAGTCACCAGATTCACTAAGCGCTGTTGATGGGCTGCGGACAATGCCGCGGTTTGCGGCATCTGGTTAGCCATTAAACTGATCTGATTGAAGGCAATGCGCTAATTAGGCTGCTCCTTTGAATGCAGTCGCTACAACATTAAATATTTGGTATTGGGACACGCGTAATGTCGCTCAGTAGGCAGGGTATTTGATTCATCGTGATGATGGCAGATGGAGCCAGTCTATAGGGAAGGTGTACATCGACACGCGTGACAACTTTTTAAATTTCATTTACCATGTTAGTGAATACTTAGAAAGTGCTGCCACCTATTTTTACTGTACGTGCCTTATAACACACTGGTTGCCCCGATACTTAATATTACTTTTACTTTGATGGCACTCCAGTCAGAGTTCATCCGCGCCAGAAAGAGGCAAAAAGTAATCACTCTTCATCCCTTCAATCTTCGTAAAAAATCATGATGGTTAATTTTGTCGTGCAAGACGAACCAACTAACTAACAGACACACTTACATTCCCAATTTATATAATTAGAATGGATATTAAAACATTTTCCCTTACTTCCGAATTTTTCCTGAGGTACCCTTACTCACTTAGAAACATAGCACAAGCTTTACACTCTGGTTTGCTTTGAAGCCGTTGTATCACTTTTCGCTGGTCCATTCATGCCCAAACATAGCTTTCCCACGAAAACCTTCCATGAACGTGGCCTTATACTATTTGAAAAGGTTACAACCACAAAACACAGGTTATACTTATAACTCATTTGTACCACCTGACGAACAAAACAATATTACGCCTACACGCGCCCATTCAAACAAAATAACTCGCATACTTAGTACGCATTTCCCGCACCTCATTATTTTGTTATAATGTAAGAGTGATTTTAGATTAGCGTACTTTTCCGCGCGTTTCCGTGAATAGACCATTCAGCGTTTCCGTGAATAGACCATTCAGCATACGACCTTATACGCGCGTATACGATCATATTCGGCGTATTCACGTAAATTGAAAAATACCTGATCAGTAGCCGTACCATGAGTTTGAAATACTATCCTCGCTATCGAAAACTACTTATCGCTTTGTCTCTTTCATTGCCATGCATTTGAAAGAGGCAGAGCAATAGTTTAACGTTATGTCAGTTTTAGATGTCAACTCATGGTAGCGCTATTGATTGCCATGACGTTTCTATAACAACGTTTTTCTTTATTTTTATGAATCAGGAGGGCATACCAGCGAGCGAGTCAACTGATAGTAAGTAACCGTGATTACCGTCGCCAAATAGACATCAACTACACCACAAGGCGTTTCTGTTTACGATACAAGCTGAAAATCGCGTCAACACTGGTATGCCTATAGTATGATTTGACCTATTAGGTATATTTGATTGATTTACTGCCAAAACGCGCTTCAAAAATCCGAGCGTCTACGCGCGTATAAAACGCTAGTCTGAAACCGCACGAAACGTGCCGACTCGTTGAAGGATTGTGTGTGACAGGTATGATACCTCATGGATAATGACGTAGTATAATATATTTTTACGCTAACACAAAGGGAACGTTCACACAAACAGAGCGCTGCCATCTGTCATCATCAACTTATTAACTTGAACTTAACTTTGTCCTGATAGTCGATACAAATGCTGCTACCTATTAGTTACTGCCACATGACGATGCAATGCTGCCAACCGGTTTCATAAATTTATATTTAATTTGATCTGTCAGTCAATATAAAGTGCTGCCAACTGGTGACATCCATTAGCAATAAATTATATTTATTGCACGTTTTCTATATTTTTCGGGCCATTTTTTTTTGTGATAGGTGGCAGACTAGCTTATCAGGACCCGTCTGATCACCTGATGGTAAGCGATTGCCGCCGCCCATAGACACCAGAGTCACAAGTGCGCTGCCAACTTTTAACCCCTTTACGCCCGATTGGGCCTCTGGTATCCTCAATAACTCGACGAAACACAACGCAGGCGCTGCTTCACGCTGGTCTTCTGTGAGGCCGTGGTATCACTCTCGTCGAGCCGGCCTATTCATGCCGAAGCGTGGCTCTCCCATTGGCAAAATAGACGGATACTGGCTTTATTGACACTGTGATACAAGGTAAAACGGGACGTCATAGGCCGTCAAAACCGCGACCTGAGCTGTCAGCTGCACTGCGGTCGCCTGTGGACTGAACGAAATCACCCGTGTAAATAATTTATTGTTCTAATTATTCTTAAATAAATAATGCTCTTAATCCGCAAAGAATTACTCTAACAAAAGAACAATTTTGTAGGTATAACTTAGCTGCCGCGCGCGACTTCGCACGCGTGGGTAGTTATTTGCATATTTTGGACTATGCCCCCATTCGCAAAAAAGCGCTATTTGGATTTCTGGAATATAAAACCAATAATTATGAATTAAGGTCGAAAACAAAATGTAGTGACGGCATTTCCTAAAATATTTATTATTTTATTAACTAGTCGCCCGCCCTCACTTTGTTTCGGGAAAATAGTTCCACTGTCTACGAATAGATGGAGCTGAGAGTCGATTACATCGCGCCAGTGTTTCTTGTTTTCGGTTTACGTATAAGCTCTGACGTGGACTATGAGATTATAAGATGTTGCACTGTTGTGATCACTGTATCTTTAAGAATTTTGTGTTGTAGTTTCAGTGTGGAATGTTGTATCTAGAGATTACTATAGTCGGGCCGTTGTATCATGCCCGATTTGACAATACCTTTTTTAATTTTGCACTTATCCTTGTTATGAGGAACACATTTCGCGAATCATAAAGAACTTTATGATTTAAAAGTAGTTCTTTATGATTCGCGAAATGTGTTCCTCATAACAAGGATAAGTGCAAAATTAAAAAAAAGGTATTGTCAAATCGGGCATGATACAACGGCTCGACTATAAAGGGTGTAAAAGCAAAGAAGTCGCTGTTCAAAAAAATAGCTTTTTTTTTTGTACAGCGGCTACATACTCTAATATGCTTTTACACACGTTACATGATTAAACTATAATTTCAATTCTGTATTTATTAAATTTAATTAATATTTTAAAATCTAAACTCAGCATACGAGTATGAAATGGTGTCCAACCAGACGTGTAGCAATCTCGGCGTGTTGATTACAACGTATATAAACAACAGTCTCAAATCCTTAAGTGAATAACCCTCCACGTTTCCCACGCGGAAGTTCATAATTTTAATCCCGTTTTCAACCGCAAAAGGCGAAATATCATAACTAGTGGTATTTTGTTAGTCGGCGAGAAGTTACAAGTTCCCGGGTAACTGTGTTACAGAAAGCTATGATGCTCGACGCGCAGAGAATAAACTTCAAGTTCCGACAACTATGTTTGCTAACGCCAACACAGAATGAAACTAGCGCTGCCAACCTATTTACACTGATTGTGGCGAAAATACGATATTTTTTAAGAAAGCACAACATTACAGACTTAGAAGTAAATTGAATTTTTCAAGATGCAATACAATATAAGTATAAAACACGCGACAAGGAACAATTATGCCAATTATTGCTAAAAGTGGCCGTTTTTAGCAATAATCAATCAACATTATTGTTACTAGTCGCGTGTTAGAAATATTGTATTGCATCTTGAAAAATTCAATTTACTTGGATCTAAGTCTGTAATGTTTTATTTTCTTCAAAAATATCATAAGTATTTTCGCCACAATCAGTGTAAATAGGCGGCGCTAGTTTCATTCGTATAGCCCCTTAACCTAACTAGCACAGATCTGTTTTTCCTTAACTTTACGTCTTTCCGGCGGTTTTACCAACCGCACGGTTCAACACTCAACACATTTGCCTCCTTATTACGAGAAGTTAGTCTCTGCCGCACTCAGAGTCGTTGATTAACTAAGCTCGTTACTAAAGAAAATATATTGACACTTATTTACGCATAAAGACTACCGATACTTAAGTAATTGAACATTAATTTAAATGACGTCTCTGACAGCGGCCGTTAGTCTGAAACTAAGTAATAGTGTGTAGTTCTACTTGAAACTATGACTAAAACGATACGTTTCCGATTTCAGATGCCATATTTTTATGTGGCAAACGAGCAAACAGATCATCACAAGGTAATCGAATCTTGCCGCTCGAACACACGGTGACGGTAAGGAATCTTAGACCCACGAGCCTCAGAAATCACGTTAAGCCATTGTTCCTTTGCCTGATCCCTCTTTTTTTTTATGTGATAGGTAGCAGACGAGCAGGCGGATCACCTGATGGTAAGCAATTGCCGCCGCCCATTGACACTTCAACACCAGTGGAGTTATAAGTGCGCTGCCAAACTTTTTACCCCCTTCCCCCCGGGTGGGCCTCCGGTACACTCACTCACTCGGCGAAACACAGCACAGGGGCTGCTTCACGCCGGTTTTCTGTGAGGCAGTGGTATCACTCCGGTCGAACCGGCCCATTCATGCCGAAGCGTGGCATCTTTGGTCGTGCCTACTGGTGTCCCATTGAAATACATCGGTAATGGAATAGATGCACTAGTATTATATCCTGCGTCGATGGCTAATTGTTCAGATTGGCTGCCACAACCGATTTATCTGTTATGAGAACGGTGCCAGAGCGGAGCGGCACGTGTGATTCTATAGCGGAAAAAGGCAGGTAGGATGAGACGGGAGAACAGCACTTCAAAGCACTCAACGAGATAAAGGCGGAAAAAGACAAAAAGCGACCCAATGTCTCGACGCAACTGAAGAGGTACGAGGTACGAGGGTGATTGATGGTGACCTATTCGTCGCCTAATAATACTTATAGCCCATACAGAGTTCATATCTGAGTTTTTAATATCTAAATATGTATTACTAGTGGCCCTCACTTCACTTCGGGACCGTAATTCAGAAATGAACCAATAGATGGCGCTGTGCTCAATTACATTGCGCAAGCGTTTCGTGTTTTCGGTTTACCCATAAGCCTTGTCGTTGTCTATACAAGTTATCTCTTTATTAATAGTATAGAAGATAGAAGACATACGTGGCAGACGAGCCGACGGATCATCTGATGGTAAGTGATTACCGCCGCTCATGGACACCTGCAACACTAGTGGTGTCACAAGTGCGCTGCTTACCTTTTAACCCCCCTGCCCCCGGATTGGACCTCCGGTACCCTCACTCAGGCAGCGAAACAGCGTGCACATGAACATGCACTGCTTCACGCCGTTTTTCTGTGAGGACGTGGTATTACTCCGGTCGAGATGGCCCAATCATGCCGAAGCGTGGTTCTTCCACTGTTGTTTCTTTTTCTGTGTGGATTACGAGATAGAGTCGTAAATATAAACAACAAACTGCAATAAAGCTAGTTGGCAGCATGTCCGATGGACACAAAGACTAGGATATTAGAAATATCACCATTGTAATACCTACATACTATCGTAGTAACTATTGACGATACATACATTATACTGTAATTATTTTATTTTGTTATGCAATCTGCTTTTGTGGCCAATAAACGTTATCTATCTATCTATCTAAATAAATAAATGTGCCAGGCAAATAACATACCTACTGACGAGTTAAATTAAAGAGTTCATTTCCCAATAAACGTAGACTTTAGTATATCACGTGTGAAAATCCACTAGATGGCGTACTGTAGAACTGAGATCTATCTCCACGGTGATTGGTTTTTTGATGTGAGATGTTAAAATGTTACTATGTAAAATACTTAACAACCAATGACGTTGAAGTTGGACCACGGTCTAATAGTACGCCATCTAGCGGATATTTCACACGCGTTAGCCCCCATTGACAAAAGACTAGGTTCATATAACCGGGACTAAACGCGACGAAATTTAATAAGTACATTCTAGCACTTACTGCTTGACGTTTCGACTGCGTTACAACAGCCGTGGTCACAAGCGAACTCCTATATGAAGTATTTGTATAATGCAACGCGAAAGTTTAAAAACATAAAAGACTAGGTTTCTTGGGAAATTAACTCTCTAGTTTAGCTCCTAAGTGTGTTATTTGCGTGGCACGTTCATATTTTATTTCTACTACCCCAGTCTCTATATTGAGGTAACAATAACGTTTATTGTTTTCTACCTGAAATTTAATAAATGAAAACTCGGCATCAAATTAGCATTTTATTATTTATACTGAGCGTGGTCTAAACAGTGAAAATAAACCATAATCACCGCCCACTTCTCTCTTGTTTCCGTTTTCCCCGAAATTGAAATCGTGTGTTCGAAAATAATCGGACCCAACTGAGCTATGTACGGTAAGCAATAAAAACACCCGCCCATTAATAATTTCAATCGATTTTATTGGTAGCTCGCAACGGCAATCGAGTCGAAACTCAATGGAGTGTAAAACAGCGATTCATATTTCTGCTGCTGTCGCTACAACATGTTTCGACTAGAGTTGTGACGATTTTTAAAATCCAACGCGATTTTATTACTGTGCTTAGGCGCTTTTAAGTTTAGAGCTACTTATTTTTAAAAAGATTTAAGACTTTTTAACAGCTCTTTATTATGAACCTATACATAAACCTAATTTTTTATGTGATAGATCGGATCACCTGATGGTAAGCGATTTTCGCCGCCCATAGACACCCGGATATTGCTGTGCCCAAACAGGGTTCATGTTGAACTGTTATTAATTCAACACCTAATCACAACATGAGTGCAATAAATAATTGATTTGATTTGATTTGTTTGAGATTTACTAATTCAATATGTGGCTGACTATTCAAGTTGTGGGCTCCAAACCATAGGGGTTATAAACATTAGTGGCGCTTTTACACCCCTATGGTTTAAAACTAACCATTATTTTAAGACACCTTTATTCACATTGTTATTGAATTAATTTATATTATATGTGCTATTACAGTGATAAAAGTTCCTAAACAACAAATGAAGAAAAAATGTGACCCAGTTTCATTATATCATTATACCATCATTGTGGGCTAAATATAAGCCAAATGTGCCAGGAGAAAATGATTGGCAGACCTGCGGTGGAATATTAGGCAAAAAATGGCTGGGAGTATCCACAACCTTCTCTGAGCAAAGTGAGTTCTCAAGCTATCACTGTATTTAGGATTGTTTTCAGTCAAATTTTGCATTAAAAATGATTAGTTCAATTGACTTGAAGAAATTGACTAGTAGTTACCTGATGTGTAGCTGTGTTCCTGTATATACTGGATGGAAATCACATTGGGCCCGGTAGTGAAGCTATCTTAAATCTTTAAGTAAACATGTTTTACTCAAAAGAGCTTTAAGTTTTAAAGAAATAAAAGTGCATTTAGTTTTTTTTTAATTTTGTTTGTATTGTCTGGGATGAAACTAGTAAAATATGAAAAACATAAGTTTCGCTAATT